>CM034156.1:641126071-642423854 GCA_019776745.2 Taxus chinensis
TAAATCCCTTTCATATGTCTAGAATAGCCATAGCCAACACCAAGATTGATCCAAAGGTATTTTACATTCACAACAACATTCCGGGAGCACTGTTCTGAGCACTGAGTACCATTCTACAGATCAATTTTCACCATCATCTCCAACCACCTCTCCACCACTACAGGCATTTAGAACCCTTCTGAGCTCCAAGTAAGTTGGTCTATCCTCTATCACTTATAGTTATATTATCTATTTGCCTTCATCTATTTATTGTTCATACTGAGATCTATCCCTCAACTTTCTCTCTATCAACCGAGCCCCAATCACACCCCACCTAAACTTCACAAAAACCTATCCCAAAACTACCTCCCTCAAGTAGACCTCACAAACACCCCAAACTCTCTGTGTAATCATAAAGAGGACCCAAAACTCATTCTACAAGCATTCTTCTAGTTCCCCACAGTCACCGACATCTGGTTAACCCTAACCGTGGTCGGTCTATCTTATACCATACATTGGTCTCCTTAATCGATATTCGGTTCACTGTGACTGTCAACCCAACCTAACAACTCAACCCTTAGCCTACCCCAAACCTCACTCAAAACCTTACCACACCTATTTTGGACCTGTCACCTCACCCTCCCCCACAAAGACATTTCCAACTCTCTATTCCAAGACATAAGAGAGCCCAAACACCCTCCACCTGACTCCCTGCCACTTTTCATGGTTACCAATATCAATCACCCTAAACTGGTATTGGTCCATACCTAAATTGACATCATTCACCCTGACCGAGCGTCGGTCTCTATGTCTGATAAAACTGTTCCAGGCCAGAAACCTAATTACCTCACCCAAAACAACCCAAAAGCTCACCCAACCTTACCAAGACTCTTTCTGTGACCTGCAAACCACCTGCACTACCCACAACCCAATCCAAAACCTTTACCTACATAGCATTTTAGTATTTAATCAATATCAATGCTGATAGTAATCTGAGGCACCCAAATAAGAATGCTAGCACTAGATTCTTTTATTTACATGTTTAAGTTATTTTATATTGATTTATAAACAGTGGATTGATAGCCTTTTAGGAAGTATCATACTTCCCAGATCTAGCATACGCTAGGAAGTCCACTATCATATAGTTATTTAACTCTATTCTTGTGGTCTTGTTTTCTATTTCAGGTAGTTCCTCCTAGCCAAAAGGAATCTCTCACAGTCAGCATTGGATTAAGAAGTCAGAACATGTGCAACGACCCTCAAACCAACCATCACAACAGGTATTCCTCCTTGGCCCATACCCTTATCTATTTCATCCAATCCTTAAAGAAAATGGTGAAACACTAACATAATCTCTTATCATGTCATATCACATTCGATTATGCTTTCATATTCTTAGTAGGTCAACCTTGGTGCTTTGCATTACATAGGAGGGTGTATGTAGGAGTTAGTAGTTAGTAGACAATCATCATATTGAGCACTTGATTCTTATTTTATGGTATGGAGGTTATCCCCTCGAAGTGTTTAAGTCATTAAACTTGCATATTGTCATCATTTCTCTATATTTTGGTGTTATATTTATGTCGATATTCAGATCTATCTAAATAATTTCATTACACATGTACATGAGGCGTAAATACAAAAGATACTAAGGAGTACTATGTTGTAATTATAGAGGATAGTAGTCCTAACTGTACAGTAGGTGGAAATTCCAAGCCCTATATATGAAATAATAGTAGGTACCATATTAGGATTCATAACAAAAGTAAATCAAAAAGGATGGATAAATCCAAGTTTTGTAATATATTAGGCAAGATTTATCTTTCCTAATATCCTTAAAATTAAATTATCCTTAGTAAATACTGATTGTTTAATGATACTCCTCGAGGAGGGAGAACATCTTCAATGTTATCATAGTCACAGATATTACCATCAAATTGACGTGAAAGTTGATTTTGTAATTTATTCTTACCATGTTCACGTAGCTAACTCTATATTTTTCATGCAAACTTACAAGCTATATCAATATAAATCTATGAGTCCCAGATGAGACTAAAATATAGAATTTCGGTGTCTTTGCACATGTTGACGATATCTCAACTTCTGGTGAAATTATTGGTGACAATTACAACTTGTGCCCTTATTTTCATACTGATTCAATGGTCATTTCCACATTTGTATCAAAAAAAATTAAACAAAACATTGTCATAGGGTAGATTTCCGATTTACCTTTTAATAGGGGTGGCATTCATGTCCTCTAAGATATTTTCATTATTATAGAATAAAATACAAACAAGATTTTTATTTTTTGGAGTGTTAATTTCTTTTAACTATAGAGATCATTTATATGGTTTTTAATCATAAATACGTAGACTAAGATTTTGTTTTTGTTAACAAAATATATATATTATTAGTTTATGCCTATGGCAGGATACTATACCTTTCACCCAAGTTTATTAATTTCAACATATCCACCAATCAAACACATTTATTTTTTCTCAATGTTTATATTTCAAATATTGGAATATAAATTAAATAATTTCATAATTTAAAAAATAAAATAAAAATGATTTATTTGATATTTTATTGGCTACTTTTTCATAATAAGACAAATTTTGTGTCTTATTCAAGTACATATTTTTCAATAATATTTGAAAGAAAAAATTTATAATTAACAAGTGTCACAACAATTATGACAACTTTAACATCAACATTTAATAAGTGTACAAATAATTATGTTTTTCATTTTCAAAATAAAATATTAATAAATGCATGCCACCTATTCAAGAATGCATGATGTCATTATATTTATTATTTTTGAAGGTATAAATATTATTCTCTTACTTATGAAGCATGTCACACTCAATTTTGTTCTAATTCTTTTATCATAACATAATTATATCATAATTTTATTAATATTGTGAATTATAATTTCTCACTTCAATAAATATTTATCTATTAAAGACTTCAAACATTAAAACTAATTGTAATTAATCTTTAAGCAACATTTTAAAACTCCTCTTGAATAACATCTTTTAACAATTTAATAAACTTCTTGTTACATTTTCAAAGTAGCATATGTGTCAAAAATAATTGTTGTGAGTCTATAGTAATGTAAGCATAACAAACATTGTCATATAATACTCATACATTATTATATTCTTAACTATTTTATGTCTTATTTCTTTCAACCATTAGAGGTAAGAACTGGTCGTTATGTGGGTCTTGTTTGGATTGATTGTTGAACATTCAATTTAGAGTAGAAATTGTAACCTTAAAGAGAGATATGAGTCACTTAGGTTAGGACAAGGATGTAGGTCGTAATGTGGTAGGGATCAACACATGTATCACATCTCTCTCCATATGCATTGATGGATGAGTGGGCTTGGAGGTTTTCACTCTCTAAAAGATACAGGTTATGCATTAACAATTAAGAATGCGCATGAGAATTTTCTTACCTAAATTTAATTATTTCTCACCCTAAATCCTATACCAGAAAGGAATAGAGAGAAAAATATTACATAAATGTTATATATGTGGAATATTCCAGCCTTATCCAATTTTGTTATAAGTTACTAGAGATATTTAATTATATGGTAAAACAAATAGTTATGCTTTTACTATTATAAAACAAAGCTATAGATGTTTAATTAAAAAATGGAAAACCCTTAAAATTAAATATCCCCATAAAATAATTATTTCTTATTGATATTCCTCGAGTAGGGAGGACATCTTCAGCATTATGGTCATAGTGGATATTATCATCATATTGATGTGAAAGTCAATTTTGAGATATTTATAATGTCACAAAGGAGTGCAAAATTAGGGGTCTTTGTAGAATACATGAAATAAGTGATAAGTAATTTCTCACTAATGTGGAGATGAAAAGAGAGGGGAATTGGAAAATCATGTTAGAGATATGGTCTTAGAATAATTATGGCAAAGGATGTTTCGTAACGTTATCCACAATAAGTTGGAATGGAAGAAAATAGGACCATGTAAGGTGTTGAGGAAGCTTTCATATAATTCTTATGAGATTGAATTTCCCCTAATCATTGATATCTGAAATATATTCAATGTGATGGATCAATATCCATATTGTATAGGTTAGAAAAGTGTCAATTATTGAAATTCGTAAAATGTCAAAATAGATTGGAGATATAATATGTCACAGAACATGCAAAATGATAAATTGAAAGAGTAATTCACAATAGGATCAAGAAAACACATGGTAAGGAGTATGTGGTCAAGTGGAAATTAAAGGATATTGAAGATGTAGTGTGGATAAGTGCTATAAATTTTGTTTAACACTTAATTATAGAATACTATCTCACTTAATTAGGATCTCAAGTATTCAAAGTTACCTGATGTGTATGATGTAAGAGCATATGAGTTTATAGGAAATCCCTTATAAAAAATAGTCTGACTAGAAAGAGTCTAAATTTATTTTATTTCTATAGTGTTTTTTTGTGCACAATCTTATTTTGTAATGTCAATGGTGTGTGGTCCTATTATACAATGTACAATGTTTTGTCCAATTTATGCATGTATGTGGAATCTTTACGCAAGTCTTGTAAGTGTTTGGATGTATCAAAAGGATGCATAAAATCTAAAATATATTGAGGAAGATATGCAAGCCTAAGTGAAGCCACAAAATAGTAGAAATATTGCTTAGAAGTTTTTAAGTATTAAAGGATGATGTTTGAAGATGAAAAGGTTTCAGATATGTCAAATGAGTCTATAATGGGTCCTTTGGGTTATAACATCATGTTTTTCCTTAATTTTAGGATTATTTTTCTAAGTTCAATTTTGGGATTAGGTGGCTTGCATGCATATATAAACAACTATCAATTTCCTTAGGAATTCATTTCTTAGTGAATTTAATAGTTCTCAGTTTTATAGAACTTCACATAATAGAGAAAAGTGCGGAAATGAGCTTAAAGATCAAATAAAAGGATGTTTGTAATGATCTATCATGAAATGAGCAAATAATGATGAAATTATTGTAATGTTAATGATAATTTCATGTGTGTTATATATCTAAGTGTATGAAAAAAAAAATTGTTTTGTTATTGAATTCAAATCTATGTTTTTTCATTTACATGTGTATGTTTTCCATGTGAGTTTCTGAGGGCCTAATGGTCTAAGGTGACTCTTAATTTAACACTCAACAGCATTTCCATAACAAATGTAAACAACTAATTATGGTTATTGGTATAATTCTTTCTTTACCTGTAACATGTGGAGTAGGTCATTGTAGACACCTAAATTTGGTAATTTAACACTTGATAATGTTAGTATTGAGTTAATCCATTTAACCATGTGACTCATTCTCTCATTCCAAGTTTAATCATTATATCCTAGTCTATTATTTATTCATATTGTAAGATTTTATCTCTCCATTGTACTTATCATCCACTTATAAACACACTAACATTATTCAAAAGAAATTCACTTTGCATGATTTTAGTGTTGTGATCTCCACATCTATGTATCTTCCTCTTATACACAACCATCTAATAGGTCATGGGTTCAATTATCAATTTACTTGTAGTGTGTGGAGTGAAGTATTTAGACATTTATCCATTGGTTAATCAGTTTTGTTGGCCCTTTGTTATAATTTCACATCTCTTGGTTGTGGGGTATTAACTGATTCCTTTAGAATACCATTTGAGGTTGATGAGAGGAAGCCTTGAAGTAAGTTTCTACCGAGTTTGTAAAATGGCCATTTCCAACTCATGGGTAAGTTTTGAAGTACTCATTGGAACATGAAACTTGTACATGGTGACCTAATATTTTCACCAATGTCAAGGCATTGATACTTGAGAATTTGACAAGTGGAATGAGGAAGAATGAAGGTATGTTCTTTATGAATGATCCTTAACAATGTAAGTCACTCCAAACCATCTCAAAACCCTACCTCTAGAGTGATGGAGAAAAAATCAAGTGTTTAGTCATGAAATGAACTTTGTGAGATAAAGTGATGATTTAGGCATGAAGAAGACTCTTTCTACTTCATGTTGGTGGTGGTTTCACTCTTCAGGTCAGCTCATAAGGTGCTCAAATAGCCCTATTTTGTAAGAATTTGTTTGTACATTCTTGTATAGAAAGTTTCATGTTTAAAAGTTTCATGTGGGAGAAATCTTGGGATTCCCCCCAACTGATCATGAAAATAACTAGGTGAGTATAGTGCAAAAAAATGATGAACCGTGTCACAAAATGTAGACTATTGTTTAAGGGTTAAACAAGGCAAAACTAGACATGTGAGTTTGAAGATGTCTTGATGAAATGGCATGTTATTTAAGTACAATATTGGAATGGAAGGTTTCTTGAGTTCCAATGTGACTTTTTTAAGCACATATCTTTATATGATGAATTGTTTTAAGGTCCTATTTCAAGTGATCAAAGTAGGCCTAAAACTACCTCATTAGTACAATCAAGTAGCTCTAAGAAATGAGCATGCAAACATGTTTTTCTCCTCATAACATATGAAAATGAGTGTATTAATTTGAATTTCAGGTCCTATGTGAAGTGTTTTTGAGCCTTGATTCATCATGAAAATGGAATTTTATGTGTTGGAAGCCGATTGTACAAGACTAGTTTTTGGTGCTCTGAAACTCGGTCTGATCTATCTCAGAAAAGAAAGATTTTTGATGTTGCACACCTTTAAATGATGAATTTTATGGAAATGATGAGTTAAAATAGGTTTTTTTATTTCCATGAAGGTGCCATAGGAGTCTTGACCAGGTGATTTTATGAGTGAAGCAAGTCATTTTTTGAAAACTGGTATTCTGAGTATGCAAACCCTTGAGAGACCTTAATCTAATCTACATGGCATGGATAGCATGGAGGTGATAGTGTTTCTCCAATTGCATGGTGTTATTTTATACCTCTTGAATAGTCTCCCATATGATTTTCATTGCATGTCATCAGTTTTTGATGCTCCTTATACATCCAAGTTGAAGATTGTATTGTAAAGCTTGTACATCTAGGTGTGCATGTAAGCTCTAATGAAGACTTAAATGTAAAATGAATATTTTACAATAATTTCAAGGGGTTATAGATAAATAATAATACTTGTGTAAATTTATTTCATAATTACAACACTTGGTGCATGTTTTCATTAGCTACAAGACAAGAAGGGTATGTTGAAGAGGAAGAAGGTAAAACTAACGTAACAGTTACAAATTAGAATGCAGATGTTATTTCTTGGAATCTTATCAGTTACATCAGGAGAGAAATAATTTAAGAAAGGATTTTCAATGCCTGATAAAAATTTAAGTGTCTTGATAGGTCATGAAGGATTGGCAGTTGTAACTGTTAAGTCTACAAGTGCAATGATTGTTATAAGTGATGTCATCTCATACTCCTTGTACAAGTTGAAGACTAAATAGGTGAAGATTATTTGGAAGTTGAAGTGTAAGAGCATGTAAATATCATGTATTTTAATACATTAGATTATATGTGAGGTATTTTTTATGGCCATGTTTTTGAAGTGAATTAGGACATAAAAAACAAGGGGGATCAAGGAGAGTATGATATGCCTTCATGACTGTAATTTTTGTAGTAGCATGTATACATGAGAGAGTGGATGCTTTAGAGGGTAATTCAAGGAGAGAACCATGACAATAATGCATGTATGAAAGAATCCTTGTATGACAATTTTTTACATTAGATGAAGGAGATGAGAAAATAGATGACTCAAGGTGAGAAGAAGGGTGAAAAAATGATAGAAGAGTTGAATAGGAGATCACAATTTGTTGTGTAAGACAACTAGAGGAAGGTGATCAAAAAATCTTGTAAATTCTAATTAGATGCTTATCACAGTAGGTATTCAAAGCTTCCTTATAATTTGTAGCTTGTAGAAGTTTAGTGCGTGCTTGACTGATTTTTGGGAGTTGGAGCTCCCATGAAAGTCGGAGCTTGTTAAAGGTCAAGTGGGTGTTTGGCTAAATTTTGGAGTTCTAGCTTCAAGTTGAATGGGTGCTCAACATTTGAAATCTCTGTAAACTTTATAGGATAATTTTTCCATACTAGCGCATTGGTTTCAATGGGAATTAGTTATAGGTTGGAGGATACAATGGAATTCCTTCCTACACTTCTTCGACCTATGGCGTCAGATCACCCAAAAAACATAAGACGTGATATCCTCTTTCTACACCCTTTCTCTCATCACAGATCAGGTGCACATGTTCCTTTTACACTTTTCATACTTTCATTTCAGTATTTTCATTACATATACATGTATCTTTTTACATGCATTTTTGACATATATACACGCATATTTGACTTTTTGATCATCTTCTCCTTGCAGGTCCGACTGTATGAGAAGCAAGTAGTCAACAACACCAACAATGGGTGCAACAACAACAACATTTAGTGGTATCGCACACCATATTAACTATGTAGGTACATCGCACACATCGGAAAATACACATGTGTTTCTGCCCTAGGTTCACTCTCACCACTTTTTTTGTGCTTTGGCATCTTTAGTTTCCACGTTCTATCATCTTTTTTTCACTCCATGCTTTTTCTAGTCCTTCAATGCATTTCCACATCACTCTGCATGGATTATCAAGTATGCATCTCTATCTACTTTATGTTATCGAGCTTTCCACTCACAAATATTAAGTGGGGGAAAATGTAATCACAAAATCACACACTTTACACAAATTTAGTCTCAGTCTTATACTAATATTCATATGGTTTTTGATTGAAGAAAGTACTAGTTAACCCCCATCTTTTGGCCATTTTACTTTACTTTCTATCATTACTAGCGACCTCTCATACATGCATGCCCAGTTTGTTTTTGTCATTTTGTGTTGTTTTGCATTTGACTGGGGTGCTCAGGCTAGTACTAGGGCAGTGACAGGCACCCTGGTCCCAGTCAGGGCACCTTGATCCTCTTTCTAATTTCCCACCACTTTTTGGGCACTTTCTAGTCATTTGGACATTTTATATTTCTTGTGATCGGCATCTTTGGGGTTAATTACAAAATTAGATCAAAAGAACCATATAAATATAAAGTTATGAAACCATAATGAGGGACCAAGCACTAGTCACTACTATCATCACCTAAGGTTACATCCATTAAATGCTCCATTTACATCCATCTAGCTCCATCACAAGGCATAAGGCTGGTTCATCTGCATCACACGAGCATAGGAGGGAAGTTTATTCTATTCCATACACCATTCTATTACATTTTCTACACATAGTTATTGCTCACTACTTTCACAAAGTATGACTGGCACAAGAGCACCTAGGGCATGATTACACACACTTACACATAGAACTACATCGGGTCTGAGATGTAGTGTAGTGCTCAGTTAGTAAGTCCACCATTGTGGTAGTTGAGATCAGTCTGACCCCTTTATATGCATCTTTCCTTTTTATGGTTTGATGTTTGTCTTGGGTTTTTGCGGTCTCTTCTTCATCATTGATTACTAACGACATATGATGCAGTGCAGAGAAGTTTGTGTGATAGACAATGAAGACTTCAGATTATCTAGTGACCCTGTAAATCTGGTTTTTTCATCTCCTACACATACTAAGGCACCCAGAATGCAAACTAGGGTGCCCACAAGTTCCCTGATATTATCCTAGGTGCCCCACTCCACTCAAATTTCTTAGATCTGCAAGTTTCTGGACTTTGTCATGGTCATTTCCTCCTCCTATTTCTCCATTCAACTTTGTAACATAATCCAACAAGTTCTTTGAATTAGCTAAGATCCTTCCAATCCTTCTTTGCATATTAGGGTTTCTATTTCCATTAGCCTAGTTGTTTGGGTCACTTTTTATATTTATTTAGTTGTTATTCACATCATTTTAGTGTTGTTATTCATTGTTGTTCCTAGTTATATTAACTACCATTATTCCACATTTTAGTTCATCAAGTGTTGGCGGAGCTTGAGGAATGGAAGAAAGTCGAGGGTGAAATAGATGTTGAGTTCCTAGAACTCTTCCAACCACCTTCAGCCTGATCCAGTTTTAAATTAGGTAAAAAGAAATTTTTGGGCCATTAAATTATTTTTGGTGAACACCTACAGTTTTGGCAACTAAAATATTTTCGAGGACGGCAATCCAATTTAGTGTGGGGTAATATTGCACGGCCCATTTTTTGACTAAGTACAAACTGGGGTAAGTGCACAAAGATGGGGGTCCAAAAATCAAACACAAATCTGATTTTAAACAAAACGCAAGTGCATTTTGGGAAAGCAGGAGTACATTATGAATTAGCAAGTTTGGTAATTACCAAGCCTAAAACACGAGTGCATTATTATGGGCTCTTGTTCTTGATTTCTATGTGGTATATGTGGTTTTGGAAGGGATATATTTACTAAAATAAATGTTTTTGGGAGGGACATGTTTAGTATAAGTGTTTCATTTATTAATCTTTATAATTTATTATTTCTTATACTTTAAATTTATTTTCGTAAATATAAGAAACTAGGGTCACTTTGTACCTTATGGAACTACTCTCACAGCTCTATCAGTAATGGTTTAGAAGATATTTTTTCATATTCTAATCTAATTTAGTACATAGGTGTTTTTTAGGATTTAAACATTCAGCCTAAGGATTTTAATGTTTAAATTATACAATCGATATCTATTTTGAGAAAGAATATAGTCATTGTTTAGGTTTTAGGATCTTCTTGATTGTTTATTGAAATTTTGTAGGAGTTTTACATGTGTCAAAACTATATTTTATAAACCTCACAACTCCTTAAGGTAGAAATTATTTCTTGAATATATGGACTCATGCATTTTGTTATAACACATAATAAATCAAAACACATATGTAATTTTTTATCAATTCAAATAATCAAGGGAATGGTCATCATGAGGTTTGTGAAGGATTTGAAACATCATGAGGACAATGGGTTCAATCAAAAAAATCATTAGGTCCTCCTCAAGGTTTCCTTCATTCTTTTAGTGTTGTCCCTATCCTAATAATTTCCTCTAGTGCTTTGTTTTGGTCCAACCCTACCTTGACTAGTTCAATTTTTTTGTTTTCTGAACTAAGAGGCTTCGGATCTAGGCACCTTTGAATTTATTCCTCTCTTCTGAGATAGTAATATCATTCTATAATTTTCTAAGACCACTAAACCACATATTTCACCCATCTAGTTTCTCAACATTCATCCAAAGACTCCTCTCACTTGCCTTTAGCAAAATTTCCCTTACATTGCACAAGAGCAAGGTTCACTAGTCACTTCTCTTTTGGTCGACTCTGCAAACTCTTTATGTAATATAAAATCATCCCTAAACACCCTTCTCAATCATAAGGAGGTATGAAAAGTTTTGTTAACATATCCTTCCATTAGTTTTTCCATTCACTATCCACTCTCTTAGACTGGCCTTCCCACTTTCTAGCCCTTCATGGGTGATATGTTGATTATATCTTTAGCTTTAAGCATATAATAAAAAATTTGAGGGAATTTTAGACTTCCCATTAAGGTTTTATAGTTGCATTAATAGTTTTAGGTTTGAAATCCAAATACAAATACCACTTCCTTCATTAAAGTGAGCTAACAATTAGGTCTAGGTTTGTATTTTTTGTTTCTCCCCTAGAATTTCACTCACACCTCAACATACACCCAATGAACCTTTCAATTTTCCTTTGAATCTCTTAATAGACCTCCTTAACATCATATCTACCAATTTTCAATCTTCAACTCATTGATTAGAGCCTTCAAACCATGAGCCCTATGCTAACCAGTGAGGGGTTACTAAACAACTTGGGAAGGTGAATTTCCTTTACCTTTTGACTTGCATAAACTTTCAAAACTCCAAATAAATTATGTAGGTTTGTCAACCCATTCCCTTCATGATTATTTAACTAGTGAAAGATTAATGAACCTTTCAAAGGATTATAAAAATGGATCTTTTCTTATCTTTTGGTAGGTGTTCACTAGGGTAGAGCTACTATGATTTTGGGTGTTTACTCAAATTAATCACAGTTCCAGCTAACATTCCACATTTTCAGAAGTTTATGAGGTGTCATGCACTCTTACATAATTTTATTTCCTTCTCCCATTCAACGTGTTTTCATGATACTCTCCCTTGATCCTCTTACATAACTTGTACACTAGCATGCCCTATCTCTAGACTGTTAACAACACTCAAAAATAATGATCAAATACAACCTAATATATGTGAAAGAGATTGTTATGAGCATTTCTCAGTCACATTATATCTCTTCAATGCATTCCTCTTTTCTTTCTTAACTCTGATTGTGCTTCATAGTATTCAACCTTTAATTATTCAACAAAATAATCATAACTCGCAACCACAAGAACAAGCATATACATGCATGCAAGGAATGTAATGAAATAATATGTATACTTATCTCTCCATCAGTCTAAAAACACCATATTGAACAAACATTTGAATTCACCATTAGTAGTTTCATCATTTAATCACCATACACATATTCCATATATCATATATAAACACAACATCAAATTTACACAGTAATATCACTCTTTGTATTATATTTTATGTCACAATACAAGGGCTATTATATAGCCAGAAGTATAGCCAAACCACCTCCTAATAAATCGGGAGGTGTTACAACAAATAACCTGAAATAATATTCACGGGTAAAACATACTCTATGAATAATATATTGTTCAAACAATATATTATAACAATATTAAATATTAACTAAAAAACTACTTATTTACCTTTCGTTAAATACCAAACTATAATGTAAACATTAATATTTAATTTCCTAACATTTCTCCCTTAATGTTTATATGGAAGCATTAGAACTTTCACACTTCCTTTGCACCCTGCCACCTATGTGTGCTCATGATCTTGACACACACTCAAACTGAAGGTAGAAGAAGTAACACATCAACTTCTTATCGACCAAGCACTGTCAGGAACACATATAACCAATGAGGATGGGAACACGCTCAGGAATCATCTGCTTATCAACCAGTCACTCTAGGGAACACATCTGACCTAGCAGTGTGGGCACTCAAGAAAAAACACATATGATCAATGGTTTTGCTACACCAAAAACCTTGAAGGGTGCTCCTGATTTGAGTGTGCACAAATGCCATCAGTAGGAACACATCTGACTGTTCTACCTCATCAAGCCGCATGATGCTGCGTTTCATTGTGTTATTTTTTCTACACTATGTTTTTGCATTTGGGGGAAATAGGAATAGCCACATACTCTAACTAAGAATGGAACTGGATCAAAACCAAGAATGGAACATTGGATCATGCTGATCATGTTACCCCATCAATGTGAACATTTCACTTATTCAACACAAAACAGGAACTCTAAAAAAAATCACACTACACATCAAATACTAAAAGCACACTCACACCAAAAAATGTGCCACCATAGCTTCGTGCGGCCCCATCATTGGTGACTAACAAGAGGTCATTTTCTGACCTCTAGCCTCCGATGCCTCCATCCTCCAGTTGAAATTATCTAATAGAGAAAATATTCATCACTTTGATTTTTTATATAAGTAGTATTTCCTTCCTCTTCATTTTCTCCTTCATCAAGTAGCCATGAAGGTATTATCTTACAGTTTTCCATCAAGTAAGTCTTGTGCTCTTTTCTTGCAATTTGAGGACAAGTGGTCAGATTGTCTGCAGTAATAATAGGTGAGCCACTTCTTTGAATCTTTAGAAGATGATCCAAGTTTGAAAGAATATTTAGATATTCTTTTATCTTGTTTCTTACCATACAAGGATTTTTTCTCTGGTTCCGCAAACATGATTCTCTTTTCTTCATCTAACAAAGAAGAAATAAGTTCTTCTAAACTTGGATTTATTTTACTTAATGTAAATACCATGTTAGAATAGCATGGAGGCATGTTATTGAGTAACATTGCTTTAGCATCATCATCAGGGACATCTACACTTATTCCTGCTAGTTGATTGCAAATAGAATGAAACTTAATAATATGTTCCACCATGTTATCGCCTTCTTCCATCTTGAGGCCTAAAAATCTATGCTTTAAAGATATTGTTGCGCTTCCACTGTGATCATAAAACTATTGTTCAATTCAAATCAAATAATTGATTAAGGACTTTCTAAATCTAAGGGAGGTAAAAAAAATTAGAAAACATATATGATGCAAATAGGAATTTGATAGACCCAATCCAATAATCATTGTAGCCTTTCAATCTCTGCTTGCCCATTTTCTGCTTCATCTACATTTTTCGGTTTCTTCTCTTTTCCATCAACAATATCCCATAAGTCTTTGTTAATTAGGAACAACTGAGTTTGTACTTGCCAGGTATGAAAATATTTTCCTTCAAGTTTTTAATTGTGACTCAACTTATCCATTATGACGCTTCACAAATTAAAAAATAGGTGTCGGATGAAACTGAAAATGCACCTTTTTACAAACAAATAATCAATAATGACTATTCTCTTTTATCTACATAAACCAAATCGACCAACAAAAAAAAGTAATATTAATCAAACATTTTACTCTTATAGACCTGGACCCAATAATATTTTACTACCCTATAACAAAATATAGCAATCAATTCATACCAAGCAATTTTTTTCATTTCTTGCCTCTAGGCTGCCACATTGCCATGCCATTCTACATAGACTTATTTTATTTTGCATGTCTCCATCAGGGAACAGATGATAGATGAAGACTCCACATAGGTTGAGTGTAAGGAGCATGTGGGCATGCATGAAGTAGATCACGGCTTGCCAGGATTAGATCAAAGTTAATAAGAAGGCAAGAACACAACATAAGATTTCGATGCATGTAGATAATGAGTTCAATGGATACACATAGTCTAAAGAATATAATATATGTGATAGGTGATTTCAACAGTTTATTCAATGCTAGGAAAAGTTGAACACAGGAATAATGAGATCCGATGAAAAATCAATTCTTTCTAAACGTGGATTGCAACACATATGGAATGTTTAAACATATTTATGAATTCACCCATACCTCATACACCTGACAGCAATTAGGAGATGTCTGTTGGACTACACTACGTGTTAGCATAGATGTAATGCCATTCCAATGCTGCAATAAAAACTGTAAGCTGAGAAAACCCAATCACCAGTTTGGAGGATAGTGCAAGTCAGTGTGTAATGCAATATAATCTTCAGACGCCTTTCCTTCTCCAAAAACAACACGAAATTATTGCAAGCACTTTACAGGAAAAAACACAGGAAAAAAACCCGTCACATTTCTGCACATAACTATTCACTTATCAAAATGTATTTTCCAAAAAAAAATCTGGGTTTTATTCCCCGCATTACAAGAATTTTTGGAACACTTTGAAATTCTCAATTTCATTAAGAAATGAGAAAGTTACAAGTATTTTACTGAAGGCTGGTTTTGGATCAAGCTTGGCGGAAGAGCTGCGTGTTGGAGATGACATCGAAGATCAAAAAAATAGTGATGAATCAATATTTACCATTCCAATAGCACCACGTCATCAATTTGATTCTCCTCAACCAGGGGCAATAATGAATTTAGTGGAAGCCCCTTAATAAATATTCACAAGCCCATACTCAAATTAGATGCACAAAGAGACAACACTGCTCAAATTTTGTTCTCAGCCCAATAAAAACATATCAATCTAACACACGATCTGATCACCACTCCAAACAGATAGATTGGAATAAATATACGCCTTCATCTCTACCAGAGGGACCATTACATCACTCTGATACCAAATATAAACACAACATCAAATTTACATAGTAATAATCACTCTCTGTATTTATTAATTTATGTCACAGTACAAGGGCTATTATATAGCCAAAAGTACAGCCAAACCACCTCCTAATAAATCAGGAGGTGTTGCAACAAATAACTTGAAATAATATTCACGGGTAAAACATACTCTATGAATAATATATTGTTGAAACAATATATTAATACAATATTCAAACTTAATATTTAATATATAAAAATATTGAATATTAACTAACAAACTAATTATTTACCTTTCGGTAAATACCAAACTATAATGTAAACATTAATATTTAATTTCCTAACATCATAATGGTTTGTAAACTATTTTTTCTTCAAATTCTTCAAGCCTCAGCTCTCCAAAACCTTAGATCATTCAAATGATAGTATCATCATTTAAAAACATGAGGTTTTTTACTCCTTACAAGACACTGACTATTTGAATTATGACCCTTTAACTTCCTTTAGTCTTGTGACCTTTCAAGTCCCTCAATACAACATCATAGCTTAAAAATGGTGACTCCAAGACCCATACTTCCTAAATTCATTCACATCGACTCCTAGACCCCACTAGAACTTACATTCATGACTTAAATCCCTTAAATACCTACATGAAACCTTGATATTCCTAGTTCATACCCCTAATAGCCTTCAAATTCACATTTTTCATTTTAGAGGGAAAGTATGTAATTTAAATTTTTTAAAGGTCGAGACTCAAAATACCACACGAAATCGACTCACATGGATTCACTAAACCTATAACACACTTGCACACTAAAAATTGATGATAACAAGACATATTTACAAATATGGAGATGATTATCCTGAAGCATTGATGACGGTAGTCATCTCGAGATCATAAATGGTGCATATCTCTTGAGATTGTAACTAAACACTTAATCAATATTTGGTGATGTGATCACATATTGCAATTCAAGGAGTTCCTTTCACATTGCTTCAATGCAATTAGATTTCAAGAATATGGATCTCACGCTCAAACATTTATTTGAGTCTTATTTAGGGATAAATCCTTCCATATGGAGGAGGAAACCTATTTCCATGAGGAGAAATCATGTGAAGATGTGTCCAAATACTATAAGAATGTTTCCACTCATGTGACATCTTGGTTAGGAAACTAAATTTTGAAGATAAAAATGGTATCATCATGTTTAAAAATGAAATGGGAATCTCATGGAGTAAGTTGAGGATCATCATATCTTGACTCTTCCATCATGTTCAAACATATTTAAGAAACAAACCAAGATGTTTTAGTCAAGTTACTAAGGAATTCAAGACCATCATATGTGACAAATCAAGGCATCATCTATCTCCATGAGAGGCATATGAGAAAATAGGTGTATGATTATCCTAAAGTTTATTCCATCCGAGGAAAATTTTGGAGCCATGAGGGGTACGAGGATGATCTTATATAGAGCACCATGTATGTAAGAATGAAAAATCATCTGAGTTTTAATTTATGTCGCTCACTTGATAGTGTTATTAAACACTCATTTAAACCTTCTAGTGTGATCACACTTCAAAGGAGGAAGGACATTAAAACCACCTCATTTCAGTCCAACATGTGGCCACATGCCAAGAATCTAATTCATTGATAAATTATTACATATGCATGGTGAATACCTATTCTAGTAAGTGATATATAACTGGAAAATAGTTTGAGAATCATGGAGTTGATTTGTGATCACTAGGGTTAATTGTGGAGGCCTTGAAAATTAAGAGAGTGACCCTTGCTCATGCCTTGTAATTAGAAGAGAGAATGTTGTTCCCATCACAATGTATATCTCATAAAAGTGTTTATAAAAATTTAATTCATTACTTGAGGTTTTAGAAACATGTTTTGAACTCATGGTAACTTATTTTTACCCATTTTTCATGTTATAAGTTTCATCAATAAAAAACACAACCTAGGGTGTTAGGAAGGTGTTTTCAAATCAAAAAATCTAGCCCCATTCTCATGAGATCCTCACCCATGGTAAACAATGACAATACCCATTCCAAGATGTACTTATCAACATTTACAAATATTCACTTATGACCATGTGGTGACCATTGTTATTATAGGATTTATATTCCTCACTTTATTTATATTATCCTACTTGGGATATTCCACCTCACTTGGATTTTTCCTACACTTATGGGATATGCTTGCTTAGGTGTACACTTGACTACACTATTCTAGGTGTTGGTTACCCACTTGAATACACTAATCTAGGTGTTAGTCACCACTTGACTACACCATTCTAGTTTTTGGTTACCACTATTTTGCATGGATATTGCCATGATTGTAGGAGGAGGTTACACATTCACCTCATATATGTACATCTCTTTCATTATTCTATTTGATCGTATTGAGTTGGAGCTATTTCTTTGTAATTGCAATTATCTCTCTTGCATTTTTCGTAATTTGTAATCTTGTATGCTTGCATTGTTTTGTCTTACAACAATTCACGTCTTGCATCATTTACATGTGCAATCTTTGAACCAGTAGACCTATGGGCACTTCTCTGATATGGTATCAGAGCTGAGTTGGTATTGATATTTTCTAGTTATTATTCTACAAATTTATATTCATTTGAGATCTATATTTACAAATATTTTGGTGTTATTTGGTGTTGGTTTTACCTTTTTTGGGTATATATAGCTTATTTGCATGCTTCTAAGGTTTACAGGCCCGCATAGTGCATGTAAAGTTTTGGAGATTGTTTTTTGTAGGCCCTAAATCATTATTTCAGGATCCCTGGAAGATTTCTCCATATCTAGGTGATTTCAGACCTGTGAAGGGCATTTTCACATGTGGTAGTGCTTTGTATGCTTGTTCAGACTTGTAAAGGGTGTTTTTTCCTATTCTAGAGGAATTTTTCAAACTTGCAACAAATTTTCTGTTGGGCACGGGGAAAATGTCTAAGTATTGAAGTATGCAGTGATACGCAAGAGTGCAGATAGGCTATAGAAGAAATGCATGGGAGATGAGTGTGTGGGAGAACAAGGTTTGCACGTAGAATAGGGAAGGAGATGTGTGTGAGGATCATGATAGAAAGGAAAAAGACTTAGTGAATTTTTGGTATATATGGATAAGTATAGACTTGGAGTATGCGGCACACAAAGAGGATTAGGTAGTCAAGAAGAGTCTATTTTTAAGGAAAGAACTTACAGTTTGAACATGCGAGCATAGAGATAACAATAGGATTAGAACTAGAGTTAATTATAGATGATCTATTATTAGGTGAAGCTTGCATGCTTCCTTAGTTACTTTTGTAGTGGTGCATGACTATTCTTAGCATGCATCCTATTTTGAGAAGTGCATGGGTGGTGAAGGGAAAGTTCCCAAATCCCTGTGTGTGTATATATGTGTGTGTGATGTGTGTGTGTGTGTGTGTGTGTGTTGATTTGCATGGTTTAGAGAGACATACATGATGTGCTTTGGAGTTGTAATAGAGTTATGTTGTTGGTATAATGTGCACATGACTTTGTCGTGGTTTCTTATAGTGTATTCAACTACTGTGTTTTGATGGAATAATATAATGGATCGTTATGGTTGGATATTAGTTGTTGATGTATCTGTTATTGGTGATTATATGGTGAATCTGTATCCTAATTGTTATGTGATTTGTATGTTTATTTTATTATGTGTGTTTCTGATTTGTGTTCAAGAATCGGTTCAGTGTTAGAATGGGATATGCACTTTGGGATTTGGTTATTACGAACATATATGTTAACATTGTGGTAAGGTTAGTAACAAAGAGGGACCTGGTACCTTTGCATCCTTTGAGTGAGTGCTCAAATCTATCTGAGTGATGTTTCAGTGCGTCTAGGGTTGTTGAGTGGGAAAATAAGACTGCATTTTGGTTTTGTTGTCGGGACCTATTTTTCAAACTACTTACCATGATGGTGTATAATGATGGTGTAATAGTTGACTCTTGCATCTATTGAAGATTGGGTGATTGAAAAACAAGATCAGTTTTCACATAGAAATATAGTATTGGACCTAATTTCAGTGTGCACAAGTGGGTTGAAGAACACCTTTATCATGAGCTTTATAAGTCATTCTTTTGCTACTTGTCCAATAGATTTATACAAGTGGTTTTCCACATATGCATCAAAGAAAATTTGGTATTACAAACCGAGGACTTGGATGCATAAAGATTTTCAAGCTTTGTTTGATGCAGATGAACCTTAAACGCATGTTGTAGATCATTAGTGGACTGGTGTTGAGCGCAGTTATACTTTGGAGTACGTGGTGTTTATGTATACTTGTATAAAGGTTACTAAGTTTTAATTATTTCATGAACCGAGAGGATCTTACCTTCATGTCATTCCTTTGGAGATTAAGATTTTGATGGTGGTGTTGAGCTTAGAAAACCTTCCTATTTCCAACTAAACACCCTACCATACACAGGGGCAGGGACAGGTGTATGCAAAATATGGTGGACCTTGCAGCTAGAAAGGTAGAGAGAAGAAAGGTAGCTTAAGTATAATGAGGCGCGAGAGAGGGAATTGGAGAAGAAGCATGATATTGAGGATTATGTGGAGTTACAGAGGATGATGTCTTATGAAGGATTTAAAGCTCACATGGAAGATGTGGAGCTGGAGCATCAAGCTCTCCCCCACTTAGGAAAGCGCAGTAGAAAATCCACTCCAACTTATGATAAGAGCACATCTGATGAAAAAATATTAAGGACCCATGGGTACACATCTGATCCCACATGGTAACCTAGCCCTTGTGTTTGGTGTTTGAGATTCTAAAAGTAACTATTGATAAACAAATGAGTGTAAGTAATCTACATGGTTTTAGGTAGTTATCATTTTCCGTTGAATATAGAAGTACATCAGACAACATCTATGGCATCACAAGTGACAACATCTTTGTTTTTTTGGAGGAATATTTTCTAGCTGTGCATCATCAGGATAGAGTGTGGGTGCACAAAATATTGGGAACACATCTGGAAGTACTACAACTTCTCATACCATTGGAGTTAAGTTTAGGTACCACGACTATTGGAATGCAAGGAATTACATCCACTAGTCTAGTGCCCACTATAAGAGGTGGTTCAGAAGGCTCAGGGGTCAAGTGGATCAGGTGGTTCTAGTGGTGGAGGAAATATTGGTGGTTGATATGGTTCTAGATATGGACTACAAGGCCCACATCCCTAGTAACCCCCACATCAACCTTAGCAATTATTTTATGAGATGTCTCTTCACTTTCCAAAATACAGAGGTATTGAAGATGATGTAGAACATGTACACAAGTATGAGTTAATATGGAGCGTTAAGGGAATCACCACTCAAGATAGAAAGGCAAATCAGTTTATTACTACTCTTCAAGGGTGTGTGCATAGCTAGTATAGAAAGTATGATCCACACCAGACTATAGTCGATTATGATGCTTTGCATGTTACGTTTTTGGTCGAGTTCCATATCCCTAAGTTTGGGAACAGAAGAGTATCATCATGCTTAAAGACAACTAAGCAGGGCTTATCAGAAAGCATTCAGGAATATGATGCACATTTCAAATACTTTTCTTTCAAATTTATCTTATGCCATACATCCTAGTCAATATGCACAGTGGTTTTTTGGAGGGTTTTTGAATCTCTTCAGAAGGTCATTATCTCATCAGACTTTTGATAGACCCACTCGACTCTTTCGGAGGTAGCTCTACATGTTGAGGCAATTGGGAGTGTGGACACCAGTGTAAGCTCATTTCTTGAAGTGTAAATTGTGGCTATGGCGAAACAATTGAAAAATATCTTTTTTAATTCAACTCATGAGACACACAATGGGATTCGGTGTACATATTGTGATGTTGAAGGACATACTAAGGATAGCTTCCCTCACAAGTCAGTTTGCACCATATTAGTGGGTAGTGCAATTTGTCACATTGGACCATGATGCAAGTAGATGTCCTCTTTTGTAGCACGCGATCCATAAGAATGTATCCATGTATTGTAAGATTTGTAAAAGTTATACTCATGATACAGTTAAGTGCAGAGTGATTAATCACATACATGATTCAATTAAAATCAGTGTGTGCCCAACTAGAGTAGTAAGTGGATGTAAGGAATAATGAAAATAGCATAATGAAGGGTGCAGTAATGGGGATAACAGGATTAAATGATTCCATGGTGGATAGGTCAAAATCGTGGCGGTGGAAGAGGAGGATTTCCGAGAGGAACTTGTTTTACTTGTGGATATCTTGATCATTATCGTTGTGAGTTCCCTTAGAATGTGGTTTACTTCTTGGTGTGGAAAATAACATAAGTTTGAATAATGCCTCAACTTGTATGATCATATGAGAAAACAACACAAGCAAGATAAGGGAGTAGTTATGATCAAGATACAGCATGCAGATGGAGATAAATGGATGCCAAAAATTGGGCTTAATTTTGAATTACAACATGTGTTAGTTACTACATGTGTTGATGTTGTGTGTGCCCATGAGACTCTAAAGTATCAAGCCACATATAATGAAGCAATAAGTGATAAATGCAAAGTACCCTGATGTTGAACATCAAAAATAAGTTTACCTATAGACTATGGATGTGATCAAGAATCTACAAGGAGAGATTCATAATTTTAAAAGAGTAGGTGCATATATTGGAATGAGCTAAGAATGTTGAAACTCCACAGAAATACATCTATGATTTGAAGGAAGTTTGTAGAATGATGTGTTAGGAGAACATCATACCTATGTTAGGAAAGTGCTTGAGAGAGAAAGTACCTCATGCAGGACATGAGTGCGAGAGTCATCTCCTTCATGTAAATCTGCCTCCCTATAATCATGAGTATGAAAAGGAGATTACATTAAATGCGGTCATTGATGGGTGGCTTCTGAGCAACATTCTTATAGATACAGTTGTGGAAGGTAATGTACTCACTTTGGACGCTTGGTATCAGATGGGTATACCATCATTATAACCTTATTTGAATGTGATGTACATGGCAAATAAAACTAGGGATAATCCTATTGGGGTATTAAAATATGCTACTATTATGATTCAGGGAGCCAATTTTACTGGTTACTTTGAAGTATTAGAACTCGTAAAGGCAGATAGTTTCCTAGCATTACTTGGGTGCCCCTAGTGTTATGCAAATAATGTAGACTTGTGTTTCAATAAGGGGTACATTAGCCTTGAGAACAAAAGAAGCGCAGTGTGTCATTATCCCATTGACAGATGCAAAGGTTACCTTGTATGTTGATCCATTAAGTGATGAGGAATTGAACAGGATATACATGCATATAATAAGAGACCCTGAGGTGATTGAGTCATCTAAGGAAGGAGTAATATAGTGGGATGTTGCTCATTCAATTAGGGATACTACAAGTATTTCTTGCGACAATTGGGTGCATGGAACATATGAAGTAGTTGGGCACCATGTTAAGAAAACATTTACTCGCATGATTAGGTCATGCATGATTAGACACTTGAGTAATAACCACGTACCTTGATACACTGGCGAATGAAACCCCGATGTATTTTTGTACGTTATGGAATCCCAGTGGAAAGATACTGGTGACATAAGAAATATGTTGTTTTATACCTTATGTAGGACAGAAACACATTGGTGGGCTATACATAAGGACAACCTTTTAGTAATGGCGTGAGGTGAGAATCACCCTCTTCTACTAGGTTTCTAAGGAGCAATGTACCTTCACAGATATGTGAATACCATGGGAAGGATTATGCTTCATACCATGTTTAGAAGTGTAAGAGACTCTAGACAGAGGTGTCAGGAGGCCTTACCAACATCACTAATGGATACATAAGTTCTATGCAACCCTTGGCGGCTACACATGTGTTTGGTATGTCCATGCAGAGTTGACATGGGAGATAGAAAATTGGTGAGAGATGACCTCAAGTATGGTTCATACTTTTCATTACTTTTCTACTAAACCTTCAGTTAATGAATCATTACAGATTATGAAGCACCTTAATTTTGGGGATAGTGTGAAGGCTGAGGATTTTTTTTTTTATATGTTTGGTGAATTGGATTTGGAGGCACGCCTTGACCTTAAAGAGAATGAAGAGGAAGAAATGGTCCACACCTAGGAAGAAAAGGAAAGGGGTAAAATGGTATGCACAATAGATGATGATGATGAGGATAATAACATGGATGTTAATCATACTAAAAGGTATGGCGTGAGGTTATGGACACATCAGATGAGAAGGCATGCTAACGTATCACGAGCATATGAAGACTAAGAAGGTTGATAGTGTGACACATGTAGAACCTAAAGAAGTAATTATTGTTGATTATTAGTTTGAGCATGATGTAGAAAATATTATTCAAGCTACTACGTGACTTTTAGGACTTATTTCTAAGGGGTTATCATGGATTGAAAGGAGTACACCCTTCTTTAGGTGAGATGTGAATCAAACTTAAAGAAGGTGTGCGCCTGATTAAGAAGAGGCCTTATAGGATGAATCTATAATCTACGTGTGATAAAGTAAAGGAAGAAATTAACAAGATGTTGAAATCTGGAATCATTGAGCCCATTGAGGAGTCAGAGTTGGTGAATCCCGTGGTGTTAAGCATTAAAAAGGATGGGAGGATAAGGATTTGTGTGGACTATAGAGAATTAAATGCTTCATGTGTTATTGATCCTTTTCCTATGTAGACACCAAATTCGTGTCTTACGACCCCTTGTGACCCGCATCTCATCTCACAATCTAACCTCATTACCTAAACTTTACACAATTATTTATTAATTACCTTGTAATTGATAAATCCACATCACCTTACCCGCCACCTCACTTTGCCACCTCATCATGACCTAGCCCTAACCCTAAACTAACCTAATTAAGACCTGTGACTTGGTCTAGACTCACATCCATAACTAATACCTCCTTACTCGCACCCAAAGCCGACCTTCTAGCCACTTGACCAAGCCCGCAACTGATCTCTCGGGAGAAAAGCAGGGAAGGTGGGCTATTTTACTAAAAATAGCCTACTTTTTCCTTACCGATGCCGGTTCCTACTCGACCGCCGTCGGTTACGTAACCGCCATCGGTTCCCTGTAAATGGGCTTCCCAAACCAAAACAACGGATCGGAATTTCATTTTAGAGATCAGTCGAAGGATTTTTGAATCAAAGGAGAGTCCAAAGCGATTAGCAGAGTCCAGAACTTCACTTGACCAAGCAGAGACGAGTGAAGAAACCAGAAGTGTTTGGCAGCCAAGGAGATCAACTGCATCTTCGTCAAAAACTAGTAAGTTACATCTTGCATGTCCTCCATTATAACATTTCTTATGCTTTTGGAATTACAGTCCTCCCAAATCCGTTTCTGGATCCATTATCCAACGTACCATTGCCTCTAGCTGTCATTCTTTTGTTTCTAACCATCCCATTTCCAAAAAAACTATCCAAAAATCAGCCATTACAAACTCCACAACCAGCCCAGAAGATCCTAGAACCCACCGGTATCGGTTATCAGTAACCGCCATCGGTTATAGGTAACCGACATCGGTTCCTTTGATCAAAACCAGGAAAAAACAGCCTTTCCCCTACCCAGTTCAGCCAAGCAATTTAATTGATATTTTACAGTATTTTGTGTTAATTCATATTAGCAGGGAAACTGACCACCTTCGAAAGGAAGTTTTACATTTCCTGGGCCCAAGGCAGTTTCCTCATTTATTGTTTAATCAAATCTTGTGGTCTTGTGTTCTTATTTGCAGGTAGTCCTTCCAGACAAAAAGGAGTTCTTCGCAGTCAGCCTGATCTTTCTCTACGGTACGCGCACATCATCTCGACATTCTACAGGTATTCCTCCTAACCCTAACCTTATCTGTTTCTATAAGGAACGAAGCATTTCCGAGTGAAACATTTTGGCACGCCGGTGGGACCCATTTTGGGTTTCTTTCTCTTGCTTATTTTCATTTTAGGAAGCATATTTGCTGTTGCTGTTTTTGTTATATATATTTAGTAAAGAATTTGTCTTGCTTTCCTGGTTTCGCATTAGTGAAAGTCATCTCTCTTGCTTCATCGAATATAATTTTCGATTTGGGATATAAAACACGTGCATTGCATTCCTGCTTGTTGTTCTCCAATTCTAGTGAACATAGATTAAGTAACAGGTCGTACACGTGGGGGTGATATCCACGGTATTGACAGGAAATTAACCTTAGTTTCACTGCACAACACATACCGAATCACTTCACAATTAACACAACAGCTCAAATCCCCCCTTTTCCGCGGTATTCCTCCGCCCGATTGAGGTAACCTTATAAGCCAAAACAAACTTGACATTTCCCCTAGGTCTTGTTGTTTAGGATTCTGACATCATCTTACGTCTAAAGGCATAAGCCCACGATAACTAAAATTAACCCTAGGTTAAGTCTCTAGATTTGCGTGTGCCTCTTGCTTGTTTTCAAATCCTGTTTTCTCTGTCATACTTTGTCTTCTGTGATCAATAAGTTGCTAAACATACTCAACGTTGCTAAAATCAAATCAGCAGCCTTTTATATCTTCTTATCCTAGATTTTTGACACCGCCATCGGTTAAGGGACCGACGTCGTTTGTTCTGTGACCGACACCGGTTACTAAACCGATATCGGTTACTGTCTTCATCAGCCCCTGACAAACCAGCAGCTTGCCAAATTCACCATTCAGAGGTTGTTTTTGTTCTTGATAGATTGAAACTTTCCTGTGTGTTCTAGTCTATGGTTGTCATCACTCGGAAGCAAGCCGCCGCCATGGTTTCACATGCCTGCTCTGTGTCTTTGCCTGAATCACCCCCTTCACATTCTATAGGGAACCCTACGGACACCAGTGAGATCCCCCAAATTCCTGTAGGAGACAAGGACTTTGCCAAATTTCTGGATGCTAATCCAGCGCTGTACAATACTATTTGTCTCATACCCCTGACCGTACGCCTGATGGTCAGCTCCTTATGGGCATGCCTATTAGTATAGCTGCTCATTTAGCTCCTACTCCTCCTGATAACAATACCTTACTTCCTGCATCACTAGCCCCGTCTCCCAATCCGACAGCTTCAGAGGTTCATACGACCCCGATTAGCTTTCCTTTGGTTAACCTGGGACCCCACGTATCGCCACCACCAACTGCCCCTATCTCTCTCTCTCTTTCAGACCACTCCATTCATGACTTACTCTCTGCCACCTATTCAAAAACGAGCTTTCCTTCTCAAGCTCCGCCTACCTTTTCATTCCCATACACGTATCCAGTAACCTCAACACCTTATATGGGACATCCCTATTCTGTGGCACCATCATCTCATCCAACCACAGATTTCATCAAGCAAATGATGGACAAAATGCAAAACCTGGAGGCTTCCGTTTCAGGAAGTCGTAGCGCCTTGACATACGAGCAAGTTTTTTTCGGGAGCCCATTCACCCTTCTGTCCCCCTTCATTCATATCCTCCTCAATGGGAGTTGCCAAAGTTTACTCGTTTTAACAGTAAAGAGGATCCTCAACAACACTTGCGATCATTTAGACATGCTTGTTATTTGATTGCCCATGATGATGCCTTGTTACTCCGCACCTTTCCCATGTCCTTATCAGGGCCTGCCTTGGAGTGGTACAGTGCTTTAACCCAGCACTCAATCTTCTCTTTTAACCAACTAGCCCAATCTTTCTTGGATCATTTCTCCATTAACATTGCCAAGAAAGTATCTATCACTGACCTCTATGCCATCCGACAATTCGAAGACGAATCTATCGCAGATTTCGTTGGACGATGGCGGGGCCTTATCAACCAACTTACGTATGCCTTGCCTCAAACCGAACTTATCGAACTGTTTTACGCGGGCCTGCGCTAAGCACATCTCCCCTACCCTCCAAATTCAAACTTTCCGTACATTCGACGAGGCCTTTACTATGGCTCGAAAATTAGAAATTCGAGCCTTAGAGGAAGAGAAATTGCGGTTGCGCAACAAGAACTCCACTTTCCGAACTCCTGATTCTACAACAAAACCAAATACCACCACTCCTCACGCGTCCACCTCTTCTAAATCAAAAGGAGCTGTCCACGCGGTGATGGTCAAATCCCAACCACCGTCCAATACTCCACCCAAAAACCACCTATAAATACAAAGCCGAACCCATCAGCTACACTCCCTTTGGGAGAAACCTATGGTGTGATATTGGAGAAATTGCTCAAAGCTGGGGCTATCACCTTGCCCCCTGTTAAACCTCACTCTGGGTTTGACTCCACCCGCGCAATACCTTCCTGGTACAAAGAAAATGACTTTTGTAACTTTCACCGCGTAAAAGGACATAGTCATGAAAACTGCAAGATGTTGAAAAACATAGTGCAGGAAATGGTTGACGCAGGGGATATAACACTCGATAATCCTAACGCCCCTGCTAACCGAAATCTGAAAATTTTCAACAAGCCATTCCCGAATCACTCGTTTTGTTATCGTGTCATGTGCCATTTGGCCTTAGGATGGGTGCTACCTATCAGCGGCTAAATGACCTACGTTTTTCATGACATTATGCCACACCTATCCTTACGACTATTGGGGGGTTCCTACGAAAAAAATTTTTTTCTCTCGTAAGCCTAAACATCGTAGTGAACATCTCGATGTTTAAAACCATTATGTTTGATCGCCTGTTACAATAATTCTGTCCGCCTTCCACCGAAGAAATGTGTTTTTGGTGTTCTTCTCAGAAACTTCTGGCTTATTTTGTCTTTGCGTGCATTGATGGTCGTCCTCGAAATCAAAGCTTCCTAGAAATGCCCACACGAGCCAAAATCTCAACAATTGCGTAGTTTCCCAAGTAAAAAGCGCCAATCTATCCGACGTTTTCATCCCCAACTCTCGAATCGTTGTCAACCTTCCATCACCTCCTTAAAAAAAAAAGGATTATTGCTTTCCCAATGGTCGAAGAATGTCACAATCCTTCGAGCTCTCAATCTATCTCTTACAACAGCCACCCTGGCTTATCCCACCCCAAGCAACCGCCGCGTCCTTTCTACCTTTACCTTCCAACCACCGACCACGCTGTAGAGCCATGCTTGTACATCGTGACTCTGAAAATCACGACAAGCCGTTTATTATAATAATCGTACTTGGTGGACTAGAGACTATTACAAACACATGGATAAAAATTGTGCCTGCCCGTCACCAGAGAAAAAGGGATTCGTTGCCACCAAACTCCGACACTACCTTCTAAATCCACGACTTTCGTCATCACAATACGACCCCAGCCCTTACATTACATTACGCCAAACCTCATCTGAACCAACGCATTGCTAGATGCTCAATGCTTCTCGCCGCCCTCGATCTTGAGTTTATCCACCATAATCAATCAAAGGACAAAACCATTGCAGACCAACTTGCGGACCCTCCTGACCGGGGGAACAATTGACCAATTTTCACATTTCCCCTTCCCCTCCTCCCGACGAACTCATCGCTACATCTTTTTCCCTCACAGATGAGTCCGTAACCTAATGAACCCTCTTCTCTTTTCTCTGGATCTAAATGCCACGCGGCGGAGGACCGCGTTGTTCTCATTCATCTCACGCTGAACCTATGTCCGCTTTCATTCCGACTTGAGTTCCCCGTGGCACTAATAATACACGGATACGAGCCCTTGTTTCTGGTCCGCCCAAGTTTGCATTACACTAGTATCAAATCTTATCAACATTTTTGCTACTCTCAATTGGTAGTCATCAATTTATGGGCGTCTACCAATGCAAAACGAGTAACTTACTCAACATACAAAACACTACTGGGAATCACTTCTAGCTTATTTACCACCCATATTCTTACAAACCATTCCCCGCTCCACTAACAAAATTTGCGGATCTATGGCCTTGCCTACCCCTCGCAAATTCCCTCCCGCCGCGCAAACTGCTATGAATTATTCGTCGTGGTCCACAACTTTTTGCCCCATCCGATTCGACCCCGTAGTTTTGTATGATAATACGTGTCTACTAATTCACAGGATACCCTGGTAACCCACCAATTCACGACTACCTTACAATCTCTGCCCTCCCCCTGACCTACTAGTAACGGCAAAACGTGCTTTTCTTAAAAGTGTTTTCGCGTATGTTTTGTCCCATTGGGGGGACTCCTCTATAAACGTGGCTCTTTGATGTATCCTCCTTTCGCTGTCTAACTGGCATGGAGGCCACTCATGCCATCCAACAGGTTCCATGACGGTAATTGTGGTGGACTTTAGTGTCTGTTTGGCCGTGGCAAAAACATCCTTGCCTAGGATATTATTGGCCGAAACTCTCATTAACGACTGCTACGAATGTGTTTACGTTGTGTCATGGTCCCAACATGCCAATCTTCAACATACTCTAGCCACCCGCTACCATCCGCGTCGTGATCTTTGCCTTTGCTCCACAATGGGGTTTGACCTTATGGTTAGAATTCACCCGACCTCTTCACAACGTCACCGTTGGAATAATCACATCGACGAATATTATACATAAATGGGTCGAGGCTATTCCCTCATTTCAATCAAAAAAGGAAAAAATTGTCAATTCATATTAACCATCACATTATCTGTCCGTTTGGTATTGCCTCATCGCCTAATAACTATAATGGTAAATCTTTCAAAAACCAGTTGTTTGTCACGACGCTTTGGACAACTTTGGTCTCAAACGTTAGTCTTCTCTCATCACATTACTATCCGCAGCCAATGGTCAGGCGAATCTTCTAAAAAACTCTAACCAAAATCCTCATGAAATCGGCAATGAATCTGGAAGAAAGGGCACGATCAATCTCCTCCCCTTTGCCCTTTGGCTTATCGTACTACATTCGTCCCCCTCCCGAATGCCACACCTTTTTCTTTGGTATAATGGTATACCGAGCTGTTGTTACCTCTCGAACTACAAATAAACCCCCTTAGAATATCTCTTCAGATATTCCACCACGTGATTTCCGCCAAGAGCGATTAGCCCAATTGTGGAGCTTCTTGACGAACGCGTCTTACAGTCTCTATCACTCTTTCAAATCTATCAAAACGCATCAAGCGTCTTATGAATAAGCCTTCAATGACGGTACCTTTAAGGTTGGTGATCTTGTCCTCAAAGAGATCAACATGTTCCCAACTAGAAAAGAGCAAACGTGGAAAATTTGCTCCAATTGGATTGGGCCGTATATATCACTCACACCTCTGGATCCACACTTGAACGGTTTAGCTGTCGCTTAATATGGTCAACCTGAGCCTGACCCCTTAAATTGCTTACATCTGCGACATTTCTAACTGTTGAACTAGGGTTTTCACCTCTTATCTACCTACTGCTACGTGCCCTTTAGCTCATTTACCGCTACATACACTTTGTTTTCTTATCTCGCATAAATCAAAATCACTTCGACTCCCCTTGATAAGGCCTTCCCCTTTTTAGTCGTAGTCCATGACTTTCAAAGTATTAAACAGCCACATTCTTAAGGGATTTTTCTTGAGTCAAACTTCCTTCTAAACTGATGTTTCACACCGCCAAAGAACATCTAGGTCATCTACAATTAAATATAGACTTGCTCCCTCGAAGACATCTATATGCCAAACTATGGCGGCTAACTATAAATAGACTGCTCCCCTGAGGACAGCTATGGGGCACTAAATCATCTCTTCTACTATCAATAGACTGCATCCGCCCCCGAAGACATCTATACACAGTCAGCCTTTATCAGAAGCTTCTCGCATTGATCAGCTTCGTGAAGACCTCAAGAAAAAACAATCCCTATCCCTTGTAACTGCTCGCCTCGTCATTCCATTCTACATTCAATAAAATAAAGCCTCATTCAAAGAACTTTTTTTGGTCATGGACTTGTTCTAGTTGGGTAGGTTCTCGTTCGTTATAACAATTTCTTTGTACCTCTCCGCTATATCATCCATCACATCACCTCCCATTTGTTGCAACTCAAGGGACGTAACGTACAACCTGATATCTTGTGATCATACAACTCTTTTCAACTATGGACTTCTCGTCTAATCAACGGCACTAGGGCTTTCAGCGCGTCTTACGTTTTGTGGTTTGTTTAGGCTTCTTTCAACCTACGGAGCACTCTTTCCGCTTTGCCTGCACCTCGAGAATGTGGTGTTGATCTTAATCGGACACTACCCTACTACTTGGGTATGCTTAACTTTGTTTATTACCTATACCTACACCAACAACAGTACCCCCTACCAACATCAATTTTTTACCAAACGACCCAATTGCCTAAACCTCCAAATTGCTAAATTCAAACGCCTCTCCCCCTGATCCTAAGGGAGAACTACATCGGTCTGAGGCCCCTCCTTGCTTTGTGCAGATGGGCTGTGTATGCAGCACGTCGGAACAATGGCAATCCCTCCCAAGGTTAGCTCCGACCTCCCTATCGTAACCTATCATAGTTGTGTAAATATAAATATTTTTTGTGTATTTGCATTTAATCAACATTTCTCGTTATCCCCTTTCAAACACCAACCCACACAGACATTCTTATTATTATATTATGACTCAAAATCAACATACAGATGGCGGTTTATTTAGATGTTAACAATACCTCTTCCTAGCTCTATCATCGACCGCAGGTCGGCATCCTTATTTACTTCTTATACCTCCGACAGGTACTCAGAAACCATCACAACTCATCCCAAACTAGGGGATGAAGCGTTGATCGTCGACCCCTCTCGCGGGCCTCTCGTCCCTCAAAGGGACGCGCATTTACCCCGTACCAACTACAGTAAAGGGGAAAAAAGAAGAGCCGACCCGCCCACTGATCTACCAATCTCGCCTGTAACCTATGAATACGCCCTCACCACTCACGCATGGGAGAACTCCAGCTCTAGGTCTTCGCCGCCCGTGACTCCTCACACTAACCATCTCTGTCTCATTTCCACCTGCGTTTGGAGCTTCTGAAGAGCTGCTGAACCAACGCTGCAAGACGATCCCCTCTCTGCTGTCATCACCGCTATGGGTCAGGGCCATCACGTACACCTCGCAGTTCTGCTAGACCACCATAATCATAGGCCCTCTGTCATTCCGCATCCATTACCCTGCGATCGGCTGCTAGCTCCCTCGGCCTTCGGAGTGTTGCCGGGTGTGAAATGCTTCCTCGCAATCGATCCCATATATGGTCTATAAGCCTGTGATAGTCTGGCACAAATCCAATTGTCGCCGCACGTGATCTATCGAAATCCTCTCTATTCACCTAGCCTGTCCCCGCGATCCACCTATCGCTCTACCAACCTCGCAAGGCTCAGCTATGTTCTCCTCGGTTACCATATAGTTTCCCGTATGTCTCCAATGATATCCCGCAAACCCGTCACCCCTCTCCCATACATGCCTGTAATACTCAATTCACCCCCGGCACGGCCTGAGATTCTTGCCTCCTGTTCTGTCTGGACCCATCGTCGATCCCAGCCTCTTACTCCGGTCTCTCCTCTCTAACCTTGTTGTACGCCTATTGGTCGCACACAACATGGCTCATAGGCCCAACTTGTAATAAAGTATGAACTTCCATGTCGTTCTTTGATTTCGCCTACAATCCCATAAACCCTATGTATCTCTCCCGCCCAATATCATGTGCCCGGAAAAGGTCACATTCCTTTCCATCTCTCCCAATAACCCCATCATGCCTTTGGAATCTTCCCCCTCTTGTCACACTTGGTAAACGCATAAGACCCTAACCTCCATCATAAATCACTGCTAACTTGTCTTCTCCAGGTGTGCTGCATACATTACCCCATATGTGAATGACAACGCTTCGCCTGTGTTAAGTCTCGTGCATATGGACCAAACACTTCTGTTATCGCTCACCCATGCCACACGGCTAGGTAGTGCCTGATAACTTGTTTCTCCCCCCCCCCCCCTGTAGAGGAGTCTCAAATCCAAACACATCTTCCAAGTTACTGTCATTTCACCTGTTTGGTAGATAGAAGGTATTTGTCTCAGGATTCCATCTCTCATCAGCGCCTGTAAACTACATGGTTACGTGCGATTCGTGAATATAACGGATGCCACGTAACCCCAAACGATTATCAATTCCATTCCCTTGTGTTTACAATCTCCGCTCGGATTCGCGACAACAGCGTTGGCACGCTATATTCATCCTCACCCTGCTCTGCCTGCAGACCCAAAACGACAAATAACCATTCAATCCCATTAGAGTCTTTTTCAAACTTCTGGAAATTTCTCCGTAACTGGTACCGGGTATACATAACCGATATCGTTGATAACCGCTACGGTTCTCCCTAACCGCTACCGGTCACTGCAATTATTACACCTTCCCTAAAAACACCACCTACTACAATAATTTTGCTCAATTTTATTCTGTTTCTACATGCACACATACCTGAACCCCTGATTGCCTACCCGGTACCACTTACTCACCTGCAACCCTTGTTATCATGTTTTCTTTCTCATATCTACCCACCTACTCTCCCCCGTCTTATTCACAAAACATGATAGTTAAATCACAAACAAAATTATACCTCTTGGGTTCAGCAGCTTGAGTTGGGCCCTTGTCTTACCCTCCTGTCCTGCTGCTAGAGCTTCTCCCCGGTCTGCCATGATCACCACCCTTTTCACTTTGTCTTCTGCTTCTTCTGACCCCTCCTCGAATCACATGTACTACTTTCCTTGTGTCTTTTTCCTCCTTCTCATTCTCACAACCCAAATCTCTCAGCAAATCCCTGTCTCATCAGTCTTCAAAAAGCGTCGCGTTCGCGTATTTAACCTCTTGCATGGCCTAAATTAAAACTTAGTTTCACCCTAGCTTTTCTATTTTTAGAAAAGCTCCTACCTAAATACCGGTATCGGTTAGTTTACCGATATCGGTCCTATCTCTACCGATATCAGTCCCTAACCGACTATCGGTTTACACCACAACCTTCCTTTTGAAAGGGTTCTTTTTCCTTCATTTCTCCTCTAATTTTTGTCGCGCCACCTCTTTGGCCTGCATAAACAACACAATTTACCACATTTTGTTCATCACGACACACATAGCAGTACAATTTCATCAACATCATTTTCCAACATCAGTTTACTATATCACACTGTCACAAAACACCAATTTACACAGAAACCGGACATTCATATATACGCCAAACAAACAAACTCACATCATCTATCTATCAACAGTTCATTAACTCATCACACATTCTAGATATTATACCAAACCTTATAACCACATATTTCAACAACATTTTTAAACACAACAGCATGTGGATCAAAAACATCATCTATATTATATACCATTTTTCAAAAATACATGTGCCCCTACCTCGGGGCTTCTGTGATCCATAATATACCAAACCGGCACTCAGCCACAATAACCGTACCAAAAATCCTCAACGTCGCTCGCAGGCCGGTCCTCTCATGTCCAAATATACCGGCTCGCAGGCCGGTATCAAATATACAATAACAACCCTACTCGGCTTCCAGGCCGGTATATAATAAATAATGATCCCACAATGAATAATTAGGCACGCAAGCCTCTTATCAAGACAACCCGTTCGCAGACCTGTGCCACATGTCTATAAGATCACCAAACCATGTCGGGGATGCTATCAGCTCTCCCCCCCGCCCTCACACCTCTCCCCCTCTCCCCTCTGGTCCTGTGTGCCTCTCGCCCTCTGCCCGTCACAGATACGCCAGCTGTAGACTGCCCCTCCCCTACCTGAGTCTCTGGCTGTGCTAGGATCTCTGCCCTATGCACTGCATACGCTGAACTCACTTCGCTACTATCAAGAATTCCTGCTATAACGGCCTCTCTCTAACCTCCATATAACGATCTCGCGCACTGAAGGAAACTGGGCCTGTCCCCTGGCACCTAACAACCAATAGCCCATGAGCCGGTTACCTGCACTGTGGCTGTGGTCTGTGAGGTGCCCTTGCCTGTACCTGCACCGTTGCCCGTGGTGGTATCTGGGGCTTTTGTGCTGTTTTTGCTGGTAATGGCTGCCTGTACCTGTACCTACACCTGTGGCTGTGCTGCTGTGGTGTGCTTGCCTGGCCTGTACCTGAGCCTGGCCAACTGCCGCCCTGTAGGACCCCTATCTGTGCCTGTCAGCAGCCAACTGTCCGCTGTATACTGCACCTACGGAGCACTCTTTCCGCTTTGCCTTCACATCTAGAATGTGTGTTGATCTTAATAGGACACTATCCCCTTACTACTTGGGTATGACTAACCTTTGCTGACCTATACCTACAACAAACAACATTACCTACCACACATCAAATTTTTACAAACGAACCAATGCCTAAAACATTACCAAAATTGCCTAAATTAGCCTCTCCCTGATCTAAGGGAGGAACTACATCGGTTGAGGCCTCTTGCTTTTTGCCAATGGGCTATGTAGGCCAGCAATTCTGGAGAATGGCATCTCCAAAGGTTAGCTCGACCATCCCCTATCGTAACCTATAATGTGGTGGTAAAATAAATATTTTGGTATTTATATTTAATCACATTTCTTCTTTATCCTTTTTCAAAAAACCAAAAAACCAACAACACAACATCTATTATATGACTCAATCAACATACATATTCATGTTTTATTTAGATGTTAAAAAAAAAATACATCTTCTCTAGCTCACACGCAAGGTCGGCATCCTTATTATTCTTAGACTCGCTAACATGTAACTCAGACAATCACAAACTCATCCCCCCCCCCGAACTAGGTGATGTCGTGATGCGTCGAACCCTCTCGCGGGCCTCTCTGTCCTCAAAGGTACCGCCGCTATTGGTACCGCCCACGAATTACCAATCTTCTGAAACATAGGAATACGCATCATGCATGGAGAACTCCAGGCCTCTAGTCTCAGCGCCGTGGACTCCGCAACACAACAATCATCTGTCTCATTCACCTGCGTTTTGGGAGATGGTCATGGTTTTGAACCCAAACGCTGCAGAAGATCCCTTCTGCGTCATCACAGTATGTCAGGGCACTCCCGTACACCTGAGTTCTGCTACCCACCATTGATCTATAGGCTCTGTCTTCTGATTCCATTACCCTGCGATCGGCTGATTCTCCTCGCGGCCATTCTGGAAGGTGTGGCCGGGGTGGTGGTGAGAATGCTCTGCCTCTGCCTCAGCATCGATCACATATATGGTCTATAAGCCTGTGGTATGTCCTGACAAATCCAAAATTGTAGCGCACGTGATCATCGAACTCCGCTAATATTCACCTAGCTGGCCCGCGATCCACCTAAAATCGCTCTACACCTCTCAACCCTCAGCAGGTTCTCGGTTACAATATAGATTCCCGTAGTCCAATAGATATCCGCAACCGTCACCCTCCCATACCTGACTGTAATTACTCAATGTCACCCGGCACGGCCTGAGAGCTTGCCTCCTGTTTGTCTGGACCATCGTCGGAAAATCAGCCTCGTACTCCGGTTCTCCTACCTGGATGGATCGGCCTATTGGTCGCACACAACAATGTGTCATAGGACCAACAGTTTGTAATAAGTATGAACTAGCCAGTGTCGTTCTTGATTTTCGACCTACAAGGCCCATAAACCCCTGTATAGCTCCGCCAACAAATAGGCAGGTGCCCAGAAAAAGTCCACATTTCCTTTCCAATATCTCCAAAATAACACCCATCAATGCCTTTGGGAAATTTCCCCCTTCTGCCCTTGGTAACGCCATAATACACTACCGCCATCAAATAAAGCACTGCTAACTTGTCTTCTCAGGGTGTGCTGCCATACATTACCCCAATATGTGAATGACAAACCTCGCTGTTGTTAAGTCTCGTGCATATGGACCAAAAACACTTATGTATCCGCCCCTGCCACGCTAGGGTAGTGCCTGATAAACTGGTTTCTCCTGTATAGGGAAGTCTCAAAATCCGAACACATCTTCCAAAGTTATCGTCATTTCACCGGTGGTGAGATAGAAGGTATTTGTCTCAGGATTCCATCTATCAATCAGCGCCTTTTGAACATACAATGGGTTACGTTGCGATCGTGAATAATAACGGATTCCACTTAACCCAAACGATTTATCAATGTCATTCCACTGGTGTTAAATCGCTCGGATTAGCGACAAACAGCGTTGGCACGCAAATCATTATCCTCAAACCTGTCTCTGCCTTGCATACGCCAAAACGACAAATAAACCATTCAATCCATTAAGTATTTTTAAAACATTCTGGAAATTTCTCAGTAACTGGTACCGGTTATACATAACCGATATCGGTTGAGTAAACCGATCCGCGTTTATCCTAACCGCTACCGAGTCACGTCAATGTTATATCCCTTCCCTTAAAAAAAAACCACCTACGACAATAATTTGCTCATTTATTCCTTTATACATGCAAAAATCTGAAAACCCCTGATGGCATACCCGGTAACACTTACTCACCTGCTAACCCTTGTTATCAGTTTCTTTCTCCATATCGACCACCTAAGCGCCCCCATCGTGCGCCCCCCCCCCCCCCTCCCAACCAAAACAGAGTAGGTAAATCAAAAACAAAATGCCAACTCTTGGGTTGCAGCAGCTCTTGAGGTGGCCATGTCTTCCCTCTGTCCTGCCTGCTAGATGCTTCTCCTCGTTCTGCCATGATCACCCACCCTTTTTAACTTGTCTCTTTCTGCCTTCTGAACCTCGAATCACATTTACTTTCCTTGTCTCTCTTTCCTCCTTCTCACCAAATCTCTCATGCAAATCCCGTCTCAGTCGTCAAAAAGCGTCGCGTTCGCCGTATCTTAACCTCTTGCATGGCTCTAAAATTAAAACTTAAGTTTTCCACCCCTAGCTTTTCTATTTTTCTTAGAAAAGCTCATACCTAAAACCGGTATCGGTTAGTTAACCGATATCGGTCTATACTACCGATATCAGTTCCCTAACCGATATCGGTTACACACCTTCCTTTTTGAAACAGGGTTCTTTTTCTTCATTTCTCCTCTAAATTTTTGTCGCGCCACCTCTTTGCCTGCATAAACAACACAATTTACCACATTTTGTTCATCCACCACACACATAGCATTACACTTTCATCAACATCATTTCCAACTCATCAGTTACATATATCACTACTGTCACAAAACCACCAATTTATCACATAACCTGACATTCTATATACGCACAAACAAACAAAACATCAGCATCATGCTATATCAACATTGTCAATTAAACTCATCACAACATTCTATATATTACCAACCATTAACCACATATTTCAACACATTTTCAACACAGAATGTGGATCAAAAACTTCATCCTATATATATATACCCGTTTTCAAAATACAATGTGCCCTACATCGGGGCCTCTGTGATCTCATAATATACCAAAGCCGGCACCGCAGGCCACAATACCTACCAAAAATCTCAACTCGGCTCGCAGGCCGGTCTCTCATGTCAAAATATACTCGGCTCGCAGGCCGGTATCAAATATACAACCCGTACTCGGCTCGCAGGCCGGTATATAATAATAAATGAATCCAACAATGAATAAGTGTAGGCACGCAGGCCTCTATCAATACAACCGGTTCGCAGACCGGTGCCATGTCCCTATACAAAACCATGTCGGGGATCTATCAGCTCTCCCCACCGCCCTCGGCACCTCTCCCCGCTGGTCCCTGTGGTGCCTCTCGCCTCCTGCCCGTCACAGATACGCCAGCTGTAGCTGCCCCTCCCTGAGATCTCTGGCTGTGCGAGGTCTTGCCCTATGCGCTGCATACGCCTGATACTCGACTCCGCTACTAATCAGAATATCCTGATAATACCGGGCCTCTGCTCTAACCTCCATATAACGATCTCGCGCCACTGAAGGAACTGGGGCTGGTCCCCTGGCACCTAACACCAATATCCCCCTGAGCCTGTACCTGCACCTGTGGCTGTGGTGCTGGTGGAGGTGCTGCCTGTGCCTGTACCTGCACCTGTGGCCGTGGTGGTATCTGGGGCTGTGGTTGTGCTGTTGCTGGTATGGCTGCCTGTACCTGTACCTACACCTGTGGCTGTGCTGCTGGTGGTGGTTGCTGCCTGTGCCTGTACATGAGCCTGGGCTAACTGCCCCTGTAGGACCCCTATCTGTGCCTGTGCAGCAGCCAACTGTCCCTGTATGTAGCTGCAACCTGCCCCCGGAGCTGATCTCTCTCTGCAAGTAACTGCAGCCAAGTCTGGCTGCGCAGGCGGTACTATCCTGCTGCTCTCTGCCCAGCCCACCAGACCCTGTATGCTGCCGTGCACCCGGCATCATCCACACCCTCACCTGCTGGTCTCTCTGCTACCCAGTCTGGATCCCAAGGCTGTGGTGCTGGCAGTGGGGCCTCTACATCATCCCTCCTGTACTGAGGGATGGGAGGTGGCTCGTCCTGTGGCAGCCCCATCTGCCTGCGTACCCTCTCTAGGGGTATCCGCTCGTACTCTCCCGGCCTCCGTCCTGCTATCTAGAATATATACTGGGTCAGGCGCAGCTGTACGCAGGCTCCTTGCCACGCTGGTGACCTCTGTAGGGTCTCCATATAATGTCTACTGCTGTAAGGCCCTCTAACATATGTCTATAGTAGGCCACATCCCGACCTGCAACAACTGCTCGTGGCTGGCCCACGACCCCCAACCACCTCTGAAATCCATATCGGTACACGACCTATGGCCCTGGCTGCTGGGGTAGCCCTACTGACCTGATGCATACGATGTGCTCGTATGCCCAACAGTGCAACAAAAATGTAGAACAAATACCAAATCGCCTCCTCCGGCGATAGCCCCATAACTCCCTGTATAATTGCACCAGATACACTGGTGCCCATGCAAAACAGGTGTGCTCCTCCACCATCTCCAGTAGCACCCCCATCAATGCCCGTGGGAAGCGGCCCTCCCTCTGAATCTGGGAGGGTGAAGCAGGTGACCCCTATCATCATCAACACGGCAAGCCGTGTCTCATGTCTGTGTGCGCGGTACATGTCACCATATCCAATGCTCGCGCTATGATATGTCAGAAGCGCGGCTGCATCCCCAAAAACCTGCAGTATGCTATCCATGGCAAGTCTCTGATCTACCTGGAAAACGGCCTCTCCCTCGATCGGTAGCCGCAGGATGCGATACACATCCTCTAATGTGACCGTCATCTCCCCCGGTCGGCAGATGGAACACATTGGCCACCGGATCCCATCTCTCGATGAGGGCGACCATCAGGCTGTGATCTCTGTCTATCGCTCTGTACCTCTGGACCCCGCCAAGTCCCACCTCGCGCATGATGGCCCAATGCGCCGCAGATATGTGTGGCCTCATCTGACTCAATAGTGGAGGCATCCTATCACGCATCGTCAACTGCTGACGTGCCTGCAAAACCAACCACATTCTTAGACCCACTCTGTATTATAACACCTACCCTACCATCTAAACCCCCTTTTGTAACACCCAAAATCTAAACCCACACCTCACCTTTCTCCACCCCAAACTCTAAACCCAATCCATCCCAACCCACCTTCACACCTAGACCCTAAACCCATAGAAATACTAAAAACAAGTAAAGAACCAAAACACACAAAAAGAAATAGAGAAAAGTAAAAAAAGAAAAATAGAAATCAAAGAAAAAATAAAACCCAAACCAACGAAACCAAAAAAATGGAAACCACCTACAAACCAGAAAAAACGAGCAAGAAAAACCACCACACCAAAAACCGAAACCCAACCCAACCCAACCCACCCACGAAACACCCAAAGCAAATCCCAACCCAGGCAACACCCAACCCACAAAAACCTAGCCCCGAAAACCCCCAACCCACACCCGAAACCAACCCAACCCAACCCACGCTTAACACCCAACCAACAAAACCGAGACCCGAAACCCGAAACCCTACAACAAAGAACGCCACCACCCCAACCAACGCAACACGAGGACAAGGCAACCAACCCAACCCACAAAAAAACAAACCCTTCCGAGCCCCGAAAAACCAAACACAACCCGGAAACCGAACCAACCCAACAAGCAACCAAGTGTCCAACGCACACCCCAACAGACCAAATTCCACCCACTCACCCAACCACACAAAAAACCATCGTCCCCTAAAACCCCCAACCCTAAACCTACCCCCCTAAACCAACCCAATCCAACCCCACCCTAAACCAAACAAGACAACCCAACCACCCACTCAACCACCCAACCCACAACATCCCCCACGACCCCCAACCCCACCGATACCGGCCGATGTCGAGACCGACAACGGTTTCGCTCAAACACAACCCTTATCGTTTTTCGACCGATGCCGGTCGCCTATTGACCGACATCGGTCACTGTCTCCTGCTCGAGCCGAACCCCCGCGCGGCCCCCAAAACTATTTTTCACCTATTTTTACCCATCTACCCACCCAAAACACCCCCAACTTTTACACACCTAGCCGCCTTAGCCTATCTAACCTATCTAACCCTCTCCCCTTTCTCGAATTACCTCCATTTACCCATTATTCCTACAAAATACCAATTCCTACCAAATCCAAAAACAACATAACTCAACCAAATCACCAAATTAAAGAGTTTAGAACCCTACCGGTACGACGACACGTCGTCGTGGTGGGATGGGTGGTGGTGGTCCAGCTGGTCCAGCTCCTCCAGCTCCTCCTGCCTGTGCCATGGCTCCAATCCTGATCTGCTGGGTCCCCGGCCAATCACATGCTGCCCTCCTCAACTATTCGGGCCCACTATCAACTCTCTCCGCCAATCAAATAGCTCCACCTCACTCAATACCCCTACAAATCAACTCTCCACGTCAGACAAGTCAATTTTGGATTACAAATAACAAAAGTGACAATGACAGGCCGTATTTTTCTTTTTATAGGTTTTTCGACCTTAACCGATGTCGGTTTCCTTTTTGCCCTAGGAAACCGGTATCGGTCCCTTAACCGATATCGGTCATGCAAAATCGACGTCGGTTTGATACCCAACTTTCACCCCATTCTTTGCCGTTCCTTACTCCTTGCCTCTTTTTCACCAATATCGCCTCTGTCCACCTTTGCTACACAACATTGTTCACTGGTCCGGCCCGGCCTAAGGCCTCAACCTACCTATTTGGCCCGACCCAAGGCCTCGCCCCACTTATTTGGCCCGACCCAAGGCCTCAACCTACCAATTGGCCCGACCCAAGGCCTCAACCCTACCTATCAGCCCGACCCAAGGCCTCGCCCTACCTATTTGGCCCGACCCAAGGCCTCGCCTACCAATTGGCCCGACCCAAGGCCTCAACCTAACCTATTTGGCCCGACCCAAGGCCTCAACCTACCAATTGGCCCGACCCAAGGCCTCAACCTACCTATCGGCCCGACCCAAGGCCTCGCCCTACCTATTTGGCCCGACCCAAGGCCTCGCCCTACAATTGGCCCGACCCAAGGCCTCAACCTACCTATTTGGCCCGACCCAAGGCCTCAACATACCTATTTGGCCCGACCCAAGGCCTCGCCCTACCAATTTGGCCCGACCCAAGGCCTCACTCTACCGTTATGGTCTGACCCAAGGCCACAACCCAACAACTTGGCCCAACCCAAGGCCGCATCACTTCCATACCATACCCACAATCAACGTTTTATTTTATCCATCCATCATGTACCTTGTGTTCAATCGAGCTCACATGTTCGTGTTTTAGCATGATTAAGGTCCTTGACTTGATTTGTCAACCAGCTTTGCCCAGACCTAGACCGTGACGTTTATCTCAACCAAACCAACCACTTGGTACTGCCGAACATGCCTAAACGTTCCTGTACCTCACGTGTTATATACCCTGGAGCTACTTCCTCTGCCTTGGATACCAGGATTATATCACCCTTGTTTGGATAAACTATCGACCTTTGCCTACACATTGCTGGTTTGCTTGTCAAATCATGTACCCTCGTCGTACTATTGCATTTCAACATGCGTCTGCTTCCTTGGACCTACCCCATCATCTTACCATCCCTCTACCCCCATTTACCCTTTATCAACCCTATCCCTGATTTCCCGTTCACTCAATCTATGATAGATTTGAGGGGGATTACCTATACCCTTAACAGGAGTAACCACTTCATATTATTGTCCGTGCAGCTTTACAAAACAAGCTACACGACAATAAGGGGCTAATGCAGACCACCAAATTTATGTCTTACGACCCCTTGTGACCCGCATCTCATCTCGCAATCTAACCTCATTACCTAAACTTTACACAATTATTTATTAATTACCTTGTAATTGATAAATCCACATCACCTTACCCGCCACCTCACTTTGCCACCTCATCATGACCTAGCCCTAACCCTAAACTAACCTAATTAAGACCTGTGACTTGGTCTAGACTCACATCCATAACTAATACCTCCTTACTCGCACCCAAAGCCGACCTTCTAGCCACTTGACCAAGCCCGCAACTGATCTCTCGGGAGAAAAAAAGGGAAGGCGGGCTATTTTACTAAAAATAGCCTACTTTTTCCTTACCGATGCAGGTTCCTACTCGACCGCCGTCGGTTCCCTGTAAATGGGCTTCCCAAACCAAAACAACGGATCGGAATTTCATTTTGGAGATCAGTCGAAGGATTGTTGAATCAAAGGAGAGTCCAAAGCGATTAGCAGAGTGGAGAACTTCACTTGACCAAGCAGAGACGAGTGAAGAAACCAGAAGAGTTGGCAGCCAAGGAGATCAACTTGCACCTTCATCAAAACCAGTAAGTTACATCTTGCATGTCCTCCATTATAACATTTCTTATGCTTTTGGAATTGCAATCTTCCCAAATCCGTTTCTGAATCCATTACCCAATGTACCATTGCCTCTAACTATCATTCTTTAGCTTCTAACCATCCCATTTCCTAATACTGTCCAAAAATCAGCCATTACAAACTCCACAACCAGCCCAGAAGATCCTAGAACCCACCGGTATCGGTTATCAGGAACCGCCATCGGTTATAGGTAACCGGCATCGGTTCCTTTGATCAAAAACCAGGAAAACAGCCTTTCCCCTACCCAGTTCAGCCAAGCAATTTAATTGATATTTTACAGTATTTTGTGTTAACTCATATCGGCAGGGGAACTGACCACCTTCGAAAGGAAGTTTCATATTTCCTGGGCCCAAGGCAGTTCCCTCATTTATTATCTAATCAAAATCTTGTGGTCTTGTGTTCTTATTTGCAGGTAGTCCTTCCAAGACAAAAAGGAGTTCTTCGCAGTCAGCCTGATCTTTCTCTACGGTACGCGCACATCATCTCAACATTCTACAGGTATTCCTCCTAACCCTAACCTTATCTGTTTCTATAAGGAACGAAGGATAGAAACAACCCCATTTACTAAGCATATCCTAGAAGGAGTTACAGGGTGTGATATATACTCTTTTACCGATGGATTTTTTGGATATCATCAAGTGCGCATAAAAAAGGAAGATAAGGAGAAGATGATGTTCATCACTAAGTGGGGGAAATTTTTCATACACAGTTATGCCCTTTGGACTGAAGAATGCACCTGCAGTATTTTCGTGCATTATTGTACAAGCATTTCAAGATCTTCATTCATAACTTTTTACAGGTGTATCTTCATGATTATATAGTGTATGGTCTAGTTAAGGATCATTGTGACAATTTGAGACTTATGTTTGAAAGATGCAAAAAGTTAAGCATCTTTTTGAATACTAAGAAATGTGATCTTTGCAACACCTTTTGGCACTTTGTTGGAACATATTATTTGTAAAACTATTTATTTGTAGATCCAACCAAGCTCGTTGTGATCTTAGGATTGGAAGAACCTAACATTCAAAGTGAAGTGCATGGATTTATTGGTCCATACAGGTTATTACAGGAAATTCATTAAGGTTTATGCAAAGATTGTCGCGCCTCTAGAGGAACCATTGAAGTCTAAAGGTAAACTCTATTGGGGTGAGGTGCAATAGCAACTAGCATTTAAAACACTAAAGGAAAGGTTGGCCAGTTGTCACCTATTTTTTTCTTTCCTTCATGGGACAAACCATTTCATGTTTATGTCAATACTTATGGAATGGCGATTGACATCGTCATGTTAGCACAACTAGGTGAAGGAAGTGTAGACCACCCTATTTAGTTTTGTAAGCAGTAAGTTGACACCCACTAAATAGAATTATACAACTACTGAGCATGAAGCTTTGTCCATGATTCTATGCATTACACAAGTTTAGATAATACTTATCGGTCACACGGTTTATCTTCTTCAAAGATCATATGACATTTAAGTATTTGGTAGAACAAGCATGTTTTACAAGGGCACATTTGCAGGTGGATACTACTATTTCAAGAATTTCAGTTTATAGTTGTTGTCAAACTAGGAAAAAGTAACTTAGGGCATGATCATTTTTCAAGGATCAATTCTGGTGAGGACACTCAAAGCATTGAAGACACGATGTTAGATGCACAACTCTTTAGATTGAATCACACACCCAATGAGTTAGAATATACTGCAGTCTTTTTGCACACTGGATATTCACTCAAGGGAATGAAGATGTTAGAGAGGAAGAAACTTGTAATACATGTGACACCTTACCATTTGATAAGTGGTAGACTTGTACAAACTTGGCCATGATGAAATTTTGTGTCGGTGTGTTCTAGAGCATGAGTGTGAGGCAATTATGGAAGAAGCTCATGATGAAATTGCAAGAGGACATCATGCGGGAGATGCCACCATGCGCAATATTTCTGATGGTTGGATTATGGTGGGAAACTTTATATAAGTATGTCAAGGAGTATGTCAAGGCATGTGATCAGTACATTCAGCGCCTAGGAACCAAAGATGAGATTCCTTTGAGACCTATTACAAGTGTTGAACCTTTTGAAAAATGGGTGATTGACTTTTTGGGTCCGATGTCCTCATCCACTGTGAAGGACTGACGCATGCTACATTATAACTTGTATAAACTATCTTACAAGGTGGGAAGAAGCAATGCCTATAAAGGATTGCATGGCAGAACTTACAACAGTGATATTTCTATGGGAGAATATTATCAATAGGTATGGATGTCTGTTAATCTTAATAAGTGATAGGGGCACACACTTTTTGAATGAGACTATCATAATATTATTGGTTGAGTTTATGGTGGTGCATGCCACAAGATAATTCCCTATCACCCACATGTCAATGTTAATACTGAGGCTTTCAACAAAATTCTGGGACATACATTGACAAAGATTTGTGATGTTGGAAGGAAAAACTAGGATGATAAAGTATATGTTGTACTTTGGGCATATAGAACTACTTACAAGATGATAGAATAAAGCCACGCCATTTTAATTGGTGTTTAGCGTGGAGGCTGTATTTCTTGTAGAATTCATGATTTCTTCCCTATCGTATTATGTGCACAGGAGGATTGGATGATGAACAAGTTAGTTGAGAAGTGCACAAAATTTTTGATGTAGTTGGATGAATGACATGATATTGCTCAATGGAGTAGAAGACAAAAGACAAAAATCATGGCATGATAGACATATTTAGAACAAGGCATTTGAGGTTGGCAATATGGTTCTTTTGTATGATTCTAATATTGTGTGCCACCCTGGAAAGCTGAAATTTCACTGGTTTGGACCCTTTGTTGTAACGAAGATATTGGAATTAGACAATTTCCAGTTACAGGTGCTAGATGGAAATTATTTCTTGGTTACTTCAATGGGAGTAGGTTGAAGCCCTACTATAAATAAGTCCTCTTGGTGTTTGTAATAAGGTAATTTTTCCACTTAGATTAGATTTCCCTTTAATGCATTTTATTTATATGTGTTTTCTTTCATTGTTGCTATGCTTTTTCAATTTAGTTCAATGTTTTGTTCTGATAAGTGCGTTTGTGCGCTAGTAGCTGATTACTATCTAAGTGACTTCATGCGTAAAGGGACCGCGCATATAATTATTGTATAGAGTGGATTATAAGCAAAAGACATGCAGAAGAGAGTTGAGAGAGTTATTGTTCATAAAGGCCATAAGTACTAAAGGATCATGTGTGTTGATGTTCAATGTTAGTTGCTAGAAATATAGGGAGAATGGTGATAATAAGGAAAATCCATGTATGGTGAATAAGCACATAGTGAAACACGAGGTAGGTAGTGACGTGGGTAGCTACTTGGTATAAGGCGCAGAGGTTGTTGTACTTCGGCACATAGAGCGCATGAAAGAAGGTATGTGGTGGTGCAAGTAGTTTGCACACCTAAAGGTTACAACTAGAACATGAAATGAAATCATGATGGAAACTGTGGAAAAGGTGGGAAAGTGGAAAATCCTATTTAAATGCAATTGTACGGTGGTAGTTAGCAAGAAATGAATGTGCGGGTAAAATTTGATAACCTATAAATATAATGTCAGTCTAATCTCATTTTTACCTTACCTTGCATCAAATTTGTGAATTCTTGTGTGTGACCTAGGGAAAACTTGAACAATTTGGTGAAAAATTGAGTGTTGAGTTTGTTGTCATGCAAATGTGCAACAGGAAAATTGACAATTTTCTAGCATGACAACGATACCCCCTGTGTCGAAACTTTCAATTTTCACCCTTCCAAGGCACCCCATGTCTACCCAGTCAATCCAATGACCCCCAAGTGGATGTTAACTCAGTAACTTAGGTGAATTAGGAAATTCAAGTCAATCCCCCTAGGTGATTTTAGGAGTTCTTGAATATTGTTATTTTTGGACAGTTGTGAGAAGGGCTACCACTGGCCTTTCCCAAGACCGATGCAACCCCCTGAGTAGAACAGAGGAGCTATATCCAACATAGAGATGAATTGAAGGTATTAAAACATTCTAGAATTTATTTTGTAAGATTCAAGAAATATTTGGATGAGTTGGGGCAGGTTTCATCAAAAACAGGGTTCACAGGCCCTAGGCAGTGCATAGGGCCAAAAAAACTACTGAACTTCGAGAAGTGATTCCTAGAGCTCTAGATGGAGTTAGGAGCTAAATAAAACATCTTTGGAAAGGGAATTTATAGATCTCAAAGATGGTGGAAAAATATTTTTCACAACACTTTTTTGCTAGAGTTTATAACTAGTTTTTTCCATGCTCAATGTTTCACCTGATTCATAGCCGTTTTCTTTGAAAGTGACGAAACAGATAGGGTAATGGGCATAGGAGGAGTACCTGTTGAAATGTTGGTTGTTTGGATGTTGTGCATGTATGAATTTTGAATCCATAGCTGATCGTGAGAGATTCCTTTTGGCTAGGAGGAACTACCTGAAATGGAACACAAGACCACCAGAAAGAGTTAAACAATATGTGTAGTGAACTGCCTAGTGTGTGCTAGATCCGGGAAGTGTGATACTTCCTAGACGGCTGTCAGTCCACTATTTAAAACAATTTAATTTTGGTAATGAATTAAATCCTATTATAATTGAAATGATTTACGTATCTCATTAAAAACACAATAAGAAAGATCTAATCTAACAGGCTAGGTTAAAATAAGATCCGAAGGTCAAGTAGTTGGTTCTGGTTCTCTGCAGGTCTGACAGAGGTCTCAGGCAGGTCACAGGTGATTAAGGGTGATGTGAGAATATATGGGTAGGTCACTATTCTGGGCTCTATTGGTAAATATAGAGACCGACGCTAGTTAAGGGTGACAGACACTAGTTGGGGAGAATCGGTGCCTGGTTACTGTGGAAAACTGGGAATGCCACAGAATGAGCTTTGGGTCTCCCTTGTGATTACACAAAGGACTTGGTTGGCCGGAACAAGGTATTAGGCTGTTTAGATGGGGTTTGGCGAGGTTTTAATGGGTATATGAAGGGGTGAGTATTAAAGGAGGTCAATGGGTGGCTAAGAGAACAAAGGATGACAATACAATGATGAAATGAATGAACCAGAGGAGTAAAATTTTCTACTTACTTGAAATCTGGTTATGGGTGCCTGTGAGTGATGGATGAAGGTGCTTGGTAAGAGGTTGAATGTTTTTGAGGATCACCAAACATTGGAGAAAGCTCCTGCATGGGCTGCATGTGCATTCCCTTTTGCCTTGGTTGGATCAAATCTGTGTTGGGTGATTGTTGGATAATTGTCTGGGTGAATGTTGGATGTCTGTGCAAGAGAAAATGCTTGATCTCCTTCCTTGCATGCATGTTCTCACGGAAACGTATTCTCAAAAGATGTGATATCTCTCAGGAATCTGCCAATGTTTTTTACATTTTTACCAACCTCCAAAATAAGGTTGTTTTGGGATTAAAAGGTGACCGACGGTGGTTCCGTCTTAACCGGTGATGGTTAGGGGTAACCGGCATCGGTCAAGGCGGGATTTCCTAGGTTTACTAAACTAGGCAGATCCCCTTGATTTTCTGGGATCTCGTGTCGTTAACCCGCGGATTAGACTGGAAGCTTCTTGTAAGCATGCGGGAATGTGGTTAGAGGGAATGTAGGCATTGATTTTTAGGGTTTGGGTAAGTCTTAGTTAGTTATGGAAACTTACTAAGAATAGGTCTTAGGGTGAGTTGGCTTGATGAGGTGTCTAGGTGAGGTGTAAGTGTGGGCATTATCTAAATTAAGATATTTAAATAATAAATATGGTGAGGATAATGAATTAATTTAATTAAATTAATATTAGTGGGGTGAAGGGGGCCATGGCTAGGTGAATGTGATGAAGGTATTTATTTGTCGAGGGACCAAAGGGGAGTGTGACCTAATTTTGGTGTCTACATTTTGCCCCTTTTTGTTGTGTAGCTTGTATTGGTAAGTGACGCTGACAAAAATAAGATATGGTTGCCTCATGTGTGGGTGAAGGTGATCCCCCTCAAACCAGGAACTGATGAGGTAGAAGTCAGAATCGGTGAGTGGTTTGATAAAAGGTAAATGTGATGAAAAGGAAAGGTGGGTAGTGGGGGAAAAAGGAAAAAGGTCTACTCAGGTAATCTAGGTAATGGGTTAGGGTCAAAGGTAGTAACAGTCAAATGCACGCACATGCATAAACTGCAACACGTTACCAGGTTGAAGAGCAGGCAAACTCTACATCGTCTAAGGTCGATAGGTTTATCCAAAGAAGGTTGAAGTGATTCTGGTATCCAAGGTATAGGATATGGTCAAGAAAAACAATGTAGGTTAGGTGCAGGAACATTTAGGTATGTTTCGGTACACCAAAGGTAGGGTCAGGATAAATGGTCACGGCAAGAGGCAAGGTAAGGTCATTAGGTCAACAACACAGGTAACAGTGCCGCAAGGTATAGCGAACACATGAGGTCAAAGGTCACTAGCGATGGTCTAGGTCCAAATATCTAGGTCACAGCATGGGTAAGGCCGAGGTATGGGTAAAATAATGAGTCCCCAAAGGAGGACAAAGGTAGGTAGTAAATGATGAGGTCAGGAGGGTGAGGTAAATATTCAGGGTAAAGGTTGGGTGAGGTAAATGGTCAGGGTAAAGGGTAGGTGTGGAAAAAAGGAGGGATAGGTGGGGTAATAGGGTAAAATGTTGGGTTTTGTGTAAGAGAAGGTGACCAATGCCGGTCAGGGGTAACCGACGCCGCTATAGTGCAACTGACCATGGTAAGGTAGGGCACATGGTCGATGTTGGTGAAGGTAAACCGATGTCGGTTAGGTCAGGTTTGTTATAAAAACAAAAAATCTATGTTTTTTTTGTTATTCATTTGTCATATAATGAATTGAGAAAATAACAAAAGAGAGAGAAAAGAGGGAAAAGTGTCTAAACAGAACGGGAGTGTTGAGTTGGCGGTCTGAATGGCGGGTGATTGGGTTGTGACAGGTGGGTCCACAAGATTAGTGTGTGTGATTCAATTAGTTGGAGATGCGGGTAGAGATAAGGTGATGGCAGAGGCCAGAGAGGGATCGGGTGGGCCACCGATGCAGTGGCCAGACATGCCACCCTGTGACGACAGCAGCACGATGAGGTAAGTGTCCAACTCTAGTTGTATTTGGTTAGATAGATTAGATGATTTGCAAATTGGTTTTTTGGTTTTTGTATTGTGGGTGGGGGAAAAAATAAAATTTGGAAATGGGAGGGTAAAGTGGGTAAAATAGGAATGGGGGAGAGAGATAAGTGGGAGAGGGGGGGAGGGGATGAGGTGTAAGGGGAGATGTAGGTAGCCCGTCTGGAGGAGACGAGGCTAGTAAATGGAGGCAGTGTGCTGCTTTGCACTACCATATGCAGAGGGTGGTAGATTTCCCCACTCGTTGATGGGGGTACTACATGACATGGTGATGGACCAGACCCACTTTTCCTAGGTGTTAGCATTCCTAATGCAGCTATACAGGGAGTTATGGGCATGTGGATGGCTACACAGGTTTAGCCTATGTTGTATATTTATACTCCATTGCTGGGCATATGAACACATTGTCTGATGTGCAGTCTAGTAGGGATGCCCTGAGTAGATGCATTTCCACCAGGCTATGTATGAGTGTGGTATAGGTGATGGGTGCCCGCTATTGGAGAGCAGAGATCAGCCAGGCCCACACATGATGTGGCCTATTTACGGCTACTATTGGAGGGTTTGTCTGGGGTGGATATCATTTGGAGACCATATATGGGCTTCCCCTCATATAGTCAGATGTGTGATGAGCTAGCAGAGCTATAGCTACTAAGATGGATACAGGGTTATTATGCCGTGGAGCATGAGATGATCCCAGTTGACAGAGTTAGGCAGCAGTTTGGGATATTACAGGATGTACCACCGCCCTTCCCACAGTATAAGAGAGATGACATGGAGAGGCCCTTACCTCTACCATAGCCTACAGTGCCCATAGGACAGGAGGAGCATGTGGTAGACCGAAGGATTGATGATGTTGGGGTCATAGACAGGTATAGATAGTGGTGGGTGGCTCATTTACGAGCCATACCACCCAGACCAGGGCAGCCAGATCTAGCCACCATCACAGTGTAGAGAGATGCCCTACAGGGGCAGGTGACTACTCTGATTACCCGAGTTGGGTATGGTGTAGACACAACTTGTGAGCTAGAGGCAGAGCTAGCAGAGCTACATGTACAAGTGGCCAGTCTGTAGGCCTAGATGGCTAGGGGTGGGGGTGGAGATGGAGATGGGGATGATGGTCGAGTGGCGGCCTTACAGGCACATGTGACAGGGTTACAGGGCCAGTTGGCCACATCTCAGGCACAAATTGGGGCCTTACAAGCCCAAATACAGGCACAGGGGTAGAGGGCACCACCACAGGCACTCAGGATAGGTTCCTAGTTTATAGCCAGGAGCGGGACAAGATCCCGTAGGACAAGTACAGGGCTGAGGCCTATGGGACCACCACAAACCATGCCTATATCTAGGTTATGGGATGCCCTAGGTGAGGCCAGATACTACCAAGACCAATTGATAGTGGTCGGGATAGATTTTCTATCCTATGGAGAGTACCGGGCACAGCAGGCTTCGAGTGAGAGGACTAGATCCCGCACTCACAGTGTAGAGAGCACAGGGGGCCATCAAGCTCTGAGGCCAAATCATGGAGAGGCCACCAGCTCATGGAGACTAGCTCTAGGTGAGGTGTCAGCAGGACCCTACCCCAAACTGGGGCCTAAGAGGTAGAGGGGTACAGAGGGTACATGCGATAGATATGGAGGATGTGTGTCGAGATGCCTGAGATATGGCTCCTGATTGTTGATGTATTATAGTCATTTTTATATATATACCGGCCTGCGTGCTGAAGATAGTGAGGATGTATGATATTTTTTGTATATTTTGAGCATATACCAGCCTACGTGCCGAAGATATTTTGTATTGATTTATTGTTTTAGTGTATATGATGAGACCAGCCTGCGTGCCGATGACATTTTGTATTGAGTATCGGCCTATGTGCTGACGATTTTGAGATGATGGACATGATTGGATATCCTATGTACATTGTATTGAAATACGTATTTATTTATATGATGAGATACATGAGATGCTTGATTTTTTGTTGTGAGACTTTTGATTTGTTGTTGTGATATAGAAATTAGGTGAGTTAGGCATGATGGAGTCAGGTTGGTTTAGGCATGGATCGAGTTAGGTTGGTTTAGGCATGGATCGAGTCAGGTTGGTTTAGCATGGATCGAGTCAGGTTGGTTTAGGCATGGATCGAGTCAGGTCATAGGCATGGTTGAGTCAAGTTGGTTTAGGCATGGTGAGTCAGGTTGGTTTAGGCATGGATCGAGTCAGGTTTTTTAAAGTATGGTGGAGTCAGGTTTGTTTAGGCATGGTTGAGTTAGGTTGGTTTAGGCATCGATCGAGTTCAGTTTGGTTTAGGTATGGTGGAGTTCAGGTTTGTTTAGGCATGGTTAATGTTTAAAGTAGTTGAAGTTGTGATTCATTATTTTGTGCAATGAATGATAATATGGGTCATGTGTGAGATGTGTTATAATATACACATGATGATGGTAGAGAAATGGTAGTCATAATAAATGTATGTTGTGATGATGATAAAAATGTTAAGCAACTTGTTGTTTGTTTGGTTTAATTTTCAATTTTTGATATAAAAAGGAAACTAAGTGGGGTAGAATGTATTTTAGGAAGATGAAAGATGGATTGGTTAGGGTAGAGAGTGGCTGAGCTAACCTCCAAGGGCCCCATGCCCTCGGAGTTCTGCCTACATAGTCCCAGTGAAAAGGGACCTTAGGCCAATGTAGTTCTCCCATAAGCTAGGGAAGAATATGAGGGGGTATGAAAATGAGTTAGTAGGTTTTAGGCATGTTGTGGGTTTAGGTCTATTAGGTGTGTGTGGGTTATAGGAAAATTGGTATAGGTGATGTTGATTGTGGAAAAAGAAGAAGATTACCCCAAAGGTAAGTGTCGAGGACCAAGTCCTGTATAAGGTAATCAAAACATGTAAATAATGACGTTTAAAAGATAAGAGGAGGCAATAAAGCCACCTGATTGGTTAGGATCATACCGAGTAGATCATACCTTGGAGGAGGTGATGAACGTAAGACCCTAAAGACATTGCATGATTGATTGTTCTAAGGTGAAAAGTAGTCACATGATCACCAAATGTCTTGGTTTCCAAGAGGTCCCTTGAGGTGGTAGGAAATGGGAGTGGGAATGGTGAGAAGGGTGAAAGGTGGTTATTTTTTTATATGGTATGAGGTGGCATGCTTTTTGGGCAAGAGATCCAAGGTCACAATGGGCAAGTCCATGACTTAAAAAGTTCTTTGTTTTGACTTGTATTTGAGATAGACTGATCGATGTAGAAGTCTATATGGGATGAGGAATTTAACTCCTTGAGGTCTTCATGAAGCTGATCGATGCGAGAAGCTTCCATTCTCTTCTTTTTTTTTTTAGCTTTACATAGTTGTCCTTTGAGGGAGTAGTCTATTTACAGCAGTGATTGCTGAGAGGAAGATGTCCTTTTGAGGGAGTCATCTTTTGTTAGAAGTTTGACTCAAGGAGTTGGGTCCCATGTGGGGCTTTGAAGTCATGGACAAGACCAAGGTGAAGAATAGGATTCTTGTTCAGAAAGTAGGGTGAAACAACCATGGGATCTCATCTAAAGGTAGATGAAAAGTATCCATGAGAATCATGCTATGTGTAGTGCCATGGTACACATATTCAAGAGAAGATAACAAGTGACAGGTACTCACATGATTCTTTTTTAATCATTGGTGAGATGTAGGAAGTGGATAGCTCAAGGGATGAGCATGGAAAGAGGCAAAAGGTGAGGTAGGACTATAGGTCAACAATAGAATGGTCGAAGATGCAAGGCATTAAGGGGCTCAGGTTCGGGTTTACCATCAAGTGAAGATAAATGATAAGCACCTGATCCATAAGTATGAGTCACGATGTATGGTCCAAGCCAATTAGGAGCAAATTTTCCCCGTTTACTTTTTTCTGCTTTGGTTACATGTTGATTTTCTTTCAGGACAAGGTCACCAACTTGGAAGGTTTGTTCATGGACACGTTTTTCATAGGCATGTTTGATACATTTTTGGTAAACTTGAAGGTGATCAAGAGCGTTAAGATGACGTTCATCTAATAACTCAAGTTGTGCTAAATGGTCCTGATGAAATTCATCATCATTGAGCATGTCATGGAGAGAAATGCAGAGTGAGGGAATCTGGACTTCGAGAGGTAGAACAACCTCTATACCGTAGACCAGAGAAAAAGGTGTGGCAGCAGTGGAAGTGTGAATACTAGTGCGGTATGCCCACAGGGAAAAAGGAATGTGCATATGCCAATCCTTCCCAATATCATTAACCACTTTCATGAGAATTTTGTTTAGGGTTTTGTTAGTGGATTCGGCTTGGCCATTGGTTTGTGGGTAATAAGGTGATGAGAAACTTAGCTGAATGCCGAAGGTGTCACAAAGCTTTTGTAATGTTTTGTTTTTTGAATTGTTTTCCATTATCAGTGATGAGGTGATGAGGAACACCAAAGTGACAAATGATGTGATGATTGATGAACTCACATATTTTCTCAACTTTCGTGGAGATGAGTGGTATGGCTTCCACCCATTTTTTGTAGTATTTGGTAGCAGTGATGATCCATTGATGGTCGTTGGGAAGAATGGGGGTTGATCTCTCCGACAAGATCCAAACCCCATTGAGAGAAGGGCCAAAGGTCATGGGTGACTTGTAAGGCATGACTGGGTGTGTGATGAAGGTTGGCATGTTGTTGGAATTTTACACAACATTTGACATAGTCACAACAATCAAGGTTAAGGGTCGGCCAATAATACCCTAGACGAAGAATACACTTAGCAACAGCAAGGCCACTGAAGTGACCTCCACATATGCCATCATGAACTTCCTTAATGGTATAAGGAATTTCAGAACTTGTGAGGCATTCGTAAGAGAATACCATCAAATCTGTGCTTATAGAGGAGGCCCCCCATGATGACATAACGAGAGATTTTTTAAGGAAGGCATTGTCCGTTATGGGTGAGATCAGGGGGTAAGATGGAGAGAGAAAGATAGTCGGAGTATTGTTTGTACCAAAGGTCACTCGGGTCAGGGGTGACGGTTCCAATGGAGGAAACATTGTGAGGTAAGTAAGAGGGTGATTGGAGTCATTGTACAGTGACAAATATTTTAGAATCGGTGGGTGAAGCTGGGTATTTGAGAAGCCAAGTAGGCCATGGTATCCACAAATTTTGTTGGTTGAATGAGGGATGGTTTGCAGGGTGTAACGGTCAAAGGTGGTCAAAAGTATGTCTACATGATGTTTATACTTTTGAAGTATCTCATTACGACATTGGTATATACCATTGACTTGGTTTATAACCAATTGAGAATCACCAAAGATGTTGATTGATTTGACATCTAGGGCATAGGCGGCTTGGAGACCTAATACGAGTGCTTTGTATTCGGCAATGTTGTTTGTACAATCAAAATCTAGTTTGAAATACAAAGGCATGGGTTCACCATCAAGTGGAATGAGGATAATACCAGCCCCACCCCCACGCTAACACTTGGAACCATTGAAGAAGAGTGTCATTTGGTAAGTGGGTTCATCCAAGGAAAGGGTAGCAATTGACTCATCTGGAAAGTCAAAATTAGAGGGTTGATCCCCCGAAATAAGTGCATCAGCCAATTGGTCCATGATAGCTTGGCCCTTGATGGACTTTTGATGAATGAATTCGAGGTCGAGGTCAGCTAAAAGCATAAGCCATCGTGCGGCATGCTGATTTTGATAAGGTTTGGCATACATGAAGTGTAAGGGGTCGGTGTTGGTCACAACATAGGTTTTGTGGTTAAGTAGGTAATGGCAGAGTTTGGTGGCAATGAAAACTAAGGCTAAGCAAAGTTTTTCAGGATGGGTGTATTGGGTTTCATAGTCCAAAAGAGTATGGCTTATGTAATAAACCACCTACTCCCTGTGTTGTTCATCGCGATGAGCGAGCATGGCTCCCAAGGAGTGATCAGTAGCTGAGATGTATAGGTAGAAAGGTTGATCGTCTTTAGGTGGAATGAGTATGGGTGGTTGGAGAAGGTATTATTTTAGGGCCTCAAAATCTTTGTGGTAGTCATCATCCCATTTAAAGGAGACATCCTTCTTGAGTAGATGATGAAATGGTTGACACCAGATCAGATAATTATGAAATGAAATGGTGAATAGACTGCAACTTACCTTGCAGGCTATGGAGTTGTCTAAGGTTAGTAGGTGGAGGCATTTTGAGAATGGCCTTGACTTTAGCAGGGTCAACTTCTATACCACGTAGGGAAATGATAAAGCCCAGGAGTTTTCCTGAGAGGACCGCGAAGATGCACTTCTTAGGCTAAAGGTGAATGCAATATTTAATGAGATGGTCAAAAAATGGTTTTGAGGATGGTAAGGTGCTCGGAAGAGTAGCATTTAGATTTGGCCAGGAGATCATCCACATAATCTTCCAATATACGATGCATGATATCATGGAAGATGTAAGTCATAGCCCATTGATATGTGGCACCAGCATTTTTAAGGCCAAAAGGCATGACTCGGTAGCAGAAGGTCCCCCAAGGGGTGATGAATGTGGTTTTGTGTTGATCCTTTGGGGCAAGCAGGATTTGGTTATAACCTGAGAAGCCATCCATGAGTGATAGCATCTCGTGACCAGTGGTAAGGTCAACCAGTTGGTCAATACCAGGTAAGGGGAAGTCATCTTTTAGGTAGGATAGGTTGAGGTCACAGAAATCCATGTAAATGTGGAGTCCCCCTGTCACCTTAGTGACAGGGACAATGTTAGAAATCCAACAAGGATAATCAATGGGTAATATGAAGGAAAGGGAAAGAAGGCACTGAAGTTCTTCTTTGACGAGAAGGGCAATGCGAGGGTGCATTTTCCTCAGCTTTTGTTTGATGGGTTTGGCATCGGGAATGGTTACGATATTGTGGACCACTATGGTGGGGTCAATACCAGGCATGTCTGTGTAAGACCAAGAAAAAGCATGGTTATGATCTTTGAGAAAAGAAGTGATGGCTTCCTATTCAGCAGCATCCAAAGATTGGCCGATCTTTAGGATGTGCGGGTCATCCTGAGTATGAATGTTGATTTCGATAGTCGATTCATTCAACATGGTTTGTGTCTCAGAGGGTAATGACTGATGAATATATGAGTCTTCTGCACCAAGGTAGGTGATTATAGATTCATCATCCTAACATTGAATGATGTTAATTGAAGGTGTATCATCATCGATCATTTCAGGATATAGGAAGGGAAGAGAGGAAGGAGCCTCGCCCCTCACGTTGATAAGTCAAAGGCCCCAAGGAAATGGTGTTTATGAAAAAAAAAAGTTAGGAGGGATAGATTCAGGATCCATTGACTCATCAACAAAGGTGGTGATGAAGTGGAGCGGGTGAAGAAGGTGGAGAAGGGCTGATGTTCTTGATGAGTTCAATGCAGGCCTTCCTTGGTAGGTGGTTTAGGAAAGCCGATACCACTACGATCGTTATGTTTGTGGGTGGTACATGGAATAATGGTATGGCGATCCTTGCTCGTAAAATCCAAAACCAAAACCCTTCCACGCACATCAGTGTAGGAAGGTGTGGGAAAAATGGTGATTGGTGAGATACTGGAAGTCAGTGGAAAATGGGCGGGTTTGTGACGGTGGTTCGGGTGTGTACATGGTAGTATCAAGTCCCCCATAGGTGAGACTGGTATGAAGATGAGGAGGACCATAAAGGAGGTGTTCTCCTATGTGGTGATCATAGCGAGGGTGTTGGTGAAGACTTCCATACTCTTGTGGAGTAAGGAATGTGTTGACACTATATAGGTGGTATTCCCCCAGAGTGAGGAGTTGAAAAACACCTTCCAAGGGATTGGTGGTTGGTATGTGGGTAGCGGGAATAGATGATGTGTCGGAGGTCAATGCGGAGGTGGAGTTAATGGATTGGGAGACTGATGGGTTGGTCGTGGAGGTTGTGGTGGTGGTAGGAGTGGAAGAGGCATGTGCGGTGGAGGTGGTGACTGTACTGGTAAGCGGAAGTGTAGGTGAAGTGGTAGGGGTCATGGAGGTAGACACCTTAATGGGTATGAGCACATCATTAGGTCGGTAAAGCATGTTGCATGTTTTAAAAGGTGATGGATCAGCTGGAATGGTATAGGTGTGTCCTTCATGTTCAAACTTTACACAACGATGCAAAGTGGAAGGAACGCAACCCATGACACGAATCCAGGGTCTACCAAGCAACAAGTTATATTGAAATTCCCCCTCCAAGATGTAAAATAATTCTGGGATAGTGTGGGGGCCCACGTGAATGTGGAGGATGACGGTGCCTAGTGTAGAGGTGATAGCGTCATTAAATGAACGCAACATGATAGGATGTTTATGCATGTAATTGTTAGGTATGCGCATTTGAGCGAATGCATGGGATGAAATGATGTTAATACTAGTGCCCCCATCAATCATTACATGTCGTACATGTATATCATCGATGTGGACAGAGATGAAGAGGGCTGGGTCTGGGTCATCAGTTTGGTGTGGTGTGATCTCTTCCTCTGAGAAGCTAAGGGAGGCTATTTGGTGAGTAGGGTGAGGTGTGGATAAAGGTGGAAATTTGGTGAGAGAGGCTACATGATGGGGTGTGATAATGGAGGCTACGGGTGTAGGGTCATTGGGTAAAACCTCAATAGATTGAAGAACCTCCATGAGAGCTTGACGATGGGATTCCGAGGTTTGGATGAGGTCATATAGGGACATTTTGAGGGGAGATTGGTGTAATTGTTTGAGCATGGTGTGATGTGTGACCCCATTAGAAATAGGGTATGTGGGTCTGCGGATAGTAATCTTAGGTGTGGGTGCAGATGGTATGTTGGGTATAGGATTGGTCAGTGAGTCAGTTGCCTTTTCTTTACCTTTATCCTTCTGAGCATGGGTAGTAACGTGGATCATGTTGATCTGAGGGGAGTTGGCAAATGGAGAAGGTGTAGGATGAGTGGTATAACGACATGACGGGCAAAAACCTACCGGAGGAGAAAATCCTTGTGAGGTGAGCTGAGCGCAACAACATTTAGGTGATGGTGTGGCAAGTTCTCTGATGTGAACCATGTTAATTTCAAATCTTGGAGGTGGCTCTAGGAGCTGTGGGGGTGGAGGTCATGGTTGTTGAGTGGGCAGTGAGGGAAGGACTATGGGAATGGGTGTTGGTGAAGTAGGGTCCTCATCGAGAAGGTCGTCATCGTCAAAGTTGGCTTCCAGAGGACACAACTAGATAAGGATGGTTTTCAAAGCCTTGTAGTTCTCCACATCATGCCCTGGCACATGATGGTAGGCAAAAATTTTAGTGTCATCAAACCCTTTTGGCTTGGGTTTGAGGGGGTCATAAGGTCTGAGTGGTGGTAATGTGATAACAGAAGTCTCAAGGAGGTTGGTTAATATTTTGGCATAGGACCCTGCTAGTGGATCACAATGGGAAGTGAAAGTGGGTTTGGGTGTAGGTGCGGCTGATTGTTGAGGAATGGTCCTTGCAGGAGGGGGAGTGGGTTGAGCCATGGTTTTGGGTGTTGGAGTAGTCTTGGGTGTTGGTCGTGTTTGTTTGGGTAGGGGTATGGTAGATGACGGGCAGGAGGGTGTATGGTTGCTTTGACTACCTTATTGGAGGGTTGCGGATTTTTGTTTTTGTGTTGCACCTTCTTGGGTAAAGGTGATATGGGTGTACGAGATCTAGAGGGAAAAGTAGATGGGGGAAGAGGGTGAGTTACCCACGGGGATAAATGGAGGTGCTGTGAAGGTAGATGATGTGGGTTGAGTAGGGGGTGTGAGAGACAGAGACTGAAGTGTAGTGGGTAATGAAGAAGTTGCTGAGGTTATTGGAGGTATGGGTGGTAAAGATGTTGCAGGTGTAGGTGTAAGTCATGTCAGGTGCTTGGGTAGGTTAGAGGTTTGCAAGGAAGGAGTGGGCTGTTGTGTTTTTGGTTTATTGATGGGTGGAAGTTTCTTAACCGTGTTGGGAAGTTGAGGTCCTAAGATAGGATGGGACAGGTGCAGGTGTGATTGGCGTAGCTGGGGTATGAGTTATATGGGTTTGGTTCTTCTATTTGGGTGCCAGAGTAGGTGTGGTGTTGACTTTGGAGGATGTAGCTAAATCCAGTTTGATAGGTGGATGAGTAAGGCTGGTGGTTGGGGTGACCCCTAAGGTAGTGATAGGTTTAGTCGAGGAAGATGATGTATGTGTGGGTTTGGATTTAGATGTAGGTTGGGTTATGGGTAAGGGTATGTGTTGAGGTATGATGGGTGTCATGGAAGAAGTTGTGATAGAGGTGGTTGTGTTCGGTTTGATTGGTCAAAATATTTTTGGATAGATAGTGGAAGTATCAGCAAGCGACATCTACATTTGTGTTGAAACAAGAAGCAGAAGATGCCCCCACAATAAGGCTCTGTCCACATAATCTAGGTGATCGGCCAAACATGAGAATGACATGTCTGTAGGTGATGTTGATGAGGACCCAATGGCTATTCCCATAAAATGTGTCTTAGAGATGGGAAATTTGTTAGCTTCAGCTTCCGTGGGTAAGAGAGCCAAAAGTAGGTCTGCAGGATCTTGGGTAGCTGATGGAGAATGCTCACCTAGAGGCAAAGGTATCTCTATTGGGTCTGTGATAGGTGGAGGAGATGATGGGTGCTCCTCTATAGGTGGAGGAGATGATGGGTGCTCCTCTATGGGTGGAGGAGGTAAACAAGTATCCTCCATGGAGTGAAGAAGTATTGTGGGTGTCGGTTCTCTAGGTGGAGAAGCCAAAGGTGAAATGGTCTCGATATTAGCAGGAAGGGCTCCTCCATAGGTGAGGAAGGAGGTGAAAGGTGTTCCTCTATGGGTGGAGGAATAGGTGAGGTAGGTTCCAATGCAGAAGGAGGATTTCAAGCTAGAATCTCCTCTATGGAAGGAATATGGGGTAATTGGGAAGCAACAGGTGCATCACTAAAAATAGCATGGACCTCGCGGGTATGGCTATCATGAGTTGAGGTCTCACCGGTTTGATCAGATGAAGGGGCATGATTGGGAAAGGGTTTCTTGAAGATATGTAGGTTTTGATTGGTAGGTGCGTTAGGATTATCCACAGTTAACTCACCTTTCTCGAGCATTTCTTGGACAATATTTTTGAAAGTGATGCAATTTCCGTCACTATGACCCTTTACTCGATGATAGTTACAGAAGTCATGTTCTTTATACCATGTGGGCATGGGGGCGAGCAGGGTCAAAACCAGTGTGTGGTTTTATAGGTGGAAGGGTGATGGCCCCAGCTTTGATGAGCTTTTCTAAGACAGAAGAGTAGGGCTCCCCAATTGGGGTGTATTTCTGTTGTTCTCGTCTGAATTGAAAAGTCTGGATGGGTGAGAGATTAGATGAGGGGGTAGCCTAATTTGATGGATGAGCTGGGACCAGCTTTGAGTACCACTGTGTTAGTGGTGCCCTTGGCCTTTGAATAATTGTTCTGTGGTTTGGAAGAAGAAGAGGTATCATTCGACTTGAATGCCAAATTCTTACTGCGTAATTGGATTTTCTTCTCTTCGATGGCCCGAATCTCTAGCTTTCATGCCATGGTGAATGCTTCATCAAATGTTTGGAAAGTTTGAACCTGCAGGGTCAGTGAGATATGTCTAGCACAAGCCCATGTGAAGAGCTCGATGAGTTCTATTTGTGGCAGTTGGAAGGTGAGTTGATTGATCAGGCTACGCCAGTGAGTGACAAAATCTGCGATAGATTCATCCTCATACTGACACGTGGAGTATAGGTCAGTCATGGTAACCTTCTTGATGATATTGATGGAGAAGTGATCCAAGAAGGCTTGGGCTACCTGATTAAATGAAAATATAGAGTGTCTAGGTAACCCACTATACCAATCTAACGCAGGTCTAGTCAGAGACATGGGAAAGGTCCTTAAGAGTAAAGCATCATCATGAGTGATTAGGTAGCACCCATGTGTTTGAACGACCGCAAATGTTGTTGTGGGTCTTCCTTGCTATTGAAGTGGTTGAATTTAGGCATCTCCCAATGCATGGGGTATGGATGAATAGGAATGGATGGGTGGATGGGCTCATTGCAAATTTCATCATAGGTGAGAGTATTGTGGGAGCCAGAAACTGATGCCTCCAATGTCTGCATCTTGTCCATCATCAATTTGATTAGGTCATTGGTAGGTTGCGATGATTGGGTGCCTCCTGTAGCATAAGAGGGTTGGTGTTGGGCATGTAACAGGGGTGGCATTCCAGTATATGGTGTTGCCATGTAGGTAGATTGAGAAGGAGGTAGTGAAATAGGGGGTACGTACCCAGAGTGAATAATAGATGAAACGGGAGGCTGTTGATAGTATGTATATGGAGGTGGAAGGGTCATGGTAACCCTAGTGGCAATGGGGGCTAATGATTGTGGAATGGAAAGGACCACATTCTGAAAAGGGGTAGGGGTCACTGACACTGGAGGTGGTAGTGTAGCTACGGGTATATGCAAGACAATAGGGGTGGATGAGGTTGTGTTTTGGGTGGTTGTCGAAGGTATGGTGGATGTGGCGGGTGTCATGGATGTAGCAGACATGGCAGTCATAGCGGGTATAGGCCCTAGCTATGAAATGACTGGGGGGTAAGGTAGATGCGGGCAAGTGTGGAGCCAGATGGGGCTGACGCAGGAGTGGGAACGAGAGTTGGGGGGATAGATACGGGCATGTCGTATATCAACTGACCCGAGGCATCTCGAGTGGATGAGTGGGAAAGGTAAAACTACAAGGCGGCAGGGTTTTGGTCAAGGAGTCGTGCGAACTCCTCATCTCTGGTAGTGATAGTGATAGGTTGGATAGGATCCATGGTGGGTGATAAAATGGAAGGTGGTGAAGGACTAGGTGGGAGTGGTTGACAACTGGCGTGGAATACGAGTGCACTAGCTTGTCTTCAGGGGTCAGCACCATGTGAACAGGTACTGATCAGGTTGGGCTGCTTCTCTGTAAATGACACAGAAAAATAGTAGGAACAAGTGAAACAGGCGGTAAAAAGTGGATTAGGTACCAAATGTTGGCTGGAAAGTGGCACAGGATAACCGATGCCGGTTAGGGTAAACTGACGCCAGTTAGGGGTAACCATGCCGGTCACTGTGGGAAATGGACAGTTGAGTCAAAAACAAGGTATAAGGTCAAATTTGACAGGTATACCAAATCTGATGAGTTTTACAAGGTCAATGGGAATGATAATAGTGACAGGGACTCTGAAAAGTTGAAGAAGGTGAATAAATGTCCTTTTGGGTAGGTTAACCAAAATGAAAGTGAACCGACGCCGGTTGGGTATAACTGACGATGGTCAGGGGGTAACCGACGACGGTCACTGGACCGACACTGGTCACTATGAAATTGAAACAGTGATGAAAGAAAAATGGTTGTGAATTAAAATTTGATGTGGAATCAAACCCAGAATTCTGAGAATGATGAGAATATGGTCTAGGCACACTCAGATGAAGTTGGAATACACCAACTATGATGAGGAGTGTGCAAGGATAAACAAGAAGAATGAAGAATGTGACCTCTCACCTCAAAATGCAAGCCAAGCAGAAACACTAAGAAAAATGTGATCCTAAGAGTGCCTTTTCTATTATGTTTGTTTAGCTTATGCTATTTAAGGACTGACTCATGAACTGTAAAATAGATTTTTTTGGTGAGGATGGCTTCCTACAAAGAAGGAGATCTAAAAGGTGAGGTTTTGGGTATGTTATGGTGGGGGCGGGCTTCACTCTGAAGTATGACTCGACAGAGCAGCGAGCTGGGGAGTACCTGCCAATCCTCAGATCAGTGCGATCATTGACAGGCATTCCCAGGAAAGATGTTGTTTAAGAATATGTATTTGTTTTGAATTTGTGCAATGTGGCAAGACTCAAAGAGAGAGAGAGAGAGAGATGTGCTTTCTATGATTCATTTGTCAACCATCAGCTGGGAATGACTTCCAGCGTATAGGTTGCCCTCAATTAATGTGAGCTAATGTGATAAATCAGAATGCAATGCACTTATTTTAAGCCCAAATCGAAATATGAAGTTCGATGACACAAATGGATGAATAGGAAGAGGGATGCTCTTTCACTAAAATGTAGAAAACAAGAAGAAATGATTCTTTTTAAGTACACCAAAAGAAAGGTTTCTTTTAGAGCAAATAGAAAGAAAAAGAGGGTTACCAAGGAAGAAAATTAATGTGTATGCTTTTCAGAAGGGAAACAAACACACAAATTTTCCTAGGAATGAATAAAATGCAAGGAACCCCGAATGGGTCCCACCCGGGTGTGCCAAAATGTTTCACCTGATTCTTAGATGTTTCTTTGAAAATTGACGAAACAGATAGGGTAATGGGCGTAGGAGGAATACCTGTTGAAATGTTGGTTGTTGGGTTGTTGCGCGCATATGACTTCTGAATCCACAGCTGATCGTGAGAGCTTCCTTTTGGCTAGGAGGAACTACCTGAAATGGAACACAAGACCACCAGAAAGAGTTAAACAATATGTGCAGTGAACTACCTAGCGTGTGCTAGATCCGGGAAGTGTGATACTTCCTAGATGGCTGTCAGTCCACTGTTTAAAACAATTTAATGTTGGTAATGAAGTAAATCCTATTGTAATTGAAATGATTTAGGTATCTCATTAAAAACACAATAAGAAAGATCTAATCTAACAGGCTAGGTTAAAATAAGATCTGAAGGTCAAGTAGTTGGTTCTGGTTCTCTGCAGGTCTGACAGAGGTCTCAGGTAGGTCACAGGTGATTAAGGGTGATGTGAGAATAGGTGGGTAGGTCACTATTCTGGGCTCTATTGGTAAATACAGAGACTGATGCCGGTTAAGGGTGACCGACGCCGGTTGGGGAGAACCGGTGCCGGTTACTGTGGAAAACTGGGAATGCCACAGAATGAGCTTTGGGTCTCCCTTGTGATTGCACAAAGGACTTGGTTGGCCAGAATGAGGTATTAGGCTGTTTGGGTGGGATTTGGTGAGGTTTTAATGGGTATGTGGAGGGGTGAGTATTAAAGGAGGTCAATGGGTGGCTAAGAGAACAAAGGATGACAATACAATGATGAAATGAATGAACCAGAGGAGTAAATGTTCTACTTACTTGAAATCTGGTTCTGGATGTCTGTGAGTGATGGATGAAGGTGCTGGTAAGAGGTTGAATGTTGTTGAGGATCACCAAATGTTGGAAAGCTCTTGCATGGGCTGCATGTGCATTCCTTTTTGCTTGGTTGGATCAAATCTGTGTTGGGTGATTGCTGGATGGTTGTTGGGTGAATGTTGGATGTCTGTGTAAGAGAAAATGCTTGATCTCCTTCCTTGCATGCGTGTTCTCGTGGAAACTTTTCTCAAAAGATGTGATATCTCTCAGGAGAATCTTCCAATGTTTCCAACCTCAAAAATAAGGTTGTTTTGGGGATTAAAAGGTGACCGACGGTGGTTCCGGCTTAACCGGTGACAGTTAGGGGTAACCGGCATCGGTCAAGGTGAGATTTCCTAGGTTTACTAAACTAGGTAGATCCCCTTGATTTTCTGGGATCTCATGTCATTAACCCATGGATCAGGACTGGAAGCTTCTTGTAAGCATGTGGGAATGTGGTTAGAGGGAATGTAGGCATTGATTTTTAGGGTTTGGGTAAGTCTTAGTTAGTTATGGCAACTTACTAAGAATAGGTCTTAGGGTGAGTTGGCTTGATGAGGTGTCTAGGTGAGGTGTAAGTGTGGGCATTATCTAAATTAAGATATTTAAATAATAAATATTGTGAGGATAATAATTAATTTAATTAAATTAATTAAATTAATATTAGTGGGGTGAAGGGGGCCATGGCTAGGTGAATGTGATGAAGGTATTTATTTGTCGAGGGACCAAAGGGGAGTGTGACCTAATTTTGGTGTCTCCTTTGGAAAAGGGACATAAGGGACATGAAAATGCACCCAGCCCCTTGAATCCCTCAGGTCATCCATGTGACCCTCTTCAGTGCATATTTCCAGCTCCCAAGAGCTAGTAGAGCTAGATGTACATCTGTTGGATTGCCGCCAAGTGTCACATTGAGGCATTATGTGAAAATTGATGTCCCTTTAATCCCTTAATTCTTAGGGGACATAGGGGATAGGAAAATTTTCCCAACCACAGGTATTACTTATGGTTCCTCATACGACCATTTTCCAACCCCCGGGTGCTTCTAGCAAGCTTTTTGGCCAAAGTGCTCAGTCGTTGGATTTATGCCAAGTGTCACTGTGAGGCACGTCATACAATTTGATGTCCTTTTTTTTCCCTTAATGCTTAAGGGATGTTAGAGAAACAAAAATTTTCCCCACACTTGATGATCATTTTTGAAATTTTTTAAAGCTGACACTCAGCTTTATTTCTCCTTGCTTCTTATTCAAAGCTTTGTACCTGTCATAGCTATGTTAATGTTTGCACACAGTTCACCATTGCTACTCTGAAATAGCTCTATTATGGAAACCAAACCATCCACTCCATGAAAATGCATAGGTTTTAAAGAAGAAATTTATCAAAAGAGTCAGAGAAATGAAGAATGAAGGAAAAAAGTGAAGAAATCCATCTGAAAACCTCCATTGCCGTGAGACAAAGATTCAAAGATATATTGCAAACCGGTACACAAAACAAAGTGCCATTTTTTCTACTTTCTTATTTTTCATAGGCCATAAAAGAATCACCTTCAAATCCCCCTTCCATAACTCAAATCACTCACAACAAATAAATCTCCCTTTCGACTCAATGAAGACAAAAATTGGATTTCCTGTCAAATCGGCAATCAGTTTGAAGAGATATTTCACCAATGGAACTAGAAATAAAACCCACAACAAAAATGTGATTTTGTCATGAACGGAGAAGAAAAATAGACTTGCAACTTTCAAGCTCCATCAATGGTTTTTATGTTCAGAGCTTCCGGCAAGTCAAATTTTTGAAATTTAAAAATCTCACAAAACCGTGATTGGGTAAGCGTAATATTTCAGAAGGGTGATATTGGGAAAAAAACCCATATCAAAAAACTTTGTTCCACCATGATCTAACCCCCAGAAACTCATTTTCTAAAAATAGAAGGTCTTCTCAATGGGGGAATGTTATTTCAAGTAAGTCACTAATTGAAGAAATTCCAGAGGCAGTGAACACAGAAGAGGTATCTCAGGAAAGATTCATCCAAATGGTCATCTTGGTCTAGAATTGACACTTACTAAAAATAGTAAGTGGCCTCAGGAACACCTACTAAAAATAGAAAACTAGTCCAGAAGGTGGGAGGAACACATGGAGAAAGAGAAATTCGAGTTGTGATACCCAATTGAGGTTAGAGGGAGCTAATTTTTCATACTTACTAAAAATAATAAGTCATCTAATTGGCACTTACTAAAAATAGTAAGTCATTCCAAAGGGTGAATTTCAAAGGAGCATCCCAAGAGTTGAACGTTTAGATTAACATATGCAGTTGGAGTCTGGAGAAGGATTTTCACATTTACTAAAAATAGTAAGTTGTTACATTCAAGAATAATAAGTGTTGATGAACCATTCACAGTTTCACCAGTATGTTGATCAGTACCTAGCACCTATAGACACAAATGTATCATTTTGTAGGATATATGCCAGAAAAATATGATAGTGTTGCAAAGGGGATCATCCATGGGAATTTCTCACAAGGCATTCAAGATCCATCCCAGGGATATCGATAGTGTCTTTTGACACTCACTTCATGATTCAGGTCACAGGTATATCATGTGTGGGGTAGAAGTTGTGGTCATTGGCAAAAAATTTCATTCAACATTGGTAGGATTTGTTCCAAGGCTTCAATCCCTTCAAAGGGGATCTTCATGAGTGATGCTCATGGTCACCAATGAAGTCATTCGACAGTGTTTTAAAACACTTAGTTACGGTGTTCACATGTCATCGAAAGGAATTTTCCCAGGGTGTAAAGAGTTTTAGGATTTAGAGTTCATCACATTGGACCATTCCATCGAGTCAGTTGAAAGGATCAGCAGACTTTATCGGAGGCATAAATCTTTCATCGTCAACATTGTTCTTCCTTCTTCTTCTTTGTACTTTTTCTCTCTCTTTTCTCTCCCCCCCAACTTTATATCTCTCCTCAATGTTCTAATTTTTCGTTGCGGTTGCACTTTTTCATATGCCTTAATGTTCCTAATGTAATAAGTCGCCTTTATGTTATAAAAGAGGACTTAATGTTTTCTTAAGAAGGTGAAGAGTTTTAATTCATGTCAAGAGATATGAAGAGCCATTGGGGGGTATATGAAGAATCACCGGGAAGATGAAGATTCTTTTCTCTTCCTATAAATAGTAAATCCATTTCCATTTTAAGGGGTTGGTGGTTGATTTTGTAAGCTTGAGAATTCATTGTACTTAGAGAGAAAAAAGGAGATAGCCATTTTCTTTCATTTCCCTTTCACAATTTTTCCTCCATTCCCACACTATGTATAAATTTTTTTAAGCATCAATACAAGAAGGAGTTTCTATCCTTTTTTTACTGAGGTTATTGATACTTTGTGCTCATAAATTCTAATCAGTCTTGTTGCTATTCGTAGAGTTTTTTCTTCTCATATATGCATGTGTTGAAATTTCTAACCAATGTGTGCAGGACTCTTAACTTTCTACCTGCAACATTAGTTCTCCTATCTCATTTCTCACTCCCCTTTCCCACTTTACAGACAAATTCCTCTCTAGCAAGAAATTTCTAACTTTACCGTAAAGTCAGTGGAGTGCCCCTATCGGATCCCTAATCAAAATACCACCACATAAATCTACCTTTTTACACACATGCAAACATGGAAGTTACACCATTTAAGTAGAGGGAATTTGATTCCCGGAGCATTGGAAAGAAACCCACAGATTTTTCCACCCGAAAATTTTTCTCGCCAATATTTTTTTGGCACCCACTGTGGGGCAGATTTAGCAGCATTTGCACCCAAAATACAACCGCAAGATCCGAAAATACAAAAAAAATCTAAAAATAAAACATTGGATTTGATGTAAATCCATTGTTGAAAGACATGTTGATTATTATTGCAAGTGACCTCTCATATTCCATAGTTTCTTTTCATATTCATGTTAGAGATCAAAATTTCACCCGCATTCAGATCATAGACAACCTGAAATTTGAGTCGAACTGAGACAGACCTCCAGAGAAGGTCGGCTTCCTCAACTTACCTCTACTACTAAAATTACTCCTAGAAATTGAAATGCAACTATCTAATCCTACTCTAGCTTCCAAGGGACCAGGGTGAGAAAGAGATGCATAAATAGAAATCCTAATCTATAGAGGTGATAACACCAAAAAATAAGGGGATGAATACATTTAGATGTGGAGAAAGGGAAGGCAATGATAATGAAGAGGACTGGATATGAGACACAGATTGAAGTCACTTCTAGAATCCACTTTAATGATACACAATAGACAAAGATTTAGAAAATGAAACATACAACACACCTACGAATGAAAGAAAGGCAATGAGTGTAATAAAATAAGAACAAGGGCAGAACGAGCCACAAGATTAAATTTTATTGCTAGAAATTTTGCACAGACTATTACAATTATGAGAGTAAGATGTGAGCATACACTGAATCAATATTCAAGGCATACGACCCTTAGATTCTCAAATTCTAAGAGTATCCAACATTAAAACAAGGCATCACTTTACAATATATAGAAAAATCATGTAAGGGAGAAAGAGAAGAATTTAGAGGGAGATTCAAATTCCTCAACTAATCCCAACCACCTTCATTAATTTCTTAGGGAACATGGCGTTGCTTTTTTTATCCACTATTACATGCCTTCTTCAACTGAGTGCTCATACTACATTTAATGTTAGAGGTTGTGCCTCCTAGAACTACACCTTTCACGTGTTAGAGAAGTTTCTTTTACCCTTTCCTATTTTCCTCGATTTGACTCATGAAATCATATTTGATAACATAGAGAACAGCAAAATCTTATTGAATTTGGAAGGATTTGATGACTGAATCGAAGACCAGTCGATTTCTAACCTTCGCAAAGAAACATCATTTTACCTTTTACGCAGCTTAAACACTTAGTCTTGCACGGCTATTTGACATATGTGGATCATTCCTTTGTATTGTGACACCCTAGGTCTATGTGGCTTTTGAAAACCTTCCATGGCTTGCCCCAGTGTTGTGACTTTCTTCCTTGTGACCCGTGGTTCGCCTCTTACAATTTTCTAAGCCTGGGGCACTATTTATAGTAGTGCGACTTTGTAAATCCACCCACGAAGTCTTTTCTTCACTTCATGGAACCTTCTTCTTGCCACAGTTCTGCTTAGGTCCTCCACAGTAATGTTCCTCCATCCGTGGCATGCTCAAAGCCTCTGTGGCTTCTTCAAATTTTTCTTTGAATATCTGCTAAGTCTAACACTTGTAAAAGTTAATCGAATTTTGCAAGGGATGAAAAATTGGGCAACATTTTTAGCAACTCATGGGGGTCATCTTCATGCTAGATGGATGATCAGTAGCCTTAGGCATCCATTGGGAACGGATTCAGTTGATTGATTTAGTTGCTCTACATTCGACTCCCTCACTTGATGTAAATTTATTGTTAACGCTCTTCACTTACAACATCCTCTGAAAACATGGAACTTGTGCAACAAGATCCCCAAGCAACAAAATATATACAAATCACTTAGGGAAAAGAAACCTATACTACTAACAGGACAATGTGTTGAAAGCACTTGGAGGAATTAGAAATATAATCTACTATGTACAAGATGCGTGAAAATTTATATAGGAGGGTTTGAGATAAATCCCATATACTGGGATTTGAAATACATTCCCATCAATATTAGATAGCTCAAAAGAATTAGTCACCTTGTACGCAGTAATAATGTTTGGTCCATAAAGCTTTGTACAAACTCTGCTTTAGCTTCAATAATAAAAGAAAGAATTTTCTGTTAGTAAATAAATAATTAGGAAGAAAAAATCACTCCGGAACTCCTCGAGTCAGATTACAGAACGGGCATTTTTTTCAAAAAACAGGACAGTAACGGCCTTCTCTGTTAGCCTGGCTTGAATGGCTCATCTGTCGGCTCGGAGGGACCAGCTCTCCCTGACCCAACCAACTTGGGTCCTGCCTGGGGCCCTCTGTTGTAGAGTTCATGTTCAAATTTAGGGAGCGCTCTTTCTTCCGACGTCTTGGAGGAAGAGAATTTTGTGACCATTTCTCTGGAACATTCAACTGACCTCGATTCCCAACTGCTTCTTCTTGGCCAGCAGGCTATCATTGCTAAATTCATGGGTCGGTGGCTCTCGACTGACGGTATCAAAGCCTGGTGTGATACTCAATGGGGAGCGGTCTTCGTGTGAGATTCTTTGACAAAGGATTCTTCCTTGTCATCTTTCACAGCCAAGCCCAAAGGGACGACTCCCTTAAAAGGAAAGAATATCTACTTCTTGAATTTGCTCTTCTTCTTAGGAAGTGGTCTACTCATTTTGACCCAGATCTAGCCATCATGGAAGGGTTTTAGGTTTGGGTTAGACTCTATTCTCTCCCCAGTTCGTTTTGGTCTCCTTCTTCTCTCACACAAATTTGTTCCGGCCTGAGGGAGAGTCATTTGTATCGATCATGTTACCCTCGAAGGTTCCCTTTCTTCCTTCGTGAGGGTCTGTATTTCAATGGATGTTTCCAAAAAACTACGTGATAAAATCATGATTCTTTCCTCTAACGGGAAATGGGTTCAGAGGGTGGAATATGAGACCATCTCGAACTGCTGCTTCCGTTGTAAACTTCCTGGTCACTTTTAGAAAGAATGTAAAGCACCCCCTTCTTCAAGGCCAAGCTATGTGGAAGAAGAAGCCTCCCTATGCCTCAGTGGAGGTGAATCCTCATCCTACTATCGAGCATCTCTGTCCCCCTTCTATTGCCAAAGAAAATTCTCTATCCTTGGATACTCTTAATCTTGATCCCAGCACAATCACTCTTGTTAAAGAAATGGCTTTGGTGGTACAAGACTCAACGCGTATCCTCTCCTTATTTCAAGAGGGTATTGCCTTAGGTCTCGGCTCCAACTTTGCCTCCCTAGAAAATTGGGTGAAAAACAAAGAAGATATTCTCAATGCCAACACCGAGGTGGCTAGAGACAATCATGTCTCTCAGGCTGAAGAAGGCGAGATTTTTCCTTCAAGTCATGGTATTCTTCCTACCACCTACCAATCTGTAATCTAAATCTCGGCCCGAGTGCTTCCGTAGGGCAGCCCTCCAAATCATGGGCTTCACTCAAAGAGGTAGCTTCTAATAATTAATCTCATCTTAGTTCTTATTTATCCATCTCAAGTAGGAGAGGCGAGTTCTCTCTGAACAAAAGATGAACATCCTATCTTGGAATGTTAGGGGTCTCAACACCCCTAACAAGCAGTGTCTACTCAGGCGCTATGTTGCGGATATGAACATTTCTATTTGTTTGCTGCAAGAGACCAAGATGTCAAGTTCAGCGTGTTTAGATGGTTGGTTATGAAATTGGCGTGGCTAGGAAGGCCTATTTGTTAATTCAAAATGGTGTTTCTGGTGGGTTAGGACTTCTTTGGAAGTCCTTTGTTTGTAAAAGTGGCCTCCCTTTCTTCGTAATCCAATTTTCAATGGTGTCAGGTAAGTATAAAGCATTCTGAGGAGTCTTTTTTCCTTTGTAATGTATACGGCCCGAATAATCCTATTCAAAAGAGGGAAATATGGAAAAAAAAATAGGATTCCTTGAGTTCCCTTCTGGACCTTAAATCAATAGTGGCAAGAGATTTTAACGCCACTATTTCTAATAGAGACAAACGTGTTGGTCTTTGTTGGAAACCCCGATCTCAAGATGATTTCATTTCCTTTTTTCATTCTTCCAAGCTAGTTGATTTGGAACCACATTCCGGGTGGTTCACGTGGAACAACTGTCACGTGCTAGCTTTGGGAACTTAGCAGTTAGACTTGATATATTCCTGGTTTCGGAATCCTGGCTCTAGCAGAATTTCTTCCTCCAAAGCTGTGTTTCCCATCTATCTATTTCTGATCATTTTCCCATTTTTATGTTCATTAATTTTGATCTCCCCCCCCCAGCGCTTTCCCTTCAAGTTTGAAAGGATGTGGATGTAGGATCCCAACATTAAGCATTGTTGATCAAATCCTAGTGGGATTCTTTCTCTATTTCTGGTACCAAAATGTTTATTCTTTCTAAAAAGATCTCTTTGCTCAAAGAAAAAATTCTAGCTTGGAATTCTTCTTCCTTTAAAAACATCTTTCAAGAAAAATTAAGAGTTGAAAAAGCTCTCAGCATTCTTAATGAAAGGGTATTCAAGTATGGTATGCATAGTGATGAATTCATACTTGAAAAGTCCCTTCTCAACGAATTAGGGGATCTTCTCTTGAAGGAGGAATCCTTTTGGCATTAGAAATCTAGGGAAATTTGGCTCAAAGATGAGTGATAAGAGCACCAAATTTTTTCCATGGCTCAGTTAAAGCTAGGAGAAATTTAAATTATATTTCTGCCATCAAGCAACCTGATGATTCATGGATCTCCTCCCAACCAGCAATCAAAGAGGAGGTGTTTTCCTTTTTCCAAAAGATTTTAACCGATGAATCACATTCTTCTCTGGCCTCTCAATCCCCTCTTCTAGAGAAAATTCCCAAATTGGTCAACGAAGCTGATAACAAGAGTATGTCCTCTCCTTTCACTTTGGAAGAGATACAAAAAATTGTTTTCTCTATGGGCCCGGGACAAAGCCCTTGGTCTAGATGGTTTCCCAGCCGCTTTTTATCAAGACTTATAGGAAGTAATTGGTACCTCTATTTGGTAGGCTGTTGAAGAATATCATTCTAAAAGAAAAGTCTTGGGTTCTCTCAATCACACTTTCATTTGTATGTTCCCCAAAAAATCCCTTGCGGATAAATTTGATGATTTTCATCCAATTTCACTTTACAATACTTCGTACAAGATTATTTCTAAAGTTATTGCTTCCCGTATCCGTCCCTTCCTCTGCTCCATTATCTCACAAGAAAAAAGTGGTTTCCTCTCTGGTAAGATCTATCTCAGAAGGAGTTATCACTTCCCATGAACTTATCCACACCTTACAACACTCTTCTCGCTCTGAGATGATGATTAAGTTAGACTACATAAAATCCTATGACCGAATCATTTAGCGGTTCCTTCTCAAATCCTTGCAGGCTTTGGGCTTCAGCAATCCTTTGTGTGATTGGATCTTTAACTACATTTCCTCACCCTGCTTCTCAATTATAGTGAACGGTTTTACAGAAGGTTTCTTTAAGATTAGTTGGGGCCTTAGGCAGGGAGACCCCCTCTCCTCCTTCCTATTTATTTTGGTGGCCAAAGCTTTAGGTCGCGTAGCATTAAGTCAGTTTGTAGCCTCTGGCTTCTCTTTCTGAGACTGTTGTCTTCCTCCAGCCTACCACCTCTCACACACCAAACAATTTGTAGATGATACTTTTCTCTTTAGGGTCACTACCATCCCTGAAGCATGGCCCTTGTCCAATATTCTCAATTCTTACTCCAATGCAGCGGGTCAAGTGATTAATTTCCATAAATCTGTCATTTTCTTCTTCAATGTTCCTCTTTGGCTACAAAGAAGGATTTTAGCAATCCTTGGGTTTGTTACTGGCTCTCTCCCCCACAAATATTTGGGAATTCCTTTATTCTCTGGAGCTGGCAAAGCCAGCCTATGGATAGATCTTCTGCGGTCTTTTTCGAATAGGCTCCAATCATGGAAAGGGAAATGGCTTTCCTTAGTGGGTCGTTTGCTTCTAATTAAGTCAGTTCTATGCACTCTCCCTGTTTATCTGTTGTCTTTTCTGGCTCTTCCCTCATTCGATGCTTTTGAAATTTGAAAAGATCATCCACACTTTCCTCTGGCAGGGTAATAGTGAAGAACATAAATTCCATCTAGTCAAATGGGAGGTGGTCAAATCTCCCATCTCTTCAGGCGGTCTAGGGATTACGAATTTAACTTTGCATAATATAGCTCTGGGTGCCAAATTAGTATGGAACTTCATATCCTCCCCCCAAAAATTGGCTCATCAAGTTCTTTCTCACAAGTATTTGGCAGCTAGTAGATTGGAACTGCTCCTTTCCCGTGAAGAGCTCCCTAAAGGTTCTCACATTTGGAATTTCATGTGCAAATGCAGAACCCTTATTACCAATTCAGCCTCATAGTTTGTCAACAATGGTACTAGGGTAAAATTTTAGGAGGACAGTTGGAATGGGTGCTCTCCACTTAACCTGGTTCCCCCTCTCAATAGCATTATGAATAAAACTAGCATGACATGGGGCTCTTACGTTGCTAATTATGGCTCCCGACATCCGAACGGGTCTCCAACTTGGCTTTGCAAAGACCCCTCTCTCTTGGATGTCCTGATCCTCAGAATGCTCTATCTTGGAAGAGGAGATTCTCTTGAGATGAGTGGCTTATAAGGATTGCGAGGATCATTTACTCTAGCTTGGCTCCATCTCTAGTACCTACATAGTCAAAGATGGATATTTCTCACTCCTCTCTCAATCGGGTTTTATCAATCTTTTCCAAGTTAAGTTATTGGCACCACTCTCTTCTTCCAAAAGTGGTGATTTTCGGATGGCTAATTCTTAAAGAATAAAGTCTTAATTCAGCTTCGAAGAAGATCTTGGGGCTATGTTAGGCCCTACCAAATGCGTTATATGTGGTCAGGCGGAAGAATATCTCGATCACCTCTTTCTCCATTGCTCTTTCGTGGATCTTGTATGGCAATGGATTTTGGGAAAATTAAACCTTTCATATGTGCTCTGCAACAAAATTGGAGACTCTCTCCGGTCTTGGCCGTCTATGATGTTCAAAAGTTCCTTCAGTTCAATCTGGCAGGTGGCACCTTATTTTCTTTTATGGCATATCTAGTGGGATAGGAACTTGCGTATCTTTTGAAATCAATAGTGCCTTCTCCCAGCCTTTCTAAGTAAACTGGAAGCTGCTATCTATGAAGTCATCTCCAAGAATAGCATGAACAACTCTAAGTTTTCTTCTATGGATGCTAGAATTTCTAAGGTCTGGACTCTTATCAAAATTCTGAATCCCGGTTCCATATTCAAAAAGGGCCTCTCCCAAGTGGAAAATATTATTCACAGGCAATAGGCTTTCGTGGAAACCTCCCCTCCAAGGCTTATGGAAGCTTAATTTTGACGGAGCCTCCAGAGGCAATCCGGGTTTATCGGGGGTCTGGTTGTATTCTTCGTGTACACGTGGATGGCTCTCTCATTGTGGCGGGCTCCTTTTCTCTTAGCAATTGTACGTGCAATCTAGCGGAAGTGCAAGCTCTCTTGGAAGGAGTCAAAATTGCTCTAAAAATGGGAGGAGATTCTCCACTAATCGAAGGTGATTCACAAATTATTACATCTACAGTCTCTAAGGGCTCCGCCTCCTCCTGGCGTATTAATATGCTTATTCAATCCGTTCTATTTTGGCTTGGTAAACTCAAATATTGGAGCATCTGCCACATTTACTGAGAATCTAATTCGGCGGTGGATCTTTTGGCCAATTTCACGATCAACTTCTTGCATGTTGCAATTAGTCTATAGTGACGTTTTGGCCTAGGCAGGGCTCGCGTCAATCCTTTTTAAAGAGAGATAGTTCTCGAGAATTGAGCGATATGGTTTCTTTAAGTACCATTTGTATCTTCTTCCTCCATGCTTTTTGTCTTGCTAGTCCCTCTAGTTTGCCACTCTCATATTCCATGGCTTTTGTTGGTTTCTTGTTCATTGCCCTCCATGGTCAATTTAGGGAACTAGCAAACTCTTCTATCATTGATTGTCATTACCTTTCTATCATCTTCAAGTAATCCTCGCCGGAAGAAGCGGAAGCTATCGAAACTAATTCTAGGTGACTCTTATCATTTCCATGTGCCTGACGTCCCAGGACGGACTTGGAAATAGCTTCTGCCTTTGTATCTTTTTGCCTCCTCCTACACCCTGATCTAGCCATGGTCGAATTTGTCGTGGAGGATGAAATCTATGTAGTACATAGGGTTAGTCTGCATGAACAACTGGTGGACTTCTCCCTTCCTGACCCTTAAATGTGGGTGGAGGAAGTCGATGAACTTGCTTTGGGTTCTGGACATGCGGCATCCAGTGGCTCATGTGGTCAGTATCGAGACCTAGTCACTTTTGCCTAGAATTTCCATCCCTCACTGGATCAGCATTTCCTCCCTAGTGGTCGACATCGACGCCACACTATTTCCTGTGTATTCAGGCTGTCAATCATCACAATGAATTCAAAGACTGAGCCGAGCGCTACCTTTGAACTGCTACTCAAGGTAGCAAACACGCATGCAGGAACTTCTCTCGGATAGCCTATGTTCGTTCTTTCAATGTCTTTCGGCATACCCAGTGCGTAGCTTTGTTTTCGTATTTCTAGTTCGGTTCAGTGCCTTTGCTCTTCGTCTCATTTTCTTCCTTCCTGCTTCGCAAGCTTTTCCTCTCCCAACTTTTCTTCTACTTCTCCGTCTCCTTCTTCTCCCCTCTCTAGTTTTAGGGTAGGGGCCCTTACCCCTCTAGTTCATAGCTCCAGTCAAAAGTGTTTATCAATCAAATAATAATAATAATAATAATAATAATGTATGGTCCACTCTAAATAGCATTAAATTTAGAGTGTCTTCCTAATTTAGCTTTGTCTGCGTCCCATTTCAAGACCAGATCTCCAACCTTGATTATTTGAGGCCTATATTTTCTATCAAACCATAGTTTGGTTGAATTCTGATGTTGTTTCATCCTTGCCATAGCGGCATTTATGTTTTCTTCAAGTTCCACTAGATCCACCATTTTGATTTTTGTTTGATCCACGGCCTTCAAATTCCAAGTTTTGTTCCAATTCAAGTGAAGGAAATTCAAGTGATAAAGGAATCCTAGATTCTTTACCATATACCAATTTTTAGGGAGAAGTTTCAATTTCCTTTCATTGTTATCATGTCCTCCCAACGATAATTTTTCACTTTTGTATGCCACTACTTTTGACTCGTGTCCATAGTTCTCTTCATGATTCTGATCAAATTTTTTTAGTAGATTCAGCCAATCCATTGCCTTGGGGATAATAATTAGAGGAAGTCTTAGATAAATCCTAAGTTATAGAGCGTAATCAGATATTTTTGATCCCAAGAAATCTTTAGCATTATCAAAAATAATGATTTGGGGTACGCCAAACCTTGTCACAATTTCTTCGAGAAATTCCAAGATGGTTGATTCAGTAGCTTCCTTTAATGACGCGGCTTCTGTCCACCTGGTGAAGTAGTATGTTTCTATGAGAACCCATTTGTGACCCACACTAGATGGAGGATTGATCATCCCAATGAAGTCAAGACCCCATTGTGCAAATGGTTGATCTGCCTGAATTGGATGAAGAGGAAAGGATACCAATCTTCTCTTTTTGGTAAAGAGGGCACACTCCTTACATTTCCTAACCCACTTGTGAGCATCCGTAAACAACGTAGGCCAAAAATATCCTACTTTTATGATTTTCATAATTGTAGCTTTAGCAGATAAATGTTCACATGAGAAACCATCATGAAATTCAGCCAAAACCCTATCACATTGCTCACCTTAAATACATCTGAGTAACATGCCATCAATATTTATTTTAAATATTACGCCATTAACCAGTACATATGGAAAAGAATGCAACCTTAAATGCCACCTCTTTACTTTTCTGAGACCAAGAGGATATATACCAAAGGAGAGGAATGTTATCATTATCTTCGTCTAGCTATATGTGGTTATGTCTTCATTCTTCTCAAGTTCCACGTGGCTCTCATCTTCTAGGAATAAATTAGTCTCTGGGTCATTCCACTCATCTTCAGCTAGCTATCTACAGAGAGCATAACCTCTTACCAATTTTTTGGCCTTAATGGTCACATCATATTTCATGATTTTAGTTACCCATCCATCTTATTTCTCACTGATATCTCTTCCCACGATGAAATATTGAATGCTAGGATGCGATACCAGAACCTTTATGCGGCTAGCTACAATCATGCTTTTAAATTTATTTAAGGCATGCATGATGGAAAACACTTTCTTCTCAATATGGTTGTACTTAAGCTCATAATCCTTCAAGGTTTGGATGAAGATAGCTACTGGTTGCTCCAAGTCTTGATCATTTGGTTGGGTTAAAACCATGATAATGCAAGAATCAGTTCCATACACATATAAGATAAAATCTTTCAAGTAATATAGATTAATCAATGTAGGAACCTGTGTTATTTCTTGTTTGATATTTTCAAATATTTCCTTCCCCTCCGTGGTCTATCTGAAAGTTGAATATTTTTTGTGAGAATAAGTGTGAGTGGCTTTACTAGACCCATGAATCGAGGTATAAAGCACATAACAAAGTTAACCTTTCCAAGGAAAGACTGCAAAGCTTTCTTGTGATCTTGAAAGGAAAGAGCAAAGATGGTACATACTCTTTTTGGATCAATGACAATGCCTTCTTTAGAAATAACATGCCCCAAAATCATAGCTCTAAGGACTGCAAAATTACATTTCTTGGGGTTAAGAGATATTGCAAAATCCCTGCATCTTTCAAATACCTTCTCGAGATGAATAACATTATCATTTTTATGATTTGAGAAAACAATGATATCATCATGATACACAAGGATAAATTGATTAATATATCCTTTGAAGGTGATATCCATTTCTCTTTGGAAGGTGGCGCCTGCATTTGATAAACCAAAAGGAATTTTTTGATATGCATACACTCCCCATTTGGTGGTGAACAAAGTATTATGTTGATCTTGCTCCTTCACTTTTATTTGGTTGAAGCCCAAATATCCATCAAACATTGAAAATATCTCAGATCTAGCCACTATCTATAGAATCTACTCCATTGAAGGAAAAGGATAATGATCCTTGAGAGAGGCCTTGTTTAGGTCCTTGAAGTCTACACATAGCCCGATTTGACCATTATTCTTTCTAAATGGAACCAAGTTCACCACCCAAGTGGAGTAATTAATGGGAAAAATAATCTTATCCTTGAGGAGTTTAGATAATTATTTCCTCATGAGGGGCTCTATCTTGGGGTTTACCAGCCTTTGTTTTCACCTAACAGGTTTGATATCAGGATCAAGATTGATATAATGCTGGGCTATAATTAGATTGAAATCTCTTAAATCTTCATAGTCCCATGAGAACACATCACTGAAATTCTAACATAAGTCAACAAAATTTTTCTTTTCATGTTCATCACATACCTTTCCAAGCAAAAGTTCTTTTCCTAGGGCAATTGCAACAGGCTGACAGTCTTCTTGTTTTACTGCCATGCTCTTTTCTATACCTTTGAACTCATCATCTGGATTGAAAATATGTTCTAGATAGACTAATCCTTTTAGAAATTTATTTTTTTTGAGCTGAATAATATGATCACCATAGATATCTTATAAATCAAACTACATTTTTGAAGAAACAACAGTTTCATTCTGTATGAACTGGATAATTTGTTCGTCACTATCAAATACTTAACAACTGGTTGCATTATCAGGTTTGGATGGCATAGTAACCATCTTGTTGTTTTGCATCTTTCATTTAACCATGTCTTCTATAGGTGAAAAATGAGATCTGAGAGCTGTCATTTGATTTGCTTCCTTTTTCAGCTTCCACAGTATAGCCTATAGGTTGAGAGCATCAAAACTCTAGCAATTCCCAAACTCTACATTTGTAGGCCTTCAATAGCTTGTTCTTTGTAGCTTATCTACCACATATTTGGTTAATGATGAGCTTGGTATCTAAAAATATTTGTAACTTCTTGATCTTTCTCTTTTCTGTAATGAGCAAGTCATGCACTAATGCCTCATATTCTACCACATTATTAAAACAAGAAAATTACAATTTGGGGGTGAAGAATAAATTCTCTTCCTTTGGAGAAATAAGCACAACACCCACATCAAATCCATTTTTTCTTCTAGAACCATCAAAATACATCCGTCATAAGCCAAATACTGACTCCTTGTCTTCTTTGAATGTCGCAGGCATAAGTGATTCTTCTTACAAGACACAATAGGTGCCAAGACTAGTTTCAAAGGTTTCGAGTTCTTCAGAATATGGATGAAATTTTTGATCCCTCTTAGCCCATTTACCAAACAAAAAATCAAGCATGAGAGGAGGAGCAAGTTGTTCTTTTGGACTTCAAACTTGATCATGTTCTTCTTGGATTTGGAAATTTGATTGATATGGGTGGGGGTATAGGGCTCAATGTGGTAAGAAAATATGGGTTCAAATTGAATTGTTAATGTTGTTCCATATCTAGTTCTCAGGAGCATGTGAGTCCAATTTGAAGATAAGTAGCCACTTACCTTAGCAGTGAAATATCTGGACAAGAAAATGGAAAACATGAGAGGCAAGTTAATGAATGAAATATCATGGGTTATGGTAAGGATTTGGTAGACATGAAATGTCATTTCAAGGTCTTTAATTACCCCTAGGACATTCACATTAGACCCATCTAGTTTTAAAACTCCCCTAGACACTAGATTGTTATTGAGACCTAGGATATGAACAATTTTCTTGGGCATTACAAATGTACTAGCCCCTAAATCAATCATGCATAGTTATGAACTATGTGTTTACCCACAATTATAGACATGTAAAAGGGTGGGGTCTTAATGTTTTTTACTTACTTGATCACCCTTTTCTTGATAGACATGAACCATGGCATGAGTCTTTTATATTACTGGATCCGTCAGAGGTAGTTGCTTATGAGGACTTCACACAGAAGATCTCACTAAGATGGAATGACAAGTGCATTCCACATTGAGACATGTTGACATTAGTATTCTTCATTTTCTCAACTATATTCAATGGGAGACCCATGGATTTCTACATATGTGGCATGATACTTTATTTCCTTTGTGGTGACACTGTTTGAACATACAACTTTACTTAAAAAACAATGTCCTTTTCCACGGAATTTTTTATCAGGCATCGTGTGCTACTTTGACACATGTTCTACTTCATTCCGTGGTTTCTCGCTTATCCTACCAATGTTTTTTCCTTTATCCATAACATTTATATAATCTATGGGAGTTGAAACCTGATATTCTAGCATTCTTTTCTTGTTCCGTGTGTTGTCAGAAATACTCATTTGAGGTCTACCGGAGCCTCCAGAAACTTGATTAAGTGCATAGAAATCATTAGCTCTAAAAAACATGAGGTTAGCATCAGGTGAAACTTATTGACCTTCATTCTCAACATTTGGTAATTCTAAAAGTGGTTCCTATTGACTGGAAGAACCTTGGATCATGTATGCTTACAAATGCATTTCCCTTTCACAACCAAGTTGATAATGCAACAAGTTACATGGAAAACACCATTCTATCTCCTGTGCTATATTATTTTGTGCTGGAACTAATGCACGACTCGAACTAGGAGGAAGGAGTTCTTGTGGAGGAGGAATTATTGCCAATGGAAGAGAAATCATTTTGACTTTGCCATCTATTATTTTGTTTTTTGTGTATATCTTTGATTAAAATGTTCGTTTTTATATGGTTGATATCCCTGATTTGAGGATTTTCCTTGATTTTAATAATTTTTGTATGACTGGGCTTGCTATTTTTCTAGGGATATAAATTTGTTTGTCAAGTTTGTAATTCAGAGATTTCCTTTCCTCATCTTCATTTTGTTGTGTGGGGGTTTGTGATGTGGAAGTAATGGGTTACGGGTTTGGTTGGGGAATATGAGAAATGGAAAGCCTGCACTGGACTTGTGGAAATCAAGGGGATAATGGTCATAGGTGGCTTGGGAACTAATTTTCTAGCTTGAATTAAAAAAATTCAGCCCTAATGGCCAATGCATAAGGTGTAGGTAAGGTAATCCCTCCCATTGATTGTATCATAACAACAATATCAGAGTTAAGATATTTTAGAAAGTAAAGAAAGGCACTTCTGTTGTGAGTCTCATTAGAATTGGAGCTCTATCCTAGGTTCTCTGGAATCTAAAGTTGAAATCCACCATTTGTTCATTAGGTGCTCTCTTTATTTTGGTCAACTACTCCATAAGAGACAAGTTATCAGCTCTTTCCCCAAATTTATTGTACAAGGCCATGTGCACAACTTGTTCCAATTCCTGATTGAGTCCGCAGTTATACTCCTAAACCATTGTAGAGATTTTTCTTTAATAGATGAATACAATAGTTTAACTGCTATGTCCATTTCAAAAAAATTTCATGAATTGCACACACATTTGCAATGCCCTGAATGTGGTCAACTAGAGTAGTGTGATTTTCTCCAGTAATATATGAAAATATTATTCAAATATGCTACTTGGAATAGGATTTTGGGAATTCAAGGGAAAGTGGGTTGCTTCCTGTGAAATTTACAAACAGATTTTGAGGTGGCTACTATTGATGAACCATTATGATAGATCTTAGAACTCTTGTTGATTGCAAGAAGGGCCTGCCAGGTGGAGGTGTTGAGAGAGTTATGTTTGGTGGAGATGGATATCTCTGAATCTGTCTACTTATTTGTCATCTACCTAGAGATAGTTCCAAGTACTCAAGTACACCTTGTCTTGTTCTAGACTACGTTTGTATCCTTATAATGAATCAGGGACACTTAAACTACTAAAACAAATATATATACTTCTTGGCATCACCAGATGTGTCATCACAGAACCTTCGAAAGGTTGGAATTTTATCAAGCACACACTAGAACTTGATAAATATGGGAATATTTTGACTTTTGGTCCCACCGGGCATGCTAAAACTATTGGAGCTCAAAATTGCACCCACATTTAGATCATAGACAACCTGAAATTTGAGTCAACATAGGAGTGTCTCAAAGTTTTGGGACTCAAACTAAGACAAACCTCTGGAGAAGGCTGACTTCCTTAACTTACCTATACTACTAAAAATACTCCTAGAAAGTGAAAGGAAACTATCTAAATCTATTATAAATTCTAAGGGAACAATGTGATAAAGAGATACATAAAAAAAAATCCTAATCTACATAGGTAATAACACAAGAAAATAAGCAGATGAATACATTTAGATAAAGGGAAAGGGAAGGAAATGATAATAAAGAGGACTGGATATGATACATAGATAAAAAATCACTCCTAGAATTCACTTTCATGATACACAGTAGACAAAGAGTAAAAAAATGAAACATACAATACACCTATGAATGAAAGAAAGGAAAGGGTTACTATAAAATAAGAACAAGGGCAGAATGAGCCACAAGATTAAATTTTATTTCCTAAAATTGTACACAGACTATTACCATCATGAGAGGAAGATGTGAGCATTCACTGAATAAAGATCCAAGGTATGAGACCCTTAGGGCATACACGCAACACAAGAAAAAAACCTTATATTAAGAGATGCCAAAATTCTAAGAGTATCTAATGTTAGAACAAGGCATTGCTTTACAATATATAGAAAAATAATGTTAAGGAGAAAGAAAATAAATTAGAGGGAAATTAGAATTCCTCAACCAATCCCAACAACTTTCATTAATTTCTCTTAGGGAATAGGGTGTTGTTTAATTTATCCATTGTTATGTGCCTTCTTCAAATGAGCGCCCATACTACATTTAATGCTGGTGGTTGTGCCACCTGAAACTACACTTTTTATGTGCTAGAGAAGTTTCCTTGACTCTTGTCCATTTTCCTTGATCTGACTCATGTAATCAGATTTGATCGCATAGAGAACGGAAAAATATTATTGAATTTTCTAATCTTTTATAGTTCAATCAAAGAACGGTTAATTTCTAATTTCCATGAAGAATCATCATTTTAGTTTATTACGTGGCTTCTCCACTTAGTCTTTTGTGGCTATTTAACATCTGTGGATCATTACTTTTTTATCACAACACCCTAGGTATACATAGATTTTGAAATCTTTCCACCATTTTCCCCAATGATGTGAATTTATTCCTTATGACCCGTAACCCACCTTACTCTATTTACTAAGCCGATGACACTACTTATACTAGTGAACCTTTGAATATCCATATGCAGAGTCTTCTCTTCATTCTATGGAACCTTCTTCTTGCCTCGTTTCTACTTAGGTCCTCTGTGCTAATGTTCCTCCATCTACGACATGCTCAAATCCTCCACGAATTCTTCAAATTCACCTCTAAATATCCACCAAGTATAACACTTGTGCAAGTTGCTCGAAATTTGAAAGGGATGCAAAATTGGGCAACAATTCCTATTGTAAAAAAATTCAGCGCTAGAACCAAAAGAAGAATTTGTTGAAGTAGAAGCTGAAATGGAAATAACAATGGTGGATAAAGTAGAAAGACCTCAACCCATTGTTCCATGGGGAAGAAATATAGGCCCGCTCGCTCTCAAACCACCTCTTCACCATCTACCAACAAGTTCCTGTAAGAACTTTCCAAAGTTCAAAGGTAATAGCACATAGCATCCTGAAGATCACATCACCAATTTCACCACATCTTACAAAATTCATGGAGTTACACATGAGGATCTTGCAATAAGTTTGTTCATGGAATCTCTCTAAGAAAAAGTAGCAGAATGGTTCTACCTCCTGCCTACTCGGTCCATCACTTGTTGGAATGACATCAAAAGGAAGTTCAAGGAAAGATTCTGATTTACTGAGGACTATCAAGACCTCCTTATTCAATTAGCACAAATGAAGAAAGGGGAAAATGAAACTATGAGAGACTTCATGCCTCATTTTGATCGATTTCTCTGAAGGATGCTGGAAGAGGATTCACTATCAGAGAACAACATCAAGATATTTTTTATTAGTGCTCAATCACCAGAAGTATTATTTTTCCTACAAAGAGTTCAACTAAGGAACATTGCAGAAGCACAAAGATTGGCCATTGAGCTTGATGGTGATCTCATCCTATCTAGAAAGATCAAGAACCCTTAAAAGGGTAAATCTCAAAATCCCAGAGATGAAAGAACCAATCATTTTTTGAAAAAAATGGCAAATGAAATGTATTCATTAAAGAGGGATTTTTTTTTAATAAATATCACCTCAAATAAATAACAAGAATCAAATTTTTTGGGCATCCTGAAGACTTTCCTTAGAATCTTTTTCTGTCAATACGAGTGATAGACTTCAAGAGGATGAAGGACTCAAACAAGGAAATGAAGTCGATAATTTCCTAGAGATAGAAAAAGCGGGAGGTGACACTCAAAATGGCCTCATTGAGTATCACCCAGGGAGTGAAGATGATAATGGTGAAGAGGCACTAAGTTTCTCATGTGTTGTGTTTACTTGCTCCTAGTCTCAAAATGGAGCCTCCTCTGTTGTTACTCCTATGAAGAAAAATAAGGTTGAAGATCCTCCTGTGGCGACTCCGTGAAACAAAATAATCATTTGAGAATCTTCGCTCCCACCCTCCATGGAGTCTGCATTGTTGAAACCTGATCTTGTAGTGAGTAAGAAGGCTCTCGTAGTTCCAAGTAAGTCTTCCAATGCCTCTTCCAATTCTAAATCTAAATCTACTTTTGTAAAATCTAGTAATTTGAAGGCTCCTAATGAACTGTTCAAAATTCCCTCTATTCCCCAAAAATCTATTCTTACTTCTAAACATGTCCTAAATCCAAAAGTAGTCCCTTCATCACCCTCATCCACATCTATTCCTTTTAAATTCATAGAATATGCAAACAAAGCCAAAGTATAGATTACTGAAACTAGATATTTGTGGACTCACCCTAAAAATTTTAAGAGACTTGTCCAATATATCAAGAATGGTAGTTTGACACCCAATGTTGTAACACCCAGTTCTAAGGATTACTACCAAACCCACCTACGCCTCCCTCACATAACATGTTAGCCATGAGTGCATCAAAGACAAACAAGGTCGATCCTTTGTATGTATCTGTTCTAGTTGGGGAATATGTATTGAACAATTATAGTATAGATTTAGGTGCCTTAGATAATGTGATGTCTGTCAGGGTTTTCAAAGCTCTTAAACTCCCCGTGACTCTACCTAGTGGCTCTTATTACTCCAAGGAGTCCAAATAAGTCCCACTTATAGGGAAGATCAAAGATGCGCAAGTGGAACTCGCCCAATTTCCTAACAAAAAAATTTCAATGATGATTTTGGTAGCAGAAATTTCGTCTTCATTTGGAATGCTACTAGGTAGAAGTTTCTGCCAATAGTTGGGAGGGAAAATCCAAATGAATTGGTCCTCTGCAACCATTCCAGTGAAGGGAGACATAGAGAAATTGGTTCTAGATAAGAAGATGAGGTACACGGTGCAAAATTCAGGAAACCCGAGAGCCAACATTTTGTAGAAAAATAGCAAGAGGATGAATTATTTCATGACGATTGAAGAAGAGGATGAGATCCCAATTTTGATAGGACCAAACATTCATCCCCAGAGGAATGTTGATCTAGAGAAAGCAGTAAGGAACTTCAAGCTATAATAAAATATCTCTGAATTACCAAATGATGTGGGCTATGAAGGAGGATTGGTACTTGGTGAATTTCAAAGCGATAAATTATCTTGTATGCTTACCCAAGTGGAGGAGATATTCTCATTCCCATTTGGAGATGAAGATTCCTTCAATCATTCCTTCCACAAACAAGAATCAAATCCATTTCATGATAAGCCGTCAAATTTTTTGAAAGAACAATCAATACAAGAATTGAGAAACACTGTGAAAGAAACTAAAGACTCTGAGCTCAATCTCAAACTCATGATGTAGGCTATGGAGTTGTAAGATGGGAATGAGTCCAACTCAGAACTCTCAATCAGTTTGGAAGGTAGCCATGATGAAGTAAAACAAGGCTAAGAATATGATGCCCCTCATAAGCCTATAAGTGATGGATGCAATAATGAAGTTGAATTTTTCTCCTTCCTATTCGAAGAAGAGTAATCTCTATGGGACGAAAAAAGTTGAGACTCAAATTTTTGAGGTCTCCCAATTCAATTCCCCCCTTTACAAAGAGGTACAAAAATGTTATGAGCCTCAAGATATTAAAGTAGTGCCTCTTGATGGATTCCTTGAATATCAAAGTGATGTACTTTCAAGTAAGGGTGAAGATGAACTTTAGGAGACACCAGATAAGGATTTAGTACAGGAGATCTTGGAAGCGGCAAAAAGCACTAAAGATCCAGAGCTGAGTCTTGATCTCTTGATTCAATCCTTGGCCCTACAAGATAGACATGAGGTAATTGTTGATCCTCGGTTTGACATACAAACACCTCACATTGATAGGATTCAAAAAGATGAACTCGATGCTTCTTGTAAAAATGAGGTACATGAACGTGAATGGGTGAAATAAGAAAAATCAGGGTACTCAATCTATTCAAATAAGAACCATCCCTTGAGTAGTAATGATATGGTAGAAGAAACAGCAATAGAGTGGATAAGTACATAAGGCAACTAGCACTATGAAACTGATTTCAAAGGAAATAAGGGCAATGGAATCTATGAGCGAAGACCTGAGCATCAAAAAGCTCATATAGCTTCATTCCTACAAAGTGTACATACAAATGTGAAAGCACCTGGCTTTCATAAGTAGCTGAGGATAGGAGGCTACTTTCTGGAACCAGTCAATGACTTCACAAAACATCATCAATCGATGTTTCCTCTTTGGGGGTGACTCCTGAAAAGGAAAGTGCTTTAGTGAAAGCGGGTTATCCCCCGTGTTATACCATAGGTGATTATTAGGTGTCTCTCTCTCTCTCTCTCTCTCTCTCTCTCTCTCTCTCTCTCTCTCTCTCTCTCTCTCTCTCTCTCGTAACTTGTACATGCCTTCGCAAGGCCCAATCAATAAGACATTGGTCAATATAAGTTGAGATCCTAGGATTCCTCATGTTGTTTATTTATTGTGCTCAGTCCATACCATCTCCCCAAGCTAGATTCAGTTGTCATACAAATGTGCAACAATAAAATTGACAATTTTCTAGCATGAAAATGATACCCATGTGTCAAAACTTTCAAGTTTTACCCTTCCAAGGAGCCCTAGGTCTACCCAGTCAATCCAATGACCCCATAGTGGATGTTATATCATTCCCCTAGGTGAATTAGGAAATTAAATTCAATCCCCCTATGTGATTTTAGGAGTTCTTGAAGATTGGTATTTTTGGACAGTTGTGGGAATTGCTACCACTAGCCTTCCCAAGACCAATGCAACCCTCTGGAGTAAAACAAAGGATCCAGATCCAACATGGAGATGAAATGAAGGTTTGAAAACATCATGGAATTGATTTTTGAATATTTAGGAAATATTTGGAGGTGTTGGGGTAGTTTCATCAAAAACAGGGTTCACAGGCCTAGGCAGTGCACAAGGCCAAAAAAGCTACTGAACTTCAAGAAGTGATTCTAGGAGCTCTGAATGGAGTTCAGAGCTAAAAAATACATCTTTGGATAGGGAATTCAGATATCTAAAATATGGTGAAATAATATTTTTCACAACACTTTTTTGCAATAGTTTATAACTGGTTTTTCCATGCTCAGCTAGAGAGCCAGATCAAAAATCTGCTTTTTCAAGGATTAAATGGAGAAATAAAGATATAATAACCATACCATTGGATTAAAAAGGCCATTTTCAATCAATTTCATATAAAAATTTTCTAAAACATTCCATCGGGAGCTCAAGTTATCACCGTTTCAAGTCACCCTCAAGGTGAGCTTCTCGCGGTTAACCAAATTTCAGTGAGGACACGTGTTAGCTCCAGGAGCCTAGAATAATTTTATGTCCCTTTCCTCCCTCAAGCTAAGGTAAATGAGGGACAATAAAATTCACACAGATCCAATAAGCCCTCTGATCACACATAAAACTTCCTAGATCCCCAGTTCAACTTCCAGGTGTTTACCGAAGCCTATCCCTCACTCGCTCAGATCGTGAAAAGTGTCACATAGATGCGAGATGTGAAAAATAATGAACCTTATGTACCTTTCACAAATGGAAATGAGGGACATGAAAATGTGAAAATCCCCTTGAATCCCTCAAGTCATCCATGTGACCCTCTTCAGTGCAGATTTCCGGCTCCCAGGAGCTAGTAAAGCCAAATACATAGTCGTTGGATTGCCGCCAAGTGTCATGTTGAGGCGCAATGTGAAAATTAATATCCCTTTCATCCCTTGATACTTAGGGGACATAAGGGGCAGGAAAATGTGCCCAGCCCCAGGTATTCCTCTTGGTTGCTCATATGACCATTTTCCAGCCCCTAGGTGCTTCCAACAAGCTTTTTGACCAAAGTGCTCAGTCGTTGGGTTTCCGCCAAGTATCGATGTGAGGCACATCATGTAATTTGATGTCCCTTTCATCTCTTAATTATTATAGGACATCAGGGACAAAAAAATGTTTCCCAACTTTGATGATCATTTTCAAAATGCTTTAAAGCTAACACTCAACTTTATTTCTCGCCCTTTTTATTCAAAGCTTTGTACCTGCCATAGCTATGTTCATGTTTGCACATAATTCACCATTACTTCTCTAAACTAGATCCACCATGGCCACCAAGTCCTCCACTCCATGAAAATTCATATGTTTCAACTAATATATTGATCGAAGAAGTTAGAGAAATGAAGAACGAAGGAGAAAAGCGAAGAAATCCATCTGAAAACCTTCATTGTCATGAGACAAAGATTCAAAGATATCTTGCAAACTGGCGCACGAAATGAAGAGCCATTTTTTTCCTGCTTTCTTCTTTTTTAAAGGCCATAAAAACATCACCTTAAAATCCCCCTTCCATGGCTCAAATCACTCACAGTGAAGAAATCTCCCTTTCAGCTCAACAAAGACAAAAATTGGATTTCCCGTCAACCGGCAATTGGTTTAAAGAGAAATTTCACCAGTGGAACTAGAAACAAAAATGTGATTTTTGTCATGAACAAAGAAGAAAACCAAACCTACAAATTTCAAGCTTCGTTAATGGTTGTCATGTTCAGAGCTACCACCAGGTCAAATTTTTGAAATTTTAAAATCTCACAAACGGGTGATCAAGTAAGTATAATATTTCAGAAGGGTGATATTGTGCAAAAAACTTCATTCTGCCATGATCTGGCCCCTAGAATCTCATTTTCTAAAAATAACAACTCTTCTATATGGGGAAACTGTTATTTTAGGTAAGTCACCAATTGAAGAAATTGCAAAGGAGGTAGTTAACACAGAAGAGGTATCTTAGGAAAAAATCATTGAAATGGTCGTCTTGGTCTAGAATTGACACTTACTAAAAATAGTAAATGACCTCAAGAACACCTACTAAAAACAGAAAATTGGTCCAGAAGGTGGAAGGAACACAGGGTAAAAGAGAAATTTGAGTTGTGATACCCAATTGAGGTTCGAGGGAGCTGATTTTTCATACTTACTAAAAAATAGTAAGTCATCTAATTGGCACTTACTAAAAATAGTAAGTCATTCCAAAGGGTGAATTTCAAAGAAGGAGCATCCCAAGAGTTGAACATTTAGATTGACAGCTGCAGTTGGAGTCTGGAGAAGAATTTTCACACTTACTAAAAATAGTAAGTTACTCCATTCAAGAATAATAAGTGTTGATGAACCATTCACAGTTTCGCCAGTATGTTCATCGGTACCTAGCACCTGTATTCACAATTGTATCATTCCATAGGACATATGCCAATAAAATATGATAGTGTTGCAAAGGGGATCATAATTCAAGATCATCCATGGGCATTTATCACAGGGCATTTGAGAAGCATCCTAGGGAACTCGATAGTGTCTTTCGACACTCACTTCATGATTTAGGTCACAAGTATATCATGTGCGAGGTAAAAGAAAAGTTACAGTCATTAGAGAAACAGTTCATTCAGCATTGGCAGGATTTGTTCCAAGGCTTCAGTCCCTTCAGAGGGGATCTTCATGATTGATGCTCATGGTCACCAATGAATTCATTTGATGGTGTTTTTAAACACTTAGTTCATGGTGTTCATGCATCATCCAAAGGAAGTTTATCAAGGTGTAAAGAGTTCGGGGATTCAGAGTTCATCACTTTGGAGCATTCCATCTATTCATCTGGAAGGATCAACATACTTTATCGGAGGCATAAATCTTTTTTCGTCAACATTGTTCTTCCTTATTCTTCTTTATGCTCTTGCTCTCTCTCTTTTCTCCCCCCCAACTTTCTCTCTCTCCTCAATGTTCTAATTTTGCGTTGCAGTTGCACTTTTTCGTATGCCTTAATGTTCCTAATGTAATAAGTCACCTTTAAGTTATAAAAGAGGACTTAATTTTTTCTTAAGAAGGTGAAGAGTTTTAAGTCATGTCAAGAGATACGAAGAGCCATTGGGGGGTATATAAAGAATCACCAGGAAGATGAAGAGTATTTTCTCTTCCTATAAATAGTAAATCCATTCCCATTTTAAGGGGTTGGTGATTGATTTTGTAAGCTCGAGAGTTCATTGTACTTAGAGAGAACAAAGGAGATAGCCATTTTCTTTCATTTCCATTTTGCAATTTTTCCTCCATTCCCACACTATGTATAGCTTTTGTTTAAGCATCAATACAAGAAGAAGGAGTTTCTATCCTTTTTTGACTGAGGGTTTTATTGATACTTTGTGCTCATAAATTCTAATCAGTCTTGTTGCTATTTGTAGAGTTTTTTCTTCTCATAAATGCATGTGTTGAAATTTCTAACCAGTGTGTGTAGGAATCTAGTTTTCTACCTGTGACATTAGTTCTCCTATCTCATTTATCACTCCCCTTTCCTACTTTATAGATAAAGTCCTCTCTAGCAAGAAATTTCTAGCTTTGTCGCAGGGTTAGTGGAGTTCCCCTGTTGGATCCCCGGTCAAAATACCACCGCATAAATCCATATTTTTCATGTGCATACAAGCACAGAAGTTGCACCATTTAAGTAGAGGGGGACTTTGATTCCCATAGTGTTGGCAATAAACCTGCAGATTTATCCACCCTGACAAATTTTCTCACTAACAGAGTTGAAGAATCTTGAACCAGAGTGTGAAGGAGGAACATAGTTGTGTGAGAAGAGAGTTCCATTAGAGGGAATCCTACAGATTGATAGGTGTGGTGTGGATTAGGAAGCAAACAAGACTTCTCTGGTTAGGTTTTTGAGAATTAGGACATGACAGACAGGGTTTAAAACTAAAGCATATTAGTGTTGTGCATGGGGTTAGTGGAAAGATGCTTATAATACTAAGGTAGAGCAAGGCACAAGGTGGGAGGTTGAGTTTACACAACTTAAAGGACACCAAGGAAAGTAGTGATCGCATCACCAAAGGAGAAGGGAAAGGGAAAAGAAGATATGACACCTACCATGGACGTCCAGGAAGAATGGTACTCAGAAATGTAGTACCCCTGATGGAGTGTTGATGGGAAAGGAGTGGGGTGTCTCATGTCATGAGCATGGTCGTGAGTGACTACAACCATCGAAAAAAATTAATTGGTGCACTGATATGGTAACATAACTTGTTTAGTTGACAAAAGAAAGAACCCCAGATGATAAGCCTGTGTATAATGAAAAGGGGAAGAGGTTGTTGGAGAAGGAAGGGTTATTGTAGCTATATGAGCTCTCATTCGTTGGGAAGCTGGAGAGATTATATCAATGGTTGATGTCAAGCATCCATGAGGACTATTTCTACTTTGTAGGTAGAAGGATGTGCATTACCGCGTAATTGATTGAGAAATATAATAGTTTGATTGGTACAGGGAATGCATTTTATTAAGACTTAGCCAATGACGTTAAGGTGAAGAAGACTGTAGTGGAGTTTGCGTATAAGAAGGGATTGGCGTGTGATGGATACTATTAAGTTTAATGATCATATCGTGAGGATGGCCACACGCTTACTCATAAAATTGAATGGTCAAGAAAGATGGACACAAGAGAATAAACGTTGGTTGCATGCATGCAAGAAGATATCAGAAGGAACAATGTATACTATTGCCTCCTTTATAGTAGAAGAAATCATTAAAGTTACGCGTGACAGAGACAATAATATCTTTGGAAATGTTTTATTGGTGATAGTGTTCTCTGAGATTGGGGTGCCCGATGGACCGAAGGACAAGATATTGGAATATCTTAAAGAAGATCCCCCCCCTGAAAAATGTTTTTTCCAAGTATACATGTGATTCAGTTACTCCAGCATACAAGGCGCATGTGGATAAATGGTATAAATGGATGCATGATGCTTTCAATGCAAAGTGGATAATTCTAGCCAAGTTACTTTTTATTGTAGATGGAATTACCAAGTTCACATTCTATTAATAGTTTTGTATTGGGAGATTTATATTATTTGATGGTACTAAAATTCTATGGTGTAAACTCCCATTCTTTTTACAGCGTAGTAATTTCAAGGAGTTGTGAATAGGTTTAAGGAGGCGTGGAAATTGAGACTTGATCTAAGAAAAGTGGATAAGGAGTGCCATGAGATGCTTCAAACACTTGGTTACCCCAAGAAGCATGCTTATGAGGAGAGGTATGTATTGGAGAAACATCCATCTGTATAAATTGGTTACATTACCAATTGCCTCGAAAACGGCAGCAAGAGTAGATATTTATCTAAGGCCCCCGATTTGTTGATGGAGCATTCATGGAGGATGATGTGAGTATTTCTAAAGAACCCTTCACACATAATAAGGTTGAACCAAAGAAACGATGGCAAGAAGAAACCCTTTCTACCAATGGAAGTGAAGGGGGAAATAAGGATAATACCCCCGTTTCAAGCACACCCGTATGGAAGACATCAGAATGTAAGGAGGCAGGGACAAGCACATATGTAAGGCATTCTATAAGGAGAAAGATCTCTAGTAACGAACAAATAGATGATAGTACATATCTCGTACTCTCAAAAGACGGAAATCCTAAAGGAAGAAGAGGATGAGAGCAAGAAAGAACTAGAGGTGAAGGTAAGTCCACGTGTATAAGGTGGATGAGTCAGATGCAGAGGACCAGAGTGTGCATTTTGAGGACACACATGTTGTGGAGAAGAGAAAGGAGAAGAATTTTGGGAATATGACACTCGAGCCATAGGTTAAAAACTAGAGACAACAATTGAGCATGAGGTCAGGTGCACTCTCAACCCTAAGCTATATTAAAAATTGGAAAAGGAGGTTGCATATATTATAGAACATCTAGTGGAGCATGAGGTGGCACATAATATAGAGGAAGGAAAGAGTGAATAAAAGGAAGGTATCGTGGGTGGAGAATTAAAACTTATTGTAGTTTTCCCTAAGGGTGTTTGAGGAAAGAGTAGGAGACAAAGGTACATCCCACAAGGACCTATAATGTAGTACATTGAAGACCCCAACAAGGTTCTGTACGCTATGTATTAGAGAATGATACCTTTGGATCAACTATTTTGATGGTCATTATTTAATAAGGGGGATGCGCTACCACGTACAACGAAGATGTTTTCTTTGGCACTTGAGTCACATATCGAGGATCTGGAATTTGAGGTGAGTTCCTATTCATTACTAGATACCCTTGAGAAGGAAACCTCTAGAGAGATTTAATCTGATAGTCGATTCCTAGCAATTATCAGATGAGCAAAGCATGTAACACACTTAACAAACTATCGGTGGAGGTAGGTGCCCAAATTTTTGGAAAGAACATCAATATACAGTTTATGTAAAGGGAGTTGGATGAAAAGAATAAAGAGATAAGATAAAGGGACAAAGAGATAAAGGATAAGAAAAATATTATTGCACAGTTAAAATAGGAGTTAAGGGAGGAAAAAGGGCAGGCACGCGTGGCTTATAAAAAGGCAGAATGCATAGCTGGTGCGCCTAGATTTGGCCCCTCCAAGTAAAACCAAGTATGAAATTGTTCTCCATTGTCTGAAGGATTTAACATGCATAATTCACAACTCAACAGCCACCCCTTGCATTGGAATATATAGAAGATGTATTGGCGAGACAGAAGCAACAGGAAAAATAATAGATTAAAACCTCCATTACACAATACAATGAACTAATTGGACCTTAAAGGCAACAACTCACATGGTAGAAGTTGTCTGTAACAATTGTGAAGATAGGGATCATGTAGTGGGATTGTTTGTTACAAAAGATGAGGCAGATCTAAAAGAGTTCCAGGCCAAGAACAAAGGAAATAAGGCTGAATGAGAAAGAATCTTGGTAGAAGTTAAGCATAAGTGGGACGTAATTGATTCGTTGAGAGCCTCAATTAAGAATAAGTTAAAGGAAATTTACCCACAAGTTACGTATAGGATGGACATGCTAGGTGATGAAGGAAAATTGGTAGAGACTCTGGTTGAAACGCTGAAGGCAAAGGGTGAGGATATGAGTTTTGAAGAGGTTCCTACCATAATAGGTGATGACTTTACTCAAACAAGCACTAAAATAGAGTGGTGGAAAATATTGGAAGCATTAGTGAATAAGGAATTCCCCCTCCTTTTTTGCACAGTATCACTTGGATTCTTTCATTATTTAGCACAAGACATACAGATACTTTCATTCTTTGGTTATTGGAGAATTATTTACCATTATTTGCGTGACCAAGTAGAGTGTTGTTGGGCCTCGAAATATTGGCTAAGTGCCAAAGGGCGTATGAGCGCATGGGACCAATAGGAAGAATGACAGGTAGGACAAGGGTTTAAGAAGGGTTTAGCAGAAACCAGGGCACGCATGCAAGGAAGGACAAACTTAGGATCTAAATGACTTAGCCATATTTGAAGTTTCTGACAGGCACTTGAGGAAAAACGTGACCCAACTAGGCGTGTTGAATGGATAAGGTGACAGCCTAGAGACTTGGTGGTCAAGAAAATAATATTCCATGCATGGAAGGTTCTCGAAAGACATCATTGCAGAAAGTGGAGAGCTCCAGAAAAATATTAGCATGCTCCATTAGAGGACCACACAGACACTTGGCAAATAATCTACTCCTGGAGGAAGGCATGGTGGTGGGTGCTAAACCTATTTATAGAGATTGCTCTAGAGCAAGGAAGACACACCTGAATGGAGAAGAAGCCGACAGATATCAAGTGCGAGATCATAAGGGAATGCATCAAGAGTATGATGTTGCATAGTAAGGCTAGGATTTAGAGCATTAGTGCTAAGGGGTATAATGGATGTAATAGGCCTCTATATGGCATTAGAATATGTAATAAGGGATGAACTGGGAGGGCTTAGTTAGAATATCACACTAGGGAGATATCTGCAGGAGATAAGTCTGAAGTCTTTTGTTATGTATGGTTTGTTATGACCCTTTTGAATGTAATGTGGTTACTGATACTGTGATCAATATGAATATATGGCTCTATTCTGAATATCTAGTTCATATGGGTGCAAACCCTAGTGTCTCTTCTTCATGTTATGAATCAGATATATTCTTTATATAATGTTTCTCTTGTTATTTACATGGGTATATAGATGTAATAGCTCATATGATGCTTTCAGAATGAGTGCATGAACATTTACTTTTCTACATCTAATTTTCTATGAATGGCAAGATCTTCTCACAATGCTCACATAAAGGAGGGGCTCAGTGCCCGCGTGTGCCTTGGGTGAGTGCCCAGCACCTGCTAGGTGATAGGCTGAATGTGCATGGGATTAAAAAGTTAGTATTGAGAGTACATAAAATGACTACATCTTGGTTCCATTTCTCGGGACCTCTTTTAGAAGCTATTGTGAGAATGATGTGTGATGACAGATTGCTTGACCTTGGACAATGTCGAAGCATGGTTTAAAATCACGGAGGATGAGTTTGCTCAGAGATTTAGTATTGGACCTAAGTTTGATGCATGCAAATGGGTAGAAGAACACTTGTATCATGAGTTGTATGAGACCTTATTTTGTTATCTTTCCAGTAGATTTGTATGAATGGCTTTCCATGTATGCATCGAGATCAAGCTGGTACTATAGATCTTCATGTTTGGACCCAAGATGAATATCAGAGGCTACAGGATGCTGATCTGACTTGGACGTGTGTTGTTGATCATTGGTGGAAGAGAGTGCTGACTAGTTATACCCTGGAATATGCTATTTCTATGTATTCTTGTCCTGAGGTTGCTGAGTTTGAGTTCTTAAAGGAACCTAGAGGATCATTTTCTGCGTGTTATCCCTTTAGCCATAAAGATACTTGATCATTACCTAAGTTTGGAAGCATTCCCTATGGATGACTAAGCTTCTCTGAGTGTTGGGTGAGGAAGCTAGGGTGGAGGAAGATGGTAGACATCGTGACTAAAAAAGAAAGAGAGGAGAGACGACTCAAGTATAAAAAAGCATGAAAGGGAGTTGGCTAGACAACACAAGGTTGTGGGAGTGATGGATTTATGGAGGAAGACATTGTGGGAAGGAATTGAGGTTCGCATAGAGGACGTGGAGCCTGAGCAGTCTATGCTACCCCATCTTGGCAAGCATAGAAGAGAGATCCCTTCGACTTCTGATGAGAGTTCATTGCTTGGAGAAAGGAGAGTCATCGACATGCATCTGAATCCACCTGGTGACCAACCCATGGTGCTTAGTCTTCCAAATCAAGAGATAAGTATTGCTAACATAGTTGGTATTGGTGGGAGTGACCGATTTGTCACCTAGGAGATATAATTTCTCATTTGGTACATCTATGGCTACATAATCATTTCCTATGTTTGGAGGAATATTATCTGGAACAATGTTTGGGAAAAGTGTGAGTACACAAAGCTTGGGTATCACATCTAAGAGTGGCGCAAGACACACATTTGGTAGTGGTGTAATATCACAAACTGTTGGCATGTAGTTCAATGGGACATTGGGAATGCTAGGTGTGACCACTTCAGGCCCTTTACCAGCTACAAGAGGTGGATCTGGTGGTATAAGAGCTATGGAGGACTTGGTGGACCTAGCACATCTGGAGGATCTGGTGGATTAGGAGGAACGACAACTTGGTGGATCTAGTGGATCTGGTGGTGGAGGTAACACCAGAGGGAATCAAGGTTCTGGGTCAGGTGGACAAGGACCTCAACCACCTCAGCAAGTGTTTTTTGAGATGTATTTGCACCTACCAGACTATAAAGGTGTTGAGGATGTTACAGAGCATGTACACAAGTGTGAACTACTATGGCACATGAAGGGGATCACTACCCCATAGAGGAAGGAAAGTTCAATTTTCAACAACGTTGTAAGGATGCGCATGTATAGTTGGTACTAAAAGTATGACCCCCATCAGACAGTGGTAGATTACACCACGCTGCAGAATTCCTTCTTGGCTGAATTTCATATCCTTGAAGTTTGAATAGAAGAGCATCAACACGCTGAAGGAGATTTAACAAGGAATGATAGAGAGTGTGTGGGAGTATGACACACATTTCAAGACTCTCTTATCAAATCTATCCTATGATATTCACCCCTCTCAACATGCTCAATGGTTTGTTGGAGGATTGATAACACCGTTTAGGAGAGAACTTTCACACAAGACTTTCACAGACCCGCATGCGAGGCCTTGGAGGCTTCCCTATGTGCTATTGAGGCTATCGGAAGCGTGGATACTAGTGTTAGCCCCTTCCTTGAGGCTCATATTGTTGTAATGGTGAAGCAGTTGGAGAACTATCTACGAACTCGGTGCATGAGACTCGTAGTGGTCTATGGTGCATGGATTGTGAGGTAGAGGGGCATACAAAGGATAGTTTCCCTAGAAGATTGGTACGCGCCATGATAGTGGACTGTGAAATTTGCCACAAAGATCATGATGTAAGTAGATTCCCACTATGCTGCAGCGCATGATCTGTAAGAATGTGTCTTGCTATTGCAAGATCTACACCTCTAACCCATGACACCAAGGATTGTAGATTGATTGACCAAATACATGATGCCATTGATATTGGTGTGCAGCAGAACCAGCCTCACAAACAATTCCAAGGATGATGGTCATCACTATGAAGGTGCACGCAGATGGAGGGATGTGCATGGAAGAGGTTTTCGAGGAGGATTTCATGGTTCATGGTAACCGTAGAAGGAGGAAGAAGTGAGTTCCCGCGTGGAACATGTTACAACTATGGATCCATAGAGCACTACAAGTGTGAGTGCCCTGATCTACTATAATGTTTGTGGTGTGGAAAGAAGCACAAGTATGAGGAGTGCCCAGAGTTATTTGAGCACATGAGCCAGCAGTAATGGAAAGACAAAGGAACTTCGGATGGTGAGTATAAAGAAGGTGAATTCACAATGGATGCCAAGAGTGGTGCGTGAGTCAAAACTAGAACTGGTACTAGTTATGATGTGAGCTGAGGCTACGTGCATGAGGGAAGTACCAAGGAAAATACCATTGGTTGTTAGAGAAGATGTGGTGCATGGAAAGTATCTAGACCCTACTCATCAGAAGGAGGTGTATCAAGAAACCATGGATGTGATTCAAAGCCTACAAGGAGAGATCCAGTGCCTGAAAGAGTAGTCAAGTAGTTAGAGCAAAGGAAGAGTGTTGAGGCTCCACAGAAGGATCTAGATGAGGTTAGAGAAGTATGCAAGATGTTGAGGAAAGAATAATATCATTCCCTTGCTAGGAGAGTGGTTATGGGAGAAGGTACCACGTGCTGGAGGAGGGTGCGAGAGGCAGGTTCTGCATGCCAACCTTCCTCCCCATAGCCTTGATTATGACAAGGAGATTACCTTGAATTTTGTTGTAGATGGGTGGCTTCTGAGCAATATTTTGATTGACATGGGCGTGGAGGTCAATGTTCTCACCCTAGATGCATGGCATCAAATGGGAAGGCCCCCATTACAGCCATCTTTAAATGTGTTGTATATGGCTAACAAGACAAAGGAAATGCCCATTGGTGTCTTGAAGGATGTTACTATCACTATCCAAGGGGAAAAGTTCATTGGGGATTTCAAAGTCTTGGCACTAGCCGAGGAAGACAAATTTCCAACATTACTTGGGTGCCCCTAGTGTTACAAGAATAATGTTGACCTAAGGTTCAATAAGGGATACATGAGTTTTGAAAACAAGGAGGAAGCGGGTCATCATCCCCTTAACCGATGGAAAATAAAGCACCATATACTGAGCCCTTGGGAGAAGAAGTTCTTGATAGGATCTATGTGCACTCTATCAGGGACCCTGAGGTGATTCACCCTACAGAGGGAGTTATCTAGTTTGAAGATGCTCAGTCCATGAGTGATATAACTAGTGTGGTGTGTGACAATTGGGCGCACGAGACTTATGAGTTAATTGGGTGACAACTAAGAGGCTCTATGACAAGGGTAATGAAGGCCCATGCTCAGTCAAGTGCCTGAGAGGAAAGAAGTTACCAAGTTATTCTGGAGGAGCCAACCCTGATGATTTCTTACGAGAAATGGAGGCTCAGTGGAAAAATGAGATCGAAAGAAGAGGGATGCTCAGCTATAACTTTCTTGGGACCATATGCATTGGTGGGAAACACATAGTGATAGCCTTCTAGAGTGGCGTGAAGGTAAGAATCACATTCTCTATTAGGTTCTCCCGAAGCAATGCCCCCACTACAATACAAGACTACTATGGGAAGGAACCTCACCTTGTCTCACGTCCAAGCATGTGAGAAAGCATGGATGGAGGGCACGGAGGCCTTGCCACCTTCTTTATGGGTGCATAAGTTGTATTCCACCTTACAAGGCTATGCGTGTGCATGGTATATTCACTCAAGACATGCCGTCAGACAAGAAATTGGTAGGAGTTGATAGTTTACCTCCTTCAAGATTTCGATTATCAAAGTACTAAACCATCGGTGGATAGGGCGATACAGGTTGTTAAGTGCCTAACGATGGGAGATAGTGTCCATGGTAGAAGATAGAATACTAGAGTTATTGGGTGAACCTAGTTTGGAACCACACTTTGATGAAGAAGATTCAGAAGAGATGCAGCTTGAGCATGCATGCATGGAGAAATAAAAGGGAAAGATGGTCTACGTGATAGATGGTGAAGAGATGGAGAGTTTGGATGTTAACCATACTGAAGGTATGTGCGAAATTATTGATAGTATTGATGAGAAAGCACACGCATACCATGAACCCCTAAAAACAAAGAAGGTTAACATTGGATTGGAGGTTGAACCTAAGGAGGCCACTATTAGAGACTATTGGTCAGAGAAGGAAGTCTCGAAGATCATTGATCTATTGCATAGAGTTTCAAGATTTATTTTTGTGTGGGTACCATGAGATTAAAGGCATTCACCACTCTTTGGGGGAGATGAAGATCAAGTTGAAAGAAGGTGTGCCCGATCAGGAAGAGGCCTTATCGAATGAATCTAAATATTTGCGTCAAGTTAAGGAGGAGATAGACAAGATGATAGCATCAAGTATCATTGAAGTTGTGGAGGAATCAGAATGGGTAAGCCCCATGGTCATCAATATTAAAAAGGATGGAAGGATAAGGATTTGTGTTGACTACAGGGACTTAAATGCGGTATGTGTAATTGATCCTTTTCCAACCCCTTTTACCGAAGAGATCCTGGAAGGAGTGGCTGGGCATGAAATCTATTCCTTCATGAATGGATTCTTAGGATACCATCAAGTTAGAATTGCTAAAGAAGACCAAGAGAAGATAAATTTTTCCATTGAATGGGGAATTTTTTCCTATACGGTCATGCCTTTTGGACTGAAGAATGCACCATTGTGTTTTCACGCATAGTGGTCCAGGCATTTCAGGATTTTATCCATAATTTTCTACAAGTATACCTTGATGACTAGACGGTGTATGGACTAGTGAAAGACCATTGTGGTAATTTGAGGCTGATGTTTGAGAGATGTCGGTGGTTGAGGATATCCCTAGACATTAAGAAATGTGTTTTTGCTACTCCATTTGGGACCCTATTGGGGCATATCATATACAACGAAGTTTTGTTGGTGGATCCCACCAAAGTTGTTGTTATTGTAGGGTTGGGGGAGCCTACCAGTCAAAGCGCAGTGTGTGGATTCCTTGGGCATATAGAATACTACTAAAATTTTATCAAGGGATATGCCAAAATTGTCACGTCATTAGAGAATTTACTAAAACACAAGAGTGCATTTCATTGGGAAGTGGCGCAACAAATGTTGTTTAACACTTTGAAGGACAGACTTGTCACTGTGCCCATATTATGGTTTCCCCTCTTGGGACAAACATTTCCACGTGCATGTTGATGCCTTAGAGATAGCCATTAGAGCAGTATTAGCACAACTTGTAGAAGGGATTATTGATCACCCCCCTTTACTTTGCAAGTAGGAAGTTAACACCAAAAGAATAAAATTACACCACTAATGAGCGCAAAGCACTTTCAATGATCTACGTGCTGCATAAATTTAGGTAGTATCTACTGACAACACCCATCATATTTTACATAGATCACATAGCCTTGAAGTACTTAGTGAACAAGCCCGTTTTGCAAGGGATCATATATCGGTGGGTCTAGTTGTTTCAGGAATTTGAGTTTACAGTTGTTGTGAAACCAGGAAAGAGTAACTCAAGGCCTGACTGTTTTTCTAGAATTGACTCAGGGGAGGATTCCCAGAGCATTTAGGATGTTATGCCAGATGCGTAAGTGTTTAAACCATGGCACACACCCTCTAACTTGGAAGATATTGTTGTGTTTCTTAAAATGGGTGTGGCACCAGAAGGAATGAAAAATTTAGAAAGAAAACGGTTAGCTATACGTGTCGCGCCCTACATGCTAATTAGTGGGAGCTTCTACAAGTTAGGTCATGATGAGGTTCTGTGTCGATGCGTGTTAGAACATGAGTGTGTTGTAATCATGGAGGAAACACATGGAGGGATTGCATGAGGGCACTATGTAGGGAATTCCACAACGTGGAAGATATTGTATGCAAAGAAAATCACCTGAGAATAAAAGATAAACAAAACGTGCAAACCTTTCCAATAACCTTCTGTGCAAACCTCAAATAAGGGTCTCCTATGAAACCTTGCAAGATGGATGTCAGAGATGATTTTTGGATACTCTTAAGTACTCTCCAAGATTTAAATGCAAATGTTATAGACACAGTTCAACAGAGTTTTTATATTTCAAATTCAAGAGGATTTGAAAGGAAAGTAAGCCTGTAATTTATAGAAGTAGAAGGTAGTTGAAATCGGTTACACATGGATAAATGAGTATGTTAAAAATAACATTGTGGGTAGTTGCAATAGTGTCGGGGGCAATAAATGGATTAATTACAAAAAGCTACATCCAACAAGGTGGTTGTACGTGCATTTTAATTTCCCCCACCTTTCTAGGATTTTCGAAGTGCGGTTAACTAGGGTAAGGATAGGGAGTCCAAGTGGCAGATGACTAGGATGTGCACACACACAATTAATTTAGATAAACGGGTACAAAGGGTACATGGGATTAATTTAATTAATCCAAAGGGGTACAATATGTATTAATTAATTAATTAAATCAATTAATTATAAATGGGTGAATAACAGGGTGTACTAGAATAATATTGGGAACAAGTGGAAATAGAAGTGTAATTTTAGGGTGTCTACATTTTGCCCCTCTTTAAAGTGTTATTGCAGAGTAATCTTACTTTAAAGATAGTAGACGCATGCAGATCGACGAGTGGAAAAATTGTGAAGCATTAGGATGCCCCAACAAACAAAACAGTAGAGGAATGCCCCCTCAAGTGAATGGATGATGCAGTAAGGTGGCAGCCAACTACTTAATATGAAGAAAGTAAGGGAATAAAACAAGGATGGGAAAGGTCTGTTTTCGTAGCATGAGCGTTATTTGGAGAGGAATTTTTAGATCAACCTGATTTTTGTTGTTGCAAAATAGATTTTTCACCATGATTCTGAAAGAATCAAGATGCTTAACCCAGATGTGTGTAAACAAACACACACATCAAAGAAAAAAAAGGAAAAAAAAATCCAATATACAAAGTAGGTGTCGACACCAGGGTTATAAAGGAACCAAGATGTAATCACACTACTTATAAGTGGTCCAAAAAAAGTAAACATCAACAATGCAACACAAAATCAAAAAATAAGACAATCAACTATGACCCTAATGCATGCCACAATGATGATTAAGCATATACAAATGCTCCCAAGTGCGAATAGGATCAGACTAGAAGAGTGGAGTTAAAGCGACTCCTTATGACACTCTTGTTGAATCCATTGTGCAAATGATCAAGGTTGAAATTTTCCCAGGCAAAGTTATATCATGGAGGAAAATAATTTAGTGACTTACCCCAAGCAGATTTAACATATCATGCAAATGGAAGAAAGTGGTACTTGTAAGATTGACATAATCACTAGGGTAATAGATAAAAGTATGACATTTATCAAGATTATATTGAGATGTTGAATGATTCACTTTAAGGGTTTTCCAATTATAGGATTTCTATGATAAGTGATTGTTTGTCAGAAAGTTTTGTAAAAAAAAAAAAAAAATTGGATTTTTGAAATATTTGATATTTTTTTTGGATTTTGCAATAATTGATTTTTTTGTGGATTTTCACAAGTTTCGAAATACAAATGCAAACAAAAATGAAGACATTCCATGGCTTAAATAAACCAAGAGGAAAACACAACACGTGTAAATGACAAAAAGATATAAAATAAGCAATAATAAGAAACCCAATATGAACAAGAAGGAACCACACCAAAGTTATATGTGAACTAGGATGTGAATAAATTTCTTGCAATTGGTCAAGAGTAAAGATAAACAAAGTAAAACACAATGACAAATTGAAAGAATAAAAAGCATCGTCACAATGTTAACAAATTGCAACAGTACAATGCAATGTGTAAAAAAGACTTCTAATGACACTTCGAATGTGTTCTGCATTCAAGAGCTAGACGGATTTAAATGCCCCCAAGTGATAGCTTAGCACGCGAGAGGATTGGATCAGGGTGAAGAGCAGAGTGATACTTAGATACTCTAAAAGATACTCTTGGTAGATCCCATTGAAGTTTGATACGTATTGGATTAAAATGTAAAATCCAAGTGTGCCCCAAGGCAAAGTTATATTGTGAAAGGCTAAATAATTACCTTGTGAATAGATATACACCACGAGCAATAAAGATGAGTATGTTCTGGAACAATCATGAGGAGTGCCATCAAATGGCGAAGGTGTTGAATTGTGTTATCCAGTTGTTGAAATTTTGTCAAACATTATCTGAATGTTTTGATTATAACAGTTTGAAACTATTTTTGGAGTTTTATATTGTTTTTGGTTTTTGGGACAATTTTGTATCGTCTTTAAAGTTTTACGAAACATTTTTGAATTTTCTTTTTTGGTATTTTACAACTTGGTAAAAAGGTACACTGCTTAAAAAAAGGTGCAAATAATTAAAATCATTCCATTCCATTGGAAAAAATGTAGATGATAAAATGATAAGATGTTTCACTCCGCTCGTGACTCCACGCAACTAGGAAGATGCAAGGGCTCATCACAGAGAGCTAAGAAGGACGTGAAAACAAGATGAATAGTGATATGAAAGGTGAATATAATGGATGCAAAGACACAAGGTGTAACAATGATCCATGTGAGAAGAAATGCAACTCATCTCCAGTCAAGATTATCTGACCGATTACATGATGATTCCACTTTATAGGTTTTGACTTGTCTTAGATCTATTGATGGCCTACTGATTGGAAAAATTGAGTTGAAGGAATTATTGTATCTCTTAACATGTGCAGTTAAATTACTCCTTGGGATGTTTTTGATCAAGCACTTTGATTAATATTTTTAAATGCATTATTGAATGATTATGTATTGATTTTTATGAAGGACCCCCTACATGTTGCCCCATGCCATCAGTAAAAGGAAAGGGCTCAACATCGAAGAAAAAATGTAGGTGAGTAAGGGCTTTCTCTGTTTCCAATCTCATTCTACCAGTAAGAAGTATGGGATTATCACCAAAGATTGTGAAGGACGAAAGGTGTAATGATTTTATATATTTTTTAAATATTTTTTATTGATTTAATTTTCCTTGTATGTTGATAGTGTGCTTGTTGGGAAGGAAAATTCGACCCTCAAGTCTCAGCCTCATGTGACTAATGGGACACAAGGGTTCAACACCATAAATTGAGATGGGTGGTCAAAAAGGACCAAGTAAAGAAGTTTAGTGCTTTTGGTTAAAGAGAGAGATTATTTGAAAGGAGGAGTTTACCATCAGTAAGCTTCGAGACAAAATCGTAGGTAAAAAGATATGAAATGGTGGAAACCATAATAGAGATAAGACATAAAATTCCCAAAAGGAACAAGGTTAACATGTGTATAATAGGTGAAGAAGGTGAATACATGATAATTATATGATCAAGATATTTGCCAATAGATGGAATGCTTAGCATTATTTGTACACACTTTGTCATTTCCAATTGGCAAACAGTGCTCTAACACAGAGTTATGTTTTCTTTTTATGCTTTTTGAGTTTTCTGAAGGTTGGTGGATGAGTAGTTGAAATGGACTTGTCAAGACAAATGTCCATGTTTATTGAAGTTGAAGAGTCATGAAATGTGAGACTTGTGTGGACAAAATCCAAGTAAAGAGAGGGAATTGAAAGATTCGATAAAACCTGAAAAATGAAACTTGGGTGGAGAATGTCCAAGTCAAATGAGGAAATCCATAGATTTGATAAGTCTTGCAATATGATACTTGGGTGGATAGTATCCAATTCACAAGATTGAATCAAACGATTTGATGGGTAACTGAAGTACTAGACTTGGACGCACATGATCCAAGTCAAAATATGTTTGATTAGATAAGTCTTCGATGAGATTGAAAGACATATGTGATGTTAGAAGAAGATTTTCAATGCGAGGAAGATGTTGAGATATATACTCACCTCTGAGCGAAAGAGCATGAGGAAAGAAGCATTGATCTCTAGATGTAAACCCAAGACTCTTTATAGGCCGTAGAAAGGAAATAGTCAATGTTTCTCCTTCTAGGTTGTGAATAATTTGTTTGGACAAAATATTTGCAATTAAATCTTGAAACAGTTGAATAAGGATATTCTTGGGTATATGTACCTCATAGAGTGTGTACATGTAGATATCTTGACAAGTAGGGATCATCGTTAATGAGATTCCTATAGGATGGATCATGTGAGGTATAATGGACATGGAAGGTTGCGTTGAAGCAAGTGTCCAAGCTTGTTGTTGGTGTGGTTTGACAACAAGCCTGGAGATGTTAGGCATAGGAGCTGGAATGGAAAGAATAGAATGAAGGTCAATGGTGTCCCACTGGGTGTGCCAAAATGTATGCAGAGAAAATCACCTGAGAATGAAAGATAAAAAAAACATGCAAACCTTTCCACTAACCTTCTGTGTAAACATCAAATAAGGGTCTCCTATGAAACCTTGCATGATGGATGTTAGAGATGATTTGTGAATGCTCTTGAGTACTCCCCAACCTTTGAATGCAAATGCTACAGAGACAGTTCAACAGAGTTTTTGTATTTCAAATTCAAGAGGATTTGAAAGGAAAGTAAGCTTGTAATTTATAGAAGCATAAGGTAGTTGAAACTGGTTACACACGGATAAATGAGTATGCTAAAAATAGCATTGTGGGTAGTTGCAATAGTGTCAGGGGAAGTAAATGGATTAATTACAAAAAGTTGGATCTGGAAAGGTGGTTGTATGTGCTTTTAATTGCCCCCACCTTTCTAGGATTCTAGAAGTGCAGTTAACTAGGGTAAGGATAGGGAGTCCGAGTGGAGTCTAAGTGGAGTTAGATCAGGTGGCAGATGACTAGGATGTGCACGCACTTAATTAATTAATTATTTAATTAATAAATAACAATTAATTTAGCCAAAGGGGTACAAAGGGTACATGGGATTAATTTAATTAATCCAAAGGGGTACAATATGTATTAATTAATTAATTTAATCAATTAATTACAAATGGGTGAATAACAGGGTGTACTAGAATAATATTGGGAACAAGTGGAAATAGAAGTGTAGTTTTAGGGTGTCTACAGATACTATTGGTAGGGATTTTGTGGGAAAGTATATACCAGGATTGCATTGAGTTTTGCAAAGCCTGTGACCATTGCCAGTGCCTCGGTAAGCCAGGAAGAAGGGATGAAATGCCCTTGAGACCTATAGCCAGCATAGAACCATTTGAAAAATGGGCAATTGATTTTGTAGGAACAATTTCACCCGTCGCGTGAAGGACCGGTTCACACTATATCATCATTTACATTGACTACTTAACAAGGTGGGCAGAGGCATCGCCTACAAGGGATTATACAACATAGTGACAACTACTAGATTCTTATGGGAGAACATAATAAGCAGGTATGGATGTCCTTTAAGCTTGACTAGTGACAGGGGTACACATTTTTTGAATGAAATACTCAGGATTTTGTTGGCAGAGTTCATGGTGGCCCATCATAAGACCACCCCTTATCACCCTTAAGCTAATGGAGCTACTGAGGCATTTAACAAAATTTTGAGTCACACGCTGACAAAAATTTGTGATGTGGGAAGACAAGATTGGGATGACAAGGTATCAGTCATTCTATGGGCATACATGACAACCTACAAGAGACTGAACAAGGCCACACCATTTCAGTTGGTTTTTGGCATGGAGGATGTTTTACCAGTTGAATTTATGTTACCATCGCTGCGTATTGTGTGCGCAGGAGGGTTAGCTGATGAACAAGCAATTTAAGAGCGCATGGAGAAGTTAATGCAGTTAGATGAAAGGTGATCACTTACAAGATGGAGTTAGAAGACTGAAAAGGCATGACAAAAATCATGGCATGATCGCCATATTAAGAGCAAACAATTCAAGGTTGGGCAGATGGTCTTGCTTATATGATTCCAAATTTTTGCATGCCATCCTGGGAAACTGAAAGTCCATTGGTTAGGGCCATATATCATCTTGCACATACTTGATTTAGGTGCACTTTCCAGTTACAAGCGCTTGATGGAACACGGTTACTAGGCCATTTCAATGGGAGTAGGCTGAAGCCCTACTATAAATAAGTCTTCCTTGTGTTTGTAAATAAGGCAGTATTGTCATTTAGCCTAGCATTTCCCTTTATGCATTTCCTTCTTGTGTTTCCCTTTCTCGTTGCTTGTTCCTCTCTGTGTTGTTGTTTTGCATGCCTTGTGCATTGGTAGCCACTTATTATTTTCAAAAGGTTGTGTATGCACAGAGGACGCACATCTATTTTTGTGTGGGGTGGAGTAATGTGAAGTAAAATGGAAGTTGGTAGTGGAAGTTGTGTTTCGATGGCTCGGATTGAAGGATAAAAATCGCATAAGGTAGGAGAGTGTGCATGGAAAAGGTGGACATAAGGAATTTTGGTGTCAAGAAGGCTTCACAAAGACCATGTACAAAGGATGAGAAGCACAGGAACAACATGAGGTAGGTGAGGGAAAAAATCAGGTCAAGGGTAGAAGAAGTGCCTTCGGCGCTGTAAACGCGCAACTAAGAGTCTTCGGTCAGTAAGGATTTTTTTGCGCCAGAAGGTTGTAGAGGATTTTTCATGCAGGATTGGATGCATGGGTAAGAGCGCTTAAGATTGACTTTAGTGGAAAAATCTACATTTAATGCTAAGTACGTTGGTAGGTGGCATACATTTATTGCAGGAGATGAAGAAAAAGCTATAAGTAGAAGGTTGGGCACATTATTGTTTACCTTATTATTATGATATTGAAGAGCTCTTGTGAACTAGGGCATCCGCGAAGAAAGATTTGTGTGAAGGAGGAATTGTGAAAATTTAAGTGTGTGACTAGTGTGATTTATGAACCAGAGTGGAAGGAGTACACGGGCATAGGGAAGAAGGGTTCAGAAGAGTACATCTGTCTTGTGGAAGGATTGTCTAGGTTAGGGTTCTGTAGCTAGGGCATGGGAGTAAAGGGATTCTTCACGAAGAAAAGCCACATATTTGAGAAGAGCAAGGAAGAGGAGAAAGGAAGAAGTTTTTTTTTAACCCGACAAGAAAATGGCACCAAAGAAGGCAACCATCTCACCAAATAAGGGCAAGGGCAAGGGGAAATAAACTGTTGCCACCAGTTTCAATGAATAGTGGTATGCAGAGATGCAATACCCAGATGGAGTGTTGCTTGGAAAGGAATGGGTATCCCATGTAAGGAAGATGACAGTGAGCGATTACAACCATCACACAAGCACCATAGAGAAGGAGATGGCATTAGAATTGGTTCACCCTGATAGATAAAAGGACACCAGAAGGAATGTTGATCTATGATGATGAGGTGAAGGTAAAGTTGGAGAAGGTTGGGTTGCTGCAACTTTATGAGTTTCCCTACTTTGGAAAACCCGAGTGACTGTACCAATGGTTGATGTCACATGTGCATGAGGACCACTTCTACTTCATAGGTGAAGAATGTGCATAACCCCTCAACTAATCTCTAAGTTTATTAGCCTTGTCTATGAAGGGGAGTCGTTGGATGATGACCTGGAGGACAAGGAAGCTATTAAGGAGACAGTCCATGCTTATGATTATAAGAAGGGCTCACGCTACTTGATATCTTAGATATATCTCCAACCCAGTGATGAGGATGGCCATGCACTTGGTATCCAAGATGAATGGACAAGAGAGGTGGACATAGATAAACAAGGCTTGGTTGAATGTGTGCTGAAGATTTGCAGAAGGAACCATCTATAACCTGTCTGCCTTCATTGCAGAAGAAATCATTAGTGTCACACATGAAGGAGAGAAGATCATGTTTGGAAATGTCCTCCTCACCATCATTCTTCTTAGAAATTGGAGTTGCCTGATGGGCCAAAGAAGTTTGTATGGGAGTATCCAGATGAAGACCCTTCCCCCATTGAAAAGATTTGAAAAGTACACTTGTGACACCATGATGGCCACCCACAAGGCGCACCTAGAGAAATGGTACAAGAGGATACATGCAACGTGTTCAGAGATGAATGGAGGATACCAAAACAATTGCCAGTGCTAGTACAAGGAGAAGTTGAGTTTGCTATCTACCAACATTTCTACATTGGTAGATTCACATTGACAAGATGGGACCAAGAGTCCATGGTGCAAACTACCTTTCTCTTTCACCATGCAATACTTTCCAAGCAGGGTTCAATCACTTTCAAGGAAGCAAAAAGGACTAAGGTTTGACCTCAGTGAGGTGGATCAAGACCACCACAACCTATGAAGGAAGCTGTATACCCTAAGAAGCGTGCTTATGTGGAGAAGTATGTCTCCCATGAGGTGCGCATGACAAAACCTGTGACACTATCCAATTGCTGGAAGGACCACAACAAGGGTATACCTATGGATCAGGCCCAAGTATGAGAAGGGAACCTACTTGGAGAATGATGTCTCCATCCCAGAAGACCCCACCAAAAGAAAGAAGGCCACGCCAAGGAAGAGGGAGAGGAGAAGAGGTGCCAGAGAAGAAGGCACCAAGTGTACAAACAACACAATCTATGGGCACACTAGAGTCAGGCACCAAGCCAAGTACATATGCATAGAGGAAGAAGTCCCCCATTAAGGAAAAGGAAAAATCACCTGAGGAAGAGGCACCAGAGCAAGAAGAGCCTCCTACATAAGAAGAATCACCAAGGAAGGAGTCGCCTACTGAAGAAGAAGAAAAGGAAGAGTCTCCTATACTGGAATCACCAGTTAGGAAGAAGTAGAAGGTAGCAGAGAAGACTGACTCAGAAGAAATGGAGAGCCTAGAGGCCTACAGAGTGAAAGAGGGATGATGATGAGCATGAAGAGGCTCAAGACCATCCAGTGTATGATGTGCATGACTCTGAAGATGAAGAAAATGAAGAAAAGGATGGAGAAGAGGAAGGAGTGCTCAAGGAAAAGGGGATAGTGAGGAAGTGAATACAAAGGATCAAAGGACCCCAAGCCTCACCAAGGAGAAAATAGAAGAGGTTGTGGAAAGAGAAGTAGTGGGCATAATAAAGGATTTAGTGGAGCAGGAAGTGGAGCAAGCGCTAATGAGATACTCAAGGAGATAGAAGGAGGAAAGTGTAGGAAAAGAGTATGGGAGCATGGGTGGAGATCCCATCTTAGCAGTAAGCTTTCCAAAGGAAAGCGCACATAGGAGGGAAGAGTGTGGTAGTAGCACAAGAGTAGGGATGAGTTACATAAATGATCCAAGTAAGGTACTACACAATGAATCACTTCCAGAGTACCGTGCCTACAGACCAACTCCTTGCATGGTCTTCCTTCAAAGAAGAAGGTGCATACCATGAACAAGGAAGATGCTATCTTGGGATTTTGAGTCCCATGTTGATGAGCCCAAGTTTGAGGTTAGTCAGGGAGTGTTGATGAAGGTACCAGAGAACAAAGGAATAAACCCACTGGTAAATGCTCAATAATTATCAGATGAGAAATTCTACAATGCCCTCAACAAGGTATCAGTTGAGGTTGAGGTGAGGATGTTTGGAAGGAATGACAGGGTAAGGTTCCTAGAGGAAGAACTAGAGAAGAAGGAGGAGGAACTCATTGAGAAGAGAAAGGATCTGAAGCAGGAAGAGTTGATCAGTGCACAAGTTAAGGTGCAAACTAAGGGAGGAAAAGGCAAAGGTGTGAGAGGTGTACAAGAAAATTGAAATGATCATGGATGCCATTATCTTGAAACACCCAGACCTAACACCTCCTGAAGCAGAAATACGAGTCAACCTTGTAATGCTTGGAAGACTTAACACACATCCTCACCATGGAAAGGTGGTCACTCGCATTAGAATCAACAGAAGAGATTTTGGCATGCCAGAAGGAAGAAGAAAAGTAGAATATTGGGGAGACAGTTACATGATATTCTGAACTCCTTACCATTGTACAGACCACATGCACATGGCTGAGGTTGTGTATGATAACTGTGCTGATAGGGACATAGAGTAGCAAGTATATTAGTTACTACACATGAGGTGGATCTGAAAGAATTCCAAGAAAGAAAAAAGGAAACAGGGTAGAGCAGGATAAGATCCTGGATGAGGTTGAAAAGAATATGGAAGCAATCGAAACCTTGTGAGGTTTGGTCAAGAATTGGCTCAAGGAGTTATACCCCCAGGTCACACGAAGAATGGATGCGCTTGACAACCTTAGGCAAGCAGCTGGAGGGGATTGTTGATACGCTGAATGCTAAGGGAGATGAACTGAGTTTTGAAGAGGTGAGAACTCTAGTAGGTGACCTACTCCAACAGGCATAGGGTGAAGTAGATGCATGGGATAAAATTGAGGCAACAATGAGGAAGGAGTTCCCACTCCTTTTATAGCAATAACAGACATTCTTCATTCTTCATTCTTCATTCTTCATTCCTTCATTCTTTATTCAAACTATATAAGTCCACCATTCTTTATTCTTTAGAGGATCAGTATGTTTTGAGGATGGAGAACAAGCTTAGTGTGGGGTGATGTTGGGCCTCAAAATATTGGCTAAGTGCCAAAGGGCGTGTGCACGTGCAGGACTAGGAAGAAGAAGGGCTCATGGGGAAAGCATGCAGGACAAGGGTTTAAGAAGGGTTTAGGAGAAACCGGGGGTGTGTAAGGCAGGACAACAGGATCTAAGGACTTAGCCATATTCAGACATTTTGAGGCACTTGAGGAAAAATGTGACCCGACTAGGCATGCTGAGTGGATAAGGTGACAGCCTGGAGACTTGGTGGTCAAGAAAAGAATATTCCACGCATGGAAGGTTCCTCGAAAGACATCATTGCAGAAAGTGGAGAGCTCAGAACAGAATAAGCATGCTCCATTGGAGGACCACATGGACACTTGGCAAGCGATCTACTCCTAGAGGAAGGCATGGTGGTGGGTGCTAAACCTATTTATAGAGATGCTCTAGAGAAAGGAAGACACACCTGAATGGAGAAGAAGCCGACAGACAACAGAGTGTGAGATCATAAGGGAATGCATCAAGAGTATGATGTTGCAGTAAGGCTAGGATTTAGAGCATTAGTGCTAAGGGGTATAATGGATGTAATAGGCCTCTGTATGGCGTTAGAATATGTAATAAGGGATGAACTGGGAGGGATAGTTAGAATATCACACCAGGGAGGATGTACAGGAGATAATTTCTAAAGTCTTTTGTTATGTATGGTCTGTTATGACCCTTTTGAATGTAATGTGGTTACTGATACTGTGATCAATATGAATATATGGCTCTATTCTGAATATCTTGGTTCATGGGTGTAAACCCTAGTGTCTCTTCTTCATGTTATGAATCAGATATGTTCTTTATATAATGTTTCTCTTATTATTTGCATGGGTATATAGATGTAATAGCTCATCTGATGCTTTCAGAATGAAGTGCATGAACATTTACTTTTCTACATCTAATTTCTATCAATGGCAAGATCTTCTCACAATGCTCACATAAAGGAGGGGCTCGGCACATGCGCATGCCTCGGGTGAGCGCCCAACGCCCGCTGGGTGATAGGTCGGCGCACATGGGGGTAGAAAAATGACTACAAGTGTTGTCGAGGACAGACAACATACCTAGTGAGGGGTAATGTTGGGCACGATAAAATGTCTAAGCATTGAAGTATGCAGTGATACGTGAGTGTGCGGATAGGCTACATAAGAAACGCGTGGGATATGAGCGTGTTGGAGAACAAGGTTTGCGTGTAAAACACGAAAGGAGATGCGCACGAGGATCATGATAGAAAGGCATAATACTTAGTGAATTTTTGGTATATGGGGCTAAGTATAGACTTGGAGTATACGACACGCGAGGAGGATTGGGCAGTCAAGAAGAGTCTATTTTTAAGGAAATAACTTGCAGTTCGAACATGCACATGGAGCTAATAATAAGATTATAACTAGAGTTAATTATAGATGATCTATTATTAGGTGAATCTTGCATGTGCTTCCTTTCTTTTGTAGCGGTGCATGACTATTCTTAGTATGCAACCTATTTTGAGAAGTACATGGGTGGTGAAGGGCAAGTTCCCCACCCCCTATATATATGTATTGATTTACACAGTTTAGAGAGAGAGACATGATGTGTTTTGGAGTTGTAGCAGAGTTGTGATGCTGGTATAATGTGTGCATGACTTTGTGATGTTTCTTATGGTTTATTTAGCTACTGTGTTTTGATGGAATAATATAATGGATCGTTATGGTTGGATATTAGTTATTGATGTATTTGTTACTAGTGATTATATGGTGAATGTGATCCTAATTGTTATGTGATCTGTATGTTTATTTTATTATGTGTGTTTCCAATTTGAGCTCAAGAATCTGATTGTTAGAATGGGATATGTACTTTGGGATCTAGTTATTATGAACATGCATGCTAACAATGTGGTAGGGCAGTAATAAATAAGGACCTAGTACCTTTGCGTGCTTTGGGTGAGTGCCAAGATATGTCCGAGTGATGTGTTGTGTCTAGGGTTATTGAGTGGGAAAATAAGACTACAGTTTATAATAGCCCATACACGCAGTGAAGATCTAGCCTCGGTTGTTGTTTTTTGAGTCTCATCGCAGTGTTGTTTTCTATACTTAGATCTACAGCAATTGAAAGACTGTAGTCAATATCTTCTTGATCAAACATGGCTGCAACCTATATACAATAAAAAAAAATTCATCTCGGCCTAGTGGCCTCATCGGAACAACCTTCAGTTGTGTAGGGTAGCTAATGCCATCCCCCTTGTGACCCCTGCGATCCCCTAACACTAGCCCCCCTAACGCCAGCCCCCTACGACCCCCGACATTTTTTGGCCTTCAGTCATGCTCTGACGCATACAAATTGAAGGGATTAGCTCTGGTTTCATCAAAACCCTCATTTTTTTGCTAAAACTATATTTTAGTAAAAAAGTGCATTTCAAGTTTAGTGCAAATTCATTTAAATAGGGATTATTTACTAGAAATAATTATTCTAAATTTTTTGATTAGTAGCTCGATATCGAGTGTCATTTTTTTGCAAAAGTTAAATAATTTTTTTATTTCCCAAGTCATTGGACCTTTTTTTGTATAACGCACTAAGTTATAAAGTGCCAAACCTATAGGGAGCTTCTTACTATAGTTTCTAGGGGGTGTACAATGTTTTCCTCTCTTTTTTGGAACTTATTTATTTCCACACATTTCTTTGGTTTCTACAACAACTACCACAACATCTCTTTCTGCATTCATTTATCTAAGTACAATTAACCCACTTACACCTTTTAACTACCATGCTCATGGAAATGAAAAATGCTCATTGCAATCAAGACTAAAGGGTTGTATTGTATCACAATGGGGTTAGAACCTGAGCATAGTGTAGCTGCAGATAAATTTAAGTGGTATAATAAGTGCGATGAAACATTTGGTATTTTATGTCTTTCAGTGTCTCCTGAACTCCTTTTTCACATAGAATCAGGAAAATCTCCTAATGAGGTGTGGAAAACCTTAGAAAAATTATTTGGAAAAGTTGACACTATGAGGGGTCATGAGCTAGAAATATAACTTATCAGCTTATGTCCTAGTAACTTTTCCACCTTGGAAGATTTCTTTACCAAGCTCAAGTCCTTACGATTACAGTTAAAAGAATGTGGAATAGAAAAGAAGGGTGAACAACTTATTCTTTAGGGGTATGCTTTCCAAACTAGGTCCTGACTAATCTATCTTTGTTTCTACATTTTATGCTACTAAGAGAGCTCTTGGAGCCACATGGTCTATGCCATCCTTAGATGACTCATTGCTGATTTGACTAAGGAGTAAGAAAATTTAATTCAAATGGGTACCTTGAAGTCATCCAAACCTCAAGCTCTGATTTCCAAGAATGGAAAACAGAAAGCCTCATTAGACAAAGATTATAAATAGAGTAACAAGGATCAAGAAAGAAAGAAATATCGACATTCTTCCACATCTGCATCAAACTCTGAAACTTCTTCTTGTAGTGATAAGTCCAAGAAAGAAAGGATTAAATGTGGGTATTGTAAAGGAAGACATGATGAAAGAAAATGTTTGAAGAAGCAAATTTACCACCTCATAATTCTTCTTGAGAAGAACAAGATAGGTGAACATGAGTCTTCCAAACAGTCTTCATTAAGCAATGAATCCTCCAATATAAGTACTAATGGAAAAGGGAAATAGAAAGAATCGAGAAAGGAGAAAAAAGGGAGAGCCCTAGTTGTAGTTATACCATTGCCTCCTATATGGGTTAGTGATTCTAGTGCTTCACATCATATGGCTTCTTCACATGGAGTTCACTTCATTATAGCCATATGACATGTATACTATACGATTGGGTGACAACATTTCTTCACAGTTTTTGGGAGAGGGTCTGTTGAAGTGGATGGAGGAACATTCAATAATGTTCTTAGTATTCCTTCACTATCAACTAATATCTTATCAGTCTACCAAATTACTCACCTTAGTATAGGGCATGTGTGTTGAGTTCACTCCATATTCAGTCTATGTCAGAGAGCTACACAGTGACACTATCATCGCACTGGGTGTAGTTGATCATAACAAAGCTTAGCTATATTCCTTCTCTCACGCTTTGTTCCTCCTTCATATTTTTAATCAGATTCACCTGTACTTGATGATACTTTTGAGCTTGAACACATTTCTGATGATAACTTATCTTCTAGCATCATATGACTATTATAGTGATGGGGACCCACTTCCACCAAGAATCTCCTTATCAAATTCCATTTTTAGAGGAGTAAATTCTTGATCCACCACCTTAGGATTTTCAGGAAGCATCCATCTTGATTCAAACTCATCAGACATCAAGCAGTCTTCTCAGACTCATTTATAGGACCCTTCACATTCTTTCTTACGCTTATGCATCAAGATACATCATTCCTTCATGGAGAAGTTGACACTTATATCATGTATGAGGAGCATAGTTCCTTGGATAAGACTAAACACCTTGGTTGGATATCCATCAGACACTTAATGGCTACCTTCACTTTTCCATGGTGATCCATACTCTTCACTATATCTATTTATGAGCCACTGATGCACTCCAAGAGGTTGCTTTGCAGGATACCGGATGGCTACAAGAAGTTGTAGCTTTGAGTGGGGATTTCTAGTCCTACATTCTCTTCTTTATCTCTCTTTTGGGGGGAGTTTTTCCCACTGGGTTTTCTCCTTTTACTCTATCTTATGAGAGATTGCATTGTACGTGGGTACCTCATTAAGCATTGTTTCCGGGACCCACTTTCATTTTTCACTGCCCACCTAAGTTGTGCTTATGGGGGGTGTTAGTGTAGGATTTATTTTCCTCTCTTTATTTGTATTATCCTACTCGGGATATTCCACCTCACTTAGAGTTTTCCTACACTTATGAGATATGCTTGCTTAGGTTTAGACTTGACTACACTATTCTAGGTGTTGGTTACCACTTGACTACATTATTCTAGGTGTTAGTCACCACTTGACTACACCATTCTAGTTGTTGGTTACCACTATTCTAGGTTGATATTGTCATGACTCTAGGAGGATGTTACACATTCGCCTCTTATATGTACATCTCTTGCATTATTCTATTTGATCGTATTGAGTTGGAGTTATTTCTTTGTTATTGCAATTATCTCTCTTGTATTTTCATAATTTGCAATCTTGTATGCTTGCATTATTTTGTCTTGAAATAATTCACATCTCTCATCATTCACATGTGCATTCTTCGAATCAATAGATATGTGGTGCTTCTTCGATACCCATCCCTCTAGAGCTTGCAAATTTAGGGCCATTTTTGTTTAGAACCGAATGGGGAAGCTACACTATTTTGAAATTCTTCACGAAACCTTCAAGTCTTACACAAAAATGGATGTTACCAACATGAATAGGATTCACAAATATTTCCATGTGCCTATTATTTTTCCTCCTAACTCCTCACAGAGCTCCCAAAATCATATGAAGAAGTCATATTTCACCATTAGAGTGTTTGTTCCCTACACCTAGAAAACCCGTTGTTGAGTAGATTTTCCTTGAATGAGAAAACCTTTCCTAAATCTTCCCAAATTACCTCCAAAACTTCCAAGATTCCTTGACATCACCTTCAAATGCTTAATATATTTCTTGAACTCTCCTAGAGGGGTTTTGATTAGCTCAGAATGGCGTTTTTAGGCCTCCAGAGGAAGTTATCTTCCATCAAGTCACATTGAACTCATCAATCATCGTATTCAATCATCCCCGCACATTGAAACAAACTTCAAAACCTTGTTAATAATTTCTTTTAAGCCAGGTTGAGAGTGGTATTAAGGAAGGTTGGCCAAAGGAAGGACACACTAGTGACTAGGAAGTGAAATATTCAACTATGGGCTTAGTTCTCATGCTCAAAGTTTCAATTTTTCATGCCATACATTTTGCATGACGACACCCTCTTACTACTTTCATCAAATTCCTTTTTTGTAATGCATGAAATTATTTCAAGGGTTTCTTGGCAAAAAAACAAAAGGATATCTGAAAAGGTATTTCTCTTACTGTTGATATAGATTTGATTACTTATGAAGTATGTAGTACTTGAATCAATCTTCCTACTCCTACACTATGGTGAGGATGTAACTAATTTACTTAGTATAAACCTTGATGAAATTCCTAAGTTTCTTTCTCCATAGGAAGTAAATGAATGTGTGGAAGATTTTACACATTTTCACGTACTCCTACCCTAAATTTTGTTGAGTGTTATAAATATATCAATATGATGCAATCTTTTAGCTTCTAACTCTTTAAGTTATGTCGTATTCTTTTATTGAACAAATGAATATACTATGGGGTCCTTAGATATATTATATTCTTTTCCACACCTTACTATTGTTAATCTATATTATAAGTATCAAAGAATTATATACATGCCAACATGGGAACCAAGGTCACTCCCTTCCATTGTTGATTGTGAGGATTTCATGAGTGGTCCTCTTAAAGATGCATTCCCTAAGCTTTAAAGTAGGTACTCATCCATATTATGATTCTACAATATTCTAAGACAAAATTAGGGATTCAACTTCATGCTCATGGGAAAATTTACGAGTTCACATATTCGATCAATTTTCGCTACATTTGGGAGTTGTGAGGTTTGTAAATTCTAATTTTGACACATTTAACACTCCTACAAATGTTAGTAAACAATCTAGAATGCCCCAAAACCTAAACAATGACTATATTATTTCCCAAAATAGACAACGATTGTAGAATTTAAACCCTAAAAGCTTTAAGCTAAATGTTGAAATCCTGAAAATAACCTATGTACTGACCAGATTAGAATATGAAAAGCTATCTTTTAAACTGTGACTGATGGAGCTATGAGACTAGTTCCATAAGGGGCAGAGTGACCCTAGTTTCTTATATTTACTAAAATAAATTTGAAGTATAATTTTTTCATTTATTAATCTTTATACTTTAGAAATAATAAAGTATAAAGATTAATAAATGAAAAACTTATACTTAAACCATTTATTTTAGCAAATATATCCCTCCCAAAACTGCATATCCCGCATAGCAATCAGGAACATGAGCGTGCTATAACACGCTTGAGTTATAACGTGCTCGTGTTATAACGTGAGTGTGTTATAACGTTTCACCTTTTTTAGATTTGAAATTCCCAATCCATAGGCTTGGATTTGCCTTAGATATCCAAACCTAAGGTTTGGACTGTGTAATCTATGAATAAATATGTGTTTTACAAAAACACATCAAAATCTCATGTGTACACCTCGATAGCTCATGCGTTATAACATAATATTCCCAAAATAATTATACTACGACCTTAAGCTCAGTTTTACCTTGGGACGATATACTTCTTTCTAAAATATAATTAGTTTAAGGCTTTCATCCTTAATTTCTTTTACTAGGGCCTTATTTTCTTGTCAAAACATATGCATACATTTTTGTACACAATTTATGATTTTTCATCTAAATTTAAAAAAAAAAACGCTTCTAAACTCCATTCTACACACATTAAAAAAAGAAAGAAGAAAAAACGACTATTTTTTCTAAAAGTTATGGGGTGTACACACAAATATTTTATTTTCGAGATGTGTGAACTTTGAAAATTAATTAAAAAATTATATATTCATCTAAAAAGTATGAAAAATTAGTTGAACCTTGTACATGGAATTAGCTAACTTTCTACTGAAGAGATTTGAAAAATAATGTATAGAACTCAAAAAATTGGGGGGGCGCACTTACAATAGGTTCTTATCTTTTTGACACAAAAATAGACATATTTTGTGTGCGTACCACATTTGACCCTCTTAATCTCCACAATTTTTTTAAAAAAATAGTAGCTTAGAAACTATATTTTGAGATCTACGGTACTTATTCTTATCATTTTGTCAAATTTTGAGCATATAAATGTCGAATTATTAGATGAAGTTCAGGTTTCATTGATTTTCAAGAAAAATGTGTCCCTTTTGACCCCCTTTTGGCCCCCCATTTCCATGCACTTACCCACCACGCGTGAAGGTGTTAGGTGCGCGGACAAGGTAGGCGTGAAGGTGCATGCATAAGACAGAACATAAAGTGCATGAAGGCTTGCACCCAAGCAAGAAACATTCGGGACATAGCCAATTTTGGAGACATAAGCTCAAAATAGACAATGCTGAGATTGAATGGCGTTCAAGCAACGTTCCATATTTATAAGAAAACATGAAGAATTGAAGATAAAGGAACGACTATTTTGGGATAAAGTACATGCGAGATGAAGATCAAAGGTCATGCATAATTCAAGCTAATAATATGATTAAAGTAGATTTGATTTATAGGTTTAATCTATTATTATGATTGTAAAGAAAACATGTGTGCTTTGTGACGAATTTTGTATGTACGCATGGCTATTTTTGGAGCATGTAGTCTATTTCAAGATGCATGGGTGATGAAGGGAAAGTCTCCACACCTATATATATTAGATGATTTGTATAGTTTTAAACACCATATACGAACCCCTCACGATGTAATAGAGTATGTTGTTATGATGTTCTAGTGCGCATGATTCTTTGGTGACTATTGTGATGTATTCAACTTTTGTATGTAATTTTTTGGTTATTAATGGATAATTGTGGATGGATTCTGGTAATTGATGTATCTGAGTATGGTGACCCCATAGTGCAATTGTTCTTAGTAATGGTTTGATATGTCATGTTTCCTTATTACATGTGTTTCATTATGGTTTTTATAATGATATGTGATTGAATGAATAATTAGTAATGGTAATCATGAACATGCATGCTAACATATTGATAAGCCAACACAAAGGAGGGACCTGGTAGGCTTCACGTGCACTTCAAGTGAGCGTTCATATCTGTCTGAATGAAGTGCTAGCGCACCTAGGCAATTTGGTGAAAATAAAACACTACATTTTGGTTCCATTATCGGGACCTCTTTTAAAACTATCTACCAAGATGTTGCATGCAGATGGTGTATTGATTGACTCTGGAGAGCATTGAAGGTTGGATGGATGTTGGACATGACAAATTTACACAGAAATACAACACTGGATTTGATTTCAATACACGCAGATGGGTGGAAGAAAATTTGTATGACATACTCTATGAGACATTCTTCAATTTCTTTCTAGTGGAATTGTACGAGTGGTTGTCAGCATATGTGATAAGGAAGTGTTGGAGTTATAGGTTGAAAATTTGGATGTAGAAAGATTACCAGATTCTTATTGATGTTGATGTGGAGTGGATAAGAGTTGTAGATCTTTGGTGGGTTGGAGTATTGTGCAATTATATTTTGGAGTAAGTTATTTCCATGTATTTGTGTCCTAAAGAAGTTGTTAGAATTGACAAAGGACTGAGAGGGGGGGTGAATTAGTCCTGTAATAATTTTTTTTTTCACTTTTCTATTTCAAATATCAAATATACACTCTCATAAATTACATGCATTAATGTTAGATTACAATTAGATAAAGTTCATCAAGAAATGCAAACATATCAAGAACACAAGGTGTACTCAAAAATCTTATTTATTTGAATTCAAATCAAATTACAACTCTTCAAATCAGATTGCAGCCAACAAATACTTCACCATTTTTTTCTTCACTCACATCCTCCTCATGAAACTCCAACCAGCTACTGACCTAGAAGAGACTTCCAGGGGTTTTTACTTTGCATCAAAGGTTTTCTTCAACAGAAGAGTAAAGGGTTTTTTTTCAAAATTCAACACACCTAAACGTGGAAAACCCTTTTCAAGAACAAATCATTCATAAAGATGAATTTTACACTTCACTTTCCACTTGACTCTTCAACTTCCTTGTTAGGAATATTATAGTGCTTCACATATTTATGTGTGTGAATAATAATTACGTGTGTAATTATTATGGTTGAGAGATTATTGTTAGAGTTATTATAATATATTGTTTCAACAATATATTATTATATTTATTGTTATGTGTGGGTTATGTGAGTTATTCTCACCCCACATAATTAGGCTTGGTTGAGATTTTGTAGTTGAGTTAGTTTCCTATATTCTAGGGAAACTCCAGCCTATATATTAGGTTATTGTATTGTGTGAAATATACATAATACAATTATATTATTATTATTTATTATTTCTTGTGTTCGGCTCTCTTCTCCTTATGTATTTTCTTGCTCAGACTTTGAGAGGTCATTTCATTGGCATTAGAGCATGGTGATCTGATCTAGTTCCTTTGCTGAAAATGGAAGCTTGAATTTTGTGAGGGGTAGCTCTAGTGTTGGTCTAGTTGCCTGCGTATGTCGTATTCCCCTATGCAGTCTTGAAGTGTATATTTTCTATAGTTTTATTATGCTTGACTCACTCTTTCCATTTGGTTTACAAGCTCTCAAAGAAACCACTGCTCTCTCGTAATCTTAGCATTGAAAGGTCTATATATTGCTTACAAATCTGTCTCAGTAAAACATTCTTAACTTTCTCATTTCTGAATGAAATTGAGAAAAGTAAAGTGTTCTGGAAAGGTTGAAATGTGAGGAATAAAACCCAGAAAGTGTTTGGAACAAATATTTTTCGTGAATTAGCAGCTCATTACAGAAAAGTGATGTTTCCAGAAGTGATTTATCATTAATATATGTGAGAAAGGTACAGATCTTTGAGGAAAATACTATAGTTGAAATTGCTCAGCTTGGGAGATTGGATGCCGAGCAACAAAGAAAGAGCAGAGAAGTAAACTGTGAGTTTTTTGCACAACCAACTCTTATTTGGCCAATTATTTTAATTTTTCATAAAGACTATATTTTTGAAAAATTATTTTTTCCTATAGTTTTTATTAAATAATTGCATTTAGAGGACAATTATTACATTTTTTGGCACCATTTTTTGGGGAAATTGATTTTTTTTGGAATCTTCATTTCCTCTCAATTCTAACGAGTGGTCACATGATAAGTTTTCTCTATTTTGAGGAAAATTTTAATCGTTGTGTCAATTTTAATTAAATTAAGCCATTTTACGTGAAATTGTAACTTCAATAACTTTTGCATGGTAACTCAAAATTGAGCGCCGTTTTTTTTTCAAAAGTGTATATTTTTTTATTCCCATCCTATTGGTTCTAATTTTGGGAGAATATTAAAAACTTTGAAAATTACCCTCTATTTTGGCCATCTTGTGGACGCATTATCGGTTGTACTCGACATCCTTAAATAAAAGGTTTCACATTGAGGGGAGAAGATTAAATACAATGTGGAAACCATGTAGTCTCATGTTCAGATTTAGATGAGTTAAACATCCATATACTAGAGGCAGGAGGCATTGGAGGTTAGAGGTCATTCAACGACCTCTTGTCAGTCGCCAACGACGGGGGCCGCATAGATGGTTTGGTGACATTTTTGTAGTGTATTTGCTTTCAGCTTGTGTCATGTGCTTCTTGTCATGTTTTTTCAGAGTTTCAGTAGTAGTGTTCCTGTTTGCAGTGTTCGTGATTGAATAAGTGGAAATTTCACATTGAGGGGGGGAACATGATCTCAATGTTCCATTTCCAGTTTTCAGTTTGTGCGTTAGCAACAAATTTCAGTAGAATTTCCTATGTTATTCCTTGCAGTGAGATATTGATGAGGGCTAATAATAGTACTTGGCACATCATGACGTGGTTGTAGGTAAACCACTTGAAAACCTTCATTTGTGGTTTGTGGTAAACCAATTGCAAAACCACCATTCTTGGTTGTTGGTAATCCATTTGCAAAACCATCACTTTGTGGTTTGTGGTAAACCAATTGCAAAAGTGGTCAACCATTTGCAAAACCATCCATGAGGTTTGTGATCATCCTTTGAAAATCACTAGATCATGAGCAGGTGCAAGTACAAAGGCAAGTTTTCCCCATGTTCACACCAAGGGGGGAATGTTAGGAATATTATAGTGCTTCACATATTTATGTGTGTGAATAATAATTGCGTGTGTAATTATTATGGTTGAGAGATTATTGTTAAGAGTTGTTATAATATATTGTTTCAAAAATATATTATTATATTTATTGTTATGTGTCGGTTACATGAGTTATTCTCACCCCACATAATTAGGCTTGGTTGAGATTTTGTAGTTGAGTTAGTTTTCTATATTCTAGGGAAACTCCAACCTATCTATTAGGATATTGTATTGTGTGAAATATACATAATACAATTATATTATTATTATTTATTATTTCTTGTGTTCGACTCTCTTCTCCTTCTGTATTTTCTTGCTCAGAATTTGAGAGATCGTTTCATTCCTAGCCTTGAATTCAAATTGGGATTTGAATGAAATCAGATTTTGTCTTCTAGCTCTCAAAATTGTACACAAGTATTCCATATTTTTATTCACATGGTACATGGTCCCACCAAGTCAAATAATACTCTTGTATGCTTGGAAACTTGCCACATCATCCAAGACATTCATTTAGGGTCATAGGTGTGCCTAAATCAACTTCTACAAAACAGTCCTAGATATCATACTATTTAAAGTACTTCCACTCACCTCCAAAAGACAAAAAATATACAAAATTGAATCTTTGGAAGTATACTTTCATATAATCAGAATAGTAAGAGCCAATTCAAAGCATAGGTCATCCAAAAACACATTTTCCCAAAACTTTCCTGGCTGGTTCCTAGGTCTCAGAATTTTGATCTACCAAACTTGAGCTGATTCACACCTCAAAAATTCACCTCATGGGACAAGTAACCTATCAATGGAAATATATTGAAGTATAATAACTCACAAATCATTTTCATGCTCCAATTCATCTTATAGTTCCTTCAAAAACTTGAAACTCAAAGATTGGTCTAACTGATCTTGAGAGTTCAAAAACTAGTCTTCAATGCAACATGATCAAACACCTCCAAAAAACTTCTTATGGATTACTATCATCTTTTAAACTTCAAATGAGATATATATAACATGTTCAAGCACTTAGAGCCATGAGTCAAATGGATAAACACTCACCTTCATGCCCATTCATACATGCTTCTCAATAGGCCTAATAGGGCAGTTTTGGCTCAATTCCCTTTAAGCAAGAAATGATCTTTACAAACTAAAATGTACACTTCCAAACATCATATGAAATATAACAAGAATGATCAAGGAAAGAAACATCATCCATACAATGCAATTCAACATGGTTACCTTCATTCTCCTTCACTAACTTCTCAAAACAAGTTCCTTTTGTTGGTAAGCTCAAGTATGCAACCATTGCTCCAATTTTATCCAAATGAGTAACCCAAGTGACTTCATGAAGTTAAATAAAACATTACCAAAATCATCCTCCTCAAATTTGAGTAGGGATTCCTTTGCAAGTATCATCTGCGCACTGAAATCTTCACAAAATACCTATTTTTTAGTGGGGCCCACTAAGCACCATGAACTCAAAATACCATGAAACTATACCCTAAGGAGTCCTGTACACGTTCAAATATTTTTTGAAGAAAAATAGTTGAGTTAGGACACCTATCCAGCTCAATTTTCAAAACTGGTCCAAATTGGGGTTTGGAGGGTTACAAACATGCTTACAAAAATAGATAGAACATCTAAAATACTCAACCAATCACAAAAAATAATTTTTGCATCATATAATTTAATCCATTTTTGTCTCTTATAACTTATCCTAAGGAGGCTTCACATTTTCGCTTGACTGCTAAGAAGTTTGGTGCTCAATTTGCATACTTTGAAAAACCCTGTTTTGGAAATACTTGCATAACTTGCAAAATATTCATCCTCGGATTCTAAAATTTTTCTCACACCTTAAGGAAACATACCTATAACACCTCCAAGTGATATTTTTCTCTGGTTCATCCTGACTCCTTCCACCCCATCTTATTTAGGTGCCCTTTGGTCTCTGATTTCCAATTGTTGAACTGTGTTGACCTGTAAGTGCCTAAAACACTTCAATAATTACATGTGAGGACTTTTCCACACCATGTATCATCATTTAATGTTCACACCATGTTTTGTTTTCATCATCACACCTTTGGTCAACATTTCACACCTTGCTTGCTCATGAATTGACTTAAAAAAGCATCATATTGATTTATCTCAATCTCATGAACTTGGTTTGTCTCTTGTAACTCTTTCTGCACCTCGTGTACTACCTCATAGTTATCCAAAATTACTTGACCTACTTTGGTTTGAGTGAATTCTCATGTTTGCTTGATTTACACCATGGTTTGAGTGAATTTTTTTGTAGAATGACTTGACTTGACTCATACACTTCATGATTGGACCATGTGGAAATGTTATAGACTCATTGACACATATCAATCACCTCATGGACCTTGTTTGACCTTCATACCACCTTTGAGAGACTCAAGCCACATATATGCACCTTTGGGGACTCCTAGGTCACCTAACCAACATACCTAGATCACTTAGCCAACATACCTAGATCACCTAGCCAACATACCTAGATCACCTAGACCACTGTGACACCAATGGACTTGACATCAATGACAACACAAGTGACACACACTTCCAACAAAATCTGAGTTCCAGTTCTTGCGCGAACCCAGAGGATCTTGCTTACACACTATACCTTTTATCAATCAAGATCTTGATAATAGAGCTGGACTTAGAGCACGTCCCTTTGGATAGTTGAACTCCCACCGCATGCAGGGGAAAGAGTAGGTGTGGTGAGGATGGCGGACATGGCGTGGCAACAATGGAAAGAGAGGAAAGACATCTAGCTCGTCCATATATATATATATATATATATAGTAGGGGGCATATATAAACTCTCTCTAGGTATGGATATGGGGGTAGAGCGCCAATTGAACTATATATACGATGTTCATTGCCATATAAAGTATATACAGGGATGGGGTCAGGGGGGTAGCCTATACATCTAATCTTTGGGGGCCCCTACCCCTCTAGTTTATCTGGGGAGGGGGAGGCCGTTGATTGATTTATTAATTCCCAAGTGGATCAATATTGCTCGACCCCCTTCTCTCCCCCATCTATATAGAGGGGGGATGGATGTCATATATCTCTAGGGGGTGTTCCCTTTATAGAGATATGGGGGATGAGAGATGGAAGCCACTCATTCTTCGCCCCCCTATACTATAGAGATTAGAGTTTGTGGCATAGTATGCATGTCAATAGCAGGACATTTTTGTGAATCAGAGAAGGGAGAACAATGTAGTTCGTTAGCGCTCTCTATCCGGAGGGGGGGCTTGAGCTCCTGGAGATATTATATGTGACAATGCTGACATGCGTAACAAGAATCATGCGAAAAACATGATTGCCTGCTAGTTCTATGGTATCTATGTTCGATCAATCTACGTAGAGTGAATCAGTCCCTAAGGAACCCTCGGGAAGGGGTGTCTATTGATGGATACACGAAAGTGACGAAGTTGCCTCGACTACTGAGCCATGGCCTGCACTCCACTATCCATATTTTGCCCCCACCCATATATGGATTAGATTAGATTATATTCTGTATCCCATCTATATAGAGTTGCGGTCGGGTGGGGAGGGGGGCTGAGATATGACAATGTCCCCTCGACATTATAGCCGATTGGAATTGGGCTGCACCCCGGGGTGACTATTGGGGCTATAAACAATTCTTTAGGGGGCCACTATTGTACGCCATGGGGGTGATTTCAGGTGATCCACCTCACTAACGCCCTGAACTACAAGGCATAACTCCGCCCATCTAATCTACATTCTCTATAGGGGGCCATATAGAGAGAGGTCAATCCCCTACCCGACTAAAGTCACTTGGTTAATGCCATATATAGATAGGGGCCCTTGAGTACTAGAGTCGACACTAGATAGGCTCCCAATAGGGCTTCCCCTTGGCCCGTCCCTAGAAATTGAAATGGCTCAACTCTCAGTTGTAATTCTATAGATATGGTGGCTCGACATATTCATAAGGCTAGGCTCGAGTCTATCTATCCATATGATGTGATGGCATGTATGTAATTGGTATAATTAGTCCAATAATCTATAGCCCTTTGCTCGACCCTATAGTTTTTTATGACAATTGAGTGCCCCAAATATCTATATAGGGGGAACTCACCCCTCAACCTTTGTGTCATCACTACTTCCGCCCATAGTTCAGATTAGATAGGTGATGAGATGAAGAGCTTATGTTCTTCTCCCAATATAGATATAGAGGGGATCTTAATCTTGAATTCAAGAAGCATAATTTGTGTTTAAAAAAATATATACATGATTGAAATCAATCCTAAGGTGAAAATGAATTCATTTATTTCAAGAGAAACACTATGCAAAAAAGAAGTTACGAGCATTTTGAGAATAACATTTAACATTTACTTGTTTGATTGATGAGAGCATTGCAAGTAATAAGGGGCTAGAACATTTGCACTGTGTTGGATTGCATGTTAAGCTTCATTATACTTGGTGTGTTGTTTTCCAAAATATTTAAAATTCTAGGGGCTTGATAATAATAGAGGGATAACACAAACACCCATTAACTCTTAGCTTTTAGGATTTTGCAAGGTATTATGGGTATATTAGGGTTCCAAGTAAGGAGAGCAGTTCTCTACTGATTCATAGTGTATTTGATTAAATAGAGCGATGTTTTTGACTGAAGTAAATAAGAATGGCCGTGAAATCTAAGTTGCACTACTTGATAATTGCCAAAACCATATTGCTAAGATTCTGTTCAATGTTATCTATTTGTGTCAATATTTCTAGATTTATTTCACTTTACTATATGAAACTGGTCTACATTATTTATTTATGACGGCCATCTCTTGAAATATGACAAAAGCTACAACACTCTAAAACACTGATTAAACAATCAGATTTTCCTAAGCTCTTTGAATATTCTCTATTAAATTCATTTAAACGAAATTGCAATCTGATATGTTTAGTAGGATGGCATTACTAAGTGGTATAAAACCACTTTCCACATCTACAACGACGAAGTTTTGAAATAGGAAAGTAAGAATCATCATGGCAAAGGGAAATCCAAAGTGATAATTTAAAATGGTTCGGCGAGGCCCGCATTTTATATTTATTGCAATTCTTTAGCAACAATGGTGTCTTACGGAATATTGTCTAATGCAATTCACCCCATTTCTGAAAGTCCGTCTCCTCATCTCGTCTCTTCCCCAATTGCATTCTTCTCTATCCAACCCAAGCTAGACAAATATCACGCTTGGGCTTGTGGGAAAGTTCCACATTTCAGCGTTACTCACAGCTACCCTCAACAGAATTCATTGCGAGCTACATCGCGAGTTTCCCTGTATTGGTAGGCATTGTGCCCTGTTTCAAGAAAGTTATAAAGTGAGGCTTGCCAATCCTTGCAGTCCCACGTTAGTAAGGGCTTCAATGGACGGTGAGAACGAAGCAGAGACAGCTAAACATTCTCAGGCAGAGCCCCAATCCATGAAGGTTCTATTTGTGGAAATGGGTGTTGGCTACGATCAGCACGGGTAGGTCTTTAATTCTCCCTATTTGAAACACGAATCTGGTTTTTATCAACTGTATATACACCAAAAATGTTTTGCGGTGCTTAAGGTGCTAAGTGGGTTCCCTTACCGTGTGGTTATTACACGGAGCAAAATCTTAAAATAAATAATTTGCCTCGCCTGTAGGCATCCACCTTGGAAGTTGTCTTTGCAAGAAAGTGTCAAAATCCGGCAATGTTATTTTCTCTTATACCAAAATAAATATATAGATTTTTTCCTACATAATTTGCAACTCCTGTGCAATTGCTAGTTTTATATATACATGCATACGCACAGTATGTGCATATACAGTATATGTTTGTACATACACACTAAAATACTGGTGTGTACTGTAAGTCTGTGTATTATGTTATATACCAGATATAGTGTGTATTTGTGTAAATAAATAACCATAGGGGTGTATGTGTGTGTATATACTGTGTCTATATAGGATATTAGGAAGAGGCTATCTGTCTTGCAAAAAAGCCCTGGAGAAACTTTTCAGATTTTTAGCAGTCAATTCAAATTTATATAAGGTTTATGAGTGTATTTGGAATGATACTAGAGACTGTGTAGACATTATAGAGTGATTTGGATGAAATTTACATGGACATCTGATAAAATTGGAACGATACAGAGAAGATTAGCATGGCCCCTGTGCAAGGATGACGCACATAAATCGATAAATGGTCCCACATTTACATGGACTATAAAAAATTTCCAAATTTTGTGAAGTGCTGTTTTGTAAGCCACTTAGCTCACTTTGGTCTATATGTTTATGTGCCTGTGTGTATGTGTGAATTGCTTGTGTTTGATTCTCTTAAGATTTCATGTATTAGCATTTTTATTATAAATGTCCATTTAGTTGTGCCTAATATCATTAAATAACAGGCGATTCAAAAGAATATGTTGCATCCTCTACTTCATTTATGTTGCCTACTTTAAAGATTCTTTGTTCTTAAGGTGCCTTCACGTGGGCTCATCTATCCTCTGGTTTCATATATGGGGTTACCTTGTATTTAATTTTTTTGTTTGGTAAACTTATTGTTATGGCCACCCTCTTGCCAGATTTATTGGGAAATCACTTTTGCGACTCAAATTTTGTGAACCAATGATAAGCAGACCGACTGCTTCCTACTAATCCACAACCCTCAGGCTATATTTAATTTTACTATTGCTTCAAAGGTTGTCAGCAATTTTGTTTACATGTTTGCTTTCAGGTTGTCGAAATTTGTCATGTCAAATCTTCATAGATGTCCCAATGCTTCAAACCTTTATCCTATAGAGCTGAAGATTGCAAATCTATGTTCTGTTTGAGAGTGTAACATTTCGTGATTAGATATCCACTTTGGTTATCGCTCAGAAATTTCATTATTTCAATCATCAGATCCCACATTGCATTCCGGCTACCCTGACCATTTTATAATATTGTATATTTGCTTTTCAAGAAGCTTTGTAATCCTACATGGTCATTCATTTCTGTAGACTGTGGGTAAAGAATGAATGTGTAAATGCTATTTGGCATTTTTTATTTCTTTGAATATGAATGTTTGTTTAAACGTGTTTAGGTAGCTGTAAAGGTTGTATTTCATTGCCAAGAGTAGTGTAAGTGTTGTTATACATATGTGCAGACAAGATATTACTGCGGCAGCTATGCGGGCATGCAGAGATGCTATTAGTTCTAATTCAATTCCAGCATTTCGGACAGGTATGTCCTGTAAATTTAGTCTTTTTAAATAAACAACCTCAGATGCTCCATATTCTTGAATGTGTAGTATAGTAAATGGAATTGATTATAAATTTGGAGATTCCAAAAAAACAATCTCATAAAAGATGCCCTGGATATAGAAATTTGGATTTTAAGATTAAAATGTGCACTCATTCATACACACATGTTTATGCAAACCAGACACATTACTTATATATGCTTTCAAACATAGTTCAAAAACTTGTACGCGGCAGCCCAAAATTTTGACTTGGGACTCGCCAAATTTATTTGTACTTAAGAATATACGAATTCATAAAATATACGTAAATAACATGTAAAACACTGTTAAATGACATGAGAATGAATGTAGATAACACAAAAACAGCAGAAAATCGTGACTGTATGATAACAATGACTGTTTTCCTGCTGGATGTATTATTTTGCCAACAGCCGAGTAACAGGTTGGGACTCACGAGTAATGGAGAGTAATTCTCGCCATTACTCGCGAGTCTGAGCCTGTTGTCAGATCGCAAGTAGTTGCATGATTACTCAGCTACAGAAAAAGGGCAGATTAATCATGTGTTCTTGGAGAGTACTTACGAGTTTTAGAACAGAGCTTTCAAACATTGATATCCATAAGCTTTAGTTTGACTTGGGTTTCTGAGCTAGCTACAATAGCGGAAACTTCACATCAGAAGTGCAAGCTGTACTTTGAATTTCAAAAATGGATTTGCGGCCACATTAGAAGCCAACAAATAGAAAATGAAAATGGCACTAAAAGATGCCCATCATGGTCATCATTTGTGGACAACTTTAATCAGTGTGATTTAAAGAATTTCAAGGCTTAGTGGCTCCTGATAGGAAATATACCTGGCAGCAGATAACAATAGTGCATTAGCATCTCCAACATTTTCAGGAAGAAAGGTATGGTCTGACCGCATCTCAAAAAAAACAGCAGCAGGATGAACCTTTGACCATGTAACTCTTGAAAGTTCTAGTCTAAATATCAAGAGGATGCTCTTTCATCAGTTCCAAACACTGAATTGGTGCCATGTTGCCAGGATACGGGTTCGATACGTGGATACGTCAATTTTAAAAAACCCTTGGGTACAATACGTCTTGGATATGTCTGTACATATATATATTAAAAAATTCACACACACACACACAGGCACTCATTTTACTCATTTTTTAGTCCATAAGAAATACAAATCTTGAAAAATATAGTACGATCAATGTTCAAAACAATGTGGCGAGCTTTGATTAAAAATAAAAAGTTTAGAGGCTCTCTGCTGATGTAAAGGTTGTCAATGCATACCAGATTTTGCATTCCATTAGATTTGAGTCTGTTTTGTACATTTTGTAGAAATTTTGCCAAACCATAATAACTCACTGTATTCTTGTTTGAGAAATGGTCTTACATGTCCTTAGTCTCGACATTGTAGAATATGCGAGTTTAGTGCTATTGTAATAACACAGGTTGCTCGGTAGGGGGAGTGTTAGAATGTTTACAAGTAGGTGGTTGAGAGGTGCCTGCCAACTTTTGAAAAAGTGAGCTATCATAGCTATGGTAGCTAGCCACTACTGCTACAGTTGAGATTCTGAGAACATGTGGATGATTGAGTTGTAACTCAATCTGGAAACTACCATCCAGAACAACATGCTATATAAAATGTTATATTTTAACAAAGGCCTTATTGTCATGTTGATCCAAACATGCATGTGAATCATTAAATAAACCTATAGGACGAGTAGCTGGAAAATGAGAATGTATCATTGCCAATGATGATGATAAGGTCAAAGATCAGGAAAAGATTGTGCTATCAGCAAATCAAGCAGATATCAAAATGGTAAATAGAGATAATTCATGCTCAATTCCTATAAATGTAAGGAGAGTTGGCAAACAACAGACTTGTGAAATTTTATAAATGGTGTTGGTAATTATAAACAACTTAAGACCTAAAGAAACAAGCCTTGATATAGAACACTGAGTGAGTTCAGTTTCATTGGCATGACTCATGGGAAAAGCTACAAAGAAAGCATTTTTTTCTGTGAATTGTTAGGACTATCATATATAATCAGAATGTTACAGTAGAGATTGAGAAATTCAATTTTAGTAACTAGTTAGGAAAAGGCAAGTTGGAGTATCAGCTACTAGAAACAGGCAGCCTCTCAAGCAAACATACAAATAAGCTTGAAATATTTCAAGCATTCAACAAAGAGGTCATGGATACAAAATTAATTCCACTGCCAAAAAGCCTGATTACATTGTCGCCAAATGGACAGATTGTAGCAATGACGTGCTTATTAATTTCCATGATAGGATGATCGTTTTGGTTCTTTTTATCGAATACAATTATTCACAAGAATAATCTTGAATATCTTGAGGGCAGGCTGGAAATGATCAAAATCATTCATTGAGGCTGATTAAGCTTAAAATCTAAAGCACAAAATTACCAGCAATTATATGACGTAAACCAAGAATGAAGCAAACATTTGTATGCACATTGTTTGTTCATGAGCAGGTAATGTGTAGACAAAAGATATATAAAATGCAACTATCTAATTAGTGTGTTTCAACAAGTGCTTTTTAATTTGTATTTTAATGGCAAGAAAAATTAAATCTTGTAAGACACAGAATTTTGCAACTATAATTGTAAATAACCAAATTTAAACATGCAGATGAATCTGGAAGAATATTATGCATTGTTACACAGAATAGGACAAAAAGCTTTATATGCAGATGAATCCAGAAGAATATCACACATTGTAATTCTGTGAAGAAACCAAACAACATATTAAAATTAAGCATTCCTATTCACTATCTTACTTTCATCCTATGATAAGATAGAAATTTAATCCAAGCAAGAATGAGAAACAATGATAGAAAGTTTATTTGAATGGGAATCAATTGACATTGAGATTTCGGTTGAGTGGCTAGGGCTATTGATGGCAATGTATCCGTTGCAATTAAGGCTTCTTGAAAAATTAATGTCATATTATAATTTCCTAAACTTGCTGAACATTCTACAAGGGAATGTATGCATGATTGAGATTGTATTATCAAATAGTGTTTTTGCATTTAAAAATGTAATTCATTTTCAGAATGGTACAAACAAGTGTTCTCTCAAGAGTTAAAAGCTACCATGCTCTGCTTTAGAGGGTGGTAAGAGCGACTTTACCAATATGGGGCATGAGCTGTTCGGTGCATTTTCCGAGAATGCATACATCCATACTAGTTGTCAACTTGTAAAGAAGCAACAAATTTATGATAACGAGTAATGTAAAATGAATTACTTAGCATAGCATTCTTAGCTTAAGTTACATTTTTATTCGATCGAACTATTTCAAATCCTTCCTAGCATCTTCTTTTCAGGCATGTCTAGAAGAAATCAATTTACTTGAAACACCATTCTTTTTAGGCATATTGTTTAGTACAAAAATAAAAAATAAATACTCCAAGCTCAAACTTTTTGTTTTAGTATTACAATTTCTTCTGAATTACAGGTGCTGTTCCAGGAGTCAATTTTGATCAGATGAAGGTGAAAATAAAGCTAGGTGTTCCTCATTTCACACAGGGTTCTCTTGACATTGAGAGGGTGAAATCTGTCTTTCCATAGTAAGTGTTTTCATCTTATTTCTTTGTCTCACATGTTTGAAGCAGCAACTTTGGACAAGAACTGCTTCCTTTAAGCGAGCTTCAACTTTCTGAAAGACCCATAATTCAAAGAAAATATGTAGAATTTGATTCCAAGAGATTAATCTTAAAAAATGTGTGGAACTACATTCCTAAATTTCACGACTTCTATTTCGATTCTGGACCCCAAAGTAAGGCTCTCTCTAGGACCCAATGATTTCATTTTGTTTCTACTGTGTTTCCTTTGCAATGTTTGTGGCTTGCCTTGGCCCTTGGGTTGGTGTCCAAATTGTGGTGCTCGCTGTGTAAGAATAACAATATTCAGTCACAAGTAGAGCTTTTGTTTCTTGCTGCAACACATGAATAATTAGGGGTAAAGAGTTTATTCTCAACAACAAAAGCTGGGGTAGCATAATGGTAAGCCCCCTCCAAGTATAATTCTTACCTAGAAGGAAAATCTAAGTCTCATCTATCTGCAATCTTGTTTATTGCCGTGTCAAGTGTGCACTGGGTCATAGCATCATAAATATACTCAATTTTGTAAGCCAAAATGAAAATATGCTGTGTAGATGAAACAAAGAGTTGAAGAACCTTATAAGTGATAAGAAGAAGCTCATGGACGTCATCTCCTCCGTGAAACTGAAAACAACATACATCTTACTCACCTTGGGGCTTCACAGATTAAACAAGGGCCTAACCATATCCAGTATCTGTGGAATTAGGAGCATTCCAGCTAACATCTCCCCTCTCTATGATGAGATGACCATGCAAAGAGTTTGGGTATTGTTTCAAAAATCGGGGAATATGTTATTTCTATAGCTTTTTTCTGAATTCAATAGAGAGGGAGAGTCCAACTCCAGTCGCTTTGCACACCTCCAATACACATCCTCCATCTCTTGTCATTTCATATTTTTTGTTTTCTTCAAACCATGCCTCTTATGATATTTGAGATATCCTCTCCACAGAAAAGTGAGGACATTGGGCATGTGATGCTTTTGCATCTACAGGCAAAGAAACATCATTTTTGATTGTATTCAAGATAGACATAGGCATTTGAAGCTATTTTTTCCCCCTAAAAGTATCAGATTCTCATAGCCTCAAGGAAAGTAAGGGAAGGTTCATTCACATCTCACTTTCCCCTAGAAAAGAAATAGCAAACGGCCCAAAACATTTTGGTTGGGTCCACTGCCAAAACTATTTAGCACTTCTTTGCAAATGCCAATGGATATGTAGGACAGACATTCTTGCCAATGTCACTTTGGATCTGGTGAACTTTGTTGCCCAACCATCAATCTGAGTAGCTTTAACGCACATGAGAATCTTAACAGACTTCTCAAATTTTTTGCACACATGAGTAACATCCATTGTTTCTCAGAATATCGAGTCAATACCGGGTTTGTGAGTAAACCCAGAAAATTTCTAAATTTTGGGGATGGCGGGGGGACGGCTGATTAAAAAATATATAAATATTTAAAACAAAAAGATATAGTGACTAAATTATATAAATAAGCTGAAATAAAACCATTTGAGATTTAAATAAGGTGAAACTTGAACTCATAAACATCAAATACACTATAAAGTCTAATATCAATATGTTAATGTCATAAATTGAAAATTCATAATACATATTTGAATTTTGATTCTTGAATATGAGACAAGCTGAAATTTCAAATTTCAAATATATTAATATTACAAAATATAAAAGTAAAACCATTCTAAAATACGATTGATCAAGTGACAATAGCTAATATTCATATCATTAATCTCATAGCCAAATACACCAACAATTGTCTATTGTCAATATTACAAAAAAAGAGGACAACTACAAGTATCAGCCTAAAAATCAGAATCTCCATCTGAAGCAATATCCATGAACTCCTCCTCGCTGGTACTAGCATCCTCGTCCTCAAAGGTAAGCCCAATCAATCATCGCTGCACAGTGTTGTCCTCTTCAACCTGCCTCGGCTCCTCGGGATCTACATCCCACCGTAATGTTGGAGTCTGTTTGTACTCAAGTGTCTTGCGATCTATAAGACGCAAAGCACTGTGTACAGCTACAAGCTTCTCTGCTCTCGCAGAGGTAAGCCTATTCCTCTTAACAGAGTGTATCCAACCATACGTAGACCAGTTCCTCTCAGAGGCAGAGGAGCTAGAAACCTGGGAAAGGAGGCGAATGGCAAGTGGTCGCAGCAATCCTGGAAGCCCATACAGTCGCCACCAACTCACTGGTTTCTCATGTGCTAATGTTACCCTGTCTGCCTTTGCTGATGTTTTGTACCCATCAAGTTCAGTGAAGTCAAGCCACTCCATTCTGATCTATGAAGCCTCTTGTGGAGTGTACATTTTTTTAAAAGCCTTCATAAGGCCCTTCTTCACCTCATCATCATCCAATGGGACAACTCTGCCTGGCCTCTCCACATACCATTTGGGATTCAGTGCATACGCAGCCATATGAAGAGGAGTGTTCAACTTCTCCCATCTCCGCTGAATAATGGGCTGTATATGTTCATTATAGAACTCCAAAGTGGGGTCCCTCACCCGAATAACTGCCTTCATTTGCCCAAGCATGCTATCAATGCACTCGTAGATCTCACCAAGATTGGGGCTGTTAGAATCCCCATATTTGATGACACTAAAAACTGGAGCTATAATTGATATGATGTATTTCATATCAACCCAAAATGTTTCCCGCAACACCACTTCCTTCACTCTTTTCCCTTGACCTGTCTTTGGACTCACGCCACCTAGTCCAATCCTGTGTCATAATCATAATTTGCAGGGGCTCCTGCAACTCAGACATCCTCTCTAACAAAATAAAATAGGATGCAAAGCGGGTGTCAACTGGTTTCAAAAATTCCTTCTTCGAAAAATTTCGAAAAAAGTGCCAATGATGTGTGGTGATTGCATATGAACTTCTGCACATCCCTGGCATCAGTCACTATCTGGTTAACCCACTGAATCTTCCCTATGTCTTTCAGTGCATTGTTCATGGCATGCACACAACATGGAGTCCAATAAATATGCCTATATTCCCGCTCCACTAGTTTGCCTGCTGCTCTGCACACATAAGCTGCATCTGTGATAACCTGTACAACATTTGAAGGTCCAACCTCCTCAATGGCATCCTTCAAAATTTGATACTGAAACTCAGCATCTTTTCGCTTCCCAGAACAATCAATTGCTCTCAAGAAGTACGGTCCATTTTTGCAAGAGACAATGATATTGATGAGAGGACGGTGTCTAATATCCGTCCACCCATCCATGATAATGCTGCATCCATGTGACACCCATGTAACCTTCATCTCCTCCATCAATACATTAACCTTGGAATAGTTTCTATCCAAGATTGTTGTCCTGAGTTTTGTGTTTCCAGGAGGCACATAACTTGTACCTACTTTTGCAACCTTAGTCATAGCCTCCTTGTAATAAGGAGAGCGAGCAGCATTAAATGGAATCCCAACAGCATAGAAAAATTTCCCAATAGCATCATCTGCCTCTTCCCTTGCCTTTGAATCAAACATGTCAATGACTGAATTTGGGGCTGCCCCCACGGCCTCTCTTCCCTCTGCTTTCCACTTCTGACACTTCAAAACTAGAACCTAGCCAGAGTATTAGTAAGTTTGTGAAATATCCCTGGCTGGGATCTTACAACAAGATGTAGACAAAACACAGAAATTTGCAGCAAATACTCAAATCTGATTTTCTGAATTTTTATGCAGAAAATTACTCTGCTAGGGCAGCGAACAGTAAAATGTGAATAACTCTCAAAATATCCGTTCAATACACATGAAGTCAATTTAAAGAGAACTAGATAATAATATAAATAACACAAGGGAAATATTTTCGGAATTTTTGCAGTCACTATATCGCTGCCAGAAAATTTACAAGCGTGCCTAAAATAGCTAGGAAACTTCGAAAATCAATATCTTTCCGAATACATGCTGTTGTAAAAATGATGAAACTTGGGAAATATTCCTCGATATATAAATATAGAAGATGACTTTCCAACCATTCATGATCTGAAAAACGACCAACTGGAAACCCTAGAAATTAGGGCTGCAATCTCCCAAACAAGTCGCCCCCTTAGTCTGGTAGATGGCCAATAACCCTTGTGAAATCCTCTGTAAATGATGCCAAACCCTTCCTCTATGGCTGCCGTAGGTCTGATCCGAAAACCAGCTGAAAATCTTCACCAAAACTCACAAAAAACCCTCAAACAACTAATTCTGAAAATCCAAAATGCCTCTGTAAAACAGCCCTGAAATCAACTCCAAATGACAAGCTAGGGTAGATCTTTCACTACCGAAGAATGCCCTACTAGCTAGGGATGGATCTCTCACCACCGAAGCTAGGGTTCCCGTGGATCTTACTCCACAATGCTAAGTTCAATGCAAATTGCAAACAGCAGTGGCACCATGAAAAGAAATATAAGTGTACCTGTATGAATGCCTCTCAACTTTCACCCCTCAACGGCATCCTTCAAAATCTGATATAACCTTTTTCCGCTTCCCAAAGAAACTAAATCCCCTCAAGAAAGGTCCATCTTTCTCAATGATAATGAGAGGCCCAATTAAAAATATCTGTCCACCCTTATAAGTTACATTTTCCCTTCCTAGGCGCCTTGGCCCAAAAAGTGACCCCAAAAGAAATATAATCTTGGAATGTTTCTATCCCCTCAAGTTGCCAAAAAGGGACTTTAAGTGTCCCCAACGAAGGCACATAACATTACTTGCCTTTTGCAACCTTAAGTGATCCTCAACTTGACATGTTAAGAACAGCAAAGGGCCCATTAAATGGAATCCCAACGACCAAAAATATAATAAAATTTCCCATATAGCAAATCAGACCTCATCCCTTGCCTTTGAACCTCAAACAGTCTACAACTGCATTTGGGGGGCTGCCCCCACGGCCTTTCTCTTCCCAAAATAGCTTTCCACTTAGGCCACACTCCTCGGAACTTGGGGAGTATTACTATGTTTGCCAGTCCTATGAGCGCTCAATGGAGTATTAGCCGTAGAACCACAAACTTCTGGCACATTGTCCGTGGTATTTCCATTGAAGATTCTCACCATCTCAACTCTTTGCTCTAGTGAAAGGCCCTTACAAGTGCCAACCCCCCTTCCTGTAAGGTGCAACAAGTGTGCATTGGTCCTAGTGATACTACCATGCCAAGTCAGTGCACATATGTTGCACTTCCATACTTTGCTCCCCCCTCCAGACTTGGGGTTATCAATTATTTGGGCAAATTGTTGCAATGGCTTCTTCTTATCAAATGGTCCAATGGCAAATTTGGACAACATTTGAGAGGGGCAATTGGTAGCACTACCAGCTGAACTACCAGTTGCCGTTGCCACTACATTTTGTGTCCCTTCTTCACTCTCCCCCATTGTGGCATCACCAACTCTTCCACGGCCACCTATCTCAACTTCCCGTTCAACCCTCTCCTGCTCTGATTCATACTCATACTCAGTCTCAGTAGAAGAACTCATGGTGATGATTGCTGAAAATGAATTAAAAACAACCATAACTATATGATTGATTGATTATGTAATGAATTAATTTTTAAAAAAACGTAGCCATTTAAATTTTAAATTTTACAACCAAACCCTGGCCACCTATCTCAAGGCCTATTGCAAGATGCATTTTTTTAAATCCCACAAACTATATGCATGATTGCATTATGAATGTAGATGCAAATGCTAAAAAACAACTAGAAAAAATGCAAAAATAATATAAATTTTAAACTAGAAATAAAAATGTAATTAATTTATAAAAAAAAAAAACGTAACCATTTACATTGTAGTTTGTATAACCAAACCCTATGCAATATGCATTTTTAAAAATCCTACAAACTATATGCATGATTACATTGTGAATGTAGAGACAAAAACTGTAGATGCAAATGCTAAAAAACAGCCCCTAACAAATGCAAACTGTCTATAATCTAAATTTTTTAAAAAAAAAAAACTTTAACATGTATTGTAAGCAAATAAAATTATAAATACCTCTTGCAAATCCCTCTTCTTCTTGCCCTTGCTCTTTCCTCTTGCCCTTGCTCTCACTCTTGCTCTTCCTCTTGCTCTTGCTCTTGCTCTCACTCTTCCTCTTGCTCTTGCTTGGTGTGAATATGAAATGAGCCTATATTGTAAATTTATAACATAAAATAGCACTTTTAGGGTTAGGGTTAGGTTAGGAATGTTACTTTTATGCTATTAGTCATATACAATAAAAAAAAAAGTGTTTTTGTCTATTAAAAGTCTGTTTTTTTTTTTTAAAAGGCGCAGCAGCCGTAGGGGACTTTGGGGACGTTTGGACGTCCCTAGGAAGTTCCCGGGGGGACGTCCAGATGTCCCCGCCGTCCCCCCCGCCGTCCCCAACGTCCCCGGGACGTTTCCTGTCCCCCTCCAGCCGTCCCTAGGGCGTTTCCTGCCACCCTTGCATTTTTCAAAAGAAGGAAACGTGGACGTTCGGAAACGTTTCCCAAACCATGTCCCCACGTCCCCAGGACGTCCGGGACGTCCCGGACGTGTTGAAAACGGGGGGGACGCGTCCCCGCGTAACATCTTCTCTCTCACATTAAAAAAAATCTTTTACCATCTTAAGAGGGGCAAACACTTGGGGAATCCCAAAGTATTAAGCCCTAATCCATAATAATTTTAAATTCATAAAACGTAATGGCTAAACGATTCCAAGGATCTCTTTTAAGGGTATTTTTCCCAACCTTTCATTAGTGGGAAGTTTAAAGATTGGGCCTGAGGAGGTTGTCTGGTGCTTTTACCTGTCCAATTTTACCATGTATAAGCCTCATAAGCTCATACTATCATTGAAAAGCGCTGTATTTCGAACTATATGAACCTTTGTTTACAGTTTTTTGAACTTGTTGGAAGAAAACCTCTCGGAATGGGCCTTTAAACATGTGAGTGGACATTCTGGTATCCTTACTAATGGCATCAAGGCTCATATTAGAGTAGCCTTGAATAGCAGGACAATTTTGTTTATCATTATTAGCTTGGAATCTTTCTTAATGATGAGGTGGCATACTGCTAATGTAAAGGATGTCCACATATACCTTGCATGATGGAGAATGTTGTTGTATGTTTATTCAATGCAAGAACTATTTGCTTGAAGAACCATTCTTTCACACATCTGTTAGAATCGCAAATTATACCTCCATAACTGGCATGTCTAGGGTTGCCTCTGGAAGTGCCATCCACATTAAGCTTAGGAGCAAACATTGTGCTATCCGTATCAATGGCATCAAGGGTCGAATTATAGTAGCTTTGAATAGGAAGAGAAACGTGTTTATCATCAATAGCTTGGAATTTGGGTTAGTGATAAGGTAAGGTGTACTACTAATGTCCAACGGATGTCCACATACCTTGCTTAATGGGAAAAGCTCCTTTGTAACAATCATTCAAGGTGCGAGAAATACCGGGGTTTAACTCGAACTATTCTTACACATACTTGTCATGATGACGATTTATAGAGACGAATAGAGAGGCATGTATAGGGATGCCTTTGGAAGTGTCACCACATTTAGCTTTACAAATAGAGCCTTAGGGAGGGTTTATGCCAGACGGCAATAATTTTAAACATAAGACCCAATGTTTGTTATCCTTAATAGGATGACATTAAGGATCCAATCATCATTTGAGGTGGAATAAGGCAGAAAATCATCAAAGTGAAGGCATTCCACATATCATGCTTAATAGAAAGTGCCTTCGGTAACTTTAACTTGATGCAAGACTTATATGTTTGAAGATCCATTCGTGTGCATCCTCTGTGTTGGAATCACAAATATTGAAACGATCCCCACCTATATTTGATCAAAACTTGATGGTGCAAGAATGAAACCCCAGATGCAATAACACAAAATCTAAAGACAACTGCTGCAAATCTGATTTATTACAGGAATAATGGATCTAGGGTTTGAGTGGGAACCCAACACCAAATATCACTTAAATAAATTTGTTTCTGTCTCGTCATAAATTGATCACAGGAGGTTTTTAGAAGCCCAAATATGAAATGGAACCTAGTAGATTTTTAAAGGTAAATAGAGGCTGCAAAATAACTGCAGAAATTTGCATATAAATCAGATTGGAAATACTCTTAAAACCCTCATAAAAATTCTGATATTAATTTCCTTTGAGCTCATAAATGGCGGCACAACACTAGATGGGTGAAATCAGATTTCAATCTTTAGAGCACAAATACCCTTGGACATTATACTTCAGAATGCTGCAGACTACTGTGGACTGAGAGCCAACACTGAAACCCTTCCATAAATTCTGAAAATGACTTAGTTAACCAGTCCCAAAATTGTAGTACAAACGAGGGCAATGAAAGCCCATCTCAGATCTCAAGAAATATGCTCCAAAATACTGAGAACTAGCCAAAAGATGGGTCGCTTCACAAGAAGAAAATAAGATAACTCTGCTGCAATTTTTTTGACAAAGCTCTGCTACAAATTACAATCCTTCAATAAATACTGCTAGAAATAACTAGAAACCAATCAGAAGCACAATAGAATTTGCTGTGTGGAAATCCCTCACATTCTCTAAGAGGGTTTTCATCCTCTAGACGGAAAGACTAAGGGTTTTTGTTCTTAGTATATTTATGCAAAAGCACAAAGCTTGAGACACAAATCAGAAATTGGTATAATGATTATTAGATGCCTTCTCCCAAGCCGAGTTCTCCTTTATAAAGAAAAAGTGACCCAAGGGAACCTCTTTTCAAACCAATCAGCTGCGTTGGTTTTCTCTATGCATGGTTCTTTCTCCTAGGCCAAGTCGCATTTCCTTAGGAGGAATACAAAAATTATTAGTTTTTTATCCTTCCTAAACTTTATTATTCCCCTTTGGCCCAAGTCGCGAGTTATCGTTTCTAGGAAGAATAAAATATAATAAATCCCTTTACAATGATATTTGCCCCTCCAGGCAAATCGTATTTACCATAGGGATTATAATTTATTTCTATTAAGCCAAATAAATTAATATAAGTGCTTTAATAATGTCCTGGAATTATTATTATTATTATTTTTTTATATAGCACTTTATAATAATTTATTGTGACTTAAGTCACCCTTATGCACCCCCTTTGGCCGTTGGGTAGACAAAATGGGCCATAGTTCTTCAATAAGAACTATCTGAAAAAGATTACAGTCCTCCTTTCCTGGGATTGCTTGCCCCCAAGCAATCTCAAGTAGCAAATCTGCATTCTCATCAATCCTTGGATCCCAAATCATCCTAAGCTTTTTGAATGGCTTCACATGCACTATACCATACTGCTCAAGTTCTGCAAAAGAGAGCTTATGCAACTTACTTATAAAAAGTGCCACAATCCTCCTCAAGTATGCTCCCAATTTGCCGTACTCTTCATCCTGTCCTTGTTGATCTATGCAGTGAACTTGTTCTTTGACTTTTTGTGGATGCTGGTTTGCAAGGGCACCCACTAACTTAGCCTCCTTGGCCCTTTGTGACCATATATCACACCAAATGTGTCTTTTCCACATCCTCCCAAGTCTAATATAAAAAATTAGAATTCTTATGACTTGAATTGCCTATCACACCAAACCCATTTTTTAACACCCAATTCTTGAATGCCACCTATAGAAGGCCCCATGGTATTATCATCCTCATGTGAAAGAAGCATTCTCTTATGATGGAGTAAAGAAATATGACTGCTGTCATAAAAATAAGAATACTTGTCATACTCTTTTGCCATGTCTTTAAGCTTCACAAGTGCATCTTCCATGGAATTTTCATATCCAACACTTGTACTTTGAGTGCCCATGCTGATATGTAGTGAAAAAACCTCATAGATGTGTTTATTAGGTGATTTTTAGTCCATACGAATCTCATAGTAGAGAGGACACCGGAAAATGAAGTGTTCTTCAGTTTCAACCTCCTGGAGAGAGCAAAGCTGGCAGGTCCGCTCCCGAGCGGTCTAAGTGATGATTAGTCTCCACACGAAGTCGACGTGAGCCACTCTAAACTGACCTAGAGAGATACGAAGGACCTGTAACCAATGCCGAGAAATGTATATGGGTCTGATAATGACCCCATCACAGATCTCAAGAAAGTCTGTGCTTTGTTTCTTTTATTTCCACTTAATGCTATATACAGTACTGACCACCATATTCAATAATCCAGTCAACAACAGATACACAGATGCCTTACACAGGTTGATCTTAATTAAGAATATATTGTATACGTATTATATATTCTTATCTGTCCATTTAAGATGTACTTTATGGAATAAATGCGTACAAGAATGGATGACAAAATTGCAGTGTGTATATCTGTTAAGTGAACTCAAAACATACAAGAGTATAAATGCAATATCAAATGTTGCCACCAAGACTTGCATTTTGTAGAAAGTGCTACGTTATTACAGCTTGTATTGAAGTGCCCCATGCCAAACTAATTACCTAGTTTAGTCTGAAGATTTTCAAAGCACAATAACTTTTTGTGGTGATTAGGGTGTATTATTTTATTAATTTTATTTTTAGGGTTCGGTTTTATGCATTGGAAAAGTTAAAAAATAAAAAAAATGTTTTAAAACCTTTAAATGATGTTTTTTAAGCAAGGTACGCCACGAGTTCGTGTGGATACGTACCTATGGCGTACCCTGGATGTATCCACACGAACCCAGGTCGTATCCGCACCCGAACCCGTACGTATCCGTACAGAATATGTATCAGGCAGGGTTCAAGGGGGACAGGGATGCTTCCTGACATCATATGATTGTAACAATGCGTAGCTATGAAGTTGTGAGGAGTGCCTAGATAAGAAAGGCGTGACAGCACACATGAAGGAAGTGTTAGGAGTTACAAATCAAGAAAATACAAAGAGCAAGGTTTAGATCTTGTCTTAGATATGAAGGAAAGAGTTGTAGAGAAGAGAACGGTGATGGATCAATGACAAAGAGGCAGTCCAAGTGCATAGAGGAGAGAAAACACATCTTCGAACTGGAATGTGTTGGGTAGGTGTCTTCAAGCAGTTTATTCTCCATCACGAGAAGTTGGGTAGAGAGAAAAACATGAAGGGAATGAATCAATAAAGAGTTAAGGCGAAGAGTGACTGGAACTCACAAATCATGGCGATGATAGAGGAGATGGCCTCAAGATTGGATGTGCTGTAGAGAAGGTTGGCATAGAAGGAGAGAAGGGTTGTTGGGTTGTAGAATCCCATAATGAAGAAAGTAGAGGAACCTTGCAGAGAAGATAGGTATGGTGTGGAAGCACTTGCATTCTCAGGAAAGGAAAATCTCTATGTTCCACGGAGTCTCAAGATGGGAGACGGGTCTCGGGGATGGGGGGTCCAAGGGCCTAGGTTTGGGGATAGTGAGGGGATGGTGGTGCAAATATTTATAGTATTGAAAAATTAGTTATAAAAAAATGCATGAGGAATAACAAATAAAACCTTGAAATACTAAACACATTACATTGAACAATATAAATGCAAAATATCAATCTATTAATATTTATATCATAATTTATTTTCGAAATGATGATTACATCCAAATTTCAATTTCAATTGGCCAATGGCCCAATGCCTCTACTCATCCCCAAAGCCCGCACCAAACTTTTGTTGTTGCTTTCCCTCGTGCTAATGCTCTCAAACTCTCACTCGTGGAGCCTTGCTTGCTCTCACTCTTGCTCTAACTCTTGCACTTGTAGAACCTTGCTCAATGTTTTGTGATTTGTAGTGAGGGTGTGAAGTTTATTTATAGTTTTTTTGAGTGCTTAAAGTGTTGGTGTGGCAGCATAAACTATTATGGTTAGGGTTGGGGCACAAACATCTAAAATAATATGTTTTTAATTAAAAAACAACTTTTTGCCGTTTTTGCATCAGGGGACGGTTGCAGGTCTTCAAGATGGTTGAGGGACTTTGATAAGTTTCTGTGAGGTCTTGGGGATGTCCCCAAGTTTCCCAAACATCTGTTTGGGATAGAAACATCTCCATTTTAGGGGACATCCCTTGACTTGCTGGTGGTGGTGGTGGGACGGCGTGGGGTGTTTCCTAGAAGTCCCCAAGTCTCCAAGATCAATGACAATAATTTTTTTTTGGGGGGCGTGTCCTATATCGATAAGCTAAAAGAATGGATAGGAAAATATGTAGGTGGAGGGGTACACTTGGCCAAATATGTGGTGAAACTTCTTTGATATGCCAATGATCAGATTCGAATGGCAGGGTTAACCTGACTTAAGAGACCGCTTCCTGGCCATAAAACTCTTTTATGGAGAGAGGTAATGTCCCCTTGTAGGGCTGAAACATTGACAAAACCAAAATTTGAATGCAATCTCACTAAAAGGAAGAAGCATTTCCACTATCCAATTGAAACCCTAGCTGTTTATTGAAATTTGCATGTCAGGGAATACAAGTATCTCAGCCTAGATTTTCACAACAAACTGAAATTGGGATATATTGGTGAATGCTTCTCCAAATTAAATATAAGGTGGATGGAGAGCTTCAGTATGCGCAAGCCAAAATAGATGTAGCCAAATGCTGAATTAATACCTGTCTCACAATCTATTTTCAGGAAAACACATGGGAACTAGTCCACTTAATTGAGCTATAAGAATCTTCTCCCTCCATTTGATTTCAGCCCCAACTATGTATGACTTTTTGAAAATGCGCATCCTTATGAGTTTTCAGAATAGTGTTGAATTTCAAATAATAATGAAGTTTTTTTCCCTACATGCCTATTCAAATCTTTCACTACATAGCTTTTTAGTTTCTTTGTTAAGGTTTGGGCTCCAAACAATGCATTTAAACTCTCGAGATGACTTCTCCTTGATGCCCTAGTTGCAATCCAGCAACATGGTCTTCACTCTTCTTCCCGTGCAGCACCTAGGGTACTTGTGGTATCCATGTTTTTTGTTTTTTCAAGTATGCCACAAGTAAGGGCTTTAGTCATAACAACTTGGATGCCTCTACTAAGGGAGAATTCACACTTTAGTGCAGTTGGATTATTTCAATCAACCCTAGAACCAAGTTGAAAAGTCTTAGCATGTTTGAAGTGATTTTGTAATTAGGTGCTTTTGCGACTCCTTTCTATTTGCTTCCATTTCATATCTGGTAGCGCCAAGCCCATATTTCACCCATAGTTGCAAGTAAAACAAATCCAAGACCTTGGTGCTCTTCCAATCCTAGGAAGCTCTGCTATTCCTGCTTCAATTTTGTAATGCATAATGGGAGCTCTCCAACGCTCCTTTTATTCGTTTCACTTTAGGGAGTTTACATGCATCCGAATGATGTTAATAGTTGTGAAAGTATACACCAAAATATGTCCTATTTATGCATAACATTTTCTTGAGATCAGAGATGGACTCACCTTTGACCCTGGAAAGTTAAAAAGCTCTTTCGTTACTGGATGCATACCCTCTGCATACCTCTGGGACAGTTATCAGTTGGTTTTGCACAAACTTCGTTAACGAGGCTAATCTCCTCATTTACAAAGGATGTTAAACTTTTGTAGGGTCTGTAAGTGCTTTCTCAGAGGTGGAGAGACCGAGACTTGTTTCTACCATCGGAATTAGCCTCATATAGCATATAAGATCAACGGATGATTTCATTGCATATTTGACCAGAGTGAAGCCTTCAAACCTCTATTTTTGTCAATCCATTCTTCAGATATATTGACCAGCTGTGTCTTGCCCTCTACATCTGTGAGTCTCTGCTACTCCGGAACCAAATTCTTCATCCCCCTCCGAGAGTCATTCCCACGAGACAAATTACATCCTTATTTCTGGTTCCACCCGCAATTGGAGGAACTAAACGATAGAGCCATTCTGATCCAGTGTACAATGCATAGATCAGTTCGTCCCTGGTTTGGACCTTCACATCTCCGCCTGGTCACCATCAGCAGACTTGGCTCTGCACACTCGTACCAGAGGGACAACCCAACTCCATTCGTCTCCCATGGTTGTCGTTTTTGGTCTCAGATCTCAGCAGAGGAGAGTGCCCCTCGCCCCCCCTCTTCGGGTTGCCATTCCATCAGGAGCTTCTTTTCGTCGGCCTTGAATGTTAGGAGGGATGTGGCTACCATTTTTGAGTAGACCATTGGTCCTTGTTTGCCCCCTCCTTCATTCCCTTCTTTGCTTCTGCTCTTCTTTCTCCCCCACGTTTGTTCCATTGCCCACTGCCTGTGGGGGTTATGGCTTCAGGGTTTCTTGTTTGTTTTGGTTCTTTTCCTTTATTCTGTTTTTGGGAACTCGTTTTTGAGTTGTCCCCGCTCGCACTTTGTATATTGTTTGGGCTGTAGTCCCATTAACCTACTTTTTGTGGTCATTCGTTGGACATTAATATATTTATCTTATCTTATCTGCTAAACATAGTGACTTAAGGGCTCGCTTTTAGACACTTATGAATACTTCGAGACTCCACTTTATAAACAAAGAGCTTAAAGTGACCACTGTGAACTTGTAACTCCTGTGATCCATTTTGCCTTTATTCCAAAACAAGGACAAAATAAAGCCAACAATTTTTGGCGATGCAAGATTGGTTTTACACCTTAGATGCTTGTGTATCATATATTTGTTGTGGTTGATAGAATTTTGAAGATGACACTTTTTTCCTTGCAAAAATATAGTGATGCTTATAACGTTGTAAGTTTGTTTTTCAAAGAAGTTAGATTGCATAGATTGCCTAAAAGTATTACTTCAGACAAACATCAATATCGAGGGTCACTTTTGTAGAACATTGTGGAGGAAAGTAGGCATGGAGCTGCCGTATAGTTTATCATACCATCCAAAAATAGATGGACAAATAAAGGGCGAACATAAGTTTAGGAAATTTGCTCAAATGTTTGGTGGTTGGAAACAAGACAACACAATAGGACATGATTTTGGCTCAAACGTCTATAATAGAGCAATAAACAAGTCTGTTGAATGACCCCATTTTAGAACATGTATGGAAGATCAACCTAGGGAGCGATGAATCTGTTGAGATTGACAACAAAAAAAAGAGTGTGGATGCATAGGATTTTGTAGAGCATATGACCGAGTGTGAAGGAAGCTACATCAAAGTAGCCTAAAGTATAAGGAGAAGGTAGATGAAAAGAGGAGAGTCAAAGCATGGTAAGATCTTCACATATAATAGTATAATAATCCAAATAATATGCAAGAGATAATGAAGATCAACACAACACGAGATATTGGTTGGCCAAGTTGCCCTAATATTCTGCAATATATTGATAAATAGAATAAGTACTCTTATGGCAGGGCAACACCATACAATATTCCTTAATGAAGGAATAAATCCACAAGATCTTCCAATATGGGAATGGCACTTCGAGAGGGATGCCTCTAATATCCTTTTGCCAAATAGAAGACTCTTCACATACATGACATCCATCATAATGATATTCATTTCCTTTATATAGATACACATTATACTTATTGGGTGGGTAACACCTAATCTTAATGTAGGCTGACTCATTACCCAATATAAGTAATTCTACAAGTTACATGTGATATAACTAAGGGGGATGTGTGCCACATGTCGGCATCTCCATCAACCCATGTATATTATAATATCATATCCCTAGGTACATAACATGCCATCCCTCCTTGACATGTTTCATTCTCTAAACATGAGAAGAAACCAAGTAATAAGTGTGCTTTGAATCATTACACACTTTTTGTCATGCTCGATCATCCACCCATCTATATGCGATCTTGGTGGGTGATCTCTCTGAACTTGGTGCGATAATTTGTTGTGCTATTCTGATTTGATCCATGACCATGGTTGTTTCTCCCCAGCTTCCATGCATAGCCATAGTGATTACTTCTATGATTCCGTCTTCCATAATTGTGGCGAATTTGATTCCATTTATAGTTGTAGTGGTTGTTCCTCTTATTCCTTGTCTAGCCATATTGGTTGCTTCTCTAACGTGCCCTAACATGCCTCCATGATTGTTGCTTGTCATGATGATGTAGATGTCTATATGCCTCAACGTTAGTGTCCTTGATCTTAGTGACCTTTTCTTCTACTTTATCAACCTCTTCTATCTTTTGGTTTACTAGTGCCTTTGTTTCTTGAGTAGATGAATTGTTATTTTTTTATTTTTCTTGATTTTCTTCTTGTTCTTCTTCAAAGTCTTCTTTGCGCTCTTCTTCACCATCTTCAGATCAACCTCACACTCGATATTGACCTTTCTTTGTTCTTCGTTAAGTGTGATATCCTGCAAGGTGACCTTCTTTTTCTTGTACCAAATCGTCATAAACTTCTTCTACACAATAATATTGATTGTTCCGAAGGTATCTAACCAAGTATATCCAAGAACAATATCCAAACCATCCATAACTAAATCATAAAAATGAGTGCAAAACATATTTGTCCATAGTGAGCTTCAAATCTTCAAAAGCATGAATCTTTTTACCATCCACTTGAGCTTCCTTGATATTCCTCGCTTAAATATGTAAATGTTGAGCCACATCGATGATGATGGAGTTATACTTACTACTAGGGTTTATGGACACAATAATCTTCTTCCTTTGAACACAACCACAAGTTTGAGATATAGAAGTTGTTTTCTTTGGAGTTAAATTTCTTGACCCATTACCCTCTATCTCTACTTCTTCATCAAGATCCTCTACCTCTCCTTATACATCATTCTTATCGTCTTCATCATCATCATCGGGTTCCTCTTCTTTTTCTTCTTCATCCTTTTCATCATCATCTGCATCCTCTTCCTCCTCATCAATGTCATCATTATTTTCTTCCTAATCTTCCACATCATCCTCTATTTTCGTCTTCCCATACTTACCCTCCATATTCTCCATATTTTGTACTCTCATTCATATCTATGAAAAAATCTATGAGATATTCTCAATCCATGAATCATACAGGGTTTCGTGAATATTAGTATTTGTTGTCACATAGAAGAAGAAACTTGCAAGATTTTTTTGCCCAATTTTTTTCAAAATTGGTTTCGTAAGTGAATTGAGTTCCCTTGGTAATTTTTCAAAGTTTTGGGCCTTCCACTGGCTTTATCACCCCTTGGAGGAATAAGTGGAACAGTTCCATTTGTTCCTTTGTTCCTTGTTTGGAGTGATAAGGCGACTTCGTGTTTTAAAAGTGGTGTTTTGGGAAAAGCGTTTTGTTCTTCGTCAGTTTTGAACCCTCCCGTTAGGAACAAGTGGAACTGTTCCCACATTCCACTAGTTCCCCAGTGAGGCAACTTGAGTGGTGGGAATTGGGCACTATATCGGTGATGTCACCTATTTGGAGAACCAACAAAATTGTTCTTTGATTCCACTACTGCCCCAACCGTGCAATAGGCATGAGAAACAAAGGTTCAAATACATGATGTGTTAGCTTTACCACCTCCACAAGGAACATTAAGAACCGTTCCTCGGTTCCTTCATGGAGGCGATAAGCTGACTAGGCAGTCAATAAAACAAAATGTTTTAATAAGTTCCATGGGCTATAAAGTTTTCCGACGAAGAATTGGGGGCAATATCATTTCAAGTCATTTTTACACTACCCAAATGAATTGAGCTCTGCCCACCGTCGAATCTGTCTTTTCCAATTATTTGCCCTCCAGAAATGCTTTTAACCAGTGGAATTCAAATTCAAACACACCAACAAAATCGCCTCTTCAAGACCTTCACTTCCACAGTCTTGGTGAGTATTTCCATTGTTTTTTTTGCTCTGTTGATGATTTCTCCTTGTTGTATCCTCATTTACTATTGAAATTTCAATTCACTACCATTTCTGCCCACCCCTTCTCCGAATTGATAAATTTGAGTTCCAAACCATCAAAATGAAGTTCCAATACACCGGCTATGAACACATTTCTTCCTTGGAGACCAACATCCCTGAAATTGGGGATACCAATGTAAAACATATGGATCTACCTAAATTTTGGACTAGAATGGAAGAAGGCAAAAGGATTGCATTGGAAAAGTATATTTTCAGCAGTGGCTTAGCTCATGCAGCTGGTTTTCCAAACTCGGTTCATTGTGTAGATATAGTACTAGCATGTTGTCAGTCTTTTGATGCAAACACCAAAGAGTTGAGGGATCCACAAGGTCAAGTTATTGCTTAGCTGGATGCTCACCATATAAATGTGGCTTTTGGTATCATACCTTTAGTTGATTCTAAAGTCATACGTCTAGAAATGACTCAGAGAGAATTTGATGTCACACCTAACAAATATTAGGCAATGATTGCAAAATCATGGTTGAACAAGAAAAAGAAAGGACCATTCAAACTTGCTAAAACCCTACGTAGAACTGACTTTTTTGAGGAACTGTCAAACATGATAACACTATTGGCTAGAGTTATGGGACTCTCCACCACCAGTGAATTCCATAATTGGATTTGCATTTTTATCAACCTTATTTATGAAGGAAAGCAATCGTTCAATTAGGGAGAGATTATCAATGAGAATTTTGTCAAGTCAACTCACACAATTGGGCAACACCAAGTCATTTTACACGACTTCCTGTCTAATGTACATTATTGCTGCGTACAGGATATGGGATGGCCTTTTGGGACCAGGAAGACAAGACTGTTCTCGGCCCATGTATGATTGCTATACTTAACTCACAGATGAGAATAGGAAAATCCATTTTAGGAGAGTGAATGATGCATTCAGTTTGTTCATTGTAAGGCTGCACGCCTGATAGAATTTTTCAAGAAGCCAAGCAACTGATTATGACTTATGGCAACTTCTTCATTCAGTTTCGAAGGTTCACTTACGTCAGGGTTGCAGGTTTTGAAAGCTATTCCTTATAAACTTCCTATTTTTTGTAGTGATAAACTCATTCTCATTGAGTTATGTAGACAATTGGATATATTTCACAAAGTCTGTTGAGATAGGAAAGTTCAAGGAATCAAATTCCCCACTGCTTTAGGCCACTGTGCATGTAGATCTGGGATTGATGCACAAAATGTTGAGAGAAGAATTACTCCCTTCAATATGCACCCGTACTTGAAAAGGCTCTCATTTGATAGTAAAAATTTCACCAATAATAAACTTTGACTCCCCGGAATTTATTCACATGAACCCACCATTGAAGATTATTTGGAGGATTGCAATGATGAATTTGAAGTAAGGAGGGAATATGTAAGGATGTCCTTGCATCAAATTCAAATCTTCAAACAGGATCAAGTTCTGGAAAACGTGGTATATGATTAAATTGAATTGTGTGAACTTGAATTTGAGGCATCCATCCAATATTGATTGGTTGGTCCCACAAAGAAAAGGATAATATTGATTATCTTAGAATCCATGTAATTAAAAGGACTAAGAGGTGATATCAAAAGAAATTAGCCGAGTTTAAAGCTACAGAGAAGGTTGCTCCCCAAGGTCAACAAGATGTGCCTTCTTCTTCAGCTCATCAACCTTTCAATACTATAGTCTATACCCGGATTCCAAAGGTTGATCCTGCAGTAGAAGAAAATAATCCAAAAGAAGCCCTTTCAGAGAATGTTGATGGAGGAAGCAACTCAATACAAAAAATTGATAGTCATAAGAGCTCCCGCCTCTCCTTCGGTATCAGGGGAGTGTTCCCCCTCCTGTTGACATCGTATCTCTACAAACTACTGCTCCTCTCATAAGTATTCCAGTATGAAACCAACCTGAAGTAGTTGTTGGGGACTCTTCATTCACATGGGTACAATCTCTCATTGAAAAGAAAAGAAAAAAAATCTAGAAGTCACCGTTCCCGACTATGATGTTATGGCACGTCCACTTCAAGGTACCTCAACTTCTAAGAAGGCCAAAACCACTTCTTGCCTAGATCAGATTTCTGATCCTTCCGGCCAGCACTTTTTGGACACTACACAACCTACCTCTTATAAGAGAGTGAAATTACTTTCGCCGACTATGAGCTCACAAGAGTCTCGTTGGGAGAGGCTACTCTTGAGGGCGATGTACATAACCTCAAGGAAACACTTTTAAGAGTCATTGAAAGAGTGGAGAATGGTAAACAAATCTAGGAGCAACTGGAAGAACAAGGTCATACTCTTACTGCTTATATCAAGGCTTTTCTATCTCTTGATCCTACTCCAATATCATCTCTTCCTTTCACTGCCTTAGTAGAATAAATTTATATCAAGGCCATTGTTGAAATTCCCAAGTACAACCATTGAGGCAAAACAATGGAAGCACATGTGGAAAAGTTGTTAATGAATGGCCTCAAATTATTGATGAATCCACAAGGCCTTATGAGCAACTACTTGAGGCACAGAAACAGTTGAAAAGCCAAATTGAAAATGCTAGAAAAGAAGCCAACTTTGTGGGCAAGTTTAACACACGACTTAAGAATTATGGCTTGTACTGATGAAAAAAATTCTTCTCTTTGTTAAGATAAGATATGATAAGATAATTTTATTAATGTCGAACAAATGACCACAAAAGTAGGTCAATGGGATTGCAGAATACAAAGCCAATGAAACTAGCAAGAGGACCCAAACGGGTCGCCCGAAACACAAGGAGAGAAAGGAGAAAAAGAGAAGGAAGCAACAAGTGCCGGGAATCCAGAAAAGAAGAAGAAGAGGATGATAGTGTGGGGGGAAGCGGAAGAAGGAGCAACACCCCCAATAGCATCACCTAACATTCAAGACCGACTGGAAGTAACTCGCGATCCGTTGATGTCCAGTAATTGAATTTGTGGAATGGCTGGAAAGCCGATGTTTGGGCGGGAGACGGGGCCTCTGCGTACATCTGGTGGATCTTTGTCTATGTGGGGGGGACCCGAGACGCTCCTGAGGTAGGGAACCTCTGGTGAAGGAAGTGGTAGTTATGAGTCCTGGACAGATGTGAATTGGGGGGTCCATACTCGTGTCAAGATGCCGCTTGGTGCCCCTCCCTGGGGAGAGCACCGAGAAGAATGAGGCGATCAGTTTAGTATCCATTCGTTTGGGAGGAGGGTGAAGGAGCCTGTCTCGAAGCTCAAGGGCCTCCTGTAGATAAAGAGCAAGACATCTCTGATCATGGTATCTGAAGAAAGCTGCGAAGGATGGACGCTCACAGAACAGATAATGGAATCTCCCCCTAATTTTGGATCTATTGCCTCAAAGCATGTTTAATGTTCCTTTTTCTAAATTAGAAATACTTAATAGTATGTTTAAGTTGAGCCTAAATAACTCTCTATTTATGGGCAGCTTAATAATATCTTATTAAAATAAAATGTATATTTAAATAAGTTGTCATGCAAAATGTCTTGCATGAAAAATTCAAAAAAAATGTCATGAAAACCTATACCTCATACTTGAAAATCCCTCTCCCGGTCCATTGTAAACTTGTCCTTTAGCCAACTCATTTAATGATGTTACCATCATAACAGCCAAGATGAAATGTGATAACATTTATTTTCAAGCGTGTTTCATATGCAAGGAAGTGATTAATAAATTCATTCAAGATTCATTTAGAAGGAATTACTCCTGGGAGGCCTAAAAAGGTCTATTTTTCAGGATTTTTCACACTAGATGAAAACCCCTTGGAAGCTAACATGTTGAGGAACAACCCACCTGAGGAGTTTTAAATGCGAGATAAAATATGCCCTGAAATGATGTTTCGGAATATTTAGGAAATATTTGTAACCTTAGGAAAATCTTCTTCAAACCGAGTTATTTCTCAGTCAGTGATGGGGATTACATTTTCCTAAAAAGCAAGCTGTTCAAGTTTTAAAGGTTTCAGGAGCCTTGGGATGAATAAGAATGTGATCGGATAATCATTAGAAATATAATAATGCCTAATTTACATTGTACAATAGGTTATCAAGAAATTTTTTGGAGTGGATTTGTAGATATTGACCTGATAGTACATGTAAAGATTCCTAATCCTGGTGGAGATTCAACTGGAGATTATAAGAGTTTTGAGAAGATTTGATACATGATTCAAAGTAAAATTTGACATATTTGAGGCCTTCATTACATCTAAGGTGTTCTTCTCTGTTTTTGATCATCATAAAATTTAGTGGCAATATCTTTTCATCTTGTGCATATGCTTGAGCAAAATTGAAAATGGGGGTAAATTAAAAATTTCAAGAGGAATTGGCTCTTGGAAATGATGGGAATGTTCTCATAAAACATTTTTGGAGTAAAAATAATATAAAATTGTGCTATGGAAAGTATAATCCTAGCCCCTATGGAGAGAAAATGTGTCTAGGTAGCTATTTCCGACAATGTCTGGCGAAGGAAAACATCTATTTGTGGAAAAACTGCACTTGGAGACCCATGATGTCCCTTTGTACCTTTGTAACCTTGCCCAAAACAACATGTGAGGGACATAAAAATGTGCCACCATGGTGGAGGGTAATTTTTTGTCACTTAAAAGTTGACTTGGTGGTTATAAAATGTCTTACACTCACCTAACCCACCTAACCACTTCTCATGATGACTTAACCCATGACACATTTTGAGAAGGATGATGTCCCTTTTTTCCCTTCCCTAAAAGGGTGACCCTAAACCATGGCACACTTTGAGAAGGATTATTTCCCTTTTTCCCCTTCCCCAAAGGGATTTGGGGGAAACTAAAGTGTGCCACCATGTGAGGAGTTCATTGTTTCATCACCTTAAAGCACCAAGTGAGTGTTTAGAGTATGGTTTCAACCTCACCATTCATATCTAGGCCCTTCCTCTCATGAAGATCAGACCCATGGAAAATTTTGAGAAGGGTGATTTCCATCTTTGTCTCATTTTCAAAATGGATATGGGGGGCACAAAAGTGCTCCACCATGTGGAGGAGGAGATCTTTCGTCACTTAAGTGCTCAACATGAAGTGTTAGGCAAGTGTTTTCCACTCACTCTCATGACTTGTTTTTTCCCCCTTTTATGTTTTTTCCACCCTTGGTGAATTTTTGAGGGGTTGATGTCCTTTTTTCCCTTACTAAATTTGGTAAGGGACATGGGGAAATCTTGTAGACCTATTTAGAAACTTTTAACCCGACTCTTCCACCCATGAGTCCCCAGTTAACCTGGGTTAAGCATGGTGAGTCCAGTGATGGGTTAACTAGGTTTATGAGTGAGGGAAGGTGTAAAATTTCATAATTATTGATTTCTCACTCATTATTCATGTTTTAAAATCCCTCATTTCATGTCCTCCCTTACTGTTATATTGCTGAAATTTCCCCAAAATCCCTCATGCTCAAAAACACACTTTTTATCATATCTCACAAACCCTTGCTCGGATCTTCCATGAGATTTAAACTGAAGCTTCCTTGAAAAAACGAACTTTAAGGGGAGATTTTTCATGCCTCCATTAATTAACCCTACTATTTTCTACATCCCCTTGAAATTTTTAGACAAAACTACTCATTTCCCATATTTGCACAAATCTGGCAATTGAAATCACTCTGAAAATTAGAGCAAAGGCCTAAAATGAAAAACAAAAACTTCTGCAAGTTGTTTCATTTGAATCTGACACCAGGAAGACCAATTTGTATTTGTAGTAATAATTCATGAGGAAAAATTACTATTAATATTAAGTCTGAGAAAAATGTGCATTCATACACCTCATTTCATTCCCCTATGTTCGAGACACTCAAAATTGCCAAAATTTGAAAGATTGGTGAAAATTGGCTAAAATGGGACAATAGTGATGAATATTATAAAAATAGTAAATAGATGGGATAATGAGCTCAAAATGATCACATGTTTTAGTCCTTCATATCATTCTATAATGGTCCTAGCACTCACAGGAACTCTATCCCTTGGGTTTCAAGCAAAATCCTGTCACATTTCCCGATGCGATGAGCATAAAATGCCAAAATGGTAAAAATGTTATTTTTTACCGAAGATCTATTTCAATTCATCCCACATGGAATTTCATGATAAAAAGGTGTATGGCATTGGTTATTGGTTTCATTCTTCTTCCCTTGCTCCAAAATTAGAAGGATTTGGTCTCATGTTTCATTCATCATCAGTGCTCTTGTAGTGGCAGAATCATGATCATGCATGTGTGAGCAAAATGTACTAATTTCTCCCATGTGAATGATTAATCATAAAAATTTGATAGTGTCTCAAGGACTTATAAAGATTGTCTCAGTGAGGGAAGTAACCTTTTGATGTTCTCAGTGGTCTAATTTCTCAAGTTTATCACCACTCCTCTTCTCGGTGTGTTCATGCAATGTTGTAGAGGTTCATCATTCCAAGAGTTTTCAAAAGAAGGAAAAGTTTTCAAAGGTCTTCATCGGAGATCTTCATCAGTGTGTCACAGTGGAGGGTAATCATGGATCAAGTTGTTATTCATCAATATCTTTAGAGCTGATCTTCATCGAAGACGGAATAGATATCTTCAACCATGTTTTAAAGAAATTCTTCTTTCCTCTCCTCATTCTTTCTCCTCTTCTCTCCTCACTTTTTAATTATTCATTGTAAGAAATCATTGTATTTTTTCTTATTCACTTAAGTGAATCTAATGTTGAAATATAAAAGTCCCTTTTGATTTATAAAAAGGGAACTTATTTTCTCATTTCCTAGGAAATTGAAAGAGTCACAAGTGGAATAAAGACATGAAGGGTCATGCGGGGGGTAGATGAAGATTTGCATTGTAAAGCATATATACTTGGGAGAGCCTCATCATTTCTAAGGGATGGTTATTCTTGTTTACTAGCTCCCACACTCTCTCTAGGAACAAGTGATCAAATTTCCTCTATTTCCTTTGCTTATGTTTCCTCTCCATCTCAACTATACTCCATGAGCATGTACTTGTTTAATATTATGCATTGAGACTTTGTGCTTTTTTGTATTTTGTTCCTTGTTCTATGTGAATGGTGTCTTCTCATTGAATTCATGGATATATTCTGGTTTTGAAACAATGAACTTTGCTGTACTATTTATTGTGCAAAACCCTCATTTTACTATTCTCTTCATACTTCTGATTCGAAATTTTTCCTCCCTTGTAGAATCCACAAGCACTTTGCCACAAGTGTAGCGTAGTACCCCTGTGTGATCCCCGATTGAAAGACCACCCCAATTCATAGAATAGTGTACATAATTTCTTGTTTTCAATAAATGGAACTGCCCCATTCAAGCAGAGGGACTTAGTTCCGCACACTGTTGGTGAGAGAACCTCAATTCGCCCACCTGACAAATTATTTCGCCAACAAAAACTAAAGTAGAAAGAAGACCCTTAGCCTATTTTCATTATTTTCAGCTGACTAAATGGGGGGAAGTAAATTAATAATTTAATTTTAAGTGCTAAAGTAGTTTTAATTATTGACACTTTAATTAAATTATTAAAAATAGGGAAAAGTGCATTTAATTAATTAAATGCCCAAGTGGAGCGACCCAAAAGGAGAACTAAAAAGGGGAAAAGTAAATGTTATGAAAGCAACAAGGGGGACCTGTATGGTGCGCTTTACAAGGAAAAAGAAAGAAAAGACTATAAAGGCAAATGTTGGAGCTCATTGTAAGGATAAGATAAGATAAGATAATTATATCAAATGTCCAACAAGTGACCACAAAAATAGGTCAATGGGACTACACCATACAAAGCAAAGAAAAAGCAGCGGGGAAAACCTAAAAGGGTCTCCGAAAACAACAAAAGAAGAAGAATGAGAGTACAAAGAAGGAGAGGAGGTGAATTTGATCTTTCTCTTTGGAAATTAGAGCATTAAGCTCTCATTTTCGGTTTGAGGACGAAAACCCTCCTTAGATCCTATTGGGGAGGAAAACTCTCAATAGTCACAACACTCGGGGACGAAAACCCTCATTTCTTGCATTGGCGGCTTCATTTGGGAGTCACAAGTGAGCTTAAAATTCAAAATTTCAGAACGACAAGGGTTTCCATCTGTGGCAGGGAACAAATGTAATGTCCCTTTCGGAAACAAAACTGAAAATTAAGGTAATTAGCTCAAAACCAAAGATCTCCCAATCTGATTTTAGAAACCAGCCAATTGAAAGTAATCTGATTATTGCAATGTTCTAGGGCAACGAATTGTTTGTGGGATTCAACTTCACTTTTTAGCCTTCAAAACCCTTCAGTTAACCCCACTTGAATTTCTAAAATTATGTTATAACTTCAACCAATCATATAATGCAAGAAATCTGATTTTTAATGCCCTAGATATGAAGATACAAATTTCATAAAACCCTTGTCTGTAGTGTATCCTTAAAAAATTATAACTCAACATAGAAAAGCACCAAAAATCATGAAACTTGAGATATTGGCCTTATAAAATATAGAGAATAAGATGATAATTCTAGATTTTCCAAAATGTCACCGCACATACCAAAACATAACTCAAATATAGGTCGCCCCTCATGAAATCAAATATAATTCGCACCAACAATTGATAAAATGGAATATTTCACCTTTATAAATCATAAGGAACTCAAACATGCAAAGAAATCACATAGAAATCAGCAATATCCTTGAAAACATACCTCTAAGCAAGTCGCTTAGGGCAGAAATCTGTTATAACCAACAATGAGATCAATACATATGAGATAATGTGGGTTTTCGTCCACATTACCCTCTCCTCAAGGGTTTTCGTCCTTGAATGAGATGGAGAAAGGGATTCAACAAGCAACCTTCACCAATAAGATAGATTCACCAACAAACATCCTTACAAAATGACTAAGCGACCTCCTTATATAGGACATAAGGGGTGCTTATTACAATGCAATCCAAAAAGGCCGACCTCTTAAGGGAGGATCTTTTAAAAGTTCATTAAGTATTGGACGTACATGCCACAAATACTTATTTTATTTCCTAATTACATAGCCATCGATTGGAGCACTAATCGCCCAATAGGAATACATAATTATATAAATGAATAATAACTATCAAAAATAATGATGCAACTACGAAGCTTAGATCTTCCCCTTGCTTTCTCCTTCAAACCCACGGGGAGAAAATGGGTTAAGGTCTTCAATTGGAGTTAGCTCGAAAAGGGGACATGCCAACAATTTCCAGCCTAGGGCCATTCTTTTTTGGGGCTGCCACATTTTTTTTCAGCTTGGGTGACCGATTTGGAGATTTTGGGACAACATTTCAAAGGGGTTTTTTGTGGTGGGATAAATCTGATATTAATTTTGTTTGATAGCTGCCATTTTTGTGATCATTTTGAGCTATCATTTGCATTTTATGTCCAAGTATTTCTGAAGATATGGATTTTTGAAGTTTTAGCTATTTTGGAGCAATAATTAATTCCAATCGTTTGTATTTTGTTGTTTAAGCATTTATTTTGCATGATTTCAATCATGAGTTTCATGTTGATGTTTTTTTGAAGATTTGTGTTTTGGGAAATATTAAAATTTGTATTTTACCTAGGTCATTTAGGGTTTTGGGGATCTAAAACAGGTCGCTACCCTATTTTTTTGCGTCAAATCAAATTGTTGTCATAAAAAATCAGATTTATACAAGTGGCTGTCATAAATTCCAACAATGTTCCATTAGGGTTTTGGTAAAAATCCAAATTCCTCAAACTCGAGTTTGAAAGTGACATTACAATGGATCAAAGCATCAATCTTCCCTACCTGTGAATCACGAGGACAACAACTAATCTACCATTATTTTGCCAAGCGAAATTTTTACAAAGGGAAGAAAAGTTAGATTCCATTCCCATGGTGGTGATACGATTATAGCAGTTAAAAAGAAGACTGCAGGAAGAAGAGAAAGAATAAAAACCTCAAGAAGCTGCAAAGGAATACATTTTGATGGTGGAGCATGAGGAAAAAGAGCACTTAGAGTTGCTGAAGATTGAGAAGGAACAACCCTTAAAGGAGTCCACCTTGCAAGTTGAAGAGGAGTCCTCCAAAGGAAAAGGTATTTAATTGAATGAACAAATGTTGGCATAAAAAAGAAAAAGGATTTCAGATTTTCAAGTACAGAGGATGTAATGAAGACCTAGCAAGGGTGTGATGAATGGCTAAGAAGAGCTAGGGAAGCTAAGTTGATATTCGCTCAAGCAAAACAACACCTACAAAAATTTAGAGAAGAAGCAATATATGAAAGTGGTGAAAAGAGAAAATAGCAACAATTTTCCCTTCAAATCATGAAATTTATGAGGTGGAGTTCTAGGAAGACTTTGTGGGAAGACATGCACATGAGAAAGGTACATGTAATGCCCCCTTTTTTTTCGAATTGATCCAATTGAAGCCTTCTTGCCCATTCTTCTTCCCTTGGGCAAGAAGAAGATGAACAAGGGAAGCCCTTGGATTATATTTTAGTTTTTCTTTAATTAATAATTATATTTTTCTTCTTAAGCAGGTTGGCTGGGTTGGAGAGCTTTTAATATAAGCTTAAAGATGAATTAAGCTTCTAAGGAGGTCGGTCTTGGGGAATCCTCCCTGAAAGACTCTTGGCACCACCATAAGGTTATATAAGGGGTCGCATGGGCTCATTTTGGGCATGTTTTTGGCTAATATAATTTTATCTCTTTGGTTCTAGAGTTGGTTGCTCTATTCCAATCCACTAAGGGGCGAAAATACATTAGTATGGCAAGCAAGAAACAAAACCCTTCCTTGTTGAGTCACACTTCCCTCTTGCATCGAGTTGTGCCCCTCCTTTGTCGAGTCGTGCTACCCTCTTGCATCGAGTTGTGTTCCTCCTGCGTCAAGTCGTGCTCCCCTCTTGCATCGAGTCATGCTCCTCCTGCGTCGAGTTATGCTCTGCCCTTCCCCTCACTTCGAGCTCCCTCACTTTGAGCTCTGCCCTCCCTCCTGCGTCGAGCTTCATGCCCTTCCTGTCAATCTTCTTCCTTGCCAACTCTGTCATGCCATTCTCCCTTCCCTGTCGAACTCTTCCCTTTGACATTCCCTTCCTTCCATATCCTTATAACTCCTCACTTTTGCTCTGTTATAATCGTGTGACTGTCTCTTCTTGCCCACGATTACCTTCAACTTGCATTTCAAGGGACTCGGCGAGGGTTTATCTCCAACTGCTTTGCTGGCTTTGAATGTGCAGGTCTCAGCTGGTCGTTTTGGTTTAATTGCTCCCATGATTCCGTGGTGCTCGATGCCCCCCTTTAGCAACTTGTTTCTTAGCCCCTTGGTTATCTCCCCCTTGCAGACGGTCATCCTAGCGGAGCTTCTTTCCACCTAGGGTAATATGGAACAATCCCCAACCACAGACAACAACATGAAATTGTTATCAGAAGTTTCCTATTTAGAAAAAAAAAACTTCAAGGAAAATTATGATGTCTTACAGGCACTTCTAAACAGGACGGAACAGTTGAAAATTGCTAATCAGGCCCTCCACACGGAAGTTGGTGCTCTCCGATAAACTCAACAACAGATAAAATCAAGGCTTTTAGGGCCAAGAGGATGTTATTTTCCCTTGCTTATAAGATCTTCTTTGATGAGGATCTTACTAGGTCATAGGTAGCCGAGCTCAAACACTCTAGGGATCTAGTTTTGGCAGCTCGGAAAGCAAGGAAGTGGGCAGTTATCAGAAACCTTCGGGTGGTAATTAGAGACACTTTACCTCCTGGATGGGAGTCTTGTCCCTAGTCTTCCAAATGACGGGCCACGAAGGGGGGGCAGCTGGACAAGGGCGTGACTATTAGATGTTGGAACGATAATGGCTCCTTTTGGTCCTCACATGGTCTTATTTTGGATGCTCTTAGTTCCGCAGACTTCCTCTTTATCACAAAGACTCACGAGATTCTTATGAGGCCTCTTCTTGATATTACGAGCTATCATTGGTGCTTTGCGTATAGGCATAAGACTAGGAACTCGGGTGGCGTCAGAGGTTCTGGAGGGGCCTGCTTGTATAGAGATTCGCTCCAGAGCAGGATCTCTTTTGTTGCCAAAGATGAATTTGCCAGGTTCTTATGGGTTCAGATTTAGGGTGTGGGTCCCTTCTGTAGGTATATCTACATTTTAGTGTGTTACTTCCCTTCGGCTTCCTCCCCTTATGCCATTCATAATGGTCCCGATGGTGATCCCTTTACCGACTTGTATGATAATATTGCCTAGTACTTAGTGGTCGGAGAAGTCATCCTTTTGGGGGATTTCATTGCCCGCACCAAAGCACTTCCAGGTTCCTATTCATGCCCGGGCAGAGGATATGTTCTGCACTCAGACAATTGATCCAGAGACGGTGGACTTGCACATGACTTCAAAGGATGATTCAAGGCCCCTCATTGCTTATGGCCGAAACCTCTTGCAGGTTGGAGAATCACATGAGCTAATTATCCTCAATGAGATTGCTTGCTTTCCTGATTCGCATCTCTTTACATGTCGCATGGTGGTGGTGCGAGTGTGGTGGATTACGTCCTATCCAGCCAGAGCTCCTTGTCATTGATCAACCACTTATCCATTTCTTCCATTCCCCTTGCCGATCATGCCCTTCTCTCTATGTCCCTCCGTGTCGACATTCCCCCCCTCCCGCCACTACTCCCCCCCTTCATGGCCCCCCTCGTACTACTTTCCATTTCACCGATGGGGATCTTAGTTCCTTTTCCTCCAGTCTTAGGCAACTTCTCCCCCCTGAGTCCCAGTTCTTTTCTATGGGAAATGTTGCTGCCAAATACACCCCTCCTTTCCTCCATCATTTGGGAGGCCTCCCTCATGTCCTTCCCTAGTTCCACCCGGCCTTCTTCTACCTCCCATCCATGGAATACTTGCCCCATGAACGAATGGTATGATGATGAGTGCAAAATTTTCCACAGACAGTTACAACATGCTTTTAACCAAGCCCATCCCTCCTATCATACCTTTAAAGCCTCTTATTGTTGTCTCCTTTGCTGTAAAACACGCAACTTCATTTTCTAGCGTAGACGAACTTTATGTGAGTCTCTTCGACACTCTCCTAAACATTTTTGGCGCAACATTTTCCCCCGCCACTCATCTCTTGCCTTTGAGATTAACTCCAATAACATGTTCTCTCACATCTCCAGGCTTTATGATATTCCTGGACAACCACTTATCTAGGTCGACAACCCACCTCCCTTGTGCCATGGTTTTACCTACACTAAAATCAGAGAGGCAATCAAGATGATGAACTAGTAGCAAGGTAGCGGATGAGGAGGGGTTCCAAGCAGAATTCTTCAAACTTGGTCAAGGGGTTCTTTGCAGTTATTTGACTGAGCTCTTCAATCACGTGGTTTGCTTGGGTTTTCCGCCATGTTGGGCACCCATATCATTCACTCGATTCACAAATCGGGTTCCAGCTCAGACCCAAATAACTACAAGACCATTATGGTGGGTCATACATTCTCCAAGCTTTATGCTACAATGTTACACATGCAATTATCAAACGAGCTAGAGCAGAGAAACATTAGAGCCAGGGGGCAAGGTGGCTTTCGGCCTAATCAGTAAACTATTGACCATTTCTTCACTCTCTGGGCCATTATTGAGGAGGCATGTCATCGCTCGTCGAAGGTCTATTGTTGCTTTGTGGATTTTTGAAAAGCGTTTGACTCTGTCCCACGTGAGGCACTTTTTCAGGGGCTTCCGTGACATTGGCATCTCTGAGACCCTCCTCACGACCATCATGTGTATGTACGAAACTATTTTGGGCCGCCTCCGCACCTCCCAGGGAAAGTCAAAGTTTATCAAGAGTACCATTGGGGTTAAGCAAGGGTGCCCCCTATTGCCAACTCTGTTTGGGATCTACATTGACGAGCCTTGAGTCTTTTCTCCATGAGCATATTCAACGAAGTGATAGGTGCCTCCTGTACCAAGTTTTGATATCCATTCTTCTCTTTGCAAATGATGTGGTATCTCCTAGCTTCTTCTCCTAAGGGTTTATAGAGACAGCTCGATGCCTTAGCTTTGTTTTGTGATCTTCGGCAGTTAACGGTTAAATTGGGTAAAACCAAGGTTAGGTCTTCAATGGTTTGAAGACCTCACATCTTCACTTCTTCTTCAGAGGGGAGGAGATTAAGATCATCAACTCTTATACCTACTTGGGGATTCTGTTCTTTGCCCTCATTTTAGTTTGAGACATGCTTTCCAACCTCAAGTTAACAAGGGCTATGTGTCTTTAGTTCTTCTTAAGAGACAGTGCTTCCGCCATCACTTTCAGGACATCTCCTCCAAAATGTCCCTCATGGACACCCTCATTAGACCCACGGTTCTCTACGGTTTAATTGCTTAAGGACCCTCTTTGCTGGGTACTGACTAGGCTTCCATCGTGAGGCTCGAGACTCTTCTCCTTCACCGCTTCATCAGATGTAAGCAATCTGTACCCCAACACATCATTTTGGCAGACTTTGGAGCCCATCCTTTCAGACTGGAGACCATATTTGACTTAGTTTCTTTCTTATACCGCATTCGGGGCTTCGCAGAAATTGCTAAGGGGCGAGATAGGTACCCGTACTTGGCATACTGTTCTTCTGAGGTTGTTGCTCTTTCAGACTCCCCCTTGCCGGCGTCGCGGTTGGTATGTTGAGGTCTCCAAATTTCTGGGGGCAGTTGGTATTTAGATGGATCATCTTCCACCTTTTTAGTACTCCTTGGACACTTCAAGCCACCTTCTGCATACGAAATAGGAGATGAACATGATCATCAAAGAGGATATTTACAGGCAGGTCATCCATACCACTTGTGTAAATCCTTAGGGGGGGTTACGTACCAAAATGGCCTTTTACGCTGAGCATTTTTTAGAGATGAGGGACTGTATCATTATCCGCCCTTAGTACACCCTTCGGCATTGGATGCATGCCCTTCGCATCCCCCTTTGTCAGTTTAGGGTTGGTTCTCATAGACTTCGTTGTGAGACAGATCACCACCTTTATTGTTTAGACAGGATCTGCCAGTTATGTAGCCTCCAGGAGACCAAGACAAAAACACAATTTATCTTTCTGTGCCCCATTTACTATGAGATCAGAGGGAAGTTTCACTATTTGTTTAGGAGGACGCAATATTTGTTTGACTTCTTCAGGTTTGAGGATCATAGGTGGTTTGGCTTTATATTTACATAAGGCTTTGGAGCTCTGTGAGCACACTCTTGCTCCGCATCCTAGACCGGACTCTACCTAGCGGATCACTTCCTTGTTCACATTGTTACCGGTAGAGAGAGGCACTAAGCACCCTAGTGAGACCATCCTCGCTTCTTCCTCTAGATTGGTTCGGCCCAGGGAAACCATCCATGGTTCTCCGAGTCATCACAGGCATGCCCGTACTAGACCTGGCCTTAAGAGATAGATGAGACTCACTAGGCATCAGAGGGATAATACTGTATCTAGATAGCAACATACTAGACATACTCTTTCTTCGGCTGGTCGGCATTCTATTCTTAGCTTCTTCCAAGTCGGCTTCAAATGTTATAAGAGTTGGATCTTCCATTTTGTGATGGGCTTTCCTCTTTTCTTCTCCTTAGTCTCTTTCCCCCTTCTTCCTCTCACTTGTTTTTTTCCACCCCCATTTTGCGTGCGTGTGGTTTCTTCTCCCTGTTGGCCACCTCCTTTGGCTTTTGTTTTTCATCTTTCTCAGGAACTCTTTGGTTTTCCCCGCCTTGTATCGGCGCTCGCTGTTTTCTGCAGTCCCCTTGACCTATTTTTGTGGTCATTTGTTAGACATCGATATATTTATATTATCTTATCTTATCAACCATCGAAAGTGGACAACATTTCTACATGGTATGAGGAGTATAGGGCTCTTGCGGAATTTATTCATGATGTCCTATTATTTTTCGAGTTTGTAGGATGGAGAAAAGATAGGTTGGGCATTGGAACTTGGTCCAAGCCTTAAGCCATCCACAAGGGTCACGGGAAGGTTATCCCAACCCTAGAGGAGAAGAGCCCCTTCATGTTGGCAAAGCAAGAAGAGGCTACAAAGCTTGATCAAGAGGGAGCCAAACTCCCTAGTTCACTATGCAATGATGGACATGTCCATCCTTCTAAATCAGAAAGACTACCTTAGCTGCTGATCATGGAGAAAGAGCAAGCCATGGAATCCCTAGAAGCCCCCATCACCCTTGCCAAAGTGGATCTCTTGATTGATTTTCCAAAGAAGACCAAGAAGACACAAGGGTGTGAAGAAATCGTGAAGCAGAAGCTAAGAAGATCTGATTTTAAAATCAATGTTATTGGTAATCTCATCTTTGTATCTTTGGGAATAAAAGTGGAATCAAACCTTACCATGGAAAGTTCAAATACTCCCAGGAGGGTCAAGGTTAAGGATGTCTTATGAACATGGGATGGGAATGAAATGATGAGAAATTGCCTTCTTGGCAAGACCTATGATTTACTGGGAAAGGTAACAACTTTCTTTTTCCATATTGTTTGTGATCTAGGTGATACACATGTTTTTAAGAGGAAAGTATGGGATCAAAGTGGCTTACATAGTAAAGAAGACACCCTGAAGATTGATGCATGGGAAATAGGGAAATTGTTGCTCAAATATTTTGATAAAAGAGCTGTTACGCATTGTTGGAGTGCAGTTCTCAACAAATTCAATTTCTACTACATGTCTTTTGAAGAGGCAAAGATAGGTCGAGTCATAAGAAGAAGGCCTCTTCCATCTTGGGCCATGGACAAGGTGATTTCAGCTGATGCATGGTGGCCTCTAGCCCATGTCATTCTAGAGCTGAGTAAGGGAAGGTGTTATTACAGCCATGATATAATTTTCTTTTCAATTCCTAAGGCTGGGCTGTACATGTTCTCATTGAGAAACAATTCTAAAAAGGTAAAAAGGAGTATGGGCATACATTGCTTGTGTAAAGAGTTGAAATCTAAGAATGAATGGAAAGAAGAAATGCTCCGAAATGATGCTGGGCATATTTTAACCTTTATACCCTTTGGTTTGGCAAGTGTAAAGCAGATTTACCGCTGTGCTAAGTTACACGAGTTACAGGGGAGCAATGAGGAGTTACCCCATATATCCATGAGACACAAAGGAGCAACAAATTGGAGAGACCTCATTCTTTCTAATATCATTTCATGTGCAGGACAAAGGATAAAGATTGAAGAAAAAATGAAACATCATCATTGGAGCAATCACATCCACACATGTGCAAAGAAAGTAGGAGAGGACACTGGCTGTACTGTTTTTACATATTTTAGAATTAATGTATCAGCTGATTGCATATTCTCAGTCCTTCTAGAGTAATTATCAGTTTCTACCACCTTCACGAGATGGTCCCTTCCATTAATATTTCATGTTGGTCATCATTGCACTTGTGTAACATGGGTGAGAATGCAAAATCCAGTTTCAGGCATATACAGCTGCAAAGGAGTTAAGTTTTTGAAGTTATTCAAAATAAGAGAAGGTAGGAAAAGGTTCCGGCTGGAAACAATCCACAATCTTTATTCTCAGTAGTCATCACCTCAGTTTGATTGGTTCCACACTTACTGGATAGAAGCCAACTCATTAATGTGATTGGTACCGATATAGGACAAAATAATGATACAGTTGGGACTGTTTGGGTTTGTCTAACTGCTGATTACACATTCCAGATGTACATCACATCAGTTTGTAAGGATTTTGATACAACTGAGCATGCAAAAGGAGTTTTCACTGTTGTTTTTGAAAAGGAAGATAAAGAGGACTTCAATGAAGAGAGGGGCAACAAAGGTATGAGTTTGTTTGGGTTTAAGCTCCTTCATTTGACAGGCACAAGATCTAAATTATGGGAGTACTACAACACGTTCTTTCACCTTGATATGACAATACTTGGGCATATAAGTTTGCAATTGCTTGAGGGCAAGCAATTTCAGGAAGGGAGGACTGTAATGTCCCCTTTTTTGAATTGATCCGATTGAACACTTCTTGCCCATTCTTCTTCCCATGGGAAAGAAGAAGATGAACAAGGGAAGCCCTTGGATTATATTTTAGTCTTTCTTTAATTATTACTTATATTTTTCTTCTTAAGCAGGCTGGCCGGGTTGGAAAGCTTTTAATATAAGCTTCTAAGGAGGTCGGTCTAGGGGAATCCACCCTTAAAGACTCTTGGTGCTACCATAAGGTTATATAAGGGGTCACATAGGCTCATTTTGGGCATGTTTTTGGCTAATATAATTTTATCTCTTTGGTTCTAGAGCTGGTTGCTCTATTCCAATTCACCAAGGGGCGAAAATCCATTAGTGTGGCAAGCAAAGAGATATTCAAAATTTCAAAACGACAAGGGTTTCCATCCGTGTTAGGGCACAAATTCCAGTTAGGGCATGCTCTTTGGGGCTACCACATTCATTTCCAGATTGGGAGACCCATTTGGAGATTTCGGGACAATATTTCAAGGGGTTTTTGTGGTGGGAAAAATCTGATCTTAATTTTGTTTGATAGCTGCCATTTTTGTGGTCATTTTGAGCTATCATTTGCATTTTATCTCCAAGTATTTATGAAGCTATGTATTTTTGAAGTTTCAACTGTTTTTGAGCAATAATTAAATCCAACAGTTTGTATTTTGTTGTTGTAGCATTTATTTTGCATGATTCATCAAGGGTTTCATGTTGATGTATTTATTAAGATTTGTGTGTGGGAAATACTAAAATCTGAATTTTACTGAGGTCGCTTAGGGTTTTAGGGACTTAAAACAGGTCGCTGCCCTAAATTTTGCATCAAATCAAATTGCTGTCATAAAAAATCAGATTTATCTAGGTGTCTCTCTTAAATTCCTGCAATGTTCCATTAGGGTTTTAGGGAAAATCCAAATTCCTCAAATTTGAGCCCGAAGGGACATTATAGCATGTTGGATTTGCCAAAACCAATAGGACTCTAATGCCATGCAACCAAGTTCGCCACAGTTGATTGAATGCTTTTGAATCCACATGTTTTGGTGGTAATCAAGGCCTCCTAACTTAGAATGTTCTTTTAATGCATCCTGGCCAATATATGGGATGCGTCATATTATGTTGGCAGTTTCGCATCTAGGAAAGACACCACCTTTAGTGAGAAAAAGAGGTCTTGGATAGAAGAATCTTCCAAAAGTGGTTGTGAGTTTCATTAGACTTTAGAGTATTTAGTTGAGGGGATTTGTAGCTACCGGGGAGAACAATAGTGCAATGTGCATAGAAGTGAATAGTAAACAAGACTGAGCTAGAGAAGTGTGTAGGAAGTATGCATGTGAATTCAATAGCGCAAAGAGCGTAAATGGAAGACTTTGATGTCTGTATTTTCATGATTAAATAGCGAAGTGTATTAACCGTATCAATCTTATGTGTCCATAGTAAGTTTGTGTACTTTGATATGACTTTGAGGAGTTTGTTTTTCTTTCAATCCACAACCCACCTCACCACCAAACCATCTTGAGGCTTTACAAAAATCCTTGTTTGGGATGCAATTACATTCTTTGGGTTGATTTTGGTATAGAGGTGGCTTGCACTCCTCTTTGGAAGCTACTCTTGTTTGAGTTGTATTAGCACATTCTCCAACTTTCCTATTTCTACCAACAAACCTTAGGCCATCCTTGTTAAGTCCTTTCCCTCTTTACACTATCTCTTCAACACCTTAAAGCCAATTCCTTTAGTATACTTCTCAAAGTTACTAAGAGACTCACTTTGCATCTCATTGGGAGAATCAATAATGGTGAAGGTGCTTGCATTGCTTTCCTTTCATTGATGGAGTTATTTGTGTAGAGGCGGGCTTGTTAGGAATTGAAACACTCTTTCCCAATTTGTCTCTTGAAAATGCTTCTTAGAGCTTGGCTAAATTAACCTGTTTTGCAACCAACTCTGTAATGTACCCTTTGGAAAAAAATACGAGCAATTTGGATTTCCTAGAAAACCCTTATGTAATAATTTGATTTTTATGCAACCCTCAAAATAGAAAATACCTAAATTTGGAAATATACCACTGAAATATCCCTTTCATGGAAAAATTTAATAACCATTGATTTTTCTAACCAAACTTAGGGCAGAACTGATAAAATTGATTTTTTTATTATTAATGCCCTTCAAGGTATAATTTTACAAGTTAGAAATGAAAGGAAAAAAAAACCTTAGAATGCTCGGAAAAAAATTAGATTTCCTTAAATTGAGCCTGTTATAATTTTCATAACTAGGAAAACAAATTTTTTGGAATTTTTTTTTATTAGCTTCTCACCCTATAAAACATGAAAAATGTTTGCATAAGATTGCAACAATTTTTTCTCTGATGACTGACACCCTCCAAAGGCAAGGAAAAACCAAATGATACGTGTGCAAAACCGTAATGGACCGAAATCTGCCCATCGGATGATGCCTTAACACATGTTTTCAATCCCTTGAAGGTGATGTCAGCCCTAGAAATGGCTGGAAATCGTGCCCTAGTTGTCCCTGATTGAAGTCTTGGTAGATGTCTTTTACATTGGCTGAATTTCTTTCGCCTGAGACCCAAATCTGAAGAGGGAAATGTAGAAAACATGGCCCTGGTTGAATTGCAAACTATCACAAAACCAAAAATAAACATGCCCTAGTTGAACTGAAAGTTGTCACACAAACTAAAAATCACTGTTTGAAGCACAAGTGCGATTGTTGAAGCCCAAATGTAGTCTCTGATTGGAACCACCTCAAAAGATTAGAGGGTTTTCATCCTCATATGTAAAAGTAGGAGTAGCATGTCCAAACCTTCAATGTCAAAATAAAGGAGAGTAAAAGATCCCTCTAAATGACCCTGCAACACTCTTTAATAACTTTACATTTGCTTTTTCCCAAGGAAATGCCTTCAAAAGCAAGTTCTTCTTTTCTATTTCAACATTGACATTACTTTATCAAAAAGTAACATTTTTTAATAATAAAATTTAATTAAAAAGGTACTATTTATAATAATAAAACATAATTGTCTTTTATAAAGTTACTTTTTCAACACTTAAGTTGTGTTATTAATTTATTTGACTTTATTCCTAAAGGGGAGATGACAAACTCTTGTTGCAATTTTTCCACGAATTGAAATTATTTTGTCTCCATTTTCCCTATCTCGTCAAAAACTAGACTTCTCTTATGCACACATTTGTGCTCTACATTATTCCACTTCTTCTATAATAATGCTAATAAGGAAATGTGTGTTGTGAGACTCCTGATACAAAAATTGCAATAAATCGCCGATAAAGCGCGATTTATTGCAGACAACCATGAAAATGATTTATCTTTTCAAAAATGACGATTTTTCTTTTGGTGATTAAAATAATTGAAAATCGTGAAATATTGTCCATAAAAATCGCGTGCAATGTTTAAACCGTCAAAAAAGGAAAATACGTGCCCATTTCCATGCGTTTTGAGGTCGTTTTCTATTGCGCAAATTCAACATTCCTATTTTGCTAGGGTTTCGATTGGGACGAACCAAGTTTCAAACACCATTAATAGGTTTGCGTTTCAAACTTTCATGTTTTCAACTATTGCGTTTTCAACATCCTTGTTTTGCTAGGGTTCCCTGTTTGTTTTGGTGACTGCAAAGTTCAATATATATATATATATATATATATTGACCAAGGTTTTGTACTTGTCATTTGGGCGGGATGTATTATTGCATCTTGTCATGTTGAATTATTTGTTAGCTAAAGTGCTCTGCAGGGCTATTTTGTGTACTGTAGCAGAAATCAAGATGTTTTAGAGAAGTCAATGTGGGTAAACTAAATGCTAAATGCTAAATGCTAGCGGTAGTGCTCTACATAAGTCATCTTAATGCCAAAACCATATGAATATATTTCTAGGGCTGGCCAAGTTAAACTGCATGCGAGTATTGTCTGGAAGAAAATTATTAGCTCTTAGTCTGCTTTGAAGTAATGTTGAACAAATCATTTTAATTGATATTGTTGACACATTGCAATGCATTATGGTACTGTTTGGAGCCTTGGATTAACTCATATTATGAGTTGTTTTTTGTGGTTATTTAGCTTATTTCGTTGCATATGTGGTTAATTCTTATTTATTAGGCTGGAATTTATATATTTTTTAATTTTTTGTACGGCCATAATCCAATGCCGTATCTAGAACCAATTTTGTTTTGTCGTATCCCACGTATCAGATACTCCGTACCCATACTCATATCCAAAACGTATCGATAACTTAGGTTTCATTCCTGAGTTAACATCATAAAGTGCACTAGTTATTTGAGCATTCATGACAGGAATCCATTATTTTTCCCCTAAAGTTTAATCCTGTTGAGGCAACTTGCTTATTCCTCTTTTTGATATAGTTTACAAACCCTTGGGAATCATCCATAGATTTTGTGATAGTGAATTACCCTAACTCAAAATTTTTGTATAAAGTTCTACATGCTTTGGGATGTTTGCATGAAAAAAAATATAGGTTATTTTGTTTTCATTTTCCTAAATGTGTTTTTGGCTTCAAACAACTGCTGCTGTACACTTGCAAATTGCATTTGCTTGAAAGGTTGTGAGTCGTGACTGTTTGAGGCCTTCTGAATATGCAATAAACCCATAATATGCATATCGTACAATCATCGACCAAATTTGTTTTAGGCAATTAGTCAAACAATGAACAAGCAAAGTGATTGGAAGTTATCTTCCAAAGTAATGCTGTTGACAATTGAAAAAATAAAAAATAAATTACGTCTCATTTTAATTTCAACTGTCCTACATGGACTGTTCCAGGTCGAAAATATAACTGTTAAGACGTGATTATAGGGGCCATTCATTTAAAGTTTTAAACCCATAATCTATGAGTTCCCCTAAATCTCTAAGTAGCTACAGATACACAATCAAGAAAAAATTGACTTGACCATTTTCCCAGCAGTAATTTTGTTTATAACACTTATATTTATTCTGTTTCAGATTTAGAAATTTGGACCTTGTGATTCTAGCAATACAATTTTTTTACAGAGGTTCGCGTTATATCATATTATCATGATGGCGAATGTGGAAATAAAGCTCTTTCAATTTCGAAAGCTCCCAAACAAATTTCATCTCTTGTTTAGGAACAAGTCACAAAAGTTAAAATCTTAAAACATTATTTCCTTCTTCATTCAATTCTTAATATTATTCCTAATTTCCTCATGCAATTCGATTTTTCTGAAGACTTGTAAAACTAAGACAAAAATTGGTTGTGTTGTTTTTTAGAATGGAGTCTGCATCTGGTTCAGGTTCAATTGCACTTAGTAAGCCTAACTCAAAAGACCCCCTCTTGGAAGCATTGTGAACGAGTAGAAGGCAATTGTGTTTGTGTGCATGTGTTGTTTTCAAAATAATGCTAATATGAGTAAAGAATAACACCTAAATAGCCTTAACTTAACAAGAATTGAACAACAAACTAAACACCATCAAGATAAGAATTAAACAAGGGTTAGATGCTAGCATTCATCAATACAAACTTTGAAACTAACAATGCTAAATATCTAAACTCCTCTATTCTTTAACAAAAAATAAATGAATGGACCTAAGTAAGCTCCATGGCTATCAAAATAGTTGTCCTTAGTATGCCAAGTAACCTAGGAATGAGGGCCTATCAAAGTTGGGCTACAAGACCCCTTTGACACCTCCCATATGACCTAAGCACTTAAGAAAGAGGCTTAACTCTTCAAGATGATGAACTCTCAAAAGGGCAAGGTGCAAGCTCTTAGTCTCTTTGCTATATGCTTTGCATTTTCTCTCTTAGGAGTTTAGGTGTAAGTAAAAAGGTAGGTGGAGGGCTCTTTATATAGCCCAAAGGATAAAGGATTCAACACATTCTCATGAATGTGGGATAAAGGTAAAACATGATTAGGAATGGATAAGGTTGCTTTATTAAAGGTAACCTTACTTTAGAAGGGTTTAATTTATGTTTAGCAAGTCATGGGAGTTGGGGGTGTTTTAATTAATCAAAGGTGATTAACTAATAGGTAGATGTAAGCTTATAGAAGATAATTAGAGGAATATTAGTACGATTTAGGCTATTATAAGGGGATTAAATCAATTAAATATTGATTTATTGGTTAAATGGAAGGGAAAGCTAATTAATTAATAATAATTAATTAGTCTAGGTAGAAGGGGTGATTTATTAACGGAAGGTCGTTAATTAGGGTATTTGTTGGATAGGTAACTTAATTAATTAGCTTAGTGTAATTAATTAATGATGATATGAGGGAAAATGAGTGCTTTTGACGATATGTCATTGATTTGCGAGAAAGGGGATAATTAGCGCAATTTAAGTATTTAAATTGCTTGGGTGTAATTATAGGTGTCTACATTTGCCCCTCTTTGGGGTGGCGTAAGTGATGCCACTTCAAAGATAGTAGATAGAAGATATTTTGAAGGGATAGAAGAAAAATTAGTAGGAGGGAGAGATGCCCCCTCGAGTGTTGATGGGGTGATGGAAGAAGCTGATCGACGATCGAAAAAGATGAGATATAGGAAGAAGAATGGGGACGAGGCAGGATGCCTCGATGAGAGGGAGAATTAGGGGTGAAAGGGAAGTGGTGTAGAAGAAATATGGATGAGGGGGGAGAAGAGCTTAGCCTCTAGCCGCTGTATTTGTTTGAAACAATTTAGATGTCATCATATTGCCATAGGAACTACGTCATCGGTCCTTATGAAAAATATAAGCATACGACAAAGGTAGAATGACATGAAAAGCCATAATACGAACAATTGTCCATTGCTGAAAATACCAACTCCACGCAACATACAAAAATGCAATGCAATACGAGAAGGAAACAAGCTCATCTAACAGGGAAAACAAGTACGAACGCACATATCCAACCCAACAACGGTCAAGACAGTTGTACAAATGTTTTGTTATCAGTGCTGGAGAGATCCACAAGTTCATGATTGACGACAAGGGTTAAAAAAATGATGCCCCAAGCAAGGATACATGCAAGGGGAAATGAAAATGGACACAGGGTCCATGAAAAGTGTTTGTGCGCAATGAAACAACACCAGGCAACCAAAAGTACCCCAGAGTACAGACGAAGCAAGCAGCTAGCTTTTGTGAATGGTTGTGAATCCGGTGATCCGCGAGTCATATTAATCGGGGAAGATGTGAGACAAACCAACAGGATATGGAGAAAATACCATGCGCAAGACACAAGTTTCAGCCGTAAGAAGCAAGTTACCATTTTGTAGGGTGTTTTACTTTTTAGGAATTTTTTGAAAAATTTTGCCTTGTTTTTGGATTTTTTTGATATAGTAAATGTTTGTATTGTTTTGGCTTTCTAAACCGTGATAAACAATAGAAGAAAGGAGAAGAAGAAAAATAAGGGCCTAGGGGCAACAGAAAGTGCCCTAGGTGGAAGAAAAGAGAAACAAACGACAAATAATGTCCTTGTTTAGTGGAAAAATTAAGAAAAAATAATTATGAAAATATAATTATTTACGAGGGTGTGAAGAAGAATAAAAATTGCCAGGGAGCAATAAAATTGTCTAGGAGGAGAAGAAAGGGGTATTGGACAAAAAATGCCCCAATATGGTGAAAAATAAGAGAAAAATAATTATTTAATTAAAAATAATTATTCCACAGCGAATAGAGGAGAAAACGGTGAGCTAAACGGGTGTCCCGGCCGTCATGATCGGTGAAAAACAAGTTAATATACCCCCTAGGGGGGTAAAAACATCGCAATCAGTTCATTTTAACCACTCAGTTTAGAAAACTTACCATGATGCTGAGAGAAAAAGACACTCAGGAGAGATAATGATCACACGTGATCGTTTGAGGCGTGCTGTAGATTGTAGATGATAGATCTGTAGACAATATCAAATGTTGTTTTCAAGTGTTATTTTGATGTATATGGACAGAGATGATATGATGATATTGGTGCGGGGGGGGATAGATTTTTGATTATGCACAACCCCTCTTGCCCCCATTGATGATATGATATGTGATGATTAGCTTAGCATATATGCATGATGTAAAACTTAGCATTTTTGTTTATATATGATGTATAGATGATGTTAGATGTGATGATAATGTGATGGTAATGTGATGTGAATGATAAAAAATAGAGCACATGCAAGAAACACAGCCAAATGCTACAAAGAACACTAGGAATTAATGCAATACACCATGAATCACCATGCCTTATTAACAAGTAACAAAACACAACCAAATGCATTAAGAAAGAAATAAAGAATTAACACACTAGCATGTCAAAACCCACTACAATATGCACAAGCAAGAATGAATCTATTCTAAGAAAGAAAAGATAAACTATGACAAAGTACACCCAAGCAACAAACAACTCAAAAGCAAGCACGCAAAACACTATACAAGCAACAAGCAAAGCAAGAAAACAAGACAATGCAAGTAAATGTTTTTGTAAGATATGTTTTCATAAACCGATTTTCTATTGTTTAGGTTTTTGTGAAACAATTTTATATTGTTTTTGTGTTTTGTGAAACAATTTTCTATTGTTTTTGTGTTTTCTTGAAACAATGTTCTATTGTTTTTGTGTTTTCTCGAAACAATTTTCTATTGTTTTTGTGTTTTCTCGAAATAATTTTCCAAATGTTCTATGTGTTTTCCAAAGGTAACCAAGAAAGCATGGATGCCCCCAGTGTTAGGTGGGGAATATACAAGGGCAGAAGCCACGCGCTTATGAACAAGAAGGTGAAGTTGTTGAGTTGCCCCCCAGCGTAAGATGGGAAATAATGAAAGACCATGTCCCTTATAGACGAATAGAAGAAGGCAAAGTTGGATCAAGGCTGGACAAGATGGTGTGCACAAGGAAACTTGAAGGTAGAACTAGGTCTAGGACAAAAACAACTACCCTTCTAATACAGAATGCTTGTGAACAAAGAATCCTCCTGAGGCACTGAAAACTTGTTTTCACCCAAGGACTTGTCCAAAGTGCCACAATTGTGTGGTTTTCACTAGTGGACGACCTGTTTTCTCTTTTTCTTTTTCTGATTTTTTTTTTGTTTTTTATTTTTTTTATTTTTGTGCCATGTTCAAGCATAGAACTTCTTAAGATGCCCATGGCATTCATTGGCTCTCGGAGCTCATCACCATTGGGGTGAGCCAGTTTGTATGCCCCTGGGTGTCGTACTTGGCAACTATGACATAGGGTCCTAACCAGTGTGGTTCAAACTTCCCTTTCTTTTCTCACTCCACTCTGGTGTTGAACTGGTTCTCCTTCATAACTAAATCACCCACCTCAAACTGGTGAGGGAAGATTCTCTTGTTGTAGTTGCGGGAGATTCTATGTTGATATACCTTCAGGTGATTAAGAGCGTGAATGCGCCTCTCATCCAGGAGCTCTAACTCAGTCAATCTTGCCACTCGATAATCTTCATCCTTATCCAAATAGTCCCGAAGAGAAATTTGTAGGGATGGGAGTTCAATCTCTAAAGGGATGATAGATTCTGTCCCGAACACTAGGGAATATGGCGTCACACCCGTAGGAGTGTGAATTGATGTTCGGTAGGCCCAGAGGGCTGGGTGGATTTGTAGGTGCCAGTTTTGACTGGTTTTGCTAACCATCTTCTCCATTATCCTTACCAAAGTCTTGTTTGTTGCCTCAGCTTGTCCATTACCCTGAGGGTAATATGGCGTGGACCATTTCAATCTGATTTGTGAACCGTTGGCAAAGACCTTTCATAGTTTTGTTCTTAAATGACTTCCCATTATCTGTGACAATGGCTGCAGGAATACCATATCGGTTAAATAATGTGATTCATGATGAATTTAGAAATATGTGCTCCTGTGACATAGGTTAAAGGGATAGCCTCCACCCATTTTGTAAAGTATTTTCCCTTTGTGATGATATGTTATGACCATCAGATGAGGTAGGAGTAAGCTTCCCTATTAGATCAAATCCCCACTTGGAGAATGGCCACGGGGGTAGTGATTGGTTGCAATGGTTACGTGATGGAGCATGGATGAAATTTCCATACTGATTTGGCAAAGCACACATTTTCTAACATAATTACAACAATCAGTTTCCATGGTGGGCCAATAGTAACCTACTCTTAACAGTTTCTTAGCCAAGACCATTCCATTTGTATGTGCTCCGCATACTCCTTCGTGTACTTCTTTAATTGCCTGGATTGACTCCGTCACATCCAGACAACGTAACATATTCCCATCGTAGCCATGACAATAAAGTGTACCTCCTAAAAGGGTGTAATGGGCTATCTAGTGAATCAGGCTTTGCTTTTCAGAATGGGAGATATTGGGAGGGAAAGTACTATCCTTAAGATAGGTGAAAATGGGTTCGTACCATGGGGAATAGGGACCAACAACCTCACAAGCTAGGCAAGATTCCGGCACGTCATATGCAGGCTAGTGTAGATTTTCTACGAAAAATGGCATATCATTGTTCCCTGGTGGAATACGAAGCATATATCCCACCATTGCCATGGCATCTGTCGATCTGTTCTGCACTCTTGGGATCTACTCAAAGGTAATGCACACAAAATACTCCTTCAGAGTTTCCACCAACTTCTTGTAAGGTATGAGCTTGTCATCCTTAACTTTATACTCATCATTAACCTATTTGATGATTAGTTACGAATCACCTACAACCTTAACATGTTGAATATTCCACTTGATGGCTAGCTTCATCCCTGCAATGAGTGCTTCATATTCCGCAATGTTGTTCATGCAAGGGAAGGCTAGGTAGAAATCCTGATGGTATAGGATCACCCGAAGGAGTAATAAGGACCACTCCTGCACCTGAACCATGAAACATAAAAGATCCATCAAAATGTATCTGCCATACGATAGATTCTTCAATGTAGAGCAAAGATGCATCTAGAAGATCCAGAATCAAAGGTTTTATTCTTTGCAAAGGTGCTTCCGCTAGCTGGTTGGCAAGTACTTGTCCTTTAACTAATTTTTGATGGACAAATTCTATATCAAACTCACTAAGTAGAATGATCCAATTAGCCATTCTACCTGTGAGGGCAGGTTTGGACAACAAATACTTGAGTGGGTCGACCTTGGATATGAGCTTGGTCTTAGTATTTAGCAGGTAATGGTGAAGTTTCTGAAAGGTAAAAACAACGGCCAAGCAAGCCTTTTCAATCTGAGGATAATTAAGTTCATAGGTGATGAGGGTGTGACTCAGATAGTACACTACTTTCTCTTTATGGCTAAGGTCATATTGGGCAAGCAGTGCACCAATAGCATATTGCGTAGTAGAAATATAGAGCAAAAGTGGTTCTCTCTAGAGTGGGAGGCATGAGGATAGGTGGATTATCCAGGTACTGTTTAAGCAAAGCAAAGGCTTGTTATTGCTCGGGTCCCCAGATGAAAGTGACATCCTTCTTAAGAAAATGAGTGAATGAGTGACATTTATCTGCAAGTTGGGAGATAAAGCAGTGAATGGCTTGAATTTTCCCCTGCAAGCTATGCAGTTGCTTGATATTCTCAGGTGGAGGCATTTCTGTGATGGCAGACACTTTAGCAGGGTCTACCTCAATACCTCATCTTGACACAATGAAGCCTAATAGTTTCCCAGATATCACACCAAAGACACACTTCTTTGGATTCATCCTGACTTTGTATTCACGCAGGTGTTCAAAGATACACCACAAAATGATAGGATGATCCTCTCTTGTTTTGGACTTTCCCAGGATGTCATCTACGTAGTCTTCCATGATATCATGAATCATATCATGAAATATTACTGTCATGGCCCACTGATAAGTTGCTCCCACATTCTTAAGGCCAAATGGCATCACCTGATAGTAGAAGGTGCCCCAAGGAGTTGTGAAAGTTGATTTTGTGTTGGTCTTCTCCTCAGCGATCTTAATTTGATTATAACCTGAAAAGCCATCCATGAGTGATAGTATTTCATACCCTACGGTTGAGTCAACAATCATGTCAATGTTGGGAAACAGAAAGTCATATTTAGGGAAAGCTTTATCGATGTCCCTAAAATCTGTGCAGATTCAGATACTGATAGGTTTCTTCTAGATAGGAAAAATGTTTGATATCCATTCAGAATAATCAATTGGCTTGATGAATCCTACTGCAAGCAACCTTTCCAACTCTTCTTTAACTAACAAGGCCACTCTTGGGTGCATCTTTCAGAGCTTCTATTTGATAGGCTTAGCGTCTGCGTGCACAACCAGGTTGTGCACGACCAAAGTTAGATCTAAGCTAGGCATGTCTTTGTAAGACCATGCAAACACATCAATAAACTCTCGTAGTAGCATAGTGAATGTCTTTTGTTCTCTAGCCGAGAGTGATGCTCCCAATTTTACTATCTTGGGATCTTCTTCAGTACCAATATTGACATCAATGGTTTCTTCAACTAACAATTTTGATAAATCCTCCATATGCGTAGGATCGGGAGGTAGGTTGAGATCTTCATCCAAGGATGTCTCTACGAGATTTTCATCCTTGGCGTGGTCACTTTGTTTGTCCTTTGATTTTCTTATTTGTTTGTCAGCCAGTGCCTCAAAGAGGTTTTCACTGTGTGACTTGGACTTCGATTTTTGCTGAGGCTTTTCTTTAGAACTTTTTCCCTCGCTTTTCTTTAAATTTTGCTGACCACGAAGTTCAGCCTCCTCGCCGAAGTAGGCACAGGTGTCTAAGTTGATAAAGAAACCCTTCTTGTGATCTCCAATGGGAATTGTATCCCTTATGCCCATGAACTCTGCAATAGCCTTGTCATTCTCAAATAAATCTAGTGGCACATGATGTTGTTGGTCCCATTCAACAAGGGAAGGGTACACAAGGTCAAGGGTTGGTTCGGTGGGGGTTATGGTCAGGACAACATTGTTCATGAAAAGGTTCATGGAGGCTAGATCCTCATATAGGCTATAATGGGAATTTGTATCAGTTGTCTAGGTACTCAAAGCTATCCTCATGCTCAGAACAAGTCGCATCTTGATCATTGGGGTGTGCTCCATAAGGGCAAATCCCAATGCCATATCTTTCTGTTTTGAAATGTGGAAGAGGGACTAGTTCTCTTTGTCCTTGTTCATTCCTCCCACATCCTAGGCCTTTGTAGCCCATGGAGTACATCATTCTACTAGATTTTTCATATTCTCAGGGTTTGATAACAAGATGGTTGAGTGTCCTTAGGGACCCAAGTAGTAGGTGGATCAAGTAATTTTTCCTCAGCTAACAAGCCTCCAGGTAGGAATGACCTAATAGTGTGTTCCTCTCTAGGTCTCCTAAAGTGGTAGTTGGGTCGACCTCTAGTCTTGGGTGACAAGGAGAGGTCAGAAACCAAGAGTGCTTGTTGTACATTATACTCCCCACAACCATATTCCATAATTTTCATCTCCCATGAATCAAATGGAGATGTGGAAGTGGACGCCCCATGAGCGCAAGACCTAAGAGAATCTGAATCCAGCTATGAGATTTCATAGCCTTAGACTGAAAAGGAATGGCCATATCTGTGGAGGGGACATGCATATGTACCATTTCGTGTAAAGCTATTGAGAGCTCTATAATGAGCAAAGGGCTCTGAGTCTCCTGGTATTGTTACTGTATGTCCCTCATGCTTCAGCTTGATGCATTGATGAAATGTTGATGGCACGACCTGCATGGCATGGATCCATGGTCGGCCTAGAAGCATATTATATGGAAGTTCCAAGTCTAGGATGTGAAACTTCATCTGATGGAAAGTGGGGCCCACCTCCATGGGCAGTGTAATGGTGCCTGCTGACTCTCTTTCCATGTTGTCGTATGTGGTGATAGTGATGATATGGGACTCAAGATCTGCCTCCGTATGTCCCAATTGTTTGACTAATTTAAGCGTGTGCAGATGTTCAATCCAGATCCGTTATCCACAAGCACCCGTTTGATTTTCCTGCGGGTGACAACTACCTCAATGTATAAGGGAAGATTATGTTTAGGATTCTCGGTAGGGACCTCCCTATGGTTAAAAGTGAGATGCTCACTTGGTGCAATATTTTCCACCGTGGCTTGAAGGTACGTAGGATTGACTTCTAAAGGCACTCCCGACCCCTGAAGAGTTTGATACAAAATGTCCTTATGCACATTGGATATCTTGAGAAGATCTAAGATCGAGATCTTAGCAGGTGTCCTCTCAAGTTGTTCTAAAAGGTTATATTTACCAGTTTGCGGGGTCAACAGAGAGGGTTCCGGAATCACGAGGCAGGCACGCCTTGTTACCACAACAGTCCTTTCCCTTGATCTAGATGGTATTGACACGGTCAGTAGGGGAGTGAATACATCTGATAAGTGAATCGTAATGATTGTTATCTCTTTTGGTATACAAGTAATTCACATGGCTTTATAGGTTTGGGATGAGTCTCCCCGATCTGGCTTTGTCTTTTCTGACTTATCATGCTTAGGGAATGGTTCCTTATAAATCCCCATTTTCTCGTTAGGTGTTTACATTTTTCCAGGGTTATCCACCTCTATCTCCCCATTATCAATGAGGTCTTGAATATAGTGGTGAAGCCACAGACATTTGTCTATCTTATGACCTTTAATGCGATGCATTTCATCAGTATTCATGCTCCTTATACCATGAAGGTTTAGGAGCGTTGTCATCAAATGGTTACGTTGTAGGATAGGTCATCATGTGGGCCACATCCAACTGTTTTAGTATGACAGACAATGGTTCATTGAGGGAGGTGAATGTTCATCACTTTGGTGGTGGTTGAATTGGGCCCTTGGTCAGTTTAAAAGGTTGACTGGTTTGGACCGTTTGAACACGTTTGGAATCAGTGATTTCATCTCCCACCACGTTTTTTGTTTTTGTTAAATATCTTCAGCTTTTCAGTGGGTTTGACACTTTGGTTGTCTTTAGATTGGGTTTTGAGGGTGCCTTTGGCAATGAGATCCTTTTCTATTTGAATCCCTTTCTCGATAACCTCCTCAAAGGTGTGGACACAATGCATTTGGAGGTGGAAAGCTATATCTGGGTTGAGATTAGGGATGAAAATACTGACCAGCTGCTTCTCAGGGAAAGCGCAAGGGAAGCGACTAGCTATCCCTCTCCATCATTGGAGGAAGCTGGCGAAGGTCTCATTTGGGTGTTGTTTTACACCGCACAAGTCTGCCATGGTGACGTCACTCTCTATGTTATACGAGAAATGACGCATGAATCTTTCCACCAATTCTGGCTAGGTGAAAATTGATCCTCGTGGTAAGTGCGTAAACCATTCCAATGCTTGACCTCCGAGACTCTTAGGAAAAATTCTGATGAGGTAATTATCACTATAAGACACCTCTTGACATGCCATGTAGAAATATTTAACATGATCCCTTGGGTCTCCCTTTCCTTTGTATTTGTCAAACTTTGGCATATCAAATTTCTTTGGAAAGGGTTGAAGGGTCATTGTCTTGTCAAAAGGATAGGGGCATAGTTCTTCGTATTGGTATTTCCTAATACTCCCTATATTGCTTTCTTGTATGCTCGCAAGTGTTTCTTTCATAGATTGCACTTCTTGTGTGAGAAATTGTTCTCTAGTGGGAGAAGTGGGGATGTGTACACGATGATACCCCATGTCTTCTTCTCCTTGGTTTTCTCGATGGATTTCGTGGATCCTAAACTTAGGCCTTGACTTTTGAATGTTCTTGTTTGTGTCTTTCTATACCTGGAAAGTAAGCAAAGCTAGTTTTCGGCTTAGGTTACTGAGTTGTTGTTGGATTGTGACTTGGTTTGTGTCTTCTTCTTCTAAAGGTTCTTCCTCTTCGTATTGTGGAGGTTCTTCCCCTATCTCATGTTCTATCTTGTTTCTTCGTGGCACTTTGATGAGGGGTATTCTATGCCCTACCACTTTATCATTTTCTGCGTAAGAAGTGGAAGCATGCCCGCCTATTAAAATATCTTCCATATTGATAAGGGGGCGTTCTTCCTTAGTAGTGTCATTTGTAGGTAATATTGGTTCATTCTCGGTGGGAAATTTGGCCCCTAATTCCACGACCCATGCCAAAACTCTATCTTTGTTTCTAAGGAGAAACTCATCTAGTAGAGTGGGGTCAAAATCAAAGTCTGCGTGTGGTGATTCTAATTCATTTCCACTATGATCGACCATCTCTTCTGTTTCCTTTTCTGCAGAAAATAGTGGCCCTAAGTCGTGTCCAATGAAGGGGTTTGACCCTTGTCTATTAGAGGTCTCCCAAGCTTGCACTTGTTGTTCCTCATATGTTTGTTTCTTCAATCCTAGACGTGTTTTGGGAGCCATGTTTTCGTGATAGTTTCACTAGGGTGAGTTGTAGATATGTGCAAATCTTAGTGACTACCCCTAAGTGAAATGCAAAATGAAATTGTTAAGAGTATGAATATGTCAACAATGTGAGAATACCAATATGATAGAGTGATAAATCACCCATGATACAAGCGTTTGGTATTAAAACTTGATCAAAGGAAGTACTTCCTAGACTATGTTTCAAAAAGTAGTTTGTTCAAAGGTCACAAGATGATCAACAAGATGTTTTCACTTATGCCAAGTTCAAGGAAATGAACAAAACGTAAGTAAATACAAGAAGTCAATGTGATCTCCCAATCAAGATATACGATGAGCGAGCTCAAACTTGATTAAGACCTATATCTCAAAAAGTGACAATTACAATTCGCGAATGACACAACAATATCACCAAGATATGTTAACCCACTTTGCTAGAAAGTGAAGTATTGATATCGAGGTGTTATTGATATAACACGCACAAATGGTAACACCTAGCACTCTTTGAAATCAAGGTAATAATAAAACTGAACTAAAAATCTCAAAGTATAGCTAGGAATAGTTAAAAATGTGTGCAGCGTAACCGTACAATATAGGTATTTATGTCAAGTTTACAAGAAACAAGACGTAAATATCGAAATTGTAATGATACGAGACAAACAAGCTAACTCCTCTATGGAAGTCTGCGGTGATGAACCACGCCTAACTACAATGACGATCTTGACGTGGGTATCAAGATCACAATGGCTACCAAATGACGTGAAAATGCCTCCGCTCACTTTAGACGTTTAACTAACCCAGCTGCAAACATGGATGGGCGTAAATGGACATAAAAGTGAGAGAAACAGTCGAATGGAAACACAAAGGTAATCACACCTCTTTTGATCAACAAAGTGTCAAAAGAATATGAAGGAAATAAATCAAGAAAAATGACGAAAAATGCTAGCCTCACTTCGGCAGAGTTTCGCCTCGCCCTAAGGCAAGTAAAAACTAGGCGAAAGTAATACTTCACACGTTTCTCAAAAAGAAGGTTCACAACTCAACACTATTTTAAAATGGTCAAAGTGGGCTCCTGGCCAAAGTATATTCTCCTAGGTGGTTCTCTCGCCCTAGGTGTTACAAAGTTGCCAGGAGCAAGCGTGATTTACCCAAAAAGTCACACTGACTAGTTTGGGAGTATCTCGGCTTTACTTTACCCCCTTCAAGAATAGTAGGCAACTAGTGCATCTACGTGTACTATCACTGGGGTCACCACAATAGACAACCTGTAATGCTATCTCACAAAGGAATCACTAGTCAAGTAGGTAGTGCGGAGCACTTCCCATTTCGTCCATAAGTTTCTCTCTTGCGTGGACTACTTTGGGGTTCCTGGAACCACCCTCATTGTTGTAGCTTAAGGCGTTATGCCAAATGGGTTATGTTCTAATTGAGCGGAGAGGGACGTACCCTTTTCTGAAACCTGCAATATAGTGTTTTGAATATGTTGTTCTTTTTATCTTGTTTAATTAGATGTGTTTTGCTCTTAAACACCGTTTGGCAACGTATATAACAACTATATTAGTAGTTTTTGATTTCATTTTGATTCCTCCTTTTTTTGACAAGCGTTTTTTATGTCCTGCACTCAAGCGTTTAGTAGTTCTCCAAAAAAATCACATTATTTAAAAGAGAATTAAGAGTTGCTTTTTATTCTCAAGATTATCCAAGGATGCAAGAGAAGAGGCATACACAACAAATAATCCAACTAAAAATTAAAGAAAATCTTTTCAATCAATGAACCATACAAAATTCTTGATAAATGTTCATTCCCCTAAACTAAAAGTGAAAGATGAAGTTTCCAATTTACCAAATGTTATAAAAATGAAGACTAAAATTGTTTTTAATTCTCAAAATCACCCTAAGGTGCAAAAGAAGAGTTTGCACAAACTTTTATCCCAACTATATAGAAATGGAAAACTTCAAATCAAAGGACTATTGAAAAATGCTTTGTAAAAGGTTCATTCCCTTAAACCAAAAGTGAAAGATGAAGTCTCTAATTTACCAAATATTATAAAATGAAGACTAAAGTTACTTTTGATTCTCAATATCACCCTAAGGTGCAAGATAATAGCATACACAAACTTTATCCCAACTATATAGAAATAGAAAACTTCAAATCAAAAGACCATTGAAAAATGTTTTGTAAAAGGTTCATTCCCTAAAGCAAAATGAATAATTAAATTTCTAATTTTAATCCCAATGTTAAAAAAATATAGATAAAAGTTATTTTTTATTCTCAAGATCACCAAAAGGTGCAAGAGAATATCATACACACGCTTTGGTCTAAATCAAGGAAGCATAGAAATACAACATTCATCAAAATATTAGACATGTTAGAAAATGACCAGTTTTAAAATAATAGAAAAAACCTATAATTTTTGTAATTATAAATCCTGAATTTATATTTTTATTACATACCTAACTTCAATACCATTTCCAACGCAAAAAAAATGGAGTCATTTTGAGTTCAGGAGAAAAAGTTATGGCCTTCGGAAAATAGGTTACGCATATGCTCTTATGCTCACGGGTATACACTTGACATGCACTCAAAAAATGTCAAAAAAACATCTCTTAATCTGCAAAATGGGCAAATTTTTCCAACCAAGATTCAATTTGATGACAACCCATCACATCAATATATGAATATAAGACTCAACGCTATCAAACATTAACATACATACTCAAGAATTTAAAATTTTCAAGAAATTGACAAAACTAGCATGTAGAATAATGAAAAAGTAAGCTCCAAAAATGAAAACATGATGAAATATTGAAATTTTCTCACCAAGATTAAATTTTGACAGCAACCCACCACATTAATATGTAAATAGAAGACTCAGCACTATCAAACACTAACCTACATGCTCAAGAATTTAAAATTTCAAGAAATTGACAAAACTAGCATGTAGAATGTTAAAAAAGTAAGCTCTAAAAATGAAAACATGGAGAAATCTTGAAATTTTCTCATCAATTCCAATTTTGACAGCACTTCACCTCCTTTATACCTACAAGGAAGACTCAACACATGCAAACTCAACAAAACAAGTTAAAAAAAATAAGTTAGATCAATATGTGTAAAAGAGGGTTAGTAACCAAAAATGAAACTTAACTACAAAAACTTGAAATTAAGTACAAAGGACAATGGAGTAAGTCCCACCGGGCGTGCCAAATGTGTGCATGTGTTAGGTTGTGGAGCCTGTTTTCATGTGTGAAAGTGTTGAAGACTGTACACGAAGAGTACTGTACAGTTTTCATGTTTTAGGCGTAAATTGTTTTTGGCTTCGAAAAAATGCACCCGCCATATCGGGAAACGTGCTCTTCTCATATGGGCGAGATTTTTGACCCATAGGTTTATGGGACAGGGTTTTTGCCCATGGTTTTTAATACCCACGGTTTTGTAAAACTACTTAAGCAGTTGTCTATTTATATGGTCTTATGCATATGATAGATGTACAAGCACGATGTATTTTAGATGTGTTTTGAATTCGGCTGTGAATTTCTGTAGAGTTGGTTTGAGCATAGCTCCAAACAGATCTAGGTATTGTATTGAGAGAGCGGTGGCTTGTAATAAAATATGAGAAAGTGATTCTTAGTAGACGTAGCCCAAATTGGGTGAACCACATTAAACACTATCTCTTTGTGTTAGTGTTATTTTATTCTATAATTTTATTTGAGATCTGTAATAATTTCTACATATTAGTTTCTACTGGTTGTGATTCTATGAGGGATTATTCAGCATATTTTATCCCTTATTTCCTAACAATTGGTATCAGAGCTTGGTTTTGTTTGTTAAAGTGTTGAATCGTAGGGAAAGTTTTTTATCTTGAGTGGGAGCTATGGCAGATGATGGAAGATCTAGGGTTGATAAATTCAATGGGAAGAATTTCAGTCTTTGGAAGATGTAGATGGAAGATTACCTTTATCAAAAGGATCTTTATCCTCTGCTATATGAGAAGGTGAACAAACCCTTGAGTATGACAGATGTGGAATGGGATTTGTTGGATCGGAAGACACTTGAAATGATTCGGCTGTGTCTTACGTCTTCGGTATTATTTAGTGTTTCAAAGGAAAAGACTAAAAAAGATCTAATGGATGCATTAGGAAAGTTGTATGAAAAACCCTCTACCTCTAACAAGATATTTTTAATGAAAAAGTTTTTTAATATGAATATGTCTAAGAATAGTTCAGTAGAATATAATTTAAATGATTTCAATATGGTTGTGAATATGCTAGCTTTGGTTACAATAGAATTTGATGAAGAATTTAGGGATTTATTAATTATGTGCTCTTTACCTGAAAGTTTGAATAGCCTAGTAATGGCGGTAAGCAACTCGGTTCCAGCTAACTCGAAGTTGAAGTTTGAGCATGTTTTTAGGGGTGATACTAAGCGAGGAAATGCGAAGAAAAATCTCTAGGGAATCTTCTACTTTGAAGGGAATTCTTTGACAGTGGAAACTAGAGGGAGACAAAAGAATAGAGGAAACCATGGAAAATCAAAAGATTGGGCAAGGTCAAAATCCAAGAGCAAGATTGTATGTTGGAACTGTTGAAAGTCTGGGCATGCAAAGAAGGACTGTTGGGAGCTTCGAGACAAGAAGAAAAAAAAGGAAGAAAACAAGGAGGCAAATGTGGCATCGGGTAATGTATGTTAGGATGCTTTGATTTTTTCTTTGCATAATATTACTGAATCTTGGTTTTTAGATTCAGGGGCTTCTTTTCATGCTACTCCACATAGGCATTATTTTGTTGATTATGTTCAAGGGGATTTTGGGCATGTTTTTCTTGGTGATGATGAGCCTTGCAATATAGTTGGAAAAGGTTATATTCAGGTTAAGATGCAGAATGGGAATACTTGGCTATTGAAGGATGTCATACATGTGCCTACATTAAGACAAAATTTGATATCAATAGGGTAGTTGGGAAGTAATGGTTGTACTGTGATATTTACAGTAGACTCTTGGAAGGTTACCAGGGGTGCTCTTGTGGTGGCAAGAGGTGAGAAGGTTATAACCTTGTATTTAACCACTTATAGCACTAATGTTTGTAATCTTGTGGCTTTAGAAGTAGATACAACATTGTGGCATTATAGGCTCAGTCATATGAGCCATAAGGGCATGGAGATCATAAAGAAGGATTTTCTTAGATATACAAAAATAGGTTTGGAGTTATGTGAGGACTGCATATATGGGAAATAGAAGCGAGTAAGGTTTCTCAAGGTTAGACCTACAAAGAAAGAGAGAAAGTTAGAGCTGGTGCATTCTGATGTGTGGGGGCCAGCTCAGGTATCATCTCTTAGGAGTTCAAGTTATTATGTTACTTTTATTTATGATGTAACAAGGAAAGTTTGGGTTTATTGTATTAGAAACAAATCTGATGTATTTGACACTTTTGTTAAATAGAAAGCCTTGGTAGAGAATGAAACAGGTCTTAAGCTAAAATGTCTCAGGTTAGATAATGGAGAGGAGTATTGCAGCAATGAATTTGATGATTACTGTTCTAAGAATGGAATCTGTAGGCAAAAGACAGTTCCAAGAACTCTACAGTAGAATGGGGTATCAGAAAGGGTGAATAAAACAATAATGGAACATGCTAGGAGCATGAGGTTACATGCAGGACTTCCTCTTTCTTTTTGGGTAGAAGTGGTGAGCACAGATGTGTACTTGATAAATAGAGGACCCTCAAGTGCCTTGGATAGAGGCATACCTAAGGAGGCTCGGTATGGTAAGAAAGTGGATTATTCATTTCTTAGAGTCTTTGGGTGTGAGGTGTTTGTTCATATAGACAAGGATGATAGGACCAAGCTAGAGGATAAATTAGAAAAAAGTACTTTCATTGGTTATGGTAGTGATGAATTTGGATATAGATGTTGGAGTATTAAGGACTAGAAAATCATTCGATCTAGGGATGTCTTCTTTAATGAGAAAGTCATGTATAAGCAGTAGTTGCAGGAAAACAAGGAAGAATCCAAGAAAGAATATGCTGTAGTAGAGGATCTTCCGGATGGGAAAGTGACACATGAATCAGTTCAGGAACCCTCTCATTAGGAACCCCAAACTCCTATATTGAGGAGGTCTTTTAGGGTAAGAAGAGAACCTGAACATTTTTCTCCTTCTCTTTATTATTTATTACTCACTGATAGTGGAGAACCATAGAGATTTGATGAAGCAATGTAGGTAGATGCCAGGAAGAAGTGGGAGCAATCCATGGATGAGGAGCATCAGGATCTCATGGAGAACTAGACATGGGATTTGGTAAAGCTACCCGAAGGAAAAAGAGCATTACAGAACAAGTGGGTGTTCAAATTCAAAGAGGAAGAAGGAGGCAAGAAAAGATACAAGGCCCGGTTGGTGGTCAAGGGGTTTGGACAAAAAAAAGGTATACATTTTGATGAGATTTTTTCTCCTGTAGTAAAAATGAATTCTATTAGAACTGTTCTAGGAATAGTTGTAGCAGAAGACTTACACTTAGAACAGCTTAGATGTAAAGACTACATTTCTCCATGGTGATTTGGAGGAGGAACTATATATGCAGCAACTAGAGGGCTATGAGGTCAAAGGTAAAGAGGATATGGTGTGCAAACTGAAGAAGAGCTTATATGGCTTGAAACAAGCTCCACGTTAATGGTATAAGAAATTTGAGAGCTTCATGATGGAGCAAGGTTATATTAGATGTCATTCTAACCATTGCATGTATACAAAGAAATTTGAGGATGGAAGTTATATTATCCTTTTTCTATATGTCGATGACATGTTGGTTGCAGGTAAAAACATGCAAGAAATAAAAGTACTCAAGAAGCAGCTAAGTGAATCCTTTGCTATGAAGGATTTGGGGGCAGCCAAACAAAAAGTTGGTATGAGGATATCTCGGGATAGGAAGGAATGGAAGATGACTTTATCTCAGGAAGAGTACTTTAAGAAAGTCTTGGAGAGGTTTAATATGCAGGATGCTAAACCGGTTGGGACTCCTTTTACAGGCCATTTCAAGTTATCAAAGGAGCAGTGTCCCAAGATAGAGCAGGAGAGAAACCAAATGTCCAAGGTACCTTACTCATCAGCAGTTGGCAGTTTGATGTATGCCATGGTGTGCACTAGGCCTGATATTTCCCATGCAGTGGGAGCAGTGAGTAGATTTATGAGTGATCCAGGTAGAGATCACTGGCAGGCAGTAAAGTGGATCCTTTGGTATTTGCGAGGGACCATGGGGACAGTTTTGTGCTACAGTGGATCAAACACCATTTTGTGTGGTTATGTAGATTCAGATATGGCTGGAGATGTAGACAGTAGGAGGAGCACAATAGGTTATGTTTACACTGTAGGTGGAACAACAGTAAGCTGGATTTCACAACTACAGAAGTTGGTGGCTTTTCAACCATGGAGGCTGAGTATGTTGCTGCCACAGAGGCAAGCAAGGAAATGATTTGGTTACAACAATTACTTTAGGAGTTGGGGCATAAGCAAGAGGAAGGAAAGTTGCATAGTGATAGTCAGAGTGCTATACACCTAGCTAAGAACTCTGCTTTCCACTCTAGGACAAAGCATATACAGTTAAGGTACCATTTCATTAGGACAACTTTGGAGGAAGAGAAGTTGAAGTTGGAGAAGATTCATACTAGTCAGAATCCTGTAGACATGATGACCAAGGTGGTCACAAGGGAAAAAATGAAGTTGTGTTCAGCTTTGGTTGGTCTTCACAGAAACTAGTGAAGGGTTGAGAAGCTTGCTCAGAGGAAAACTAGTCTCCAAGTGCGAGATTGTTAGGTTGTGGAGCTTGTTTTCATGTGTGAAAGTGTTGAAGACTGTACACTAAGAGTACTGTACACTTTTCATGTATCCTTGCCGGGGTTCGGGGCTAGGCCAGGCCCCGAGCGGGGGTCCGGGGGTGGTAGCCCCCAGTAGTAGGGGTTTAGGGGCGTAGCCCCTGATAGTAGGGGTTCGAGGGTGTAGCCCCTAAAAATAAAATTTAGGGGTAAATTTTTTTGGCCTCAAAAAAATGCACCCGACATATCGGGAAACATGCTCTTCTCATATGGGTGAGATTTTTGACCCATAGGTTTATGGGACGGTTTTTGCCCATGGTTTTGATACCCACAGTTTTGTAAAACTGCTTAAGTAGTTGTCTATTTATATGGTTTTATGCATATGATAGATGTATGAAAAACATTGCAGATGTGTTTTGAATTCGGCTGTGAATTCTGTAGAGTTTGTTGAGCATAGCTCCAAACGGATCTGGGTATTGTATTGAGAGAGCGGTGGTTTGTAATAAAATCTGAGAAAGTGATTCTTGGTCGACGTAGCCCAAATTGGGTGAACCATGTTAAATACTGTCTCTTTGTGTTGTGTTATTTTATTCTGCAATTTTATTTGAGATCTATAATAATTTCTGCATATTAGTTTCTACTATTACGATTCTGTGAGGGATTATTCCTCACATTTTATCCCTTATTTCCTAAAAGCTTCTCTTATCCATTGGCCTAAGGGTAATACAAGGAGGCTGTGTGATGTGATATTTTAAACTGAGTGCATAGCTCACCTACCTCTTGATTATTAAAAGGCATGCCATCTAAAATAATGACTTGAGGAACACCGTACTTGTAGATGATCTGGCATTCATAAATACAAACGTTAAAACTAACAATGCTAAATATCTAAACTTCTCTATTCTCTAACAAATAAATGAATGGACCTAAGTAAGCTCCATGGCTATCAAAATAGTTGTTCTTAGTATGCCAAGTAACCTAGGAATGAGGGCCTATCAAAGTTGGGCTACAAGACCTCTTTGACACCTCCCATATGACCTAAGCACTTAAGAAAGAGGCTTAACTCTTCAAGATGATGAACTTTCAAAAAGGCAAAATGCAAGCTCTTAGTCTTTGCTATATGCTTTGCATTCACTCTCTTAGAAAGTTTAGGTGTAAGTAAAAAGGTAGGTGGAGGGCTCTTTATATAGCCCAAAGGATAAAGGATTCAACACATTCTCATGAATGTGGGATAAAGGTAAAACATGATTAGGAATGGATAATGTTGCTTTATTAAAGGTAACCTTACTTTAGAAGGGTTTAATTTATGCTTAGCAAGTCATGGGAGTTGGGGGGTGTTTTAATTAATCAAAGGTGATTAACTAATAGGTAGATGTAAGCTTATAGAAGATAATTAGAGGAATATTAGTATGATTTAGGCTATTATAAGGGGATTAAATCAATTAAATATTGATTTATTGGTTAAATGGAAGGGAAAACTAATTAATTAATAATAATTAATTAGTCTAGGTAGAAAGGGTGATTTATTAACGGAATGTCGTTAATTAGGGTATTTGTTGGATAGGAAACTTAATTAATTAACTTAGTGTAATTAATTAATGATGATATGAGGGAAAATGAGTGCTTTTGACGATATGTCGTTGATTTGCGAGAAAGGGGATAATTAGCGCAATTTAAGTATTTAAATTGCTTGGGCGTAATTATAGGTGTCCACAGTGTTGTATGTAATTATTGTGGAACGAAGATGAGTGGAGGTGTCTATCGCCTTGAGTTCCACATTGCACGAATATCAGGGAATGAAGTGACAGTGTGCACACAAGCACCGCTTGAGGCTTAAAGAGAGTTGTGATGAGACCCTTTTATTACTATTTTTGTCTCATCTGTTGTGTATCTTGTATACCCATACACTTGTTATCTTGTGATTCCTATCAGACATTTCTAGTTGAACCTAAAACTTACTTATATATTAATTAGTATAATTATTACTAAGTTACTTTATTTCATGGATTTTGAATGTGCATTTTAATCTCTTTGATGCAATGAATGATTATTAGTGCTTTATCTGAATGTTGTACTTGTTGCAAGAAGTTGTTATGTATTGTCACTAACATGCAACCAAAGAAACTCTGTCACAAATACAAGGAGGACTCGTCTGCAACAACAATGCAGAGGACTCATCCACAACAAGGCACCTACAGCCAAAGGAAAACACACATATACAAAAGCCATGATTGTGGGAAGTGTGATCAACAAGAATGCTTCACCTGAGTTCGCACCTGCTAGTAAAGAAGTAGTTATGAAAACAAGAGTGGATCTCACGCCAATGCCTAATTATTCTCTGCAACTACAACTTGGAACTAGTTGATTTAATTTTACAACTGGTTGTTTGAATGAACAATTAGTTATGTTGATGTATTAGAACACTTTTCTTCAGTTCTGATTGCATGCATAAGAATCTATGGATTTCTTGGGAGTGATCTAGTACTTAATCAAAATGTAACTACTAGTTGAAAGAGTCTCTTCACGTCTCTACTGAATATAAAGAGAATGATAAGACTGTAGTAGATATCGATCCATAGGAAGGAAATTGTTGTAAGTTGTATTTTGTAATCTTCATGCTGGTGAATAAAAATATGGGTTCTATCATTTTGTTGTAGACACAAGCCTTAGGAAGGGATAACACCCAAGGCAGGGCCCACTTGTGGTTTGCTAAACCCCTTTCCTTTTTCTTTGTTGTTTTAAGTTCTGTGCATGAGTAGATTAGAGTTGCAACAAATCATTTCTTTACTTATGAGTCATTTTTACCTATTTTATTCATTAGTTGTAGTATCTATTTTTATCTGCAACCTAGTTTAGTTTCAACATTATATTTTCTAGTTATTGTGACAAAAATCCTTTAGTTATATCTCTTGAACACTTGTAACTGTGTATACAACACTGACAGTGTTGAAAGTCTACGTCCCTAGGTTTGATGAATAAATGATTGTGGATTAGTGAACAACATACTAATTGTTGCAAGTTAATTTGCACCACCATTTTTGGCATCATTTCGGGGACCCTGCCAAGTTATAAGTTGTTGAAGAGGGTTTTTCATTCTTTAGAAGCAGTCTAGGTTTTAGGAATTTACCTCAGTTTAAACCCCCCAACTAATTACCGTTGAATGAGTTGAGTAGTTGATGCATGCACCGTCCAAGGGATTCCCATGGTAGATTTTTACCTAATCCACAAGTAGCACAAATCTCTTCATTTACCTCTGAAGATTCTGAAGAAGAAACCTCTGCACTCGGTTTCTTTTTGAAGACAATCCTCCAAGTGACAGTTTTGTAGCTGCTCCTGAACAACTAGGGATGACAGAAGAAGTAGATCAGAATGCTTGAAATGGGGCAACCACTTTTGAGTTCCCCATCACTGAAAACAATGCAGCTGCTTGGGATGAAGAATATTTCTCCATCAGCCTTCCAAATTTCCATGGAGCTATGTCAGAAGATCCAGACACCTTTCTCTTTGAGTTTGATGTTTTGTGCAGAAGCTATGATTATACCACTGATGCACATAAGTTGAAATTGTTTCCTGCAACACTCAAAGATGCTGCTTTAAGGTGGTTCATGGGATTGGGAAGGAATTGTTGTTACTACATGGGCACAGATGAAGGAGAAATTCCTCAATAAGTATCAAGACTATTGTAGACCAAAACAGAGGAGGAGATGAAATCTACATAATGCAACAAAAAGAGGATGAACCGTTAGAGGATTATTTGGAAAGGTTCCTGTTCTGTGTTCAGAAGTCAAAACATACCACTGATATACCACCTGACTCCCTCAAATTTCTCTTTTTAAAGGGGCTCAGTGATGAAGACATGGATGCTCTGGACCTGATAGGAGTAGGAGACATTTCAAAGGCTAGTTTTGGAGATATCTGTGATGCCTGTAAGAACTATTCAAGAGCTACCATGAAGAGAGTAAGGAATGTAAGATCAAGAGGTGGAGTATCTACCAAAACAATGGGGGACATCTCTAAGTCTGAGATTGTTAGCATGTTCAAAAATATGAAGCAAGAGATTGTTAATGACATGGCTAATCAATTGGATGCTCTACATGCCAAAAAGAAGAAAGAAGATGCAGAAGCAACACTCACAGAGTACTTCCATGCATGTAGAAGGAAGAAATCAGACTGTAGATGCAAAGAATTAGCCAACATTGCTCAAGAAAGAGAGGCTTCACCTGATTTCAAAATGTTGGAAGACAAAAGATGGAAAGTTTTCTATGTTGCTCAAAGGAAACCATGGCCACCAAGGCAAGGAGGTATGACACAAGACCCTATGCATTCATTTCAAAATTGGTCTAATAATTCATATATGCAGCCCCCACCTTGGGCTAACCCTCAAGGTTGGGCCCCATATCCTAACCAAGTACCAACAACAATGACAACCTCCATACCAAGGCCAACCACAACAACAATGGCAACAACCTCCCCAATCATGGAAACAACCATGGAGGGGACAATAGTGGAATAACCCACCTCCTAATTACCAAAAAATTATCAACAACCTCCTTATCAAAAGTAACAACAAGCTCTGATGCCTAATCCCCAATCAGGCTCTCAACCAAAAGCTACACAACTACCTGCTCAACCAATGCCTAATCCTAACAATAAAGCTACTCAGCCAGCCTATTCCACTGAACCAGCTCAATACCCTACTTATTCTGTTGATATCAACAATATCCATCTTCACTCAGGAAGAGCACTTCCTTCACCAGCTGGACCAACCATTACTAAAATTATAGAGGAACCACAGTTGCTGCATGATGACCCACAACAAGGATAGAAGATGTTGCAGGTTGATCCACAACAACCTGCTCAGAACTCTAGCAAGCGTAAAACATAGGACAATGAGCCACCATTTCTTGAAATATTACAAGAGAAAAAGACTGACCTCAGATCAAAATCTGATTCTGACTTTGTCAATCAACTTAAGGACATTTGTGTCAAGATACCATTGATACAAGCTATCAAGGACGTGCCTATCTACAATAAGCTAGTTAAGGACCTATGCATTAAGAAGCCAAGAAGGAAAAGGAAAGACCCATCTACTATACAGGTCATTGGGAAATTAGCTGATATTATGCTTGGGAACTCAGTTCTACCCAAGTATATTGATCCAGGAAGCCCTCTAGTGAATGTCACAATCAATGGTACAGTGATAAAAAAACACACTGATTGATCTGGGAGCAACAATAAATGTGATGACAAAACAAATCATGGATGATTTGAAATTGGAAGGATTAAGACCAACAACCACAGTCTTGCAGCTTGCAGATAGATCCATAGTAAATCCTGAAGGAGTTTTGGAGGATGTGGTAGTAGTGGTAGACTCCTGGGAGTACCCTACTGACTTCATTGTTCTGCAGCCAAAAGCAAGCTTAGGAGGATATCCTATCATCCTAGGGAGACCATGGTTAGAAACTGTTGATGCATTCATTGGATGTAGATAGGAAATATGATCATCTCCAATGGAAGTGGTACCAAAAATCTTATGCTCTACCCCCCTGCACAACCATTTAATGAAGAAGACCAAACTGTTTGGGTGGAGGAACCAGAAGAAGACCAGAGTTCAGTTCAACAACTCATGATGCTGGAGAAGTCATGCATAATAGAAGGACAAGAGGAGGATGTTGTTCTTTCAAATGTTTCTACAGAACAATTATGGCAAGAGTGAAGAAGAAGATGACAAGTTGCAATGCATAAGCTACCCTGAAAATCAAATCTTGCCTCAACAAAATACTAAGAATGTTCCAGGTAAGAACTGCATCCTACACCAGCTTCTTCCACATGATTGTATCTTAAACTCTGTAAGTAGTAGCATATGCTCCATGACTGATCTTTCCAAGCAAGTGGATATTACACCTGACAAGCCACTCAATGTGAACAAAACATTAAGCATGCAGTAGGAGCAACTGTTAGTTGCACTTCTCAAAAAGCACAAGACAACATTTGCATGGGATTATGGAGACATGCATGGAATCCATCCTAAACTTTGTACTCATAAGATATACATCAAGGACAACTGCAAGCCAATAAGGCAACCACAAAGGAGAATGAACCCAACAGTAAGGGACATAGTGAAGGAAGAATTAAAGAAATTATTGGATGTTGGATTCATATATCCAATTTCAGACAGTCAATGGGTGTCACCCCTGTTATTGTACCCAAAAAGAATGGAAAATGGAGGATTTTTGTGGATTATAGGGAGCTGAATGCAACAACAAAAAAGGATCATTTCCCACTTCCTTTTATTGATCAGGTACTTGACACTCTTGCTGGAAAAAAAAGTATTTTTCTTTCCTAGATGGTTATAGTGGCTACAATCAAATTCAGATTGCACCAGAGGATCAGGACAAACAACATTCACATGCCCATGGGGAAATTTGCATACTTTGTTCTTCCTTTGGTCTGTGCAATGCACCTGCCACATTTCAAAGGGTAGTACTTAACATCTTCTCAGATTTAACCAATGATTGCATGGAGGTATACATGGATGATTTCACAGTCCATGGCAACACTTTTGATGAAGCAATGAAGAACTTAGACAAAGTTCTCAAAAGATGCAAGGAGCATAACTGTCCTTAAGCAATGAAAAATGTTATATGATGATGTCTGAAGGGATTGTGTTAGGTCATTATCTGTCATCTGCTGGGATCTAGGTAGATCCAACAAAAATATCAGTAATTATAAATTTTCCAACACCCAAAAAGTAGAAGGATGTAAGGAGCTTCTTGGGCCATGTTGGGTATTACCGAAGATTCATCCAGGATTTTAGCAAAATTGCAGCACCATTGTTTGGTTTATTAGGGAAGGATGTTGCATTTGTATGGACAGAAAAATGTGAAGCTGTGTTCCAAGCATTGAAACAAATGTTGACCTCTGCACCTAGTGTTGAGAGGGCCAGACTGGAGTTTTCCATTTCATATACATACAGATGCTTCTGATCACACAATTGGAGTTGTTCTAGGCCAGAAAGGATGGGATACTCAATTATGCCATCTATTATGTGAGTAAGAACTTGCAACATGTTGAGCTTAACTACACGGTCACTGAGAAGGAATTCTTAGCCGTTGTATATGCCATCAACAAGTTCAGGCACTATATCACGGGATATCCAGTTTTTATCCATACAGATCATGCTTGCCATTAAATATTTGATCAACAAACTAGTTGTAAGTAGCAGGATAATCAGATGGTTTCTGCTCTTACAAGAGTTTGATGTAACAATTGTTGATAAGCCTGGGAAAGACAATGTTGTAGCAGACTTTCTCTCAAGAATGGAAAACAATAATGAGGAAGCAGTAGTGGATGATTCTTTCCCAGATGAGCACTTGTTTTCCATTTCCACCAAGACACCCTGGTATGCTGATATAGCCAACTATTTGGTTTCAGGTAAGACACCTCCACACTATCTATATTCTGAAAAGAAATATATTGTAGAGAAAAGTGTGAATTTCTCTTGGATAGTTGGTTTCCTATTCCACACAGGGTAGGATAATGTTATGAGAAGATGTATTGATGATGAGGAAATTTATGATGTCCTCAAATCCTGCCATAGTGAGCCATGTGGAGGACACTTCACTACAAAAAGAACAACACAAAAGGTATTAACAATAGGGTATTATTGGCCTACATTGCACAAGGATGCAACATTGTATGCAAGAAGATGTGATAAGTGCCAAAGAATGGGAAGGCCTACCAAATCAGATGAAATGCCATTGCAGCCTCAGATAGTATTGCAACCATTTGATAAATGGGGATTGGACTTTATTGGTCCCATTGATCCTAAGTCTCAACAAAAAGAATACATCCTGGTATGCACAGACTACCTCACCAAATGGACAGAAGTAAAGGCATTACCAAATCAAAAGAGTGAAAGAGTTGCAAAATTCCTATATGACCATATCTTTACAAGATATGGAGTGCCAAGAGAGATTGTCACAGATCAAGGTACCCACTTCACTGCTGAAGTTATTGTTGATTTAGCTACAGAATATGAAATCAGGCACATGAAGTCCACACCTTATCATCCACAATCCAATGGCCAAGCTGAAGTAACAAACAGAGAAATTGAGGCCATCTTGACAAAGACTATTGTGCTGCATAGAAAGGATTGGTCAGAAAGACTTCCAGAGGCAGTTTGGGCATTCAATACCACATGGAAGACAACAACTGGATTCACACCTTTTGAGCTATTGTATGGTAAGATTGTTGTCCTCCCTATTGAATTTGAGCATAAGACATTAAGAACTGCATTGGAATTAGGCATAGATTTTTCTGAAGCACAGAGGACAAAGGGTTCTTCAACTCAATGAGTTGGATGAAATGAGGAGGCAAGTTGTTCATAATACAGAGGTGGTACAAAAACAAAGGATCAAGTGGCATGACAGGTTCATCAAAACAAGGCAATTCCAAGAAGGTGATTGGGCACTTCTCTTTGACTCCAAATACAAGGACCACATGGGAAAACTCAAGACAAGGTGGCTAGGTCCATATGAAATTGAGAAGATATTTTCCAATGGAGCTGTGAAACTCACCACCATTGATCCTGTAAGATTCAAACTACTGGTAAATGGTCATAGATTGAAGTTGTACAAGAATCCAACTGATAGGAATACCTTCATCCAACAGTTCAGAGGAGGCCAAAGTAGGATGGAAATGAGAACATCAGAATTGAGGACAGAAGTTGAACCTACTGGTTCATCTTCTGATATTTTGGAGGAATGAGATCTTCAGTGGCCTTGGGTTATCCAGCTTGTTGGATACCCCAGGGAGGAATAAAAGTGATGTGATCAGCCTTCATGGTGATCAACACCACTCACTAACATGTTTTATTTTATTAGCATTTCTGTTTTGCAGGATTTGGAGTATTTGCAGCAAGGAGTGCATAATCTCTGATGAAAGGAGGTGGTGCAAAGACTAGAATGTCCACTTGCAGCAGCATGATAACCAAATCCCTTGTTTTTCTTATTTTTTATAGAACCTGATTATATGAAGATTCAAGAATCTACTTGTATGATCATGAAATGATATGAAGATAATCAACACCAAGAATAATTCAATCTTCCCTCTTTCGGGAATTAATTGGATTAATTATGGAGCTCATTCTATACGACATCACATGCAGCAACACCACTTACAGCCAACACTACTTGCAACCTCAGCCATGCAATCCTCACCATGCATCCAAACCTCATGTCATGCATTTTCAAATCGGTCACACATAATCCAATCCAAACATGGCACATGTCACAATCATTTGGCGTACATCTCGAGTTAAGTGCACTTGATTTCCTTTAATTGAGTATCGATAGAATAATTATATTTAATTAATATATGTGCCTTGTTGTCAAATAAAATTTATTGTCCATAATGTTTCGCCACCTTTTTCTATGTGACCTGTCTCCCATGTCATCCCATGACCATCACTTCACATGAGTATACTTCAATTCAAATTAATACTTCCCCTTTCAAGTTGCGTGTGTACTTAGACTCAAATTTTGAAAAGGCAGAGCACTTGGTTCTTCCGTTCATTTCATTTTGCATTTTCAGTGCCAAAAGAGAAACCTCCTACTTTTGCAGAGTTCACAGAGTTGCAAAAATTTGCAATGGGGGAGATTTGATAAGGAATGAGCCAACAGACCATTCACAGTTGCGGAATCAGCCACAAATCCTTCAGTATTTTCATGATAATGGCTGGATGGATTATATCAATAAGTTTCAAGGTTTTAATGAGTCAATAGTCATAGAATTTTCCACTACATTCAGGGATGGTCAGGAAACAGTGAAAGGTTTGCAAGTTAAGGTTGATGACGAGATACTGGCTACAGTAACTGGTTTGCCAGTAGAAGGTGAAATGTATCCTGTGAAAGCTAATCCTGAAGAAGCTCGAGCAGAATTTGCAGATGAAGATGAAAACTTCATGGTGGATAGACAAGGTACACTGCGTACTTCTTTAAAACCTTTCTGGGTAGATGTTTCTAATTATATCATAAAATATTTCACCTGTGAGGGTAGATATTCCGATTGAACACTGTCCATTTTAAATTGTTAAATCATTTGAAGAAAGGTAGACATGTGAATGTACCAAATTTATTACATGAGGGTTTAAAGAAGATGAGTAGAGAGTCACAAAGGGGAAGGTCTTGCCCTTTCTCATCACTTGTCTTGTCACTCTAGTTGTAAAGCATGCATTGGAAACTAAGCATCCTACATTGAATTGGGGAGATTTCACAAGAGCAAAACATATTGATGACCTATTAGGGAAGGGTAAGAAGAAGAGAAAGAGTTTGGCTAGTTCCTCTATGCCTCCACCTAGAACCCTTAGTTTCAGAAAACCCTACTCCTACAGAAACCCCAGTTCCTACTGAAGCTTCCCTACCTTCTGAAACACCTGTCAATGAAGAAACACCACTTCCAGAGCAAGGCCCTAGGCCTATATCTCCTGAAAGAGTTCTTGTTGTAGAGGCATTGTTAAATATCTCAACCCCAGAATCTTCCTCTTCCAAGGGAAAAAGGAAATCTTCCTCCAAAGCCTCTGAGCCATGAAGAAGATCCCATAGACTCAAAACTAAAAATCCAAAACCTTCAAAGTCTGGGAAAAATATTCAAATATCACTAGACAGTGACGAGGAGAGGATAGATAGGAATGATGAAGCCATTCCAATGGAAGTTGAACAGGAAGTTCCCATAGTAACAGATGCAGACATAGTTATGGAGGAACAACCCAAGGGAATTGAAAAGAAAAAGAAGAAGAATTAGGTGCACAACCTACTCAACAGAGCCCTACTGAATCCATTGAGATTCAAACAGAGGTCGTTCATGTTGGGGTAACCCATATGGAGCATGAAGGAAAAGTATAGCTTGAAGAAACTGAAATTTTAACCAATGTTCATGGAAACCTTGAGGAAACAGAGACTGTTCATGTGTTGCATGAAGAGGATTTAGTAACTAAGGAAAGTAAGGAAGCAACAAATAAGCTGCAGATGATGAAGAGCAACCTAAGGAAGTGTCATCAGAAACAATACCTACAACTCAACCTAGTGCCATGGATACTGAATCTAGTTTACCACTTGATATAGAGGATACAATTGACAACATTGTCCAGAACCTTGAGCTAAAGATTGCCCAAGAATCTAGTCAGCCAATGCAGATAGATAACCCCCAATTGCTCCTATATCCTCAGAACCTGTGTCTCAACCATCCAACCTGCAGCCACATGTTATCATACAAGAAGTCTTCAGAGAGCCCCCTAGGCCAGCCTGTAACAATATGGCAACACAAACTAGTTCAGAATATTGGGTGCAAAAGTTTGAGAACTATTGTAATAAACTACAGAGAAGATGGGAAAGAGAAAAGGAAGAATTACTCTTCCAGCACCAACAAGATTTGGAAGAAAAGGATAGGCAACTAAGGGAAAAAGACAATGAGATTGCACGGTTGAAAAAGAAACAAGAAGACACAATACAGGTAACAAATGAAATTTTCAAGTGTAGACCACCATCAAATGTTTACTTGTCTTCTTAAAAGAACAAATGTTGTAGTTGAAATACACTTGTATCAATAGTGATATACCATTTGATATCAGTGGAGCTAGGTCATTTTTCAGAATATATCTCAAGATGCCTCATGAAATCCAATTACTTCTTTGTGAACTCTATATGTACAACTATGCTTTGGAATATGACAGAGACTGGATCCCTGTTCTTTACATAGGGGATGTGCAAGATTCAGGCATTGTGCTCTTATTTCAATAATGAGCTCTATAGGAAAAACAAATGGTTGAATATAGATAATTGTGCAAAGAGCAACCATTAATGATTAGGGTAGAGGAAAACAATACAAAGGCTATGATTGAAGAGTATGGAAAATTCATGAAAGAACAGAAAATCAAGCAGAGGGTATACAAAGATGAGAGAAGAAGCCCATGATGAGGCCAGAGATCACATTAAGTACAATGGTGCAGAGATAGTACATGCATGTAGAAGGAGATGGGAGGAGATGTCACCAGAACTAAAGAGGAAGGAAATGCATTCCTATCCAAACATTATCCCAACTCTCCAGCGAATCAATCCATATATTCAGGTAGTAAAGGGATGTGGAAAAACTTGGTTCCCAATTGGATACTATCCACCTATTTTCCACTATCCAATACCTCATTGGTCTGGGGATAGAGAACTCAACGAGGAAGTGAAAGAAAGGATAATGGAATGCTACAGGAGGAATGCAAGTTACTTCTTTACTGAACCTGAGGGAACATCCATGCCAACTGACTTCAGGAAACTATGCAGCATCATCTAGGTGGACCCCAAGAAACAAAAGGATAAACACAAGAAAAGGATAAACAAGAAAATCTTGAATGAGGTCATTCAAGAAATTAAGTCTGGGGGTGTGATGAGACCCTTTAATTACTATTTTAATTGTCTCATCTGCTATGTGTCATGTTTATACCCCTTGCACTTTGTTATCTCTGGTCATCCTGTCAAACATTCCCACCTGAACTTAAGTTTATGGCACTTATATATTAATTAGTATAATTATTACTAAGTTACTTTATTTCATGGATTTTGAATGTGCATTTTAATCTCTTTGATGCAATGAATGATTATTAAGTGCTTTATCTGAATGTTGTACTTGTTTGCAAGAAGTTGTTATGTATTGTCACTAACATGCAGCCAAAGAAACTCTATCACAAAGCAAAGAGGACTCATCTGCAGCAACTGACATGCAGCAACTGGGACTCGTCCGCAACAAGGCACCTGCAGCCAAAGAAAAACACACATATACAAAACCATGATTGTGGGAAATGTGATCAACAAGAATGCTTCACCTGAGTTTGCACCTGCTAGTAAAGAAGTAGTTATGACAACAAGAATGGATCTCATGCCAATGCCTAATTATTCTTATGCAACTACAACTTGGAACTAGTTGATTTAATTTTACAACTGGTTGTTTGAATGAACAATTAGTTATGTTGATGTATTAGAACACTTTTCTTCAGTTCTGATTGCATGCATAAGAATCTATGGATTTCTTGGGAATGATCTGGTACTTAATCAAAATGTAACTACTAGTTGAAAGAGTCTCTTCACGTCTCTGTTGAATATAAAGAGAATGATAAGACTGTAGTAGATATCGATCCATAGGAAGGAAATTGTTGTAAGTTGTATTATGTAATCTTCATGTTGGTGAATAAAAATATGGGTTCTATCATTTTGTTGTAGACACAAGCCTTAGGAAGGGATAACACCCAAGGCAAGGGCCCACTTGTGGTTCGCTAAACCCCTTTCCTTTTTCTTTGTTGTTTTAAGTTTTGTGCATGAGTAGATTAGAGTTGCAACAAATCATTTCTTTACTTATGAGTCATTTTTACCTGTTTTATTCATTAGCTGTAGTATCTATTTTTATCTGCAACCTAGTTTAGTTTCAGCATTATATTTTCCAGTTATTGTGACAAAAATCCTTTAGTTATATCTCTTGAACACTTGTAACTGTGTATACAACACTGGCAGTGTTGAAAGTCTACGTCCCTAGGTTTGATGAATAAATGACTATGGATTAGTGAACAACATGAGTGGCCCATTGTGGGAGGATTTTGTCATGCATACTAAAACCCTTATAGAAAGAGAAAAAGAAGGTATGGAAAAAACTGCACCATTTTTTTCTGATGGGTGGATGGAAAAATCCGCACATTGATTAACTTCCTAGTGGCTTCAAGTGGGTAGATTGTCTTCTTGAAGTCAATTGATGCCTCCCACCAAGTGAAAATTGCAAGCACTTTATGTGATATGTTAGATGAGGTGGTGAAGGAGGTGGGTGTGGAGAATGTCGTCCAAGTTGTCACATATAACACAACAACATATGTAGCAGCAAAGAGACTTCTTGAGGAGAGGCACCCTACACTTTTTTGGACCCCTTGTGCATGCCATTGCTTGGATCTTGTATTGGAGGACATGAGCAAACTCTCATGGGTGAAAAATGTGGTTGAAGATACAAGAAATATTACCAAATTCATCTACAATCACACTTGGGTGCTAAACTTGATGAGAGAACACACCAATGGAAATGAACTTGTGTGATCGGGGGTCACACGATTTGCCACAAATTTCATTACATTGCAGTTTCTCTAACATCTCTTAAGCAGATGTTTGTGAGCACATGATGGTTGGAGTCTCCCTATTCTAGAAAGGTCAAAGGGGAAAGGGTCGTGAAGACCGTCTTCGATGATATGTTTTGCAAAACAATTGGAAGAAAATCATGAAGCTAACCTAAACTTAAATATTTGTTTTATTTATTATAGATTTTTTTTATTAATTTTGATTATAAATTTATGTATTGTTTTTTTTAGGTGTCAAAGCCTTTGGTTTTAGTTCTATGAATGGTGGATGGGGAGAAAAACCCAATGGGTTATTTGTATGAGGCTATGGACGTGGCCAATGAATCCATAGCTAAATATTATGAGCAAAATCAGCGAAAATATGAACCCATTTGGCGCATAATTGATCGGAGATGGAACAAGACACTCCATCGACATATACATGCAATAGCATACTACCTAAATCCAAAGTTTTTTTATTCCCCTTCATTTAAGGCTGATGAGGAGGTTATGGATGGCCTTAATACATACATAGAGAGGATGGTATTTGATGAAGATAGTAGAGATGCAATTGTTGACGAGTTGCAAATTTACGAGATTGCAGAGGGGAGACTCTTTTCTTCGGCTCTGTGTGAAAAGAAGAAGCACTACTCGGCTAGGTAAAAACAAATTAAGTCATTTTTATTTAGTCTCGTTATGTGTAGAACTAGATACTAGAAGTCTATAATTCTTTCATTTATTCAAGCCTAAACTTACAAAATTATAATGACTTATTTGCAGAATTGTCGGTGGGAAGATTATGGTGCAAACACACCAAATCTTTAGAAGCTAGCGATCCGCATTTTGTGTCAGTCGTTATGTGCTTCTAGATATGAACGTAATTGGAGCATGTTTGAAGCTGTTCACACAAAGAAGTGTAACAAGTTGACAGCGCAACGCCTCAATGTCCTTGTCTTCATGCGATTCAATCTTCGTCTTCGTGTTAAACAAGTGGAGTGGGTACAAAGTTATGGTGTAATTGACTTGGCTGACATCAATCCATATGATGATTGAATTGCTGATGATGTGGAGCTTATGTTTACTACGAAGGAGATAGAAGATTTGGAGAGGGAGATTGAAGAAGCAATAACATCAGGGGCATTACGAGTTGGTGAGGATTCAATGATATGTTTGCAGATGACGATGTTGGTGTTGTAGAGGAAGAATCTTTACCTTGCACTTTCGCAAGGCAACCACAACAAACTTATTTTAGGCGTGTTTGATGAAATGGAATATTATTGATAAATTGATACTTCAAAAGTCACATGACTCTATGAGCATTGTGGTTTGCAAACTTTGTACTCTTTTTTGGTCAAAACTTAATAGAAAATATACTTATGGGCCCATGGCATTCTATAAAGTTGGCGATTAATGCCAAAAAATTGCCAATTCCCGATTTCCGAGTCAAAATTTGGCGTACCGATTAATTACCGATAACGATTTTTTGAACTATGTGTGAGGTAATCTTCCTTGGAGATTCTATTTGTCATTTTCTAAGTGTTAAATCAATCTCCTTAGTTCTTGGTTCTCTTTTCGTATTAGCAGATTGCAAGGTTGATGCTCTTCAAGTCTCTCATGTCTTAAAGATTTTTGGAAGGTTGATATATTGTAATGTCCACAAATGGACATTTTTCAACCCCAGATGGATTTAAGGCAAATCTCAAATAAAATGCAAGTTGAAAATTATTGTTTTTATGACAACAATGCAAACAACCCAAAATTCCTTGCCAAAACCTTGGGAGATTTGCCTATGGGTGTAAAATAGCCTCAAAAAACCTTCAAAAATTATGAAATTAAATCTGTAGCTAGCCCTTGAACTATCAAATTTGAAAATACTTATATTTTTGCCAAATGCTGAAAATCTGATTTTTAATTGCAGAAAAACAACCGAAACTTCATAAGTTCATAACTTGGAAAATACCCAACATTTTTGACAAATGATAGCTCAAATCGAAGATAAACTCACGAGCTTTCTAGTGATACCAAAATCATAATTTTCTGATGGGTGAAAACACCCATAACAAACTCGGAAATCTGGAAATGTGTAGATGAAACCCTAGTTGTACCCGAAATCAACAACCATTCGCCCCTCTTGGAAAGCCCTCAAACACTGTTGGAAAACATAAATAGAAGCTTGATCTTCAATGGAAAACACAAATAAATCCTTGATCTTCAATGGAAACCCCTGAATGGAGAATCCTCTCACAAGAAAGAATAGTTTTTCGTTCCTCTTTCTCTAAACCTCAAGAGGGTTTTCGTCCTCTAGACCTAACTTAAAAGAGTTTTTGTCCTCAGGAGTTTTTTTCCAAAGCTTACAAAGCTTAGATAAAACTCAGAAATTTATAAAATAAAAGAGCTGCTTTACAAAGCCAAGCATACTTTCTTTTATAAGCGATCTTGGCTTGGTAGCCACCCACAAGCACCAATCAAATGTCTTTTCCCACATTTAATTCTTTTTGGCATTTATTTCTTTCTCAACATGGGTCGCATTTTTCCCCTAGGGGAAATAAAACATAGAGTGACCTTTTCTTTTTCTTTTTCTAATTTCACTTTATCTTCTTTTTTATTTTTAATAAGTCTATAATAAATTAATATAATTGCTTTTTATAATATTTCTTTTTTTATGCACTTTATAATAATTTATTAAGACTATAGTTTCTCTTTTTAACACCCCTTAGCCGTCGGGAAACAAAATTGGGCTAAGGGTCTTCGACTGGGAAGGGGATATTACATATATGTAACCTTTAAAAATGATTAATTTTGCAATGCTTTTGTCAAACAATTGAAATGCAGCCTTGTTAATACACAAACCCCAATGTGTTAGGAAAGCCCCCTACAAGCCACTTGGATGTTGTTGCTCTGATATGAGCCACGTTGTCGATTTAATGAATTGTTATTGGAATCCAAATTTCAAGGCTGAATTTTGGATGTGAGATACAAAAATTACCTGCCCCACACATCTCGAATGATCTTCTATATGCCCACATGAATTAGAATTAGAGCCACAACCCCTATATAGCTTTGTTGAGGAGGTTTTTAGTGTTTTGTTTTTTTACAAAGAAGCCTCTCAAAAACCTCCTCAATGTTTAGAGGAGGCTTTCGATGAGGTTTCTATGATTAAAATGAAAATATCTGGTGTATGTCGTTGAGGAGGTTTTTACACTCGATATGCATCATGGGGTTTCAATGCAACAATATTCCTTTTGGAGACGTGGAGCACTGGTGTGCTAGTAAGCAGTCTGTCTAGCTATTGCTCGGTGCATTACATTTGAATGAGAAAAACTACGGTGTGCTGAATTGTTTTTGAATTAAAATCAAAGATAATACTTTACCAATGCATTTAGATGAAAATTTTCACAAGAAAACTGTCTGGTGATTAGAAATCGTGTCAAAATTGCTGCAAGGAATAGCTTTTTCCAAATAAATTGTTTTTACTCTACAATAGACCTTTCAACGTTTTAATTTTTTTGAAATCAAGTTATTACTGTTGATGTATCAAAATGCCACAAACACATAAGGAAAATGACAGGCTCTTACGTCGTACTCATTTTAGAATCACTTAAAATATGACTTAGTGCATGAGTTGCAGAGTATTGGTTATTCAAACCTTTATTGAGGGTGTTTGCTGGACTGTTAGTCCTAGCGCCACTCCTGCAATTTCTTCACTTGATTTATCTTTGAAAAACTTCTCAAAATTAAATTAATCTAAGGGCAGTGCTCAAAGAAATCTAAAAAGGAAAAGAGAGGGTAGACATAACAAATCTTCTAGGACAAATGTATTTAAGATTATTTCAGTGCATGATCTTGGAAATAACGTGCTTTCCTTATGAAACCAACAACATAAAACTCAGTTACTACTCAAATTTTAATGTCACTGATGCATAAATTTAAAGGAATCAAGACTGTAAACCAAATTTACCATATCAAATTGCTAGATGCACATTTAAAGGATAAATTTAACTTGCAGAAAGTTATATCAATTGAATTTAAACTTGCAGATGCACAATTTAAATGAATTACTATAGGAAAATTAACATGTAATACACCAAGTATTGAATATTATAAACACAAAATATCTAAAGCAGAAATGAGAGAATGTAGATCAGACAAATTTAGCTTGCATGAGTTAAATTTAAACTAGCTCGCATTCATTCATTAAAAATAACATCCTCCTCTTTTAGACTGGAGGTGGGTCTATTTATACAATTCGGGGCCTTCCTTTACTGCCCAATTTGAACAATAATTACAAAAGATTAAGGAATACTACCAACAATTGCCCATTCAAGAAATATCCTAACTGATTTCTTGTTAGGATAATTACAATAGATAAAGCTAGTATGCCCAAAATACAAAGACAACCAAGGAATCGTTGAGGCTCTTGTTTAATTGTGGGGCCCTTTTGGGCTGGGTCCACTTGTGAAGGTTCCTCTTGTGTTGGTTTAGCTTGTGTGGGGTCCTCCTGTGCTGGATAAGTTGAAGCTTGGTCTTTTTCCTGCGGAAACAAAAGCTTCCTTTACAATCTTGTAATCTTTTTCAAGCTTTACCAGGTCCACAATTGAATTTTAAAAGAGTATAAGAGCTTTATCCAGTAAAGCCTTCTGTGTAGCCTTGGCCTTTCCTGTGATTTCCTTTAAGGTTTCTATTTTTTGGACCTTCTCTCTGGTCTGAGAAAAAATCTCAATGACCTGGGAAGCCTCTGCCTCATTTGCTTTCTGCTATGTTCTTTTGAAACTTTTTTATAAATTGATTAAGCAATTCAGCAAATTTGGAAGTGGATACTAATTCTTGGTATTCCTTGAAGACCCCTGTCATGGATGCTTCTGAAACTAGTTGACTTCCCCTTGAAATTACATCATCCACTTGAAGAGGAAGTTTGCTCATTTGGTTATTCCATTCCTCCATTTTTTCCTTTGTGTAATTGGCATATGTCTGACATATACCAATATCATCCATGGTCACAATTGCAGGGTTTTTGCATAAATTCCTTCTTCAAAGGCCTGAGCCATGATTCTCAACATTTTCTGCATAACACCCATCTTTTCAATGATTGTGTTGGCCTTTTTGGAACATGCCTGTTCCTTCTTTTTAGCCTCAATGCTTTCTTTGATAACATCATATAGCCTCAGTAAGGCCTCTTCAACATATGAAGTAGTGCCTTCAGGAACAATGGCCTTGGCTTGAGTTTCAAACTCTTTGTTTCTGGCCTATACTCCTCTGACCAACTCTGCTGCTAATTCAGCTGAGGCCCTTATGTAAGACACATGGTCCTCTTCATATTGGGCTACTTGGGAACCTTTGGATTTATCATTTTCTTTGTCCTCAGATGTCTCATGCCAAATGATGGCTTACTGTGTAGACATTCTCTTTTTGGTCACCCTCTTCAAGGTTCCCATTCTAGGATTGAACTCAATATTTATTAATGACTCTTCTTGAGCCACCCAATCCGGTTGCTCCCTGTAGGCAATCATGGCTTGTTCCACCCAGTCTTGCTGAGGTTCATGAGGAGTGGTACTTGTAGTTTGAGCTGGCTCATCTTGCACTTACTTGGCTGGAGCCTCTGCTTTGTGGGTTCCTCTTGTCATCCGAAGAAGTTAAGTAATAGGCAACTAAAGCAGGACCTTTAGTTGGCTCATGCATGACTTCTTGGATTTCTGGGATAACTTCTTCTTGTACTGGTTCCTGGGGGAGGATTAGGTAGAAGTTGGAACTGGTGATTGCCTTGAAGGTTTTGAATAACCAAATGCCTTTCTCTTTGTGAATTCCCTTTTTATTGTTCCTCTTGGGTGAGGAAACAACCCTTATAGTCTTCATATTTTGTTGGATTAGATTATCATCTATTTGGGTAATCCATACCCAGTCATTGACATCAGTCTCATGTGCATAAACTATACTTATCTTCCCTCTAAGTGACTCTAAATGCTTCTCCACTCTTTTCCTTGAGTCATATTGTCTTAGAGGGGGTTGGGGAAAATAGAATGAATTTTGGTGGGTTGCTGCTGCTTTTAAATCAGACCACCTTTTAAACTCTCTGCATCCTACCATGACTAACAAGGGAGGATGAGTCCTGAGTTTCTTATCCTTACATCTCCCTGTTATAGCATTACAAATTTGATATGCAACTTCCTATTCTGCCAGTTCATCAGGTACATAATATGGAAGTTGTAAAGGAGGTGTGAGTGGCCCCTCAATCATGATCATTGTGTATTCTGGGTAGAAGGAAAAAACTGTCGTTTTCCTGATTGAGGTAAGGACATTATCAAAGATTCTTGGCATGGTTGTTTCATGCATTTCCTTGTGGAGAGTGGGATAAAATGAACTGCAAATGTTTTCTATGTGAGCCCTAAATCTATGGGCGTATAGGTCTGAATATAACTCATTCACTTCCAAAAGGCATGAGGGACACCATGGTTCACAAAATTCTGGGCAGTGATAAACACCACAGAATGCATCCAATAAATAAGAGGCCATGAAAAATGGTTTCTTGCGGTCTACAAAGTTTGCTCGTTGGGAAACCAAATTGGAAGTGACTACTTGCCCTAAAGAAGGAATTTTGTGCTCATCTATGATCATGACAAGTAGGGGAAGCCAAGTTACATTAAATTTGGTAATAGAATGGTTTCCATATAATCTATTCATTAGGGCCATGCTTATACGGACCCTGGGTTTGAACCTTTGAATTAGGATGTCGTTCAAATGAGGATCATCCATGTTATCAATTGGGTCCTTGGTCCAATTCTGCAAAAATGATCCTTACTTTCGTTGTGGCCATCCAAGATTTGATTGTAGTTGAATTATAGATAATATCAGGCTCTGACAACTTATAATAAGACTTAAACACATGCCCAATGAAGAAAACTACTCTATTTGTCTCAAATTTGAAAAATAAAACCCAATTTTTAGCCTTTGTGTGAATTAGATGGAAAGAGAGCAGTTCCAGACATGGAAATACCTTAGGCTTAGCTGCAATTAAGTGGAGGCCGACTTTTTTCAATGCCCTAATGTCCTTGGCCCTTTGTGCTTGATTTGGCTGTCATCTCCGCTTCTTCCATGGCTATTTGTGTCCAACCTCTCTTTGGATTGTTGAAAAAACATCGGAGTAGTGCTGGAATTCATGATGGAGTGAGGCCGAATAGAACACAGTGTCCTGCATCACTCTGTTGTCTGAATAAGAATATAGGAATGCATCCATGTCGGAATGGTCCTGGTTCTCCCGCCATGGCTGAGGATTAATAGCTAGTAAAATTGTAATGTATTCCTTGAGATAAACTGCTTAAAACTAAGCGAAGAAATGAGATTAATTTCGTAGGAAAATTTTTTGCAACTTGAAGGTTTGAATGAATTTTCTTGGTTAACACAGGATCCTTATAATTTAGGCAATCTTTTATCTAAAATGGCGTGCTCCATATTAATGACGCATAATGCGTGACTTGATGTTTTTTCGCCTCTAGAGAACGTTACTTTTTGAATTGTCGAGCTTTTTGAATGTGGACCTTACACCTGTGCAACCTAGAATAAATCATAGCCGTCAATTTTAATTAGCCTTTTGGAGACTCTGACACAACATGTATGATATATGAGATGCCACGTTGTGATACATGGAATGCCATGTGTATGACAGGTAAGCTACCATGTAGGATGACACTAGGATTCTCGCTTCTTGCAATTGGTGATGTGTCTTTGACCTTTTCCAACCTTTGACCTTTTTTGATGTTTTTCTCGCACTTGGAAGTGCGAGACAATTTTTATGAAGTGCAAGGTGCGAGGCCTCAAGTCTTACTACTCGCACTTGGGAAAGTGATTTTTTTGAATACTCGCACTTGAACTCTTGCGGTGCGAGTTCTCGCTCGTTGACTTGCGAGGAAAAGTCAAACCTTTAGTCAACCAAAATTCAAAATTTAAATTGCAAGACTTTTAATAAGTGCTAGCTGCGAGGAAAAAGAAATAACTTAAGTGCGAGCTCTCGCACATGGAAAGTGTGACTACCAGAATTTTGAAGTGCGAGGCTTTTAGTAACTAAATAATATACTAAGTAAATTATGTAGTTAAAGTAATTTAATTAAGTATAAGCACTATATTTTATACAATAAGGTAACTCCATTCACAGAATTATTGCTATCCCAAAGGGTAAATAATTCCAATTGACCAAATTGTATTAAACCATAGAGGATCCTTACCTATAAAAATGCAATTTTTTAAAGGTGGGTGGAAGTTATGCAATAACAAATACCTCACTACATCGACACACCTTACCATCATTGACATACATACAGCTAATATAAACCATGTAATTTGTATACCTAAAAGTTTCTCTGTATTGTAAGGTCAAAAAGAAAATCTGCCAATGCATGGTAGAATTTAAGCATTGTGAATGTACAATTAAAACGTTAGAGGTAAAATTTGACGATTAATTGTATGCTCCCATTAAATTTAAACCCTTAATGTAGTATACTACATGTCCAGGTGCATTTAAAATTTTCAATTGTATTTTAGACTGTTTCGGTATGGGTGCGGTACTCTGAAATGGAAAAATTTTAAAACCTCGGGTATGCTAGGCTGTGGGTACGTTCGTACAATATATTTTTAAAAAGTAAAAAATATAAATATATATACAAATTTAAAGAAAACCACAAGCTTATAGTCTCAGCAACCTATAAAATATTAGAAGCCAACAACAAGCTTATCATGAATTAGAAGGCATCTAAAGCAAGATTTCTTTGACTGAATACAAGAAAACCACAAAACATTAAACCTATAAGTCCATCTACTAATGGGCTCACAAACATTCCACTTACAGGGAAAGGTTTGGGGAGAAGGCAATCTTTTCATAGAGTTGTTTGGAGGTAGCCTCTTGGAGAGGGGGCCCTTTGAGCCACCTCATAGTTTCCCAAAAGTCATTCTCATCCTCCATAATTAATCCAGTAGAGGGAGCTGTGAAAGCATTTCTGAGCATTGTATACATTCTGAACTGAGATTGAGGAAACTTATAGAAAGCTTTAAGGTCTGTCCATTCCATCCACTTCCCAAATCTGTACAAGTCATGAAATATTTTAATTCCTTTCTCAAACCAAAGGAGGGTAGATTGGCCTTTTGTCAAGACAAGGATCTTGTCATTATATTTCAGATTCGAAGAAATCGATTTGTAGGCTTGGCACCTAGTGTCAATGGAAGAGAAGATGAGCTGCCCAACTACCAAGTGCTTCTCTTGTTCCCATGCCTTCCAAATTGACTGAAGAATAAAGGACCCATGAGGAGCAAGAAGAAAGCCCGCCCCCAAATAGTTAGTCAACCAAATGAAGTTCTTTTCATCTCTCCTGACCCTTCGGAGCCTATTGGTAATATTGAATCTCACACGAGCTTTCCAAGGTTCAATTCCAGTCAAAGCCCTCAAGTTTTATTTATTTTTTTGCACTTTAAAAAAATGTTCAGTTACGCTGTGGGTACATACCCACAGCATACCCGTACCGTACCCGTACCTGTACCAGGTACTTATCAGGCCTGATACGGGGGGGTACTTGGCACTTGGTGTTTCCGGGCAGTCTAGTATTTTACTATAACAATATTAGATGCGCATCCTTACTTCCATCAAATTTAAACCTTGAGTAAATAGATGTGTAGCTATGATTAATATGTTGATTGTGGATTACACAAACAAATACAAAGCAGTCATTCTGACTCTGTATGGCATAATAGATTTGTAATTTACTGTATTAGAATATTAGCTGTTTGACAAAACTTAGCAAATACTCAATGCCATCAAATATCCGTGTATACACATCCAACCCCAACATAAAAGCTGCATGCACACTACTTTTCCATCCCATAAAATCATTCATTTTCCCTTCCCTTCAAATTTAAAAGTTGCATCTTCCCTAACTTCTCAACTGCGTGTATATACACATGCACCATTATCAAGATATACTCTTTATATATCCACGTCCACCATTCTCCAACCCACCCCTTCAATCCCACTGAATACCCTTAAATTTCCCAACACAAAACACAACACTCTACGTTCCCCCTTATCGTCTTCCAATTTCTCCTTTATTTTATGTGCATAAACACAACACAAACTTTGGTGTGCCCTACCCATTTAGTGTGACACAAATGTCACAAGTTTGAACCCCTCTCTGCCAGTTTGAGAGCCAGAAACATCAAAGGTTTGAGTGTCCCTGCACCTTATCAGCGCAGTACATTGATCAATCCCTACTCCTGCTTTATTTTGTTCCACTAATACATTTGATGTTCAACTTCCATGTTATCTTCCAACTCAATACCCCTTTTCTCATTTTCCACAATGTTTGTGTGATATTGTTGAAAATCTTATATCTATTAGTTTGATCTGAAAGCCTCATATCTCCCATTTCTTCAAAAATGTGGTATGTCACAATTTTAGAAATCCGCGTACTTCATAAATGAGTGGCACGCCTTGCAGCCGATCGACATATTGCTCATTTATTATGTGGGATAGGTGCACCAAAATTGAACGAAAAGTCTAAATAAAAGTGTTGATGCATGGTAAAAATTGAAAAACACTAATTTTTATGGAGGATTGTTGAGCAGTGCATCAGTAGCAACACGAGTGCACTGATGTGAATGCCACTCAAAGGTAGCATATGAATCAACACACTTCGTGGAACTGTGATGCAATTTTTGTAGAACTGCACCAAACATCCTTTAAAACCTCCCCTAAATCATCCTCATTGACCTTAAAAAACATCCTCTACTACACTTGTTGAATTGCAAACCTCTCAAGGAGGCTATATGGTGGTAGTGCCATTACTTCATGTACAAATGCTTTAAGGGCTATTCCGCTCCAAGAGGCCATTCATTCCTTGAAAATTACCATGAACAACATGAAAGGAAACAAATTTAAATGCATACACACACAGGAAAATTCACAAGACAAATTTACATTGGCGAGACCCACCATGGGAAAAATCCAGCATGGAAATGGCTGCCTCTTGAGCTCGAAACAATCACAAAATGAGCATGGTTCGAATGATTTATATAATTTTAAGCTGATGAAGCTCAGAGCTCAAATGCACGTACATGTTTCTCACATACTTGTCCTGGTTACTACCACGACCACTAGGGAAACTCCTTGAGCTGTCACATGTGATCCCACCGATCTAGGGATGTCTGTGAATCAAAGATTAGAAAAGGTGGCTTCGTCACTCAATCTTCCTTCCATTCTGCAAATGGTAAAATCCCTATACCCCAGCTCTGCATACCTAGAATAATGGTTTTTCCTACTTGAATAGGCATTGGCTCGAAGATACAAGTGCAGCTCCTCTATGGAGTCAGCCACTGCCTCTTCTACCATGGACTGGAGCTCTCCCTTGGATAACACTTCTATCTAATGCCTCCTCTCAGCTTTAACAATCCTCACCTTTATGCCTTCACCTTCATTGCTGGGCACCGGAACTGAACATATTCTCTTGTGCCTTTGGGAATTGAGTGAGGGTGTTTATTTTTTGCATTCTTGATTTTTTTGTGTGTTTTGTTCGTATTTTTATTGGTTTTATATATCCAAACTACTCCCAAAATATTTTCTGATCAATCACACAGGTCGTCACAGTGCCAGTGCAATTGACCAGCAATAAACTGCCATTCTCGCCAATTTTTCTTTAGAATCATGAACCCATATATTATAAACATTCCCATGAATCAAGCATACCACAATTTGAAAGTTTTTTACCAGTTCCTATCAGTTTTTGGTGCAATTCAATGCTTTTCTAAATTTCCAATTAATTTTTCCATATCCTGTAAATTCTTTCACCGAAAGATATCCTGTCACAAGGCGCTTTCGTGAAAATGAGGGGAGTTGACATCTTCATACTGTCAGTATTATTGACTAGCAATAAACTGTCATGCTTGCCAAGTTTGCATTAGGATCATGAAGCCACATATTATTAACATGCCCCACCAAACACACCACTATTTGAAAGGAGTTTGGATAACTACGATGTGCAAGGCTGTTAAAATCTTGTAACTAGATTATTTATTTTGTGGGATTTTACCTGTGTGTGTTTAAGTCATCTCAAGATGATCTCCTTGAATAGTCATTGCACTGATGTCATTTTTCCTCATGTATTTTTAGTAATAATCATGATGCAAGGGGACCCACTTAGCTCTCAAGACCCATGAACAGTAAATGTAATTCACCACTTTGGGCTTCTCACCCTCTAGCCTGTAGGTAACATGGAACTTCCATGGAGCATCGCCAATAACAGCTCTAAATGTACATTTTCCATCTGTACAGAAGTCCCAAGACATACCACGTGTCCCTTGCTGTCCCAAGTTTGCTCTAGGATTGTGAAGCCACATTATAAACATACTTGCCCCACCAAACACAACTTGAAAGGACTTTGGATAAGTGTGATGCATGAGGCAATTAAAGTCTTGTAACTAACAAAAATCTTCGTGTATCATCACCAATAACAGCTCTAGATGTCCATTTTGCACTTGTACATAAGTCCTAAGACATACGATGTACTCCTTGTCATCCCAAGTTTGCTTTAGGATCATGAAGCTATGTATTGTAACATACTTGCCCCATGAAGACACCACAATTTGAAAGGACTTTGGGTAACTGAGATGTATGAGGCCATCAAAATATTGTAACTAACGCGAATCTTCCATGGAGCATCACCAATAACAGCTCTAAACATCCATTTTCCATCTGTACATAGGTCCCAAGATATCCAATGTACCCCTTGTCATACCATTGATTTCCATATAGATACTTTCATAACGGTGCTTTTAACTATGCAATCTTGGTTTCCTAGTTTGGAAGGGAAAAGACAAGCAGGATAAAGCATATGGCTTGCTCTAGAATCCTGTTAACAACCTGCAAAAGAGAGCATAGGTTGCAATCCCCCCAGAGTGCTTTTGCAGGTAAACTGACAGTTGAGGACATTATACACAATGGGAATTGGATTAACAATTTCGAATGCCAATTTATCCCCCCAGTTTTATGTTCTGGCAAAATAATGATTTCAGTTTTTCCTTTACTAGTTACTTCTCCCAAGGCTTAAGCAAAGATATCAAAAGATTGGTTTGAGCTTTCCACCAAGTCTGGAGTGAGTTGGGTTGAGTAAAATCATCCACAAAGTGCACGTTGAGAAGTTGTCCAAGCCATTTGGAAGAAAAATTGTTTTAATTTGCTTCTCAAGTATTGGAGGTCTCAAAATAGCATCAACTGCTAGAACACAAATAAGGTGCCTAGGGCACCCTTGAAAAACAGATTGTTGCAACTGAATTTGTTTAGGAAGGCTGCATTTGGCACAGACCATTGTGAAGCCAGAGAAAAAAGTGTGGCCACTGTTGTGATAAAGAACCGCCCAAGCTCAATAAGTGCAGCATGACATAAGCGTTTCAGAAAATATTACCTTCTGCCCTGAGTCTCGATCCCTTACTATAACCTCCCAGGCTGTGATAAAATAATTCAAGATAAACCTACCTTCAATAAATCCTGTTTCTTTGATGCCTAACAGACCTAGCTGCTGAAAACACGATTAGTTTTGTAAGAACCTCTTTTGTCATCTTTTTCACATCTGTTCTTTTGCTAGTGGCCCACCGATGAAAGATAATACCAAACGAAACTACTCTCCTGTGATTGACATTTTTTTTGATAAAATAGAAGCAAAAAAGACTGAAAATGTAAATTTCCTCATCATAATTCAAACATCTTTCAAATTTGAGTCTGGACCAAGTAGAAGCCGGGTAGTGCCTAGAATGCAAGAAAGGGTATTTTACTTCTAATTGATCGTAATGAAGCAGCATTCATTTCTCTAGAAGGCAAATGTGTGATAAGGAGTCAATGAGCACTCAAGATCTTATGTGGAGACATAATGCCTGCTTTTGAAGAAGTCAGTTTGTGCGGTATGTAAAAACAAGCTGGACAAATAAATGTCAACGATGTTACTAGATGGCTGCACTCATATACAATCGAATCCATTTCGTCTCGCTTGCGTATGCGATTATCCATACACAAATGTATAGAACATAAAACAGTACATATTTCAATATTAAAGTATATTTTCCTATTATAATGCGGATGCTTATAGATCTTCTCTTGGTTGGTTTAATAAATCAATTGAGAGACTTATCTTATATTCTGTTTACAATACTTTGACTTACGAGCATACAACTTCCCTGATTAACATGTGTATCATTTCTGCAGTGGCAATATTTTAAGTGTTGAGGTAGTGGATGGTGGGTTGGTGTGCTCCAGTGGAGTTTGCTTGGAATCAATGGGAGATAAGAATGATGATTGTTACATTGTCAATGCTGCAGTATACGTAGGCTATTAGATTTTCCTGTGCAACAGTGGTCATACGTTGGTAAGATGTACATGGCTCTGGCTACCCGATTCATAGGGTGTTTGAGACAAAGTCAAATAAAGAAAGCACTCAATTTATTGGTGTACAAATGTTTATAGAAGTGTACTGGAAATTCTTCACAAGAAGAAAATGCATTGTATGTCCTGAATCCTTTTGGCAATTATTGTTAATTGCAGATGGCTATGTTCATATATGTTCCGATAAGAGCGTTTCTGTACTGATATTCAATAAGCCGTAGGCTATAGCTGAATTTGATATCATTATGGATTTTTAGGACGACAGTACGTAATGATAAAGAAAAATAAATTAACATTATTGAATTTTGTTGTCCAAAAGAAACATTTGTCTGTACTAATCAGAAACAATGTCCATTCTTTACCATTTCATAGATTGCCAACTTATTTTTTACACTCTGTATTTACATGGCATCAAGTATGTATTACATCTTACAAATAGTGATTGAATGTAACCAAAGTAATTCTTTTTTAACATAAGTCTCCAGGCATTTTTTTTTTTGGAAAAGGGTAAATGTGGGGGTTTTGAAAGGACCCTCATCCTTGTACTAAAAGCCTTGAAGGTGAGATATAGCATTGAAGCATGACAGAGAAGAAGCCCAAAGGCAAAGAAGAACAAAGGCCAAAAAGGCAAAAATAAGAAGAAAAGAAACGAGAAGAGAAGAAGAATGGTTGTAGCCACAATAGTTGCAGCAACAAACAACTGTAGTCACTATAGCTGCAACAACAACAGCTTACTCAAGATGTTTCCTACCATGGGAACGTAATTTCATTTTAGTGAGAGGAATTCATTTCTTTTTTCTATTGACGACTGTCCAACCGTCACTCCTATTAGGATCCAAATTTTCACCTGGATGAGTTGGAAGTCGAATAACAGAGGACTCCAATTTTCTAACATTAGATTCCTCCATCAAGGAAATCGCCGCCAAAGGGTTCAACTATTTCCGACCCTACCGACTCCGCAGCGGGAGGTGGAACTTGAGGCTTATCCGGTAGCTGATTTTTTTGTCATCAACATCATGAACCTCTTCCGAATCCTCTGAAGAGGAAGTTGAATCATCATCAACAACCAACAGGCTGAGTTGAGAATCCTTCCACCAAGAAGTTTTTTCCTTTTAACTTTTGCTGCACTTTTTGAAATGTTGAAGCAAGATGCCCAAGGGCAAAGCATTTCCTGCATCTGAAGGGCAAGCCTTAATAGTCAAGAGGTTGTGACCAAGTCCTATCCAAAACCTTGAGGTCAATGGAAGCCGGTAAATCACGAGAAGTATCTAGATCCACTAAGATACGCACATAGGTAGTGTGAGTGTAGAGACTTGTATTGGAATCAATGGATATAAATATTGCCAAATGCAATCAGACACTCCTCCCCCCAAAACGGCATCAGGATGTGAGGTAAACGAATCCAGATAGACTTCACATTGAAAGTAGAAGTGAGAGGATTGGAGATTGAAAACCATGGCTTCACCAGCAAATGATGATTTTGTAGTTCCCAAAGCTTGTAGAAAATAGAATCTCTATCTTTAACATAACTAAAAGCCACAACAAAAAACCCCTTGCACAGGGGTAAATGTCAACCCTACCAGACAAGTGGGGACACTAGTTCGAAGAAATCCACGAGTGGAGAAGTGGCAAACTAGGCCAGAGGCCGCTGAAGCGGCATATTAAACCCTGAGATGAGAAAAAAATTTCAGCCTCTAAAACCGACTCCTCCAAGGAAACCATGGGAGTAGATTTGGCAGCAGAAAGGGGTTTTGAAGACACAGAAGAAGTTGCTTGCAAGAATGAATGTTGTCCAGAAGCATAATGCGCCACAGACAACCCCACCTTTTCAGAAGCCGACAATAAATTCGGTGCAGAAGCAGGGGAAAAGGGAAAAGCAGAGCCACTGCAACCAATAGAGAGACCATCCAAACCCACATCGCTAGAGACTTGCGCTGCCAGAGGATCTCCAACTCCGACAAAAGCAGGAATCGGCGATGGGAAAGGGCCACGGTTAGGGTTCGATGCATGAGCCATCGGCCAAGAGCAATTTCAATCCCGATTCAAGAGAGAATTCTCAAGGCATTTTAGTTGCACCCTACACTACAACTATAACGACATGGACATACCTAATAAAAGTTTCCACGTAATGCTTAGGTTAATTTCTTATTACATGAGGGTGAAGGAAATAAATTTTTAACTAGATCATGCACAAAAGCTTCACAATTTACATTAAGTTTTTCTAATTTATTAGGGACACCAACAGAGGCTCTTTCCACAGGAATCTAGCACACTCTTTTTCTTATTGATTTATTGCAACAACATTATCGTGGGGTGTTTGGCCCAACAGTTTCTGGTTGGGATTTGATTTTGATTCTTCATCGTGGTTATTGCTCCACCTCGCCATTCAGTTGAATATGTTGGGCTTTTACATGAAGTTATTGTTTGTGAATAGATAACATTATAACTTCTTTGCCGCCATTCACTTTGTGATCGTATGGCCACATGAAATTCTTGATTTTTTTTTCCGTATAGTTCCTTGGAGATGTGTTGAAGTTGAACACTACTTTTGTCTACTCTAACTTAACCATACTTTTATAGTCCGATTGACCTATTTGATCATTTGTGGACGTTACTATACTTCATCTCTTTCTAAGAAAGAGCTCAGGGCTCAGATGAATGCTCGTCTATGGTTGAGGCGTAAAAAACTGCAAATAAAGGTGGAAATAAGATGTGGTGAAAGTAGGATCTTGTCAAATTGACTAATCTGGTAGACTTCATTACTACTAAAGTGAGTAAAGATTTAATTTTGATGAAGGGATGTGGAACAAAAGCGTGTTATTTAGTAGTGCTTTTGTGTTGTTTCAACATATTTTTTTCTTCAATTTGATAGAAAGATGCATCCCGATTTAGGCAAAGGAGTATTAGTAGTGGGAGGACCTTTTGTAAATTTAAGAAAGAAATGTGGATAGAATTTTTTGATTATACAAATGGGAACCTATCAAGTATAGACTACAACATGCCACTATAAGAAGAGTGTCAGGCAATCTTCCGACATACAACCCAATATAAATCCCAGTTTCCAGGATAACCCAAGGATCCCTAATAAGGACACTCCTTGACCTGTAAATATTGTAAAAATGTAACAAAAAATTAGTAACATTGTTTGTATTAGGTAGTAGCACTAGCTACCACATCAATAGCAGAATTAACATAGGAACTAATCAAAGGTTTCAGATTATAACAATTGTCATTGGGGGCATATCCTCTCTCCAAACCTTAGTTGAAAACTAAAAAAAGACCCCAAAATAACAAGGGCCCAAACCACTGGCCGTGGTAAGATTAGAAGCAGTCGTAACTTGCATATCAACTTCCACCACCGACTTCACCCCCACTTCAACAACTAACCAAGGCCCAAAATAACAAACGTTTTCCTCCATAAATGGGTTGCTCACCAAATGAAGATGGAGGTTACAAATGGTTTCAACAACCTGAAGGACATGGGTTGATATATTATGAAGCCCATGAAAATATACTTGAAAGAAGTAATATCCTGCTTGAGGTGAGGTCTTTGAAGTCAACAACAAGCTTAGGAGATCCAAAATTACCACATGGAGCTTTACTTTTTAAAGTAACCTCAACATGTTGTATGTCATGTTCGTTATCTTCACACATGTGAGAAGACTTGGGTAAAGCTAGGTGTATCTAATTAATGCCTCCACCTTCGATCCCACCACCTTCCATCCCACCAATAATTAATCCACACATGTGAGAAGACTTAGGTAAAGCTAAGTGTATCTAATTAATGCTTCCGCCTTTCATCCCACCAATAATTAATCTCCCACTCACTCTTGTACTTTCTCTATAATTCACCTTTGTGTTCTTTATGGTGTTCAATTAGGGGAACCAAGGATCACTTCTTGATCCTTGGTGTTACTGTGCAACAATTTGTTGGTTGCGCATCTCTTTGTTGTACATTTAATTGTTGTTTTAATGCATTCACATTATTGGTAAAATCTCTCTTTTGAGAACATGTTTGTTGATTGTGTGTTTAAATTATGGAGTTTCCTTGGGTCCTTATTTCTGACATTGTAACATAGCTTTTTCCCACAATCTCTATCTTTAATAGTTTCAAATTTGTTTTTATTTAGTTGGATTTGCATTCTTTTTGTAGAACAATGTGAAGGAAAGTTATTTCAGAGAGCCATGACCACTATCGTGTGAAGAGTGCTAGAGAAAGTGATCCGTAAACAGGTAGATTTTCTACTATGTAATTTTTAACTCAACGGATCCTTTAAATTCATCAATTTCTGTGATTTAAATGAATCCAAAGATGATTTAAAAATTGATCTAGAATTGAATTTAATGATACTCAAAATCACTATTATTTACTATTCGATCAAACCATTCAGAAATAATTTACCTGATTATCTGAAAATGTCATAATATGATAATAAATGCTTGCTTGATTTTAAACTTGATTGATTAAATGCGGAAATAAATCATATTTCAAAATGCAAAATAAATCAAATCATAGAGACGACACCAAAGTTGTTTACGGAATTCGGCGATTGCGTATGTCTTTGGGTTCATACGAACCAATCTATTAAAAATTATCCAAACTACAAGTACAATCAACTTGCAATTAACAAAAATAGAGCCATAACCTGCAATTTTGTGTCTTCAAACCTTTGAAGGACCCTAGTGAAGCTCAATGTTTGTCCTCCACCTTCCTAAAGCACTTGCAGAAGCTTATCTCTTTAGATTTCTATCCCACCAGGATGCATAATTACGTGCCTCCTCATATTTGAAGGACATCGCATACTCTTTTACCCGCTTTGTTTCCCGACATTCTATCAGACCACTGTCTTGACCATATTTGCATTTTTGCGCATACTTTTGATGTCTGCCTTTGACCCATTGGTATCACTGCTTGCACATCCATACGAGCGAATTCCCGTTAGATTCCCTCCATATTGCAGTAATCTTTTCCGACTCACGGGTCCATAGGACATTAATGGCGACTCCGTTGAGACCGTTTTATGTTCCCTACTGATGTGTTTCCAAGATTACTTACATATTTATCTTAGTTTATCCCATCGTTCTTGCTATGGTCATATCATTCTCCACTTGGGCATCTTTTCTCATCTCTCAGCCCTTTCCTCCCTTCCTCCATCTATCTTTGTCAACCTAGTAATCAATTTCCTTTGTGCCATCGATCCCTAGTTTGAGGGGGATCACCTCAACCATCTTCTATCACTTCTGGTTTTTGTCTCTCGGCCCTTTTTTAACACACAAATCACTGGACAAAAAGGGGCAAATATAGACACAAAAATTTGGTTCAATAGCCCCCCATTTTACGTTTTCTCGCCCCTTTGTCATCATTGTGCACACTCACAACCATATACATATTCAAAATCCCATTTCCCTCCTAAATCAAATTTATTTCCCTTAGTTTCTATTTTCCTAGCTTAATTCTATCTCATCACTTTGATCCCATCCCATCATTAATAGTCTACATTATCACTTTATTTCATCTCCCCTTACGCACCCTAATTACACTTATGACCCACAATCATATTAGTCATCCCTAAACATATTTATTACCTTAATTACATCCCAAAATCTCCCATTTATCCTTTCTAGACCTCACCACCTATTCTCATTTAATATTTCCAACCACCCTTTCCTTTATTAAATGCATTTCTACCCCATTTAACCACCATTTCCCATCCCTATGCAACTCAATATCTCTTCCAACTCGCCAAATTAACTTCTTTCCCTAATCAACACCTAATTGGGCCTCATCTTGAGTTTTACATCATCCATACAAGAAAAATCAACAGCTCCCCGCAATCGACGACGACCCTATCGGTTGCCGGCGACCCTATAAATACACCATCACCCCCCCTTCTTAGAAGGATGAAACTCTTGAGATCCGACATTTAACGAATTTTTGCATGTTTCTTGCCTTCTTGTGAGCTACCGCCAACCTCTTCAAGCCACTTTGGAGCCTTTGTCTACCATTTTGGAAGATTTGGAGTTTGGAGATTTTTGGAAGACCTCTCTTGTTTTCATCACTTCCTCATCAACTATTTTAGGTCCGTTCGTCATTTTGGAGCTCTGCAACCACATCAACCAGCTTTGTCTACTTCACATAGCCTATGTGGCACTCATCAACCCTCACCAAGCCCTAAGTCAGCCATAGTTGCCGTCAATTATTCCCGGTCGCCATCGACCCAATCTGCCTCAGTTGTTTTCATGCATCCTGTCTCTTCTGCTATCAATATCTCTGTCCTTGCAACACCCATATACTTCAATCTCTGTGTTCTTCCTGATAGACATCCCAGGACCTCACTTTTTTCTCACAATCACCGTTGAATGATTCTGGTCACCGCAGACCTCCTCTACTCCAACTGCATTTTCATCTATTTAACACATCTTCCTGCTATCTGTGTTTTATCCGCTTCTTGTGTCCTTGTGCCTAAGCCACGACATCTTCAGAATCTAGAAGCCTATTCTAGATCTACTATTTTCAGCCTCTTGATTTTCTCTGTTATCTTATCACCATCAATTGTTGCGGATCACCTTCGACTGCCTCTGGTTGCCATCGACCTCTATCTGGTTTGCATTCTTTGTCTCAATTTATCATTATATGTATTATCTGATCTCATTTTTAGCTCATCTCTGAACATTTATGTTCTGGTAATCTTCTGTATGTTACATATTCCTTATTCTCAATCAATTTTCTAAATAAGTGGGATGATATCTTTCCTAGGAATTTCATTGCTTCTCGGGACTGACTTTGGTCAGGCAACCCACCATACAAATCTACTAATCTTGTATTGTGTAGTTATCCTTTGTGTTGTGCATGCCATCAAGTGTTGGCCATTGTGTGTCTGTGTTGTCATTGATGAAAAAGGATGTGTAGAGGTCATATGATTCTCCATGAGGTGTTAGTCAAAGGCCAAACATGAAGGTTGATTGGTAGTGTCATGTTTGGTGAAGTCCTATAGTGTTTCTGAGCATGTTTTAGTGTGTATGGTCATTATATGAGTTCTCCCAAGTTGGTTGAAGGTTATCATGAGATCAAATAATGTTGGTATGATGTGTCAAGAGTGTCTAAGATTTTGCATGAGGTCAACAAGGCCAGTTCATGATTTTTCATGGTGTGTAGTAGTCATTCTAATCCTAATCCCAGTCATGGAGCTTTTGGTTTGGTAAGAAGGTATGATATTTGGAGCTGACCAGTCTTGTGAAGCATGGTAGTAGCATGGTGATGAGGTATATGACATGTATGGTGAGTGTCATGTCTGTTTGTAGAGGTTTGATAGTGTTTCAGGGAAGTAGGTGAGAAACAAACAAGTAAGCACATGTAAGTCTTAATGGATGAATTTTTTAAGAGATATTTGGGCTAGATGGTGAGTATGTTCAGTTATAAGATATTTTCATGATGCTTCATGAGAAGTTTCAGGTCATTCTGAAGAAGGAATTGCAAGATACATCATTTTTGGCAAAATCGGGTAATCTACATTGTGTTTTTGAGGCAAAAGTTGACCTTCTGATGCTCATTGTGAGCTGTGTGCTTTGTATGGGATTGATATATTTATCATATCATTTTAGGATAGTTATGAAGGTTTTAAAAACATAATGAGGTGGTTTGATCGTCACGTTTTTATGAGCAATCGTTAAGAAGATGAGTTGCATTGAAACCATAACTAAACCCTAGCTAAAGGTGACTCAGAGAAAAATGTGTGCAATGAGTCTATTTTGATTAGTTTTGCAAAACTGATGATAAGATGTTGTAGAGGACTCCTCCAGATTTCTAGAAATGTGTATTAGTGCATGTGGGACCCACCTAAAAATGTTTATTTATGAAAAAGTCCAGTTTAAGAAAAGGTTGTATAAAGGAGTTGTAAAATAAATGGACGTTGTTTTTAGTATGGGAGTTTTTCTTGATGTCTATGGTGGTATCAAACCATGGTGATGCTCCTAAATTACAAAGTGCACCCTATTTGTAAAGACTGGTCATAAGGTAGTTTTGGGGCATTTTCAAGCAGTTTTTAGAGATGGACTTGGTTGAAGGCCTTCTATTTGTAGTTGGAATGAAATACAATATGTTATGGAAGAGAATTCAGAGGTCTTTCCAGTGATATATGGTTTGTTTTGAGATTTGATGGGTCATCCAGGTAAGTTTGTGAGGAAGAAGGTTGCTTGGTTTTCAAGACAAAATTGCTCAAGATGAGAGATTGAGGTGAATGAGGCATGATGATGAGATTTGATGGGTCATCCAGGTAAGTTTGTGAGGAATGTTGGAACCAACTGTTTGGTGAAGGATACGAGCCTTTTGAGTTGTGTTATGAATATTTTGATTGGTGAAAGATAATTGACGACAATGGATGACGTTGTTATTTTATATTACACATGCGCGATGAATTCTGGAGCTTGAATAATCATGGTTTTTGCATTTGTGGTTTTAGCTCATCTAGGTGGTGGGGTTTTGAGCTAGTTTTGTGCATGTTTAGTGGTTTTGGCCATGGATGACCTATATGGGTCAAATGTGAATGTTTTAATGAATATATTGGGATGTTTTTAAGATGTAGTTTTTGAACTAAAGGAGGGAGACCGACTTGCTTTATGTTTTTGAGTTGAGAAGGGTATAAAACAAGGGTTTGAGTTCAAATTTGAACTAGTTGTGTATGGGGGAAAAAGTGCAACCAAGATAGGAGAGTAAAACCTATTCAAAGACATCAAGAGGGACTTGAGGATGAGGGCAAAAATATGAAGAAGGTTAGAGATCATGTGTGAAATGGTTTGAAGGAAAATCAATCCATGAAAGTCCAAGATAGAGCGAGTTGAAGTAGAAAACATTTGATGAGGGTTTGAATGGATTTGAAGCTGAATTTTTGGGGTCATAATCAGTTGTGGGATCAACCTATTTTTAGTGATCATACTTCTACAAAATATATTATGATAAGTCATATTCATAGGAGTATCTTGTTGTGAGTAATATCAACAAGGGTTTAGGGGTTGATGCTCCTAGTGGGGTTGGTGCCTCACTAAAGAAATCTCTTGTGATGTGTAATATTCACTTGATTTTTTGTTATGAGTGATATCATCGAAGTTTTCAATGAGTTTTCTTCCCCTTCGGAGTTTTCCACTTACATCTTGTGTCTGTGTTCTCTTTCACGTGTTATGTTCATTTGAATGTATGATGCACACTTAATAAGATCTCATTGAAATTATATGATTGAATGAATGCCAATGGATGTTGGAACTAATGGTAAATGAAGTAATACATTTTTAGAACCGATTCACCTCCCTCTCAGTCCATTGTGCTTCCAACAATTGGTATCATAGCAGGTCCTTGAGAAGCAAGTATAATTACTTGAAGGAGATCCTTGATTCACAAGCAATGGGTAAGTCTTCAAATGTTGAAGCAACCTTGAGGAAGAAGTCTGAGATAACCAAGTTTCTGATTCATAGATTGCAAAATCAGATCAGTAGCCGGAGAATGAACATGGTAAAACTATCAAAAGGCTAGAATGTCAAATTGAGGGTGTGTCTAAAGCCCTAAAGGATAAAGAGGATACTTCTTCTAGGCGCAAAGAAAGGTTGAAAACTTTGAGATCTGATTTAAAAGACGCTTCCAATAGGTCAAAGATGTATGGAAAGTTAAAGAAGAGTCATGAGGCTCTTGATGGGATGTTGGAGAGCGAAAGAGTTGCCAATGAAAAAATAGGTCTAGGGTTTAAAGGAGAACATGTGAAGATTGCTGGTGAAGTTGGTCCAAACTCTTAAGCAAACAAGAAGGTGGAAAAGAAGACTATTGTAAGAAGGTCTAACCCTGTAAGACAACCAAATGCTATGAGGTATGGTTCTTCTTTCAATGGATGTTACTATGTTTGTAATGGCTTTGATCATAGAACTAGGGATTGCAAAACGAATTTCTCAAGAGGTGAGTCATCTTGGAATGATGAAAAATATTTGAAGGGTCATTGTCACTCATGTTGTGAGTATGGCCATAGGGTAGTTGATTATGGGTGGAATCTTATGTGTATGAGCCTAGAAAATGGAAGAACATAGTGCGTTACAATTGTCATAAACAAGGACATATTACTAGATCTTATCACCAAGGTAATTCTCCAAGGGTCAACAACTGGCTTCAACCTCCAAATAGGAAGAATGAAAGAATGTTCAAAAATAAAAAATAGTTCTCTGAGGTATGGTTCTTCTTTTAATGGACATTACTATGCTTGTAATGGCTTTGATCATAGAGATAGGGATTGCAAAAAGAATTTCTCAAGAGGTGAGTCGTCTTGGAATGATGAAAAATCTTTGAAGGGTCATTGTCACTCATGTTGTGAGTATGGCCATATGACAGCTGATTGTGGGTGGAATCTTAGTGTGTATGAGCCTAGAAAATGAAAGAATGTAGTGTGCTACAATTGTCATAAACAAGGACATATTACTAGATCTTGTCACCAAGGTAATTCTCCAAGGGTCAACAACTGGCTTCAACCTCCAAATAGGAAGAACGAAAGAATGTTCAAAAATAAAAAAAATAGTTCTCTGAATGAGTCTAAGATTGGTGTATCAGATTCTAAGGCCAAAAGGGGTATCTTTATGTCTGATGTAAATGAAGCAGATCTAAAATATGTTAAATACATTGAGAAAAATGATCAAAGTGTTGTAATAAAGAAGTCAGATTCATCTTTCAGTCAAGGTGAAGTGTTTCCTAAGGTTGACAAGGACGCGAAGGAGAAATAAACAATGAAGGGAGAGTCAAACTCTTTCAAATCGCCAAAGAATGTTGATAAGGTTAATAAAGTGGTAGTCAAGCTTAGAAAAACCAATAAGGGTTTGTTGGATCTTGTTGCAAATTAAAACATCCATATGTTCTTATCATGATCCCATTCAAAATATGAAGACTTTGGAGATGAGATCATTGTACCTAAAAAAGATAGACCTTCCAAGGGAATGAGAAAGAAGGAAAGAGAGAGGATTGAGTCTTTGGGCTCATTTGATAGTGACATATTTGTTTTAGTGATCTAGTGAGCCTTGAGTGTCTTCTCTAAGCTTCTAGAAAGCACTCTTCATCTGAAGGAAGCATGAATAAATCTTAAAGTTGCATCATCATCTAATGTTGCTGCTCTCAATCCTAATAAGGCATGTTGTCTTAGTTTGGTAATGCTTGTTCAATCATGAAGAATCTAATGTCATAGGGTCATGGTCTAGTTGGTCATGGTTTGTCATATGAGTATAAATGTATTTGTCCTATCATGTGTCTTGAAATGGTTTGCTATGCCTTAAGCTTTGGATTCAAGAATTTGTACATTGTAAGTTTGTGTCATCATCCATATGTATTGTCAAGGATGAGTTCTTAAGTCAGTTTGTAAAAGGTCTGTTGATAGTATGAAATGTCTTGTTGAGGTGTCTTTATGTCTTTATCACTCAAATATGAGAAGAGTCTGTGTCACCATGAGTGTAACACCTACTTTTCAATACTTCGAATAACGAGATTTTTTTAATCATCCCAAAACTAACCTCTGCCTTCATTGATTTAAATGTACAAGATAACATTTAAATCTATCAACATTGAATTACAATTCTTTTGATAACAAATCAATTAAACATGTTCATATATATGGGTCAACTAGATCCAATGATCCCCCATAGGTTACTCTTTCGAGTTGGTATACAAAGTATATATTTAGTACCCTTCTTGGCATTGATTATCAAGTGTTGTTCTTAAGTGTCTACCTGGAATTCAGTCAATCGAATCCCATCCAACATTGTACACTTTTGATAGAACTAGGTGCATCCTGACAGTATAATGACTTACACTACTTCGGCCAAAGTTTAAGAGTCATGCAATGCATGCTCAGTTCTAGATGATACACTCGTCAATAAAAACTTGTTCCATTACCATGTCACTTAGTTCCGTTATCAGAATTGAATCAGTTAGTTAAGTTAAATTAATTTCAAGTTACAATCAAGGTATATAACTTGTTCAACCCATTCGATGAAGCACTTTTGTGCCAACTTAGGTTGCATAAGGGAGAGCAAGCGCTCATGTAATGACTTGCATTGTCACGTGGTCAATTTCTTTCCCATAACCAACATAAGTTGGTACAAAGGTGTCTAGTCCGAAAAGGACAAACAACCTTCACATCTTAACATAACTCAATTCCTTATTGATTACGACATGCATAATAAATGGAGCTTAAGGGACAACTTAGGATATTTGCTATATGATAGTATTCACAGAATGGCCTGTGCCATTCGATGAATACTGTACTACAACAACCATCCGAAGTGGCCTTCCGAGTCCCATGCATTAGGAGTGTCATTCATTACATTGATTTTATTTTACAACAGGTTTAATTTTCTTAACGCAACAATACATTATCTCATAGGAATACGTTCCTAAGGTCCATATCTTAGTTTCGCTAAATAGTCGCAATCAATTCCATAATTTGTTTATGTACATCCAATAAGCATCATTAATTTATTTAGGACAACATACTGGAATATTATGCAGTCCATAATTGTCATAATTACGACAATGTCGTTTAATTGCTTAAGTACACATTTACTAGAATTTATCAATAAAATATAATACGATCAATCTTAATGGTATTAATTACATACTTATGACTATATAATAATTAGTCATATTCATTAACCATATTATGTTGGGTTCATACAGATAACTAAAGAATAATAACCCATATTCATTTACTTAAATAGTTCATAACTCATTAAACTTCATATAGCTTGATTTCATTATAATCATTTAAAACTATTTCATTTAAGTCTATTATTCTATAAATATTTCTTAATCAATTTTGAATAATACATAACTCATTGGGATGAATTGAATAAGTCACTCACATTTTATTCCATGTTGTTTTCCAAAGAATTATATATATATGATCTAACAAGATCATTACTACAACATATATCCAAAATGAATACAAAATTTATGTTTCTATTCCCAAAATTATTCAAAAGCTTTAGAGGCCTTAATGCCTTCTCACAAAATTATGAAGCTAAGTGTAAGCTCGTTATTACAATCATCCATGAAATAAATTCATCATAAATCAACAAAACCATTTTAAAATCATTCGTCAGATAAGAATTAAGTTCCGCCATCTGTACAAAATGTTAGATAATGGCTAGTTCAAAAGAACTGGCATGAAAAGGTCGTCCATATTATCTTTATGATTTATAGCACTGAAATATTTCAATGAACATTATTCAACTAACCACATAATCTGAAAACCATAAAAGAGAATAATCAAACTAATTTCCCTTTTGATTCATTTTCCTTCCTTTCATAAATCATAAAGGAAGTACATACGATTTATCAAACTCAAATCATTAAAAGAATAATTCAGATTTATAACAGATCACAAGTATGAATGTAAAATTCCAAAACATATCAAGTATGTCCTTTATACCCAAATTGGGTTTTTCATTATCAAATAAGTATTCAACTTCACACCCAAACATTCATTCATGTTTTTACCATTTTCATATATCACCATGATAAGTCAAAGATACAATCATTTAATCCAAATAACCTCATTCAATGTTCAAACAATGGTTCTAGAAGAAGAGTATAAAACCATTCAAATCGTATAATAATAATTATAATAGGAGACAACTCACTGCTTTGATAAAAAATATTTATCAGATAGTTAATACCTTAAACCTTTCAAATAACCTTAACTTATCCGAAACACATTAATCATTTAGACTGAAGTACAAAGTACAAGCACTGTTTTCGTGACAGTAATGTATATGAACCAAATATCTTAATATTAGAAAAACCTCCTTAACTAATCCAAAACACCTCAACACATTCTACAGAATCATGAAGTCTTCACAGTAGTTGAGATAAAGGATTTGACCCAGCCTAAGGGACGATTTAGATAAATAGTCATTCAAACTAAGTCCCCAAAGATTCCCTTGAGCCCGAATGCTTCCACACTCATTTGGTTTGAATGAACCAGAACATAATTGTTATCAACAATTATTACAAAATGTTAAGGATCAGAATGAGTAGGAATTAAGAAGTCCTACGAAACGTTGACTTCTAAGTGGTCGTTTCAAGGCAATGTAAACAATTAATGAAAGGGTCGAAGAGACAATAACTTCCTTTGACTTGGGTGAGCCATTCGGTTCCCATCAAATAACAATAACACAAACAAAACAACATGAACGACTACAACACAAAACCGTCGGAAGCCATCACGATATGCTCAGGCCACAACCCTTTTATGGGTTTAGATTTTATTCAACGATTCCCAAATACATAAACATAGTGACTATCCTGACATGAGTAACACTAGAAATTCAAACCCGGAAATATGACTCAGCTACAAGTAAGATAGAGTCAAAATGACACCCTAGTCATTATTATTCTCGAAATATCTCTTCGAGAAGAAAGATAAAAGATCCATTAACAAAACCTTTAACTGAAACACAAAACTGGGTGTTCAAATAACTTAATAACATCGACCTTCAAACACTTGAACTCATTAAGCCAAAAACAATCCAAGAGAATGAGCCGAGTATCACAATCTAAAACCAATATATACATAATCCTTGGTCAAGCCATCATATGGCATAACAATAACCGAACCACACACACAATCTGCAATAACACACATGTATAAAATACGCACGTTGGGTATACACCTCCAGTTAATCATAGTCACTGGAAACATGGTCATATTATCGAACGACCTGAATAAGTTTGACCACATGCAGTTAAAAGAAATAAACACATACAAATATGTATATACAGACATAAGCCTTCACAGCTAGGTAAACATTCAACAAAGGTGTTCAAATTTAGATCTAAAGCCATACCCATTATTAAGTCATCAATGAAGAAAACAATAGCACAGAAAACCGATTTTCACCACTCAATCATTAAAACATCTAAATGCTATAAATGATAAAGATGGGCAGGAGACGATCTCATGCTTGAAAAGATTCACAGAGGTCTTCCTTAACACCTTTTTTTTTACAGTCGATCATGCCCTCTTCTTCCCTCCAACAATCTTCCAAAAACTTATAAGAAAACCAGACAAAAGAATATCTTTTAATCGACATAGGAGCTCAAATAACTCCATAGCTTGGCCTTATATATTTTCACAACTCATATATTGATAAAAATGCATGCAGGGTCTAAGAACAAATTAGCACAAAAATAGCCATGACCACATTGCATACAAAGGTCGCAAGGGCAAGAAAAGAAACATGTAGTGCCCACTCCTCTTCAACTCCTATTTTGGTTATGTTCATGATTATTGTTGCATAGTGACATGAGACATTGTTATGATGTTTTGGATAGCTTGTTGTTAGACATTATTGACATTATGATTATCATTGTGCTTTTGATTCTTATTATGGATTGTATGGGTTTATAGGGGACATTGATAGATATTGCCGTACATGATGATGATTTAGGGTTATTTTGCTTACATATTGACATCTCAGATTCATGACAATGACAACTATGTTTAGATGATTGGACTAACCATGTGTGCACATTGGTGTTGTGATTTATTAATAATATGATGATAATAGGTGATCAATAGTATGTTGTTGAATGCATCTAACTAGGTATAAGTTACATTAAATGCGTGAAATGCATGGTTATTGTAAAATGTGAGTTGTGATAGATGATTATGCAAAAACGTAGGGTGATAGTAAATGCTAATGAATATAGTAGAATTGTGATGGTTAGTAATTTTAAATAATTGGTTTAGAATAGAGTTTGATTAACTATGACAATAATGCAATTATGTTGTATGATGATTTTATATGATAAATGATATATGTTGGTTTAGTTTCTTGACGTATTGATATGGCCTTGAGGCCGAAGGTGGTATTGTATTGGTTGTTTGCAGGAAGCGAAATCACAAAACAAATGGGGGACTACGAATACCAACTAAGGAAGAATACCGTGTGTTTACAACGTGGTCACCATGACAACTCGTGTGTGTGCGTGCATCGTCGTGTTTGCTTGTCATATTTGCTAGGAGGGTCACCAAGGGGGAGCAACCTCATAAATGACCATGGATGTGGATGTTGTATTTTTCATTCTCTTCATTTGTATGGTTGTTTATGTGGTTTTATTAAATTCTAATGTCTTCTCATTTTCTTGTGTTTATTAGGGTGCACCTTGATTAAGTTAAGTAATTTTGTGGACTATGTTAATTGTGTGATGTGGAAAATGGGGGGGCAATAATTGTACGTGATATTCCTTAATTCCTTTATGCCTTTTGATGGATTTTATTTTTATCTTGGTTTGTGTGCCATCCCCCAACTCCAAAATTCGGATTTGGGCTATGAGCCCATTTTTAGAGACTTGTGGGACATGTTTGACTTGTCCCACACTCCTTAAACTCTCCAACCAACCTACCCTATGGTACGAGGGGCTAAATTAAGCCCCTATTATCGTGTTTTTGATGGAAATTAGGCAATTAATGCCACCTCTTATCTTGGTTACCTAAATTGCCTTCTTGAATTGTGGAATGGAGGATTGTGTGTATGAGTGAATGTGTGATGTCTTCACCTTCGCTATTAATGGATCCTTGAGTTGTGTGTTTGGCTTGTGTGGTAGAATGAAGAGAAATGAGGTGGCATCCTACATGGAGCTACCTCACCATTCTCTCCACCATTTCTATTTATTGGAGTTTTTTTTGTTGTATTGGGGGTTACTTAAGGATTTTGGGAGATCTTACATGGGAATTGACTTGGATTGGAAAGGGCTTGGAGCTTAGTTGCTTGAAGTTTGAAGGTGTTGTCAATTGAAAGGTAGGCTCTTGTACTACATGTTTTAGCATTTCTTGTTTATATTTGTGTTGTGAATGTATGTATGAATGAAATCTTGTGATAGATTGTGATAGAATTGGCCATAGGGATGGTGCAGGGAGACGGAAATGGAGCCATTTCTGGGTGTAAAAGGGAGTATGTAATGATCTTTGTGGAGGGAGCGTGGGAAGGGAATCCACCTATGTGGAGTTAAAAGGGGTTTAAACTATTTTGTTGTCTTTCAATATGGAGAGAAAATGGTTATATGTGAATTGTGTTAGTCCACTTGGAGGCTTGGGTGGACCCCCATCCCACTTGGGAGGCATAAGGAGATGGCTGCCATGTTCTTTTCTCCTTTGGCTCAACTTTGAGCCTATGTGTAATTGTATTGTTGAAGTTTTTCTTGTTGTCTTTGTTCTTTGTTGTTGCAGATTTTGTTTGTGTGTGAGTGTTGTATTATTGAAGCCATTTTCTTGTGAGGACCGCTATGGTTGTGAACACCCCTTATTCTTCTATTGTTGGGGCTCGAGGGCCAATAAGGTTGGGAGGCAAATGTTGCCTAGCTCCCTTCCTTTGTTAATGTGATTGGAGATGGAGAAGAACTGAAGTCACAGATTTAAATTTGAGGAATGGAGTTGCAAGTGTGATTGTAAAAAAAACAAAAGAATGTTGTAGATTTTGGCATGTTGTCTCCACATTTAAGTGAGGGCTTATGTACTTGCATTTTAAAGTTAATTCCTTCTTGTTTAAACTATGTTAAGTGAAAAAAATCATTCCAAAGAAGGGATTGTTTTAACAATGTTTTGTTATCATGTAGTATTACATATTGAATGCTAGTTGCTATTTGAAAACTTCATCTTATTGCAGGCTAAAATCTAAAATTGTTCTTCTTTAATTACAAGTATAGTTGTTGAAAATACAATTGTTTTCCCTTCTTGGAGTGTTTTGTTTAAAGTGAAAGAAATCTGATAATGGATGTGGGTTATCCTTCAATTAAATATGAAATCCTTGAGTTCATTTTATTGTTATAAATGGTAGAATCATTCTGATTGTAATGTAGTTCTTCTCATTCTAATTGAAAAATTTGACTGCAAGAAAAGTTATAGCCAAATTAAATTTGACGTCCGTATGGCCGTCATTCTGCTCTGTTTTGGTTTGCCGCGACGATCATTTGATCATCAAATTTAACACAGTAAAAATTCTATGTTTTTTTCCAGATTATGTTTTTAGTCACAAATTTGGACGTTTTAAACCCAAAAACTATGAAATTGTATCCAAAATCTTGAATATTTAAATCCGAATACACACACACACACACATGTATATATATACTCATAATCGGATCTATCTCTGTAGCAAAAAAAAGAGATAAGGGTAAATGTAATACCCATAACCAGAAGATTCTGGCAAAATAAATTTACATTTTGCAAACCCTAGGAAGGGATATATATAAAGAATACATAGGAGGAAATTCTCCCTCATCTGCAGATCCAGAATTAAAAAAAAACCCATAAACCTCCATGAGCTTCCATGGCCTCCATCTTTTTCCTGCAAAACCCATATATGCAAATGGAGGCAAAATAGGTCAAATAAGAGATAAAAAGGAAAAATATAAGTGAGGATTAGGGTTCTAGGGAATACTAAGATCTAAGGTGAAGATTAAATTCATCCAAGGGCTCTGATTTAATCCTCACAACTTAACGTGGATGTGAATAATTGATTAAATAAAATACTAAGTAATTTAATTAAATGGGAAACATAAGGGCTTTATTTGGGCCATGATAAGTTTAGTTTATTAAATGACATTTTAAATTATGGACAAATGAATAAGTGCGTAGCAAGGGTACTTTTGAATTATTTATTTAACGGAAACAAAATTAAATAAATTTAAGTCAGGGATTTTTTTAAAATAAATTTAATATGAACTTAAGGGAATAAAATAAGTAAAATTAAATTATGAATTATATAAATAAACTTAATATGACATAAGGAAGAGATTTAATCCCATAATAGTTTTGGGAGAATAAAATAGTATTATTTAGGGAAGGGTAGTAATAAGCGAATGAGCATTAATAAGTGGAACATACGTATTTACAAAAAAATATATAAGTAATTAAATTCGCATTAATTAATATGACATGTATGTTTTTTTAAAAAAAAATTGTTGTAAATTTCTAGTCGTGTTATAATTTTTGGCGTGGCAAAAATGTGGCGTTACAAAACTCGCTGAAACAATGAGACCCAAAAATAACCACTTAGCTTGGCGGTAGTTTCCTCGAGAAGCTTCTCGCTTCTCCCGAGAGTTACGAAGTTGAATTGAATTTCTTAAATGCAACTATACCATCTTCTCCCCAAAATCCTCTCTATTTCCCTGCTATTTCGCCAACCACCAACTCTGACACTCCCAACCTACTGCCACCAAATCTCTGCCATACGTCTGGGCGGTTATCCTCCATTCAACGGTTGGAGATTGATTCAACATAACTTCCACCTTCTATTATGCCGGCTCGTTGGCCGATGAAATCATGCCATATTTACCTTGGCTTGGTAGTGCATAGGGTGGCCAACTCGCTTGGAGATCAGGTGGGGCTCGATCGAGCCACTGACCCACCCACATTACATCTAAAATTTAACATAGCTTGACCTTAGTAAGGTGTAAACTAATCAAAACCAAATGCCATAACATACATATATGGCTATATATGTATTTACACACACACATATTATGTGTGTGTGTATGTATACATGTTTATACATAAGTATATGTATATTCCTCCGCTAATATCACAAGATTTTACATTCGTTTCCCCGAATCAGTTAACATTGGTTCGAATGACCATATAATGGCTTTTAAAGCAATACTTAAATAAGGGCCTGGGTCAATGACCCCATTACATCCATTTGCCAACTATGAACGATGACCCTTGTACTCATTAAAAATGAACACAATCATTACCATAATTAAAATAAAGCCATTAATTATAACCTTAATGAAATCAACATGATAAAAAAAGTAACACACTATTATTGTTATAATTTCATCAAGCCAAGCATGATAACCAACTCAATATCACATACAACTAGACGATATAAATTTATCCAAGGTGAACTAGCGGGGTATGAAAATTAGTGAGGAAGTGTCAAGTATGTATCACATCAAGTGTTCTATAACATGCTTTCAAGAGTGATGTATTTCTAAGCAAGAAAGAGTTATAGAATGTGCATGTGTGTATCTACAAGGTTGATTCAAAGTTTTAAGTTGTAAGGTGAAGGATGATGTGCTTCATTAAGGTGTATAGTTTGTAATGTATCTCACTCCCAGAGGGAGTTATGTCCCAACTCATCCGAAGTTGTATGATTCCAAAGTAAGTAGAAGATGAGCATGATATTCTTATAAGAAGCTTGGTGTTCTGAGTTGGATTTCATAGACAAAAATGTTTCTATATTTGGTTGAAGAAGCTAGTTCACTAAGTTTATGATTCCATGTAAAAAGGAAGGATCTACATCAGGTGATATTAGATGCTCATTAAGAGAGCTTGCTGAATGATAAGATAAGACTCCAAGAGAGAAGGAATTGTACTATGTGAAAAAGCCAAGAAAATTCTATGATTAAGTGTTTTAGTCAGAAGTTGTGTGTTCCAAGCAAGATATGGAAAGCTGAGAGGTCTTCAATTAGCATGATGCTTCACGTCAATATGCGTATGCTTCAAGATGGTTTCAAGGTTGATACAAGATGATGTGATTCCTATCTATGCCTTTGAGTTCATAAAGGTCTAAGTTTATACACAGGTTGGTGTTCATGAGACAAATTGCATGGAGCATGGATTGTGTAAAGCATGGTTTTTAGAGATGCTCTCCATGTGGTTAAAAGGTATGTACATGAGTTAACTATGCTTATAAGGTGGTCTGCGGTCTCTTGGTTCAAGCTTGAAGTGTGTTTGTTGGGCCCCCAAAATTTGGCGAAGTATAAGAAGGCTCGTGGGCGTGCAGGACCGAGTTGAAGAAGGGCACGCGGGGTTGAAGGCGCGCAGGGAAAGGTTCTAGCAGGTTTTGCAGAACGCACAACGCGTGCGCAAGGCAAGACAAGTTTTGGACTTATCCATCTTCAGCGTCCCAGGCAGCACACGAGAAAAATTGTGACCCTTCTAGCATGCAAAGTGGATAAGGTGCCAACCTGGTGGCTGTAGGATCAAAAAGGGAATATTTCATGCATGTGATGGAAGGTTCTAGAAGAGCATCATTGCACAAAGTGGAGAGCTCGGATCAAAGGAGGCATGCTCCATTGGAGGACCACTTGGACACTTGGCAGCCGATTTGTTACCTCAGAAGGCATGGCGGTGAAGGCAAGAAAGCTATATATTGAGGTGTGCAGGCAGTAAAAGATATATAGACATGTAGTCATCCTGAGAGAGAAGAGATACTAGAAAGGGGGAAAATCTCTGCAGAGATCTTATTGAGAATTCTATGGGTTGGGATTAGGAAAAGATAGGAGCTATGACATATTTAGAGGGATGGGTTTGCATTCATATTCACAATGTGATGAACATAGTGTAGCTCTGATGCAAGAATTGGCTCTGCATTATTATATGAGGGTTTGTTATGACCTCAAGGGATGTAATGTGGTTATTAAACATGTTAATACAAATATAATGCTCTATTGCAAATCATATATATGTCCATGAGTATAATCCTTATACATTTCCTTTATGTATGCACCATTTTTATATGTTGTTGGTCATTTCTCTTTTCTGGATGCATTGAGGTGACAACTTGTCCTAGGTTCTCAGAATGATGCATGGTTCTTTTCTATTCATTTGCACTTGAATACTTGTCATAAGATGATGCATTCTCACAAGACTCACATAAAGGAGAGGCTCGATGCCCACACATGCCTCGAGTAAGCGCCCAACGCCCGCTGGGTGATAGGCCATCACACATGGAATTAGACTATTGGGCTAAGGGTATAAAAATGACTACAGTGTCAAAAATGTTTATGCTTCATAAGATTTTGATTGGAGAAAGTCAAGGAAGTTAATTGAGTCCGCAAGGTGCTCTTGCTCTTCTGATACAATTTTACTGTAATTCTGTTATGTTTTTTGTTGAGATTTTGTTTCTTTTTAATAGGTTACAAAACTGGTTGTCTGAGTTGATGTGCAATCTATGTAGATTACATAGGAGTGTTGGAGGTCTTGTCAATATGATGACATTGTCCTTAATGGTTGATGAATTCTTAAAGTCATGTTACGTATGATCCAAGAGTATGAATATAGTACTAAGAATGCATGGAGGAAGACTAAGAACTGACAAATGAAATAAGTGAGTTTCTAAGGAGATGAGGTCTGAGTTAAATCCAAGGTATGTATTATGAGGCATATTTTTGAAGTAATAACAGAGCTATGAAGGTATTGTATAGTTTGAGCTTGTGCATGGAGACTTCATGATGTTTTACTCCTTGAGATGTGTTGAAAGGAACATTGAAGTAGTTCTTAGACCTAAATTATGAAGACAAATATGCTTGCAGAGTTGGTTTGTGTTGTCCTACAACTTGAATGATCAAGTGCTTCATGTCAGGATTTTGTAGGTGACTATTGTTGCATGAACACACATTTGTTAATGCCTTTATAGGTAGGGGGATCTTGTTTCTACCATGAGTTAAGTATGGAAGGTGTCCCAGTGGTGTACATAGCAAAATGAAGGGAGTTTATGAGTATGATGGCTTGTGGAGTAGGTATTTTGTCCAAAAAGAGTGTTATGGCATGCAAAAGAGGTAGAAAACATTGAAGAAGCTTCTCAAGGTAGAGTCAATATGGTTGAGTCATCTCTATGACTCATATGCAAGGTATGTGCTTCTAATTTTGTGTCTTTAATTAGAGAAGGATAGTATGCCTCGAGGGCGAGCTATAAGGAGTGGATTCATGTTATGTATTGGTTTTCATGGTAGGAAAAATTGGTCTAAATTGCTCTGAAGATGTGGTTTAGGGACAATGGTCTTAAAGGAGGGTTTTCAAGTATTAGAAGACAATTTTGTGATTTCTTACATAGTTTAGACCTAGATGGAGATGCTTAACATGAATAAAGACAAAGTGAAGTGGATATCTTCTCAGAGGAGCTATTTTGAGGCTCATTATAGGTCCATGGATCATTCATTGTTGTTGTTGAGGTCAAAAAATAGAAACTATAGTAAAAAGAGGAGTCTTTTGAGCAAGTAAGTTGAGTTTGTGCATTATTTCCATTGTGTCATGTTGTGTGTTGTCATTTTCCATGTCTTGTTATCATTGTATCCTTTTTCATAGATGTCAAAAGGGGAGAGAAGCATCAAAAACATAGAAATGAGGTCATGTAGGTGTGTTAGTCTTGTTGGTTACCATCAATGTTTCTGAAGGAGGTTGTCATTAATGACAAAAGGGGAGACCTGTTGGCCATTGTGTGTTTGTGTTGTCATTGATGTCAAAATCATTGATGGAAAATGGTGTGTAGAGGTCATATGAGTCTCCATGAGGTGTTAGTCAAAGGTCAAACATGAAGGTTGATTGGTAGTGTCATGTTTGGTGAAGTCATTTGGTGTTCTCAAGCATGTTTCAACGTGTATGGTCAGTGTATGAGTTATCCCAAGTTCGTTGAAGGATTTCATGAGGTCAAACAAGGTTGGTATGATGTGTCAAGAGTGTCTAAGATTCTGCATGAGGTCAACCAGACTAGTTCATTGTTTGTCATGGTGTTTAGTATTCATTCTAGGCCTATTCTTAGTCCTAGAGTTTGTTGTTTGGTAAGGTGGTATGAGATTTAGAGCTGATGAGTCTCGGTGAAGCATGGTAATAACATGGTGATGAGGTATATGAAATGTATGGAGATTTTCGGGTTAGTTTTTAGAGGTTTTATAGTGTTTCAAGGTCCTTGGAAGAAAACATGTGAGAAACAGAAAAGTAAGCATAGGTAAGTCTTAATGGCAAAATTAAAGATCAACTTGCTTTATGTTTTTGAGTTGAGAAGGGTATAAAGCAAGGGTTTGAGTTCAAATTTGAACTAGTTGTGTATGGGGAAAAGTGTGACCAAGATGGGAGATCAAAACCTATTCAAGGGCATCAAGAGGGACTTGAGGATGAGTGATTTTTTTTTAAGAAGGTTAGAGATCATGTGTGCAATGGTTTGAAGGAAAATCAATCCATGAAAGTCCAAGATAGAGCGAGTTGAAGGAGAGAGAATTTGATGAATTTGGAGTTGAATTTTTGAGATCACAATCAGCTATGGGATCAACGTATTTTCAATGGTCATACTTCTGCAAAATATTTTATGATGAGTCATATTCATAGGAGTCTCTTATTGTGAGTAATATCAACAAGGGTTTAAGGGTTGGTGCCTCACTAAAGAAATATCTTGTGATGTGTAATGTTCACTTGAGTCTTTGTTGTGAGTAATATCAAGAATGTTTTAGTGGGTTTTATTCCCCTAGAGGGTTTTCCACTTGCATCTTGTGTCTATGTGTTCTCTCTCATGTGTTATATTCATTTGAATGTATGGTGCACACTTAATAAGTTCTCACTGAAAGTATGTGATTGAATGTATGTTAATGGATGCTGGAACTAATGGTAAATAAAGTAATATTTTTTTAGTATTGATTCACCCTCCCCTCTCAGTGCATTGTGCTTCCAACATCAAGCTCGCTTTGAAACGGATTTATGCACGTGTCTTCCATCACCATCACTATCAAATATTGGAGGTAGCCTTCCACCCTCCCATATTTGGAGTTTCATGTTTTATAGCATGTTATTTCATTAACTTGGAACAGGAACAAAAAACTTGTCAAACATTGTGTTCACAAAGATTACATTCGAGACAAGGCACGTTGGTAGTGTAATACTTCCAAGTGTCTGGATTCAACTTGCAAAATGATGTAGTCATCTTAATTATAGGGGGAGAATAAAACCTTTACTGCTTTGGGTTTAGGTGCCTCCTCTTTAGCCTTGACGCCGACCTTGTTGAAATGTCGAGTCAAGAAGGGGGTGATAAGAAAAGAGTTGTGTAATGCGTAAGTCGTTACATTCTAAGTGATTAGAAGTTGAGGTGAGGTAAACATATTCTTCTAGTTTGGGTTGAGGTGGATAACGGTCCCGTAGTAAGAGGATGAGTGATAATCATTGCAAAATGTCATCAGGTAATCAATTGTTGTTGACCCTGTTTTGGAGTTCATTAGGTTCACTGTCATTCAAATTTGCTAATGTAATATGATTTTAAAATGTAAGATCAAAGAATTCCGGATATGGAATGCCTTGGATCTCAGGGGTAGTGGGCATGAGGAACGACTCATTAGGTAACGATACCGGAACATCCCAAGGATTGGGATCGACGTCATGCCTAAAGCATTGGTTGTTGTGAATCAATTTGATACATTGGTACCCAGATGATGCGATTGCGTGCATGCGATGCATCTAAGGGTGACCTAGTAATATGTTGTAAGAAAGAGGATGATCTAGGACCATAAGATTTATACAAACCATTTTAGGTCCTACTGTAATAGGTAACTAGAAGCATCCTATAGGGTTGTCCCCTCAATTGAGTTGTCACCCTTTGAAAATGGTCCAGTCTGAGTATTTTGAAATCTGGCACTTCCCAAGGGATCAAGGATTCTTAGAAACACCTTCATCAGATAGAGAATTCTTTCCCCTTTCCAGAAAGGTAAGGAAGTCCTCCTAACTCCTTGTAGTTTTTGAGTTATGGCTCGACGGAGTTTGGAGGGGAAATTTTCCCTAAATGGGGAAAATTTTTCCCTAGGCTAAAAAGGCCCGCATCCAATAGAGAAGTGCCCAGGCCAAGGAGGGGAAGGAAGCGGAGGTGCGGAGATAAATTTGGCACTTAGCCCTTTTGGGCAAAAAACTCAAAGTCAAAATTCGAGCCCGCGGGCCCACGGAGGAGAAGGGAGAAGCGCATTTAACACAAGGTGCCACGAGTCCTCATAGCAATGGGCACGGTGGAGGAAAGTTTTTTCCCAATGGTTAAAAAAATTTCAAAGGAAAAAATGGAGGCTGTCCCCCCGCAATCAGAGAGGTGCCACATGTCTCGGAGTGGCGGGGCACGGAAGTTTTTGGGAAATTTTCCCAAAATGGTTAGAAGGAAATTACAGGTCTTCGACCCACAGATGAACCAGAAGGTGCCACGTGTCTTCAGAGTGGTGGACCCATGGAGATTTTTTGGGAAATTTTTCCAAAAGGGAAAAATTTAAAGTTTGACCCCGCCAACCCTAATTTTGACTCTGTATTTTACCAGTTTTTCCCTAAATCTTCAGAGGGCCATATCTTTCGAACCAGAGCTCGGTTTTTCACATTTTTGTATCAATGGAAAGCTGTTGAAATTATCTACATGATGGACACTTCAATTTTAAATTTTGATGGAGTTTTGTGGGAGAAAATTGAGAAAATGTCTCTGGCATGTAAAAAACAAAAAAGTTCCTCCCGACTTGCTCCAATGTTCTCCTGCCACGTGGATGGCCCGATTTCAAAGAAATTAGGGAAAAGGATCAAACGGTTCATATGCAAACTGGAAAATTGAAATATGAAACACATTTTTGCACACAGAAGCTCATTTTTGGGCTCGTCAGAAGTGTTTTCTTTGCTACAGAGGAATCTGGAAGAGGGGAAATGATCAAATTTGTTTGCAATGGCCCAAGATCCAAATGCATGGAGCAAATGATAACATCTTATATTCAAACTGGAAAATCGGGTGTAACGTTTGCTCGCAGGATCTGGTTTTTGACACGACATGGGCATTTTTCTTCACAAGGATGGAATTCGAAGAGGCATGGATAATTTCAGGTTTGTAACCATTTGAATTTGGGGAATATAATGACCCTTCAATGTCATTCGCGGGGCTGGCAATCGAATTTGAAAACTGGAAGCACGTTTTTGTGAACAGAGGACAAAAAATGACAGTCAGTCTTCTTCTATTCTCCTTCTCTGCATTTTTCTTCTATTCCCACTCATTGTACAAGTTTCAACTCTGAGATCAATAAAAAAGGAAGGAATTTTATGTCCCCTCGATGGAAAAATTGATTGGTGCTTTGTGACCAGCGTGTTTTATTCTGTCTTGTGCTCAGAAATTGCAAATTTGTCTTTCTTCTATTAATGAATGCATGTAATGAAACTTCCAGTTGATGTGTGTGGGCATCTGACACTCTACCCACAACATTGATTTCCCCCTCCTTCATTCTCACTCCCTCCCCTTTCTCAGATTGATTTCTGCTATAGCAAGGAGTTGCTATTATTGCCATAGGGACAGTGGAGTGTTCCTGTGGATCTCTGGTTGAAAAACCACCATACAAATCCACTTTGGTTTTACATGCTAAACAATGGGAGCTGCACCATTCAAATGTAGAGGGACTTAGATTCCCATAGTGTTGGCCTGAAATCCACAAATTTGTCCACAAGACAAATTTTCTAGCCAACAGTTTTTGGCGCCCACCGTGGGGCAGAGTTTGCAGCATCTGCACCCTAAAATGACCACAAGGTTTTAAAGTATTTGTTTAAGTTTTTGAAGTCTGAAGTTCCTTGTGATCCACATGAATACGAGTATGACTATTCTTGCAAATCCTCCTAGAGACCTTCTTCATTCTTTCATATCAAAGAAGATATCATTTCAGACCTGAAGGAGGCTATTTGGCATAGTAGGCAGAGTGTAAAACATTACTCTGTTGCTACAAATATTTTGGACTGAGAAGAAGAACCTGCTTTTGAGTTGGAAGAGAAAAAATAGATTCCAGCACCTCAGAGAAGACAATAAACTTTCAAGCTGGCTGATAGAAGGTATACTCGCTAGCTGAGGCAAGGAGGAGTGATTGACCCTACTTTTGAGGAGTTGGAGAGAGAAGAAGCAGAGGTTATAGCTCGGTTTGATAGAGAGGAAGAGATTAGAGCTCAACTTGAAGAAATTGCAAGACTCCAAGCTGTAGCAGAGGAAAGAGAAGCAGCCCTAGCTGCTGAAGAAGCCAGAAACAGAAATAGAATGGCTGATAATGAACGTGAAGCACGTACACCCAATGTACCATGGGGAAGAAATACTGGTCCACTTGCTCTCCCACGAATACTCCATGATCTGCCAAGAGGTTTGAGAAAGAATTTTCCCAAATTCAAAGGAGATGGCTCCCAACTCCCTGAAGAACATGTAGCAGCCTTCATCACTGCTTGTGGTGTGTTAGGTGTTGAAGATGAAGATGTGTCGGTTAGACTTTTTGTGGAGTCACTCCAAGAGAAAGCTACTGAATGGTTTTACATGCTTCCTGCAAGATCTATTACTGGTTGGGAAGATATTAGAAAAGCATTTGAAAATAGATTCAGGAGCACTGAAGATGGTCAAGAGCTGCTGGTGCAATTAGTCCAAATAAAGAAAGAAAGCTCTGAATCCATGAGGGACTTTGTAGCAAGGTTTGACAGACTGACAAGAAGAGTCCCTGAAGATGTGCTACCTCCTGAGAACCACCTGAGAAGATTCTTCATCAGTGCCTTGCCATCAGAAGTTGGTTTCTTCCTCAGAAGAGCCCAACCAAACACACTGAGGGAAGCTCAAAACTTTTCCATTGAAACTGATGATGACTTAATCCTCTCTGGAAAGGTGAAAGGCCCAAATGGGAAGCAGAAGGGTCAGAGTTTGGCTTCAGTAACTACAAATCCTATGTTCCAGAAAATGGCAAATGATCTGGTTGCCTTGAAGAAACAACTGTCCCAAATGACAATGAGAAATGCTCCAAGGAGGCCAAACTTCCCTGATAGACAAAGAATTGCACCACCTCCTCACCAACTTTCCCTTGAAGCACCTCCTGTCAATGCTATCTGTGACACCAGAGAATCAAGAGAGGATGCTGAAATTGATGAACTTGAAGGAGAAATAGCAGAGGATTATGAAGGCTACCTCAAAATTGAAGAAGTTGATATGCACAATGGCTTGTTCGAGTTTGTGGATGATGGGGAAGAAGAAGAGGAAGCCCCAAGCTTCTCATGTGTTGTCTTCACTCGAGCTCAATCCAAGAAAGATGCTCTACCCTCGTGGCTCAAGAGGAAAAGAAAACTAAAGAAGATCCCACTCCAGCAGCCACACAAAAGAAGATCATCAGCAGAGGCTCACCATTACCACCCTCAATGGATTCAGCCAAAATGAAACCAGGCCAAATGGCTGCTAGAGATCAGGCTGTTATATCTAGTAAGTCACCTTTTCCTTCTTCTAGCTCACAAGTTATTAAAAACACTCCTCCCTCCAATGAAGTCTATCCTAAGTCAGCCAAAGTTCCTCAAAGACCCTTACCATGTAAACCTTCCCTCACTCCAGGAACTTCCCCCTCATCCAACATTGTCCCATTTGATTTTGTGGAACATGCAAGTAAGACCAAAGTGCAGCTCTCAGAGATTGAATACTTGCAAACACACCCTGCTCAGTTTGATAGACTAATCAATGTTGTTCAGAGCAGCAGTTCTATACCTTCAAGTTCAAATTATAAAGGTCTACTCCCGACACCATCTACACCACCTGCTCAAAACATGCTGGCCCTAAGTGCTTCCAAAATAGATAAGGTGGAACCCTTCTACTTGTCTCTTCTCATGAATGGTTTTGAGCTCAACAATTGCATCATTGACTCAGAGCTTCTGATAACGTAATGCCACTCAAAGTTGCCAATGCTCTTGGCCTGACACTAACCAGAGTTAACGGAGCTTGTTACTCAATGGAATCTAAGCAAGTACCACTAGTAGGAAGGATAAAAGATGCACAAGTGGCTTTGGCTGAATACCCTGATAAGAAAGTACTTCTAACCATCTTAGTGGCAGACATTCCAAGCATCTTTTGGCATGCTCTTGAGTAGAAGTTTTTGTAGAGACCTTGGTGGAGAGATAAAGATGGATTGGACCTCTGTAACTATTCCAGTAAAGGGTGAGATGAAGAGGTTGCTTCCGGTAAGAAAAATGAAGTTTACAGTAAGAAGTTCCAGTGACCCAAGAGCTAATATCCTCTTTCAAGATTGTGGATTAGGAAACTATTTCCTTACTTCACAATGAGAAGAAGACTTGCCACTTTCCTCAGAATCAGAGAAAGATCAGGTCTGGACTATGGAGTTTGATGGAAGCCATTCCAAAGTAGGCTCAGGGGCTGGTGTTGTGTTGTACTCTCCTTCCAATGTGATGCATCCTTTTGCATACAAACTGCAGTTTGACAACACCAACAATACAACAGAATATGAAGCTCTCCTCTTGGGCATAAGTGTAGTGGAAGACATGGGAATCAAAAAGCTGAGATGCCTTGGTGATGCAGAAGTGATAGTGAAGAAAATCCACCAGCAATACCAGGTGAAGAACCCAAGGCTCAGGCATTACAGGAATAGAGTGTGGGATTGCATTGAATTCTTTGATGCATTCTCTATTGAAGCCATCCCAAGACAAAAAATGAAAGAGCTGATTCTCTTGTAGTATCAACATCCCTATTGACTCCTCATCCTTCTTTTGGCAAGGAAAAAATAACCATTGAGATGGTTTTCAGACCAAGTGTACCTGATAACGCAGATCACTGGCAAGTTTTCAATGACGACAATCAGATTTTAGCCTTCTTGGAGCAAAGAGACAACTTCAATAATCTCTTCTTTGAGGGAAGTGTTAATCCACATAGAGAAGTTGTGGCTGAAGATGCATCAGATGAAATTGAAAGAGTGGATGATGAAGGCATGATCAGATTGAAAGGTAACAAGATCCCCAAAGGTCTAGTCTCTCTGGAGGACCTGTTTGACAAGCATGACAGATTTATTCGTGAAAAAGAAAAGCTATCTTCTCGTTGTCCATCTGATTTTGACAAGGAAAACATTGGGACTTCTGAAGATCCAAGGATGGTCAACATTGGAAAATGCTGCTCACCTGAAGAGAAAAGGAAGTTCGTTGCTTTGCTTAAAAAGTACTCTGATGTGCTGGCCTACTCTTACGATGAGCTCAAATCTTTTCAACCAAAGGAAATGCATCATTCCATTCCTCTGAAGCAGGATGCTAAGCCCTTCAGGAAGAAGCAAAGACCCTATAATCCAAAGATTTCTGATGTTATCAAGGAAGAAGTGAACAAGATGCTGAATGCCAGAATCATTTTCCCCATTCACCACTCAACATGGGTGGCCAACATTGTACCAGTCAGAAAGAAAAATGGGGAGATCAGAATATGTGTAGATTTCAGAAATCTGAATCAGGCATCTCTCAAGGACAATTACCCTCTTCCGATCATGGATCATATCCTACAAGTAGTTACTGGATCTGAGATGCTCTCTTTGCTTGATGGCTTCTCAGGGTATAATCAAATTAAAGTGGCCGAAGAAGATTGTAGCAAGATGGCTTTCACAACTCCTTGGGGCACTTTTGCTTACAACAGGATGCCTTTTGGCCTGATCAATGCGGGAGCCACCTTCCAAAGAGCCATGGACCTGGCTTTCAAAGATCTCAAGCATTGCATTGTCATATACCTTGATGACTTAACCGTGTTTTCAAAGAAGAGAAGTGAGCATATCTTCCACTTGGAGCAGATTCTTGCAAGATGTAGAAAACATGGCATTTCTCTAAATCCCAAGAAGTGTATCTTTGGAGTCACAGAAGGCAAGCTGTTGGGACACATCGTGAATAAGCATGGAGCACATATTGACCCTGAGAGGGTAAGTGCTATTCAAGCACTATCTCTTCCCACCAGCAAGAAAGGAGTGCACTCATTCTTTGGGAAGGTAAATTTTCTTCGCCGCTTTGTCCCTGAATTTGCTGAACTAACAAAGCATATCACCTCTATGATGAAGCCTCAAACAAGTTTCAAATGGAGTAGTGAAGGAAAATCAGCATTTGAAGAAATCAAGAAGGCCATTGCCAAAGCTCCAACGCTGGTATCTCCAGATTTCAGCAAGGAATTCATCATGTATTGTTATGCCTCGGAGCACACTCTTTCTGTTGTCCTAGTTCAGAAGAATGATGAAGGATTGGAAGCACCTATTGCTTTCATGAGCTGCCCTTTGAAGAAGCATGAACTAAATTACAGTCAATTGGAGAAGCATGCATACGCAGTGGTCAAGGCCATGAAGAATTTCAGATTTTACATACTCAACTCTCACACCGTGGTGATGGTCCCTGGAAGTGCAATCAAGTCCATTTTGACACAACAAGATCCCAGAGCCAAAAGAGGAAATTGGATTGCAAGGATCCAAGAGTATGACCTGGAGATTAAGCCCTCTAATCTGGTTAGAGGAAATGGTTTGTGCAAGTTGATTGCTGAAGATGAATCTCTCAAAGTTCAGCTTGGAGAAAGAGATGACACTTGCCCAACCTGCTCAGAAGATTGCCCACAAGTTCTCTTTGTGAACACTACAGAGGAATGGTATGCAGACATCACTTTCTTTCTTACCTATGGGGACTACCCTCCTCATTTAGATTACAAGAAGTGAAGAACTCTCAGGCTGAAAGTAGCCAAATATGTGATTTGGAATCATGCACTCTACAAGAAAGGGATAGATGGTTGTTTTCTCAAGTGTGTTGACAAGGAACAACAAGAAAAACTCCTCAAAGCCTATCATGATCAAGCTTGTGGTGGACACTTTTCAGCCATGGTGACTACCCACAAAATTCTCAGAGGTAGATATTATTGGCCTTCTCTTTTTGCTGATACTCAGAGCTGGGTTTCTAAATGCAAAGCATGCCAACAATTTGTTGGAAAACCACAGTTAGCTGCATTGCCTCTCAGGCCTGTGATTATTGAAGAACCATTTCAACAATGGGGGCTGGACTTCATTGGTGTGTTGAATCCCCATTCAAGTGTTGGGCATACTTATGTGCTCACTGCCACAGACTACTTCACCAAATGGGTGGAAGCCATTCCAACCAAACAAGCTAGCTCTGAAGTTGTCTGCAATTTCATAAAAGAGAATATCATTGTTCGTTTTGGAGTTCCTCAAAAGATTGTAGTAGACAATGCTACTTATTTCTCTTCGAAGGAATTGACAGAATTCTGTTATGGCTTCGGGATTTCTCTTGCTCATTCTTCTGACTACTATCCTCAAGGGAATGGTCAAGCTGAGTCAAGCAACAAAAATATTGTGACCATTATCCGCAAGCTTGTTGATGAGAATCAGAAGAATTGGCACAAAAAATTATATGATGCATTGTGGGCTGATAGGATCACTCCTAAGAAGGCAATAGGCATGTCACCTTTTCAGCTGCTATATGGAGTTGAAGCAGAGATTCCTATTACAATTGAAATGCCAGCTCTCAAGCTGCTTCAAACAGTGGAAGACAACCAATACAGAGATTCAATTGACAAGAGGATCCTTTTCCTTGAGAAGCTAGAAGAGAGCAGATCCCAGGTAGTGGACAGAATCAAAGAACATCAGCTGAAAGTGAAGAAGCTCTTTGACAGAAGAGCCAAAGCAAGGGAGTTCAGAGTTGGAGATTTGGTCCTACTTTGGGACAAGAGGAGAGAGCCAAAGGGCAGTCATGGTAAGTTTGATTCTTTGTGGTTGGGTCCATTTCAAATTCAGGAAGCTTGTGGTGAGAATGCCTTTCTCTTATCATACTTGGATGGAACTCCATTGGGATTGCCTAGAAGTGGGCAATATTTGAAGCTATACCATCAGTGAAAGTGAGTTGTCCCTCACCCTGTACCATAGTTTTTGTTGTTTCCCCTTTTCTGTTGTGTGTGTTTTGGTTTGTTTTCTGTCTTGGTGTGGTTTTGGTTGGTGTGTTTCCTTCCTTCTTTCTTTCCTCAGAATTGTACATGACTCTGCAAGGCCCAATGGATAAGGCACTGGTCAATGTTATATGTTTTAAAACTTGAGATTCTAGATCCTCATGCCATGTTTTCTCCTTGTTCAATCCATGCCATGTCCCCAAGCTAGAGCCACTGTTGTCCCCTCAAAATTTTCCTTCTTTTTCCCAAGTCTGGACTTAGAAATTTTTGAGTTGTCACCCTTTGAAAATGGTCCAGTCTGAGTATTTTGAAATCTGGAACTTCCCAAGGGATCAAGGATTCTTAGAAACACCTTCATCAGATAGAGAATTCTTTCCCCTTTCCAGAAAGGTAAGGAAGTCCTCCTAACTCCTTGTATTTTGCAAGTTATGGCTCGGCGGAGTTTGGAGGGGAAATTTTCCCTAGGCAGGCCCAGGAGAAAATTTGACACTTAATAGAGAAGTGCCCACAGGTGTCAAGGAATGGTGCAGTGGCAGAGTGCGGAGGAGAAATTTGGCACTTAGCCCTTTTGGGTTAAAAAACTCAAAGTCAAAAATTGACCCGCGGGCCCGTGGAGGAAATGGAAAAAAATGGCTTAAGGCCCGGGATGAATTAGAAGGATGCCATGTGTCCCTCAGAGCAATTTCAAAATCGGTAAGAGGAAAGTTAAAGGTTTTGAGCATTTTTGAGAAAAATGGTCACATGAAAAATGAAAAAAGGAGAAAGGTCAAAGGACCAGATCATGCCACATGTCCTCACTAGACTGGCGGCGGGGGAAGTTTTGAGAAATTTTTCCCAATGTTAAAATGTTGAAGGAAAAAGGTAGACCTTCGGCTAGTCAATAGATGAAGGTGCCAAGGTCCTCAGAGTGAGCTGTGGACCTGCGGAGTTTTTTGGGAAATTTTTCCAAAAGGGAAAAATTTAAAGTTTGACCCCGCCAACCCTAATTTTGACTCTGTATTTTTCCTTTTTGCCCTAAATCTTCAGAGGGCCATATCTTTCGAACCAGAGCTCGGTTTTTCACATTTTTGATATCAATGGAAAGATGTTGAAATTCTCTACATGATGGACACTTCAATTTTAAATTTTGATGGAGTTTTGTGGGAGAAAATTGAGAAAATGTCTCTGGCATGCAAAAAACAAAAAAAAGTTTCCTCCCGACTTGCTCCAATGTTCTCCTGCCACGTGGATGGCCCGATTTCAAAGAAATTAGGGCAAAGGATCAAACGGTTCATATGAAAACTGGCAAATTGAAATATGAAACACATTTTTGCACATAGAAGCTCATTTTGGGCTTGTCAGAAGCATTTTCTTTGCTGCAGAGGAATCTGGAAGAGGGGAAATGATCAAATTTGTTTGCAACGGCCCAAGATCCAAACACATGGAGCAAATCTAACGTCTTATATTCAAACTGGAAAATCAGGTGTAACGTTTGCTCGCAGGATCTAGTTTTTGACACGACATGGGCATTTTTCTTCACAAGGATGGAATTTGAAGAGGCATGGATAATTTGCAGGTTTGTAACCATTTGAATTTGGGGAATATAATGACCCTTCAATGTCATTCGCGGGGCTGGAAATCAAATTTGAAAACTGGAAGCACATTTTTGCGAATAGAGGAAAAAATGACAGTCAGTCTTCTTCTATTCTCCTTCTCTGCATTATTTCTTCTATTCCCACTCATTGTACAAGTTTCAACTCTGAGATCAATAAAAAAGGAAGGAATTTTATGTCCCCTCGATGGAAAAATCGATTGGTGCTTTGTAACCAGCGTGTTTTATTCTGTCTTGTGCTCAGAAATTACAAATTTGTCTTTCTTCTATTAATGAATGCATGTAATGAAACTTCTAGTTGATGTGTGTGGGCATCTGACACTCTACCCACAACATTGATTTTCCCCTCCTTCATTCTCACTCCCTCCCCTTTCTCAGATTGATTTCTGCTATAGCAAGGAGTTGTTATTATTGCCATAGGGACAGTGGAGTGTTCCTATGGATCTCTGGTTGAAAAACCACCATTAAAATCCACTTCAGGTTTTACATGCTAAACAATGGGAGCTGCACCATTCTGATGGCGACTTTGTGTTGGATAGAGCCATCTTGTCAAACGAGGGAGGAATGGGGTCCTTTCTTGGTAATACTGTTGATGCTGCGTGTGGAGGCTTAATTCTGGTAGAAAGCTCCACTATTGGTGGGTATTGGGAAGTATCAAGCAAGGATGTGTTATCAACTGGTTTATTTGGTTTGACAACAAGTCTTTGTGAGTTGGCTTACACTTATAGTTAGTCTTAACAACATTCACACATTAGGAATCCAAGAGGTTTTGATTGTACGAGGGTTCTACCTTACCTACGACATTCTTCATGGGGTTTTTGTGATGCTTATTTTGACGATTGGAGTGAGATATTTATAAAGATTGGTACTTTTCACAATGCTCTTATATGATCGTAGAGTAATCAAAGGAAGATCCAAGGAAGAAGTCTAGGGACGCCTTCCTTAGATCCTTACAATCACTATGCAATTTCCTTATGGTTGTATGTCACCGACAAAAAAAATCACCTCTGAAGGTGTTAGCTATATTTATATTTATCAAGAGTATCAAGACACAAAATAGAGGTTTATTGGAACTCTTTAAGATATTTTTTATTCTCTATATGTCTCAATGGCTAACTCCAACTTTAAATGAAACTTGTTTTACTAATCCACCCTCTATTTAAGCCTTTAGACTGTGTTTCGGGATCTTACGCCCAAATGTCAAAGAGATCTCAGTTTTTCACCAATGAAACTAAAAATTTGTTCTTTTAACACTTCAAGGGTCCCTTCACAATGGTTTCTTGCAATTTTTAAGGGAAAAATCCAAGTTTAAGGATTTTTTTGTGCACATTTTCTCACCAAACCCTAACTATGTTTAATCTTTTCCCGATGAGCCAATTTTTGATATAATTTTTTTTAAATCAATGATTTAACACTCTAAACTTCACTAATATGATTTTATTTACCTTCTCCATGTTCCCATCTTACCATTAGGCCATGAAAATGAGTATGAAGGATATTTTTATGAAGTGATTGTTTTACAAGTACGTAGGAAATGTATCCTCCTTGGTTGTACAAGATTCCCCACTAACTGTAAGGAGACATTGGAGTGTTTTAACACTTATTCAAAGTCAATTATATATATAGACTTAGTATTCTACTGATGCATCAACACATCATTTAAGAATATGTGTGTCCCACTACTTATAGACTGAAAACCCATGTGAAGACTCAAGTTTACCCCAACATGCTAGCACAGTCAAAGTTTTTCACAGTCTCAGTTCATGGATTCAACATGCATGCAAGTTTCATGAAGACCTTACTTCACATAGTATCATACTATCACCTTCAATAATACTGCAGGAAAAGGACATAGAAAGCACTCAGATGAGAGAAAAATTCTTCTTTCCATATTGAATCAACCATATACCCTGTATATGTTCTATGCAAGAGTTACAAATAGTCTCAACTCCTTCATATCAAATGAGAAAGAAACCTTATTCATAGGCTCACACAGAGCGATGTTGCTACCTTTCATAAGTGGGATTGTCTCATAACTAAGGGCTAGTAGCACTGCATTAGTTAATTACACTAAGTTGAATATATTTTACTAAAAAAAATCCACAAGGTAATAAAGCTTCAACCTCATAACATCACAGATTAGATAGCATCATTACTTATGAACTAGAAGAAAAGTCTACACTTATGATCGAAAATAGCTGTATTTCTCCTACTTGCTCACTAAAACTCCATACCACAAACACTCATTACATACTCTGATCATATCTTCTTCTTCCTCATTCCAGGAGGAATGACTAGTCTTAACTCCCAGCAACTCCTCTCCTATATTTAAATCTCTCCAAATGTATGCCACCTATTACCTAATTGCATAACTCACAATTTTGAAATGTAACTGCTCACTAGGTAGCCTCATCAATTAAATTTTTGCAACTCGGACATTATCTTTACATTTTATCCTTGCATGAGTGATCCATCTTTGAAGAGTTTCACCTTGATCAGTGATTTGATTACACGCCTTATCACCTAAAAAGACACACATTAAGATTCCTTTCTGGAGACACCCTCCTAGTAGAACAGACTAACGAACAGCTTAAAACATCTTTCACAAGCTCATATGCTCATTACAATGATCTCTCCTGTTTTGTACCATGGTAATTTGGAGGGGAATTAACAATATTAAATTTTAGCACCTTGATTCTGACACTTAGCTATCATGTTGGTATGATTTGACACTTTGATCTGCACTAGGTAATGTTGGAATTTTAAAAAAATTGGAGGCTCTTGAAGATGTTACCTTCTCATCAGTGGTGCTCCCATGATACGGAAATCTTGAAAATAATTACATACTCAGAGTTTGAGTTGCTTTGCTTACGTCTATCATATTCCCGAGTTAGTTTGTTCCTATGCAGCAATGATCTTGTCCTATGGCTTCATCAATGTCATTGTTTGTTTCTTAGACCAAAATACCTGGGTCCTACCCAGGTGTTCTCTAAGCTTTGCCAAATGCAGCATTCTTATGGAACTTACTGCTATGGCTTTTCCTTGAATTCCATCTCTACCAGCAATCATCTGGAAGTGCTTCCAGAGGAGTTACACCTCCATAGGAGTAAACATAACAGATGAGAGAAAGGATATGCTTCCTTATGTGGTGTTAATTTGCACTTGTTCATCAAGCTGCTCATGTGTTTGCTTTATCATTCTGCTTCCCTCACTGATAACTTCTTGTAAGGACTGTTTGCTTGTGCAGATTTTGCACTTTTTCTTGCTAGGGAATGATTCACCAAGTGGGATTCCTGCATGTCAACTCAAAGTATGACTATACATTTCCTCTTTTTCATTCTTGTCTCCCTTTGGCTTAGAAATTTCTAGAAATTGTTGTTCTTTAACATCTTAAACCAAATGAGAAGTTGTTTTAGCTTTTTTGGGAGGAGTTTTGCCAAGGAGGGCAGCCACTCGCATCAACTCCAGGAGCAACAATTTGGGATAAAGCCTTCCTCGTCTTGCTATCAATCATGGACTGGATCCATGTGAATGAATCAGTGGAAGGTGGAGCTGGAGGAGGTGGCAATGCAAGGACATTCGAGGACCGAGAGGTTGAGAAGTGGATACCTCAAGAGTTGGAGCTTCAGCAAAAGAAAATGATGGTCTTTTGAATTAAAGTTTAGGCCTTGAAGCACTAGCTTTTTCTGTATCTGGTTCTATGATCTCTACCTCATCTTCCTCATCTTCACCTTCTTCATTACCTTATTCCTCTTCTTCTACTTACTCATTCTTTTGTTCCTCAACTTCTTTCTCTTCAGTTGCTTTTATTTCTTATTTAGAAGGTTGTGGCACCAGATCAAGAGCAGGAGCAACTTCATCCGTAAATTCATGAATTTTTTCTTCTTCCACCCTTTGCTCTTGTATTTCCTCATTGTTCTCTATCTCTTTTGATTTATATTTCTTCACATATACCTTGGTTCTTGAATCCAAGGGCGAAGAGGAAGGATTCAATTGTGTTGGAACCTCTTTCTTATAAGTAGAAGCTTATTGAGATGAGGATGCCTTCATTATTTATTTGTATTCTTTCATTCCCCCCATGAACAAATGTCTTGTTCTCAACAGTACATGAATATTCATTTTAGTAGGATCATCCCTTTCTTTTTGAGACCAATCGATTGTTGATAGAGGTGTATATTGAATATATCTTATGTATTCTATAGAATACAACTCAAAATAATCTTCTTCAAGGCCTTTAGAAATGTGATACAAGTTGATATCTTTAATCTACTGCAATGATAAAATGCTAAAGTGCCTTTTCCTCACCTCATATTCATCTGCACAGTCCTCCCAGTAGTCTTCAAAGATGGGCACATGATAATAAGTCATTATGAGATTATTTGAAGTAAATCCCTTGCTATCAAAAGATGACATTCTCTAGAAAGTGTGGAATTTGAATTCTGTAATAGTACTTTCAACATTCTATGCATCTAAAGTATATCTACATTTGTAGTTCCCTAGAGAAATAAAAAATTGAATAGCTAATATTTTCTTTTCTCTGCACGTTCTATGCAATACATGCAACTGCCTACAAAGTTATACTAAGACCAATTTATCATTGCAATACATCGGTATATTGTGGGGTATTCCATCAAATCTAGTTGTCCTGATGTATGAAAACTTTATGAATTAGATAAATAGGCTAGCATATGTGGAGATCAACTGCCTTGCTTATGAAGATACTATCTCAACTACATTTCCTTCTAACAACCTAAATAGGTACATTGTAAAGGCATAATTCAACCTCTTATGACGAGTCTTGTTGTTTTCATATGTGAGTTGAGGGTATATTTCATATACCGGTGCATTTTTCTTATCTTCCTATCTCGAAAATCCTATCCATACCATGTAAGCTGCTATAGTGTACACAGATAGGAGTTCATGTGAAAGGTCTTACTTTGATGCACATTGACTAATTATTGACTTAGATTTTCACATATGATTTCCCCCCAATTCAATCTTTGTTTATCTTCATAGATGAAATTGATGTTCACACACATCTAGTATTGGAATTCATTGGTGGTAGGCATGCCTGTCATCCTTGCGAGCAATGTGATCATATCTAACAATTATTCCTTGAAATCACACTTGTAGAGAATTTTGGGCACCTTAAAGCCTCCTTTCTTTTGAGTTTTGAGCTAGGACTTGGATATCATTGTCTTATATTTATCTCGAGCTTGATCAATGAGATTTGGAGCTTCAACCTTGGTCAAGGTTTTAGAGTTCGTAAATGTGAAAATTCCTAGGGCTCCATCGATATAATGGGAATCCAACTTAGCAATTATTTTTCCTTGGGTATCTTTAATTTATTTTGTTTGTGGGTCAAAGCTTGAATCATAGGCTAGGACGGTGTCAGTGTACTACATTGAAAGGGGAAATCCAAGAACATAGGAAATTCCACTATTTTAATACATTGGGAAATTACAATGGGGGTATCTTTAGAAATATGGGCCCAAAACTAATCTAGATTCATACATCACTGTATCTTATATTGGGCACATAGGTTTCAAAGGAAAAAATATGCTCGTATACTCCGTATTGGAACTTGATTTTGGAGGTGTGTGAGAAAACTTAGAGAAGATGGAGGTTCAACAGTGGGTTTTCAGAGGTATTTTAAAAGGGAGGGCCAAAAAAAAAAAAACTACGAAACTAGATCAAGGAAGGATGAAACCACTCACCTTTAGTATGGAAAAGATGACGCCTCCACAACAGTTCCAAGGAAACTCAATTTTTTGAATTTGGATAAAAATTGACCAAGTTATGGGAAAAAACCTCTTTCTAGGGCGAGGGAGAAAAGTGGACAGTGCACAGTTAGAATTCAAATTGCAATGGTAAATATTACCAAAAATTGTCCTTTTATAACAATTAGGCTCGAAAATGTGGTTAATTTGGTGTAAAAAAATGAAATGAGGGTGTTTGATTTCCCAAGGGAGCCATCTAATTCAACATTATTGTTTGACAAGTTTCCTTGTTTGACAAGTTTCTTTCATATTAGTGAAATCCTAATAAGAAAAAAAAGTAACTTTAAGTATGAGAGGGTTTAAGATACTTCTAGATGGGATAATGATGTGTACGGGCGAAAATGAGAGATCCTCCTTATAGCGAGTTGAATGACCTGTAAATGTAGAAAACTCAACATGAAAAATAAATTAGTAGATAGATGGGTGGGTTGCATAACAATGTCAGTCCTGAGAAGTGAAAAATTCCTAGGATGGATGTCAACCCACGTTTTTGATAAAGATGAGTAAAATCAATGATTGATAAATTAGATGTAGCAATAATTTGAATTATAACATAAACTAAAATATAATGAAAGCGATAAAATGCAGATTTGATCTAACAAAATCAAACCAAAATTGTGCAGGTCGACGAAAACTTGAGACTACAGGGCCTAATCGATGACAACTGGAATAGATCAACAAAAACAATGATAGAAAAATGCAGATCTGAAGGTCTTGGAGGTAGATATGGAGCTGATGATGAACTGAGATGAAAAATAGGAACCTGGAAGAGATCTGATACTGGATATGACAGAAAGGATGCAAGAAAAATTATGAAATATAAAGGTGAATGCAATGAAGACTGATTTGGTCAATGATGACCTAGCTGAGTCGGCGGAGATTGGGGCTAGTAGAACATATTTGGTGTGATAAAAGGGAAAATGACAAGATCTGAGGCCTAAAGGGATGTGGAATTGGGGAGGGGATGACTGGGGATTTGAGTGACGAAGAGAATAACCAAATGGGAGTTGGGTCGACAGTGACTAGACAGGGTCGACGACGACTAGGGATGATCTTGGGTTAGATGAAAAAGGATGGGCAAGGACTAAGATCCACAGATGGAAAATGAAGACCTGAGAAAGCAGAGACATGACTCTTGGATGATAGCTAAACCTGTACAAGATCTTGATGGAGAATATGATGCTAAAAATGCAATGATAGACCCAAACATGCAAGAGAGAGAAAGGTCTTTAATCTCCCAAAGTGAAGCATAAAATCTCTAAGGTGATGATGACAGCTGTAAGAGAAACCAACAAATGAGGGAAAGATCATAAGAAGGCATGAAGTCTCCAAAATCGCATCCTTAGAATAGGAGGGGTAAGGGCGGTTTTATAGGGTTGATGACGACCCAGATGGGTTGCTGCCGATTGTGGCGATGCGTCCATTTGGGCAGTGAAAAGGTGACGAGAGCGAGGCAGTGAGCCCATAAGAGGCGGGATTGGGGTTTTGGAGGGTTAAGACGAGTTAGAGTTTCTTAGGATGAGTAAATGGGTAGGATGAGGGTGAAAAATATTAAATAAAGGCAAAGGGGAGGTGAATTTATTAAATGCTAGCATAGGAAAGATAAAATAGAGGATTTAGGGAGAGTGAATGAATTAAATGGGGGCCTAGAATTAATTAATTATGATTAGGGATGATTAAGGAGGAATAATGATAAGTGGGATAAATTGAATTTAGGAGGGAAGAAGAGAATTTTAATGGTAAGAGAGGTATGTATGTGGAAAAAATGACGAAGAGCGAAAGCGAGGTGAGGGGTAGTTATACCAAAAATTGGTTTCTACATTTTCTTCTTTTTATCGATTGGTTTGCGTTGAGCAAGCCATGAGACAAAAATGAGAAGAGATGAAAACTGATTTATGAGGTGTTCCTCCTCAAACTAGGGGCGATGACATGAAGGGAAGTGGATCACGAGTTTGAAAGAGATATGTGAAAGAGGAAATGGTAGAAAGGATGAGAAAAAAGAAGATGAGGAGATAATATATCCCAGAGGAGGATAAACAAAAAAATAAAAAAAGAAACAAAATTATGGTGGCGATTTCAGAATCACTTTGGTAGGGAACAAAGTACGACCTCAATAGAAATGATGGTAATGTTCTATGAACTTGTGAGTCGGAAAAAACCACTGCAAGATGGAGGGAATACACTCAAATGGACGTGCAAGCCATGGGTCGAAGGGAGACATCAAATATGCAAAAAATGTTAAAATGGTTGAGACAAGGGCCACAATTAAAAGGGGGGGGGGCAAAAGCGAATACGATAACCTTCTTATAGGAGGAACAAAAAGATTTGTCTGAGGTGGGACAAGGATGAAACAATTAAAATAATGGTGCCTAACAAGGTACACGGAGATGACCACAAAGGCAAGATGTTGGATGCAAAAGGAAGATGAGATGGATAATGAAGCCTAGTGGGACAAATAAAGATGTGGTATAGGAACACACAAGGCAGAAGTGGAAGAAAAGATAATTTGAAAGGAAAGATTGATAGAAAGGAGACAAGAAGGAAGATTGATAAAAAATGCAAGCCAGGGTCGACGGTGACCAGGAAGGGTTGGCGATAATTAGGGCAAAAGCGATGACGACCCAATGGGGTCGGCGACGACCATGGTCGGTGGGCTATATAAGCCCATGGGTCAGATGACTAAGTTCATTTGCACTGTACAAGTTGACGATTGAGAGCTCTAATAAGAAAATAGAGTTGAGAATTTGAGCGAGATGGAGGTTGATGGAATAATGAGGAAGTGCCATAGGACATGTAGGATGGTCAGTGCCTAACTCTTTGCTTAGTTTTAAAGCATTTTTTTGTTTTTATTTTTATTTTTTGCATTTTTCAGATTTTGGGGTTGGCGTAAGGGGCGGTTGCCGACGAATGGGTACAGTAGTCATCGACATGGCCCACTAGGGCGTCGACCCATTCTAGGAGGCATTGAACCAACCTGGGTTGGCGTAAACTAGGGCTAAGATGGTGCAAATTTTGATTTTTTTATAATACGAAGGCTAATGTTTACTTATTTAATTGTCTTTTTTGCAGGTCCATGAAATGTTATAGATAGAGTGTCGACTCTATACGATCAGATTAGAGGAGACGTGGCAGATGCATAATGTGACCACTTGGCCGCAGTAGGGTTGGGTGGATTCTGTCATTGCGAGTGGATTCCACAAGATGTGGGACTGATGATTGATTTGGTGGAGAGATGGGATGTGTGTACTAGTAAATTTTTTGTTTAGGACAAGAGAGATGATAGTTACACTTGAGGAATTATATTGCATTCTAAGGTTGCCAATATAGGGGGAGCCCATACAACCTATCACAACTGATAGCAGATTGGGGGTACTGACACAATTGTTTGGAGCTGACGCCCCAAAAATTACTTTCACATTCGGGGCATTTCAGTATGAGATGAGATATGAGCCATGAGTGGCAACGAGAAGACTAATATGTGTAGTGATGATGACCATCTCTTGCTACACACTTCTAGACTCTAGGGGTGCGATATTTCCATAGAAACTAGCTTGTGTAGTTGTAGATTTTTATAGAGCATCGGAGGGTGTTTACATTTGGGTCTACCTTGTTAGTACATATCTATCATGAGTTATGGATGTATGCGATTTATAGGAGGTCAGGGATATATGTGGGGTTCTTATTGCATTGTTGGGCATATGAGCATATTGTAGTGATCAGGTCACCAAGGCTCCCATGGGTCACAGGGGATCATATTGAGCTATCTGTTGGGTTTTTGAGATGACAAGCTAATCAAGTTCACAGAGATAGGAGGGGAAGAGGAGAGGGAATGGTACACAGAGAGATTGACAAAGTTATGTGGACCAAGTGAGGTGGTGGCCATACTATGATTTTCTTGAATGACCATGGCCAGACGTGAAGTTAGTGGGGATGAGGAGGACAAGATGGGTGCAAGGGAGGATACCTAAGATCAGTGGAGGCGATACAATTTGATCAAGTTAGGTGGTAGTTTGGGATAGTCCAGAAAATACCCGGGGAGCCTATCATATATAGGAGAGACAAGGTAGAGAGGGACCTTCCTAGTCCCGTGATGGATTGATCCGCTAGACAAGGTAGGAGTGTCATGGTACGAGGATGATGATGTTGGAGTTGGGAATGAATTTGTAAAAGGGATGACGATGACATGGGAGGCCCAGACAACAGAGGAGAGGGCCAAGGGAGGAGGAGGAGGAGGAGGCGTAAACATAGGAGGAGGAGGAGTGCAACACCTAAGGGTGATGAGGGTGGTAATGAAGGGGCGATAGCGGAGATGGCTTGCTTACACATAGAGCACGAAACATCTTAATAGGATAGGGATGCGGGTCCCCAGGAGAGAGGCAGTGCGCCAGGAGGGTGATAACATTATGCTAGGAGAGGGACTTGGCCATGTAACAATGAGAAGGTATGTATAGGAGGTTGAGGGAAGCCTACAAGGCCTGATTTGGAGACCTTGGTCCTATATTAGCGGTAGAGTCAGAGAGTGGGAGTGCCAGCGACATCACCTGGAGCTAGGGAGATGGTACTACTAGGTACTATACTCTTAGAGCATTATAGAGCACTAGCAGTTGAGACACACTATTATGATTGCATTGTGTTGTCGAGGGTGCCACGAGTGAAGAGGTTTGCAATGTAACTTGCGGAGTAGTAGAGAGCAGGGGGGCGCGACACGAACGATTCCATCTTGGAGTACAACGAGCATGGCACAACTGCGATGAGATCCAGGCCATGAAGGAGATGAGGTCTAGGGAGAGACAGAGGAACCTGCCCCTGGGGGCCAATATATGAAACTATCAGATGTATAGTTTATGGATTTTGATGATGTATCAACTTTGAAGACATGACCCTTTGTGGTCTATCATGGATATATATATATATATATTCGTGTATTATCATGTGTCATGTGTTGATTTATGGTTTTGATAATGTTATGTTTAGATCATGATGTTATATGATGATTATGTGTTTGATTATGATGTCATGTTATGGTTTGGAAATTATAGAATATAATATGGATGTGATAAATGATAAATAGATGTGATTTGAGTTGAATAGATAGTTGTTAAACATGATTAAATAATGGATACAAATGATGCGATGGATTAGAAATATGTGAAATGTAGATAATATGGCGTACACATTTGTGATATAGAGACATAGTTGATGTTATTTAGAAATATACACAAAGGCATGGATGAGATGGTTAAATTAGGAAGAGTATGATAAGAGAAAATCATATGTGAGAGAAAGGATTTGACTTCAATAGAAGGTGACCAAAAAGAGATGAATGCCACTCGATTGCAGTAAGGAGTGTTGGTGTATAAGACTTGTTTTGTCGTCATTCAATGACTTGTCCACTGTGGATGGTTGTAGTCATCTCACTTAGTGATAATAGGTCATATTTAAATAGGTCAATAGGATTAGTTAGGGTTGTGTACACGTGTCATGCATAAAAGTTACATAACACTCCTATATGTACCTATTTTTTTTTTATCTATGAGCATGTCAGACACACCACTGCCTTTCTCTATTGGATTCTCACTTTGATTCCATCTCTTGCTTACTACATGAAGCGTTCATGAATCCATTAAAGTAAATTGTTCTCGAGTGTGCATAGAGTATCAGAGTGGATGTATGGTAAACATGCATTCAATTAATCTGATTATATTACTTCATTTTCTGGTTTTCGTGCTTCTCGTGCAAGTTTTCATTTTTTGAATCTTGTTTACAGGTTTAACTATCTGATTTTTGGAGCTTGTATGTTTTTGTCCGACTGTGCATGTGCATGTTACAAAGGGTTTTCAGCCAGATCTAGCTACCTACAGCCAAGTTTGGCGGATCTAATAAGTATAGAGGTCGGTTCTTCATTTCTGGTTTTTAATCGGAAGTGAATTTGTTTTTTGGAATCTATGGTTTGTTTCCTCTTTCCTACTGGTTTACAAGTGATTTTTTTTTTCAGAATTTCGGGTAGGCTGCCTTATTTTCCTGTGCATGCATTCTGGTTGTGTTCATTTATCTTGAAGCTGGGTTTTCCCGTGTTTGCATCTTGTTTGGTCTTCTGTGTATTGCATTCCTTTGCATTACCTGCGGGTCGTTGTTTTTAAAGCCTGCGTTTGAATTTGATTTTATTTCTTTGACTAACGTATGGCTTTATCCCGTGTGTTGAGAGCCACTCGTGCTAGTTTTTTTGTTTTGGGATACATCATTTTGGCATTGCCTTGTCTAATTTTCATTTGGTTTGGCTTTATTTGCATGTGGTTTTGCTTGTTTTCATGTTGCCTACACTCCATGTCGTTCTGATTTTCTCTGCATCGACCTCACTGTTCCGTTCCTGCGTGATTCACATGTTTTGCTGCTGTGTTATTCGTTTGGCGTGTGGGATCATTTGTTGATCAATCACGTGCTGCTTTGTGTATGATCCATGTTATCTCTGCATTGGGCTGGACCGTTTTGATCCTGAGATGCTGCATTGGCTTCAACTCAGTTTTTCTACCCTACGAAACTGTTCCACTCGCCCTTCGATTGCGCCAACCACCTCTGCATTGGCTTTAGCCGTCGAACATGCACCATGAATTGCTCGACCCTGCGCGTGTTTGGTGTTTCCTTGGCCACGAACTCGCGCCCAACCTCGACCGTTTCCTGCGTGCTGTTGAATCGTCGACTATTTCCATGCTTCCCAGATACATTGGCCTCTCCCAACTACCGGATCTCCTGCCCTTTTCATCCTTCTCCTTCCCTTTTATTTTTGTCTCGAGCCTGTTTCATTTTAATATGCTTGTTTAAAAATAAGTTAGTTGGTTTTAATTTGCGAGGTGGTGTGTTTATATGAATGTGATTTATTAATTTAAGGGGCTGTGCTTTCATATTTAAGTCAGATGTTTTTTTTTAAAGCTTTTGCTTTTAATTGGGTGAGGTGTTTTAAAATTTGGTTGGTGCTTCATTAAATAGTGAAGGGGTGTCAGTGTTAGTTTAAGTTTGGGGGTGCGTATAGTAAGGTTTTTTTTTATAAATGTGGTAATCTTAAATTAGAGGGTGATTTAATTTAGGATCTTTTAATACATTTAAAAGGTGATTTTTATAAATGTTTGGTCTTAAATTTATTTAGGATCTAATTTCCTTGTAAAATGAGATTAATCAATTAATCTTTTCTCTGTAAGGAATTTGTTTTAATTAAGAAATTAATTAAATTCAAATTAAGCTCTTTTTTATTTTCAATTTGCAGATGAATTTTTCGTCAATTTATCGTTTTTTAATCGTATTTTTAGTATTTTTTTTGCTTATAAAATTAAGCTAATTGGATGTTTCCAAAAGTTGTATTTTAGACGTTATTGACTTATTTTTTCTCTAAGCACGTGTTGGAGTGTTTTGTAGCATTTCGAACATGTTTTTCCCTTATGGAAGCCTTTATTGCGTCCTGGAAGCCTCTTGGACTCTTTTTGAGCCCTATTTTTTACACATTGTAATCACTTTTCCGTACTTTTGGGTTAGTAAGCACACACGCACACAACCTTGCGGCAAGAGCGCTTCCTTTCCTTCTGTGCTTAATTTTTTGTGTTTGTTCACTTGGTTCGTTGCGCACAACTGAGCATATTGTGGTCTCTACGCTTTTGCAATATTTCGCTAATTACAAGCTGAGTGACCAACCGTCTCGCGTCGCACGAACACTTGGGTGTAATCAAAACACTACTTATAAAGTTCTGTAATTAGGGGGTGTTCATTTTATGCGGTTATTTGCTTTCCATTATTATTGTTAACACTTTTATTTGCTATGGATCATAATTTTGTTCCTTTACTTACCCCATTTATCTATCACGAATGGAAAGATGTTGTCTCTCATGTTAAGATTTTTTTTTTACCGGATAACTATGAGATTGCAAGTTGAACCAACAGAAGATGCAGAGAAAGAAAATTGGTTTGACAAATGTGATGAGGCCTTTGAAATTTTGTGTCAATCTGTATCACCAGAATTGCGCTTTCATATTAACACAACCAAATTCTCCCAAGGACGTCGGGATGTCTTAGAAAAACATTTTGGGAAACAAGATGAAATGAAAGAGCATGAATTGGAAATGAGTTGATTAGTTTCAGCCCTTGCAATTTTGACACTATTCAATACTTTTTCACTAAATTCAAATCTCTTAGATTGTAACTAAAAATTGTGGAATTGACAAGAAGGAATCACAACTAATACTTTTCCGCCTTGCAAAACTTGGTCCAGACGCGCACAAAGAAATGATTCTTTGAACCAGACAGGATATTCATTTTCTTCTTCACATTTGGGTATCCCTTCCTGATTTCAGGAATTTCACGTTGAATATTTTCTAATGGTGATTTCGATGCTCGCGTGTGTGCCATAGTTCCTCTAGTGGTTATTGAAATTTTGGGACATGGTTTACCTTTAGTGTACTTACTTTCTCTAGGGTCTCCATTACATTACACATGATCTTAATCATCCCCACACCCTTTTCACTTTTTCCCATCATGTTTGTGTAAGGTCAAAGTACTCCTTCACCTTATGTTTGTTTCCGTAGTACCCATATATTGGGTGAAGAGCACACAATTGTACTGAGGGAGAGTGAATAAGTATAGAGTAATTATCATATTCTTTTCAAATTTATTAACAACAATAACAACAATATGCTAAACCATAGAACACACTATATATGTGTAAACCCTTATGGGAGAAAACCACATAGAAAAGATTGCTTGGATCTATTGTCTAAATCCAGTCACAAAATTAACAACTTTACAAATGTTTATAGGCACCAACCTACAAGAGACATCAATCCCCAATGCCAAGAACCAACTCAACAAATTTGTGAGCACCAACTCACTAGAGACACCAATATCCAATGCCAAACACCAACTCAACCAATTTGTGAACACCAACTCATTGGAGACACCAATACCCAAATAAACTTTCTTCAATAGATGAATTAAATCTCTTTTAGAACTCTTATTTTAATGTTGTATCTTTTGTTGCTCCTCAAGTTTACTTTCACCACTCACTCTAACCGTTCACACTTCTATCTTCTTGTTGGCTTCACACACCCGCACTTCTCACACTTAACTCACTCGTATTCACTCATGCGCTCCCACATAGCAATCTTCCTTGAATTATCTTGAATCTCTCATTTATTTACATGCATAATTATTTCTTTAATCCACACTTCTTTTACAACAAATCTCCATTATAATGCTTGAGCTCTAGTGATTTTTTTTCATTTCATCATTCTAATTTTGCAATAATTTGCCTTTCGCATTTCCTCCTCCTTAATTCACCATTTTCTCCATCCTCACACTCATAAATATTCTTGAGAATTGGTATATCTTCATTATTCACTCCTCTTAGTAGTGTCGCTATTTTCTCCACCTAAGCGCGCACTCTCTCAATTTAACTGTATCTTATTTTATACATTTTCTTCTACCTATAGATCTTCTTTGGAGATAAGCATGGGTTGGCCTATAAGTTGAATGCCATTCCCAAAACAAATAAGGGTCCCCAAAACATGGGAGAGTTAACCATAGTTTGAATCAAAAAATGACAACACGGGATTCAAATGCTAGTGCCAAGACTGAGCATGATTCAAATTAATATAGCTATCTTTGGACCAAACGAACCACAAACTCTAGACCAATTCTTTGCAAGATTTTGACCAAGACCATTATCTCTAGAAGAGCTACATTACAAGAGAGCTTTGGTTGAGATGCATTACGATCTCTGAGATCGATCCATACATATCGATAGCTCTAGACCATTTATACTCCTAGCTCCAGATGACCAACACTATATGCGAGCTCCGAACCATTTATATTTATAGCTTCGGAAAATAAACATTAAAACTCACCAAGCTCCGGACCAAATATATTACGAGCTCCATTATACTAGTATCAATGTTACCAACAACTTCTGTGTGTAGCACAGGTCTCCAAATGTCTTGTGTGAAAGAGAAATACTAAGGGAAAACTTAATCCACTAACAAAGCACAATGTGCATTGGGTTGGATGGATCTCATAAGAAACCTTTGAGATCAAAGGCTTGAAACACACATCATACACATGCACACTTTTAGTAAGTTCTTACTTGATCTCCTTGAGCATTGACATGTTTTTCTATTTAAACTTGGGTATATAAACATCCTTTAATTGTTCATATCCGACAAATTCCTGTTGCGAATTATGTTTTTTTACCAAGTATGTGCTCGATTGAGAAAGATAGTAGAAATTTGGATTGTTTTGTGATATAGAGAACTAATCCCATTTGTGCAAAAAATTAACTCATACTTATGCACATGCTCTATTGCATTCTCAACCTAACAATATTTTGGTAAATGCAGTGACATCTCATAGAATTTTTGGGGTGTTAGAACCTATTGTGTAGTTTTTACTACCCAAAATGAGCTTGGAATGTCTCAGAAGAGCCACTTCCTCCATCGCTAGAGTTTTGTGTAGTAACACTTATAGTTTGTTGTGTTAGAAGGGTATATTCTGGCGCAAATATTTCCTAGCATACTTGTTGGCACACTCCCTGGTGCTTGATTTGTCTCACTAGTTCTCATCATTCCAAACCTTTGTTCTTTTGATTGTAGGGTTGAACTATATCCTCCTTGTTTTTTGCGTAATTTTTTGTAATACAAATAGAAACTTATTATCCAACACTTCCTTCCCTTTTGCTATATTTAATTCCTCCTCACTGCCAATTTTAATGAGTACTTGGTAAGCTATAATATGATATTGAATCACATGAATGGGCACAACACATCAGGAAAGGATTCTTTCTACATTATATTGTGCCTCCATGTCCTCTTGAACCATTTTCTTAGCATGTGTTTCATCATGCACCTGTTATGCTTTATCACTCTTTTCTCCCTCCTTAAACCAATGTTTGTGGTCTCTTATGACAGTTCCTAAGGTTGAATCTTCATTGATAAGCAATTCACATTCATCTATGGTCTTTTACTAAGCTTCTTTATACTACATCCTTCTCAACATACACTCATAAGAGGAATCCATGATGCACTCAAGTCTTTACCCTCATTTCCCTTAATGCATTTCTCACCCGAATGGGAGAATTAAATGTACACAGGAATTCTCAATTCCCATATCTACAATGAGCTTATTAATCTCCAACAAGAATTGTCTCAGTTATGATCCATGTGTCTCATGGAAGAAGTTAAATTTTTCTTTTTCAACACAATAAAAGGTTTGACATTGCATATTCAAGAACGTAGAGGCGATGTGTACCCTTCCACCAATAGTCTACAACAAGAATCCAAGTTGCATCATGTGTTGATAGTCTCCTAGCGTGCTCTGGTGTCCAAGTTTACTTCTTTCCTAGATCCAAATTATTTTCCAAGTAGTAGGCCGCTAACCAAGCATACATGTTTGTTGGAAGTTCATTAAAGAAATTTTCATTGTTCTCATCTTAATAATTATTTTCCACCCAAGTTCTTGGAGGGAAATTGGGAGGAACAATTATTTCTACTAAGATTCCTCCATGTGAAGGATTCTATCATCTTATATTTCCAAAGATCAATATTCTACATAATTTGGAACATATTTCTCATACTTCACTGTCTCAACTTAATAATGATGGTTCCTAGCAATGAAACCAAAATTTTGCAAGTCTATTTTACCACTATACATGTGCATGAAACGTTTGTTATTTTGGTGTGCACCAATAGTAACTTTACCCTACACCGACATATCACACTAAGGTGTGAAGTCTTAGCCCACTCACATGAGACACAAGAGATTCAAAATTCCTATCATATTTACCATGTTAATAATGAAGTGTTTAACAAGACAATATAACAAAATTAATCACATTAAAGTAATAGAATTATTAAAGATACAAGCGTAGTCACAACACATAATGATTTCATAATAGAATCCTCCATATTGATCAATAAAATATAGCTCTCATATAGTAATCATCTCTCTTCCCTAAAATTAATTATATTTACTCTCTCCACTATTATCCTAATGGTGTAACTCATCATCTTCTTTACAATGATCCCCTACGGGTATTTATGCTATTGGAGACTTTCCCTTCACTAGTTGAAAAAGAAATATAATTAGCCCTTGGGTTCTAAAAATATCACCTAACTATTACATAGGGGCATAGTTTATGCCATGTCTTCAACACTTAGCTCCTTAACCTACATGGAAGTTCTACCACTTCTAGGTTTTTTCCCCTCTGCCTTACATGCTTCATTTTTGGGTCTATCTTTAGGATCTCTACTTTTAATCCTAGCTTCTTTTCCTTGTGCATTGTCTCCTTTTCTTATTTATGCATGTTTCCACATTCGTGCTTATCTATCTTTATCCCCTTCTATTTATAGCATGTTTCCTTCCTTTCCCATGCAACTTTTCTATTCGTATTTACTTTTTCCACAAAATTTGTGCGCCTATGTTTAGTCTCTTATCCTACTTCTGTGTGCATGTTTTTTCCTAGATCTTGCATGCAAATCTTCATTCTTCCCTCAAAACTATTGCATGATCCAAAGAATATAAAGAAAAAAGAATAAATAATAGTTGCCAACGTGGGTCTTAACTAATGAATGAATTTATAATAATTTAGGGGCCTAACACAATGTCTATAATTTTAAATTAATATAATCTTTATAACAACCGAAAAGTCATGATTTGTGAAGACAAATTTGAATATTTATGCCACATGTCGTGAAGACCTTGAAAAATAAAAGAGATAAATGTAACTCTATAATATTAATATGATATTCAATAAATATAATCTAAAAAATGAAGAAACAAAACTGTGAAAACATTACCTAACTAGAAACATAGATGCATTCATGTGGTAATTCAGAAGGTAGAGGTATTATTATGGAAGTTGTGTATTTAGAGGCATCCATTTGGTAGCTATGAAGATAATGAAACACATGTGAATTTAAAAACACTAGAAAATGCGTAGAGAAAAATATTTTTGGTTGACTGCAAGAAAAATACTTTCAAAATGGATCAGTAAAGGTATTTTTTTCTTGTAGTATAAAAATTCAAAATGAGTTTTTGTGGGAATATATTAACTCCAATACATTTTCTCGATAATTTCACCAATGGTTAACAATATGTTTTTTTGTGGGAATATATTAAATCCAGTACATTTTCTCGATAATTTCACCAATGGTTAACAATAGGTTATTTGTGAACAATAGTGATCTTTGTATTATTTTTAGTGGTGATAATTTGACATAATATATTAATTTATATAAAAATTTGAAACATTTGGTTAGATTTAATCACACAAAACAATTTGTTTAAGTGATTAATTTCTATAAGGTAAAGATATAAATATATAGTTAAGATATCTCCTAAAAGAAAATATTTATAGCCTTATGAAACCAAAAACAAAATCCCTATATCTACTCACTCTCTGATGCTACTTACACGAGTTGTTAAAACAACTCAAAATTATAAATAAATACAATTTTCACACACTAATGTTGGAAGCACAATGGAATTGGGGGGGGGGGGGGGTTGAATCAGTCCTACAAAACTTTCAATTCATTTTCCATTTATCATTCAACATCATTTATGTAGCCATTCAATCAACCATGAACCATAGATGTGTTTACTTAAGCATAGAGATAACCATACACATGTGCAATAACAAGAAAGTACATGAGAACACCAAAATTAAGTGGGAAACCCTCAAGGGGAAGAAAAACCACTAAAACATAAACTTTATTAAGTCATGCTTCAAATTTAATAAGACACTAACCCCACAAGGATCACCAACCCCTAGTTTAGTAGAGCACAAACCCTACAAGGAGCACCAACCCCTAATTTAGTGAAGCACCCATACCACAAGGAGGCTATAACCTCCTAGGATGACCAATAACCAAATCAACCACCTGAAGATGTTTTATCTCTTATTTTGTTGCTATCACAACTGATGGGTATCACTTATTCAACTCACAAACCCTAGCTCAAACCCTAGGTCTTCAATCTTGCACAATCTTCTTCCTTCTCAACTTGTATTAACTTTAATATTTTTCACACATGCTTTCAAACTATCCTCCACCTGAAAAAATATGATCAACCTTAAAATCATGCCTTCATACCTGAAAAACACTCTCCTCTAGGTCGCACTTCTCCCTCTTGCAAGACTAGCTCTCAAATGGAGCTCAAACTTCACTTTTATATGAAATTATTCTTTCCAACCTAAAGGAGGTTGGTCCCTCATGATAAATTTGACACATAAAACCTAAAAAAATTCAAGTAAAATAACAACAAAGGTCACATATGACCCATATAGATCGGCCAAGCTAAAAACTATTTTTCATGCACCGAAGTGCCTCAAAACGCTACCATTGGAATGAGAAAAATCAACTTATACTAAAACCATACTCGGTAAAGATTCCAAATTCACTATACATGAGTAAACTAACATAACATCACCATACATGGTCACACATTTACATTATCCACTAAAATTATTAATGGGCTTAGTAGCTAATTTCCTTCACCAAACAACTGCTAACAACTTGAATTTGACTTTGGGTCTCAATAAACCTCAAGATGAACTCATCTATGACACGTGACAACTCAATGGAAATCATAAAACCTTTACAACACTTTTATGCAAGTTATAAATCATGAAACAACCTTAGGTTCAAGCAAAATCTACTTTTTCCTTTACCAAATCAAGCTGCCCCAAAACCAAAATTTCAACCTTAGCTGATAAACACCTTTTCTAATACAATAAAGAATTATAAATACATTAAATGAATGAAAAATTCACCCCTCTTCACTCTCCAGGTGATATAAAGTATCAAATCAACCATTGTATGCTCCAACTAACCCAATCTTTCAGAAAAACCAGTTCTGTCCTAAAATGCCATAAATCTTCTTGTCCACAAAATGACCTGGAAACCATATCAAAACTCGTCATCATGAGACAAGACATACCTCATTGAAAATATACCTGAATTAAATTTCTAGATCATATAATAACTCTTTCCAACTCTAAGTGGAAGAAATTCAACTAAGCCCATCTCTGCAAAATTCTTTTTATCCCTTCTTGGACTCAAGAACTGACTATGAGCCCAACATGCTCCAACATACCAAAAACCACTTCCAAGCTTAAAAAAAGCATGGAACACACTTATACATGATTTATAAGTCATAAATAAACTTCACCTAGCTTTATCAACCCATAAACATCAACGTACCTCTTGTAGCTACATGTACCCTACTAGAATGAGCTTCGTCCAATTTTGACCCTTAAAGAATAAATCATAAATTCTATATACCATGTTAGAACCTCAAGTTTTATACACCATTGGAAAGGTCTCTGAACCATATTCAAAACACATCATTAATGGAGTCCTAACTCCCTCTTTAGATCTTGCAATGTCAAAGTTACTACAAGTTGCTCCAAACTTCCCTGAAAACAAGTCAACACAAATAGGGCACACTTTGCACTTTTTGACTACAACCATGACCTAAAACCTTCATGTACATTTAGATAAACTCTAGGGATATCATAAATTTAAATTTAGTCATCACCTCATTTGGAGAACTTTTTCATAAACTAGAGTTCTTCAGAAACAAACAAATCTAGATGGGGTATAGATACTGTTAGAAGCACTATATTACCTTTCTAGAAATCTAGAAGAGTCCTCTACAACATCCAATGATCATATTTGCATAACCAATAAAAAAAGACTCATAATTGATGATATAAAACTATGATATCAAATCACTCATTCACCATTCAAGAGTTCACACATCAACCCAACTTTAACTTTACAAGAGGATCTCTAAACTTTGCAAGTTATGTAATTCACATTAAGTCTAAGATGGTTAAATGATGCAAAAATAACTAGCATATCCTTAAGCAAGACTACTCTATTTTATTACTTGAACCCTTCTCTTTTCTAGCATTCATTGCCTTAAATGACATTCAAGGTCCTCCCTTCTTCATGTATCTTGTGCAATCACATTCAACACAATGTCAAACCAAGCATCCAAGTGCCTTATCTCCTTGATTTCTTTCTAAATAACTTCTTTTTGGACTTACCTTTGCATGATTTCCTCTTTTACCTTCACTTTTCTAATTATGGTGTTAATGAACTAACTTGTTACTTTCACTATCTAGGGTCTCTATGATACCTGATAACCTATTTGAATTCCAATCATTGTTAGATTCAACGCAAAATGGATCAATGTTCTCAAGGTACTCTCCTTTCTTCTCTTATTAAAATCTACCCTTAAGACTAGTAGCTAGTTACACCCATGGGTTGAGGGAACTTCATGTATTCATAAGACTCTTCCCACTCCATTTGTGCTCTTTCATTACCCCTAAGGTATGCCCCAAACTTGAAGTTCCAACTCCTTTTACAACTCACTATAGCTCACTCCTTTGCTTTTGTCACCAAAACCCTTGATTAGACCTCTTTCAAAACACTGTTAAGATTAACTTATAGGAGGCTTCAAGATGCAATATATATATATATATATATATATATATGCCCATAAGGGTATCTAAGAGTATAATAAGACTCGGGATTAGATTACAAATGAAAACACTACTTATTTTGTAAACTAGTCCCTTTTTCTTGTCTTTTGGACTGTGTAACTGGGCTAGATAAACATTATCGTGATTAGCTCTTCATTCCACAAATGGAAGTTAAATTTTCTTCCTCTAATAGTTGTAGGATCCCCTCAAGTTGATTTCTATAAAGATTCAATATTAGATTATGAGTTTAAGGATTTTTAATCTAATTTCCCTCTTCAAAACCCTAACCAAGTTCTAAGCAGGACCGAGAAGGTTCATTTTAATATATCTTCCACTAGGAATCGATTCAGAACACTAAAATCCCCAAGAAGAGCTATAGGGATGAGGTGCAATTGAATTTATTACCAGTAATCCGAGGCAATCAAGTTCTGTGTATTCTTTCATATGAAAAGACTCTTTTTTTCCCCACAGGACAGGGTATGAACCCTTAGGCTATAATGAAGGAAAACTGAAAATTATACCTTATGCTATTCTCCTTCCTCGATGTGTACATATATCTCAGTCATTCCAATGACCTTCCAAATTTTCAACTCCTCATGTGGATTAGGGTGCATTCATACCCTTCTCTATTCATACAAACAAACCCTTGACACAACTATATTAGACTTAGTTAAATAAATCACTTTGAAATCTTACATATTCCCTCATTTTTGAGCTAATCCTTGTAAGAACTCACTTTAATGAATCACATTCAAACATAAAAATTTTTCTTGCTACTTTCACATTTTACAAAGGAAAGACACATATATTACCTTGGTTTTATGATTTGTTCAAACTTGTTCCCTTTTCTCTAAGTCCAATCCACAGTCTACATATCTATCTAACTTTTAATCAAGAATTCAACAGGGCATTATAGTTTTTTTCACTTGAGAACTCAATCAAATGATCACAGTCTTGCCAACATGCATCAAATCTACTACAAAGATCATAGTCTTGTCACCATGCATTTAGAAGTTCTAACAGTCAATAAGAGAGGAAACACGCATGAAAAACATCAAGTCCATTGTCTAGGGTTCAACAATCATAACCCAACCTTAGGATTACATTCCTTCATTTCTGGGAGTAAGCCTCACTTATATACACATTTACAATAAAAAAAATCATGCAAAAAGTATCCACAACTAAGTTAACATAAAATATTATAAGATATCATCTCCGTCTTCCTAAAATGGATTCACCTCTCAACCTCACAATGTATCTCCTTACTTTCAAAGAAACAACATGAGATTATTAAATATCATGATCTATCCATAGATATGAAGCTTAATATTTAAGGATCACAATAAAAATGCAACATATAGCCATATGAGATTTCAAATAAAATCGTACAAACTCAGCCTCCCTTTCAATGTTGCTTGAAAATATTCACATTTGATTCATTACCTGGGAAAGAATGAGGAATACAATTACAATTTTACAATTTATAGTCTCTTTCATCAAGTTCTAACTGAATAAGATCCCTTGTCTTCTTTGGTGATAAGAGTATCTTGTGCACAATGTTCAACTTTTCTAACCTTTAAGACCTTAAAACCTTAAGACACTTATTTTAACTCTTAAGACTCCTACTACAACTTTAGCACACTAAAAATGACCTCAAAATGATCCTAAAGTCCTAACAAAACAAAAAATGGTTCTAAAATTTGAATATGACCTTTTGGAAGGAAAATGAATGATTTGAATTTTGAAAGGTCTATCCTCCAAATAACACCCCTAAATAACTAACAAATACTTATTGGACCTACAACCACACGTGCAAGCCAAAAATTGACGATAACTTGATCTATTTACAAAGATGGAGATGATGCTCCTGCATCATACTCCAGGGGTAGGAAAGATTGCACCCTACATTTCTTCCTCTTCCTCCAATTTCTTGGTATCTTTATTCTTTCCTTAATCTGATCTTCACCTTCATCTTTCTCTATTTTATTTGCTTTTATCTTGTACTTTGCATGATCTTCTTGGTTCTCTTCATCTTTAAGAATGAAGTCTGGTTCTTCGTAGGATTATTTTTCTTCTTCTTCATTATTCACACCTCTTTCTTGATCTTGCTATTTCTACTCTTTCTCTATCCTAAACCAGGTTTCCATATTTTCTCCACATGATTCTTTTTGGTACAAAGTATGCTCTAAGGATGTTATCTTTTCTTGTAATTTCTCACAACTCTCATAAAAAATGCACTTTCTTATTTACTTTCCACACCTGCAAACAAACACTCACACACAATGTTAGATTCACAATTTTGAGGGTTGACTGCCCCTTCTAGATCCTCTTTTCTTTTCATTACTTCTCCTTGCTCCCTCTTAGACTCTACTTCCTTTCTCACTGCATGAACACTTCCTTCACCTTATTTATCTCTCTAAATCGAAGCTAAAAATGCTTCTATTCTTTCTTCTTCATCACTCTTACTCTTTACCAACACCATTTTCTTAACCACCTATGTTTCTTTCTTAGCCATCCTCTTCTTCAGCTTCTTTTTTCCTGTTTCTTCTTGCTTTATCATCATTCTTAGCTGCTTTATTTGCTTTCTTTTCACAAGCAACTTAACTGGCCACTTAGCTCTCTTCTTCATCACTATCCCTGTCTCTTTTATATTCTCTTCTCTCTATCTCACTCTCTCTTTCTATGAGCACTATCAATTGTGCTACTTCTTGCTTCAACTATGTGATCTCCTACTAAAACTGCATCTCTCTTTTCTTTCTCTTTTCCTCGTTCCTTTTCATCTCTCTTTCCTCTTTCTTTTTCTTCTTGTACCTCATCAGTTCTATCAATGCTTGAACCACTTCTACTATTGGTTCCTATTCATCTTCACCATATGTCATGTCTAATTTATGAGGCTTAATAAATTTCAATTCTCCTTTTCTATATGTCTTCCCTTGTTCCATCATCCTGGGTATTCTTCTCTGTTGCTCTTGTCCTTTTATCCTCTCTTTAACTTGCTTTATCCTAGCCTCTTCTCTCTCTTCAATCGGATTCTTCATCCATGGTGGCATCATGTAACCATGGTCAAGAAATGGTTTCATATTCCCCTCTTCAATCATATTCACTGTCACTTTCACATTCACACACTCACACAATACTTGTTAGTAACCAAAACAATTTCATTCAACTTCAAAACCAAGTTACAACAATAATGGAAAAATATGATACCAAAAATGATGATATCCAACTATGATATCAAATAATTCATTCACCATTCAATATTTCATACATCAACTCATCTTTAACATTACAAGAGGATATCTAAACTTTGCAAGTTATCTAATTCAAATTAAGTCTAAGATGGTTAAATGTTTCAAAAGTGACTAACATCTCCTTAAGCAAGACTACTTTGTTTTCTTACTTGAAGCCTTCTCTTTTCTAGAATTCCTTGCCTTAAATTACATTCAATATCCTCCCTTATTCATGTATCATGTGAAATAACATTCAACACAATTTCAAACTGAGCATCCAAGTTCCTTATTTCCTTGATTTCTTTCCAAATAACTTCTTTTTCAACTTACCTTTGCATGATTTCCTCTTTTATCTTCACTTTTATGATTATGGTGTCAATGACCTAACTTGGTCCTTTCACTTTCTAGGGTGTCTGTGATATGTGATAACCTCTTTGCATTTCAATCATTGTTAGACTCAACAAAAAATGGATCAATGTTCTCAAGGTACTCTCCTTTCTTCTCTTATTAAATTTTTCCCTTAAAACTAGTAGCTAGTTACACCCATGGGTTGAGGGAACTTCATGTATTCATAAGAAATATTCCCACTCCATTTGTGCTCTTTCATTACCCCTAAGGTATGCACCAAAATTGAAGTTCCAAATCCTTTTACAACTCACTATAGCTCACTCCTTTGCTTTTGGCACTAGAACCCTTGATTAGGCCTCTTTCAAGACACTGCTAATATTAACTCCTTTTATAGGAAGATTCACGAAGCAATATATATATATATATATATATTGAACGCCCATTAAGGGTATCTAAGAGTATAATAAGCCTCAGGCTGAGATTCCAAATGAAAACACTACTTCTTTTATAAACTGCTCCCTTTTTCTGGTCTTTTGGACTGTGTAACTGAGCTAGATAGACACTATCATTCATTCCACCAATAGAAGTTAAATTTTCTTCCTCTAATAGCTGTAGGATCCCCTCAAGTTGATTTCTACAAAGATTCTAGATTAGATTATGATTTTAAGTATTTTTAATCTACTTTCCCTCTTCAAAACCCTAACCAAGTTTTGAGCAAGCTTGAGAAGGTTTGTTTTAATATATATTGTACTAGGAATGGATTCAGAACACTAAAATCCTCAAGAAGAGTTGTAGGGATGAGGTGTAATTGAAGGTCTTACCAATAATCTGAGGCAATCAAGTTTTGTGTATTATTTCATATGAAAATGCTCTTTTCCCCCACAGAATAGGATATGAAACCCTAAGGATATAATGAAGGAAAACTAAAAAATTCTACCTTATGCTATTCACCTTCCTCAATGTGTATATATATATCTTATTCATTCCAATGGCCTTCCAAATTTTCAAATCCTCATGTGGATTAGGGTGCATTCATACCCTGCTCTATTTATACAAACAAACCCTTCACACAACTGTATTAGACTTAGTTAACTAAATCACTCCTAATTCTAACATATTCCCTCATTTCAGAGCTAATCCTTGTAAGAAATCACTTTACTGAATCACAGTCAAGCATTAAAATACGTTCTTTCTACTTTCACAGTTTACAAAGGAAAGACACATATATTATCTTGGTTTTATGATTTGTTCAAACTTATTCCTTTTACTTTAAGTCTAATCCACAATCTACATATCTATCTAACTTTTAAGTAGGCATTCAATAGGGAATTAGAGTATTTTTCACCTAAGAACTCATTCAAATGATCACAATATTGTCACCATGCATTTAGAAGTTATAACAGACAATAAGAGAGGAAGCACACCTGAGAAACATCAAATCCATTGTCTAGGATTCAACAATCATAACCCCAGCCTTAGGATTACATTCCTTCATTTCTGAGAGTAAGCCTCACTTATATACACATTTACAGTCAAAAGAATAGTCCAAAAAGTATCCAAAACTAAGTTAGCACAAAATCATATAAGAGACCATCTCTACCTTCCTCAAATGGATTCACCTCTCAATTTCATAATGTAACTCCTCCTTACTTTCAAATATACAACATGGGATTCTTAAATATCATGATCTATCCATAGATACAAAGCTTAATATTTAATGATCAGAATCAAAATGCAACATATAGTCATCTAAAATTTTAAACAAAATCATACAAACTTAGTCTCCATTTCAATGTTTCTTGAAAATATTCACATTTGATTCATTACCTGGGAAAGAATGAGGAATACAGTTACAATTTTACAATTTATAGTCTCTTTCTGCAAGCTCCAACCGAATAGGCTCCCTTGTCTTTTTTGGTGATATGAGTATCTTGTGCACAATGTTGAACTTTGCTAACCTTCAAGACCTTAACCCCTTAAGACACTTATTTTAACTATTAAGAATCCTACTACAACTTTAGGACACTAAAAATGACCTCAAAATGCTCCTAAACTCCTAAACAAACCAAAAATGGTTCTAAAATTTGAATTTGACCTTTTGGAGGGAAAATGAATTATTTGAATTTTAAAAGGTCTAACCTCCAACTAACACCCCTAAATAACTCACAAAAACTTATTGGACCTACAACCACACCTTCAAGCCAAAAATTGATGACAACTTGATCTATTTACAAAGATGGAGAAGGCACTCATGCATCAATAATACTCACTTTTCTACAAACTACTCCTAGCTAGGGTTTAGCTAGGGTTTCAAACCACATTACCTTCTTAACGATCGTTCATAAAAATGTGCCGATCAAACCACATAATTATTTTTTTGAAATATTAATAACTTACCTAATAAGTTATTCCAAATATCTTAGGTCCCCATGAAAATGATACATTTCACAATGAGCATCAGAAGGTCCAATTTTTCTTTAAAATCACACTGAAACTTACCCGGTTTCACCAAAACTTGCATATCTTCAAAAAGCTTTAACACTTTGACCTGAAACTTGTCATAATACACCATGAAAACATCCTCTAAATTTTAAAACTCACCACATGGCTCAAATGCATCTCAAACTCTCCAACCACATCAACTTACTTGTGCTAAATTGTATGTTTCTCACTCTTTGCTTCCCAAGAACATCATAGAAGCATCAAACCAAAAAATTTAGATCTGAAACTCACCATACATGCCCATTATACCATCACCATTCTTCTGTCATGATTTTACAAGACTTATTTGGTCCAAATATCATACCTATACCTCATTCCGCATGTTCTAGGGATATAAACAAGCCTGATATAACCTGACTCAACCATGACAACCAATGAAATGACCTTACTGACATCATGCAGACTCGTGTACACCCAAAAAACATATTATGGATCATGAATGATATTATAAAAATCTTCAACCAAATCTAGAGAGCTCAAACATTGAATTATCTCAATCAACCATGCACCAGGACTACACTGAACTCACCAAACTTTGACACTACCAATCAACCTTCATGTTTGATAGTGTATTGAAACCTAATAGAGAATCATACCATACCATGACACCCTTTTCCATTAATGAAGTTGACATCAATGACAACACTAATAATCAATGGCCAAAAATCTCCCCCTACTTGACACTTTCCCATGTTTCTCATCATAAACATTAATGGAAATCAACATGACCAACACCCTACTTGACACTTTCCCATGTTTCTCTCCCCATTTGTCATCTATGATAAAGAATAAAATTACTCTACTACATTTAAAATGACAACACATGACTCAATACAATGGAAATAATGTAAAAACACAACTTACTTGACTTATTTTCTCCCCTGGGACTTAAATCTCCCTTTTCTGACTCCAATAGTAGTATATGAAGATCCTATGGACCTAGAAATAGCTTCCCTTGAGCATGATACTCCTCCTCTTAGTCTTCACTCTTGGCATACATCACATTCTTAGTCAATACTAAGCTCAAGTCATCAAATCTACCTCTTATGCTATCATTTCACATTTTGGGACTATTGTCCCTCAACAACCTTTTCAGTGAAAAATTGATCAACTTATCCAAGATCTAGACATCCAAAAACATCATTTTTCAAACCATTATATCTCCCCTTGGGTTCTTTGCATCCATATTTAACTGAAAAATAAAAACTTAGAAAATATACCTTGTTAACATGAATTAAAGGACCAAATACTTTACCTTGGTCTTGAAACACTTGCTCAGTCATTTCAATCTCCTTACATGCTCTTATTACCTTCTAGAGACAACAATTTGCTTCAAAAGATAATAGAATTTCAATCATCATCTCTATTACCACACACACACCTTTTTATCCCTCTTATCCCTGATGGAGAAACACACCATGCTCCCCTGTCTTAAGTAGCATATTCATATATGTAGCTTCAATTTATCTGTTCACAGTCACTATAGCAACTTCAAACATGCCTTTTCTAGTCAACCATCCAAAAAAATGTCATTCTAGAATATTGTAGACCCTTTTAATGTGTGATCAAGTGAAAATTTGACTTCCCCTGCCCTAATGTACCAACACAGACTTAATACTCTATCACAATATGAGATGAAGTACTTTAGTAACTTTTAGCTTGCATAATGGATTTTTAAACCTTCAAATGTAATGACATTCTGTATTTTTACAATTTATCTGATATCTTGTTGTAGCTTTTCTGTTATCAACATTATTCACAGTTTCCAGGATATAAGGACCACCTTAGAGAAATTAGCTCATTTTTAGACCCTGATACATCATTAGATCCACTAAATCATGCATTGCACAATCATTCCTTAGTCTGAGATACACCTTTGAACCTTGTCTTTACAATCATCATCTTTAATTCATCATATCTTGAGACACTGTGCACATGCAAGAATATCATTACCCAGTCTATTACTCTTCCTAGACCATCCTAATCTGAATACACACTCAGAATCCCTGCAACATTGGCCTTAGTTCAATGAGAATACACCTTCTAATGCAAGAGCACTCTCAAACAATTCTTTCAAATCCTTGAATACTTATACTTCTTTTGAGGTCATTCTACATCTAGACATCATCCCTGCTTTGAACTTTCTTGTACATATTACTTGAATATTCCTCATACTCTTGTTGAACACATATTTTAGCCTTAGATGATGACCTATAGGTCATAGAGACCAATACACACCAAATATTAACTTTATGCCATAATATATAACCTCAAAGGTTTCCTATCAGAGACTGAGACAAGTCATGATGCCTTGACAATGAACAAAAACTTCTTTAAGTTGTATACCTTGGTTTATGGTGATCAAATCTCATTCTCAACCTTTGACATAAGCTTCTGACTTGATGGTGATAGAATCATGGGCTAAAGGACATCATTAAGAAACTCTCGGAGAACTATACACCCTTTTTCATAGTGACACTAACCTAGTACGTGAGTTTTGGATAATCACAGACCTTATAAAAATATTTTACTTGTACTCTATCACATTATCACTTCTTAGACTTTGTCTAACTCTCCCTGGGAGAAGAAATATTTCTTACAACCTGAGCTTACCTCTGTCATCTACTCATTAGGGTCTTCAATCTTGTAGGTGCATATTTATCAACCACAAAGTACTATAAACATTTGGAACATGTTTTTTTCTCATTTTAACCTCATTACAAGTGCACTAATTCATTCTCATTTTACGTTGGGATCCTCAAGACCTTGATCAATACAATGTTGTTTCCTTCATGAAGAACAAACTAAACCTTGTCTTGAAAGAATTCACACAACTATTGAACTTTTATTCATACTGAGATTTTTGGTGTCTTTATGAATGCCTAAAACCACTTCTTGGAGTAAGGATAATTATAAACCTCTTATCAACACTTCAGACCATGTAGAGAGCAACATTTCAGTCCTTGAAAGCACTAGACACCTTCATGAGTACAACATGCATGTAGCCTTCCATTCCAAGACCTTTGAACAACACAAAGTCTTGTTTATTCACATATAACCCTTAAATAACTTTAGTAGACACCTAAAACGTTTTGATCATCCCTCACACTATCTAGGACCAAATGATCATTATTAGTCAAGATGTTAGAGACTTGACTATACCACCTAGACCAAACTTTTTGATTGTAAACTTACACACTTTCATTTCTTGAATAGGACCTATGGGTCATAAATGTAGGATTTATTTGAATATTGAAACTCTTTCAGCAAAATTTTAATGTTTTTCAACTTAGTGGTGTACACTTTGACCTTAGAGCCTCTATCTCAGAGCATAGACGAAGCTGAGCAATGCATGACACTTCCTATGATGAACCCAGACATCTCGTAATTCTAACCTATAGAATTTCTTTTGACTTTGATGGCTTAAAACATCTTGATGATATAAAAAAATTCATGAAATCATCTTGTACTCAGACTTTGATAAAATACATCCTTTCTCATATTCTTAGGTATATTAACTCCCCTAGATAAATATTCCTCTTATAAAGATGCATCTTGACACCATTGAGACAATTTATGACACAACCTAAATATGTCACACCAGGTAATTACAGACCTTAAACATATTGACACTCAAACTTAGACCTCTAAGACTTGTACTTTGAATATTTAGAATCAATGACCGAAACACCTGAGGACTTGAAAATGCCTCATACATCTACTTATAACTTAACACATACTTCAACTAGGCATTTTTAATCAACAACAAACCTTATAGACTATACAAACCCTCAATCTAATTTTTTTGACTCATTATGACACATTAAACTCACTCAAGACACTAATAATCGACTCCTTAAGACCCATTCATGACATAGACAACACTTAGACTCAGAAAACTGACTAGGCACATTTAGAGAGACTTCTTTAGGAGATATTTACCAACTTGTATCACCTTTTCATGGTTTTCACATTTATAACAAACTTATTTAACTTCTAACACAGAGTATGATAATTGATAAATCAACTGAGGGTTCACTCCATATCTTTCAGGGAACATGATGGAGTTGAGAACACTTGACAGATATTTTTAGACATGACATGATTTTATAGGCCTCAAACCCTTATGAACAAAACATGATATTCTTAACAACTTATTTTGAAGCACTCAAACCTTTAAACATAAGATACATACATACCATGGACTTACAAAGGACCAAAAACCTCAACACATCCAATAAATTAGAACTCATAACTCAAACTATAACTAATCAAACACCTATCAACAATAAGGACTCATGAAAACAAGGGGAGAGTCACATTTCATACCTTATCACTCTAGAGGTATCCCAAAGACACAATTTCTTTGAATTATCTTGTACATGAGCTTGAAAGGAATTCAAACACATATGATCTTCTTCAACAAGTGCAACCATACTTTGTTGACTATGCTTAGGCCTTAAAAACTTGTTTCCCACCTTGATAACATTGAAACCCTCCTTAACAGACTTCATACACTACATGGTAGACCGAGAATCAGTCTTCTTTTCCTCCTTGAATTGAGTAACCTCTTTCTTGACCATAGGAGCAGACCTCATAATGAAATTTTTCTTGTGTTAGCAAAATCTTGCTATGACCTTATTTTTGACAATTGAAGCAAACAATCTATTTCTTTCTTCTTGGCTCAAACATACTAATATTCCATCCACATTCTTTGTCCCTATGACTATACTCACAACATGAAAATAATTCACCTTTGAAGTGACCTACATCATCCCTAGGAGACATCCTTTTGTAATCTCTAGCTCAATGACCAAAACCATAACAAGCAAAGCAATATCCATTGAAAGAAGAACCATACCTTATAACATTAGGTTGTCTAATGGAGTTATAAATTATTGGATTAGCCTTCTTAGTTACCCTCTGAACTGATTTATCACTTGGAACAACTTCATCATCATACTTTCCTTCAAACCCTAGGTCTATTTTGTCACATGTGGCCTTTTGAACCTCTAGAACTCCATCAAGAGCTTTGGATCTCTTCGCAAGCCACTCATACATACTTAACCTACTAGATTATTTCTCCAAATATTATTTTAGGGCCTTTAACTTTTCTTCATACTTGAAACAAGAGTATTCTTTCTCCTTTAGGGCTTTAGCCAAACCTTCCACTTGATATTTCAAATCATTGATAGCTTGATCATGATTTTCTCCATGTCCTTAACCTGATCTTGGTAGGAATTAATACATGACTCAAGTACTTTATTATTCATCCTTAAAGACACTACAAGATCTGAATACTTACCCATTTCTTGTGCTTCAAAGGATATCCTTCAAGATGTTAAACTTGCTTCACAAGGGCCTGCTATGATACCAATTATTGGTAGCACAATGGACTGAGGGGAGTGAATAATTCCTACAAATTTTTTAATTCATTTATCATTTATCATTCAACATCATTTATACAACCATTCAATTAACCATGAACCATAGATGTGTTTACTTAAGCATAGAGATAACCATACACATAAGCAAGAACAAGAAAGTATAAAAGAACACAAAAATTAAGTGGGAAAACCTCAAGGGGAATAAAAACCATTGAAACATAACATTTATTTATTCATGCTTCAAATTTAGTGAGGCAACAACCCCACAAGGAGCACCAACTCCTAGTTTATTAGAGTACCAACCCAACAAGGAACACCAACCCCTAATTTAGAGGAGCACCCACTCCACAAGGAGGATACAACCCCCTAGGATGACCAAGAAACAACTCAACCATATGAATGTGTTTGATCACTGATTTTTCTACTATCACAACTAATGGAAATCACTTATTCAACTCACAAATCCTAGCTCAAACCCTAGGTATTTAGTCTTGCACAACCTTCTTCCTTCTCAACTTGTCTTTCCTCTAATCTTTTGCATGCATGCTATAAAAAAATCCTTCACCGGAAAAAAATCTGAACCTTCAAATCATGCCTTCATACCAAAACCCTCTCCTCTAGGTCGTACTTCTCCCTCTTGCAAGACTACCTCTCAAATGGATCTCAAACTTCACTTTTATATGCAATTATTCTCTCCAACCCAAAGGAGGGTGGTTTCTCATGATAAATTCAACCCATACAACCTAAAAAATTCAAGTAAACTCATTACAATGCTCACATATGACCCATATAGGTCAGTTAAGCTGAAAACTACTTGTCATGCACCAAAGTACCTCAAAACCCTACCATTGGAATTAGAAAAATACACTTATACCAAAACCATACTTGGTCAAGCTTATTAATTCACCATACATGAGTAAAATATCATAACATCACCATATATAGTCACACATTTACATTATCCAAGAAAATTATTTCATTTAATGGGCCCAATAGCTCATTTCCTTCATCAAACAACTGTTAACAACCTAAATATGTAAGTTATAACACATGAAACAACTTTAGGTTCAAACCACAACTACTTTTTCCTTTACCAAATCAAGCTGCCCAAAAACCAATTTTTTAAACTTAGCCGATAAACACATTTATTATATAATAAAAACTTATAAATGAATTAAATGGATGAAAAATTCATACCTTTTCACTCTCTAGGTGATAGAAGCATAAAATCAACCATTTTATTCTCCAACCAACTCAATCTTTCAGCAAAAACATTTATGTCTTGAAAAGCCAAAAATATTCTTGTCCACAAAATGACCTAAAAACCATATCAAAACTCATAATCACAAGCCAAAACCTACCTAATTATAAATATATTTTAATTAAATTTCCATAAGATATAATAACTACTTACAAATACAAGTGGAAGGCCTTCAACCGATTCCATCTCTATAAACTACTTTTTTATAACTTCTTAGACTGAAGAACTGACAATGAGCCCAACATGCTCCAACATACCAAAAACCACTTCCAATATTAAATAAAGCATGGAACACACTTAGTCATGATTTATAATCCATAAACAACCCTCACCTATATTTATCAACTCAGAGACATCAAATTACCTCTTGCAGCTTCATGCACCCTGTTAGAATGCGCATCCTCCAATCTTGACCCTCAAAGAATGAGTCATAACTTTTGCATACCATGTCCAAACCTCAATTTTGCTACAATATTGGAATGTTATATGAACCAAATTCATAAAACATCTTGAATGGAGTCCTAAATCCCTATGTAGCTCATGCAATGTCAAATTTACTACAAGCTGCTCCAAAAACAAGTCAATGCAAATAGGGCACACTTTACACTTTTTCACTGCAACCATGACCTGAAAAATTCATTGACATATATATAAACTATAGGGATATCATAAATGGATATTTAGTCATCACCTCATTTGCAAAACGTTTTCAAAAATTGGAATTCTTTAGAAACAAGAAAATTCAGATGGGGTCCACATATTGTCACAAACACTATCTTACCTTTCTAGAAATATGGAAGAGTCCTCTAACACATCCAATCATAAAATTTCCATAACCAATCAAAAAAGACTCATAATACCCACTTTTCTGCAGGCTACTCCTAACTAGGGTTTCAAACCTCTTAACCTTCTTAACGATTGTTCATAAAAAAGTGACCATCAAACCACCTCATTATTTTTGTGAAAGATTCATAACTGACCTAAGAAGCTATGTCAAATATTTGAGGTCCCCATGTAAATCATACAGTTCACAACAAGCATCAGAAGGTCCAAATTTTCTTTAAAATCACACTAAAACTTACATATCTTCAAACATTCTCAACACTTTGACTTGAAACTTGTCATGAAGCACCATGAAAACATCCTCTAATTTCTAAAACTCACCACATAACTCAAATGCATCTCAAAATATATAGCCACAGTGACTTACATGTTCTAAACTACTTGTTTCTCATTATTTGCTTCCTACTGAATTTAGACCTGATACTCACCATACATGCCATGTATACCATCATGCTTCTACCATAGTTGGTAAAGACTGATTTGGTACAAATCTCATACCTCTACCTTATTCAGCATGCTCCAGGGCTAGAAACAAGTTTGGAATGACTTGAATCAACCATGAAAACCCTTGATCCAACCTTGGTGACATCATGTAGATTTATGCATACCCAAAAAATCATCTTATGGATCATGAATGACATCATGAAAACCTTTAACCAACTCTAGAGAGCTTAAACAGGAACTTATCTCACTCAACCATGCACCAGAACTACACTAAACTCACCCAAATTTGACACTACTCATCAACCTTCATGTTTGACATAAAATTCACACCTGATAGAGACTCATACCATGCCATGAAACCATTTTCCATTAATGAAAATGACATCAATGACAACACTAACACTCAATGGCCAACAACTAATGTTACTAAATATTCCATCATTCCTTGTTAGTGCAAACATAGAGAAATGGAATATCAGTCAACAACTGAAACAAGTAATTTTTTGACACAATTAGATGAACAGGATCACACCAACAATAGAATGTGACCAATCAACCAATCCATGGGAATGCATTGATCATATCATGTGATGGACAAAAATATAGCAGCCAATCTAAGTATGAATAATAACATATGTATGTATTTACCCTTCATTCAATCTAGGCCTAACCTTAGTTCACAAAGAAAATTAATGAATATGGATCATTAATGGCCTTTTTCTTTACCTCATACATCCATCATTTTATAAAAAATATAAAACAATATTTCTTCACTCACTTTTGTAAAATTAACAAATATAACTTTACTTTCAAACCTCTTTAAGATTTATACTAAAAACCAATTGAGAATGTTTAGGATTACATCATTTAATTTAAGGAAACATTACCAAACCTACCCTACCAACCAATTAATACTCATTTGCCCTATGAAATTTGTCTCTTCATCTCTTCCAAAATCTATTTTATTTCAATTTTTCATCCTTTGAGAAAAAATCTACCAAATTTGTAAAGTATGAGAAATATGTGCTTCAATCTCATTCCCTTGTTCATAAGCTAGAGGGAGTACATGACACTTGTAAAATTGAGATGAACGAATATTCACACATAATTGTCCAAAGATAGAATCCCTCTTGCAAATTTTTGACACTCCCATAGGTTAGAAATATCTAAAATTGGATAAATACACATCTACACAAATTCCTAGGGAACATACAAACACTAATATTGGTGAAATATTCCACATGTCATATTTCACACTCTTGAATTATGCAACGAAAATCTCTTCCCACAAAATAATTAAAAAAATCAATATATTAAAGAAAATTAATTATTACCTATGTTAGTTGACAAGAAGGTCATATAACTCCCTCCCATAGACATCATTCCAAGGACCATTTGAACAAGACTTATGAAAATCCCTTTCATAAATTTCAACAAATTATAGAGCATGATAAAAACACATACTACATTACAAAACAAAATTTTCCAACTCACAACTAAAGGTCATTTCACAAGGAAAAATATCAACATCACCGAGCCACCACCACTCCTCCTCTCAAGGATCATATGATTAGTACTAGCTCTATTGAGATGTAGTGGAAAAATACTTTAATCCATAAAAACAAGAACTGCAACAAGTTTGTTATTGCCCTGTATGCACTATAATAATTTGAGTTTTTTTCCACACTTTTTGTTTCATTTTTTTCTATTTCAAGATTTTTGATGCTACTTTTGGCCTCTAACACAAAAATCATCTTTTCCCTGATGCAAACTTTGTCAAATAATGTAGATATAGGGTAGATCCCCCCAATTTTGTGGTTGATTTTAAATTATTAAACATAAATAATGTTGGGTTATTAAAGTGAAGAAAATAATATTAGAATTAGCAATATGACACCAATAATGTCAATTTGGAAAAAAATACATATTTAAGCTTGCCATGATTTTTGAAAAATAGACCATAATATTAACCATTAAAATTAATAAAATACATTAAAAGTGGGTAAATAAAGGTATTTCCACTTGAAATTTATTTATTTTTAATTACAGAGACTTCAAATTTATATGAAAACCATGAATTGTGGTTACCGCTATCAAACCCTAATTATACACCTAGTGTGATAATTACACATATATAAGGGATTAATCTTCTGATTTTTACAATTTGAATTCTAATTATACGCCTAGTAAAAAAAGTATATGTGTATTAGCGATAAAGTTTTTCAAAGAGGGTCATCAAGCAATATTCATACACATAATGTGATAATAAGAAGTGTATTGGTGATCGTTTGACACAACTTGGTCCAACCAAACCCTAATTATACACTTAGTGTGACAATTAGACATGTATTAGGGATCATTTGATGTTAAAAGGGATAACAAAAGCATGATTATACACCTAGTGTCATAATTAGACATGTATGGAGGGTCAATTAAGACATTTAAACCAACCAAACCCTAATTATAAACCTAATACAACAATTAGATGAATTTTGGGGGTCAAATAGGCCATTTCTACCAACAAAATCCTAATTATACATATAAGGTAAAAAATAGATGTGTTTTAGGGGTCATTTAGCACTAAGGGGGAAACCAAATAATGATTATACAACTTGTGTGATTATTAGACATGTATTAGGGTTAATTAAGTTGTTTACACCAACCAAACCCTGATTAAACCAATAGTGTGAAAATTAGATGTGTATTGGGGGTTATTTAGCACTAAGGGCCTCAATTAAAACATTTGCAAATACAAAACCCTGATAATACACCTAGTGCAACATTTAAACTTATATCGGGTGTTAATTAAGCCATTTGCATCAGCCAAACCATAGTATTACACCTAGTGTAACAATTAAACGTGTATTGGGGATCATTTAGTAGTAATGGGTCTAATAAAATAATGATTATATACAATTGTGAAAATTAAATGTGTATTATTCATCTATTAGGTTGTTTATGCCAAACAAACCCTAATCTTACACCTAGTGTGATAATTAAACATGTATTAAGGGCAATGTAATGCTGATAGGGCCAACAAAACACTAATTATATACATAGTATGAAATTTAAACATGTATTGGAAGTCAATTAGGTCATTTGTGCCAACCAAACCATGATTATACAACTAGTGCAATAATTAGACATGTATTAGGGGTTAGTTTGGTTATTTTGTGCCAACCAAACCTTGATTATACATATAGTACAATAATTAGATATGTATTGGGGATGATACTAAGGGGGAAAACAGATGATAATCATACACCTACTATGATAATTAGATATGTATTGGGGGTTGTGAATAATGAAAATCTCAGTAGACCATTTGAAAGATAAACAAATAAATCAATATACATTTCTCCAAGATTTCCCTTACAAACCTCATGTAAGATTGTGAAGCATTTGGACTTGTTAAATATTCTATTTCATAGGATTTTGGATGCTCTCGACTTTTTTTCCAAACGTAGAATGCAAATGCTACGGGAAGACAAACATAAGAATGCAAATATAAATTTTGGTAGAAGTTGGCTATAAGTTATAACAATCTTCTATGGATGATTTACAAAAGAAAGGTCTGCTTTTTATAAATAAGGTGAGGGCATGAGAAGTGGATCTTAGTTTGAATGAGATCCATGATAATAATTATAATTTCCTAAAAATTAGGAGGATTTGGTTTGTGTAGTTGCAGCTTTGCAGGGGCAATGATTATTTTTATTTTGTGTGAGAAGATGGTTATAAAGTGGAGTGTGATTAAGTAAATAGGATTATTTAAATAACTAATTTAATTATTTATAAATTGTGAGAGGATAAATAACCATTTAATTAAATAATTTTTTAATTAAATTAGCTAAAGTGTGTTAGGAAATAATTTAATTAATTCCAAGGGCATGATAGAATTAAATTAATTAATTCTAAAGGGTAGGAGCACGTAATTATAATTAATTTTAAAGGGATGTGTTCTAGTAGGATAGAGTTAATTTAATTAATTCTAATGGGATGTGAATAGACTAGAAATAGGTATGTATTTTTAGAGTGTCTATATTTGCCCCTCTTTAAAGTGTTATTACAAAGTAATAACATTTTAAAGATAGTAGACACATGCAGACTTAGTGAGCGGAAGTCAATGAAGTATTTGGATGCCCCAGTGAGTAGAATGGTAAGGGAATTCCCCCTCAAGAGGGTGGGTGCAACGACAAAGCGGTGGACAATTGTTTGATAGGAAGAAGACAAGGAATGAGAATGAGGATAAGCTAGATTGTGATCGTAGCATGAGCGTCATTTGGAGAGTGAAATTTAGAGAAACCTTATTTTACTGATGCACAATAGGGTTGTCATCATGATTATGAAATAATCATGATGTTTAACCTGTTATGTCTGCAAAACAAACCTACACACAACAAAGAAAAGATAAAAAATGCAATATACACCGCAAACATATGCACTATGTCTATAAAGAAGCTAAGATGGGAAAAAAATTACTGTAATTGGTCCAAAAAGGAAGATCAACAATGTAACACAACTTCGAAAAGAAGACAATTAACTGTTCCCCTAATACGTGCCACAATGATGATTAAACATATGCAAATGCCCCATAACACTAAACTTATTAAATGCATAGGGATAGGATCAGACTGAAGAGTAGAGTAATCTTAAATACTCCTAATGACACTCTTATGGGATACACATTGAAAATTGATTTAAGGTTTGAGAAAGATCATTGCCCCTAATCAACAAATTTGTGAATTGAATGAGAGGGAATGAGAGCTGAAATTTCCCCAAGCAAAGTTATATTGCGAAGGAACAATGTAACCTTATAGAAGAAAAATTGAAACGATTAGTAGGGTAATAGATAAAAGTTTGATTTTATCAAAATTGCTTTGAGTTAAAGTTTTTAAAAAAAATTAATTTTTAGGATTTTTGTTTGAATTTTTTTTTTGAATTTTCCTATTTAAAAAAAAAATTATGATTTTTTACAAATTTTAAGACAAATTTTGATGCAAAGAAGAGGAGCGACGTACTTATAATTATCACAAATAAAAAATAAATGTAAACTAACCTAATTACACATCAAAATAAAAACACACCATCACTTATTTCATAAACCAAGATGAAATATGGGAACTGAGATGCCAATAACTTTCTTGCAATTGATCTATAATCAAAAAGTACAAAAAAATAAGAAACTATCAAAAGAAAAAACATCATCACAATGTTGACAAACAAAAACAATACAACACAATTTGTAATAATGACACTCCTAAAGTGTTCCACATTGAAGAAATAGAAAAATATGAATGAACCCAAGCGATAGCTTAGAATGCAAGAGGATTAGATCAGGCCGAAGAGCGGAGTGATCTTAGATACTCCAAAAACACTCTTTTCAGATCCCATTAAAGTTTTATCTGTATTGGATTTAATCCATGTGTTCGCCAAGTAAATTTATATTGCGAAAGGGGCATTGATTGTTTTGCCTCTAGCATAGATATACACCATGGGAAAGAAAAATCTATTAACATAAGATGATTAGGAATGATAAGTAGGATTGTCATCAAATGAAAATATTGTTGAAATTTTTTATTCGGTTGTTCAGATTTTGTCAAACATTTTCTAAATGTTTTTCTTTTTTCCAATTTTACACTATTTTTGTTTTTTTTTCCATTTTTATATTGTTTTTGGTTTTTAAATATATTTCAATGTTTTTTTATTTTTGAACATGTTTGAATGTTTTTGAGTTTTTGAACATATTTGAATGTTTTTGGATTTTTAAACATATTTGAATGTTTTTGGAGTTTAAAACATATTTGAATGTTTTTTATATTTTTGACTCAGTAAAGGGTGAACTATATGAACTCATGTTAAAACAATTGTAAGGATTACATTCTATTGGCATAATGTATATGATATAGTGATAGGGTATCTCACTCCATTCATGACTCCACTCAACTAGGAATATGTGAGGGATCACCACCGATAGCCAAGAAGGACGTGAGAACTAGGATAATAGTGATATGAAAATGAAGATGAAGGATACCAAGACACAAGGTGTAACAATGATTCATTTGGGAAAATGTGACTCATCTCCATTTAAGATTACCTAACTAACTCCAAGATGGTTTCACTTTATAATTTTTTACTATACTTAGACCCATTGATGGCCTACTTATTGACAAGATCCGGGTGAAGGAATTGTTGTCTTTATTAACATGAGTAACTTCTTGGGATGTGTATGAGTAAGAACCTTTGATTCCTATTTTATGAAGTCTTTATTTTGTTCATTTTTTGTTTTTGAATTCAACCCCCTACATCTTGCCCCATGTCACCAGTAAGAGGTAAGGGATCAACACCGAAGACAAAATGTAGGTGAGTAAGGATATTTGGCTATTTTCTCAATCTCATACTACTAGTAGTAAGAAGTATGGGCTCATCACCGAAGACTGTGAAGGATGAAATGTGTAATTATTGATATATATTTTTGTATTTTATATTGATTTTTCCTTCCATGTTGATATTGTGCTTGTTGGGAAGGAGTGTTTTACCCCCAAATCTCAGCCTCGTGTGACTAGTAGGACGTAAGGGTTGAACACCTTAGACAAAGATGGACGGTCAAAATATTTGGGTAAATAAGTTTAGTGTTGTCTTTTAGAGAGATATTGTTTGAAAGGAGGATTTTCCATCAAAAAGCTTCTAGACAAAACTATAGGTAAAAAGATATGGAATGGTAGAAAACAGAGTATGGATGAAACATAATGCCTAAGATGAATAGTATTCACTTGTTTTGTAAAAGTGAAGAATGCGAAGAGATGAAGATGTCATGATTAAGATATCTTCCAATGGATAAAACAATTATTTAAAAAAAAAAATGAAGTGACCATACTAGTGGCCTCCCCCAGTCTAGAGAGCACATGTGAACAATAAGTTCTTACTTTTCCACTTTTTATTTTCAAATAGTGCTTTAAGGAGAGGTTTGATATGTATTTTTTATTCAATTTTTATGCTTTTTCATTTTTCTAAATTTTGGCAGATGAGGGTTTATAATGGACTCGTTGGGAGAGAGGTCCATGTTTATGAATTGTGATTGGTTCTAATATATGAGACTCAGGCGGAAAATGTCCAAGACAATGGAGGGGATTGAAATATTTTTGATGAATAATTGATTGAAGGAGTCCTAATTTATGAGACTTAGGTGGATGAGATCCAAGTCAACAGAGGGAATCAAAATATTTGATGAGTCTTGTTGTATGAGACTTGGGCAGACAAGGTCCAAGTCAAAGGAGAGAATCCTAAGATTCAAGGACACCTGATTTACGATATTTTTGTGGATGAGGTCCAAGTTAAAGGAGGGAATCAAAATATCTGATGAGTCCTATTGTAAAAGACTTTGGTTGAAAAGTTCCAAGTCAATGGAGTGGGTCAAAAGATTTGACGAGTCCTATTGTACAAGACTTGGGCTAATAAGATCCAAGTCAATAGAGTGAATCAAAAGATTTGATGACTCCATATTTACTAGAATTGGGTGGACGAGGTCCAAGTCAATGGATGTATGATTAGATAAGTTTTCGAGGAGATTGAAAAAACTTGGTGATGTTAGAGGTAATTTTTTGATGCAGAGAATATGTTAAAATTCATATTCATTTGTGAGTGGAAATATGTGAGGAAAGAAGGATTGATCCCTAGATGTACATCTAAGGCTCCTTATCAGTCGTAGGGATAAAATATTCAATGTTTATCCTTTAAGGAAATGGATTAATTTGTTTGATGATAGATTTATAATTAAATGATGAAATGGTTGTGTGAGAAAAGTCTTAGGAATACACAACTCATGGAGTGCACGTATATGGGTGCCTTGACATATGGGTATCATTTTTTATTGTTTAATAATGTTATGTAAAGAACAAGAAGACTCTACATTAGATGATTGTTTTGAAATATTATTAAATTCAAGATTGATCGGTTGAGGTACTACGGACATGGAAGGATGTGTTGTTGCAAGTGTCCAAACTTGTTGTGCTTCTATAAAAGAACTAGAGATGTCAGGCATAGAATCTAGCATTGAAAGGATAGACTCAGGATCAACAGTGTTTGTTGATGGACCTTCTTCTTTAGAGTCTTCATTTATATCATTAGTTGTAGAGGAGTCTTGAAGAAAGTTCAAGTTCTCATTCGACGTTGGAATATAATTGTCTGAAACACATTCAAGTTCTGATTGAACTAACGGAAGGACATTTAAAGGGGCGATTGATTGGTTTTGATTTAGAGATACTTGACCCTTGTCGTCTTGATCTCATTGAGTTTCATCATGTCAATAATAGTGGACAACGTTCAAATATTCATTAGAAATTGTGGTAGTTGACGTGTCTTTAGTTTTGATAGCTTTGTTGTCAATTTCTATAGAAATGAATTTTTTGTTAATTAAGTCTTGCACATAATGACGAATTCACATGCATTTATCTATTTGATGACCATCAATGCAATTAAAATCACAATACGTATAGGGTTTGTACCAATATGGCTTAAGTTCCCTTTCAAAAAAGGGTTTTGTAATTGGATATTTTATCATTTTAGCCTTTGCTAATTGATGAAAGACACTAGAGAGAATTTATCTGAGGGGTGTATATTGATGTTTGATTTTACACGGAGTAGTGTCTTCGGTAGGTTGTATGATTGGAATTTTGGGAGATTACTCACTAAGTTGAGAAGCTATGTGAGTGAGTTTCTTTGACATATCAAGAATTTTGTTGAGTAATTCATCATTTGATGTCTTGTGTGAATCCACCAGTTTTGAAAGAGGGGGGAGAATGAAGAAAGGTGTGACAAAAATAATCAACCCTTAGCAAAGTGAATTCCAAGGTGGAAGAGGGGAAAAGGTTTGATTGCTCAACCTTTAGAAAATTTAGAGCTAAAATGGAAGAGGCTAAAACGTTAGTTTTCTCGACTCTTAAAAAAATGAGTGTTAAGATGGAAGACGCTTGAAACATGAACGATGTGCTTTACTCTCAACAAAATCAGCATTAAAATATAAGAGACTAAATAATGGAAGGTTAGTACTTGAACATCAACAAAGTGAATGTTGAAATAAGAGGTGAAGAAATGATGATGAAAATACCAAATCTGAACAAAGTAAATGCGAAGATAAGAGATGGAAGGGGTTTAATTCGTTAATGATCTCAACTCGTAGCAAAGTGAATACTTAGGAGAGAGAAGAGTGTATAATATGAAGATGTTGAAAAATTAACAAAGTGAATGTTAAATTTGTAGAAGTAGAATGGTTGAATGCTTAGAGTTTAATGATGTGAATGCTAAACTAAAATACTTAGGAAAATGAAAGATCAATAAGATTGCGATGGTGTTTGACTGTGATAAAGAGAATATCAAGATGTCAAGACTTATATTTGAAAGTGATTGTGCTTAATTTTTGATATGGATGTACTCAACTTGTATACACCTAATTTGTCTCTTTTAATCCTTCATACATGTTACTAACAATTTCTCTTGTGCAGATAAGGGTGACTGATGCATCTATTTCTAGAGTGGGTGCCTTAAGGGGCCTGTTGAGAATGGGGAATGGTTATTCATGAAACAATCATGGGTTAGAGAATGTACATAGAAAGAGTGTTGTTATTTGTTCTTGGCCTTAGTTTTCCTTGCATTAGTTATCCTTGTCATCCTAGGTCTCATGCACATCACATTCACAACTTTTTGCTTGTATCTCACCACTTTGCACCTTGTTTATCCACATTTATAATCTAAGACACATTATTATCACTTTTCACGATACATTAACTCTTTTCACTACCCTTGGTTGAATTCATCGCCTATCTGAAATTAATAAGAAAATAATGATAGATCATAGGAATTACCATCTGCTTTTCTCTTTTGTGCCAACTTTGCATCTTCTTGCTTAGCTCCTGGTTCATCTTACACTTCGCTTGGATTAGATATGACACTCTTCTTCTTGGTTGGATTTCTTGCATTATTGGGTCATCTATAGTCAGTATAGGATAGGGATGGTGTTCCCCTTCTTCACCTAACAATGATTCTCTCTTAGTGTGATGCTTCTCTAGAGAGATAGATGCATCATTGACTACCCTATAGATACAGGGTGAGTGCTCTAACCATTTCTTGTCATTTTTCATAGATAAGTTCATTTCCTTTCCTCATTGTGCTATGTTAGCTTAGTATTTCACATTTTTGAATGTTAGTTAGCATAGTACTCTTATCCATTATCATATCCTTAGCTATCACTACTTTCATTTCAGTTATATCATGCATGCTAATTGTTGATCTATACATGTCCACACCTAACCAACAATATCTCAGTAGGGCCTCTATCTTGACCATAGGCCTTGGAAACCCAAGGTTGACCTAGTGTAGGGATTAATGTTCTCTAGATATGTGACCCTAGTGCTCTCTTTATCCCTTTTAAGTTTCCCCCTTCTATGCTAGTACATTTGTGTTTCCCACTTATTTCATTGATACCCTTGTAGAACAGATGATTTAGGAGTGTAAGATATTGAAAAACATCTTTGGCCCACATACATTATTTGGTGAACCCGAAGTGAATCCTAAACCATTTATGATCTAGAGAAACTCATTAAAAGAACCCATATCTAAATTTGACCTAATCTAAATACCCAAAAATCCACAAAACCTTAAAAAACCTACCTGGACAGACATCATCACCCCTGGGAAATCCTGCCTATTTCTGTTTACTCTTATCTAAATGCCTTCGGCCCTTATGCATACCTATTTACATGGTCGGGTCCTATCTATTTTCACATATCTACCTTCAAATGACTTTGGGCCCTGTGTACACTCTCTTATAAGACTGATTGTGTACGTAGCCTTAACTTTCAGACATGTTCTCAGCAAGATCAACACTCCATCATGGAGTATCTGGGCTTGGGGTCTTATGACTATTGTGAAATTTTTTCTAGAATCATATCATCCTAAATCTGAGTTTCCTTTTCGCATGGATTGTTGTGTCGTAAGGGCACCTAGAAAGAATCCTTCTACTCACTACAATGGCGCACCCGAGAATGATGAAGAAGAAAATCAAAATAATGATGCTTTTGATCATCCTCCTGAGATTCGGAAATGTCTATATAAATTTCCTCAATACAAAGGTGAATAAGAAGAAATGCTTAACAAGTGTCATCTTGATTTCATTTCCAAACAACTTGACCATAGGGTAGAAAATGAGAAATCTGGGGAAATAGGTTCATGTGAAAATGTCTCCAATTCTTACCCTATCAACCTCATTCTTAAACTCATTGACAAAATGAGCCAACAATAATTTGCTACTATGGCTCAATTTCTCTAAATGCAAGCCATCATGGCTCAATTAGTCAACTGACCTTCAACGGGATCTTGGGGCACCACACCCCCTCCTTTTCCAAATGGTCCTAATGGGGTGCCCATCACATAACCCCCATCCAAAACAAAGTCTTGCAAGTAGTACAACAATATCCTTTAGCACATTATATTACTAGTATGTATATGGGTGACATTGCTCCTTCTATCTCTTACGAGGGGTCTACTGATCCCACCCTTCATATCAAGGCCTTTGGTAATATTTAAAAGGATTAGATCATAAATAATTCATACATTGCCACCAAAATCCTAACAAAAACACTTATTGGAGTTGCTTTGGATTGGTATCATACTTTGCCTTATAGTTTTATAGTTGAGCTAGAGTCCCTAGTGACATGCCTAATAAATGAATTCCAATATCACGATCTACCTGAAAACAATATCAATGATTTCGTCGATTTCCAACAATCTTAAAATGAATCAGGGAAAGCTTTCATTAAACATTGGAAGAACCTATCCACATAAGAAGAACATAACATGCATAATGATAGCCTCTTCCAAATTTTCTTACAAGCTCTTGAGCCTCACCTTCAATACAAGGTGAGGTCCTTTTCTCCCACTTACCTAGAAGAGGACTTTGAACAAGCCAAAAGGAAAGACTATTTCATGAGGGAATTCGAGAAATATCCTCCCAAGACACAAGCCAAAAAACAAGTCCCAAATTATTCAATGTTCTAAGAACAAGAACCGCCTTGGAAGACGGAGTCTCAGATACTCTTCCTCTTGTCGATTCTTCAAATAGGACTATTTTCAACATCAACAACAACATAATAACAACAAACTCTAGACTAACTATCATCAACCTTTGAGTAAGGAAGAGTTGAAGCGTCAGTTTCCTAATTTGTTTACCGTGATCTTGGATAGCTCTTGACCTATTCCTCATTCGAATGATGATAGTAAGTTTTGTTAGTGGCACATTAATTGGGGTCACTCACATGAGAATTGGCATGCACTCCAAATGGATTCCATTAGCTTCTTCTTAGGACTCAAATTTGACTATGATGCCATTACTCACGAGCATTTGACCAAAGCAGTAAAATCCCGTGACGTAGCTCAATAAAAAATATCATCATGAAGATATTAACTAGGATAATGAAAAGCTAAAAATATTCTCTAATTGTATGCCTAATACATGATGTCGCTGAAAGTTTTAAGAAGCAAGAAAATTCTACGACAAATGTAGTTGACACAGATTACCCTCCTGAAAATACAATTGTAATTAACGATGTAAAACGTGTCATAGCTTATGTATAACCATAATATCTTGTAGCATTCTAAATTCAGACTCATCGAATCATATATCCTTTTGTACCTCAAAATCAAGCTCCTCAAAGAAAAAACCCGCCTACTTTAAACACCATCTACCCCTATGGAAATTATCCTTACAGGGAAGATTGTGTTTGAATATGTACCTTTGTCCACAAACACCATCGGCCCTTGTGCAAATCAAACTTGCGAGGCCGATGGTGTAGAAACTGAGAAAAAATCATTTTCAAAAGTCTCTTTAATCACCCCTGACTCCTTATAGCTCTATTTCTGAGGACTCCCAACGCTCTCAGCCTATTACACAGTACATTCATGATAAGTGGGATCCTCTTAAAGTACTTTCCAAAATTCTTGGTCTAGATCCCTTTCTAGATCTCATGCGTATGTTGCCTCACCATTGTGAGCATCTCATGACTGCCTTGTTTGACATGAACATCCCTTTTCCTGCATCTTTGGGGAAAATTCCTACATTACATGGCTCGTAGGAAAACATCCAACAACATTATGAGGAGATATCTATTCATACTGATATCACCATGGATGATCACTCTTGCATTCCTTTCCCTATAGATTTTATGATCTCGAATGAGCTCTTACTACGTGCATATGATCTACCCTTATTCATTTCAGTTTAGATTGGTCATACCAAGGTTAAGTGTTCTCTCATCAATAAAGGAGTAGGCATGTGTGTGGCCTCATTAGATCTCATCAAGGCCCTTAGGAATTCTATCGATAATTTAAAATCTACATGAACCACTTATCAAGGATATGATTGCCAAAAAATGCCTCATATGGGGTGTATTTGGTTACCCATCACCATTTCCCCTAGGACTGTCTCCATCAAAACCATGATTTTTCATTTTCCCTAATCTTATAATATTCTCCTAGTGCAGCCTTGGACTCATCGTATGTATGCCATTGCTTCTTATACATGTCAGTGTGTGAAGTTTTGTCACCAAGGGGATATTTACAAGATTTAAGGGGACACTAACCCATGGAAATATGATATGATTCAACGAAAGGGTACATACAAGCTCCCCACACTTGATGAATTATCACATATCCCCTTTTGGGAATATAAACTTTTTAAATACCTTATAGATACTTTTTGTGACAATGTCGGTCATCGTGAGTTGGTCAGGCACATGACCTCCCAATATCTTAAAATCAGAATGATGATGATCCTGATGAAGTGACGCTTATAATCAACACTTTTTATCATCATTACCTCATCATATCTCAGTTATCTCCTTCTTTGCGACCTTGCAAGGAGCCTTCAATTCTCTCTATTATCTCATGTACACCGTAGCCCCCATGAGATAGTGTGGTCCAACTAGATACCATAGTTGACTCTTGTGCATTGGATGATTTCATATCAATTTATGATGATGGTTATGATTTGGAAGACCCTCATTTGGCTAGCTATGCCCAGATTCATGATCGAGAAGTCCTACACCACCAATAAACCCTATGCACCAAAATTAGTCATGACGTAAATGTCATCCTAGTATAAGAGGAACCTCTGATCACAATTAACAATTCTTCCCCACCAGTTCCTAAGTCTTAGATTGCTCCACCGGCTACATGTCTACATATTACCATTGAATTAGTCGTCCCATTTTCCCTAATCGAAACAGATGATTGGGTTGCTGGTTTTGACTACGAAGACAATGATCTCATGGTCAACGATCCTATCTATTGTGCCTTAATGACTGGACAACACACCACCCCATCAACACCATCCTCACCCATTTCATCAGTACCCTCATCAGATACTCTCATTAGCCCTCTGTAGCCTATGAGACCTCTCCCCCTACCTCTTTCCCTTATGGCTCCTCAATCCTCTATGACTGATCCATATTGCACATGACACAAGGCTATGAGGCATGATGTTTTTGACTTTCAGAGCCTATCGATGCCACATGAAGAATCTTGAATCTTAGGTCAAACTTGACCAAAAAAATGCTACACAACATTCCACTTCATTTCCTTTCTTTTATTCTCATCATAGGTATTGCGTACACACCGACGCCAATTGTCAGATTATGCATAGTAAGCATCCCATTCCTGAAACTTCCTCTCACAATCGAAACCATGGAGCCAATTCCTCTCATAACTGACCACCTTCCCCTTAACCAACTAAACCAAAATCTACTTATGAACCACCACCCCGCCTTGATCCTCATCCCACTATAGATGTCATTCGGCATGAAATTCTCATATGGATGGAGGATCGAATAGATGACACCTTATTTTCCAGGTAGTCTGAATTTCATCAGCAAGTCACTATTACACAACATGCCATTGAAGACATCATGACTCATGCTAAAAAACATATCTTGAATCAAGTTGACAACATTATTACTGATACATTGTGATTCATTCCCCCTCATGGACTAGTTATCTTTAGTACCTTGATCACATCTTACTTTACTCATTTGGCCTAATCCTATTTTTCCCTTGGGCTCTTGACCTCCACTTGGGTTTTACAAAACACCTCTTACCTTCTATTGGGCACTCAATCCCCCTTTGGGTTTATCACACTATCTCAAATACCTTATTACATACTTGCTTGGTTTATTCACTCTGCTTGGATTTGTCACCATGTATGCCTTGGTTTCTCCTACCATTGGAGTGTCTTGGTCTTGATTTCTCCTATTTTGGCTATGATTCACCCTGATAGTTTCCTATTAGATAGTTGTGGTATCCTTTGCATCCTTATTTAGGCCTATGGCCTTGCTTGGATTTATATACCCAATTGTGCCCTGACATCATACCATTGGATGTCTTGGCCTTGTTTTGCCTCTTGGATTTTTCACAGAGCATGGTTTGGGTTATCTTATCGATCCCCTTCTGATCAGTTTTACCTATCTATCACATTATCATTATTCCTAAGTACCATGGTATTATCACACACATACATGCATAAATTAGGGAAATGATAAGTAAATCAACATACATACAACAAACATCCAAGTTCCCAAATACCATAAAAATCATCATCATCATCATCATATATATATATATATATATATATATATATATATATATATATATATATTGAATCAAGTTTTATACATCGAAAAAATCATACAAAATGGCTCTTGCCCATCTATCAATATGACTCAAGGACCCTAGCCCCGTGTGGGGGTATTTGGATGCTTTGGGTTGATGGGGTCGTGCACTATCCACTCTCACTGTGTGAGCTTTGGGATGTCACCCTAGATCAGGCTCTAGAGGCCTCTCCCTGTGCTTTCTCTAGTTGGGTCTCTAATGGCATGATCTGTATCGTAACTCTATGGGAATCTATTAGGTAAGTTGTCTAATCCTGAACCAGGTTTACTTACACCTACAATAGACTATGCAACATCAAATTAATGTTACTGGTAGCCATTAATGCTTGTGCATCCTGATATCTCCTCAATTTCGTCAATGCCTCACCCACCAAACAAAATGACCTCACTGAATCCCTAGCTGACAGTGTTGTTGGATCCACCATCACTGTAGTATCTTGGAGATCTAACACAAGGTCAAGGATCTCATGGTGGGTGATCTTGATTAGGGAGCACCACTCCTTAGTCATTTTCTCTGTAAAACCAAAAACTGACACATATCACTAACAATATCAAACCCATTTCTACAAAAATAATCTAAATAACATAATATCACTCATACCTCGTTATTTGAGTCTCTCCACGATGGTCTCTCCATCTACTCAACCTTCTAATACCTCTTCCTCCTTGTCATCATGATGATGTCTGGCTCTAACAAACTAAGCCCACTTGTCCTTGTGCACGAATATGATATCTCCCCTTCATTGTGGTCTGGGCCTCTGTCTAAGATGCATGACCATTTGTACCCGGATCAGCATCAAATATCATCCTCCGAGTCATCGCATCCTTTTCTCTTTGAGCCATGGTGATGGTTGTCCCATTCCAGATGCTATGGTTTGTGGTCGTATATCTACAAATTATCTATTGGTTCCCTCATTTGAACCGCTCACCACTATGACCTATGGTGGGCCTTGAACATCCCCACTCCACCCACATTTCCTCTGACTTGGTGCACCCACTACCCGTATTATATGGGATCAAAATGTTGGTACCCTCACCTCTTCTTTTACACCCTCTCTGGCATGACGACACTAGTAGGGTGGAAATGGTGGTATCATCACTAGTACCGATTGCCCAAAAATGCCTCGAGACCTGGCTCACTGCATGGTTCTCCACCCAATAAACATAATGTCATGTTACCTCTGTAATGGTATCTGAAAACTATACTAAGGGCTAGTTGGGCCATTGATCCATGTTTCCTATGTAGGGCTATCATTCCATATCACATGGACCCACCTGTGTTAGTGGACGATATGCTCTAAGTGCTCTCACTGCTGGCCTTTGTGCCCACTAAAGTACTATTATCCATTTCCCTTGGGAAACATGGACAATAGGGTGGTATTAGCCCTTGGCACCGGAAGGGGCCTCATAGGAAAATCTGAGTTTACAGGTTATAATCATGTTTTGGGAAACATTTCAGTGTTTTCGGAAGGTCATAAATCCTTAGAGGATTTTTTTCCTCTTCTGGGTTTTGGAGGGACACCGATTTTACTTCAGAAGAAAATATCCCCGACAGGCCCACTTTCGGTCCAAAATGAGTGAAAAATGAAAAAATGTAGAGCGGGCTCGAGTTTCACTCTACCCAGCCCCCAGGGGACCTTCTGGCTCAAGAAATTTGGAAAAAATCTTAAGTTCAAATAAAAATTGCTAACAAGGGGCAAGAAGGGGTCCCAAGCTTAAACAACTTGCTGAGAAGCTCGTCGAGCTAGGGTTTGTATTGAGGAGGTGAGCCCATGCATAGCTCGGTGGATGTAGTATTAGCTCATTTGGAAAAGTGAGTCGAGCTTGTGGTATAGAGGTGACTCACTAATGGTGATCCTAAGTTGTGGTGGCATGACATTGTGTTGAAAATTGAGGTGAACGGGTATAGAGAAGCAGGCTCGTAACTCAGGGCAAGCCAAAGGTGTTGGATCAGTGTTTGGACAAGCTAGGGAGAATAGATTAGCTCGAGGTGAGTTAGACCACATGGCAAGTGATGCATGATTACATTAGACATGTATGGATGGGTTAGCTCAAGGCATGGCGCCAATGAAGAAATCACGACTCGGGTATGGTATACAAGGGCTCGATTGAGATAATTCGTAGGACGTGGGGAGAGCCACATCAAATGTAGGACGACATTAATTAAATATGGCACAAGTAACTATTGGAGAGCTTTAGGGACTCATCTCGTAGTCATGAAGGCTGAAGCTAGGCCAAGAAACGGGGAGGCCTAGAATTAATTCAACCAATGGTCGAGGGGATATAAAAAATGAAGGCTGACCTGTGGGCCAACTCGCAGAACAAGGGGCCCATGACATACAACGAATGAAAAACATGAATGAATTCAGTGTTGGCACTTGACAATGCAACCCGGGATGACATGCATTGATGATGGGCATGTTGGAGTTGACAAGTACATGGAAGTGAATTCGAGTGACATGGGGGGCTCATTGTAATTGAAGGCTCAAAGTAGCATGGGAGTTGCTAGATCTACGAAGAGGAGATTGGCGATGAAAAAGGGTACTAAGGAAGTGGTAGAATGAGGAAGTTGATCTCATTGAAATGGAGAGGATCTAAGAAACTAACACCGAAGAAAATAGAAAACTTAGTCGGACTTCGGAGTCATTTTCTGGTTTAACTTTTAGTGATCATGATTTTAGAGGATGGGAGAGCCCGAATCCTAAAAATTTGGACTTCGGGAAATCAGAAATTCAGATTTTTTACGTGGCTCAATGGATGAACAATGTTTAGGTGTGAATGGGAGGAAATTCTGAAAAATTTGGGTTCTAAAGTCTGAATTTTTGCAATTTTGGATAAATAATTGGCCTAGGTGGATGAATAGTAACTTGGCTTGATGGAAAAAACTCTAAAATCCTGATGTAGGAATCTCTGAAGGCGTGTATAACTCGGGAATAACATGTGGGGTAGGTGGGATCGGTGTTCAAGATATCCAATGTGAAAGAATTACGTGTAGCTTGTTGGAAAGGCATGTGCTAGGTAGCCACACAGACCATTATTGAGGACTAAGCTAGAATCGATCATCACAAGAGACTCTTCCAATGCCAAGCTCGACACAAGGTGAGTTCTCTGCGAGTCGTGGAAAGTCAAGAGTTGAATGGCTCGGTGATGAAATACAACCCAATGAAAACAATGCTGCATGGAATCCATAATAGGAGCTTGCCAAATGTAAAGAGATGGAGTCATAGTTTTCAGGGAAAAGTAGATGCATGGAAACTTGGGGATTTTGGGGTGAGTTCAAGGTGTCCACGTGGTGAGTAATGCGAGGAAGCCATTTTGGGATGGTCGACAATACAAAACAAGGAGCCAAAAAGGGAGCTCAGCAGTGGGTAATGTGTACGGAGCTTTGGATAGCTCAAATAAGTAGTGGGTGTAAAGGATATGGAGCATCCATGGAAATTTGGGAAGCTCTGAGGTGGGTGTAAAAATCTCCGGAGGAAAGAACTAAGAATCGCCACAAACAAAGGGGCCTGATAAACATGCCACGATATTTTCAAGATCGAAGGAGGTGAAAAAAAAGAATAATTCACCTAGCTCACTGAGAAGCTCAGAAAGTTGGCTCACCTAGTCAACATTGCAATGCAAGACCAAAACAACTAAAAATTCCCCCTTCACAGAAACATGTGTAACTTCTTCCCATGTTATCCGATTTACACAAAATAATAGTCATTAGAAAACTAAGGAGATGATATACAATATGGAATCATGAAAAGTGGATTTATAAAGGTTCTAGACCACTGAAAAGGGTGAAAAATGTACAGTGTTGTGGTTAGTAAGGTACAGTTAATGAAGGTATGGTTAGCTAGTTTCTCAACATGGGGCCAAGTACAGAAGCATGGGAAACCTCAAGGGACACCATACAGCTGATGCAAGCATGGATAGAGTAGAATGCACATTGGAATCCAAATTTCTCACTCTCTTTTGCAAATTCTTCCTATAAATGTAAAGGGGTTTCACAATAGAAAAAATGTTAGTCATTCTTCTCCTCCCATGTACCCATATTATTCTTAGATCTGGGGCTTCAAGCCTTCCTCCCCAAAATTTGGAATGGAATTTCTTGCCTCTCCCCATCATGTAATGTACTGTGTATTCTTCAAAGAAAAATAAAATTGTGTTATGTGTTAAATTTTCTAGCCTCTACATGATTTTTGTGTTCTCTCTTACCTCTCATTAAAAATCAGGTGTTCTATGCAAATTTGGTGTTTTGTGCTTATCTAGGGATGGTGGATGTATGTGTTTTGGTATGTGGTACATGACCGCCCTCTCCAAGTTCATTCCTTCACTGTTTTGTAGGCTGGGAAAGTGTCAGACACTCCTTTTCTTGTTGTATCACCGCTTCTAGTGTAGGTTTTATTTCATGCATCTCTCTCCTTGTCTCCTTGGAATGTTAGAACAGGTTTATATAGTTATTTACTTACATTAGGAGTTGTTGTCCAAAATTAACCCCCTGGATTATTTTGGATTTAACAAGCTTTAAAAATGGACTTAGCCATTTTTACAGGTCTGTGAATGTCAAACAACCATCAAATTGCACTTCCCAAAAGCCCTAGCTATTGGCATTCAAAAACTCGACGTGGTCTAGCTTCATTAGCGGACTATATTAAGAAAATCTGACTAACATTCAAATTCTTGTTAAACTCAATGATAACATTAGTGGGGCTACGCGGAAAGATCTTAGCGGTCTAGCTAAGTCAAATAGGTTCAAAGACAACTGGTGGTAATTCAATGGGCTAAAAGTTATAAAGCCACGAAACAATGGAGATCATTCAATGACAAAGCAACTCAGTCAAAGGATATTGGTCGAAGACTTAGGTGGGTTTTGCTTAAATCCACAGAACATTGGAAATCTGTGGTACAAAGGAAAGAAATGAGCTATGTGGCACAATTTTATTTGCTCACATTTTTCAAATATGACAAATGTGGAGGCTCGTCCAATCAGATCCAAGCATGAAGAAAAGATTGACATGTTCCCACTAATCCATGATACATCTACATCTACCATCATTTTCACTCTCGAACTCTACAATACCCCTCATTTGTTACGTTATGACCATAATATCATGCCATTTTTTTGCCCTATTACATGAATATTTTTGACCATCTTCAATTTTCACCTATTTTTGGCATCATATCATCAACACACTATCTCAACGTTATGACACGACATCCATCCCATGGGCCCCTAGCTAGGTGATTTATGTCTTATTTTACTAATGATCCTCTACAGTTTCCTTTCAATTTTTCTTATTCAGGGTTTTCGTAACATGGATTACACCTGCATGTGGTAGGACAAGCGACACTATCAGGTACACATTAGTGGGTATATTTCATTTCAGCTAGTCCTTTGAACATTCCTTTATGTACTTACTTTCAGAATTGATGTTATAAACTATGTTTTTCTATTGACCACCCCATGGTTCACTATTACAACATGCGGTGATAAACGATTGTGGCATATGTATACACCTACTTTTTCACTTTTCATCTTTTATACATGTTACTAATAATTTATATTATGCAGATAAGGGTCACTGATGCATCTATTTCTAGAGCGGATTCCTTAGGGGGATTTTTTGGAATGAGGAATGGTTAATCACGTAACCATTATAGGTTAGAGATAGTAGACAGAGACAGTTTCACTATTTGGTCTTGGAATTAGTTTTCATTGTACTATTTATCCTTATCTTCTTATGTCCTATGCACTTCACATTCACAACTTCTTACTTGTATCTCACCACTTTTCACCTTGTTTATTCACATTCATAATCTACGACACATTATTCTCACTTTTCACAACACATTACATCTTTTCACTACCCTTGGACGACACCATTGCTCATTGGTGATGATTTTAGTGTTATTTTTTCCCATGGCCAACCCCATTGCCTACTGGTAATGGTGTCCTATATAGACTTTCCTCTTATTTGACATTCATAAAAATAGGAAGCCAGATTATAGGAATTTCCACCTACTCTGCTCTTTTGTGCCAACTTCGCATTTGTTCTCTTAGCTCTTGGTTCATCTTACACTTGGCTTGGATTAGATTGGACACTCTTCTTCTTGGTTGGATTACTTGCACTATTGGGTCATCTATAGTGAGTCTATGACAGGAACGATGTTCCCCTTCTCTACCTAATAATGATTCTCTCTTGGCGTGCTACTTCTATAGAGACATAGATGCATCAATGATTACCATATAGATACAAGGTGAGTGTTCTAACCATTTCTTATCATTTTACAGAGAGAAGTACATTTATTTTCCTCATTATACTATGTTAGCTTAATATTACACATGTTTGGATTCTAGTTAGCATAGCAATCTTATCCATTATCATCTCCTTAGCTATTACTACTTTCATTTCAATTTATATCATATATGTTTATTATTGATCTATACCTCTCCAAACCCAACTATCAATATCTCAGTAGGGTTCCTTCCTCTATCTTGATTGTGGGCCTTAGAAACCTTAGGTTGACCTAGTGTAGGTATTATTGCCCTCTAGATATGTGACCCTTTACTTGTTGTAGCCCCTTTAAGTCTACCCCCTTGTATTTCGATACATGTGTTGCTTAAATTTTTGGAAAAGGATCTAAATATTTAAGACTAAGGTAAGAATGAACTTGAGAAGAAAAATCAAAATTAAGGATATTTAGAGGTTTCAAAAAGAAATGATGAATAATCCAAATAAAGGATATTTGGAGGATTCGAAAAGAGATGATGAAAAATCCAAATAAATGATATTTAGAAGATTTGAAAAGAGATGTAGATGAAGAGTGTAAAATATGAGTATGGAACACAAACTCACTAACACAAAAATAAAAGGAGACGAAAATGATGTTTATGGAAGGAGGGCCTCTAACTTAAATTTTCTTGGTCAAGGTGTGGCTTCCGAAGAATAAATTTCTCTCCCTAAATGGCAATAGATTATTTGAGCAAGCACAGTATTATAGCTAGTTTTTGGCCTTACTTTACCCCTCTTGATATTATAATCCATATTGTATTCCGCTCGAAGGATCAAACTAGGGAAGTCCCTAAGGATAAATTTGACTCTAATCTCTCACAAAGGCATACTAGTCAAGTAGGTGGGGGTTACCATTTTATTAGCTGATTCACTCAAGTAGATGACTAATTTGGGGTTCCTGTGGTACTCCTCAATCAAGAGTTTATGGCCCCTGGCCATGCACTTCCCATAACTATAGCAGTATCAAAGAATAATCCCGTCTCTGAAAAATTTAATTAAAATAGTTTTTTAATGTAAAAAGGGTGATAAAGGGGTTCGCTTAAATCAACAACCAATGGAAATTTGTAGTTAGTAGTTTAAGAACTATCCTTGTAAGAACAATACTATAAACAAGTTAGAGTTTTTACCCTAAGGTAGGCAAAGAGAAAATAATGAAAACAAAAAAATCACATTTCTAATTCTCAAGATCTTTTATAAAAAGCACAAGAGAAGAGAATACACATGAAGTTTCTATGATTAAATAAACATGGAAGCTAATAATAAAACAAGTACTTAAATTGATTAACTATAACATACCTGCAAGAAATTAGTCAGAAATAACCCTAAAATATAGGTTAGAATTAAAATAACTTGCTGGAAAATACATAAAAAATAGTAAGGGAATGCTAGTGCAAGCACTTGAGTGCACTAGTGTTAACAGGTAACACTAGTGCATGTTAGAATGTGAGTAGTGAAAATCTCACCAGGCATTCCAAAATGTGAGCAGTGAAAATCTCAGCAAAAGTTGAAAGAAAAACAAAGTGGTATACATTTCTACAAGCTTTCCCTTGCAAACCTCAAGTAAGATTGTGAAACACTTAAACTTGTTGAATCTTGTATTTCAAAGGATTTTAGATGCTCTTGAATTGTTCTCCAAATGCAGAATGTAAATGCTACGAGTAGAAAAACACGAGGATGTGGATGGAAATTTTGGCAGAAGTTGGCTGCAAATTGTAGAAAGCTTGCAAGAATGATTTACAAAGGAATGTCCTATTTTTTAAAGATAAGGGCGAGACCATGAGAAGTGGATCATAGTTTCAATGAGATCCATGATCATAATTGTAATTTCCTAAAATAGCAAGAGGATTTGGTTTCTACAGTTGTAGCTTTGCAGGGGCAATGACTATTTTGTTTTTGTGCAGGAAGATGGTTACGTGTATAGTTTTCTTGCCCCCACCATTATAGGGTTCTAGAAATAGAGTGGAGTGGAGTGTGAGTAGGTAAATAGGATTATTTAAATAAAAAATTTAATTACTTATAAATTGTGAGAGGATAATTAATCATTTAATTAAATTAGCTAAAGTTTGTTAGGATTTAATTTAATTAATTCCAAGGGCATGATAGAATTAAATTAATTAATTCTAAAGGGTATGAGTATGTAATTAGAATGAATTTAATTAATTCTAATGTGATAGAAATTGGCTCAATATAGGTATGCATTTTTAGGGTTTCTACATGGGTCTATTAGGCCGTTTACACTAATCAAACCCTAAATATACACCTAGCGTGACAATTATATATGTATTGGGAGTAATTTAGTGCTAAGGGCGCAAACCAAACCTTGGTTATACACCTAATGCATTAATTAGGCATGAATTTAAGGCCAATTAGTTCATTTGTACTAACTAAACACTAATTATCTGCTTAGTGTAGTAATTAGACACATATTGAGGGTCAATTAGGTCATTTTTGTCAATGATCTCCTAATTATACACCTAATGCAACAATTAGACATGTATTGGGGTAATTTAGCACTAGGATAGAATGTAAACAATGATTATACACATACTATAACAATATGATGTGTATTAGGGGTTAATTAGTTTATCTATATCAATAAAACCTTAATAATACACCTAGTTTGAGCATATGATGTGTATTGGGGGTATTTAGTTCTAAGAGGGCTAAAAAAACCTTGATTATTTACCTACTACAACAATTAGATGTGTATGGGGATCATTTGATGCAAAAATTATCCAATGAAAAACTCATTATACATCTAGTATGATAATAAGATGTGTATTATGGTCAAGTAGGACATTTACACCAAAAAAACCCTAATTATACACCTAGTGTGATAATAAGATGTGTATTGGGTGTAACACCACTAACATGGTTGATATCTATGATGACTTCTGTATTGGAAATTACAAACGTTGACATGTGATTCTTCTCTGAAGACGGTGTACTCTTGTGAATTAAAGAATCATGTTTGTTGTAGATAATATGTTATTTTCTAGAATAGCTACCATTTTTCCATGTTTATGCTGAATTAAAAATGAAGTAATTCATTTCTTCTTATGTTGAATAATGCACTGCATGTGGAAATAAAAAAATAATTCAGTTTAAAATAGTTCATAGTTTTTGCACTCGAACATGTGCTGTAGTTTTATTAACCTCTGTTGTAGCATAAATTTACCTTTGATAAATTTCAGTGATCCAAGGCATGCTTTTAATTTTATGGCATTATGGTCATCTTGACCGAGCTGGACAAATCATGGGATCTTGGAACTATGGCTATCTTGGAGTATCGGGCGATCTCTGCTGCTCCCGTACTTCATATGTAATATTTGGATGGCATTTTGATCATTCTTTTGGTAATTTGTATGATATAATTTTTTATATTGCTAAAGGAACCTAATTAATATAAGTTCCTTGGTAATTCTATCCTAAAGTGTAATCTTTCCTAAGTTGCTAGGTTCTTTGATTAATAAGGGTTGTTTATTAAAAAGGAAAACCTAAAACTAAATTAGTAAACATTAACCTAAGGACTTAAGTTAGCTCCTAAACTAATGTTTGAACCTAACCTAAAGTTGGGCTAACCTAAAGGGGATGGATGGGATGACATGCTAAGGAAGGTCGGGTGACACCAACCTCAAGGTATTTATGATGATTTAGTGGGCAATAAAACTTCTGTTTAAGCCAATTTTGGAAAATTCATGAAAGGAAATAAGAGGTCTAGTTAGCACCTCTGCCAAAGTGTTAGTTGCATGTAAATTTAAAATTAGTTATGGCCAAATACAAGTTGATGGTGGTGGGAGAAGTGGAAGGACTGTCAGTCCTGTTCGACATTTAATTTTTTTGGTAATGGTGAAAAAACTGCCTAGGAAGAAGGGAATTTGGAAGAAAGAATGGTTTTGATTTTGTTTTGATCATTTGGTTTTTGTGAGCTTTAGCTTTGAATGCGGATTTTCTCTTCGAACCCTCAGTTCAAATCCTTGCATGTTTTTTTTTCCCTGCATGGTGGTGATAGTGATGAAAATATCAATGTGACGCTATAAGAGGAAGGGGAAGAAGGTTCTAAAGAGTTTTGTTGGCATTTTCGTGGAAAGGATTAGCTATCAAAGCTCTGCTTGAAGATTTCAGCAAGAAAGTGAAGGCAAGAGCTCTATCAGGCATGATAGGCCTTATCCATTAAGTATTCTGCTTTTATTTAAATGCTTCATAAAAACAACTATGCTCTTTGTGAAAACCTTCTGATTCTGATTCTATGTTTTCTTATTCTTTGCTTCAATGGTGTTTTCGTTTTGTTCTTTGGATGCATTATGATTTTGAGTGATGGATGGAAACTGAAATTTGGAAATTTCATTTTTAAATACTTATGTCTTAACTTGCTTATACTTGAACTTTCTTGACATTGAAATGGATCTGGGTAGTTCTATGTTAAATAGTTATCTATATTGGAGAATGTTTATACTTTATAAGTATCTTGGTTTGATGGAATAAGAAGATTCTTACTTCGAATGTTCTCTACATTGTTGTTGTTTGGAATACTAACTCGAAGGAATTTTTTTGGGTATTAATACCTACGTTTGTGACTTAGATAATCTAGTGTTTACGTTTGGTCATCTTGTTGATGATGGATTTGAAAAACTAGTGTTTGTTTGAATTGGTTTCATAACTATAACTCTAGGAGTTTTTAGTTTGATTAGTTTTGTGATGTAATTATTTTGAGTTTTACCCCTCCCCTAATGGAGAACTGTTGGAATCTTTGTATTCTACATATTGGGTCATTCTCTTTGTTGATGTTAATGAAACCCATCGTTTAATGACAACCAATCATGTCTGTACTTCCTTGAATATTTTTTTATTACCATTTGGGTTAGGAGTAAACGAATGCTCACCTTGAGCTAGATAATATAATATATTTGCTCCATGTTGAGATTTATATGAATGAAAGTTATTGTCGATGAAGGTTGAATGGGGAAATATGTCTGAGAATGTTTAAACTTTGTTATGTGGTTTTTACTTCTTTTATTTCTTTGTTAACCCACCTTAGGTTTTTGGGTTCCTTAACAAATATTTTTATCTGGTAAAGTTTTCCTGAATTATTGACAGATGTTGAACCCTTGTTATTGGGAGGTTTCTCGAATGATCTATCTGCCTCTTGTTGGTTGATTGTAAGTTCTTTGGAGACTGGTTTCGAACTCATTTTGGTTTTCTCTCCCATATTTCATCACTGAGTTACTTGGAACTGAAGTGAGTCAGTTGTAAATTGGTTTAATTCAAGCATGGGAATAATGTCTTGTGTAGGAGGAAGAACTATTTGGTAGAACTGTAGAATTTCTTGCTTCCATTCTTTTCTGGGTGATTCATTAATGGTTACCCAATTTTGGGCTAATGATGGTATCTCAGGTAAGATAATGTGAATCTTAAGTGGATTTTTTCAAGTTGTTTAAACACTTGATGTGTGTTACTCGTAGGGAAGTCTAATTTATCCCATTTCATTTTTCCTTTCTTAATGAAATGATAAATCATTCTCAGATGAATCTAGATCATTAAAGGGACTGCTATCTCATTCTTTTCCTCTTTTGGGAAACTTAATTACTGGAGAAGACTTTTTGTTCCTTCTTTGGTTTGCATAGTTTATTTCACTTTCACCTGTGAGTTTGGTCTTAGTGTTTGTTGACCTCGAAGCATATGGGTCTAATTTTTGATATTTCCATGAGAAGGTACTGAGTATTGTGCAAATTCTAAACTTAACCATTCTGCCTCATTCTGTGTTTGATAATGGATGGTTGAAACTTATGTGTGGCTCTGAATTGTAACTCATCCTTCTTTTGGCTTATGATTGCTATAAAAGTGTAGTTATTAGGACTGCAGAGTGTTAGTTATGACTGTTTCTTTGAGTTGAACTTGAAATTAACTCACTCAGGTCTTTTAGAATACTTCTACCATGAGATAACTTGTTTGTTTTAATTGATTAAGTCTTCCTTACTTGGAACATTGAGACATATTCTTAATCAATCCAATTAAGCCTATGTGCTAAGCTTTGTATATTAATGATTTTCTAATTGAATATAATTATGCTTTGTCTGATTAATCCTTCATATATCGATCTGGATGTTAGCTTGAAATAGCAAAACAATTTACATATTCTGAAAGGTAGATTTGTATATCTAGTATGACTTTTTTTCAAAAATTTAGAACTGGTTGAATGGAGGATCTTAATTTGTAAATGGATTGATAAGGTAGAGTTAGGATGAAATATGAATTTCCCCTTTCTTTAAATCTGTTGTTTGATTTACAACATGTTAAAAAGAGTTTTTATGATGAAAAGTTAGGATTGACTATGCTAATTAATTAGTCCTTACTTAATCCTTTATAGAAACTTTAATCTTTTCTCTCCTTCTTGGTTGTAATCTTTTAGGGAAAAGTCTTTCTATTTATCTAGTTGTGTTGTCGGATCTATTTCATAAACAAAAGGTTTCTTTTTATGGAATAGTTAGATAAAAGCACAACGTTTTAATGTTATAGTGTTTATTATGCTCAATTCATTGAATTGACTCATGCTAACAATTTTGTAGATGAATTTCGTAAAAGATGAAAGGAGAAAGACATATAGAAAGTTACATCTGTTTTACTAAAAGAAATTGTCTCTTTATTATGATGATTGTGTGGTGTTATTACGTGAGATGTACTTTTGTCAGAAAAGGAAGATGTAATAAAACTAGTTTACTATTGTTGTTATGAAACCTTGTAATATCTGAAATACTTTTGTAATCAGTAAGTGGATTACTCCTTGTTGATGAATAAATGGTTTGATGTTTGTTGAATAATACTTATTTGTAATACCTTCTTTGGCATAAATTAGGATGCATTATCCTAAATGAAGGAGGGAATTTTATATATTTAAGTGTTATGGGATTTGGTTTGAGGATCTGAAATATTACTTGGTTTATATTCACATAAAGGGATGCAACTAATAAGTTGACACTCATAAATAGATCCTTAAACAATATAAAAGAACTATGATTTAATTACATAGATATATATGTATGAATTCTTGATGTATTTGAAACATATGTAATCTATTTTCATAAATGGACATTAGTCCTTGATATAGGGAAAAATTATATTTCCCTTGAAATCAATCATAGAAACTTATCTGAAGAAGTCTTATGAATATAATAAGTGAATGGTTGAATGTGTTCTTCCTTAGGCAAATTTATTTGATCCAATATGGAATGCTTAAAAGGGAATTAAATGGGCTTTAGAATTCATCTTCATGAAGTCTAAAATAAAGGTTTTAATTAAACTTGTTTAAGCTAAGGCTGAAATAAGAAAGGATCTAATAAACACACTTTCATAACATTAAGAACAATCATGTCGATATATGATACAAGTTGATTCATTTAAAGACAAAATTAAACATGTAATTAAATGGTTGTAAAGTAGATTTTACCTGCATACCTACCTCACATGTAATTTCAACTTGTAACCTTATAGGTTAAATGATGCTAGTTGAATCCTTAAGCGTTGTTATCATAAATCTATAAGAAAATGATTAAATGGGATAATAAACTTATAATATTTAGTATGTTATTCCAGTTGAGGAAAATCAGTTGGATGTTGGTACACATCAAATGTAGCGTAGTACCTTCATAATGATAGGAGTCATTATGAGGACACTAGGATGTAGTTGTTATGTCTCAACACCCCACTTCGTTTGTTTAACTTGATCGACATAAGTGTAAGATTGGATCATGGTTCTACCCTATACAAGGATAGGAACATGACCTAGTGTCGAGGTCAACTTGTGTTGACTTAGGATAACTAGACATACTCAATTGACGTAAGTCAATTGAGTATGTTTATGTACCCTTAGTCACCATGAGTAGTCTTCCACACTAGTGCATGTTGCTAACCTTGTCTAGTGTGAAACCTTGAATCAAGTTGGATTGACAGAAGTCAAGAAAGACCACTTTAGATAACAGAACAAGTGTGGTGAGGGAATTATTCCATTTGACGATTATGTCTTCTAGGATTATAAACATGATAAACATGTTTAAAAACTTTGGCCAAAGTATCAAAAGTTGTTGGTTGCGTTGTCCTATGTCACCTAGACTAAGATGTAAGATTTCAAATAAATATCGCTAACAAATATTCAGATATGACTCTTAGAAAGAACACTTGGGTGCCCCTAAAAAGGTAAATAAACCAAGTATACATATTATACACATTATTGAGTTAACATGAGAGATCGGTGTTCCACCGAGTCATTTACATTTGCATATGGATTTCTATTATGAGATGGATTGGGATTGGAATGTGTGTTCTAAATTATGTTAATTTAGAACAGAGAACATTATGTATGTTAAAAAAAAATTCCCCTTGTTTCTAAAGTCTTAAAATGGGAATGTTACATTGAGGGTTAACTAGACTATTTGTACCAAATAAAATCTAATTATACACCTAGTGTGACAATTTGATATGTATTTGGGGTCACTTAGTGCTAAAGGGGCCAACCAACACCTTATTATATGGTGAAACAATTAAACATGTATTGGGGTCAATTAGGGCATTTGCACCAACCAAACACTAATTAATATATACCTAATACAACAATTAGACATGTATTGGGGATCATTTGATGTAAAGGGGGCCAACTAAACCTTGATTATACACCTAGTGCAACAAGTATATATGTAATGGGGCTCATTTAGAACTATGGGGTATAAACAAACCTTGATTGTGTTTACACCCTAATTAAATTAATTTTATGAATAGTGCACAATTGTAGATATGTTGTCGTATTTTGTAACATGGGATTTTTTATCTAATCAATATATAATTAACCATTCATAACCAAAATAATGTAGTAATACTTGTAATTATTGATAAATGATAAATGATAGCCCAATACAAAAGAGGAGATGAAGAATTAGTTATACAGGTCCAAACAAAGAAGATCAGAATGTGAAAATATGTAGAAAATGTTGATCAGAAACTGGAGATGATTTGTTGTGGACTCGAGAACTGGGAACTAAGCAGGGGCAGGACTGTATAAATGATGTATTTTCTAGACTTAGAGATGTATGGTACTAACCATACTTTTATGGTTTTAAAATTTTTGTCACCTAAGATTGCACCCTTCGCTGAGACCAAGCTCAACACCTCAATGAAACATGAGAATGTCCCCAAGGTGTAGGACCTTATGTTGGCATGTTGTGTTTTAGGTGCTCTCATTGATGTAAAATACCATTAATAAAAAAGAGAATGATGGATTAGTGTCATAAAATTCTTAGTAGGATGATGGCATTGTGTTTCAGGTGTTGACATGATGGCATGAGTTGATTCAGTGAGATTGGATTGGTCTAGCAAGCCTAATTAGGTGACCTAGCTAGCCCAGGTGATGGAGCATGGTGATTTGAGTTGTTTGGTGGCTTGAGGTGTAGGTTACAAGTATGAAGAGCATGTTTGGAGATTTTTTTAGGTACTCACATGAGTTTTAGGGCGCATGTATAGTTTGAAGACCCAATTGCAGGTGCTCATCTATACCTGGTCTATGTGCTTGGAGGCATGAGGATGAGTTATAGAATCATGTGAGATTATGGATGCATGTAGGTGAGTTATTCATGATTTATTAAGGTTGTTAGGACCTTTTGGAGAGGTTTCATAATGAGTTACAATGTTGGTTAAGTTGACCCTAGCCTAAACCATGTAAAACCCCAAGGGCTAGTCATGTAAATGAGATGGGATGAGAAGATATAGACATATTTGAGGTATGATTATGATTATATATGATGAAAATGGGTGTCATAGATGTGTGAGAAAAAAATTGAGTAATTCTAAATAATATTTTGCAAGTTATGTGATGTTTTGTGTGAAATAGGGTCCAAAAAAGAGCATTTTCCAGCTCTAATTACACCTTCTAATGCTCACCTCGAATTTTTTTCTTTGCATGGGATATTGTGAATTTTAGAGATTATTTTTCATTGATTAAATAAGGTTTCAAAAAAATAATGATATCATTTCATCATGTTTTAATGAATGAATGTTAAGAAGGTAAACAAATTTTTTCGTGCTTCAAACCCTAACTTGAAAGCGGTAGGAGATATTTGCTTGGTAAGTTCCAAGAAATGATTATTTGTGATATTATGATGATTTTATGATGTATAGGAATCATCCAAATTTATAAAAAGGTATGGTACAACATGTGGTGATGAGTGTACCCCACCTGAAAAATGTAAGTTTTCAAAGAAGTTCAGTTTGAGACAAGGTTGTCCAAAGGAGTTGCAAAATAAATTGACATTGTTTTTAGTATGATACTTTTAATTTATTTCCATGATGGTTTCTGATCATGGTGATTATTCTAAATGGAAAAGTGTATCCTATTTATGATGACTAGTCATAAGAAAGTTTTGGGGTAGTTTTAGGCAGTTTTTAAAGATGGACTTGGTTGAAGGCCTTCCCCTTAGAGTTTGAAGGAACTGTGATATGTTATGGAAAGAGGATTAAGATGGATTTACAATGGTATATTTGTTGTCTCATGATGATGATATTTTATGGGTCATTCATCTTGATTTTTAGATAATAAGGTTTCTTGTTTCTCAGGACATAATTGTTTTTGTTGAAAGATTGAGGTAGATAATGAATGCAATGGATTATATGATGCTTACTATCAGTTGGAGAGTGAAAAGGGGTGAATTTTTTTCCCATTGAAGGCCTTATGAGGTCTTGGAAGTGACAGAAAGGGTGCAAACTAGTTGATTTTGTAATACTACTTTCTAGGCAGCTTGATTTGGTGAAGAGGAAAGTTGGTGTGGTTTGCACATAAGGATGTGTCATGAGATATAACATAAATGGATGTGTTATAAAATTCCCACGGATTAAAATTATTGGTTACATGCCATATTTGAGTTATTATTTGGTTTTCTTGAAGCCCAAAGGCGAAGACAATGTCTTAGAAATAGTTGTTTTGAGAAGGATATGAGCGTTCTTGAGTTAAAGTTATGATAAATTTGATTGGCGCAAGATATTTAACGGCCATGGATGGGTTTGATATGTTATATTTGACATTTTTGGTGAATTTTGGAGCTTAAATAATCATATTTTTGGTGTTTTTGGTTTTAGGTCATCCAGGTGATGGGGTTTATAGCTAGCTTTGTGCATGTTTGGTGCTTTTGGGAATGACCAACCTATATGGGTACAATGTGGATGTTTTAATAAATGAAGTGGGATGTTTTTGATTTGAGAAGGGTATAATGCAAGGGTTTGAGTTCAAATTTGAAACAGTTAAGTGAGAGTGAAAAAGTGTGACCCATGTGTGTTCTTGTAACAAGTATGAAGGAATGATTTGAGAGATGAGAGTGGGTGTGAACATTTTAATAATGTTTAAGAGCTTGTGTGCAAGGTTTTGAAGCATAAGAATTCAATGAAAGAAGAAGGAAGAGCAAGCTAGGTGAATGAGGGTTTGAACAAGAGTTTGAAGGTGTGTGAGATGAATAGGTGATATCCATCAGTTTTTTTAGCAACAAGACATCAAATATTTTCATCAAAAAAAATTTAAGTGGGTGATTAATCATATTATGGGGTTATATCCTCCTTGTGGAATTGGTGCTTCACTAAATTAGGGATTGGTGTTGCTTGGAGGGTTCCTCATTCCTAAAATCAATAAGCTCGTGACCTAACAACTAGCCACACAATTATTTCTCTTATGGATGGTTTTTCTGGTTACAATAAAATACTTATCACACCATAAGACCAACATAATACATCCTTCATCATCCCTTGGGGAACCTTCTATTACTATGTTATGCCCTTTAGTTTGAAAAATGCAGGGGCCACCTCTCAATGCACCATGACTTATATCTTCCATGATCTCATCCACAAAACCGTAGAGGATTATGTAAAAAAATTCTTGGGTAAATACAAGAATTGACATGACCATATTACCATCCTTGAAATTCTCTTCAAGTGCCTTATTCGATACTTCCTTTACCTTAGTCCCACCAAGTGTGTGTTTGGAGTTTTAACTGGAAGACTCCCTGGCTTCATCATTTCCATCAGGGGTATATAAGTTGACCCCACCAAGATCAAAACCATCCTTGAGATGCCTCTTATTATAAATCTAAAGTAACTTCATAGTCTCCAAGGCTGAATTTAATCAATCTATGGCTTCATCTTGCAACTTTTTGATCATTGCCAACATTTCCATCATTTCCTTCGAAAAGGAACCCACTTCAAGTGGGATAGAAACTGCTAAAAATATTTTTTTGAACTCGATCAATATCTTCTATCGCCACCTATGATCACCCCTGCACATGAAGGGATCCCTTCTATATCTACATCTCTACCACCAACCATGCTCTAGGTGCCATGTTGGCACATCGTGATGAATAGGGGAGGGAACAAGTTGTGTATTATATCAGCTGCACTCTTCATGACTATGAAACCCACTACACTGAAGCTGAAAAGTTGCATTCTACTCTTTACTTTTCAACTTCCAAGCTTCTCCACTACCTTCTCAATCACAATACATAGGTCATCACTAGCTTTAACCCCCTTAAAATCATACATTCCAAACCCTATCAAAATGATTACATCACTCGATGGATCATGCTCATGATTGAGTTTGACCTAGAGTTCATCTCTTAAAAATCAATCAAGGGCCATGCTATCGCTAATCAACTCGTGGAAGCCCATCTTCTTGATAATCAACTCCCCCATGAGAAATTTAATGAGGAATCCATTAACACAATTGATCATGATTATTATCCCATTAAAATGACTCTATTCTTTAACATATCTAAGTTTCGACAAGGGAAGGTGCCAATGTCATAATTATTCCTCCTTGGGGGACTCCTATCCCCGTCGCCTACAAGTTCAACTTAAAATGTACCAACATGGATGAGTATGAGGCCTTTATCTTGTGCCTTCAAACTACTATCATGCTAGGCGTCTAAATCCTTGACATCTATGGTGATTCCCAACTTATCATCAATCAAATAAAATGAGTTTATCAACATAAAAACAAATTCCTCCAAAAATACAAGGACATTGTTGAGTCTCCTTGAAGCCTTTGATCAATACACTATCCAAAAAATTCCTTGTTTATCCAACCACTTCACATAAACCATGGAATCCCTTGCATCACTCATAAATTTGACAATGGAAGAATCCACAGTCTTCATTATTGTATATCACATTGATTAACCATCCCATAAAAAATGAGCTTCTTTTTATCAATCTCATTGAAACCAACCAATCTGATATCTAGTATACCTAGTTCTTTGATTATGTCTCTCAATCCAAAATTCCCTACAACCTATCAAAAAATGGTATAAGGTCATTCCTTCAACGCGCTAACCGCTATGTCATCTTTAGTGTCATCCTCTATAAATGTGGGTTTGATAGTATTTTACTATGATACCCTAAAACCCATGAAGCTATCTGAGCCATACAAGAAATCTGTGATGAAATTTGTGGTGGACACCTTAACAATTTATTCGTCACCAAGTGCGTTCTTCAAATGGGATACTATTGGCCCACCCTCAACCAAGACTACTGTGAAGTGTGGGGAGAGAATTAAGAGTGAGGATTTGATACTCCCTTAGTAAGAGACACTGCATAATGGTGTCAAAGGATTCGTCATTGGGAAAATTAGATGCAGGTACAGATGAACTAGTGTAAGCTTCAAAATATGAGTCTTGATTGGGGATGAGCATTTTGTTTGGCCTGTAGGTCAAATGACATGCTGTGAAAGGAGGAAGAAAAGTGGGGAGTGTGTGTATTTCCCCATCGTGTTCATACTTAAGACAAAGATGAAGGGTGGATAGGATGCAACACATAGCGTGGATCCATGGGCATCTAAGCAGAATGTTGCATTATAATTCCCCTTCCACAATGTAGAAGAGTTCATGAAGTATTTTCTCACCAACGCGGATAGGAAGGATGAGAATTCCCAATACAGGGGAAATGGTGTCATTAAAGGCTTAAAGGAACGTGTGTGATTGGGCGACAATAGTGTTGGGAAGATTGATTTGATTAAATGTGTGGGCTGAAATAATGTTAATACTAGCACCATTATAAATCATGGATCATCTGATAAAAGTGTCATTGATATGAACAATGATAAAGAGGGAAGGTCATGATCTTTGGGTAGAAGCTCTGGGATCTTAGATTCATCAAAGGATATAGTGATAGAAGCTGTAAGAGCTCCAACAAGGGCCGCAAAATGTTGAGGTTCGTTGGTTGTGATTGGGATGTGTTGCAAAGCTTCAATTAGAGCCTTTTGATGCTGAGGGGAACTTTGGATAAGCTCATAAAGGAAAATTTTGATGGGATCCTGATGCATTTGGTTCATGATGTTTTCTTCTATCTCAAAAGGCCCTTGGGCTCACAGAGTGTCTAGAATAGATACCTTAGCCTTGGATGAAGAAGGGGGTGAAATAGGTTATTTAGGATGAGCAATGATGATAACTCTCAGTTTTTGTTTGATGGATGATTGAGATTAATGGGGAAAAGATTGAGTGGTAACATGAATGTCATTTATGTAAATAGGGGGTGAGAGTGAGTGGTAACACAAATTTATTTATGTAAAAAGGGTGACCATCTTTAGAAGGGGTAGAATTTGGTGGTGGGATTTTTAATGAAGGTGTGGATGGAGGGCAAGATTTAAGGGCCTTAGAGGTTACAAATTTGGTTTAGGGGTTGTGCTTAGGTGTATATGATCTATTGGATGGAAGTTGGTGGTCTTATTCATTGATGAGAAGATCATCCTCTTGTGCGAGGTTGCAGATAAGTATTTGTAGAGCCTTGCAATGATTTGTGTCATGCTTAGGGACACAATGATAGGTGCACATAGCATTATAAGAAAGCCACGTGGGATTCCACCCATTTAATTCAAAGGACTTGATGGGAGGAAGATTAATTGCGGATTATTGGATAAGGAGATGGAGGATTTCAGAGTAGGACGCAATAGGGGTTTTGGGAGAGGAAGTCTTATGGATTGTGAATTGATTTGATTTACGAGAGGAAGGTGAAGGAAAAATAGGTTCCCACTCTTATGGAATTTTGTAGGGACCTTAGACTCAAATTTGGACTTGGAAATAGGAGTAGATGATTTTTGTTCATATCTCATGGTGATGGGAGACTTAGATGAAGGACACGGTCCAAAAATGGATGGCTGAGGTCCTAAGATGGATGATTGGATATTTGGTTATTTTGATTCATAGGTATTTGGAGGGGGAAGATATAATTTCTTGTGTGGATGAGTAATAGATCTTTGGATGGGGGGTGTCAAGGATCTTATAAGTCTATTGTGAAGTTTTACCTTTAGCAGGGATAATAATGATTTCAACAGTGGAGTCACCTTTAGAAGTGGGATCAGATGGTTTAGAAATGGATTATGTTATAGATGTGACAATTGAGGATGGGGATGATTCTTTAGTAATACAATTGGTAGAATTAGAAGGAATTGTGTATTTTTCCAAATTTAGAAGTGTTGATGTAAGAGTTGTGTTTTTTGGAGATAAAGACATGATTGAGACATTACTTGTTACAGAATTGAGGGGATATGTCAATTCGGTAGAGGTTTCAAGAGATGATGTAGATGTGGATGTGGATGAAAATGTGGATGTAGATGTGGGTGTAGATGAGGGAAGATATGTGGGTATATATGAGGATGTAAATATGGGTGTAGATGTGGATGTAGATGTACATGTAGAAGTATATTTGGGTGTAGATGTTGAAACCTGACTTAAGGTGTTTATTGTGTTGGCATCATGAGCTTGAGATGCGGGAGGGTTAGCTTGGTTTCTCAGTGGATGATTTGTAAATGATTTTAAAACATCCAATGGTTGATAAAGGGGAGCATTTGGATTGTCTAGTTGGAGGTCTCCTCGATCAATAATCAGTTGTGTTGTCACTTGGATCATGCACCTACTATGTCGTTAGATGATCCAATGCAACATGGTAACATCCCCAAGGTGTGGGATCTTGGATCCTTGGGATGAACCTTCAGATAAGGTTGGCTTCCTATTAAACTTGTGCATCTTATTAAAGATTAAGGTGCAAAACTACAATACTTAAAATAAACTACACTATCTGATTCCTGTAGAAAAGGGAGAGAAGGATAGTTGAAAATAAACATAAAAGATGTGATTCACCAATAGTCTAAAGGAAAAATAGATCGGATTATTAAACACCAAATACTTTCATAGAAAAATATATTGCATGCAAAAATTCTTATTTTATCCTTCAACAATACCTTTTAAATGATTATGAGACTTAGAAATTACATAAGTGTTTTGTCACTCCACAACTGAAATAAGTAAATTTCACTAGCCACCACTAGAATCTTGCATGAAGAAATTTAACTAACATGAAGGTAAGATAGATCATCACATACAAGGAACAAAACATTCACAAGTATTCAAATGAATTATTTAAATACACAACACATCATTTAGATGAAGGAATTAATATTTTTTGTATTCAGTACTAGGGCTAAAGCCTTCATACGAGAGATCAAAAATTTGTAAAACCTCCTTACACAAAGATCCAAAAAGTCCCTGAATACATTGTGCATCCTTGTATATATAACTAAAGAGGTTGAGAAATATCAGCCTCTCCTGTTAACCAGATACATTCTAAAAATAGGATGAATTTACATCTATGAAAGATTCCTTCTCAAAAATAGCCAAAGGGTTGTGCAACTTTGACCAGTTGGGACATGCTTTACAGCTGCTGACTTCCTTGTCAAAAGTTGGGACCTACTTTGCAGCTGCTAACTTCCCTATCAGAAGTTAGGACTTGTTTTGTAGCTTCTAACTTCCTTGTTGGAATTTAGAACCTTCTTTTCATGACTCAACCTCTAAAATTCACTAAAAAGTGCAAAATGGAACTCAATCTCTGAAATGCACTAAAAGTGCAAAATGAAAACTTATGTATTTTTCAAGACTCTCACAAAAAAGGGGGTATTGCATCTAAACTTTAAGAAACATGGATTTTGTAAGGAATAGTCATACAAATAGGCAAGGTGAATTAAAAGTCAACATTTTTTGCGACCTCCAGGGAATGCTTGCCTGCTAAGCAAAAGTCTAGTAGCCTTAATCAAGTCCATTGGGCAAGGAGTCAAAAAAAGTATCAAACCAAAAGTAACGGATGTTTTTCTTCCCATGACATAAATGTAGGAATTTCTAATGGCTCTTTTTAATATGATCATGTCTTCCCGAAGGGAGGTATTCAGTTGAGTATGATATGTTATCTGGTTATTTTCTATAGTTCCATTGGTAATTCGAGAGGAAGGAAACCTGCACAAAAAGGTCATGCAAAAGCAACGAGAGGCACAAAATCTATGTAAAAAATTTGAAAATCATACATGCTTCAAGAGGCAATATTCAGAGTGTGCGTAGGAACTTGTTTTACTAAAAGAAACCCTACCTACCCTAGTCTAACTAGAGGAAAAGAAAGCTTAAACAAATCTTGATACATCTAGGGAGAAGTATCTTCCTTTCCTCACAAGATCAGAACATGTAACTGATTTGGAATTGAATACGATATTTAATAAGAGTGGAAAATTCATTCTAAACCAATTTCTCACCTCATTCCATAAGGTATCAACAACAAACAAAAACAAAAATAATACGTCCTTTATTTGTTCTGCATTTAGATATGAGAGGAATTATTGTCGACCTTTGGTTTGTTGAAGCTCTTCCCCATGCTCTAAAATGAGCATGACCAACGGAAACTCTGTTCTTCGTTCTAATCTAGCCAAATACCTGATTGGGCATGGGGTGATCCTTTTGTTTTTCTCATCATTTTTGCAATAATTTCTAGGACTGAGGTTAGTAGAGACCATTTCCTATTCATGGTGGATGTTTACAAGCATGTATGGAATTGATATTTTTTTCTATTGCAAAAACATCCTTGTGTTCACCCCTGTATTCTCATGTGCTTCTTCCTCAAACAAGAATCTAGCGATCTCAAAATCATCCTCCTTGAAATCTTGAGGCCCTTCCTGGTTCATTGCAGTGACTAGGGGTGCTCTTGGTGTATCATCACAACTTGCCAAATGTTTAGCAATTATAGACATGTAGAGCAATGAGGATCATTGCATTCATTTTTAACATCTTACTTGTTTGGAAACCCTTCTTCCTCTCTTACATGGATGGAACCAGTGTTCAAAAATACTTCCTCTTCCCATCCATTTCCAATCTGCTGCTTCTTAACATCTGCTTGATTTATTTTGATGTTTGTCCTTCTTTTTTGCATGGTTTTCACAGTTTCATCCTCCCAATCTGAATCAAACCAATCTTCAACATATATGGAATTATCTTATTTGGTATAATTGGTAGGATAAGACGCATAAACAAGAGGCTTCTGATTTGTTGCATACTTGGGCAGAGATGTTTGGTACTCAAGATATATGATTTGATTTATTGGAGAAGCTAATAGATCCTCCACAACATACTCCCTTTGTTATTGATATGCCCTTTCCAAAACAACTATATGATTTTGCATAGAAATTTTTTGTTGGGAGTATTGTGTGGGCTGCTCCTTCTCTCCAAAAGCATAGAAAAATTCATGCACTACTAACCTTGTAGCATAACTTGGTTTAGTGAGTGTTGGGTAGGGCATGAGGAAAGTATTTAAAACACCACCATTTTTATAAACATTATAGTAATATTCAAGAAAGTTGGGTAACACCTTGGGTGGAGATGGGAGGGAGTTTGGAAAATTATGAGGACTACTTTGGACATGATAAACTTGTGGAGCATTAAATGAAAGACAAGGGAGAAAAGGATATTCTTGCCTTTGGAGAGGGTCAAGGGATTTTTCATTTTTTGCGTAAGGGGAAGGGAGAATTTGAGATGGTGAGGGGAGAATGGTGGCAGTGGGGACATGTCTCTTTTGGCCAACCTGAATGAGCATCTTCTCAGCTTGTTATGCAATGGAAAAATATTGAGGAAGGGTGTTTCCTCTTAGATATTGGATTAACACATCCAAATCAACATCAAAGGGCCTTAAATAATATAACAATGCCATACCTTGTGGGGTCTAAATTCTTGAGGAATTCTATGTCAAGTCCTATTGAACCTGTTATTAAAGTAAGAAATAAACTCTATTGGGGCCCACTATATTTTGCTGAGATGTTCCATGAGAGCGATGAAATCTTCATTCTCCTTGAACCAATTATCCAATTGTTCTCACAGCTGATCCCATGTGGAAATGGATTGTGAAGCTAAACTATTATACCAATATTTTTCTCTACCTTTGAAAGAAGAAACAAGAAGTGTGAGGAAAATGTTCTCTTCTCTGATGTTTTAAATGGAACACTAGTTCACTATATCTTGAATGTGATTAATAGGAGATTGATCTCCATTTCCATGAAAGAGAGGTAAGTTTTTTAGGGCTGTTTTGGGGATATCATCCCACTACTAAAAATCGAGGGGGCTAGAGTTGAAATGAGGAAATGGAAGATCTCTTTGGAAAACCATGACAAAATGAGGGCATGTAAATGGATGTAGGAATAGAGGAAAATGTATGAAACCTTAGCAAATGGGTTGGTTTGAATCAGTGAAGTCGCTAGATGTCTTGAGAAGTGCCTCCAAAGGCTAAATACCACTAAGAAAACATCAATCTTATTGGCATGAAGTTGTATAGTTGTAAAGTAGGTCCCACCGGGCATGCCAAAAGTTGTTTTCACGTAGATCATGCACCCAATGTGTCGTTAGAAAATCCAATGCAATATGGGAACATCCCCAAGGTGTGGGACCTTGGATCTTTGGGATGAACCTCCATAGAAGGCCAGCTTCCTCTTAAACCATGTGCATATGATTGAAGATCAAGGTACAAAACTACAATAATTAAAATAACCTACACTATCTGATTCCTGGAGAAAAGGGGGAGAAGGATAGTTGAAAATATCCAAAAAGGAGGTGATGCACCAATAGTCTAATGGAAAAATATCTCGACTTATTAGGCATGGAATACTATCACATAATAATATATCACATGCATAACTTATTTTATCCTTTGATAAGACCTTTTAAATGATTATGATACTTAGAAATAACATAAGGGTTTTGTCACTCCACAACTAAAATAAATAAATTTCACTAACCACCACTAGAATCTTGCATGAAGAATGTTAATTAACATGAAGGTAAGATAGATCATCACATACAAGGAACACAACATTTACAAGTATTTAAATGAATTATTTAAATACACAACACCTTAATTAAATGGAGGAAAATATATTGTTTTATATTCAGTACTGAGGCTAAAGCCTGCATAAGAGAGCTCAAAAATTTGCAAAGCCTCCTTACACAAAGATCCAAAAATTCCATGAATACATTGTACATCCTTGTATATATAGCTAAAGAGGTTGAGCAATATCAGCCTCTCCTCTTAACCAATTACATTATAAAAATAGGATGTAATAACATCTATGAAAGAGTCCTAAAATATAGCTAGGCATTTGTGTAAATTTCACCAGTCATCCCTGCTTTGCAACTGCTAACTTCTCTATCAGAAGTTGGGACCTATTTTGCAGTTGCTAACTTCCTTATTGGAAGTTGGGACTTGTTTTGCAGCTGCTAACTTCCTTGTCAGAAGTTGGGACCTTTTTTGTATAATTCAACCTCCAAAATTCACTAAAAATTGCAAAATGGAACTCCTCCTCTGAAATGCACTAAAATTGCAAAATGGAAACTCAGTCATTTTTTGAAATTCTCACCAAAAAAAGGGGGTCTTGCACCAAAAATTTAAGAAACATGGATTTTTCAAGGAATAGTCATATAAATGGGTAAGGTAGCTTAAAAATCAACAAGTTGTACCAAATCCTTAAAGGTACAATATTTCTCGATTTCATGGTCACAGACTTGATGATATTTTCAGTAATAATCCTCACGAAACCATGTGGGTTTACTACGTGTCATCAAAAGGGTGGATGGGAGGAAGTTGGATAAGATCTAAGGACATGAGCTTGTCAAAGATGGAGCTGTATGATTCACCAAGAGGAGTATAGCTAGGGGATGGTCGAGGTTCTCTTGGCAGAGGCTCGGTATGAGATGTGGATTGGGAGGAATTTTTAGCAAAAATCATGTTTTCCGCATTCTTGGATTTTTCATTGTGGGTGAATGGTTTTGTGAATTTATTATTGGGTTTATTAGAGTGAATTTTAAGATAGCCTTACTTAAGGGCAAGTAGTTCTAACTTGCAAGCCATAGTAAAAGATTCCTCAAAGGTTTGGAAGGATTGAATTTGAAGGGTAGATGAAATGTTTTTGGAAGATGATCTAGAAAATATTTCAATCAATTCGGTTTGAGGTAGTGAGAAGGGTTTTTTGTTAATAATCTCGTGCCACCTAGTGATGAAATCAGTAGTTTATTCTTCCTCAGTTCAGTGATGGTTATCTTATGCGCTATGTGGATGGGGAAGTGTTATAAGAAAAGATGCACAAGTTGTGTGAAGGAAAAGAGGGAATGTTGAAAGATTCCATTGTACAGTCTAGAGTGAGCTTGGTCAATGACATGGGAAAGGTATGAAGCATAATATATTGATCATTCACGATAAGGTAGCTTGAGTTCCTAAAGGCATAGAGATGTTGTTGGGGATCTTTTTTGTTATGGAATTTAGACAATTTCAGAAGCTCCCAATGTGGAGGATATGGCTTAACAGGAACAGTTGGATTGATGGGTTTATTACAATTTTTTTCATAAGTAAATTTACTTTTGGGGCCCAAGGTAGTGGCCTCTAAGTTAGCTATTGTGTCAACAAGTCTTACATATGATCTTTTGATGTATAAATATGGGGACTTGATTGATGTGGTTGTGAATTTTAGGAAGTGGAGGGATTAGGTTGTGAGTAATATTGATAATATTGGGCGTAATTGGAAGTCTATGGGAGTCTTTGATAGGAAGGACCATAATTAAAGGTTTATGATTGGGTGGGTTGCAAAGTAGGATGTCGTAAAGGGATTTAGCTGGATGGGTAAGATTTTGAAGGCTATTGTTGAGTGATAAGGGGATTGGATTGTATTTATGTTGGATGAGTTTTGACATGTGCAAGATGTGGTTGGTGTAGACACACAATCACACACTTTGGGTAATTATCTAGTCCCAATCACATATTACTATTCATGTGATTCCTAAGTAAGAAAAGTACTCCCATGTGTTTGGAAAACTTCTTTTGCTTTCTATTGCTACTTTTAGTCATGCACCCTTTCTTGCTCAATCTTCCTTTTTAATCTTCAGTATTTTTCATCCTAAACACTTGCGCCTAGCCAGGATGCTAGTATCAGGAACCCTTGTCCCCTTTGGGTGCCCCTATCCTCTTTATACTTTAATCACACTTTTTGGGTCCTTTCTATCCATTGAGCATCTTATCTTTTTGGTTTTCATCCTTTTCAGAGTTAATTATGAAATTCAAGTGAAGGAATAATATAAATATAAAGTTATGTGATTATAATAAAGGACCATGTTTAAGAGCTCCATTACATCCATCTAGTTCCATCACAGGGTACAAAAAGGCTATTTTTCTGCATCACACTTCATAGGAGGGAAGTTTATTCTATTCCATGCACACATTGATTACATTCTACATCTAGCTACTTACTCATTATTCCAAGTGTGATACGCACAAGAGCAACATAGGGAACAATTCCAAACACACACAAAACTACATTAGGTCCGAGATGTAGTGTAATTCTCAGTTGTAAGTTCACCATTGTGACAGCTGAAGAAAGTCCAACCCCTCATTTTGCATCTTTATTTTTAGGATATTATGTCTGTTTGAGGGTTTTGCAGGTTAATTCTTTATTGCAAGTTTCCAAAAATGTCAATGATCTTGGTGAACTTACGACTGAGTGTTGGACTACATCTCAGACCCAATGTAGTTTTGGGTGTGTGTGTGCATAATTTTTCCATGGGTTGCTCTTGTACGTGTTGCACTTGGAATATTGTACCTCTCCAAGTGCCCTAGTATATCCTATCTCCTCATTTATGAATTTTTCTCTACTCTGGTGCAAGGGTCAGTACTTCACATTTTCCATTTTTTCAACACTATGTATTTTCTAGAAATTTGTGAATCAATTAAGGATTCTTACCCTCTCTCTACCATTATGGTTTTATTATCTATTGCTTAGTTTCTTAGGTATAATTCATATAGTTCATTTTCATTTATTCACTGTTGCAATAACATTCAAGTTAGGCTCATATTTCATAAATTACTTACTAGCTTAATCATTTTGGTGAACCCAACGTCAACCCATACAACATTATACACAACAAAAATGATTAAGTTAAATATGAAATATTTATGCCTAATCTAATGTTATTGTAGCAGTACATAAATGGCAATGGAATATAGGAATTACACCCCAACAACTAAGAAATAAATAATAAAACCCTAATAACAAAGAGAAGGTAAGAAGCCTTAGCTAATTTGCAAAATTCAAGAAAGTGCACAGAGTTGGAAAACTAAAAAATGCTAAGCATTGACCGTTGCACCGGAGCACAGAAAAATGTAAATCTAGAGGAATGAGATGGATTGGGGTGCATGGAGAGGGACAGGGGTTCCTGGCACTGGTGTCTTGGCTGGACATTATTGTCCAAGATGAAAAATTCCAAAGAGTAAAAAGGTAGACTGGGAAAATAAAGGTGCAAGAATAAAAGTAGAAACATAAAGTAAAGAAAAAGTTGCCAAAGACATGGGATAATTAGTACTTTTATTACTTAGGAATCATATGAATATTAATATATGATAAGGACTAGATAATTACCCAAAGTGCATGATTATGTGTCTACATTTTCCCCCACTTTATGTTGGTGAGCTGAAAGCTTGGTAAAATAAAGTAGATAGAGATGCATACCTGATAAAACCATGTAGATCGATGTAGAAATCACACCGAGGGACTAGACAAAATCTTGGAGTGATAAAAATGTGAAGCATGGATGCTAAGGAGGAGGAAGTGCAAAAAGTGATGAAAATGAACCTAAGGCAGAAACACATGTGTAGATGCCATGATGTACTTGTGGTTGATGTCGATGTGTGTGATGTTGTTATTGACTACCACTTCCCATATGGATGGACCTGTAAAAGAGAAGCCGAAAAGTAGTCAAATACGCATGTATATGATCCAAATATGTAAAACTTGTGTAAGGAAAGTATGTAAAAATGCTAAAAATGTGAAAAAGGAACATGTGCACCTGATATGTGACGAGGAAAGGGGTGTATAAAGGATCATGTAGATGATATCGACACATGATTTTCTCGAGTGATCTCATGCTAGTGAAATAGAAGTAGTGTAGGGATAATTATCTGGTGTCTTCCTCTAGCCTTTAAATGTTTCCCGTTATGTAAAACACCACTGCAGATGGTGATCATGTGCTAAGGATTGTCTTCCCTGTAAAATTTCTTGTGTATGGAGTTCTGTAGAATGTGTTTAACTACCAATCACTGTGTAACTACCCCCGGTCTCAAGCATCCCGTAAAGACTGTTTTATTTCCCCCTGGTTTCAAGCATCCAAGAATGGCCATTGTGTTAAGGACCAAATATTTATTTTGAGCGCTATATTATACTAAAAAGTGTGTTATACAGGTATCGTGTTGTGTATAATATTGTATGGGGTAACTGATTCACCCAAATGATGTCCCCCTCATTTGGGGTGGATGCGACGTCATTGAAGGAGTATATGGCCTAAAAGAGGACCGAACGTTGTGTTGTTCCTTGCAGGGGGAAGGGAATGTGCTTGGTAGAAACCAAGGCACACGCAAACAAGAGGCTAGAAAAATAAGTGTTAGTACAAGCAAAGACAAACACTCATGTATAGGATGAAATGTAATCTAAAAAGACAATGTGTAAGATAAGATGCAAGTAGAAGACAAAGTAGACCACAAAAGGAAGGTTATAAACATGTGACATCACTCATGATGTCACAATACAATCAAGGCCATAGTGGACGTAAGCAATCAAAGAACAAGAAAGACATAGGGAAAAGCCCACAAATAATGACAAGAGAAGGTAAACAATGAACAAGCAATGTAATAGACAACCTTGGAAGAAAATAGCCCTACAAAACAAATGTTGCACATGAAGCACCCGTTAGCATGTTAGAAATATCAAAAGTATGTCAAAGCATGTATAATATGATAATGTAATGTGCTATGAAACAAAATAAAACAAGAACACCTGATAGTGTACGAAATTGGATTCCCCTAGGAGCCACTATGAGACTAGTAATAGGTACTATGCCAAGCATCTATGTTGTGTGTAATGGATTAATAGATTTTTTTTATCACAACTAGAAAGGAGAGTTAATTCACATGTGTGTATGATAAAGATAATTACTGATGTAGCTTAGAATATACCCACAAATCCCAAGGCACATTGACACATCACTCAGACTGGACTAAGCGCTCACCCAAAGAGCGCAAGGGTACCAAGTCCCTCTTTAGAGTATCTTGTTCAAGATGTTAGCATGATTGCAAATATAATTTAGATCCGTAACAGTTAATCAATTACACCACAACGCATAAAACATATCTAGATCTAAACCATATGAAAGATTGACTAAACAATGACCATAATGAGATTTACCATGCAGGAACCATATTCAGTCACATCTAACACCCTTATCCAACCAATAACATCCATTATATTAAGTATTGTAAAACATAGAAACTTCATACATCATAATCCAATTTCCATAGTCAGGCGCGCTAGCAATTCCGCAACATAACTCTACAATAAAATGGTATATACAAACCATGAAAATCAATATATATATATATATATATATATATATATATATATATATATATATATAGGGGTGGGGACTTGCCCTTCACCACCCATGCACCTTCAAAAAATAGGCTACATGCTAATAATAGTCATGCACCCTTACATAAGAATACAAAAGCATGCAAGTGCTAATAATAGATCTTCTATAGTTAACTCCTAGTACAAATACTATTAATAACTCAAAACTCTGCATAGTGCTCGAAATTTCTCTTATCCAAAATAGGTTTGCATAGCCTGCAAGTCTTCATATCATTACATTCTTAGTACTCCAAGTCCAAAAATAGCCTTGATATGAAAAAGTGGCTAAGTCCCATTTCCAACCTGTTTCTGTTCACACCTCTATTTTGCTATACTTCCGTGCGCGTATACCCGTCGTGTTCCTATGCACCCAATCCTTATGCACTTTCATCCTTGAGCTATATTTTATCTGCTCAACATTACCCCACACTAAATGTCTTTCTGCCCCCAAAAATGAGTAATATCTACTCATTTATCCAATAATAAAGAATAATTGATAAAAAATAAATAATTACATGACCAAAAAGATTGAAGTACTACTCGACACTCTGCTCCTCTACTGGCAGGATCAATTATGGATAGTCATTTTTAGTTTCTGCCTCTAATGTATGTTAATCATTCAAAAATTCACCTGTGTTATCAGGGACATCTATAAACATGGATTCTAACTCATCCTAAGTCATGTTTTCTTGATCATTCTGTAAAATTTGAACAATGTTATCCATGCTAGAAATCATTCCCTCCATAAAGTCTATCTTCTGAGCAATGAGCTTCCCAATTTTGTTAATCCTTTCCCTGTGTGGATTCTAGGCTTATGCAAGTGCTTTGCAATTTTCTTCAACCAAAGAAAGCCTATCCACGTGCCCAAGCATCTCATTCTTCACTTCTTTTAAGATCTCATTATCCTCTTCAATAGTCCTTATTCTGATAATTGAATCTGGCACCACACACATATTCAGAGCTTGATCTACCTTCTTAATTTCATCCTTCAAGCCCTGTAACAATGACTAATAACTCACAAATTTTCTTGCAATTGTGGCCTTTCCCCTTTTTTCCTCCCCTGTAGCATCCTTAGGTGATGGTATACGCATAGGCCCTTCATCGAATACCAACTTTACCATAGTGCGAAGGTAATGCATAAAAAAGGAAATTTTTCTGGAACTCGTGATTCCGGGTGTGGCCATACCTTCAAAATGTTATCTCTAATTTCCTCTACCATACTCACCAATGCTTCCACCTTTACTTCATCCCTTTCCTTCTCTACTATCAGGTGCTTAATCTCTTTATCCTTATCCTTATTATCATCCATAAATTCCCTAAAGGTTGACGCTTTGTCTATGTTCCTGTATGTAACCTTTGTAGATACCTTCACCAAGGCATTACTCACCTACTCATCCGATATGACAGTAGGTTTAACATTCACATGTCTTATGTGGGACACTTTCTTCATCCTACGTGAAATGCATGACTCTTCACACAATTCAAAATATGGATCATCCATATGAGTTTGCATAGACCATGATAATTGCTTTCGTGTGTGTGCATTCGTCATTTCTTTTTCTATCAACTCCCAACCATATAAATTCTTAGGCACCACAGTGATCTAGAACCACGTGCATATGATTTTCCTTATGTCATCCACATATCCTACTACAAGAGTCTTATAGTCTTTGTCTTCGTCTTCCTTCTCCTTCCTTTTGGAACCTAGATACTTGAATCCAGAATCGTGCTTTTCACCTTCTTATGTAGTATGGGGCGTGCATGAAGGTTGACCCTTATCTTCTTCTATTTCTATCTCCTTAAGCTCATCTTCATCATTTTTTATTTCTTTACTGTGAGGCTCATCTGTATTCTTAGGATTCATGGAGCACGTGGCATGCTTTCCCCAAATTCATCCTCCTCTTCCTCCTTAAGCTTTAACTTGTGCCCTTTCCTCATTTCAGGCTCTACTTTCTGAGGTGAAGTCCTAGGTGATCTCTTTAAATGTTGTGATGCTCCCACACTCTGAACCCTTATTCTTTGTAACACCCTTTTGAATTATGGCTCCTTGACAATCTGATCTACGTCTATTTTCATTACACCCGTCCCCAACAATTCATCTTCCTCCTTCTATAAGCGAGGGGTCATTTCCTGCTCTCTCTTCTCCCCAAAAGTAGGTTGTCTTCTGCCCTTGTGTTCCATGCCGCCAGTATCTTCATGAATTTATTCTTCTTCTAAAGGGGGTGAAGCTAGTTCCTCATTCGCCAAAGTGCCAACTGTATGCTTCCCCTTTGGCAGGCCTAGAAGTTTAAACTCATTCTCCACATATACCCCCTTCTCCAACCTCATCTTCAATTGAATGTATACAAGGGTTGCCTCCTTCTCTCCAATTTCCAAACTCATAGACTTCATATTAATATCATTAGAAATTAAATGTTCAATGTATGCATACATATTAGGATACACGTAAGTCTTCCTAAGAGTGTGGTACTCACAGTCTACCTTGTTAGCATTAAAAACTAGTAGGTGTGCATTTGAGAACCTATGTACAGAAGCTTAAAAGAAATTCATGGTGAAGGCATAAGTAATCTTACACCATGGGCTCCACTTTCCGTCCTTCTTATCAAAACATGCAATAGTGAAATTTTGATAAACCAAAAATTTTACTTGATTACCTACTACTGTTGGAAGATCCTTTGGTATTCTCCACTCTTCTTCAAACGTGGCGCAGAGTCACACATACCACAACTCTAACCTCTGTTTAAATGTGCCACTCATGGTCCCATCACAAGTGTATTTCTCAAATCTCTCTGCAAGATATTTCTTCACCTCAGGGTACTACCAAATTTTCTCCTTGGGCCCATCCGATACTCCAATTTCTACAAAGACAAGTGACAAAAGTATAACATCAAAACTCATCTTATCTCCACCATGTGCTTCTTCAATTATAGTTTCAACAATAAACCTTGCCAAATTATAGGCTACACCTTCAGACATCTTTTTTGCTATCTATAGCCATAATGTGTTTACCTGTGACCACTGATCCTAGTTATTAAGTTTGGTGAGGAGGTACTCGGCCGCCTTAACCACTGGATACTTCTTTAGCTTTCCTATATCCATTTTGTGCCCTCCTTTAAGGTAGCCTAACTCCTTCTTTGTCTTTAGAATACCCTCCTTGTTTGAAAAATCACTACTCACTTCAACGCCCAAACTCCTAATTCTTGTCAAGCTCCCAATCAGGGGCACGGTGAGCCTCATATGCCATCCAAAAAAGTAGAAAAGGTCCTCATGGACTCTACTCATCATGATCTGAAAAATTGACTGCAAATTTTCTCTCGACCATGGACCCCTATAGGCTTTAAATTCTTTTCCAAACTTAACCCATTAAAATAAACTTTAATCAATGCAAGAATTAAAATACACTACACATAGGTTGGTAACATTGAAGTTTGGAACAAATGTCTACGTCTTCAGGTTCATTAATAAAAATGATATATTATCTCCGTCACAACTATAACAAATAATACAATCTAAGAATGATAAAACTGAATACAAATGGAACAAGAAACTGAACACCAAGTAGTTATCATGGCTAATAAGTAGATTCGATCTAGTATTCATCTTCAGGCACAAATTCACATGGTTCCCCGATGACATACTATGAAGTTGTGACTTAATAAGCCTGAAGACCAAAACCTCCTCTACTAACACCGAGTGACAATTTCTCAAATTATGAAATAAATCTAATCTTCTTTTGCAAAATATCTTATGGCACTAAAGTCCAGGCTCCGCAATATGAAGTGTGGCGCAAAAGGCTTATTCGGTAGTTTGAATAACTCCCAATAACAATAATTCACCTATTAAAATAGGTCCATCCTCAATTATTGCCTAATAAAAAATAATGCCTTAAAAATAATGAAGGCATTTAATATAGCTTAGAAGCTATATTTACTAAATCCTTGAATGCCTTTACAAATCTTAATAAGCTTAAAGCTTGTGTGTTTTACAATGTACTTGGGTCCCCTATTTATATTGATTAGAAGCCCATATTATAAGGATATTTGATAATATCTGTGGCTTATTTTTAAAGAGCCCATAATAATCCTCAACGGATTAGGCTGAGCCAAATTCCCCGTGGCATAATTAATAATTTGGCCACCAAATATTTAAACCACTTTAAACAATATCAAAGTCTTAATAGACTTTGAGTGGGTTTAATAGGGATTAATTCCCTTTTTTAAGCTTTTAAATAAGCTTAAGCCATATTTTTAAAAATCAACCCCAAAATAATATCCACTCTTCACATGGATGGAGCAACTTTATGTGGGAAAATCCCACATTATATGCAAGCCTTTTTAATAGGCTTTATCCACCAAAATTTGTTTTCATGTGGAATTTTCTTCTTTTATCCTTTTTATTAAAATATTATAAAAACCTTTACATGGGTAAAAACCATACACCCAAAACATGTCTAAATAATACATCCACCTGAATAAATGAAAATTTTTCATGTGTCAAATGTAGTTGTGCAATGTGTCACTATGTCATTTGTCTATTTGGTGCATCCTTCGGCTTGTTGACCACCAATTAACCAAACTTTGACTGGTCATAAATTTGGCATACGGACTCGGGTTTGGTCTGTTCAAAATACCGTTAGAAAGGTCCATTAGAAATCTCTACGCAACTGTGCAAATGACATTATATGATTTCAAAATCATCCATTTTTCTATTGACTTGAATGTTGACCACTCTATTGACCAAACTTTGACCTATGGTAGCTCGCAGCCAAGATGTTTGTTTTGACCCGTTCAGAATGCATCGAAATTTTCTCTTGGAGGCATCTACCATAATAAATAGGTTCTAGGAAAAAGTATAGTGAACATAATCATGCCCAATATTATCTCCAGATCACATGTAGCCATTCTGATATAAACTTCTATAGTTTTCAGCAAAGTAAGGGAGATCATGCCATAATTGTAGGTTACACCTTCAAACATATTCTTTTCTATGTGCTAGCTCACCAACATCGTTTACCTAGACGACCATATAATCCTAGTATTATAAGCTTGGTGAAGAGGTTTTCCACCACCTAGAAATTTATCACATGATACTTCTGTATCTTTCCTATCATTCGGTGATTGTAATTCACCCTCAATTTACTGAGTATCATGTAACTCCCAATCTGTGTCTTCATGAAGACCCTCCTTGTCTGAAAAATCACTACTCACTTCAATGCCCAAACTCCTAAGCTCTTCGTCAAGCTCCTCTACTTCAAGGGTGTGGTGAGCCTTCTTCATATGTCACTCAAAAAAGTAGGAAAATTCCTCATGGAATGCCTTCTCATGGTGCCATCATAACTATAATTTCATGTTATTTTACCTAAAATATAGGAGTTCATACAGTAACTTAACTCTACCCACCTTTGCTTAATATCTTCTGTGCCCATGTCACTCATACATGGCCATATCATCTAGCTGTCATTTTATTTATCCTTCCTTCACATCCCTGAGTCAACCAATTACGACTCTTATCAATGGAGAAAATTAGTTCATAGTCTTTCACAAATCTATCAGTGAACTTACCTGGTTTCGGGGGCATCACTTCAATCTCAATCTACAACACTTCGCTTTTGTTTCTTTCCCCTCGTAAACCAAATCACTAGGTGTATCTTATTTGGTGCCATTTTAAGGTGAAAAAGGATTCACCACACCACCTTATCTAGATTTTTCAACCTCTTTCGAGCTTCATAAATCCTCCAACTACTACCGTACCCTGCATTATCTCATCGTTCATTAATTTTTACATGTTGTTCATCTTCGTAGCTTCAATAAAAACCTTCTAGCTGCTTGATTTCTCCTCCCTGGCCACAGACCTCCTTTTTTCTCACCACTTATGCGCTAAATGGACCTCCTAAGTAAATCCTTTCAATAAGTAATTTACCTTAATGCAAAAAACCTCAGTTTGTACTGTGCTTTGCACTTTACCACCTTTTTTCTAGTTCTCTCATTAAGCAAGTTTTCACTTTTCCTAACCGCACCCTTTCCTTTAATCACCAAAGGCGGAAAATGGCCTCTATGCATACCCTTCCTTCAGTATAGATATTCCAACTTAGAAATTATCACATTGTATATAAAACACCCCCACACTAAGGGTATGCACCAGTACCTCTGTGCATGAAACACATAGTTACATATTTGTGCCACAGTCATAACCTTCTGGCGTGCACAAGCTCTACTTATTAGCCACAAAACCTCCTGAACTCATTTTCCAAAGCATAACAATGATGAAGGAAGTACACATATAAAGCCACCATGCCTTTCAAGGAAGTAGTAATCCCCTAATTGCAGCCTACCTTGCATTATTACTATGCATCCGATTTAAATCCATCTTATGGTCTTTAATCAGGAGCAATTTTATCTTTCCTAACCACACCTTTCCTTTGAGCACCAACACGGGAATTATCTTTTATGCATACCCATGTTCAGATAACTATTCGAACTTAGTGCCTGAATAGAGTATATAAGTGATAACATATGGTCCCAACCAATGCACCTTATGAGCTTCATAGGGTGGCGTAAAAAATTTGAATCATATATGAAGTGTAATTTTCTGAAGCATCAAGCTTCTTATCCTTGATGTGCTTATCATGTCATGCCTTATACCAAGGATTTTTTTTATGCTTCTGACTCCACCGTGTTATTATGCACCTCTCATACTAGCTATATCAGTTTGTTAATACATTCTTCTATTTCCTTCTCATCATCTAGACCTCCTGCATGCAATACGCAAAGATGGTAACATGAATTCCATTGGTAGAAATACCTTTACACTGTACACCAACAAAAAAAGTGTTACTTTATTTAGCCTCTTGATAGGTTATCATGTATGCCCGAAGTACAACATAGAATTTATCATCTCAATATTTTCTTCTAACATCACAAATTTTTGTCAATGTATGACTTAATATCTTGTTGAAGGCCTCAACATTTCCATTTTCCTGAGGGTGATAAGGGTGTTGGCATATGGTGTGCAAACATAAATTCATCCAATAATATCCTGATAGTATCATTAAGGAAATGAGTACCCCTATCACTTTTTACACTTAAAGGGGCATGCATACGTACTGATAATATTTTCCCCATATAAACCTTGCTGTCGTAGCTACTGTGAAATCCTTTGTAGGCACTATCTTCTTCCCATTCGTGTAAGATAATCTATGTACAAGTTATAATATAGCTGTGATACTAGTCCTAGTGCATGGATTGGGAGATAGGGCCCACAAAGTCAATTGTACACGTTCTCAAAAAGGTTTTACACTCATTAATAGGCGTTAGAAGGACATTTCATCCTCTATGCTTAGGCTTTCCAAGGTGTTGACAATGGTCACATGCCTTACAATATGTTTTGACAATCCTTGTATAATGTTTCCCACCATAGATTGAGCTAGTAGAATCTTTTGCGTGCGATGACATACCTTGTATAGTGTCCACCTACAATACCACCATGAGCCCTCTTCCATAATTTCTTCACACTCATTCTCTAGTATAGATTGATAAAAAAATTCATCACAACCTAACTCATACAAGTCTCCACTGATCAACATGTAAGGTGCTACGACGTGAATAGAAATTTGTTTCTTTTTTAAGGCCTTCATTATTCCATCAGGTAACCACACATGTGCTTAAAAATAGCAATAATATCCTCCAAGTTTGAGGGCACCCCGGTGTAACCTGAAAATAATTGTACATCTAGCAATATGTCATCAATGATCTGTGCATGTCCCTCTCCTGATTAAATTATTGATAAATGGTCTGGACTAGAATCTTCTCCTACCTAGCTTAACCACCACCAGTAAAATTGAACTGCAGAAATAACAATAATCCAATGGCATATGTTCCCCTACAAAAATGAGCATTGTTCACCAAAGTAATTTTAAATGCCATGTGGTCTATATAAACATATGAAAGGTGTGGCCAAAAAATAATATTCGAAACTTATGGAGCACATAAATAATAGACAATGGACCTCACTCTCTGTCATTGTATAATTATGTTCTTCCTAGAGTGAACTTCCTGCTCAGTAAATTAGATAGGATGATCAACAATCCTCTTCTCTAGGATGATCTAGTACCTATGCATAGATGGCCATCGCTCAGAGGCATCTACATGAACATGTGAAAAGGGTTAGACCATGAAGGAAGGCATAAAATAGGAACTGTAGTAAGCCTTTTCTTTCAAAGTCTCAAACACACAATGTTATCCCTGACCTTAATAAAAAGCTTAGATTTTCCTTTTAACAATTACACTAAGGGCAATGCGATGATCTTGACATAACCTTTGATAAAATTCCTATAATATCCTGTGTGACTCAAATAATTCACACGCACCTTCACTTTAACTAGCTGGTTCTTCTAAGCCCAAAATCATAACAACCTTAGCAGGATCCACTAACAAGCCCATCTTTATAGATTATGTGTCCCAAAAAAATTCAAAAGGGAGTGGAAAATAAAAAATTCTTAATAATCAAAGAGATTATCAACTACTCAGTACCTCTAAAACATCAGCCTCAAATTATCACAGTTATCTCTTTATAAGGCCATAGACTATCCAATCATCTAGATATACCATGTAAGAACTTGTGAATAAAACTCCTAAAATATTTGTACCACCATGCGTGAAACTAATGTAAGGTACATTATTTAATAAAAAAAGGAATAACCATGTGTATGAAAAACTTCCCTATTTAGTGGTTACATTTGTCTTCTCTTGATATTCTTTATCTATCCTCACCTAATGGTATCCAAAAAATCCATTAGTGAAGGAGTAGATCTCACACCTTGAAACACCGTCCAAGATTTCCTTAGTAAATTGTGTTGGAAAAGGATCAATCACACATGTAGCATTAAATTCAATGTAATCCACACAAAATTCCGATTCTTCCATCTTTGATCTTTCTTGATGTTGATCACCATAGGGCTCACCCATTCTAATTCCTCGATGAGCACAATGATCCTAGAAATTAACATTTTGTTAATTTATTCTTTCACCTTGATGTGCAAGTTCAAATTCATCCTATAAGGCCTCTTCCAAATTGGATGCGCACCTTATTTTAGTTTTATCCTCATCTCTCCCAATTATTCATGTAATCCTTTTAATTCATGATAGCCCCTAGGGAATATATCTTGGAATTTGTGCAATAACTCAATGATCTTAGAAACTTTAGAGTCAGATCAAATACTCTTTGATGGTGGCCTCCTTAGGTTTAGTATTTGTTCCAATGTTCACCTTCTTGGTCCTCATGGGCTCACGGTAGGCTCACGAATTTTCATCTATACTTTCTAGGACCTTGCGTGTACCCTCTGTTTGCTCAACATCCAAGTTCTCAACGTCTTCATCATAAACTATGTAGACCATCTCACCCTTGTCTCTTTCTAGGAAGGCGTGCCCAAGTTGTTCAGCATTTATTTCTTCCTCTTCAAAACGTGCCCCCAAGTCCGACTCTCCTAATAACTCCTAAAATATCTCCTCAGCCTTTGCACTATCTCCCATAGTTAAGCCCTTCATAACCTGTAATGCCTCATTCACTGGAGGTTTAGTGGAAAAATAGTCAAAGGTCTGAATCATACCTACAGTAAGTTCTTGCCAATTTCCAGTATCTCTATTCAATTCTGCATAGATATACCATGCGAGTTCACAACCTCACAAGGTGAAATAAAGCTTGTGCACCCATGAAAAAGGTGGTAAATCTTCCTACCCATCTTTCCAGAGTCTCTCACACTGCTGAACGTGGTGCTAAATAGGATCATTACCATGAAATGCATAGATTTGAGTAGGCACATTACTCCTTAAAAATATAGCAGATAAAACAATCCTCACTTCTCTTCACTCCAAAATATTATCTCTGTGAACCATCCACCAACATATTGCCATACCACACAAATTATACACTAACATGTTCTTTCTTTCCACCTGACATCCCCACTGAACTTCCATAACAAGTAGGAATATTTCTGGATTCTCTTCACCTGTGTACTTCGGTACCTGGCTGCTACCCAAACGCCTGATACTACATGGCTTACTAATGCACGTAGCTGCACTTCGTACTTTGTACCCAACCATTTCATAAGTGTCATGAGCCTATTTGTCACATGAAACACTTGTATTATCTCTCATGGACTGTGCATCATCCCATTGGAGAACTCCTTCCTTTGATGGCTCAAAAACTTTTAGATCTCGAATGGTGTACACATAAATTTTGTTCAAGTCTTCTTCACTTAAAGGCTCTACATAAGGTGTGGATTTCCCATTTGTCAAAGGGATAATGATGCATGTTCTTCCTTATTCTCAAAGCTGATATAGCCCTTATTAAAATGTAGGTCAGTATTTTTTTCATAACACCAAGGGTGCCCAAGTAAGTTGGGAAAATTGTCTACTTCTATAAGCACTAAGAACTCAAAATCCCCAGTAAACTTGGCCCCATGAATAACAATGGATGCATATTTTACAACTCTAACTGGTGTGGCCTTAGTCCGGTTTTCCATGAATAACACATTAGAGGATTTCTACAATGGAGGTCTACCCATCTGAACCCACGCATCCAGAGTGATTACATTCACTTCTGTGCTTGTGTCAATCAAAATGTTACTCAATATCCAACCATCAACAACAACATTTAGAGTAATCTCCTTGTCATAATCTAAATTGTTCGGAGGAAGATTAACATGCAAAATTTGTCTCTCATGCTTAGTCCCAGTGTGTGGAGTTTTTCCCTTCAACTAGTTCCCTAACAACGGAATAAGGTTTTCTTAGTGCAACATCTTGCAAACCTCCTTCAAATCATCAGCATATGTTGGATGGAGCTCATCTTCTTTCTGTTGTTCTAACTTCTGTGATTATTCCTTCAAACACTTTATCTCACCCTGTAAATTTTGAATGACCTCCATGGTTTCATGATATACTTCCTTCTAATGCATAGGGTCTAGATACTTCGCATGTAGTACTTCATCCTTGGTAATCATAGGCATATGTTGAAAAATATCTATGGCATGTGCAACCTCAGTGCGTGTAGTGATCTTCACAGGTACCAACTTGGGGTCCAGTGCTAACTTCAACATCCATTGGTCCTCTAGTGTATGAAAGTGGATGCCCCCAGAAGCTTCTATGAGACTAGTAAAAGGTAATTCACCAAGCATACATGTTGTGTGTAATGGATCTATAGAATCTACGATAACAACTAGAAAGGAAAGTGAATGCACATGTGTGTATGATAAAGATAATGATTGATGTAGCCTAGAATATACCCACAAATCCCAAGGCATGCTGACACATCACTCAGACTAGAATGAGCGCTAACCCGAAGTGCACAAGGGTACTAAGTTCCTCTATAGAGCAACTTGTTCAAGATGTTAGCATAATTGCAAATATAATTTAGATCCATAATAGTTAACCAATTACACCACAAGGCATAAACAAAATATAGATCTAAACCATATGAAAAATTGACTAAATAAAGACCATAATGAGATTAACCATGTAAGAACCATATTCAGTCACATCTAACGCCATTATCCATTCAATAGTGTTCATTATATTAAGTATTGTAAAACATAGAAGATTCATACATCATAATGTTGAGTGTGGAGATTAATTGCTTCACATAAATCTTGTTTTTTACATGTTGTTGGATTTGACAGTGACCGACATCGGTTAGTTATCAACTAGCATGGGTTAGGTAGTGACTGGCATCGATAAGGTAGTGACCAACATAGGTCAACCTGTGCGACACTGCTTTGTTTTTTGGTCGAGAATTAGAATAAATATTTTTCTTTAAAGATTATTTCTTAATTGTAAAAGCATATTTAGATTGCCCATAATATATATATATATATATATATATATATATATATATATATATATATATATATCATAGATATATATATATATGCATGTATTCATTGTATCAGGGTATGAGAGAAGAAAATAACAATTATTTGTATGTTAGTTTTCTTGGTGAGCAAGAAAGATTAGCTAGGTGAGGGAAAAATATTGAGCATCATGTGAGGTGTTGGAATACAATAGATCTTCATTGTATTTCCTTTGTAAAGTATTGAATAATAATTTTGGTCGTTTATTGGTGGATGTAGCCCACACTGGATGAACCACGTTAAATATAGTGTTATCTTTCTCTTGTTTATTGTATCTTTTGGTTTATTTTCCGCATTCATTGCTTGTATGCTTTATCTGATTTTAGATATGTGTAACACTATTATAGGGTTATACCCCCAACAACTGGTATCAAATATTTGTTTAGAGGTTTTGTGTATTGACATGATTTACTCATTGAGGGCTTATCTGATTGAGTGAGAGCATAGCAATGGCAAAAGATAGTAATACTCGAGTAGAGAAATTTGACGGTCGTAATCATCAACTATGGAGGAAGCAGGTGGAGAATTATTTGTATCAGAAGGATCTATAATTACCATTGGATGAGCATGCAAATTTAGACATGATGACTGATGAAGAATGGAAGGTTATTGATAGAAAGGCTTTGGGATCTATAAGATTGAGCCTAAAAGCATCAGTGGTTTTGAATATTACAGATGCAAAAACCATGGTAGAGTTGAGAAAATCTTTAGCAAATTTGTATGAAACTCTTAATGCTTCAAATAAGGTTTATTTGATGAAAAAAATAATAATTCTAATATACAAGAAGGTGGATATATATCTAATCATTTGAGTGATTTTTGGTCTATTGTAAATCAATTAAAATCAGTAGAAATTATGTTTGATGATGAATTGAAAACACTTTTATTCTTATACTCTTTGCTAGATAGCTGGGATAACTTGGTAATGGTTATTAGTAATACAATGTATGTTTCTAAATGTTTGACATTTGATGATGTGGTTAGTGTAATCCTTAATGAATAAATACACAGGAAAAGCTCAGGAGAATCATCATCTAGAAACACTTTAAATGTAGAAAGCAGGGGAAGATCTAAGGAGAGATTATCAAAGAATAAGAAGAATGGGAGATCAAAGTCAAGAAATGGCAGATCTAGATCCAAGTACAGAGATTTACTTTGTTGGAATTATGGAAAGAGAGGACACATATAGGAGTGTTGGTCCAAGGAAAACAAAGAGAATACATAAGACAAAGGTAAAGAAAAAGGTAAAGAGTCAAATGTTGCAAGTGAGGTAAAGCAAGATGCCCTTATTCTCTCCTTGGATAATAAACTAGAATATTAGGTTTTAGACTCTGGAGCTTCTTTCCATGCTACCCTTAATAAGAGTTATTTTAGAAATTATGTTCAGGGTGATTTTGGACAGGTTTATTTAGGAGATGATGAGCCATGCAATATTACTGGTAAAGGTGATGTTCATCTAAAGGTACATAATGAAAATCCATGGGTATTGAAATATGTGAGGCATGTGTCAAGCCTCAAGAGAAATCTAATATATGCAAGGTAACTAGGTTAATCTATATGTGTGGTTACATTCATAGTTGATTCTTGGAAGGTTACCAAGGGATCTCTTATTATGGCAAGAGGTAAGAAGGTAAGAACTTTATATCTGTCTACCTGTGTTACTAATTCATTTTTTGTGCTATCTACTACAAATTCGAACGCAACTATGTGGCATAATTATCTAGGCCATATGAGTGAAAAAAATGCAGATCCTAAAGGCTAAGGGTAAGTTATCACATTTGAAACAATTAGATCTTGAATTTTGTGAGCATTGCATATTTGGAAAGTAGAAGAGAGTGAAATTTCTCAAGGTTGGGTCAACAAAGAAGGATAAGAAATTAGAGCTTGTACACTTAGATGTGTGGGGACCAGCTTAGGTAGCTTCTTTTAGAGGATCCCAATATTATGTGACTTTCATTGATGATGCCACAAGGAAGGTATGAATTTATTGTATTAAGCGTAAATATGATGTTTTTGATACTTTTAAAAGGTGGAAAACCTTTGCGGAAAATGAAACAAACTTAAACTTAAAGTGCCTTAGATCTGACAATGGTGGTGAGTACTGTAGAAAAGCTTTCAATGAGTATTGTTCAGTGAATGGAATATGAAGAAGACGAATGGTTCCTAGAACTCCATAGGAGAATGGACTTGCAAAAAAAGAACAGAACAATCATGTGTTGTCTTTAAATTTTTTAATAGAAGCAATGGATACATTAGTGTACTTGATCAACCATGGTCCTTCAACAACACTCGATGGTGGAGTACCAAAAGAAGCTTGGTCTGGAAAAGAGGTAGATTTTTTATTTTCTTAGAGTTTTCGGCTTAGAAGATTTTGTGCATGTTTATAGAGAAAATAGGAATAAGTTAGATGCTAAATATAAGAGACGTACTTTCATTGGTTATGACTCTCGTGATTTCAGATATCATTTTTGGGATTTAGAATATTTTAAGATTATTAGGAGTCGTGACATTGATTGGAATGAAATAAATGTACATGGATTAGGTCTCCATGCCTAAACATGAACATGTTGATGATATTTTGAAGGAAAATCAACTTTCAGATCTAAAACAGACATTCGTAGACACCGAAGTCAGTTCTACAAAATCCGGTGTTGGTCAGGCTAATCGGTATCAGTAGACATGATCAATTTTAGAACAGAAAACCACTGGAACTAGTGTAAGTACTCCTTGAACCGGTGGCTGATGAGGCCATAAATTGGCCATAAATTACCAATGTTTTTTCCTTCCAAGTTACCTTTGAAAGCGGATTTAAATTTAATCTTAGAACTTATAGTTTGCTTGATATGGAATATATATATATATTGTTCATTATGTAGAATAATTTTGTTATCTATTTTGTTGACTAATCCTATTGGTTATTTAGGAAAGATGTAAATTTGTATGTATACAGACCATAAAGGAAAGATAATGCTAGTTATAGGAAAAGTGGAATTAATCATGGATAGTACATCTAGAATTCAATATAATTTCATATCCATATTCCTCTTGAAAAATTATGTAAGTTCAAAAAAATAATCTCAATCCAAGGTCGTGTGCAAAAGTTATATCTATTTTTAGTTATCTCTGGGACAATTGGAGTTAGCTCCAGAACTTGCAAGTTTAGTCCTGGAACTTACAGATTTAGTTCCAAAACAATTGGAGTTAGCTCTGAAACTTGCAGTTTTAGTTCCGGAACTTGTAGAGTTAATTCCAGAACCTACAGTTTTAGTTTTAGAACCTGCATAAAATGAGGAAAAATTATGCAAGTTAAAAAAAGAATCATCTCAATTTGAGATCATGTGTAAAAATTATATTTGTTTTTAGTTATCTCCTAAAAAATTAGAGTTAGCTCTGGAAAAATTAGAGTTAGCTCCGGAACTTGCAGTTTTAGTTCTGGCACTTGCAGATTTAGTTTCGGAACTTGCAGTTTTAGTTTTAGAACCTACATAAAATGAGGAATTGTGAATAATCAGAGAATCCAATTGGAATTTTGAGATAGGTTTTTGTTCATATAAATATGTTTAACAAAAACCGCATTCAAATTTGCTATAGTTTTAACAATAAGGAGAAATCTAACTTTTAGTGAGCTGCAGTCCAAAGAAAAAGTGTATCAGACGAGCACTAAAATTTCCACAGCTAAAAACAAAAAAAGTCAAATGGAAAATATGAGAGAGGTTTTTGTTCTCAGTAATGTGTTTAACAAAAACCTCATTGATATTTTCTACATGTTTTATCAATAAAATGAATCTAACTTTTAGTGAGATGCAGTCCAAGGAAAAAGTATATCAGACGAGCACCAAAAGTTCCAAAACCAGAAACAAAAAAGTCAAATAAAAAATCTGGGAGAGGTATTTGGTCAAAGTAATATTTTGAGGAAAAACCTCATTCCAATAAATAAGGATAATAAAATCAATGTGATTTTTGTTACTAAAAATCAAGGAGAATATTTGGGAGCAAATCTTCTTAAAATAAGCGAGATAAGACTTATATTCCAATAATATATCTCTTTCCATATTTTGTGGAGATGGAGATCTTAGTTGTTAGGATTGTAATAAAGATAAGATTAGATTTTATTTCCCAAAATAAGGAGTTAGTTGGATTCATGAATTATAAATGCAACCTCCAACACTCTTATATGTAATTTTCACTACAAAAAATACTATATTTGTTCTTCCTCGTTAATCCTCTGAGAAAAATTATTCTGCAGATTTTGAATTAAAAGTATGAATTAAGTCCTCTTCCAAGGAATCAACTAACCACTCATTCCATTGAATATGTATCCATGTGTTATGTTCATTTCTTTATTTCTATAGTTTTTCTTTTGTTGTAAATTTTTGATTTCATGTTATGTGATCTTGCTTTCCGTACAATTTTTGTTGTGAACCTGCAGATGTCTGATTTATCTTTCATTTATTTTAATTTATCAATTTCATTTATGTAAGTGTGTTTCTTTCATGTAAAATTTATTTTTGGAAGTGTTCATTTACAGTTCCGCATGTGTGATTTATTTAATGCAAGTTTGGATTGTGTTTAATGGAGTTGTTTTCCAAAGAATTTTTTTCTCGTAATGTATGCAGTCATCGGACACCATCCATAGATTGACATTATTAATGGAGAGGATTGATGACCCTTATCATTTTGGTGTCATCGCCAGGGACATAGTGTTATTATGAGATTCATATTTTTCTAAGAGAATATTCTAGTGACAGTAGAATACCTCTTGGAAAATTTTGTGGCAGGAAGTATTTGGAGGTAGTTCTTTAAACTTTTTTTTTTTGCTATTAGATTAATATTTATTTCATGTAATATAGATTAAAATTTTATTTCTACAATTATGAATGTTAGATTGTAAATATTTACCTCCCCACAAACTAACTTTGTGTATAAGACAAATGACTGTGATGTTTGATCAAGAAGGTATAATGGTAGGGACAAACAATTCAGATCTAGATTCTATTTATGAAAAAATAGTAGAAATGTGATATTGAATATGGAAGTAGCTCCAGTTGATGAAATATCAAATGTCATTGTTGACAACCACCACCATTCCCCCTTGTATCAACTATCAACTCAGTGATCTTATTGCACATAACCTTAGTCAAAAACTGACTTATTCAATTCGTAATAATGAAGTGGTAGCATTTCTAATTAACTTCATCCATATGCAGGGACTTCATTAAAGACAAAATAAAAACCCACTCATAATAAATCCACCCATCTAAATTAGTTTTCATCCCATAATAAAATTCAATCCTTGAACCATATCCATTAAAAAAGTTTGTTTTCATGTCTTTCAATTTCTTCATTTTTATATATGCTTGTATAACATTAAGAAGCAATTATTGTGAATATCAAGGAAAACACTTTTTCATGCTAACATCCACAGGAATTTCTAGAGTTGTTCTTAGTAACATCATGCATATTTTTTAGCATCAACAATATCAATCAAGGAGCAATTTGGAGGGACCCACAAATACATAACACAATCCATCTCATGAGATCACTAGTTTGAGCTTTGAAGATTACTATGGTGATTCCAATAATGTAAAATTCAAGTTAGGATTTGAATACCTAGAAATTATCTACTCACTTTTTGGAAATATTCTTGGAATTATCAAGTATGCAAAGAGGTTTGTATGAGATCTTAGACATTGCTTCCTATTTTACACAGGCTGCACTTTAATGAATATAATTTGTTGATGGATCAATTTTTTCTCTAATTCTTCTCATGCTATCATTTCAGTAAAATATGTGTGTGTTTGTGTGTGTGTGTGTAAAAAAAAAATTGATTGGAAAACTAGCTTGCTATCCAAAAAATGGAAAAAAAATAAAAAACTTTGATTGGAAAACCAACTTGCTGGCCAATCAAAAGAAAAAAAAATTCATTGGAAAACCAGCTTGCTGGCCAATCAAAAGAAAAAGGGGACAACTCTTCTTCAAAAACAATCAACTGTTACCTGGTGGCTTCCTTCTCAGCACTATTTGACCATGTTAACAATAGGACGACAAGGACAACTAGAGGTATGTTCAATTTATTTGTTCTACTATTTTATTTTTAAGTTTTCTTGTAGTTTTTTTATTGTAGCTAGATCCATTTTTAAGATCTCCAAGGAAGGCAAGATAAAATTCATAACTCCCCTACTTACAAATATTAAAAATATGTGCATCTTTTTTGCAATCAAAATTTTGGAGTCTAATTTATGGGCAGTAACGAATAAACAACATGCATGAGTACATACATGATCTTAGGTGTGGTAGATAAGGAGAAGCACGAGGTATGCATTTTTATTTTAAATATGAGACACAACAGAAGAAGATCCACACAAGAACCTTCTGTAAAAGAAAGAAAATAAAAAATAGCAAAAGGAGATCCACACAATAACCTGTTGTAAAAGAAAAGAAATCAAAAACATTAGAAAGAGATCCACACAAGAATGTGTTGTAAAAGAAAAAAAAACAGTAGAAAGAGATCCACACAAGAACCTGTTGTAAAAGAAAGAAAATAAAAAATAACAGAAGGAGATCCACACAAGAACCTACTGTAAAAAAAAGAAATAAAAAAAGTAGGAGATCCACAAGGACTTGTCCTTGAACTATATATGGAATGCATACATGCATAAGCTCAATGCAGATAAGACTCTAAGAAGAAGAGAATAATATAACGCATAAGGACATGCATAAGATTAAGTGTGGGGCAATGATGAGGCCATAAATTGGCCATAAATTACCATTATTTTGTCCTTCCAAGTTACCTTTGAAAGTGAATTTAAATGTAATCTTGGAACTTATAGTTTTTTAGAGATATATATGATATATATGTTGTTCATTCTTTAGAAGTCTTTTGTTCCCTTTTTTTGACTAATCATATTGATTATTTAGGAAATATACAAATTCTTGTGCATGCGGGCCATAAAAGAAAGATAATGCTAGTTCTGGGAAAAGTGGAATTAATCATGGATAGTAAATGTAGACTCAAATATGATTTCATATCCAGATTCCTCTCAAAAAATTATGCAAGTTTAAAAAAATAATAATCTCAATCTGAGATTGTGTGCAAAAGTTATATTTATTTTTAGTTAGCTCCGGAACAATTGGAGTTAGCTCCGGAACTTACAATTTTAGTTCCAGAACTTACATATTTAGTTCCTGAACTTGCAGATTTAGTTTCTTAACAACTGGATTTAGCTTTGGAATGATTGTAGTTAGCTCCGTAATAATTGGAGTTAGCTTCAGAACTTGCAGATTTAGTTCTGGAACTTACAATTTTAGTTTTAGAACTTGCATAAAATAAGGAATTATAAATATTCAGAGAATCCAATGGGAAATATGAGATATATTTTTGTTCATAGAATTTTTTTAACAAAAACCTCATTCCAATTTGCTACATGTTTTACCAATAAGGAGAAATCTAACTTTTATGGAGTTGTAGTCCAAGGAAAAAGTGTATCAGACGAGCATTAAAAGTTCCACAGCTAAAAATAGAAAAGTAAAATAGAAAATATGAGAGAGATTTTTGTTCATAGCAATATGTTTAACAAAAATCTTATTCAGATTTATTACAGGTTTTACTAATAAAAAAGAATCTAACTTTTAGTGAGTTGCAGTCCAAGGAAAAAGTGTATCAAACGAGCACCAAAAGTTCCATAGCCATAAACAGAAAAGTCAAATGGAAAATCTGGGAGAGGTATTTGGTTAAAGTAATGTTTTAAGGAAAAATATACTCCCAATAAAGAAGTAGAATAAAATCAATGTGATTCTTTTTACCAAAAAGAAATGAGAAGATTTGGGAGAAAACTTCCTAAAATAAGTGAGTTGAGACTTCGACTCCAATAATATATCTCTTTCCATATTTTGTGGAGATGGATATCTTAGTTGTAGGATTGAAATAAATATAAGATCAGATTATATTTCCCAAAATAAGGAGTTGGTTAGATGCATGAATTATAAATGCAAGCTCTCACACTCTTATATGTAATTTTCACTTCCAAAAATAATATATCTGTTCTTCCTCATTAATCTTCTGAGAGAAATTATTCTACAGATTTTGAATTAAAAGTATGAATTAAGTCTTCTTCCAAGGAATGAGATGACCACACATTCCAAGGAAGATGGATCCATGTGTTATGTTCATTTCTTTTGTTGTAAATTTTTCATTTCATGTTATGTGATCTTTCTTTCCGTAAAAGTTTTGTTGTGAACCTATAGGTGTCTAATTTATCTTTTGTTTATTTTAATTTAGCAATTTCATTTATGCAAGTGTTTCTTTCATGAAAACTTTATTTCTGCAAGTGTGCCTTTACATTTCCGCATGTGTGATTTATTTTATGCAAGTTTGGATTGTGTTTAACATATTTGTTTTCCAAAGAAATTTTTTCTCTTAATGCATACAACCATCAGAAACCAGCCCTAGATTGACATTATTAATGAAGATGATTGACAACCCTCATCAGTGGTGGTGAGGAAACTGTAGTCGGTTGGCAAATAGAGGAACCATGATCGGTTACATAATCACAGTCATATTAGGAGACCGACGTCAGTCACTGACAGAGATTGACACAAATGTGCAAAAAGTACAGAATGAACCCCAGGCACCCCAGATATCAGTGAGAAGGTCATAAAGAGTAAATAGATCTCTATAGATATTTTCACCTTCCTTTTCTTATTTATTATTGACTGATAGCTATGAACTAGAAAACTTTGAAGAAGCAATGCAGGTAGATACCCACATGCAGTGGGAGCATGTCATGGATGAGGAGATGGACTTCTTGGAACAAAATCAGACATGGGATTTGGTCAAATTTCTTGCAGGTAAGAAAGCACTACAGAAAAAATGGGTTTACAGGATCAAGGAAGAAGAGGGTGGACTAAAAAGATACAAGGCGAGGCTTGTGGTAAAGGGATTTACACAGAAATTAGGTATTGAATTTGATGATATTTTTTCTCCTGTAGTTAAGATGACTTCTATTCATATTGTTCTAAGTTTGGTTGCAACAGAATATTTACATTTAGAATAGCTTGATGTTAATATCTATTTTCTTCATGGTGATTTGGAGGAAGAGATTTATATGTAGCAGCCACTTGGTTATGAAGTCAAGGGTAAGGAGAAACTTGTGTGTAGACTGAAAATGAGCCTATATGGGCTCAAACAAGCTCCAAGGAAATGGTATTTGAGATTTGACAGTTTTATGCATGAGCATGGTTATATGAGATGTGAATATGACCATTGTGTTTATTTTAAGAAGCTTGAAAATGGGAGTTATGTTATTTTGTTACTATATGTGCATGATATGATGATTGTAGGATCTAATATGTAGGACATTGGTAAACTTAAAGAAAGGTTAACTCACACATTTGTAATGAAGGATTTGGGAGCTGTAAAGAAAATTCTTGGCATGCAAATTCACAGAGACAGGAAAAACAAGAAGCTGTATTTGTCTCAGGAGGCTTATATCAATAAGGTGTTGGAAAGGTTTAACATGTAAAATTTAAAACCTGTTAGTACACCTATGGTTGGACACTTCAAATTGAGAAAATATCAATCCTTCATCACATGAGGAGGTTGAGTACATGGCACGTGTTCCCTATGCTTCAACAACAAGGAGTCTTATTTATGCCATGGTTTTTACTAGACTAGACATTGCACATGTAGTGGGAGTTATGAGCAAGTTTATGGATAATTCTGGTAATGAACATTGGAAAGAAGTCCAATGGATTCTCAGGTATTTGAAAGAGACATCTAGCATAGAGTTATGCTATAGAGGGTGATATACTTCTTTACATGGCTATGTTGATTCAGATATGGCTAGAGATTTGGATGGAAAAAGGATCACCACTGGATATGTTTTCACAGTAGGTGGAACGGTGGTTATTTGGGTTTCAAGATTACAGAAGGTTGTGGCTTTGTCTACTACATAGTCAGAGTATGTTGTAGCTACAGAAGCTAGCAAAGAGATAATATAAATGATTAGGTTCATGGAAGATTCATCTAGCAAAGAACTCAACATTTCATTCAAGAATGAAACACATTCTGTTGAGGTATCACTTCATATGGAAGGTGTTGGAGGATGTGCATGGATGAGAACCCTGTAGATATGCTAATGAATCCATTGGTAAAGAACAAGTTGGAGCTTCACTCCACTTCTTTTGGTCTTCAAGTTTAAGACTTGAAGAGGAAGAAACGGGACAAGGAAAAGGATCCAAGGATGGTGATGTACAATACAGTGCATCAATTGATCTACAAGTGGGATATTCTTGAGTTTGGAGCTTAATTGCTTTATAGAAAGCTTGTTTTTACATGTTGCTGGATTTGACAGTGATCGGAATCAGTCAGGAAGTGACCAACATCAATCAGATAGTGACTGGTATTAGTCAGGAAGTGAATGACATTGGTCAACCTATGTGACGGTGCTTTGTTTTTTGGCCGATAATTAGAATAAATATTTTTCTTTAAAGATGATTTCTTGATTGTAAAATCATACTTAGTTGCCCATAATAGATATATATGCATGTATGCATTGTATGAGGGTATGAGAGAAGAAAATAGCAATTGTTTACATTTAGTTTTCTTGGTGGTCTAGAAAGAGTAGTTGAGTGAGGGAAAAATATCGAACATCCTGTGAGGTGTTGAAAGATAGTAGATTTTCATTATATTTCCTCTGTAAAGCACTGAATAATAATTTTATCCATTTCTTTGTGGACGTAGCCCACACTAGGTGAACCATGTTAAATTTGGTGTTATCTTTCTCTTGTTTATTTTATCTTCTATTTTATTCTGGCTTTCATTGCTTGTATACTTTATCTGATTTTAAATCTATGCAACATTGTTATATGGTTAAACCCCAACAACGCATAAACCAGATCTAGATCTAAACCATATGAAAGATTGACTAAACAATGACCATAATACTATTTACCATGCATGAACCATATTCAGTCACATCTAACACCATTACCAATTCAATAGTGTCCATTATATTTAGTACTGTAAAACATAGAAGCTGCATACATCATAATCCAATTTCCATAGTCATACGCGCTAGCGATTCCGCAACACAACTCTACAATAAAATGGTACATCCAAACCATGCAAATAACTACATATATAGGGTTGGGTACTTACCCTTCACCGCCCATGCACCTTCCAAAAATAGGCTATAAGATAATAATAGTAATGTGCCCTTACATAAGAATACAAAAGCATGTAAGTGTTAATAATAGATCTCATATAGTTAACTCCTAGTACAAATCCTATTAATAGCTTAAAACTCTGCATGGTTCTCAAACTTCTACTTATCCAAAATATCCTTGCATATCCCACAAGTCTTCATATCATTCTGTGCTTATTACTCCATAGCCTTGATCTACAAAAGCAACTAAGTCTGTTTCCAACCTATTTCTGGGGGTGCCCCTGTTATGATATACTTCTGCACACGTATACCTGCCCTATTCCTGCGTGCCCAATCCTTATGCACTTTCATCCTTGAGATATATTTTATCCGCTCAAAAATTACATAAAATATATCTATCTAGCATGTGTAATAAGATGAACATGTAACAAGTAGATGTAAGTAATAGTAAATGCAACCAAGATATGCAATATGTTGTGAATAAGGAGGAATCAAATGTATAGTCAATGATAGGAGAAGTGTGCCCCCCCAAGTGGATGTATATTTATGAAATTAGGTTCATTTATGTTTTCCCCTCAGCAGTCAATAATGAACCATAAACATGAGTGCATCATCAGGTAATGAGGTGATAAAGTCACCTATCAGAGGTTAAGCATTCATGGAGCAGTGGAAACAACATTACGACCATGCGACGATGGAAGAGTTTGAAATGTGTCTTGACCATTAGTATAAGGAGTAGTTGCTTTGAAAAAAGTGATTGGTTGTTAAAGTGTTGATTAGGGATGGACCTTACACTATGGTGGCTTAGTTTATAACGTTATTGAAGACTGGAGTGGGGCCAAGTTAAACTGATTCTTAGAGGAAGTTTCTTAGATTTCCTTGATAATACTATAAATGATTTAGTAAGAAGAGGTGGTGGAGAATGAATCTTAAGAGGTGATTTCTTAGTTTGACTTAGTAATCTTGCAGGTAAATTGAGTGGAAGATAAGTGTCACCATCCTTGAGAGGAGGTTGAGCTCATTGAATAGATAGAACTTGACTAGCCGAAGTAGGAATGTCAGAAGTGATAACATGATGCGTGTTAGATGTAGAAGGAAAAGATTTAGGAGCCCATGTGGATGTAGCATTTATAGATGGGCATGGAATAGAATGTTGTGTAGTGAATAAGATAAATCCCTAACTCTCAAGATTTTTGATTCTTTTTTGTAACTCATAACAATCATTCTCATTATGTCCATTGATTCGATGATAATTGCAATATGGGAAACCATGATAATTGCAAGTTTCCAGTGACCTAGGAGATCTTGGTGCGACCTCAGAATGACCAAAGGCAACTCAGGAACCCCTGAATAGGCCTAAGGTGCCCAAGGGCATGCCTGTCCCTCTTCCTATACCCCAGTCTAGCCTATTCCTCTAGTTCTACATTTTCTTGTGTTTCTGTGTGATGTTCTTGCTTCTCTGTTCAGTCGGTCAGAGATTTGATTCAACCCAGAATTTACTACGAATCAACTGAGGCTTCTTACCCTCTCTTTCTAATTAGGGTTTCATTATTTATTGCTTAGTTTCTTGGGTATTTATTTATGTATTTCATTATTTCTCATTTACTGCTGCAATAGCATTATGATTAGGCTCATATTTCATAAATTACTTATTAGCTTAATCATTTTGGTGAACCCATCTCATTCGAATACGCTTGGATCCTCATATTTCTTCTATCATGGGTCAAACAATTTCTGAAATTCCTTTGTCTGAATTACTTAAAATGCATCTTGACTACCAAGTTTTTCTACAAAAAGCCTTAAACTCTATGTGTCTTCCTAAAGATACACCACCACACGAAATAATTCCTATTTTACATCATCTATGTAACGACTCTAGAATTCGTGAACCTCCATCAAATCAACCCATATTGGAGTCCATTCAAGCTTTGCATACTCTATTTTATGAAAAATTTTAGGCTATGGAATCCACGATCACATCTCTTAAATCTAAAATCTAACAGCTTAAAGATGCTTCTCATGCTCATGATATTTCTTCTTCTCTTTTTCATTCTATGTCTTCTACATGTGCTCATATCAGTGAGCCCTAAGTCATACCATTATCGGATCCTCTCACCTTTGATCGTAATACTAAGTAACAGGGCATTCTTACTGAGCTCCTTAGTCATCAATTGATCGCTTTACCATCTACTCAAGGCTATCCTCCTTATCGAATTGCAAAATATCAAGGTCGTCCATATTACAATTATCATTGGATCAATGGACATAATGAAAATGATGTTTACCGCTTTATAACAAAGAATCAAGCATCTTGAGGATCAAGGATTTATCTCATTCACTGCACAAAATTATTTTTCATGCCCATCTACAAATTTTGCATCCACATGGGCCCCTAAATATGTTCCTTATACATCTAATGGGAATCATGATATCACTTCTAAGGTGTCATCTTTGGCCACTCAAGGGTTTCCTATTTGGTCCACTCAACCTCCTCTTAAGGATGGTCCCACACCTTATCCACTCAATTTATCCACGACATTACCAAGTAAAACTACACAATCACGTCTCAAGGTTCACTCTCCATCACCTCCTCCTATTCAGTCATCTACATCGTTACCAAGTCAGTTTAAGAAACTTCCTCTAAAAATTAGTTCAACTAGGCCTCCACTCAAGTCTTATACAATGTTATCAAATAAGCCACCACCGTGCAAAGATTCTAAAGCATCACCACTCTAACAACCAATCACTTTTTTCAAATCAACTACTCCTTCTACTAATGGTCATGTCACATTTCAAACTTTTCCACCGTTACATGGTCCTAATGTTGTTTCCCACCGCTTCACGGCCATGTAATCTATGGTAGGTGAATTTTCTCACCTCATTACCCTATGATGCACTCTTGTGCTCTGGTTCACACTTGACTATTGAGGGAATATTATACACATGAACCTCACACATTGCATAGTAGACACTACACATTATACATCTACACACATCATACACTTTTATACATAATAATCTTCCATCTATTCTGCAACATCCGCACTTTGTGCTTTATATACCTATACATCATACACATTCTACACACTACACATTTTACATCATTAGAACTTTGCACCTCCACATTTATATCATCTACACCTTTTACGTTACACACTACACATTCCACATTACACACTTCACACACTTAGGAAATTTTCTCGTCACCACACCTACTATACATATTACACATTTTACTCATCTACTTCTACGTGCCGCACTCACTACTGGAAGACGCACTCTAGTCCAATGGTTTATAGTTGAATATTGAGGGTCCAAATAAAAAGTGAACCTCATCTCATCACATGTACATCATTCTACACTTTAACCTTCACGATCAATCAATCAACCAATATTTTTCTCATACTATGAGACATTTTTAGCCATCACCTTATTCACACATGTCGTTAAATACACTTTGTGCTACTGTTAGTGCAGGATCACAGCACCCCTGGATGTTGATCAGATTTCTAGTTTGATCATACTAGCATCCAGTGTGATTGCACAACATGGAATCCTTTCTCCAAGTGTGGGACTTGCAAAAATGAGAAAGGAATCTCCAGAGAAGGCTGGTTCCTCTTCCTAAACTACCTGCCACAAGCTATTCCAGTGCAGGCAACCTAATCTAATCCTAATCTAATCATGCCAAGGAGACAGAGAGAGAGAGAGAGAGAGAAAAGGGAAAAACAGAGCCTACACTAAAACGGTGATACACCAGAGAAGGAAAAATGTTGAATATCTATCAAAACTGCCATGGAATAAGGAGAGGTGAGCAATGGGAAGGATGGAAAGATGCATCATAGGCCCAAGGATATATTTCACATAGAAAATGTCCCAAAAATCCATGAACATAGCTCCAAACCTGTAATGAGTATTAAACCATGCATGAATGCCTTCAATGAAGAGAGGCAAGAAGAAAGACAAGCAAAGAACAAGAAAGGATGGATAGATGCATCACGAAACATGTTTTTGTTGCTTCTGAAGTTTGCACAAAACATCATTTTAATGGTAAAAGGCAAAAATTCTATTACATAGAAGGGGAGGAGATTTGAACTCCATTTTCAACCCTGGAGAAGAAAAGAAGGGAGGGCAAAGCTGAAAAGATGAACAACCTTCTGAAAAATGGGCCAAATTTGGCTTTTTTACAATGCATCGGTCGAGCCCAAGGGAGAGAAAAAATATAAAAACATGGGAGCCATTCCTCATTAAATAAAGATGCATTAAAATAACATGGGTGTCCTAACTGACCCATGCCCTGACATTTTTGGTCGTGTTAGAGAAGAATGCGACCCATTTCTGCATTAAAACTGGTTGTTGAAACGTCAGTTCTCGCCATTACCATGCGCTGGAAATGTTTTTTGATTTTATCTCCCCAAACTAAACCAAAATGCAAGATTGACCATATAATTGTGTATAGAATTTCACTATCTTTCCATTGATATAAAGAATGTGAAAATCCAAGCTTTGCATCGAAAGTTATGGTGATCTGAAGATTTAGGGCAAAAATAGGACAAAATGGATCAGTGGGAAAATATTTGAATTTTTCCCACGCTCTAGCCACTTGGATTACATGTGTCAGGCTCTGATTCATCAGTGCAGGTTCATCCTCTGAAAATTTATTTTCAGGCCCTTCCTTAATTTCTTGCCACTTGGACACATGGCACTATTTTATTGGCTCGGGCCTGAGGAGCGCACTTTGTACCTTCAAAAATTTGGTATTTTTCACTTTGGAAACATTTTAGCCATTTTTCCCCCACGCTCCACCACTCAAGTGCCACATGGCACAATTTCATTGGCATGCGGGCCCTTCCTGACCATTTCCCTTTTGTTTTTCCCTTTGGAAAAATTTTCAAAATTTTCCTGTCGGGTCGATGAGGTGAAGACACGTGGTGAGATTTGATTCGTTGGTGGCCATTTCTACTTTTTTGCATCCCACGCGTCCCTCGCATACCTTTGAACCAGCTGTCCCAAACATGTCTGGGACAAATAACTCTGAACTGCCCGATTTGGGCTTCCTTATTCCTGTTTGAGGTGAAGACACGTGGCGAGACTCCATTCGCTCTGGTGGCTCTTTTGGATTTTCGCATCTGACGTGTCCCACGCATACCTTTGGCCCGGCTGTCCCAAAACTGTCTAGGACAAATATCTCTGAACCGCCTGATTCAGGCTTCCTTGTTCCTGTTTGAGGTGAAGACACGTGCTGAGATTCCATTCATTGGTGGCTCTTTCAGATTTTCACGTCCCACGCGTCCCTCATGTACCTTTGTCCCGGATGTCCCAAACTGCCTCAGGACGAAATTCTCCTGTTTCGGCAGAATCGGCAAGTTCGCGTCCTTTGCGTACTTTTGTCCCAACTATCTTGGACTACCTAGGACAAATATCTCTGAACCATTTGAAATGGACTGACTTGCGCTAAACCGGCCGATCCACGTCCCGCGCATACTTTTGGTCCGGATGTCCCAGACTGCGTGAAACAAGACTTAGGAATTTTTTTCCCTCTTTCAGCCGATTCGAGCTTTTCGCATACCTACGCGTCCCGATGTCCCAACTGTCCCGCAGACCTGCCCAGACTAGGACTTAGCTGATTTTCTTCATTTTTTTTGGCCTCAAGTTTTGTACGGCAAACCCCAGTTCAACCCGAACTGGTATGATCCAAGCCCTTCAGACCCGAAATGCCTCAAAATAGTCCTGTAACCATATTTTTGCATTTCTTCCATTCTTTATCAACTTGTTGGGATTCCTTCTTGGATGGGAGATTTAGAAAAAGGACAAGGAGGACCTTGAAAAACCTGATTTTGGGCCTTGAATCAATCTACTTGCTCGGGACTGAATAATTTGATGCATGTTATCAAAATTACCCTGGGGGTGAATTTTGGATAACAATTTGGTGACTCAGCAGGGTCATCTGCCTACTGGATGAAGTTACCAGTTGCCTGAAGCATCCATTGGGCATGGAGTCATGAGTTATAACCTGGAAACTGATCTAAACTTTGAAAACCTCCTCTCTGAGCCACTTGGAAACCCACTGAAATGGAGTCGTTCTCACCAAAATGCCACTGAAATGGACTGTGCAAGAGCAAAACCAGCACCACAAAAACTATGTACAGAACTGAAAATCATACATGCTCCAAATGGAACATGCAGAGTGTGCACAAGCACTTCTTCTGCTAAAAGCAAACCTACCTACTCTACTCTAACTAGCAAGCAAAGGCAAGCTAAACAAACCCTGCAATTGGTTGTGAGAAATAGCTTCCCTTTCTCAAAAGTGGCAGCCATGCAATTGATTTGGAGCTGATCATGGCTGATTAGGATGGAGTGGAAAATCAACAAGAAGCTGGTTCTTCCACCCAAATCATCAAGGTATCAGCTGAAGGCAAATTCAATACCTCTTTTAGTTGCTCTGCATTTGGATTGAAGAGGTATGACAGCTGATCCTTGGTAACTTTTGTAGCTCACCCTCATGCTCAGAAGCAAGCATGACTGGTTGTGACTTCTCCTTTGGCTCCAATAAAGCCAAATACCTGATTGGGCAAAGGTATGGTCCATTTGATATGCCCATAGCTCTGATTTTCAACTCCAAAAATGGAGTCTTCTTGTAGACCCTCTTGAATGGATGGTGTGGAAGCAATGGTAGAATCTTTGTGCCCTTTCTCTTCCTCCAATGAAGGACATGAAAGATTAAAATCTTCCAATCTTGGTTCCAAAGAGCTGCTATAAGATGGAGGCTGCTGCAAATGAATGTTCTCCTTCATGACAGCAGGCTCAAGTGTTTGGAATGTGGATGATGAAAGAGAGAATGGTGGAAACTCAACCAGTTCTTCTCCATCAAAACAGTCCTCCAAATCTGACAGATAAACTGCCTCATGGATGTCCTACTGCAAATGCTCCACTTCCTCCATGGTGTCTTCTTGATCTGTAACTTGACCACCATGGTTTCTTTCACCCTCCAACATTGAGTTTGAGAGATCAAACTCCTCTTCAGTACTAGAACTTGAGAGAGGTGAAGTAGAAAGAAGAACTGAAGGTTCTCCTGTAGCCTGCTTTGTGCTCAAAGCCCTTGGATCTGCAATTTTCTCCTCCACAATTAGAATGTGCTCCTCTTCTTTTGGATCTGGAGCAGCTTCTCCTTTCTCTACTACTTGAAGACAATCTTGCTCTTGATAGAACTCTTCCTCTAGCATGAAGTTTGTCAAGTCAAACTCTTCAATCTGCTGCTCTAGAGGACAAGTTGGGACTGCAAGATCTTCTTCTGAGTTTTCTTTCTTTATGGCTGATTGTGAAACTTGAATTGAATCACCATTCCCTTCAAATAGAGTGCCAACATGGACACTACTTTCTGAGCAAACTGACTGCTGATCTGCTTCTTCTTTTTTCTCTTCTTCTGCTGCCACAAAATCAGTCTTGACCACCATTTGTTCTCCAACTCTTAACCTCTTCTGTAAGCTTAACCATCAAGGGGATCTTTGTCATCCCAAATTTAAGAGCCCAACTCTTCAGACTTTGAATTTCTTCATCTTTGTTTGGCTTCTCTTTTTGCTTTTGTTTTCCTTGACTGTCCATTTTGATTTTCATCCTCCCAACATGGATTTGGGAATGCAAGAGGAGAAGATGGATTGTAACTCAAATGGCTTGGCAATTTTTTGTGGTGGTGGAGGTAGAAACTCTTGTTTCTTTGGGGGAGAGCGTATTTCTTTTAGCTCTTGTGGAGGGGATGACTGTTTGGAAGGAAAAGGGAAAAAGAATTGAGATGAGGTGGAAGACTAGGGGTGGAGAAATGGATTCAACACTTGGGACAGCAGATGGAGAGTTTAGAAAATTCCAAATGAAATGACACTGCTGAGATAAAACAGATTGGGAAAGAGGAAAAAGAAAGGCATGAGATGGTGTGCTTACCCATTGACAAGGTTGTTGAATACTCCTCTCATACACCTCTATTTCTTCAATCCACTTTGCAAGCAATGGCAGCGTTGCAATCATGAAGTCAAGCTTCTCTTGAGGGCTGGTAATGCCTTGGAAAAGGTCCCACCCATGGACAGGGTGCTCCACAACTGATTCCAAATGCTTTCATTTGTGCTTGAGCCCTGGACTGCACCATCTTTACCTCCATCTTTTGGATTTTCTCCAACAGACCAACATCTTGCATCTGATGGTCTTCATTATATGCATACTCTTGCTCTTGGAAAGCTCCATAGCCAAATACCTGATTTTGGCATTGCTGCTCATATGGGTATGCATGCTGATTTTGAATTTGTTCAAAATGCTGATTTGGAGGATTTAAAAAACATGTTGGAGGTGGGAAACATTGCTGCTGTTGCTTAAAATGTGAATTCCATGATGGAAATGAAGTCATGATTGCACAACTTCATGGAATGGAAAAGAATGAAAGAGATGGAAAGAAATATGGATGGAAATGGATGGAAAACGGGTCTACAACTTTAGAAATGGGTTCGTTGATCAGATGGAGTCGCCAGATGTGTTTACAAGTGCCTCCAAAGGCTGAAATCTTCACAGGAACACACCAACCTGCAAAAGATGAAGTGGAAGACCTCTAAGGTCCCACTGGGCATGCCAAAACTATTAGGGGAGAATCACAGCACCCCTGGATGTTGATCAGATTTCTAGTTTGATCATACTAGCATCCAGTGTGATTGCACAACATGGAATCCTTTCTCCAAGTGTGGGACTTGCAAAAATGAGAAAGGAATCTCCAGAGAAGGCTGGTTCCTATTCCTAAACTACCTGCCACAAGCTATTCCAGTGCAGGAAAGCTAATCTAATCCTAATCTAACCATGCCAAGGAGACAGAGAGAGAGAAAAGTGAAGAGAGAGAGAGAGAGAGGGAAAAATAGAGCCTACACTAAAACGGTGATACACCAGAGAAGGAAAATGTTGAACATCTATCAAAAATGCCATGGAATAAGGAGAGGTGAGCAATAGGAAGGATGGACAGATGCATCACAGGCCCAAGGATAGATTTCACACAGAAAATGTCCCAAAACTCCATGAACACAGCTCCAAACCTGTAATGAGTATTAAAACATGCACAAATACTTTCAATGAAGAGAGGCAAGAAGAAAGACAAGTGAAAGAACGAGCAAGGATGGACAGATGCATCACGAAACACGTTTTTGTTGCTTCAGAAGTTTGCACAGAACATCATTTTAATGGTAAAAGGAAAAAATTCCATTACAGAGAAGGGGAGGAGGTTTGAACTCCATTTTCAACCCTGGAGAAGAAAAGAAGGGAGGGCAGAGCTGAAAAGATGAATCAACCTCTAAAAAATGAGCCAAATCTGGCTTTTTTACAATGCATGGGTCGAGCCCAGGAGAGAGAAAACATGTAAAAATGTGGGACCCATTCCTCATTGAATGTAGATGCATTAAAACAGCATGGGCATCCTTACTGACCCATGCCCTGACATTTTTGGCCGTGCTGGAGAAGAATACGACCCATTTCTGCATTAAAACTGGTTGTTGAAACATCAGTTCTGGCCATTACCACGCGCCAGAGATGTTTCTTGATTTTATCTCTCCAAACTGAACCAAAATGCAAGATTGACCCTAGAATCATGTAGAGAATTTCACCAGCTTTCCATTGATATAAAGAACGTGAAAATCTGAGCTCTGGATCGAAAGTATATGGCGATATGAAGATTTAGGGCAAAAACAGGCCAAAACGGATCAGCGGGAAAATATTTGAATTTTTCCCGCGCTCTGCCACATGGATGACACGTGTCAGGCTCTGATTCATCCGCATGGGATCATCATCTGAAAATTCCTTTTGGGCCCTTAAACTTGGACACGTGGCACTATTTTATTGGTTCGGGCCTGAGGGGCGCATTTTTACCTTGAAAATTTGCCAAACACTTAGCCAAATTTCCCATTTCTCCCCCGCGCTCCACCACTCAAGTGCCACATGGCTTCTGACAGGCCCTTGTGGCACGTTTTTCTGATTCAAAATTTTCCGTCGGGCCTCCTTGTCTCTGATTTGTTGGCGGCTCTCACCTTTTCACATCCCACGCGTCCCTCGCGTACCTTTGGCCCAGATGTCCCAAACTGTCTGGGACAAATATCTCTGAACTACACCTGATTCAGGCTTCCTTGTTCCTGTTTGAGGTGAAGACACGTGGCGAGATTCCATTCGCTTGGTGGCTCTTTCGAATTTTCACGTCCCGTGTCCCTTGCGTACTTTTGGCCCGGCTGTCCCAAACTGTGCTGGGATGAAAGTCTCCTATTTCAGCCGAATCAGGCTTCCGGTTCCTGTCCTCCGTGTACTTTTGGCCCAACTTTTCGTGTCCCACACACCACTCGTGGGACAAATATCTCCGAATGTCCTGAAATGTCACTGAAAGTCTCCTTCGTGCCAAACTGAATCGGCCGATTCGCGTCCCGTGCGTACTTTTGTCCCAACTGTCCCAAACTGCAGTGAAACAAAAGACTTAGGCAATTTTTTCCTTCTTTGGCCTAAATTCGCCGCTTTTCACGTCCCACGCGTACGCGTCCCGGATGTCCCAACTGTCCCGCAGACTGCCTGGCCTAGGACTTAGGTGATTTCTTCATTTTTGGTACGACGAACCCCAAGCTTGGTACAACGAACCTCAGTACGACCCGAACCCTTCAGACCCGAAATGCCTCAAAACAGTCCTGCAACCTTATTTTTTGCATTTCTTCCATTTTCTCAACTTGTTGGGATTCCTTCTTGGATGGGAGAGTTAGAAAAAGGCCGAGGGGGACCCCGAAAAACATGATTTTGGGCCTTGAATCAATCTACTTGCTCGGGACTGAATAATCTGATGCATGTTATCAAAATTACCTTGGGGGGTGAATTTTGGATAACAATTTGGTGACTCAGCGGGGTCATCTGCCTGCTGGATGAAGTTACCAGTTGCCTGAAGCATCCATTGGGCATGGAGTCATGAGTTGTAACCTGGAAACTGATCTGAACTTTGAAAACCTCCTCTCTGAGCCACTTGGAAACCCACTGAAATGGAGTCATTCTCACCAAAATGCCACTGAAATGGACTGTGCAAGAGCAAAACCAGCACCACAAAAACTATGTACAGAACTGAAAATCATACATGCTCCAAATGGAACATGTAGAGTGTGCACAAGCACTTCTTCTGCTAAAATCAAACCTACCTACTCTACTCTAACTGGAAGCAAAGGCAAGCTAAACAAACCCTGCAATTGGTTGTGAGAAATAGCTTCCCTTTCTCAAAAGTGGCAGCCATGCAATTGATTTGGAGTTGATCATGGCTGTTAGGATGGAGTGGAAAATCAACAAGAAGCTGGTCTTCCACCCAAATCATCAAGGTATCAGTCTGAAGGAAAATTCAATACCTCTTTTAGTTGCTCTGCATTTGGATTGAAGAGGTATGACAGCTGATCCTTGGTACTTTGTAGCTCACCCTCATGCTCAGAAGCAAGCATGACTGGTTGTGACTTCTCCTTTGGCTCTAATAAAGCCAAATACCTGATTGGGCAAGGTATGGTCTGTTTGATATGCCCATAGCTCTGATTTTCAACTCCAAAAATGGAGTCTTCTTGTAGACCCTCTTGAATGGATGGTGTGGAAGCAATGGTAGAACTCCTTCTGTGCCCTTTCTCTTCCTCCAATGAAGAACATGAAAGATTAAAATCTTCCAATCTTGGTTCCAAAGAGCTGCTATAAGATGCAGGCTGCTGCAAATGAATGCTCTCCTTCATGACAGCAGGCTCAAGTGTTTGGAATGTGGATGATGAAAGAGAGAATGGTGGAAACTCAACTGGCTCTTCTCCATCAAAACAGTCCTCCAAATCTGACAGATAAACTTGCCTCATGACTGTCCTGCTGCAAATGCTCCACTTCCTCCATGGTGTCTTCTTGATCTGTAACTTGACCACCATGGTTTCTTTCACCCTCCAACATTGAGTTTGAGAGATCAAACTCCTCTTCAGTACTAAAACTTGAGAGAGATGAAGTAGAAAGAAGAACTGAAGGTTCTCCTATAGCCTGCTTTGTGCTCAAAGCCCTTGGATCTGCAATTTTCTCCTCCACAACTAGAATGTGCTCCTCTTCTTTTGGATCTGGAGCAGCTTCTCCTTTCTCTACTACTTGAAGACAATCTTGCTCTTGATTGAACTCTTCCTCTAGCATGAAGTTTGTCAAGTCAAACTCTTCAATCTGCTGCTCTAGAGGACAAGTTGGGACTGCAAGATCTTCTTCTGAGCTTTCTTCCTTTATGGCTGATTGTGCAACTTGAATTGAATCAACTCCCATTCCCTTCAAATAGAGTGCCAACATGGACACTACTGTTCTGGCAGCAAACTGAAGTTGCTGATCTGCTTCTTCTTTTGGCTCTTCTTCTGCTGCCACAAAATCAGTACTCATACCACCATTTGTCCCGCAACCCAACCTCTTCTAAAAATAATTATACCATCAAGGGGATCTTTGTCATCCCAAATTTAAGCAGCCCAAAAACAACATTCTTCATACCTTTGTGTTTCATTCATCTTTTCTTTGGCTTCTCTTTTTGCTTTTGTTTTCCTTGACTGTCCATTCTGAATTTCATCCTCCCAACATGGATTTGGGAATGCAAGAGGAGAAGTGGATTGTAACTCAACCTTGGCTTGGCAATTTTTCTATGGTGGTGGAGGTAGAAACCTCTTGTTTCTTTGGGGGAGAGCGTATTTCTTTTAGCTCTTGTGGAGGGGATGACTGTTTGGAAGGAAAAAGGACCTAATTTGAAGAATTGAGATGAGGTGGAAGACTAGGGGTGGAGACAATGGATTCAACACTTGGGACACCACAGATGGAGAGTTTAAAACTCAAAACATAATGTTTTATGACACTGCTGAGATAAAATAGACTGGGAAAGAGGAAAAAGAAAGGCATGAGATGGCATGCTTACCCATTGACAAGGTTGCTGAATACTCCTCTCATACACCTCTATTTCTTCAATCCACTTTGCAAGCAATGGCAGCGTTGCAATCATGAAGTCAAGCTTCTCTTGAGGGCTGTAATGCCTTGGAAAAGGTCCCACCCATGGAAAGGGAGCTCCTGCAACCGATTCCAAATGCTTTCATTTGTGCTTGAGCCAAAAAAAGACTGCACCATCTTTACCTCCATCTTTTGGATTTTCTCCAACAGACCAGCATATTGCATCTGATGGTCTTCATTATATGCATACTCTTGCTCTTGGAAAGCTCCATAGCCAAACTGATTTTGGCATTGCTACTCATATGGGTATGCATGCTGATTTTGAATTTGTTCAAAATGCTGATTTGGAGGATTTAAAAAAACATGTTGGAGGTGGGAAACATTGTTGCTGTTGCTGAAAATGTGAATTCCATGATGGAAATGAAGTCATGATTGCACAACTTCATGGAATGGAAAAGAATGAAAGAGATGGAAAGAAATATGGATGGAAATGGATGGAAAACACGGGTTTGCAACTTCAGAAATGGGTTGCTGATCAGATGGAGTCGCCAGATGTGTTTGCAAGTGCCTCCAAAGGCTAAAATGTTCACAGGAACACACCAACCTAGCAAAAGATGAAGTGGAAGACCTCTAAGGTCCCACCGGGGCATGCCAAAACTGTCAGGGCAGAATCACAGCACCCCTAGATGTTGATCATATTTCTAGTTTGATCATACTAGCATCCAGTGTGATTGCACAACATGGAATCCTTTCTCCAAGTTGTGGGACTTGCAAAAATGAGAAAGGAACCTCCAGAGAAGGCTGGTTCCTATTCCTAAACTACCTGCCACAAGCTATTCCAGTGCAGGCAAGCTAATCTAATCCTAATCTAACAATGCCAAGGAGATAGAGAGAGAGAGAAAAGGGAAAAACAGAGCCTACACTAAAATGGTGATACACCAGAGAAGGAAAATGTTGAACATCTATCAAAAATGCCATGGAACAAGGAGAGGTGAGCAATGGGAAGGATGGATAGATGCATCACAGGCCCAAGGATAGATTTCACATAGAAAATGTCCCAAAACTCCATGAACACAGCTCCAAACCTGTAATGAGTATTAAAACGATGCACAAATACTTTCAATGAAGAGAGGTAAGAAGAAAGACAAGCAAAGAAAGTAAAGGAGGGACAGATGCATCGCGAAACACGTTTTTGTTGCTAACAGAAGTTCGACACAGAACATCATTTTAATGGTAAAAGGAAAAAAATACCATTACTGAGAAGGGGAGGAGGTTCAAACTCCATTTTCAATACTGTGAGGAAGAAAAGAAAGGAGAGTAGAGCTGAAAAGATGAACAACCTCCTGAAAAATGAGCCAAATCTGGCTTTTTTACAATCCCATGGGTCGAGCCTCAGGATAGAGCTCCTCTAAACTGTGTAAAAACCTGGGGACTCATTAACTCATTGAATTATCGATGCATTAAAATAGCATGGACAATCCTTACTGACCCATGCCCTGGCATTTTTTCAAGTGATGGAGAAGAATGTCGACCCATTTCTGCATTAAAACTGGTTGTTGAAACGTCAGTTCTGGCCATTACCACATTGCCAAAGACGTAAATTGATTTTCTCTCTCTAAACTGAACCAAAATGTTAAGATTGACCCTGGAATGCGTGTAGAGAATTTCACCAGCTTTCCATTGATATAAAGAACGTGAAAATCTGAGCTCTGGGATCGAAAGTTGCAGGCGATGTGAAGATTTAGGGCAAAAACAGGCCAAAACGGATCGAGCGGGAAAATATTTGAATTTTTCAAACTGGCACTCTGCCACTTGGATGACACGTGTCAGCGAGTTGATTCATCCGTGGGTAAATCATCCTCTGAAAATTCCTTTCAGGCCCTTAAACTTGGACACGTGGCACTATTTTATTGGTTTGGGCTATGAGGGGTGATATTTTTACCTTGCGCCAAACACTTAGCAAATTTTCAACTTTTCCCTTCTGACACGTTGCAGTGTGTCTGATTCGTTCGCGGGCCTCCTTCTCTCTATTTGCAGGGCCTCTCACCTTTTCACATCCCACGCGTCCCTCACTTACCCTTGGCCTGGATGTCACAAAACTGTCTGGGACAAATATCTCCTGAACTACGCCTGATTCGAGCTTCGTTGTTCCGCTGTTTGAGGTGAAGACACGTGGCGAGACGTCCATTCACTCTCGGCTATTTCGGCTCTCCGCTGTCCCACACGTACTTTTTGATGTCCCAAACTGTCCTCAGACGACAGTCTCCTGTTTCGTGTCGAATCGGCCAGTTCGCATCGTCTGCGTACTCAGCGTTCAATACTAGAACCGGAAAGCTCTGGGACAAATATCTCTGAACCGCAGTGAAATTGGGTGAAATTGATCTGTCACCAGAATTAAGGAAGATTGTAGTCCCACGCGTACCTGTTTCTCAACTAAGGATACTCTCGATCATCTGAGTGAAAGAAAATTGACTTAGAGGACAAGATTAACCCTCAAAACTTCGGCCGATTCAAATTGTATGGACTTATCCAATTGATTATCCCTACACACTGTTTGGACTTAGGATTTTTTCGATTCTCTTCATTTTTCTACGGCCCCAACCTTGGTTCAACTTAACCTCAGTACAACTCTGGATGCGCTTCAGACCCGAAATGCCTATAATCAATTTTCTTCTCTTAAAACCATGAATTCCTTGAAATACCTGTAAAAAGGGGTCAAAGTTTTGGGATTGAGGCACTTCGTGTGCTGGCCTATTTAGCACTACTCCGAATGAGGACCCCGAAAATCCATGAACTTCTTGGGCCTATTAAAAGTGCAATCTACTTAATCGGGACTGCAACTATATTTATGCAACTTGAATTTAGCCTTTTAACACTTGACAGTGCTTGTTTTTACTTGGCTTGGAATGCTTTTGACTTGGCTTGGAGTGCTCTTGGCTAGGTTTTGAGTGCTTCATTCCTGTTTAGGGGTTGCTTCTAGGCTAACATCCAAAAATAAGGAAGATTAGGGAAACTTTGCTTGAGATTTGGAGATGAAGACCAAATGTTGCTAGGTGATTTCCATGTAGGGACCAAGTGATTACCAATTGAGTAAATGAGTGAGATTTGATTCATATATGACTCAACGGGTAATAGTTTGCACAAAAGCTGACCTAGAAGCGGGATAAGATATACGTGTAAAAAAACTAGCCATTAGAGGGCCTTGGCTAGGATCGACTCAGGGGTCATGTTTCCCCTATCATCCACTCTGCATTCCATTCTGCCTCATTCACAACATACTACATAACTTGGTTGCATTTAATCTTTCTTACATTTATTTGTTACATGTTCATCTTAATACACATGCTAGATTGATATCTTGTAGTTCATTATCTTTATCATACACACATGTGCGTTCACTTTCTTTTCTAGTTGTGATCACATATTATACATGTCCATTACATGCAGCATGGATGCTAGGTGCAATACATATTACCAATCCCACAAAGGCTCCTGGGTCATCCAATTTCATACACTACTGGTGTTATTGTTTTATTTTATACTTAGCACTTTTTATCTTTTAAACATGCTATTAGGTGCTTCATGTGCAACATTTGTTTTGCATGGTTACTTGCTTCCATGATTGACTGATACAATATTTGATTTTTCTTGTCATTTTTTGTGAGATTTTCCTATGTCTTGCTTGTTCTCTAATTTTTTTGGTCATTACATCCTTGATTGTCTTACAAAATCACAAGTGATGTCCCATGTTTACAACCCACTTTTCATTGTCTAAATTTTCTTTTGCATTTTCCCATTATCTTCTTCGCTTACACATTGTTCGGTTATCTTACATTTCATCTTTTACATTAGTGTATGTCTTTTCTTTTACTAACACTTAGTTTTCCTAGCCACTTGTTTGTGTGTGCCTTCGTATCTACCAATAACATTCCCTTCCCTTTGCAGGGCATAGTTTCAACATAGGGGTCGGTCCTTTTTTGGGTTGCATACTCCTTCAGTGATGTCGCATGTACCCCAAACAAGGAGGAATCGTTTGGGTGAATCAGTCACCCTTTACATCGGTATACACAACACGGTACTGGTACAACATAATTATCAGTTTCAAACAAGGCTCAGAATCAGACTTGGGTCCTTATCACAACAACCTTTCCTTGATGCCTAACACTAGGGGAAACACAAAGGAATTTCTTTGATACCTGAAACCAGGGGTCAATTACACAATGATTGGTAGTTTAGCAAAGTATACAAAACTCCATACACAATGGATTTTCTAGGGAATACAATCCTTAGCACATGCATTTACACACACCATCTACAGTGGTGTTTTCATTTCAGGGAACAGTTAAAGGTTAGAGGATAACACCATACTTTCCTCTCTATAATACTTCTGTCATGGCATAGGATCTCTAAAAAACCAAAATTTTAGAGTACTCTACAACTTTGGGGAGCAATTAAAGGTCACAGATGACACCAGATAGTTCTCCCTACACTTCTTTCATTTCACTAGTGTGAGATCGCCCAAAAAACTCGCGTGTTGACATCATCTACATGATCCTTTCTACACTCTTTCCTCATCATGGATCAGGTGCACATGTTCCTTTTTCACATTTTCAGCATTTTTACATAATTTCGTTACACATGTTTTACATATTTTGATCATTTACATGTGCATTTGACTACTTGTTAGGTTTTATTTTACAGGTCCATCTATATGGGAAGTGGTAGTCAACATCAACAACAATAACATGACACAAATCGACATCAACAATAGGTACATCATGAAATCTACACATGCATTTCCGTCATAGGTTCATTTTCATCACTTTTTTCACTTTCTCCTCCTTAGCATCCACGCTTCATAATTTTATCATCCCATGCTTTGTCTAGTCCCTCAACACACTTTTCTTCATCGATATACATGGTTTTCAGATATGCATCTCTATCTACTTTATGCTATTGATGTTTCCATTCACCAACGTAAAGTGGGGGAAAATGTAGACACACAATCACACACTTTGGGTAATTATCTAGTCCTGATTTCATACCACTATTCATATGATTCCTCAATAAGAAAAGTACTAACTAACCCATGTCTTCAGCCACCTTTCTTTTGTTTGTATTGTTACTTTTAGTGTTGCATCCTTACTTTATTAGTCTACCTTTTTACTCTTCGGAATTTGTCATCCTGGACACTAGCTCCCAACCAGGACAAGTGCTATTTTCAGGTGCCTTGTCCTCTTTATAATTTACTCACACTTTTTGGCCCTTTCTAGTCATTTGAGCATCTTATCTTTTTGAGACTTTACCTTTTCAAGGTTAATTACGAAATTCAAGTGAATGAATCATATAAATATAAAGTTATGTGATCATAATAAAGGACCAAACACTAATCACTATCTATCACCACCTAAGGTTGCATCCATCAAGGAATTTAAGAGCTACATTTTATCCATCTAGTTCCATCACAAGGGACACAAAGCCTGATTTTCTAGATCACACTTCATAGGAGGGAATTTCATGCTATTCCATGCACACATTTACTACATTATACATCTAGCTACTTTTTCGTTATTCCAAGTGTGACACGCATAAGAAAAACCTAGGGCACAATTCCACACACACACAGAACTACATTGTGTTTGATATGTAGTGCAACGCTAAGTTTTAAGTTCACCATTGTGACAGCTGAGGACAATCTGACCCCTCATTTTGCATCTTTCTTTTTTAAGATTTGATATCTATTTGAGGGTTTTGCAGGTTCATTCTTTATTGCATGTTTCCAACAACCTTAATGATCTTGGTGTGACCTCGGAGAGACAAAAGATGACTAGAAGTGAACACCTTTTGACACCTTGGAGGAGGTTTTCTGATCATTTCTGCAGACTCAGGTGCCGAGAACTAGGTGTAGGGTGCCCAAGGACACCCCTTTCCCTCTCTAGGCACCCCAGTCTAGCATGTTTCTCCAGTTTTGCATTTTCCTATGCTCTTGTGTGACGCTCCTTCTCTATTCAACCAGTCAGAGCTTCAATTCAGCCCAAAATTTATTGTGAATCATCTAAGGCTTCTTACCCTCTCTTTGCAATTAGGATTTCATTACTTATTACTTAGTTGCTTAGGTATTTATTTCTGTATTTCATTATTGGTCATTTATTGTTGCAATAACATTTAGATTAGGATCATATTTTATAAATTACTTATTAGCTTAATCATTTGGGATTTCTAATTCACTCAAGATTCCAATTAACGAAATTTTGAGTAGTGATAATCCTCTTAATCAACTAATTATATGTTAATTAAGCCTCTAATCTTTCATTTAACCAATAAACCTTCTTATTGGCTAAATCTCACTTCCAGAACTTCCAAAATCTATCCAAACCCCTTCCAGATGCTCTCAGAAAGCTTCCTAAGCCTACTTAGGATCCTTAATTAATCCTAAAAGATTAATTAGCTCCTAAATCTAATCAAAAAGTGCATTGACTTGTAAAATTCTATTTTGGCTTTACCCTTTTTCCCACATGCACTAGGATTCAAAACTTTCCCAAATGGAAACCTATAAATACAAGGCTAATGGCATCCCTTTTAACTTTACATCTTACACCTCATTGACATCTCATTTGTATTAGCTAAAGCTATAATAGATTTGATCTTGAGCCATTCCTCATTGTTGGAAGTAGCTTCTCCATCTTGCATCCATTCTTCAAGCTTTGGTTAGTAAGGAGAATATCTAAACATGGTCTTGTAGCCATTTTAGAGAGATATCTTCACCACTTGGAGCAAACAACACAAAACTGATTGCTTAGGATCTAACTAGGTTCATCTTTATATTAAGCAATCTAGAGAAGTAGAGATAACGTAGTAATGTTAGTTTGATTCATGCATTATTGTAGAAGTTTATCTTTTAAGCTCTCATCTTGATGTTTATGATAGATTTAGTTATATTATGGAACTACTAGGTGTTAGTTTCATTTTATTGTCATAGCTAATATTTTCATGCATACATTTGGCACACCTGGTGGGAGCTACTCCATTAGTCCCTTTAATTTCAAGCTTTGTAGATTTGTTTCAAAGTTGTTTATGCTAACCATATTTTACATTTTTTTGTTAAACATAGGATTTCTTAACTAGTTTAGTTAGGAATTACTTAAGTTTTATGCTCTTTGCAGGATCAAAGGAGGTAAAGTGTTGTCGAATTTGGACTAAAAAGACCAAGTTTTGAGATTTTTACATTTTTTTGCAAAAAATTTCCTCGTGTTTTTAGTGATCTACAGGAAGAGGGCATGCATACGCTCTAAAGGGCATGCATATGCTCTAAGGGGCATGCATACACCTCTCTAGCTACACATATGCTTAGTTGACATATTTTTTTTTATCAGGGGCGCACAGGTGCTAAAAAGCGTGCAGGTGTTAGGGGTGCGTATATGGGTGTGCATATGATTAAAGGGGCATGCACATACATGTCAGGGGCATCATGTTTCAGGGGATACACATATGTTATATGCATATGTCATCAGGGGCACACATACGTTGAACTGTGTGCATAACCTATCTTCCGGAGGCCATAACTTTTCTCCTGAACTTGAAACATGACTCCATTTTTTTGCATTAGAAAGGTTTTAAAAGTGAACTACGCAATGGAAACATAAGATTAGGATTTTTACTTACAAAAATTTATGGTTTCCTTTATTAGAAAAACTAGTCATTTCTAACATGTCTAAATGCTTTGTAAAATTTAGTCTTTGATATTTCTAACACCTTGTAGGGATTTTCTTAAAGGATAACTATTAATTTGCAAGGTATATTAGATCATGCTTTGTGCTAATTTCTTTGGTTAAGTTAATGAATGTCACATTTTTCATTTATGAGGATAGGATCACGTATGCTCTTCCCTCACACCTTCTAGGTGATCTTGGGAATTAGAAACAATTCTAAACCTTTTTCATGCTTTCAATACATTTCATTAAACTTCTTGTTAAGGGAATGAACTTCAATTTGGATAAAATGAATGGTCTTGTGCATTTAAGTTAAGTTTTTTTCATTATTTCTAACTAGTTGGATTTCTCATTGCGTATGCTCTTCTCTTGCATCTTAGGATGATCTTGAGAATCAGAAACAATGTTTTATCCTCTTTTTATGATGATTTGATCATTTAGAAAACTACTAAACTTTGCATGAAGGACCTAAATATGCTTGTCAAACAAAGGAGAATCTAAAAAAAATTACTAATACAGTTTGATGCAGGTTTCCAAATGGCGTACGACAAAACCACATTAATTTCAAAGATAAGAAAATACACCACATTCAAAACATTGTATATGCAAGTTTTCAGTTAAGAGCTATGGCTCATCCGCTTTGAACTAGGAGAAGTACCCTTTGGACATAAGCCTTAATATAACAAGAGGGATGCTCCTAGGAACCCCAAAGTATTCCACGCAAGAGGGAACCTTATGGATGAAATGGGAAGTGCTCCACTTACCACTTGACTAGTATACACTTGTGAGATTTAGCGTTAAAAGTTATCTTTATTGTGACCCCAGTGAAAATACAACTAAATGCATTTATTGCTCATTGTATCAAATGGGGTAAAGTAAAGTCTAGGATACTCCAAGGTTTAGTCAGTGTGACTTCCTTGGCAAACCAAGCTCGCAGAGGTAATTTGTGACACCTAGTTGAGAAAAACAATAGGAAGCCATTTCGTCTTGGAGCCAACTTGACTGACTCAAACCAATCTGTGTTTCATAGAGATTTCACAAAGTAAAAAACTTTTTCAGAGTCAAAACCTTGTTATTTGAACAAGGGGAGAGTCCATCAAAGTTTGAACTAAGCGTCATTCATCACGAAATTTACAAAGCATTACTTTATCTTAGTTTTTCACTCACTATAAGGTGAGGAGAAACTTTCCGAAGTGAAGCTAAGTATTTTTCAACCCATTTGATCTACTCCTTTGTCTTCTTGTTTCCTATTTTGGGACAAAAGAAAACAACACATTGCACAGAATACCACTAGAAATAATTGTGTCCACCACTTTTGTAGTCTACTTGCATGACTAGGTTGCAATGTCGAAATGCAAGTGTTGAAAGTGTGAATGGTACGTCTTCATGTTCTAGTAGGCCCTTTGTCTCAAAACCCATATTGAGACACATTATCATCGTAGCTAGGCTTGATTCATCATAGAATTTCCTTAGAAATGTTACATTGTTTTTTTTATCACCTTGATACAATTTCGATACTTACGTATTGTTTCTTGCAAACTTGATCTAAGTGTTTAGATTGTACCATTACGTTACTCACATCCTAACAATTCCTTGGCATACTTTGGCCTTGTTTATTTTCAAACATTTCCTCAAACCTTGAAAGGTGTTATTGTTACTTTGTTAGCATCGTATCAAAACTATTTCAATACTAATATCTTGCTTTTTACAAAAATCTTGGCTAACGTATCCAAGTGGTATTGTTGCATTGCTCGCACTTGTAACTCCCACTTTTTGAGATTCAGGCCTTGTTTGTATTTAAATGAGTTATAGTATACTTTGATTGGGATTCACATCAACCCCTTGTTAATACTTACACCTTGTTTATCTTAAACTTGACTTAAGTATTGACATTGAGTTGATCATCTTACGTCAAACTACCTTTGAACAAAACATTTGCATAGGGAGTAATTCCTTGTTGAGTGATTGGTTTACCAAAACTTGTGTGATTGTTCCTTGTGATTACCTATCTTGAAAATTTGTTTTCTAGGAAAATCCTTGGATCCATTGATTCACCATTGTTTACATTATTTTTGACCTTGACAATTCTTCACACATGTTACTTAGGTTTTATTGTATGCTTGAACACATTAATTGTAAACCTTTGTAGCCTTATGTTGCTAGAATTTTGATCAATCATTTTGACACTTACAATTGTAACTTGTTGTCCAAACCTTGTTAGATTGTCAAAAATTACAATGTCTATTTTCCTTAGACCATTTTGGAAAATCACATAAGCATCCCCATATCTGTCCAAATGTCTAGTTGGATGTTATTATGCTTCCCTGAATCAATGTGGAACTTCCTATTCCCTTTGAAAGGAGTTCAATCACACTATCTAGGCCTAGGAATTTGTACCTAAACAATGCCAACAATGACTGACTATCACATAGAACTTCCTCACACTAATGACAATAGGGAACTAAGGTTTAGGGCTTCACATCAAAATATTCCCATCATGACTAAACCTCAGTTGGTTCCTCACACTAGAAAAAACCGTTTGGTTACCATGTTCCCCACCTTCATCTCATAGTCGGGGGTATGATTTTGAGGCTTCCAATCCAAATTATTCTTCTAATGCCTCTCCTTATTCTGATGCTTCTAATCCAAATTCTATTCTTTTGATTCCTCTCAATTCATCTTAATCTTCTGATGCTTCTGATCTGAACTATTATTCAAGATTCCACTAATTTGACTCCTAAGTCGAGGTCCTCCCTTTCTCTATAGGACCCCTTTATCAGTCACCTCAATGAAGTCTTCCTCCTTTGAAGATTCACATGATTTAAAGTCCTTATAATCAATCATCCAAGTCAACTCCTACGTTGCAATCTATGGACTTTCTACACAATCCTATTTGTTTACCGACACTATATCATCTTATAGGTAAACCAATGCCATCTTCTTCCACTCACAAGATGTCTCAATCAAAGTCTACTTTGTCTCCTGAGTCATCTTCTTCTATCAATCAGAATCCAATTCCTCTTTGGCCCCTAGGTCATTTTGATCATTCCTTACTCTATATTCATCAATCTTCTAAAGATCAATGTTTGCATCCACATCAAACCATTCACAAGAAATGATGTGCTAAGATATCTTTTGAATGCACTATCCCATTCCTTTGTGGACACAATAAGGTCAATCCTTTCCCTCATCTACATCATCAAACATCTTCTAGATCTTCCACACTAGGTAGACCCCTTTCTTCTAATCAACCTACTATGGTCATCAGAAAAATAACCTATACCGATTGATTTCTTTCATGAATGAAGAAGCGATCAAATAATTCATGGGGTTACATGATGGTGTTCCTCTAGAAGACCATGAGCAAGGTTTCTCTTTAGACCTCAATGCATTCGCATATTATGGGGAAGAGGTTGATTCCTTTTGTCAGGAGACCATGGAAGATCCTTGGATCATCGAAAGTGATCCTCCTCTTACACCTCCATCTTCACATTCTTCATTACATAATGAACTGCCTGAGTCTAGCATAGATCCATGGCCCATCTTCTCATTTCCCAATCATTCTTTACACATCAAGATTCCTCATTCTTGGGTCACCTCTTGGTATCATCATATTGTTTTACCTGTGGGTCACCTCTTGGTAGCTCATCATCTTCTTCTATGTGTGGACCACCTCCTAGTAGCTCAAAATCTTCTTTTGTATGTGGGTCACCACCTGGTATCCCATCATCTTCTTCTATATGTGGGTGTTTTCCAACTAGCCCTTCATCATTCTATTCTGTGGGTTATTTCCTCATGGTAGCCCATTATCTATCTATTACTAAGGTCATGTCCTAGTAGCCCATTATGTTATCATCTTGGACCACATCCTATTAGTCTCACCATCTTCTATTTATGGGACACCTTCAGGTAGTCCTTCATCTTCATATCTATGGGGCATGTCCCGGCAGCCCCTCATCTTCTGTTCTAGGGCCACATGCTCCTTGATAGCCCCATTTGTCTTCTATTTATGGAACTCCTCCAGGTATTCCTTCATCTTCCATATTAGGGACACATCCTTGTAGCCCTTCTATATGCTAGTATGTGGGACACCTCTTGGTAGCCCATCCTCTTCAATTCTTGGATTGTATCCTCCTTGTTCATCATATCATCCTTCTATAAATAATAATGGAAAGCCCACCAGCATCTCTACCGTTAGCTATCATCAATCACAAACGTTTGTTTTCTTCTCCCACTTCTCGGGATCATAAGGAGTCACACATTATCTTATAAGAAACCCAAATGATTTCTTCATCAAGCTCAGATCAAAAACTCCAAGAGCTCCGAAGCCCTCTCAACAATGTAAACAATCATAAGGTTCAAAATCAAAGCATGATTCGATAATACACACTAATGCAACCATCAAGTATGGCGCAAAGTACATAAACCTATAGATAGGGAACTCAATCTCACGTATACGAAATCCATGTTTTAATATCATTCGCAATCATTTATTGAATATGAGCGTCACCACGGTCATCAAGATTGGAGATAATATCAATCTTGATAAGACAAACATGCTTCTAGTATCCCTTATTAAATAAATCATGAAACATTGTTGTTGGATCCTATCACGTAGAGTTGACATTGTTGGTCCCAACTTCCCAAAACCAACAAAATAAAATTAAAAAAATCATAAACAGAATTCAAAAATACAAAAAAATGAGAAAACATTAAAACATTACAAAAAAAAATCAAGGGTACGAAGATCAAAGATTGCAATTAGGTATTCTATACACATGGATGTTCTTTCTTCCCTTTCTTTCCATCCATTTGTAAGTCATCTAAAAGATTTTGTGAGAATCATATCGAAAACTGTGCACCATGATGAAGTTTCACTCCAAAGGAAATGTAATAGCTCCAGTGTAATCACAAGAAGGAATCGATCAATCAATGGAAGAACTTGCATAAAAGAACAAAGCTTGTACATAGAGAAAGACAACAGAGTGTCTTGGCATACTCATAAATTTCAAATGAAGGGATACATATAGGGTGCTGAGTAACCCTAGTGCATGACACACAAGCAAACCCTAAACCTAACCCATATATCTGAATGTACTGAATGTCAATGATACCATCATGAATAAGCTCTCGTATTAAGTGCATATGGATCTCAATGTGCTTCATCCGCTGATGCTGAACTAGATTTCTAAAAATTGAGATAGCGCTCGTGTTATCACAATAGATAATGGTAGGCCACCGAAAGTGGATGCCAAACTCTGTTAGAATACCTTGTAGCCAAATAGCCTTTGTGGTAGTGTTAACTGCTCCTCTGTATTCTACCTCTGTAGAAGATATTGCAATTACATTCTACTTCTTGCTAGACCAACTAATAGGACCCGAACCAAGAGAGAAACTATAGCCAGAGGTAGATTCCCAATGATCTAAGTCACTGGCCCAATCAGAATCTGTGAACCCAATCAATTCAATATCCACCCCTCCATAGTAGTGAATGCCATCAATATAGGTGCCATGAATATAATGAAGGTTCCACTTAGCTGCTTTCCAATGCAACTCATGTGGCTCCTTCATGAATTTGGACATGATCCCAACAACATAAGATAAATCCAGTTGAGTGTGATTCCTGTTGATAAAGGGTACCATCAACCAAGGGAGTAGAGAAATACGAAACCAACTTAACCCTGGAAAGAAAAGGAGTAGGAGAAGACTTGCAATCGGACGTCTGAAAATGAGAAAGCATGTCAAGAGCATACTTAGGCTGTGGAATCAAAATTCATGAGTCAGAATGTGAAATCTAGATCCCAAGAAAGTAATGAAGCATATCTAAGTCAGTCATGGAAAACCTGTTAGCCAAGGCGATCTTCACAGAATTAATGATAGAGGAAGAGCTTCCTGTGATCAACAAGTCATCAACATACAGAACAAGAATGAGTATGGAGTCATCTTGCCATAGAATATAAACATTTGGATCAGAGTGACACCTAGTAAACCCTTATTTAAGTAAAAAGGAGTCCATCTTGGCATACCAAGCCTGAGGGGCTTGTTTAAGGCCATAAAGAGACTTTTTTAACTTACAAACAAGGGAGAGATCATGGACATAACCCAGAGATTATTCCATGTAGATCTCTTCCTCTAGGTCACTGTGAAGGAAGGCACTCTTAACATCCATTTGATGGAATTTCCATCTGTTTGCTACGGAAATGGTAAGGGTCAGTCGAATAGAAGTAATCTTCGCAACCGAAACAAAGGTTTTAGTATAATCATCCCCAGTTATCTGGGAGAAACCTTTAGCTACTAATCGCGCTTTAAAATTTTTGACATCTCCATCTATTCCATACTTTGTTTGGAGAACCCACTTACATCGAATGATTTTTCTTCCTTTTGGAAGAGGGGTGAGATCCCAAGTATCATTCTTCATGAGAGAGGAATACTCCTCATCCATGGTAGAATCCCACTTAGGAATAACAGAAGCCTACCAGAAATACTTTGGATCATAATCGGAGGTGAAGAAAGAGTGGGGTCTAACGAAATCTAAGCGAGTATGTCTCATATCCGAAGTATCTCCAACTAAATCTCCAGCACTTTGCAAAGTTTTCCTAGCCCAAAGAGGACCAAGAGGATCAGGCTCTAAGTCGGAAGATTCATCACTAGAGTGAGAAGGTACATAGTCCTCATCATCACTACTATGAAAATCAGAAGACTCAAGGGTTTGATAGTCAGGAGGATCAGGAAGAGGAGCACACTCAACAACATCATCATCTAATGAGTCAGAATCTGAATCAGCAAGCTGAAGAACCTCAATAGGTAGAGAAGTAGAAGTTGAAGAAGACTCATCGAACTTAACACTTATCTCAATATAAAGCTCATGAGAAGTAAGATTCAACAATTAATATCCCTTCATGCCATCAGGATACCCTACAAAGATACAAGGTTTGAATTGTGGTTCCAATGCCTTGCATTTCTTCTTGGGAATCTGAGGCATAACCTTGGATCTGAATACTCGAAAGTGCTCAACATCAGGCATGCATCTAAACCAAGCTTCAAAGGGTGTCATCCCTCTTACTACCTTATGTGGAACATGGTTTTGAATGTAATTATCACAATTCACTACTTTAGCACAATATTACAGAGGAAGAGACTTCAAATGAATCATACAAGTGGTCACCTCCTTAAGAGTACAGTTCTTTATTTCTGCTACTCCATTCTGCGAAGGGCTATAAGCAACTGTATGCTGCAAGGAGATCCCTTTAGAAGTATAGAAATCCATGAACCTCTTGTTTACATATTCACCTCCATTGTCGGTTCGAAGAACCTTAATCGACTGTTCCGCTTGTTTCTCAGCAAGAGCCTTAAAGTATTGAAAATGTTTAAAGACTTCAGATTTAAGCTTAAGAAAATATACCCAAGTATATCGCGAATAGTCATCAATGAAGGTCAGCACATAAAGATCTCTAGTAAATGAAGGAGACTGAAATGGACTAGAAATATCACTGTGAACAAAATCTAAAGCACGAGTAGCTCTCCAGGATTTTCCTTTGTCAAATTTCTTTTCAGGATGCTTTCCAAGGGTACAACCCTAACAAAGACCCTTAGAAAACTTGATGTGGGGTAACCCGTTGACCATTTAATTTTGGCTCAATTGTTCAAGGTAGCGATAATTTAGATGTCTGAAATGCTCATGCCATAGCTTACTAACCTCATTTGCATGAGTGAGCAAGGCAGTGGGCATAGAATCAGAAGTAAAGTGGGAAAAGGTATACAACTGTGAATGGTGATCTCCCTTTCCCTCAGCCACTGTAGTGTCATCGTTAAGCTCACGAATAATCACCGAGTTAGGACCAAATTCCACTCGTATTCCTTCACCAAGGTGATTAATTTGGTAAAATGATAGGAGATTGGTAGAGATATCAGGAACACTCAACACTTGGTTGAATGTTCCCCCATCCATCTCTACCGATCCACTACCAGAAACTGACACTGTCATGTCATTACCCATCTTGATTTGGGACATGCCACAAGGCTCGATGTTGGAGAACTCAACATGCGAAGAAACCATGTGGTGTGAGGCATCGAAATCTATAATCCACATTGATGAAGGAGAAAATTTTCCTACAAGGTCCTTTCCTTTCTTCTTATCATATTTAGAACCTTTTGTAGTAGAATACTCGGCCTTCGGAGCATTTTGTTTGATAGACTCAGGAACACCTATTTGATTTTTCTCAAGTAAATGAGTAAGGTGATCAATTTTTTTTCTCATACACATATTCTCTTTATGACTAGGCTTCTTGCAATAGGAACACAAATACTTGTCTTTTTGTGCTCTAGGCTCAAAAGTCGAAGCGTTTGTGTTAAATTTAGTTTTGGTCTTGGTTTCCTTCTTAGGTTGGTCCTTTCTTTCTTTCTTCTTTTCATTCTTCTTTTCCTTACTAATACTCGCTACAAGGGCATGTGACTTGGACTTGAGAGACCCCATTTGAATGAGTTTGGCATGTTCTCGAATGAGTTGGGATGAAAAAATAGTCAAAGGAGGGAATATTCCAATCCTTGCCCAAGGTAGCTTTTGTTGCGTAAAAAGTTTACACAAAGATAGAATATTCAGGACCTAACTTAGAGAGAATCGACAAGATCAGTTGAGAATATTTCTTCTCTACTTGACATTCCTTTAACAATAATCTAGTGTGGACAAACTTAGAGAAGAATGCTTGTAGGTTTTCTAAATCACTAGGATTTAACCCTAGTAGTTCGTTTTCCAACTCATGCACTCTCATGTCATCTTTTTGTCCAAACATTCCATCTAACATTTTCCATGCAAAATTAGGTGTTTCAGATGACTCAATGAGGAAGAGAAAGTCGGGAGAAATAGACATGCAAAGAAGACCTAAAGCTTCATCACTATGGTTTAACCACTTAGATTTTTTTAGGGTCGTCGTCTAGTTCAGTCTCAATTCCCATGGTGATACGGAATAACCATTTACCCCTTAGTTTCATAATTATTTTCGATCTCCATTCAAAGAATTTGAATGACGTAAGCAAAGGAATTGAAAGTGCATCCATAGTGAAGAGAGAGAAAGAATGCAGAAAAGAAACACAAGAATCACAACCACCCAGGACAATATAATAACCCCCCTACTTTCGGCACTTTATAGTTTAGTGCATTGAAAATAATCGGGTCTGAGCGCACATCTTGAAACACTTGGTAACTCACCTTGCAATCATTCTAATAATGTGCAAGAGAGGAGACTGCAATCATGTTTCGTGGAGCGCAACAAAGTGACACCGTACATAAGAACAATTGCAAAAAACTAGGAAGGAGGCGAAATCAAATCCTAGTTGTGAGAAAAAGCATCTCACGTCGCAAAGGATACCCCCTTGCTACAAACTATGGCGGATGCGCTCACTAGTCGCGGAGCAATAATAAGGGTAAAATACAATGTTTTAAACGAACTCAAGATGAGTCTAAGAGATCTTCATAATGCCGAAAAAGCACGTGGAAGACAAATAGGAGCTCGGAGTGTTACTGCACACTTGAGCGCACGATTAGTAAAAAATTCGACAATAACGCTTAAAAAATTATCGTTTGGAAACGCCTAATTTAGCTAATTTAAAGCTATGGGAGTTAAAAAAATGATAATTAATGTTAATTTAAAGGACGATTTTAAATAATACTAATAAAATAAGGTCAATTTAGAGTCGTAATTAATAGAAATAGATTTAATATAATTAAATCTAATTAATTACGAAAAACTAATTTATATCTAATACAAATTAAATCCTAATTAATTTTTAAATACTTTCCTTTTTTAAATAAATAAAAATTAAATTGTTTCCCACTTATACAGGTCTCCTTGCAAGGTGTTCGGAATCCAGAAAGGCTCGCCAGGTATACGCTTGTATCCCGCATGCCCCGCTCAGCCTCCACATGCTTTGTTTTTCCCTTTTCCCCCCTTTCTTCTTGTGTTTTGTCTTCAGTGATGGAACCGCCGCCCTGCCTGGGCGGCGGTCCCATGACTGCCGCCCAGGACAGGGTGGTGGTCCCGTAACCGCCACCCTGCACAGGGCGGTGGTTTTGTTCACATTTTCCAGATTCCTCTGACGATCACGTCAAACGTAAATCTTCAAATTTACATGCTTTCTTCAACCACTTTGGCTTGCATTAATGTTTTCTGCTCCCTATGAATAGTGTTTTTCCTTTGTTTATAGTAAAAGAGATCAAATGGGAGTTACCCTCTGGTAAATGCATTGGTTATAAATAGCCAGCTTGTTTTCAAGCAAATGGCCCCTCATCCTCTCAATTCTCTTGTTCAGTTTTTCAATTCCTTGCTTAGAATTCTGTTAGTTTCATGTTTTGCTTCCATTGTTGGCATTTTGGAGGTCATATCATCTTCTTGTTTCAAGTCTCGTTTCATTGCTACTGCATGCAGTTAGTTTAACATAGAATAGCTTCATTTCTAGACTAGAATCCATTAAAGTTGCAGGTTTTGTTTTGTCACAAGGATAGTTTCTGAAACTCTTGGTACATTTGTGTTGTATTCCCGTAATAAATCCCACTAGGAATTGCATAGTCAAGCTCTGTTCACTTGCGCTATCCCTCTCCTACTCACATTGTATTCGGTCTATATCCAAAGCTGCCATTGTTTGAATGCTATCTTCTGTTGATACTATCATATACACACTTTTCTGGATTCATGAGGACACGAAGGAACGAGGAGATCACACTGAGGGGATGAAATCACACACAACTAGATTTACCACTGTCTGTAAATGCCAGGTTTGAGCTATCAAAGTTCTAGTTACGACATATCAAATAGAGTAGTGAATTATTTTATTTCAGTTAAAAGTTCACTCTCGATATCACCAGGGAAGCTGTGGGGATTGATAGTTTCTGAGAAACTGTGATTCATTCCTCACTTCTGAGGTAGGATCGAGAGCCTTTCAATTCAAAATATATAGCTGCTTAGATATTTAAGATAAAATCACAACTGCACAGGAAAATAGCCATACCAGGCTACGTTGCTTGTTTTTATTCTGTTATTAGATTAGTTGTTCATTTTATAGATATACTAGAGTAGCTGCTCTTTAATTTCGTTAAAATACGTCATTGAAAAATACAAAAATAGAAGGATGCTTACATAGTGTAAATACCTCTTTTGTAATCAGTTTATTAAATGTTAGTTAAAAGTTGAATCATTTTGTATGACAATCACAGGACCTAGAGAGCCTAGAGAATATATATTTGAACCCATAGTACCTCAACCAAATCTACCCATGACTTTAGCTGATATAGATCAAGACCTTAGGATACAGGTCTTTCGAGCAACAACAAACTTACAAGCAATTAGTGAGCAACTAAGAGGATTAAATATCGAAGACGACAAAGCTTACACATTCTGGTCAAACCATCCAAACTATAGATTGCCTTGATAAAACACCTGAATGACTGTGCAAGGATTCGAACGAGAGAAAACATTTGGTTGCGATCCTTTGGTTCCACAGCCTAACGTGGGAGACCTCCTCATTGACATAGACACTAGCTTACGTATTCAAGTTTCCAGAACACCTGTTAGGTATTCCGAGAAAATCATACAACTTCTAGTTCTAAACATAGAGGCTGAAAAGGCATACGATTACTGGATAGTTGGGAGAAGGGATTGATTCTTCACATGACCATAATAGGTCCACAACAACCATGAACTCACGGTTGTGATCCCCAAGTCCCACAACCCAACGGGCCAACAAACCAGTCAAGTATTGACACCGGCTTACGAACGCTAGTATTTAGATCCTCACCACTCCCGCCAGATATTATAGTACAGTTCTCCGTATTAAACATAGAAGCCAATCAATCTAATATTTTCTGGGCTAGACCAGAAAACCACCCATAGTTCACTACAAATCCATTAAAACCACCTACCACTACTTTTATGACCTTGTCTGGAGATATATACGAAACTCCCACAGGTCACTTCCCACGTATCCAACAACCAAGAAATAGGATCTTGGCAGAGCTCGACATTGATTGGAGCCTCTGAGCAGCCATTATATCTGAATGAACCATTACACCAATTCAGGTTAGGAGGGCCTTCTTCGCCTTAGATTCACAGATTCCATTATTGTGTATTGAGGATTTAAGATTACCCGATTAGCTTGTCTGTATCTATCCACATTCAACATTCACCGGCTGTCTTGACACGACCTCGAGAGGTCAGGTACGAGGAAGAGGTACTTGTAGATTCCCATGATCACATGTTACTTTTCCATCGTACAAAATTGGTGAACCCGACGTGAAAAAAACTAATATCCCTCTTTCTGTTTTCATTTCTTCCATCCACCTTCACTCTTTCCCATTATTCTACGGGTATTCATATACCCCCCGAATATGTCAGGATACGATGCATATGGCAGACCTCTCTCAGGTCTCGAAGTAAACTATAGTCAAACAAATAGACAACCGTCACCCTCACTTTCTACATGGGCTGATAACTATTCAAGTAATTACTTGTCATCACAAACTCCCCCTCAAAGAACTAGCTCAAGTTCTTCATTCTGAATCGAGGAGTTTGATCAGTTTGCACAAACACAACAGCTAGAGCCATCAGGCTCTAACAATATGATGTTTACTGGAGAGTCTGCTTCATCTCCTCGGGTCTTGTTCAGACCACAGATTAGTAGACAGTCAGATCCACTCCCCTTTTTGGATGAGGAGTATTTAGCACGCTTCGCTAAAAGTGAACAACGCTTCCAAAGTATGTATCCACCTATAGGGAATTTACAAATACAGTCTGATACCCTATTCCAGGAGAACACCCCCATTCCTCCACCTATGGGAAATACCCTCGGTGAAGCTTGGCAAGGTAATGATCAATTCATAGCAGGGTATCACACCCCTTTACAACCTCAAGCTATACAACAAACACCCTTAAGGCAAGGCACTGTATCTTCGTCGATGGAAGTCATTTCAGCCTTAGCTGAGAAGGTTAGAGGGCTGGAGCTTGCTCAAGCAAACCAAAATTCATATTTTAGGCAAGCAGGAATCCCCAACCCTCTACATCATCCCAGTCAGGTCGACCTCCTTACAGGAACAGGCACGTTAGGCATGCCTCCTCAAAATCCTTATAGTTATCCACAACAAACACCAACTAGGACCACGTTTTCAAATGCCGCTCCAGTTGAAAGCATGACACCTCCCGGCTTGGCACCAAACAACCCATACCAGAACAATGCTCCTCCTTACTTAAACATTTATTCAAAGTCACCACAAGGAGACATGTTCTCTTCTCCTGGGATGTTCGTTCAACCACAGGGATTCCCTTATGTTCCTACAAATGCATATGCTATGCCATATCAACAACCCATTCCCCCTCAACCCCCTCAGCAAGCCCCATCGATGGTTGAGGCCTACGCAGTAGGGACTTATTCAGAATATTTAAAAGAGCCCCTAGACTTCACCATACGAAGTGTTATGCTTCCAAGACCTCTTCCTGATTTTCCCAAATACAAAGGAGAAGGGGACCCAAATGCACACATTAAAGCCTATGCCACAGCCATATGGGAGTTACTCCCTTGGGATGGGGTTGTCGCTAAAATATTCCCTAAAACCTTAGAAGGTATTGCCCTTGATTGGTATTACAAGAATACCTGAAGCCTCGATACACTCATTCAAACAACTCGTGTCTGAGTTTATCAAAGCTTTTGACATGAACAAATTGTTAAGAACGGGAATCAGGGAGTTCTTGCATATCAAACAAGAACATAATGAGTCCGCTGCTCATTTTATTCAAAGATGGTGTATGGTTCTCTACTCATCAGCAAGTGCTCCAAACATGGATCAAATGGAACTATGTGATTTATTCCTTAATTCTCTCAATAGAGAGATAAAGGAAGAAGTCCAGAAGTTCCCACTAAGAACTTACGATGAAGTACTTGAGAGTGCTCTCTGAATCGACCAAGCAACGATAGATAGTGGTCGCAAGACATATGGGATGAATGGGAAATTAACCACTCCCAATCAAAACACCGCGGCCTATCCTAATACTAGGAATGCTAATCAAGGACCTAAGATCCTTAACAAGAACTGCGGAGTTACAATAGATGGAGTAACTGATCAAGTTAAAAGGGCAAACATTGTAAACATTTCACCACCTGTTAATAATCAACGAAATAACAATTTTACTCCAACAATCAACGTGGTGGATTTTAATCATCCACCATGGCAAACAACAACAATGACAAGTCCAAACACAAAGTCCAAATTGAAACCCAACTGGATATCAAAGTCAAAACCAAAGGCAACAGCCTCAAAATTTTAACTCTAACAACCAACAACCTTATCATAATTTCGGGTCACAACAGATTTTAAATCAACAGCCTCGAAACTATAATCCTAATCTATATTGTGGCTTCCACAAGATTCAAGGCCACGATACTAGGACTTGTCATGAATACAATAAATTCATGCAGCATTTTCCAGAAGATCAAAAACAACTCTTTATAGATATGTTTTTAGCAAATTCTGTAGTACCCATGCCAAATGCTTATGCAGGGGTAGTTTCCCCTCAAAATGCATCCCTCAAGATTTTCAATGACCTGCTCCCAAACCATTCTAACAATAACAGGTTAGATCCTAATGGAACAAATAAGGGTGTCATGACAGGAAACAATGATCATGAAGCTTCAACTTCATTAAATCCACCAGTCGCACCCCAATTAGGAACTCGACCCCAAACTAAGATAGTTGGTTTAGTGGAGCTAGACACCGAACTACCCATAGAAACCATAACAAGAACACAAGATTATTCATCCCAACCTACTCCAAGTTATCCATTGGAGCCAGACAACAGTCAACAAATGTTGGTAAAACCCATAGGCACCTATGATTTAATTAATGATTTGACCAAAACCTTCTCGCACATCTCCTTCTTGGATTTGTTAAAGAACTCTCCCACCCATAGGGCTGCTCTCTTAGAAGCATTAGGCCTTGGTCATTTAATCAACATCACTCCTCCCCTAGAAATGCAAGTAAACCATGTGGACTTTGACATTTATCCTCTAGGGCAGCCAGATAGGGATATGGAATTTATATTCGATATAAGCAAAATGCCAACAGACGCTGAAATTGCACGAAGAGGTGACCCAGCTTTACATTTACAAGTTTGGGTCTACAATAATTATGTTAAACGTGCAATGGTTGATGATGGGGCAGCAGTTAACATAGTCCCCTTCGCTTTCCTTCAAAATTTAGGATATGGAGAGACAAACTGTTCCACGACGTGAAATATGCTAAGAGGTTATGATAGCCTCAAAGCCACTTCGATTGGAACCATAGTTTTACCAGTCACTTTAGGACCCAAGACGGTCCTCACCGAGTTTTATATTATAGATCAGGAAACCAATTATAATATGATCCTTGGTCGGCCATGGATACACCGCATGAAGGCAATCCCTTCCACATTATTCCAAGAAATAAGATTTCTACACTTAGGGAAAATATTTGTGGCACAAGGTGACCCAAAACCCTTCGATATACACCTAGCTGATTTAAAGAAAAGACCAGGTATTCACTCTGAGTTTGAACTTCCAGCAAACCAGCTTGTCAAACCAACTAATTCACAACCAAAAGAAAAGCTGATACCCACCACTGAGTTGGAAATTTCAAATCCAGCTGAGGACGTTCCAATACTCAAAAGTGAGACCAATGTTATAAAAACAGTATCACTGGGGACTACCACAAAAAATTGTCGAGTTGCTGGAGAAAGACTTACCTATTCTCCTACCGTTTGATTCCATGGGTATGGGACACACCCTGGGAATTGCTTCTCTTCCATCAGATGAAATCTTTATGGTAGAAGTAACCGAAGCAAAAGAAATAGATACAACAGATGTCCCAACATCCATTTTCCCAAACAAGTATTGGACTCTCCACTTCGATGGAGCTAGATGTCACTTTGGAGCTGGGGCGGGAGTGATCTTTACTTCACCTGAGGGAAAGATCCTACCTTTCACCTTTAAATTAAACTTTGAATGTACAAACAACGGGGCTGAGTATGAAGCTCTCCTCCTTGGCCTCATCCTAGCCAAAAGAATGGGTGTCGACAACATTAGAGTACTAGGAGACTCGCAATTGGTTGCAAACCAAGTCTCTGAGGTATATGAAACTAGAGCTGAGCACTTACAGCTCTATAAAATAACAGTATTAGATCTAAGTAGGGGATTTAACTTCATATCAATTGAAGCAATCCCACGAGAGCAGAACCTTCTCACAGACTCAATAGCAACCTCAGCTTCCTGTTTCACTCCAAACAGTGAGTTGGAGGATACAAATTTCATGGTATCACTTCATACCGAACCATTAGTGCGTAAAATACCAACAAACTCACTCTTGACTCATGGAGAAGATGAGGATGATTTTTCTATCATGGGTCACTTTGACGATGATAGAGTCACTCTCAAATATCTAAACACCTATGCGGAGCTACACCTTGCTCACCGTATAGTTGATCTTTCCCTAATACCACATTCCTCTTCCTATTTTGGAAATCCCATGGTAGAGTCTCCTCCACAGAAGGATCTCAATATCTATGAGATAGAAAATGGAGAAATCTTGGAGCTACCTCCAGCCCCACCTGAATTTGAAGAAGGTAACGCTTCTTTGATAGAAGAAACCATTGACATAAACATTGGAATTGAGGAAGAACCAAGAATTTTGAAGTTGGGATCCTCGTTAACTCTGGAGGAGATAGAAATACACACCCAGGTCCTCAAAGAACATCAAAAGGCTTTTGCATTTAATTATAAAGAAATGACGGGCATTGCACCACAAGTCGCGGTACATAATCTTGTCACTAAACCAGATGCGAAGCCAATTAAACAGAAGTCAAGACCAATGAAGCCAAAAGTGGCTCTCATGGTAAAAGAGGAAGTAATAAAACTTCTCCAGGTGGGATTCATCAAGCCCATTGACTATTCACAATGGGTATCTAATATCGTTCCCATTCTAAAAAAAAATGGGAAGATACACATTTGCATAGATTTTTGGGATATTAACAAAGCTTGTCCCAAGGATGACTTCCCATTACCATCCATTGACATCATCATTGATGCAACAACTAGATTTGAACTGCTGTCTCTCATGGATGGTTTCTCAGGGTATAATCAGATTAAAATATCTGAACAGGATCAAGCCAAAACTACATTCATAACTCCCTGGGGAACATATTGTTACGTTATCATGCCATTTGGTCTTAAGAACGCCGGCGCTACATATCAGCGGGAAATGACTTATATATTCCATGATCTTATCCATAAAATTGTGGAATCCTATGTGGATGACTTGTTGGCCAAAGCCAAGAAATGTTGTGATCATCCAGAAGTGCTCTGTATCATCCTCTCACGATTAATTGAATATGGCGTCACATTAAATCTAGAAAAGTGCGTGTTTGGTGTGACAGGAGGCAAACTTCTGGGCTACATTATATCTTCACGAGGGATTGATGTTGATCCAGCCAAAATACGGGCTATTCTTGAAATGGTCCCACCCTCAGACGAGTCTGGAATCAGGTCATTTCTTGGGAAACTCGGTGCAATCTGTAGGTTCATCCCAGATCTAAGTTTTTCCATTCATCCAATCAACAATCTATTGAAGAAAGATTATAGTGTTGATTGGACTGAAGAATGCAATGAGGCCTTCGAAGCAGTTAAATGCTTCTTGTTGTCTCCACCCATGCTAATGCCTCCCAAACCAGACCACCCTTTGATCCTATACTCGCGAGCCACTCATGTCTCGCTCACCTGCATGCTGGCTCAAGAAGACAATGATAAATGGGAACGTGCGGTCTATTTCATTAGCCAAACGTTGCTTGATTATGAAACACGTTACACACAGGTAGAGAGAGAATGCCTCGCCATAATTTTTGCAACAAAACGTTTAAGACATTACATGTTAAACCAGGAAACAAGGGTCATTGTAAAGACAGACCATTTACGAACATTTCTCACACAAGGATCTTTATCTAAAAAGGCTGGGCATTTCATAACCTTAATGGGAGAATTTGAGTTAACATTCGTAAACCAGAAATCCATTAAGGGACAAATCATTGCAGACTGGTTAGCCAACAATCCACTAGATGGAGGCGAGCTGGTAGATCTAGACTTTCCCGATGAGTGTGTATACTTCGTCGAAACCAGGCCCCCCATTTCTACATGTCCCTGGTATACTGATATCATCAATTTTATCATGGACCATACATACCTAGAAGGTGCCATGTCACAACAAAGAAGGTGGTTATGCATTATTACCGCTAAATATGTTGTTTTAGACCAAGTACTCTATCGTAGAGCCTTCGACGACATGCTTCTAAGATGCGTCAACATAGAAGAATCCAAGAAGATTCTTCATGAATCCCACAGTGGGATATGTGGAGGCCACTTCGGTGGTCATGCCACCACTCGTAAAATACATTGGATGGGTTACTTTTGGCCCACTCTCGAGCATGATGCAGTGGAATTTGTACGTAAGTGCCACAAATGCCAAGAATTCTCTCACGAGATTCACATGCCAGCACAATCCCTGCAACCAATAGCGACTCCGTGGCCCTTCTCCACATGGGGTCTAGACTTGATAGGGAAATTCTCCCCCTCATCAACCGATGGCCATAATTTTATAATTACAGCCATGAAATATTTTACCAAATGGGTGGAGGCCATGCCTCTCACCACCGTACCAGGTTCGGTAATTGCCAAATTCATTCTAAACCAAATTATCTAAGGTATGGTGTCCCACAAGTCATTATCTCAGATAATGGCACGTCCTTTAAAAATGATGAAGTCCATAAGTTATGTAGCAAGTTCAAGATAAACCATCACATGGCCTCTCTTTACTACCCTCAAGCCAATGGGCAGGCCGAAGCGACAAACAAAACGTTGAAAGCTATTCTCCTCAAAACAGTCAAGGAGAATAAGTGAGATTGGCATCTAAAACTATATCCAGCCTTGTGGGCCCATCGAACCTCAATAAGAACACCAATAGGAGCAACTCCTTTCTCACTGGTATTCGGAGTAGAAGCAGTTCTCCACTTGAGGTTGAAATACCCAGTCTCCGCATCTCATTACAAGGGATTCTGGATGAAGAAGCTTATAGGGAGGCATGCCTCTCTCAACTAGAAAGCCTTGACGAGGCTAGGTTAAATTCCGAATAGTGGCATAGAGCCTATGCTGACCGGATGTGCTGGCAGTACAACAAAAAAGTCTATGAGTGAGAAATATATGAAGGAGATCTAGTTCTAAGACTAGACAACTGGATCGATAAGAAAACTGGTGAAGGAAGAAAGTTCTGGCCCAAATGGTTGGGCCCATACCGAGTCATGAAAGACTACGAAAATGGTGCGTATCTCTTGTGCACACTAGAAGGTGAGGAATTCGGTGAAACTGTCAATTCCTTGCATCTTAAGCGGTTTTATGCATAAAAACATCAAAATCACCACTTATACATTATAGCTACTTACATTGCATTAGTCATTCAGTTGTGCATTCTGTCCATTTCATAAAAATGGTAGTCTAGGAGCCTACTCTTAAACAATCTGTTACAAATTTCTGAAAACATTGGCAAAAGCATTCATATCACATCTCTCCAAGCATCATCAACTATTTTCAAATCTTTTCATCAAATTCGACAGACAAACATTGACAGAAACCATACCAAGGCCTGCATACTTGGCTTTTCTCTTTCTTTCTACTAGGTGAAGCTGTCCTTGCCTACGGTCTGTTCTAGAAGCTTCTTGGTGTCACATCTATCCCTCTTAAATCTCTTGGAATGAAAGGATATCCCAAAGTCATAGATCAGAAATGTCAAAATCAAATGAAATCAAAAGCACCAAGCAAACAAAATATTTTATTTTACACACTTCTTTGCCCCATCAACCTTTGGTGATAAGCCCACATCTCTTACTGGTGGTGTGAGGTTGGGAAAGGAAAGAAGTGCCCTTACTCGCCTATATCTTGCCTTTGGTGAAAAACCCATGCTTCTTACTGGTGGCATGAGGCAGGGTGTGGGGGGTCCAGTCACACAAATTAACAAATCTTGGTATGCTAAAAACACAAATTCACCTCTATTAAGAGAAAGCAAATATCCAAATTCCAAAGAGATCAAATCCTCAAAACCAGATTTTGTCAACCAGGTTGTCATTCATGAATCTAAGTCTAGATAAACTAGAAAGTAAGTGGCTTTCTAAGTGTGGTAGTAGTTCTGAGTAGGGTAGGTGTGTAGGTCCAAATTTGGTTGTTGTTACTAGTTTGTCTGTCTCTCATCACTCCATTTAATCAAACTCATACAACTTGTTCCCTTCCTAACTCTTGGTGTTGAGCCCTCGCATCTTACTAGTTGTGTGGATTTGGGATTGGGGCAAGTTCATCTCTTGATCACTATGCATTCATCATGTTTTTCCAACATAAGAAGAAATTACAAACATTTCCCAAAGAGTTCAAAAGTTTAGTACTACCATATGTTAGTATCATCTCATATCAGCATTACAAAAACATACAGAGTAAAACATTCTATCTACTATCATTTGTTATCCATTGCATACATTCTGAAAAGCATGAAAACAAATATTCTAAAAACATCTAAGTACACATGTGGAAACGAGTCACAAAATTCTAGGCACCAAGAGCCTGGATCCAAAAAGATATATATATATATATATATATATATATAAATCAAGTTTCATATACAATGCCATCATGCACTAGGCATGGTCAAAATGACTCAATGAGCCCAAAAAGTACAAAAACACTCGTATAGACATCTGAAAAAATGCTACAAAAATAGTCTCTCAATCCCTATGGGATCCCTCAGAAGGTGCACGACCACGCCTAGGACTCAGCTACGCCGGCGCTCCAAGTGCACTGAGGGCTCACGGTCATGACCAGTAGCTGTTGTCTCGCTATGAGAATGGCTCCTCCTCATCAGGTGCTCGACTGTCCTATATCTAGCTACCTCCGTGTGGAGAGAAGTCATGATCTTCACCACATACCAGACAGAGGAAAAAACATTAGTGTGCCTACCGGCTGCTGAGGGCTCCCCCACGTCCACGGAAAGCTCAGCATGAGTCTTCTCCGAGGGGAGAAGCAAGGTATCAGTGCACACTCGGCGAATCAAGTCTCGCCACTCATCAGCAGTCGCTGCAAACAAAGGAGAAAAAAAGTTAGAAAACGATCAACGATAAAACCAAGAATAAATAATACAAAGAGAAATAACAAACTAAGGCAACTCTAACTAAAACAAATGTCAAGAGAAGAGTGGAAACTCACTCGGATCGCCAGGCCTCCAAGAAGGATCTCTAGGATCCGTGCCTGCCACTGACACCGCCACCAATTGGTGCCCCTCTCCCATGTCTGGGGAAATGTGATGGCCTGCAATGGACTCGCCATCTCCACCTACATCCTAAGAGAGCAACTCCTCTAAAACCAGAGTCACCCTCTCTGCGCTCCGCTCCGCCCTCTCAGCCTGTAGGATCTCCTGGGTATCACGCCACTCAGGATCACTATCATCCCCCCACCACCCATCTCACTGATCTCCATGTCCTTTGTCTCCTCCTTGGTCTCTCCCCTAGTGAACTCCTCAGACTCAGAGTCCACGTCAATGGGCTCATCACTACTATGAGTGGGACTAGCGGCAATCCGAAGTAAGGGTGCCTGAGGAGCACCAGCTCTCCCTCATGTGCGTACCACCCTCCTAGCCGCAATAGGAGTACCAGGAGTAACAATAGTCCAACCCCGGCCTCTAGGACCTCCCCGAGCCTCACAGATAGATCTATACACTGGCATCACCGGAGGAAGCATGTCACTATAGGGGAGGCCAAAACTGCTGTGGAACTCTGTTAAAGGGGTGTATCTCCAACTTCCCCACCCTGTCTATCAACTGGCTGGTGGTCTGGCAGGCAATCAGTGTAACGGTCTCCTCTCCCCATACCCCTGCCATGGCCTGATAAGGAGTGGCCTCCATGTCTGCAGTGGTCAGGGAAGCCACTGGATGGTGGGGTGCTCTAAGAACTATCATCCCTGTCCACCTCACTGCTCTGACAACCCCGGGATCCTCCACCTCTACACCTCTCCCATATGGGGATGATATGCTCATACACCCAACTCATGACAAGAGTCAGGTGGCTCAGTGACTACCCCTGTAAATGGACTACCCTATATAAGTCATGGTAGGTAGTCCTGAGGATATCTACTCCCCAGGCATAGACACGTCCATGGCCCTCAATCTGTGCAATAATGGGGGCCCAACAATATAAGAGGGTATCCCCTCCCTTGTCCTCGATCATTCTGGATGCAAGGATGCCCATGATAGCCTTGTGGAGAAAGGGAATGTCTGAATCAATAATAGAGTGGATCCTCATGCCCTTCTTCAATCCCATTGATACAACTGCATCTCCCATATAGGTGGCCCACTGAACCACCTGTGATCTAGATACTGTTGTCTTAAGAGACAACTCGCTGCCCAAGGATCGGAACCCCCAGTATACGGTAAACATCCTCCAGGGTGATGGACCACTCACCCCTAACTCCTGGTAATTAGAAGGTGTTCTGATCCACATCCCAATATGAGAACAAGTCACACAATATGTGACTGGTAGGTGCAACATGAGGAACCTGTGCAATCCTCCATATACCAGCCCTCTGGAGAGTATCCCGCTCTACCTGGGAGAGTGCCTCTAACACTACTGAGAGCTAATCACACTCCCTCTCTTGGCTCCATATAATGTACTCCTCATTCTTCTGCATACACCCAAAAACACAAAAAGAAGTGAGTTAGTACTGAAATCCAGTTTAAAAAAACTAGTAAAAACACGTAAAAATTCTATACATGTAAAAACAAGCTAAAATTTATATTGTTTTGGTCCTCTATCATGGACCACCACCCTGTGCAGAGTGGCGGTTTCGTAACCACCACCTTCTAAGGTGGCAGTCCCGTAACTGCTGCCCTACACAGGGCAACGATCCCATAACCGCCGCCCTGCATAGGGTGGTGGTCCTGTCCCACAAACCCAAACGGACCGTAAGCCCTAAAAAATGCTTTAAAACAAGCAAAAGCACCCTTTTAACAAAAAAAGAAACCTACCCTATGGGTGCCCCCCCTAAAGACACATTTAAAACTAACATTTTCAAAAATGATCCCTCTAAGGGAAAGATTTCATCATTTCCACATTTTAGGTTTAAAAATAATAAATCGAGAAGAACTAACCTGAGACTTCACGGGTCGATGTTCCACTCTCGGAGGCATGATCACTATCTCACCATGAACATTTTGACTATTCTCTCATCGAAAACCGTCACCGTGGGTCCTAGAGCTCAAAAACTATCCAATCAATCCGCGCAAATGAATAGTAAAATGACCTCATTTTATATAAATAGCCCTCTTAATTTGATTTTAAATGTCTTTCGCAGGGTTGGAACGCCGACGGAGGTAAGTTCTAAAACCCTGCAGGTAGATGGTAAGTGCTCTTTTCATGTCAATTCAGTCTTATTTCTCAATTTGTTTTATCTATCTGCACTTTAGTTCTTTTTTTAATTTTACAGGTAGCAGGATCTTGGATGGTGACTTTCCAGCACACGGGCATGTCAGGTATAACTCCTAACTCCCCATTTCAGGACCGCCATACTCAAACCCACTGTTTTATGCCTCTTCATGGCTAAGACGCTTCTCCGAGGGGGCAATATGTACGTACCTAAAATTGTAGGGTACTGCACCACCGGAATGATGTTACACATGCTCCAATGATGATACAGGTCTCCTTGCAAGGTGTTCGGAATCCAGAAAGGCTCATCAGGTATATGCTTGTATCCTGCATGCCCCGCTCAGCCTCACATGCTTTGTTTTTCCCTTTTCCCCCCTTTCTTCTTGCGTTTTGTCTTCAGTGACGGAACTGCCACCTTGCCTGGGCGGCGGTCCCGTGACCATCGCCCAGGACAGGGCGGCGGTCCCATAACCACCACCTTGCACAGGGTGGCGGTTTTTTTTACATTTTCCAGATTCCTCCGACGATTGCGTCAAACGTAAATCTTCAAATTTACACACTTTCTTCAACCACTTTGGCTTGCATTAATGTTTTCTACTCCCTATGAATAGTGTTTTTCCTTTGTTTATAGTGAAAGAGATCAAATGGGAGTTACCCTCTGGTAAATGCATTGGTTATAAATAGCCAGCTTGTTTTCAAGCAAATGGCCCCTCATCCTCTCAATTCTCTTGTTTAATTTTTCAATTCCTTGCTTAGAATTCTGTTAGTTTCATGTTTTACTTCCATTGTTGGCATTTTGGAGGTCATATCACCTTCTTGTTTCAAGTCTCGTTTCATTGCTACTGTATGCAGTTAGTTTAACATAGAATAGCTTCATTTCTAGACTAGAATCCATTAAAGTTGTCAGTTTTGTTTTTTCATAAGGATAGTTTCTGAAACTCTTGGTACATTTGTGTTGTATTCTCGTAATAAATCCCACTATAAATTACATAGTCAAGCTCTGTTCACTTGCGATATCCCTTTTCTACTCGCATTGTATTGGTTAATATCCAAAGTTGCCATTGTTCAAATGCTATCTTCTGTTAATACTATCATATACAAACTTTTCTGGATTCACGAGGAAACGAAGAAACAAGGAGATCACACTGAGGGAAAAAATTAACAAAAAACTTGATTTACCACTATCTGTAAATGCCAGGTTTGAGCTATCAAAGTTCTAGTTACAACATCTCAAATAGAGTAGTGAAGTATTTTATTTCAGTTAAAATTTCACTCTCGATATCATTGGGGAAGCTGTGGGGATTGATAGTTTCTAAGAAACTGTGATTCATTCCTCACTTCTAAGGTAGGATTGAGAGCCTTTCAATTCAAAATATATAGCTGCTTAGATATTTAAGATAAAATCACAACTACACAGGAAAATAGCCATACCAAGCTACGTTGTTTGTTTTTATTCTATTATTAAATTAGTTGCTCATTTTATAGATATACTAGAGTAGTTGCTCTTTAATTTCGTTAAAATACGTCATTGAAAAATACAAAAATAGAAGGATGCTTGCATAGTGTAATTGCCTCTTTTGTAATCAGTTTATTAAATGTTAGTTAAAAGTTGAATCATTTTGTATGACAATCACAAGACCTAGAGAGCCTAGAGAATATATATTTGAACCCATAGTACCTCAACCAAATCTACCCATGACTTTAGCTGATATAGATCAGGACCTTAGGATACAGGTATTTTGAGCAACAACAAACTTATAAACAATTAGTGAGCAACTAAGAGGATTAAATATCGAAGACGAAAAAGCTTACACATTCTGGTCAAACCATCCAAACTATAGATTGCCTTGATAAAACACCTGAATGACTATGCAAGGAATCCTTTGGTTCCACAACCTAACGTGGGAGACCTCCTCATTGACATAGACACTAGCTTACGTATTCAAGTTTCCAGAACACCTATTAGGTATTCCGAGAAAATCATACAACTTTTAGTTCTAAACGTAGAGGCTGAAAAGACATACGATTACTGGATAGTTGGGAGAAGGGATTGATTCTTCACATGACCATAACAGGTCCACAACAACCACAAACTCATGGTTGTGATCCCCAAGTCCCACAACCCAACGGGCCAACAAACTAGTCAAGTATTGACACCGGCTTACGAACGCTAGTATTTAGATCCTCACCACTCCTGCCAGATATTATAGTACAGTTCTCTGTATTAAACATAGAAGCCAATCAATCTAATATTTTTTGGGCTAGACCATAAAACCACCCATAGTTCACTACAAATCCATTAAAACCACCTACCATTACTTTTATGACCTTGTCTAGAGATATATACGAAACTCCCACAGGTCACTTCCCACGTATCCAACAACCAAGAAACATGATCTTGGCAGAGCTCGACGTTGATTAGAGCCTCTGAGCAGCCATTCTATCTGAATGAACCATTACACCAATTCATGTTAGGAGGGCCTTCTTTACCTTAGATTCATAGATTCCATTATTACATATTGAGGATTTAAGATTACCCAATTAGCTTGTCTTATCTATCTGCATTCAACATTCACCAGCTGTGTCGACACGACCTCGAGAGGTCAGGTATGAGGAAGAGGTAATTGTAGCTTTCCATGATCGCATGCTACTTTTCCATTATACAGAGACCTCGGCAGGTGGTGAAGGAAACTCACGGCCTCGCAAACCACGAGGAGGGTAGAGAACAAAGGATAGCATTTGTCCAGGAGAGCCACAGAAAATAGAAAACATAGGGAATTGGCAGAAGCAACCACGAGCAGAGAGCTGTAGAGGTCAAAGACTGTCTGACCAAATGCAGAGACCCCAGAACCGACGCTGGTCAAAGATCCACCAACAAACCTAGAAGCAAAACATGTTGAGGCACATTCGATGTAGGTCAAGTGAGAAATAGATTGAGCCTCTATTTTAAAAGAGTTTACAGGTTTGAACACGAGTTGAAAGGAGAGGTAGAGAAGAGGAGCTTGGTTGTAGAGGAGAAAAATTCCAACTTCAACCAAAGTTTTAACCTAAATCTCTGCAAAAAACACCATGCAAACACAAAAAAAACCAAAAAAAACAGAGATCTAAAAAAATTTCCAGTTTAATAAATGATTAAAAAAACCAGAATAAAGAACCTCTATTTTAGCCAACCTACTAGATTTAGATGCAGCTAGCTAAATGTAGCAACAAAACCCCTGAAAAACCCAAGGAGATCTGTACATGCACGAAGAACACAGAAAAAAGCTCACACTTTCCAAGAATAATTTGTTAAGAACATTAGTAATAAAATTCTAGAATATAATGATCGAAAAAACTTGCACGAGGAGTAAAAAATAACGAAACCAAGAGTGATCGCAACTTAGATGATGAATTCACATTTATCTGATCTCATCTCTAATACCATGATAGAGTTTGCAAGAATCATATCAAAAATTGTGCACCGCGATGAAGTTACACTCCAAAGGAAACGTAATAGCTCCAGTGTAATCACAAGGAGGAATTGATCAATCAATGGAATAACTTGCATAACAGAACAAAGCTTGCACATAGAGAAAGATAGCAGAGTGTCTTGGCATACTCATAAATTTCAAATGAAGGGATACATATAGGGTTTTGAGTAACCCTAGTGCATGACACACAAGCAAACCCTAAACCTAACCCATGTGAGATGACCCTCCATATGTGAGTGGAGGACACATAGGATCCCACACACCAACATCATCCACCATTTTCATCCCTTTGATGATATTTTGGTTAGTCTATTCATAGGAATTTTGTGACATTTATCTCTAAGGTATCTGTTTGACCTTGGTATTTCATCACTTTGGTAAATTAAAGAATGACTGGACTCTTAGAGAACATATTACTATCTTCATCTAATAAACTTGTTATAAAGAATTTTTGGGCGTATTTTTTGACGGTAACCAATGTCATCATCGCAATCACTTCTGAATCCTTCCATCAATCCATATGTGGTTCTTAACCCCTTATCAAATCAAGAGATCTAAAATAAATTTTGAGAAAGCAAAACAAAATCAAATCAAAAAGCAAAAAGCAAATTGAGATATAACTCTCTCTTGGGTATTTCCAATAATCTCTACAGGGCTATGGACGCCTGGCTGGCAGTAGATAATTTTTTTGATTAGAATCAAATACATCTTCATCGGGGCTATGGATTTTTGGCTTGCAGTGGAGCAATGTACAACTCTCCTTCCACCCTCCATTCATGAATCAACTTTGAAAATAAATCATTCATATACATTGGCTAGGGTGTCTTTACTTGTTGTCTAACAAATCTTTCGTCCAAGAAGTAATTAATTTCCACATGCACACACTGGATATCGATGAGCCAACATGATTAGTATGTTACCAAGTATATGTTTTTAGATCTTGTTCAAACTCCTACTTTATTTTGTATCTTGTCTCATGATTTGTGCCTTTGGCTAATCACTTCTTCATCTTCTAGCTCCATTTTCCATGTCCTTACATCACAATCACGTTGTTCTTCTTCTTCATTCAGAACATCCATGTATATAAGATTTAATTTTTTCTATGTTTGAGGGAAAAATTTGTCTCTTCTTTCAATAAAATAGTATTCTACTTCTTTTTTATCATGTGTTTCTTTTCCAGATTACGCTGGGGACATGATTTCTCCTTCCTAGCACTTCATTGGTTTAAGTTCATCATCATGTTGAACCTATCCATATTGGCCCTGATCCAACTTTTGTGCATGAAGAGTTTGCCTTTGTATGTTCCATTTAATGTTGGGGCCATCTTGACTATATTATACATACATGTGGCATTTTTCCCTTGTACATCCCATCTATTGTTGTGGGCATCCATGTTCCTTTCTCTTCATGTACATAGTTTCAGAAAAACTTTCAAAATACCAAAAACATTAAAAAATGTTTAGCAAATCACAAAACCATTTGTTTAACTTTTGAAAATCCCAAAACATTTAAATATGTTAGCTAGAAAAATCAAATCATTCAAATACGTTTACATCAAAAACTCAAAAACAATATAAAACTTTCACAAAAATCCTAAAAATTTAGAAAACATCACATAAATCAAAAAATCGGTAACAAGCATGCACACAGTTGAAGTTTTCATCAAATGCATCGTACTCAAAAATCAAAAATCATCCTACCAAACATATTTCTTGGATTCTCACTTGGTCTTGTGCGTGATTCACAGATCATTTGGATCTACCTTCCATTACCAAAAGTAGGTTTGCTTACTAAGTATTTTTTCCCCTTGCACAAACACATTATTTGGGGCAGTATCGTTGTACACGATTTCTTTTCCATGGGACCCATATGTCCTCTGTATATTCCCCTCGCATGTATCCTTTCTTGGGGTACCATCATTAACCTTTGTTGTTAATTCACATAGGTCAAAATCGAATCTTGATAGCAAAAATATTTATACAACTTTCTTGAACATTGTTTGTTTGAGTATGTGTGTTTGTACTTGTTTTCCTTGTTAGGTTAGCTTGTTTACTTTCTCGTATTGCATTACATTTTGTATTTTTCATGGAGTTAGTGTTTTGGTAATGAAAAATTGTTCGTATTATGAATTTTCATGTCATCTTACACTTTTGTTATATGCATACATTTTAATAAAGGATCAATGATGTAGATCCTAAACAATAAGATGAAATAAAGTTATTTACATTAGCTGGATGTAAGCTATTTCCATTCTCTTCATCTTCATTTTCCTCCCCTATCATTCTCTTCTATCCTTCTTCATTATTCCAACTCACTTGGGGAAATAAGGACCACCTGCTACACATCATTTCTATAGATCTGTTAAGAAAAGAATATCTTGCACTTCACAACGATACCCACATGAAATTTTTCAACCAAAGAGTTCATACTGCTATTATACAGGAATTGAGGCCCGCAACTCTACTTTATATCAATATTCGGTATACCACCATATTTCTCCCATTGCAATGGGATTTCCCCCTGCTTTGACCATTTCTCCTCATCTTTTAGATTTTCAATCGACCTCTTTCATCACCCCATCGACACTCGAGGGGGCATCCTTCATTCTACTAATTTATCTTCTAACCCTTCAAAAATTTTACTTTCTTGTACTTGTCTACTATCTTTGAAGTGGCATCACTTATGCCACCGCAAAGAGGGGAGAATGTAGACACCTAGATTTCGATCAAAGCAATTTTAATACATACATTACACTAACTATCTTTACTCCCTCTCACTTTTCTCAAATAACCACACTTTGTTACCTAACTATGCTTATAATTCACTCAGGATGCCACTTAACAACATTTTGATTAGTGATAATCCTCTTAATTATCTAATTGTATGTTAATTAAGCCTCTAATCCTACATTTAATCAATAAACCTTCTTATTGGCTAAATATTGCTTCCAGAACTTTCAAAATCTATCCAAACCCCTTTCAGATGCTCTCAGAAAGCTTCCTAAGCCTACTTAGGGTCCTTAATTAATCGTAAAAGATTAATTATCTCCTAATCTAATCAAAAATTGTATTAACTTGTAAAAAAAATATTTTGGCTTTACCTTTTGTCCCACATGCACTAGGATTATAAAATTTCCAAAACGGAAACCTATAAACACAAGCCTAAGGCATCCCTTTCAATTTTATACCATACTTTTGATAGTTTTATCATATAAAAAACATATGATCTTGAGCCTTACTTCCATTGTTGGAATAGCTTGCTCACCTTACAGCCATTCTTCATGTTTGGTTAGTAGAGGAATATCTAACATAGCCTTGTATTCATTGTTTAGAGAGATCCTTTCACCATCTTAAAGCAAAAACAACAACACAAAATTGATTGCTTAGGATCTAACTAGGTTCATCTTTATATTGAGAAATATAGAGAAGTACAGGTAACATAGTAATGCTAGTTTAATTCATGCATTATTATAGAAATTTATCTCGTTAAGCTCTCATCTTGATGTTTATGATATATTTAGTGATATTATGCAACTACTAGGTGTTAGTATCATTTATATTGTCATAGTTAATATTTTCATGATACAATAAGAATGGAGGATGTAGGGATGGTCATAGTGGAATTGGTAAGTGGTAGATTGTGTGGGATAGGAACCACTAATTGTGTGGAATTTTGGGTATAGGGAACCATGATAGAGGATTCATAAGGGACATGTTCATTTTGGGCTAATTCTTTCTCATTCATAGCCCTATGGAAAAAAATGACTAGTTGGGAGGTGATAACTTCAATGGATTTGGATTATGGGGGATAACTATAAACATATTGAAGAGGGGACATGTCAATGGGGATGTTGGTGGATTTATGACCTATATAGTCATGGAGGGTGGTGGGGTTAACCTTGAGGAGTTCTTGAAAATCCAAGTATCTGTGAGGAATAGTGTGGGGCCCAAGTGCTCCTAAGGAAGTAGCGGAAGGAGGTTTGTTTGGTTTGGAAGGAACAGAGTGATGTTAGACAAAGGGATTGGTCTTGATACAAGGATTTCCTTGAACCACATGGGGTTCATGAGGGAACCATAGGAATAGTGGATAGGGAGGCTAAGGATGAGGTCGTCAAAGGTGTATAAGAAACAAGAGTGAATGTGGATATTTTTTGTGAGGGGTTAGTTGAGATGGGGATGTCATTAGAAGCAGTTGATTACTCCATTATATTATCTTGGGAGTGAGTAACAACATGCATCAAATATACAAGCAACATCTGATGTGAATTATTAATGCAACACTTAACTCAAGAAGAAGAATTTTGTTTATCTTGTTTTTTTATAGAATGTGAAGAGGGAAGAGGCTCAAAGGGAACCTAGAGAAATGAATGCTCTATGGATGGTTTCAAGTGTATTTAAGGATGGAGTCCTTGATATACCCAAAGGTACATGAGGCCTAAATCTATGATGACCATTGGTACATGGCCTGATATAGGGGCCTACCCCTACACTTCATACACCGCATCGATGAGGGTGTCTGGTGCTTAGCCTATATTCCAATGGTTAAAAAAATTATTACATATCCAAAACACCGTGAGGCTTCCTTATTGGGTGATGAAATCCCAATAGCTTCACTTGGGTAAAAAAAATTAGATGTGTAGATTATTTGTGTGGTTTGATGATGTGTGAATAAAATGTGAATGCAAAGTGTTACCACCTAATTAAGTTATGTGATCAATCAAATATGAAAGTTTGTTTTAGTTTCAAACCCAAATATGACGTTTGATGAAGACAAGAAAGAAAAGGAAGGGAAGAATGATGCAAGAAAAAAAAAAAACAAAAAACAAAAGAGGAATACCTGGATATGCTTTTTACTTTTCCAAATTACATACGCATTGTTGAGATAGCAAGCGAATTCCCAAGCACACAAGTAAAGAACTCCGACCTGTAGAGTTAGTGGAAAGAGGAAAATAGGATATAGAATGGGAATTGAAAATGAATAAGGAACTCACCAAAGGAGGAGGTGGGTCCCACCGGGCATGCCAGAATGTTTGAAAATTTTTATACCATTATTTCAAGTTAATGAAATAACATGCTAGAAAACAAGAAAATCCAAAGATGGGAGGGTTTAAGGCTACCTCCAATATTTGATAGTGATGGTGATGGAAGACGAGTGCACAAATCCTTTCCGCAGCAAGCTTGATGACCTATGCAACAAAAGGATAGTTACACAAGACAAGATTAGTATATTTATATGGTGGGTTGCCTGACCAAATCCCATCCTGAGAAGTGATGAACTTCCTAGGAAGAACTTCATCCCAATTGTTTAGAAAATTAATTGAAAATAAGGAATAAGTAAGATACAAAAGATAACCAAAACAAAAATGTTTATAAATGTGCTAAAAAATACATCAAATAATACATACAATGATAAATTGAGACAAATAATGGAAACCATACACAGGTCGATGGCAACCAGAGGAAGTCGATGGCGATCCATAGCAATCGATGGTGGTCAGAGAATAGAGAAAATCAAGAGGCTGAAAACAACAAATCTAGAATAGGCTTCTGGATTCTGAAGATGTCATGGCTCAGGCACAAGGACACGGGAAGGAAAGAAAAAACATATTGCAGGAAGATGTGATAAATAGATGAAAATGTAGTTGGAGAAGAGGAGGTTGACAGAGACTAAAGGTAGTTGATGTCAACTATGATAGAAAAGTAAGGTTCTCATATGTCTTTCAGGAAGAACACAAAGATTGAAGTATCTAGGTATTACAGGGATAAAGAGAGACTGATAGCAGAAGAGAGATGATGCAAGAAAACAGCTGAGGAAGATTGGGTCGATGGTGACCAGGAACAATCAATGACAACTGTGGATGACTTAGTGTTTGGTGAGGGTTTATGAGTGTCAAATGGGCTATGTGAAGAAAAAAAAATCAAATGATGTGGTTGCAGAATTATAAAATTACGAATGGACATGCAAATGAGTGATGAGGAAGTGATGAAAACAAGATATGTCTTCCAAGAATCTACAAGCTCCAAAATTCCAAAATGGTAGAAAAATTCTCCAAATTAGCTTCAAGAGGTTGGTGGCAGCTCACAAGAGGTCAAGAAACTTGCAAAAAATTCAATAAATGCCAGATCTCAAGAGTTTCATCCCTCTAGGAAGAGGGTGATGGTGTATATATAGGGTCTCTAATGACTTATAGGGTCTTTGTTGATTGCGAGGAGCCATTGATTTTCTTATGTGGATGATGTAAAACTCAAGAGATGAGGCCTAATTAGGTTTTGATTAGAGCTAGAAGTTAATTTGGTAAGTTGAAAGAGATATTGAGTTGCATAGGGATGGAAAATAGTGGTTGGATGGGGTGGAAATGCATTTAATAAAGGCAACGGTGGTTGGGAATATTAAATGGGGATAGATGGTGAGTCTAGAAAGGACAAATGGGAGATTTTTAGATTTAATTAAGGTAATAATATGTTTAGGGATGGCTAATGTGATTATGGGTTATAAGGGTAATTAGGGAGCATAAGGGGAGATGAAATAATGTGATAATGGAGACTATTAATGATGGGATAGGATCAAAGTGATGAGATAGAATTAAGATAGGAAAATAGAAACTAAGGGAAATAAATTTTATTTAGGGGGGAAATGGGATTTTGAATAGGGACATGGGTGTGATTGTGCACAATGACAACGAAGGGGCGATCAAATGCAAAATGGGGGGCTAGTGAACCAAATTTTGGTGTCTATACCCAGTCTAACACCATTGATGCATATTATGAACCTCCTATTTATGACACTAGTGATAGTGAGGACAAAGAGTAAATACTTCCCTATGTTTCTCCCGCTAATCATCCACTCTTAGACACCCCTTGGGTATTAAATTAGTTCCATGATTATATGTCCCGTCATCCTTCTAAAAAAACTTTGACCCCTATAATAACTCTGTCATCCCTACCATCTTCTGCGCTAACCTCAGCAGTCGACAATGGTCCTTTTGCTACTAGCATGACCATTGTGGATCCTGCACCCAAAGAGGTCACCTTGGATACTAGGGTGTTGGAATTGTGCCAAAATAGTTCTAGGAAGCATCGAGACAACAAGTGATACATTGGCCTAGAGATTGATGTAGAATACCATGGCCCTCTCCCCACTTTGGATAATGACGAGGTTATCCTAAAACTCCTATATGTATGAGAGGATAAGCTTCTGCGAAGCCATGAAAAACTTAGGAATTTCCCCAAAACACCCATGCGCTTTGATGATTATGTCACTATTATCAATCCTTGTTAGGACAAACTAGATAAATTTCCTAAGGCTCCATACCATTTCGAGGACGTAAATTCTATGCTAGATGAATCTACCATTAGTGTGCAATTAGATGATGATCCCTCACATGTATTCATGCTCAAGGATTGTTTCCCCCATTTATGTGAGTGTCACATTCAAATATTCAGAAATAACAAGGAAGTATTTGCATGGGGATATGCCAAAATTTCAGGAACTGATCTCGAGATTGTCTTTCATAATATCGTTACCTATCCTGATGTTGTGTCTATCCAAAAAAAGATAAAGAAATTTCCTCCTAAAATCAATGACCTTTATCATGAAGAAATAATTAAACTGTTAACTTTTAAATTCATTTGCACAGTATACTATTCTGAATGGGTTTGTAACATTGTCCCAATTAGTAAGAAAGTTAATCACATCATGAATGTGTCTAGTACGTATCCCAAATTGAAATAGATGCACCTGCCACTAATCATTGGTATGCAAAAATTCCCCAATTTATCCAACATCAGACTTATCCAGATGGCACAGAATCACGAGAATGATTGTGCATACGTAAAAATTATCTCAAATTTGTGCTCAAATATGATGCACTATACTATCGAAACTTCAAAGGTACCCTACTCCTATGCATTAATAAATATTTGGTTCCCCTTTTCTTAGAAGAAGCACATGGGGGCACTTGTGTTGGCCATTGTAGTGGTCATGCTACTACCCACAAATGTCTATGTATGGGCTACTACTGGCCTATACTAGAATGTGACACTCATGCTTTCACCAAGAAACACAATCCTTGTCAATATCATTATAATTTATTCTCCCCCTGATGAGCTTCAATCCATTTCCGCTCCCTGGCCCTTCAACATATGGTTATTAAATTACATCATAAATCTCCCTCGATCTTAGGATGACCATATCTTCAATTACTGCCAGAGAGTATTTCACCAAGTGGGTTGAAGCCATGCCCCTCACCAACATGTCTAGACTTACCACCTCCAAATTTTTCCTCAACCATATCATTTTCCTCTTCAAAATTTCCCACACCATCATATTTGAAAATGGGAGTTTCAAATGCAAATAAATGAGGAAACTCTACACTAAGTTCAAAATTAAGAACTGATTCTCGACACCCTATCATCCTCAATGTAACAAACAAGTTGAATCTATAAACAAAATCATCAATAAAATCCCCCAAACGATGGTTCGTGAGTCACATATGGATTTTCATACCAAATTATATCCTATATTATGGGCATAGTGCACTAGTGTCTGCACAGCCACTTGAACAACGCCTTTCTCCCTTACTTACGGAGCTGAAGTTGTCCTTCCACTCAAGGTGGAACTTCCTTCACTTTGTATATCCCTCCATGTAATAATTCCATATGAATAAATCCATGAGGCACGCCTCCATCGACTTAACATCCTTAAGTAGATACGTGATCATTCATATACTGGTAATAAAAAAAAGCAGCACATGGCTACGCAACATAATAAACTTGGTTATCCACGTACTTTGGACATGGGTGATCTTGTCCTCAAACTCAACTATACCCATGATAAAGAAGGAAAATACACTCAGAAGTGGTGAAGTCCCTACCTCATCACAGATATCATCGGCCCTAATACAAATCACCTTCAAACCTATGAGGGTCATATCTTCAAAGAGACAACAAACGCCCAATTTCTCAAAAATTTATATGCATGACAGATTTCGGGATTTTTAGTACTCAGCTGCCATCACCCGTATTTTCTTTTCCAAAATCACTACTTCATCAACTATCTTTGACAATGTTATTAACTCTTTCACCTTGGCCTTTCCTATGTAATATCTTTGGTCTTGTGCATCCTTTCCTAGGATCATAGCCTTACTTGGATTTATTTTTATCTTATAGCATATACCTCACATTTTTTTGCAATTTTTAGTGTTGTTATTTTCCCCTTAGGCTAATCATTCATGTTCTATTTTTCACCTTCAGATTCTAGGACTGTACCTTCTTGTAGCTTCTACATTACATTTTTTTACATTTTTCAGTGTTACCACCCACCACTTGGCTTTGAAACAATTTTGACCCAATATTTCTGAATTCACGACATCTAATCCCATAGGCCCCTAGCTAGGTGATTTATGTCTTATTTTACTGATGATCCTCTAGTGTTTACTTTTAGTTTTGCTTCTCCAGGGTTTTAGTAGCATGGATTACACCCATATGTAGCAAGACAACCAACACTATCAGGTACACATTGGTGGGTATGTTTCATTTTACCTAGTCCTTTATTCACATTCCACACTTCCTTTAGATTTAGGTATTATGTATCATTATTTCCGCTGACTACCCCATGTTTCTCTATTTTGAAATGTAGTAATCAATGGCTGGAGCATATGTATAAACCTAATTTGTTACGCTTTCTACTTTCATACATGTTACTAATAATTTATCTTCTAGGTTAGAGGTCAATGTTATCCAATTTTGCCCTCCGGAAAAAGTTGGACAAAAAGGACCTAAAAATACCTAGACACTAGACAGAGCCCCTAAGGATGAAATTGGCTTACAGGTAGTTTTCCGGGCTTCAGAAGTGCTTTGAATGAATTCAAGAGTGAAAGTCATATTGAGGAATTTTTTCCTCTTCTGATTTTTGACCCTTAAGAATCAACTTGGAAAATGATGAAATGCAGGCCCCGTGCGCCCACATCTAGCCAAAACGAGTGAAACCGAACACAAAAAATGACAAGCCTTAAAACCTCTCATATGCACTCCTATCCAAGCCTCTGATACGAAGAAATCCAAAAAAAATCTTAAGCTGAGGGTTCATGGAACAAAAATTTTGCATTTAGGCCTTGATAGGTCATCGAGATGAAAAAGAGCTTGGCGAGTTGGAAGTATGTATTAATGGGCCGATTCAAAGGAGAGATCATCGAGTAGGTTTGTATTGGTGGCCAAGTGAAGCATTGAGACATCGAATGGCTCAACGATTCAAGTGAACTTGCCACGGGAAAGTTATGGGAGAAATATCAGGTGTTCGAGCCAAGCCATGAGTCTAAAGAATATCTTATCAGCTTGGCCGAACTAGGTAACCGCATCTCGACACATGCAAGGGTCCATGTCATGAATGATAGGCTCACAAAGGATGAAGGTATGAAGGCATAATGAGCTCACCATGGGTGAGCTATGTAGGAGATGGGGTGAGATCATTTGATGGAGACATAGCTTGGTTATTCATGGGTAGGCTTGGCTCGCATATGGAGGTCATGGAAAAGGAATTTGGCTCACCAACTTGGCAAGTTGAGTTAAATTTACAGGCTGAGCCACAAGCTCGGACTATGCAATGATCACGCCACATATGGAATGTTGTTTTCTAAACTGGCTCGAATGAGTAAAATGGTGAGGTCATAGGAAAGACTAAGGGTCGAGCTCCCCGAGCTTGGCTAGTGGATGCATTGGCGGGCGATGCAAAGAAGTCGAGGTGCTCGTCAGAAGGAGGGCTTAGATCAAACAATGCAAGGAGAAATCAAGCTTCGAAGGTTTGAGCTCTGTGTGGGGTTTGAGTAGCTCATGAGCCAAGCATGTATTCATGGCGGGGAATTCTGTGTAAGGAAGAAGGAAGAAATCTCAAGAGTAGAGCCGATTCAGCAGAGTTTTCCAAGGCCAAGAATGTGAAATGCAGGCCAGATGGACAATACAAGGTAGCTTGGATTTACAGAGTGATTTGTTGGGGTCGGATCACCCTCGATGAGGCATTATCATGTGAAGGTCGGCATGGTGCTTGGGCATCAAGTGAGATGCGAAGTGGGGGGCCCTAAATCCAAAAATTTTGGACTTCAGGGTTCAATTGGTTCAGGATCCTACTTCAGATTTGGTGGGGTATAAACTCTGAAGTGGTGAGATCGACATGTCTAAAGACATTAGGTCTGAAATTCCAAAAATAGTGGGTGCGTGCTAAGTTAGAAGTGATTCACAGAACTCGAGAGTTGGGGACTTTAGATGTATGGCACTTCGGGATTTTACTTTAAACATTGGGTAGGAAGTACTCCGAAGCAGAGGGGCAACGTTTCTGAAATTGCAAAGGCCTGAACTCCAAAAATGAGGCTTCGGAGGTCAAACTACTCGACTGATTCAACATCCAACATGAGCGGGATTTCAAAGAAGGGATGATTTTAGAGTTCAGGGGTGACAGAATTTGAAGGTGAGGCATGTTCCATTTTGGAGTTGGCAGGCTTGAGAAATCTGAAACGTTGATGGGGAGAATTGTGAAGCAACAAAACTCTTGCCAAAATTAAAAAAACCCACAGAGCTAGCACATAGAATGCCGAGTTGGCTCACTGGAATGTTAAGTGGTAGGTGGGATACATTAGAAAATGAGCTCGCACTGAGAAAATCAGGGGTAGTGTGCAATGAACTAATTTCCATTGAATTCTTTGGCTTGGTAGGTGAAGAGTGGAGCTCAGTGGGTAAGGGAAGGCAAAATGGTGGCCCATCTTCAAAATTTGATCACTTTTGTAATTTTAAACCATTATTAGCAAAAGTACTCAATGGAGAGGATTTTTAGATGGGAATTAAATGGTGGATGCAAAATTTAGTAATCAGGTGGGTAGGTGGATGGAACCCTGACAAGAAACCTAGTGTAACATGATGACAACTTCTTCCATACTCTGCCATTTTTCACAAAATTACAAGCATTGGAAAGCTAATCTCGAGTTCTACAACATGACACCATATAAAATTTCAAATTTCAGAGGTTTTACATCTCCAAAAATCAAGAACATCAAGTAGTGATGTGTTTCATGGAAGTCATTAATGAGGTAGGTGGGAAAAAGTCATGATAAAGATGCAAGAGTTAGAGACTAGACTCAAGTACAATCAAAGCCAATTTATTCTTGCACAAGGAAATATCATTAATCATGAATGGAATTTTTCAAATCTTCCATACTCATTGTAAGATTCAAATTATCTTTTTATAGGTTTTGGAGGAAACTCCTCTCTCTCTCTCATGTGCAATGAGGATGGTGTAATCAACTTGAATTTCCAATCCTTTCTATTATAGAACTATGTTTCCTAGCTCCCTTCAATGGTGGGTGAATGAAAATTTGTTCCGATGAATGAATTATGAACCAAGACTTTAACTTACATTAATTGGAAATGAGAATCTGATTCTAAAAATCCTATGTTTATTTCTAATCATAAATGACCTTCATTAGACAAGTATTGATGCCCTTTTCCTCAGGAATCTACCAAGAAATTGTTTTGGAAGTGAAAAAAACCCACAACCATGAGAGAGAGAGGTTTAATGATGTTATGGATTTTTGGATGCAAGTTTGGGATCAGTTGTGGATGCGAGATAAAGTTCCACCCATGTTAGTATCGGTACGAGGGAACATGATAGCCGAGGAGTAGCGTCATGTTACAGATGTCATCCTGATTGGGGTCAGACGCTACCAGACACGTAGTTCAGGAGCCAAGCCTGATGGTTGCCCTCATTGACAGATGGGATTCAATGACTAACACATTTCATTTTCCGATGAGTGAGATCACAGTCACCTAGGAGGATTTGTATAGGATTTTGTGGTTACCGATAGTGGGGATGGAGGTCTATTCTATTACCTCAGAGGCATATAAGGAGTTGATGTTGACAGTGTTTGGTGAGGTGTTTGGTACAGTTTTGGTTTCATAGTGCCAACTTGAGTTATGGAGAAATGTATAGGGCCCATCCTGAGGAGATGAGGTTAGTGGTTCTGATTATGGAGGTAGTTTTTTGTTTTACACTCCCAGATGCGGAGGGTGGGATATTCCCATGGGTATTGATGGGGGTTCTTCACAACATGATGGAGGATATGACCCATTTTGCACGAGCACCAGAATTCTTGGTACAAATTATACATAGAGTTATAGGCCTATGAGAGGTTACGACGGTTCATCCTATGTTGCACATTTCTACTACACTGTTGGGCATATGAGAACATAGTGTGTGTGTGCGTCCAGTTTGTATGCCTCGTCCAGATGCATTTAAGGTGGGCTTGGTCTGAGTAGGCTACAGGTGATGGGTACCTGTTGTTGGAGAGCATTGGGTTGTTAGGGCTACACACGATGTAGCATATTACATGTGGGCGTTGGAGGGATTATCTGGGGTTGACATTATTTAGAGGTCGTATGTGGGCTTCCCATCATATAGGAAGTTGGTAGTGGAGCTAGATGAGCTACAACTACTTAGATGGATAGAGGGACGCCATGTCAGGGAGCATGAGATGATACCTATAGATAGGGTCAGATGATAGTTTGGGTTGCCATAGGATGTGCCTCTACCCTTCCCATAGTATAGGAGGGATGACGTGGAGAGGCCTATGCCTCTACCATAGCTAACGGTGCCGATAGGGTAGGAGGAGTAGGTTGTAGACCAGTAGATTGATGATGCCAGAGTGACAGATAGATATAGACAGTGGTGGAACATCACAGCTACGGGAAGTACCACCGAGGCCAAGGCAGCCTGACTTAGCCACTATCATAGTTTAGAGGGATGCCCTACAGGGGCAGGTGACTACCTTGGTGACACAGTTGGGGATAGTGTAGAGGAGGCTGACAGGGTCAGAGGCACAGGTTTCTACTCTACAGGAACATGTAGTAGCCCTTCAGGCCCAGGTTGAACAGGGATAGGCACCCGCATAGGGTGGAGATGGAGATGGGGTACAGGTGGCCACCCTACAGGCATAGGTTGCAGGTTTACATGGCCATCTGGCCATTGCAAAAGCACAGATTATGGCCCTTCAAACCCAGGTATAGGCACAAGCACCCACACAAGCTCAAGGACATGGTACCATTTTACAGGCAGGGGCAGGACAGGGTCCCATGGTATAGGTACAGAGTCAGAGACCGATGGCACCACCATAGACAGTACCAATGGCCAGGTTCAGGGATGCCCTAGGTGAAGCAAGGTACTATTAGGATCACTTGATGGGCGCATAGGGATAGATGTCCCTAGCTATGCAGAGTACAGAGCACAGTCAGGCCTCAAGTGAGAGGACCATGTCTCACACTCATAATGTGGAGAGTACAGGGGGCTAATGAGCCTCGAGACAGGGTCAAGGGCAGAGGCCACCAATTCATAAAGGCCATCTCCAGGTGAGGTACCCGTAGAGGTCAAACTGAGGCCCATGGATGGTGGTGAGATGCTAGCAGGACGACTAGACATGTAGAGAGGAGGAGACAGGTGAGACTTAGCCCAGAGGATATCATGTGGGGTGACGATTAGTCACTGGAGATGATCATTGTATTTATATATATATATACCAGCCTACGTGTTGAAGATAGTGAGGATGTATATGCTGAGTGATTTGAGATATTTGTATTTATTTGTATCTGTGTACATATGTATGGATACATAGACTTTCTCATTTATATAGATGATGATACTTATGGTATGGATGGTGTACTTGTTTTAATTTCCATTATTATTTGTGTATGTGATGGAAACTAGGTGAATTATGCATGATTGAGTCGAGGTCTTGTAGGCATGGTTGAGTCAATAGGCATGATTGATAGGCATAGGCATTGCTGAGTTAGGTCAATTAGGCATGATGGAGTTTGTTATAGGCATGATCATAGGTGATAGATAGGCATAGGCATGATGGAGTCAGGTCATAGGCATGATGGAGTCAGGTCAATAGGCATGATTGAGTTATGGTTTATGGTTTTGTTTTAAGTTCCAAGTTATTGGTAACATGGAAATAAATGATGATGTATATGCATGTTATGGTTTAAGTTTCCAAATATTTGCTATAGTGGAAATGTGAAAATGATAAATGAATGATGTGATGATGTGGTAAAAATGTTTATTAATTGTTGCTTGTTTGGTTTAATTTCCAATTGTTGATATAAAATGGAAACGAACTAAGGTAGGATGTGAATAGGAAAATGAAGGGGAAAATAGGTTAGGGTGAAGAGTGGCCAAGCTAACCTTCAAGGGCCCATGCCCTCGAAGTGCTGCCTACATAGCCCCAACGAAAAGGGGCCTCAGGCCGATGTAGTTCTCCCATAAGCTAGGGAAGATGATGAATTATAAAGGAATGGGTTGGTATATTTTAGGCATGATTGAATGTAGGTCATAGGCATGGTTGAGTTTAGGTCATAGGCATGGTTGAGTCATTTTAAATGTAGGTGTCGATGGTCTGGTCATGTATAGGATAATCAATAAGTAATGAGGAAGGTGAATGGTAAGAGGTGGTAAAAGAGCCACTTAATTGATAAGAACCCTAATGAGTCTACCATACCCAAGATGGGCTTATGAATGTAAGACCCTAAAGGAATTGCATAATGGACTATTCTAAGGGTGAAGAAAGTCACATGATCACGAAATGTCACAGTTACGGAAAGTCCCTTGAGTAGAGAGAAAACTAGGGTGAAAAGGAAATGAGGTGAAAGTGGGTGGTTTAGTGTAACTTAGTGTACGACTGCATGTTTACTTAGCAAGAAACCCAGGATCAAAAATAGGCAAGTCCATGACAAAAATTTCATCATTTTCTTCATTTGTTTTTTTTTTAATAGACTGATCGATGTTGGAAGTCTATATGGGATGAGTATATTATCTCCTTGAGGTCTTCGTGAAGCTGATCGATGTGGGAAGCTTCTGGATATTTTTATTGTATTTTTGCAATAACTTTATATAGTTGTCCTTCAAGGGAGCAGTCTATTTATAGTGGTGAAATAGAGAGAAGAGATGTCCCTTTTTGAGGGAGTCATCTTTTGCTGGAAGTTTGACTCAAGGAGTTGAATCCCATTTTTTTTTGGACGTTTAAGTCATGGACAAGACTATAGAGGAAGATTAGGTTCTTGTTTAGAAGACAAAACCATAGTACACAGGGGTTAACTATGAAAGAGGTGGTTTCAAGTGATGAACGACCATGGGATTCCATATTTTAAAAAGATGAAAAGTATCCATGAGAATCATGCTATGAGTAGAGTTGTGGTACTCATATTGAAGATAAGGTTGAAAGGTGATGGGTAATCACATGATTCTTGTTTAGTCGTTGATCCTCAAAAATGGGTAATATGGAAGGTGAACAATGCTCAAGGGATGAGCGATCAATTGACAGAAGGTGATATAGGACTTGATGTCAACAATAAAATGGTCGAAGATGCAAGGTGCATTGAGAGGCTCAGGTTCAGGTTTACCTTCGAGTGAAGACAAATGATAAGCACCTGATCCATAGGCATGGGTAATGATATAGGGTCCAAGCCAATTAGGAGAAAATTTTCCCCATTTACTTTTCTCTTCTTTAGTTACATGTTGATTTTCCTTCAGGATGAGGTCACCGACCTGAAAGGTTCATTCATGGACACGTTTTTCATAGGCACGTTTGATACATTTTTGGTAGATTTGGAGATGGTCAAGAGCATTGAGATGACATTCATCTAATAACTCAAGTTGTGCCAAACGATCCTGGTGAAAGTCATCATCGTTGAGCATGTCTTGTAGTGAGATGCAGAGAGATGGAATCTGGACTTCGAGAGGCAAGACAACCTTGGTACCGTAGACCAGAGAAAAAGGTGTGGCAGCAGTTGAAGTGTGAATACTAGTGCGATAAGCCCACAAAGTGAAAGGAATGTGTGAATGCCAATCCTTGCCAGTATCGTCAACTACTTTCATAAGAATTTTGTTCAAGGTTTTATTGGTTGATTCTGCTTGGCCATTGGTTTGTGGGTAATAAGGTGATGAGAAACTGAGTTGGATGCCAAAAGTGTCACACAAACTTACGTAGGGTTTTGTTTTTGAATTGCTTTCCATTATCAGTGATGAGATGGTGAGGAACACCAAAGTGAAAAATGATGTGATGGTTGATGAATTCACATATTTTCTCAGACTTTTGTAGAAATGAGGGGAATGGATTCTACCCATTTAGTATAATATTCAGTAGCGGTTATAATCCATTGATGGCATTGTGAAGAATGGGGATTGATCTCACCGACAAGATCTAAGCCCCATTGAGAAAAGGGCCAAAGGTCTCGTGTGACCTGTAAGGCATGACTAGGTGTGTGATGAAGATTAGCATGTTGTTGCATTTTACACAATGTTTGACATAGTCACAACAGTCACGGTTTAGGGTTGGCCAATAATAGCCAAGGTGAAGAATGTGTTTAGTGACAGCTAAACCACTAAAGTGGCCTCCACAAATTCCATCGTGAACTTCCTTGATGGTGTAGGGAATTTCAAGAACTTGTAAGGCATCGTAAGAGAATACCATCAAAGCCACGCTTATAAAGGAGACCACCCATGATGACATAGCGAGAGACACTTTTAAGAAAGGCACGTTGTCCATTACGAGTGAGATCAGTAGGTAGAATGGAAAGGGAAAGATAGTCTGCAAACTACTTATACCAAAGGTCACGTGGGTCAGGTGCAATGGTTCTGATGGAGTAGACCTCACGAGGTAAATAAGAGGGTGATTGTAACCTTTGTATTGTGAAAAATATTTTAGATTCGGACAGGTGAAGTGGGTATCTGAGAAGCCAAGCAGGCCATGGTATCCACAAATTTATTGGTAGAACGTGGGGTGGTTTGAAGTTCGTAATGGTCAAAGGTAGTCAAAAGTATGTCTACATGATGTTTATACTTTTGAAGTATTTCATTACGACACTGGTATATACCATTGACTTGGTTTACGACCAGCTGGGAATCACCAAAGATATTGATTGACTTAACATCTAAGGCATAAGTATCCTGGAGACCCAATACGAGTGCTTCGTATTCAGAAATATTGTTTGTACAATCAAAATCTAGTTTGAAAGATAAAGGCATAGGTTCACCATCAAGAGGAATGAGGATAACACCAGCCCCACCTCCACGCTGACACTTGGAGCCATCGAAGAAGAGTGTCATTTGGTAAGTGGTTTCGTCTAAGGAGAGGGTAGCTATGGATTCATCTGGGAAATCAAAGTTAGAGGGTTGATTCTGGAAAGAGGTGCGTCTGCTAGTTGGTCAGCGATGGTTTGGCCCTTGATGGATTTTTGATGATGAATTTGAGGTCGAGGTCAGCAAGAAGCATAAGCCAATGTGTGGCACATTGATGTTGATAGGGTTTGGCGTACATATAGTGTAGGGGGTCAGTATTGGTAACAATGAAGGTTTTGTGGTTGAGTAGGTAATGGTGGAGTTTGGTGGTGACAAAAACTAAGGCTAAGTAGAGTTTTTTGGCATGGGTGTATCTAGTTTCGTAGTCCAGAAGGGTATGGATTATGTAATAAACCACTTGCTCTCTGTGTTGCTCGTCATGATGAGCGAGCATGACACCTAAAGAATGGTCAGTGGCAGAAATATATAGGTAAAAGGGTTGGTCATCCTTAGGAGGAATGAGCACTGGTGGTTGAAGAAGGTATTGTTTTAAGGCATCAAAGGCTTTATGGCATTCATCATCCCATTTGAATGAAATGTCCTTCTTGAGAAGATGATGAAATGGTTGACAATGGTCAGAAAGCTGTGAGATAAAATGATGAATGGATTGCAACTTACCTTGCAGGATTCGAAGTTGATGGAGATTAGTAGGTGGAGGCATTTCTAGAATAGCCTTTACTTTAGTAGGATTGACTTCTATGCCACGCAAAGAAATGATGAAACCAAGGAGTTTTCCTGAAAGTACCACAAAGATGCACTTCTTTGGTTGAAGATGAACACAATACTTGATGAGGTGGTCAAAGATGACCTTAAGGATGGTCAGGTGTTTGGCTCGATGTTTGGATTTGGCAAGAAGATCATCTACGTAATCTTCCAATATGTGATGCATGATGTCATGGAAGATGTAAGTCATGGCTCGCTGATATGTAGCACCAACATTTTTAAGGCCAAAAGGCATGACTCGATAGCAGAAGGTCCCCCAAGGAGTGATGAAGGTAGTTTTGTGTTGATCTTCTGGAGCAAGTAATATTTGATTATAACCTGAGAAACCATCCATGAGTGATAGCATTTCATGGCCAGCGGTGAGATCAACTAGTTGGTCAATGCCTGGTAGGGGAAAATCATCTTTGGGACAAGCTAGGTTGAGGTCATGGAAGTCCATGCAAATGTGGAGTCCCCCTGTCACCTTTGTGACAGGAATGATGTTAGAAATCCATTGGGGATAGTCAATGGGTAGGATGAAGGAAACTGAGAGAAGGCACTAAAGTTCTTCTTTGACCAGAAGAGCAATGCGAGGATGCATTTTCCACAGCTTTTGTTTGATGGGTTTGGCATTAGGAATGGTTACGATATTGTGGACCATGATTTTTGGGTCAATACCAGGCATATCGGCATAGGACCAAGAAAAAGCATTGCTATGGTCCCGAAGGAAAGAGGTAAAAGCTTCCTGTTCAGCAACATCTAAAGACTGACCTATCTTTAGGATGTGTGGGTCATCCTGAGTATTAATGTTGATTTCGATAGTGATTCATTCAACATGGTTTGTGTCTCAGAGGGTAACAACTGGTGAATATAAGAGTCTTCCGCACCAAGGTAGGTGAGGATGGACTCATCATCCTGACATTGAACAACATTAATAGAAGGTGTATCATCATCGATCATGTCAGGATATAGGAAGGGGAGAGAAGAGGGAGCCTCACCATCACGTTGATAGGTCAGAGGTCCCAGGGAAATTGTGTTTATGAAAAAAAAAGTTAGGAGGAATAGATTTGGGATCTATGGACTCCGTGGGTGAAGATGGTGACGTGGGTGAATGAGGTGGAGAAGGTTTGTCTTCCTCAATGAGGTTGACGTGGGCCTTCTTGGGAGGTGGTGCAGAAAAGCCAATGCCACTACGGTCATTGTGTTTATGGGTAGTGCAGGAAATGACAGTATGGCAGCCCTGTTCATAAAAACTGAAGCCAAATCCTTTCCATGCACAATGGTGGAGGAAAGTGTGGGTGAAGTGGTGGTTAGTAAGGGATTGTAGGTCAGATGAAAATGGTCATGTTTGGGATGGAGGTTTGGGTGAATAAGTGGCAATATCAAGTCCCCCATATGTTAGATTAGTGTGAAGGTGGGGAGGACCATAAGGAAAAACCTCACCTATGTGGTAGTCATAACTAGGGTGCTGGTGCAGGTTCCCATACTCTTGCGGAGTGAGGAATGTGTTGATATTGTATAGGTGGTACTCCCCCAGAGTGAGGCATTGAAAAACACCTTCTAAGGGATCAGTAGTTGATATGTGGGTAGCGGGGATAGATGACTCGCTAGATGATTGGGAAGCAGATGAGTCAGTTGTAGAGGCTACGGTGGTAGTAGGAATAGCAGGGTTAGATGTGGGAGAGGTGGTGGCAACATTGGTGGATGGGCTTGTGGGTGAAGGAAAAGTGGGGGTAGTGGTAGATGCCTTGACTGGTACAAGTACATCATTGGGCTGGTAGTAACATGTTACAGGTCTTGAATGGTGATGGGTTGTGGGGATGGTGTAGTTATGTCCCTCATGCTCAAATTTTACACAGTGGTGTAAAGTTGAAGGGACACAACCCATGACGTGAATCCAGGGTCTTCTGAGCAATAGGTTATACTTGGAATTCCCCCTCTAAGACGTAGAATAGTTCTGGGACAATGTGAGGGCCTACGTGAACATGAAGGATAATAGTGCCAAGGGTGGAGGTGATGGCGTCATTGAAGGAGTGTAACATAACTGGGTTATTATGCATACAGTTAGAAGGAATACACATTTGATTGTATGTGTGGGAGGAGATGATGTTAATGCTAGCACCACCATCAATCATGATGTGTCGTATGCGTATGTTATCGATATAGACAGAAATGAATAGGGTGGGATCAGGGTCATCTGACTGGAGAGGTACAATCTCCTCTTCAGAGAAGCTGAGGGTGGTGACTTGAGGAGTGGTCATGGGGGTAGAAGGAGGAGCTGATTTGGTTAGTGAGGCCACATGGTGAGGGGTGATAATCGAGGCCACTGGTGTGGGGTCATTGGGTAGAACTTCAATGGATTGTAAAACCTCGATAAGGGCTTGTCTGTGGGATTCAGAAGTCTGGACGAGATCATACAAAGACATCTTTAGAGGAGACTGATGTAATTGTTTTATCATTTGCATGATGGGTGACCCCATCAGAGATAGGGTATGTAGGTCCATGGATGGTGATTTTGGGAGTGGGTGCAGATGGTATATTGGGTACAGGGTTGGTTGATGGGCTAGTTGCTTTTTCTTTTCCTTTGTCTTTCTGAGTGTGGGTAGCAATGTGAACCATGTTAATCTGAGGGGAGGTGGATGGAGAGGGTGTGTCATGAAAGGTATAATGACATGAGGGGAAAAATCCTAGTGGTGGATAAGAGCCTTGTGAAATGAGTAGGGTGCACTGACATTTGGGTGGTGGTTTGGCCAACTCTCTAATACGGACCATGTTGATCTCAAATTTTGGAGGTGGGAAAAATGGTTGTGGGGGTGGAGATACTGATCATTGAATGGGTAAAGGATGATGATGTATGGTGACAGGTGAAGGTGGAGCATGGTCCTCATCAAGAAGGTCGTCATCATCAAAATTTTGTTTAGGAGGACAAAGTTGAAGAAGAACGGTCTTCAGAGCCTTACAATTTTCAACATCATGTCCTGGCACACGATGATAGGCACAAATCTTGGTTTCATCAAACCCTTTTGGTTTGGGTTTGAGAGGATCGTAAGGTCAAAGTGGTGGTAATGTGATGATGGAAGTCTCTAAGAGATTGGTTAAAATGTTGGCGTAGGACCCCCGCTAACGGATCACAATGGGAAGTGAGTGTGGGTTTGGGTATAGGTGTGGCTGATTGTGAGGGAAGAGGCTTTATAGGAGGGGGAATGGGTTGGTCTACTAGTTTGGTATGTGGAGTGGTCTTAGGTCTTGCTGGCATCTACTTGGGTAAAGGTGGGGTAGAAGAGCTCTGGTGATGGAAGGTTTGGTTGGTTTGACTACCTTATTGGAGGGTAGTGGATTCTTAGCTTTGGGTTGCACCTTCTTGGGTAAAGGTGACATGGGAGTATGGGATGTAGAAGGAAAAACAGATGGTGGAAGAGGATGGGTTACCCATGGGGGAAACTGAGTTGTGGTGGAGGTGGTTGGTAGAGGTTGGGTAGGTGGCATTGGTTGAAGTCGTATAGGCAAGGTTGGGGTTATAGTAACTGGTGGAGGTATAGGTGGCAAGAAGTGCATGGGTGAGGGTGAGGGAGTTTGGTTTTTGGGTGAATGAGGTGTAACAAAGGCTCGTGATGTAGTAGTAGGTTGTTTAGCTTTTGACTGGCCTTGGGTATGAGATTGTTTGGTCAAGGTTGATGGATGAGGCCCTAGGATGGATGGAAGGGGGGAAGGTGACAAAGGTGTGGTAGGCGAGACCAGTGTACGTGGCCTAGAGGGTTGGGTTTTATTTTTAGGTGGGAGGATAATGCTGTTGTGGACTTTGGAAGATGGCTAGGTCCAATCTGATAGGTGGGTGAGTAAGGCTTGATGTCGGCATAACACCCAAAGTAGTGATGGGTCTAGATACGGGTGGGGGGATAAGTGTGGGTAGGTTTTTAGGTTTGGGAATAGTTGTAGTGATGGGTAGAAGTTTGGATGGAGGTAGGGATGATGAAGAGGAATTCATTTCAATCGGCATGGTCAGTGTAGTTTTGGTTGCTGAAAATACCTTTGGGTAGATCGTGGAAGTATCTTCAGGAAACATTTGCATTTGGGTCAAAATGGGGAGCCGAAGATGTCCCCAAGAGCATGGAATGATCAATGTAATCCAAATGATTGACCAACCATGAAAATGGGACTACTAAAGAAGAGGATGGAATGGGTTGGGTGGAAATCCCTGTAAAATATGTCTGTGAGATAGGGAATTGGCTGGCCTCAGATTCTGTAGGTAAGAGAGCCGAGATCATGTCAATAGGGTCCTGGGATGCTAGGGGAGAACTATCCCTGATAGGTAGTGACATGTCTGAAGAATCTCCCATGGGTAGGAGAGATAATAGGTTGGGTGAGGTAGACTTCTCTCTTGGTGGAGGAGAAGGTGATGATGATTCTCTTGTGGATGGGAGAATAACAAGTGTTGATGGTTCAGAAGGTTGGGAAGCAGATGATGACATGACATCGGTAGAAAGTGTGGGTTCCTCTGTGAGAGAAAGGGGAGATGAGGGGGACTCCTCTGTGGGTGGAGGAGTAGAAGAGGTATGCTCCTCTGTGGGTGGAGGAGCTCGTGCCAAGATTTCCTCAATAGATGAAGTAGGTAGGTTTTGAGGAATAGTTGGCATGATATCAAAAACTGTGTGAACCTCATGGACATTGTTGTCACTGGATGAAGGTTCGCTATTTTGATTAGACGATGGTTTATGATTAGGGAATGGATTTTTGAAGATGTGCAAATTCTGATTTTTGGCGCATTTGGGTTGTCTACGACAAGGTCTCCATTGTCTATCATCTCTTGAACAATGTTTTTAAAAGTTATGCAGTTACCATCACTATGTCCTTTAACGTGATGATAATTACAGTAGTCATGTTCTTTATACCATGTGGGCATAGGACGAGTGGGATTGAAACCCATGTATGAGGTTTTATGGGAGGAAGTGTAATGGCTCCAACTTTAAGAAGTTTTTCCAAGACTGAAGAATAGGGCTCTCCGATCGAAGTGTACTTCTGTTGCTCCCACTGGAGCTGAAAGGCCTGGACAGGAGAAAGATTGGAAGAAGGTTGGGCCTGATTAGAAGGATGAGGTGGACCTGCCTTGAGGACTACCACGTTGGCAGATCCTTTGGGATTTGAATAGTTATTTTGGGGTTTTGAAGATGAAGAAGAATCATTTGATTTGAATGGGGTGTTCTTGTTCTGTAATTGGATTTTCTTTTCTTCAATGGCATGAATTTCTAGTTTTTGGGCCATGGTGAATGCTTCATCAAAGGTTTGGAAGGTTTGGACTTGCAGAGTTGGTGAGATGTGTCTAGCACAAGCTCTAGTGAACAACTCAATAAGTTCAGTCTGAGGTAGTTGGAATGTCAATTGGTTAATAAGACTCTGCCAGTGGGTAACGAAATCTGTGATAGATTCATCTTCATACTGTTGGGTTGAATAGAGATCGGTCATGGTGACTTTCTTGGTAACATTGATTGAAAAATGATCTAGGAAAGCTTGGGCTACTTGATTAAAGGAATAAATAGAATGTTCGAGGTAGTCCACTATACCAATCCAATGTTGGTCCTGTCAGGGACATTGGGAAAGTTTGTAGGAGCAAAGCGTCATTGTGGGCGATTAGATAACACCCATGTTTGAATGACCACAAGTGTTGTTGTGGGTCTTCTTTACTATTGAAGTGATTGAATTTAGGCATTTCCCAATGCACTGGGTAAGGATGAATGGGAATAGATGGATGGATAGGCTCATTACAGATTTCATCATATGTTAAAGAATTACGGGAGCCAGAAACAGATGCTTCTAAGGTCTGCATCTTCTCCATCATCATTTTAATGAGGTCGTTAGTAGGTTGGGATGAATGGGTGCCCCTGTAGAAAAAGGGGGTTGATGTTGAATGTATGAGGTAGGTGGTATGCTGGTGTATGGTGGCACTGAGTATGAGAACTGCATAGGAGGAATAGATGTGGGTGGCACATAGCCAACATAAGCAATAGATGAGGTCGGGGGTTGTTGGTAGTATGTGTATGTGGGTGGGGTAGTCGTAACAACTCTAGTGGCGATTGGGGGTAAGGATTGTGGGATAGAAAGGATGAGGTTTTGGAAAGGGGTGTAAGTTGCTGACACCGGAGGTGGTTGTGATGCAATGGGTATATGTGAAGTGGCGGGTGCAGATGAAGCTATACTCATAGAGGTTGTCAGAGGGACAATCGATGTCGCAGGTGCGTGATGATGACGTAGATGTTGTAGTTATAGTGGCTATGTGGGATTTAGCTGAGACACCACAGGTGATAAAGTGGATGATGGTAGTGCGAACTAGTGCTAGCTGATGCAGAAGTGGGGGCTAGAGCAGGGGGATAGATATGGGCATGTCATATATTAACTATCCTGAGGAATCCCAGGTGGAAGAATGAGCAAGGTAGTACTGGAGGGCAGTGAGATTCTGGTCGAGGAGTCTCACAAACTCCTCATCACCGGTAGTGATGGGGATAAGCTGAGTCAGATCCATAGGTGATAGAATGGATGGTGGTGATGGACTAGGTGGGAGTGGTTGATGGCTGGCATGAAACATGAGGGCATTAGTTTGGCTGCGAGTCAACACCATGTGAATCAGAGTATATCAGGTGAACTGTGCTCTGTAAATGACACAGGGAACAACAGAGATGGGACAAAACAAATTCTGGGAGGAAAAGTTGGTAAATGTTTTGATTAAAATAAAAAATAGAGTGACCGATGCCAGTCTAACTGACCGATGACGGTTAAGGGGTGACCGATGTCGGTTACAGGAACCGATACCGGTTACTATGAGAAAATGATAGTTTCAGCAAATGAGGTAAAACTGATGATTGTCAGACAGGAAAGTTGTATTTGATGACTGTTATCAGAGTACAAAGAGTACAATGATACACAGAGACTCTAAACAGAAGAGAAGATGAGATAAGTGTCTTTTGGGTAAATTAACCAAAAGAACAAGGAACTGATGCCTGGTTTGGTAAACCGATGGTGGTCAGATATAAACTGACGGTGGTCACTGGACTGATGTTGGTTACTGTGAAATCTGAAGAATGAGGAAAAAATGAATTTTTGTGAATTTAGATTAGATGAATAATCAACCCAGAAGTCTGGGGATGATAAGATGAGGTCCTGACACACTCTGAGAAAGTCAGAATACTCCAACTGTGATGGTGGAGTGTGAAAGGAAAAAATAAAAATGAAGAATCATATCCTCACACCTCAAAACACAAGTCAAGCACAAAGCTAAGAAAAATACGTAACCCAACAAGTGATTTTAATGTGTTTAGCTTATGCTATTTAAAAGACTGACTCGTGAATTTAGAGTAGAGTTTTTGGTTGGGAAGGCTTCCTACGAAGAAGGAAATTCTAAAGGTGAGGTTTCAGGTTATGTTATGGTGGGGGTGGGCCATTCTCTGAGGTAATGACTGGACAGAGATAACCAGCTGGGTGCCCACTATTGTCAATCCTCTGATCATGTGATCATTGACAACTTCTTCCTGGGTGGGATGTTGTTTAAGAAGATGTATATATTTCAATTTGTGTAGTTTGGCAAAGAGAGAGAAGAAAGAATGTGCTTTTCTATGATTCAGTTATGTCAACCATCAGCTGGGCATGACTTCCAGCATATAGGTTGCCCTCATTTTTAATGTGAGCTAAAATGCAACAAATCAGAATGTTATGCAAGTGTTTTAAGCCCAAATCGAAGTGTGATATTTGATGTAGCAAGTAGTGAATAGGAAGAGGGATGCTCTTTCACTAATGCAATACGAATGAAAGAAAAGAAGTATTCTTTTTATAGCACCAAAAACATGATTGCTTTTAGACAATAGAAAGAGAGGAAGATTCCAGAGAGGAAAATTAATGTGTAAGCTTTTCAGAAGGGAAACAAACACACAACTTTTACCTAGGAATGAATAAAATGCAAGGAACCCCGGATGGGTCCCACCGGGCGTGCCAAAATGTTTCACCATTTTCTTTAAGTTTTTAGATGAAACAGATAAGGGTGTGGGCCAAGGAGGAATACCTGTTGTGATGGTCGGTTTGAAGGTTCATTGCGCGTGTTCTGACTTCTTGATCCAATGTTGACTGTGAGAGCTTCCTTTTGGCTAGGAGGAACTACCTGAAATACACAACAAGACCACAAAAAGAGGATTAAATAATATATGTCAGTGGGCTGCCTAGCGTGTGCTAGATCCAAGAAGTGTGATACTTCCTCGGTGGCAGTCAACCCACTATTTAATACAATTTAATGTAAGAAATAACATAAATAAATAGAATCCTACTGTAGTTGATATGATTTAGGTATCTCATCCAAATACAATAAGAAAATCTAACATAACAGGCTAGGCTATGATCAGATCTGGAAATAAGGTAAATAACTAAGGTGTTGGAACAGGTCAGGGTCAGATTCTGGGTCACTTGAATCACTTAAAAAGGGTTATTGGGATCTGGTATTAGCAGGACTGCCAAATACAGAGACCGACGTCGGTCTGGTATGACCGACGATGGTTTAGTAAGAACCGATGACGGTTACTACGGGCTGGTAATAACTCAATAGTTCATGGTTTTGGGGATTTTTCTGAGACTAGATCAGAGATGGTGAGGAGTTGGTTTAGGTCTGGGGAGATGTTGGGAATATTCAGAGGTACTCAGGAGTAGACAGAGGTGATTAAAAGGGTTATGAGTGATGGGAATGGTCGGGTTCACAGGAAGGAAATAGTGGTGGGGTGAAAATATAACTGATGGTTGATAAAAAAAGGTGAAGAACTCTTATAAACTGAATAGAAATGAAGTGGTGCAGGTTAGAGACACACTTACTATTGTGTAGGTTCAATGGCTGGGTGGTGGTGATGGTTGATCGGTGAAATGGTGATCAGTGTCGTGGCAGTGCTTCCCGGAGTGCTCCTGTGAATGCAAATACCTTCTGATCAATGGTTGTGTTGGTTATGGCTGCCTGGATGTGTGAAAGAGCTCTGGTTCTTGCTTGCATGTAGATCTCCTTTGCTCCAAAACTCGAGAATGTGTCTAACCTCTCAAACAAGGTTACCAAAATGGTTATATGGTAACGACGATGGTTTAGGGTTACCGGCATCGGTTTTGGGTTGACCGGCGTCAGTTAAGGTGGGATATCCTAGGTTGCCTAAAATAGCAGATCTTGGCTATCCTCTTCCAGATTTTTCTCATTTGTGTTGGGTCTAAATGGAACGTTGCACTTAGATACGTGGGAATGTGGTTAGAGGAAGAATAGGCATGTGCTTTTAGGGTTATACTAAGTCTTAGTTCATTAAGGTAAGTAGGGCTAAGTCTTAGTTAGTTATGGAAACATGCTATGAATAGGTCTATGGTGAGGTGTCTAGGTGAGGTGGTGGGGTGAGGTGGAAATTGGTTTTAATTGAGGTAATTAAATAATGAATGAAGTGAGGATGAGTATTAATTTAATTGTAAATAATTAAATTAATATTAATGTGGGGTATAAGGGTCATGGTTAGGTGAATGTGTTTAAGTTGTTGGCCATTTCCTTCAAATTTATATTCTTCCTTTCTGCTAAGTCATTCTATTGTGGAGTATAAGGAACAAAATGTTAGTGAATAATGCCTTGAGTTCCCAAAAATTCAGAAAACTCATTGTTGAAGTACTCCCCCCCATTATCAGTACGAAGGTTATTTATGCTACTAGAAGATTGTTTCTCAACCAAAGCTTTGAAGACTTTGAAGTGTGAAAAAACATCACTTTTGTACTTGAGAAAATAAACCCAAGTACGCCTCGAAAAATTATCAATAAATGTAAGTGCATACTTAGCTCCATTGCAAGATGGGGTAGGAAAAACCATCAAGTCACTATGCACAAGCTCAAGTGGTGAAGAAGCTCTCTTAGACAAATTCTTAGGAAAAGGATCTTGGTGTTGTTTCCCTAATGCACAACCATGACAAACACCCTCAAGACAAGAAACTCTAGGAAGACCATCTACCATACCATGAGTGTTCAACTCCTTCAAATATCTGTAATTGAGATGTCCAAATCTTTCATGCCAAAGCTTACTCTTAGAATCTGCATGAGAAACCAATCTTGTCCCTATAAAAGAAGTGTCATCAAAACCCTCAAAGTGATATAGTCAAGAACTATGATCAACAATACCTTGAGCAAAAAGTGAATAAGGCTCTAAATAAGTTCTTACTTCTGCCCCATGTGGTGTAAAAGTCATTGTTTTCTCTTGACCAGAATGACAAATTTGATATATAGAAAGTAAATTTGTAGTGATGTTAGGAACATATAGTGTATCTTGGATATTACCACCATCAAGTTGTATATCACCTTTTCCCTAAACAGAAAGAAAGGAAGAATCTCCAACCTCAATTTTGAAAGCAGAACTCAAACCTAGAGAAACAAAAGACTCCTTAGAAGAAGTCGTGTGATGAGAAGCACCAGAATCTATAAACCAATTGTCTGCAAGTGGTGACTGAGATCTTCCAATAACATTAAGTGTTTTTCCATGCTGATTAGAAGGAGGTGGAGTGGAGATAGAAATTTTGTGTTTCTTAACTGCATCCTCTAAGGCTTGCATTCGCTTATAACACCTATGTTCTTCATGATTACTACCCCCACAAAAGTAGCATGAATGGCTAGACTTATTCTTGGATTTAGAAGAATCCTTGGGTTTTAAGTTGTTTTCTTTGGGTTTAGGAGCATTTTGAGATGGAGAAGGTGTGGATTTGGTTTTACTATTTAGTTTTCCCTTGCCCTTAGGATTAGATGCAACTAATGCCTTTTGAGAGGTGGAAGACTCAAAGTGAGATAATTTGGATTCTTCCCTAGTAAGTATTTCACAAAATGTTTCTAAGTTAGACATTTTGAATGTGTCACCTAAGGCATCCGTGCTAGAGAAAAATTTAGAAAAAAAAATTTGGAATGGTCCTCTCAACTTGGATAGAATCAAGTAAACACTCTTCATCTTTCTTATCTCTTCCATTCCCCTTCAATTATGTCAACAAATGCTTGAACTTGGTAAGATAGTCTATTATTGTTGGAAAATCTTCAGGATTAAGAGAGGAGATCTCAATTTCAAGTTGCATGGCTCTCATGTGATCCACCTTACCAAATAAATCCTCCAATTTCTTCCATATTTTGAAAGGAGAGTCACACTTTTATAAATGAAATAAAATATTGTTACTTACATAAGTTCCTATCAAACCCATACAGTCATCAAATTTACACCGGTACTGAAATTTCTCATATTCTCTAGTGAACATTGGTTGTTCTGAAGAAGTTAAAGCCCATAATCCTTTTCGCTTAATTATTGTTTTCATTCTTGGTTTCCATGTGTGGTAATTATGTGTTGTTAATGGTTCAACATGATCTAATGCAGAAGTAGATGCCATCCTAAAAAAATTACCAAAAGAAATGCAAGAACCAAACAATGCAACAAGACCCCCAAACAATTCAATAAGAGCCCCCCCAAATTTTGGCACTTTATAATGAGTGTGTGTTACAATATGACACTTTATATTTATAGTGCAATTCTCAAAATAAATATTTCCAATGGAAAAAATACGAAAAAACAATCACTTTTGTAAAAAAAAGGCACTCAAAACCGAGTTACCGATCAAAAGTTACAAGCTTTTCAATATTATGCTCTACTATTTATTTTAGTTGTCACTAAAATGGAATAAAATACTTTTTTGCCTTCACCACACAAATAAAATGAAAGGGGGCTAGAGTTAAGCACCTACTAGTAGGAATCACAAGCTTTAAGCCCTCATATGAATGTGGAGGGAGTAGAAAAACCCAAATCCGATCTTGGAAAACTTGAAAAACCCAGAAAATGGTTTGCTGGTTTTCCTTCACAGTTGACACGAATCCCGAGGTAAACTACCACTATTCTCTGCACAATAAAAAAACCAAAAACTGACTGCCTCCTGAAATGGTCGAGTTTATGCAGTCAATCTTAGGGTTTTGCCACCTTTCGGATCTAATGGAAGCCTTTGTTTTGCATAAAAATACATGCAGCAACAAAATACGAGCAAATCCTGAAATATATGAATATATTAAAAAAATTATTTACAAAATAAAACTTATAGACGGATGTCAATAGCAATCTCCTGCTCTGATACCATAAAAGGAACAATAACCAGATTGTACCAAGCTAAGAACATAGATGTTAATCAAATACCACGATCAATAAGATGAAAGTAATTCACCAGAATAACTTTACATAAATCTTTGCAAACAAATGAGCAGCAATATCATATATTATTATGGAACTCAATGAAATACAATGAGAATGGGCCTTGCTTATATAGGCAAGGAATAACAATCTAAGAACCAATCAAGGTCATAGATCAAGCCATAAATCATGGAAAGAACTAGTCAAGTCCAAGATTTATGAGAGAACTAAACATCAAGGATCTAGTCAATACCATAGATCTTAGAAAGAACTAGTTAATACCATAGATCAAGGAAATAACTATACCTAACAACTAGATAATATCTCCTAATATCTAAATAAATAAAAAGAAATATCCACACACATAAGTGGGTGAGGATAAATAAAATAAAGGTAAATAATGTACCTAGGTGAACATGACCTAAGGTAAATACCTACTCTAACATTTCTTGGCTCGAGGCTATTATGCCCATTCCATCTATTGTGCACCAATGTGTCAAATTCATAATTGAGTTTAGTAATTCATCATTATTCAAAGAATCCCACCTCGGACCCATTTACCTATTCTTTCTCAAACTTCATTCCCTACAACTAGTGTACCTCCCACTCCAGTTAGCATTATTCCTAGTTCACCTACTATTATAATTACTCCTACATATATTGATGATAGCCTTACAGTTTTGTCACACACTCCTAGTGCACATCCCACACTTTCATCACCAGCTACTATTCCGCACATATCTCCTCAACTTTCAGTGCCCATTACTCACCCTCGATGTATTTGTAGGTCTCATTGTTCGTCATATGGATAGGCCATCACATGGGGTTTATGGTACACACCACACGTCTAGGTATCCTCATAGGTATATTTTACATTCTACACGAACACGCCTCTTTAAGCCACAACTTTCCTCCACACATAATCACACACCCAATCTCACATGATACTAGTCCCTTGATTCATGATCAAATGCTTCATTCATTCACAATGGCATATAGTGGGTCTTTCCTCAACATACTCATTAGATAGACCCTGGGCTACTCACACACTTGGGGGCATCCAACTTCCCCTTTGTTTATTGATGACACACTCTGTTTATAGGTTCAACTTGAATGTTGAGGGAGCATCTACATACCCGAACCTCACTTTGTACATACACATTGGGGATAACCTTGCTTCCCCTCCCTAGTTATATAATATACATTCATCAAAAGCACTAAAAATAAAAATATTCCCCCCTATGGGGCATTCATGGATCACCCTTCCTTCTCTTCAGAGAATATGTTTTCATTTGTGCCCTCAAGGGGCTTAAAAATCAGAAAACATTCAAATAATATACAAACCTCCATAAATATTAACATCGTTCTTGCTTGGTTGCTTCTATTGCATGCTTATATTATTCATTTTACGCATTACTTATCATGTTAGCATGATACATAGTATGTTATATCTTTTTTCGATACACATGTGCATTCACATGGTACATTGAGTTAAATGCAAGCTACACACATATTTTTACACGATGCAGGATGCTTGGCACTACTCGCTACTAGTTCTTCCGCAACTTTAGGGGCATCCACCTTACACTTTCTCACATATATGTGTTATTATTCTAATCTTTGCTATTTTAATTTGTTTTACCTCATTCATTTGGTACATACATTGTGTCATACTATTTATTACTCTAACAAGCTAACGAGTACTTCATGTGTGGTATTTGTTTTGTAGGTTCCTTCCAAGCTGAAATCATCTTCATACTATGACTTGTCTCTTGTTTAACATGTTTGCTCTATGCTTTCACTTGTTTGCGGGTAATTCCCTATGTTATTTAATTGTTTCTTTTTTACCTTGTGTGCCTAAATCATCTTGCAACATCCTGAGTGGTGTCTCATGTATGTGGCATATTCTTTGTCATGTTGTTCCATTTGTGTGTCACTGCATGTTTTTTCTTATATCTATTGCTTTGTTTTTCTATTTCTTATTACTAACACTTTACTAGTTTTTTTATTATGTTATTATGTATGTGCCATGGTATACACTATACGCAATCCCTTTTTTCTCCCTATAAGAATTCTACAACACATGTGCACATCACCTATGGTTCCTCTTGTTTGGGATGCACTCACATTGCTCTATCTCACACTCCCCAAACAAGGGGAACCATCAGATGATATATCACCCTTATAGTAGTTCAGAATTAGGAAACCAAACAATAGGTATAGAAGTAGACATTTTAGAGGGCATAAAATGGCTTAGAAACAAACATGGGTCAAAATATATATAGGGACAAAACCATATAGAAAAGACCATAGCATCCAAAAGTTATGGCCCATTCCATATGCTTTCTTATTGGGGGTAGATTCAATCATTTTCTCATTTGGTACAGTTCCTTAGGGACTTTTACAAGATTTTTACTCAATTTCAATTATTCAATGCATAGTACAGTTGAGGTTATGGTGGCACCAAGGGTACGTGTAACCTAGCAATGCCCCAGTACATTGTGTCATCATCTGCAAATCAATTGGGTTCATGTCCATATGAAGTGACGCTTATCCATGGGTCTGGGGAAATGTCGAGGAAATTATTATCCTCGTAGGCTTGACTTGTCATTGCTCATATTTTTGTGGAGGGATGCGGAGCAACTACAATGCTCCCCATATAGTTCTCTTCACCATGCGGGGTGCATTTGTACTTCTTTCTATTCTCCTTAGCACATTCCACTTGGGAACTGATCACTCCCAAGTCCTTCTAACCAAATCCAACACAAAGTTTAGAAAAATCTCCACGACAACAGTAGCGGGAGTACTCTCTCCCCCTCTCTAGCAAAACAATCAGGTGTACTATTTCCTTTATTTTACTTTTCTATTTACATATTGTTATTTTGATACTAAGTTCAAAAGTTTCAAGTTAAAGTTTGATTTCGTATACTATGGACATTGACTACACTTTTCTCTATAGGTACTCATCTTGGCAAAACAAACATAATTGGAGCAAAGACAAAGTCCTAGCATAAGCACAATGTGCTCTTAGCGAAGGCAAAGTGTGTCTACACACTTAGGTGACTTTTCCTTTAAGTACGCAATATTCAATTCCATACTTAAAGGGGACAAATGTAGGCATTCATTTTGGTAATTCATGTCTTGTAACACAAATTGTACAATGCTCTTGCACTAGCCCATACTTGCTCAATTTAGGTAATTATGATATCTTTAGATATATCTCACTCATTCTTTCTTGCACACAACCTATTTGTTCTCATAATAGTCATATTAATCCATCAAAACATGTTATACCCTCATACATTTCATAATTCCAACTTCTTATATTACTCGCACATGCCCCTGGGAACATAGCGTCTAGGAAGGGCCATAGTGCATCCATACGCTATGGGCTGACCTAGGCTGCTTTGGTCCCTCTTCCCTCTAATGGTAATTTTCTTAATTTGAATTCTCTTCGGTACACTTCTAGTCATGGCCTTATTCAAAGTTTTCCAAATCCGATAGCGCATATATAATCAAGTTATTCATCTCTGATTAGAGGAGGACATTCTATTCTACTTAACTCCTAACATTCTAATAAGCAAACACTAAGGGTGATCACAAGCAAAGTTACTCCAAGTCTCCCTTGAGTTGTCACATACCCTGCATATTCATTTAGGGCAATCATCCACTCAGATCTACAAGTACAAAAGAAACATTACCAAAGTCAAGTCAAGCTAGGGCAAAGTATCAAGTACAATCCCATCATTGTTTCAAGGTCATGATTATCAATATGGTATGCATACATTCTAGATATCACATGCTAGACTGAGAACGATGTGTGCAATTTGAGCCCTCTTCGGAGTAGTGGCGACATAAGTTGGCGATGACATAGGGTTCCCACAACCCAACTAATGTTTGTTTTGCAAAACATCCTTTGCACAGTATAGGGTGTTGAAGATTTAATTAGTTGCATAGTGAGCATTGCATATTGTCAAAATGTCTAAATTGCTGACATGAGCATTATGATAGGAAGTCAGTTCACCAGACCCATAAATGTCTCAAACGCTGAAAGTGCATGTGAGGCACAAGCGATGCACAGAAAGGGGCCATAGGGAGGGTACGTTTTGGGTCTATACCATACGCTTTGGTCTAAGGTAGATTCTAACGAGGGCACAATTTCAATAGATGAAACTCTATTCAAATCATTTCCAGTCATGTTTTCCAATCATCAAGTTAGCCTAGATCAACACAAGAAATCCAAAATATCACCAAAGTTCTCTTCTCCTTCTCATTGCTAGAACTTCATTTCATTTATCTATCATTTCCTATCTTGTTTCATGTGTTATCTTGGTATTGTTGCAATTATCTTTGGAAACTAGTTGATTAGTATAATATTCAATGGGTTACTACCCCCTAAATAACTTTAACCATTTAGGTTGAATCAGGAAATAAAACATGGTGAAAAGCATGAAGAAAGTGGATGAAGGCATATGAATACTTTATTAATATTGAACTCGTGTCTTACACTCCAACCTTCATGTCACATCAATGCTTCTATTAGGAATAAACTTAGGATAATTCATCAGTTACTAAATTGTAATGTTAAAGTAATTAAATTTTATTACTTTAACTTAGTTGTTAGTTAGCTATTACTTATTTTTCATGTCCCTAGATTAGTGGGGGCTATTCTATTGTTATTTTATTTCTCCCAAATGTTCTCAAATGTGATTAGCTAGGGGAAATATGTTATTTCTACATATTTTCCATAGTTAGATTATTTGATCCACTTCCCTTGGATGTTGTTATTTTTGTTCAATATCTATAAACATTATAGCTTATTCATTTGTTCAATGAATGAAGGGTTTCCGAATATTATTGTTATAACAAAAAAGTAGCACCCAAATATTGACTCGTTACAGATCCCTAATTTTTGCTAATATGGGATGATCTCACAAGTGTGGGACTTGTAAAAGTGATATCAACCTCCAGATAATGTTGGTTCCTCTACCTAAATCTAATGCTAACACTACTCTTAATGCAGGAAAACAACCTATCTAATCCTAATCTACACATTCCAAGGGACCATGGAGATAGAGAGAGGGTTAGAAGGATGGGTGGAAATGAAATCCTAAACTAACAAGGGGTGATAGAACCATAAAAGGGAGAATACACTCTAATGAAGGAAAAGGGAGAAGGAAATGGACCTGAAAAGGAGAAATACACACACAAAATACAACAAGAATGGAGAAGCAAAGAAATGCAACAAAACATAAGCCAAGGTTAAGAAACACCACAAATCCAAATTTTATTACTTTCAAAGCATGCCCAAACCATTACATGTGAAGAAGAAGGCACAAGAACGGATTGCCAAGCTCAAATGGAGGTATGCAACTCACAGCTTCTTAGGGACAATTTTTTCATGGTTTCTTTACATTTTAGAACATCCTCATTTCAAATGAGATATTTTTACCTTATATAGAGAAAAAGGGGGAGAGAGAGAGATATTATTTGATCTAGTCATTAATGAAAATTCTGTGTTTTTTGTAGTGCCCCATATTTTACTACCCAAAACCATGACACAGGACTTAAAAATTTTGGCAATTTTTTTTTTGAAATACATTTATTATAATAATTTCTTAACTATTTCCAGAACTATAGCCATCAAAAAATCTTATTAATATTGTTTTTTACATAATTTTGTTGATAAGGTTTTCTACGGGTCTAATCCCAAACCTACAAGGTTAAATACTCCCTTTTTACTATAATAAATTAAATTAAGTTCAGATAAGGATCCCATTGGGCCAACCATACAAACCCATGCTTAAAGCTTATTTATTTATTTAAATATTTTCTTAAGAGTGAATTTAATGGTTTACAATCACCATGTCCCATAGATAACCCAAATGGACCCAGGCAAAATATTTACTATTTAACCCATTTCTTAAATCCCACATTATTAATTCATACCCACTATGGCCACAATTAAATCCCTAGGTTATGATTTATTTTTTTTTAAAAGACTCCCTGAGCTCCCCGCTTATTAAACTTACCCAATTCCCATTACATCTTTTTATTCCCACAACCCTGAGTGGCGAAGATTAATTTTAGCCCTTATATTCTTTTAATTTATACCCTAGATTTTAGGTATTCTCCATAACCCTAATCTATTAATATGTTTTCCTTACAACTTTTGTTTTGTTTTATTTTCCTCCATTTGCATAGGTTGTTTTTGCAAGGAGAATTTGGAGACAAAAAGAAGGTCATGGAGGCAAGCTTGAGTTCCTCGACCAAACTAGTAAATCTATGTTTATCCTCACATGAAATCCATTCCTTCTTGTTCTAAATTTATGAAGGAGGGGAGAAAATCCTCCTTATTATTTTCTAGTTTGTTTTCTAGCTAGGGTTTTAAGATTTTATATTTTTTTCTATACCCCGAGGATTCGGGTTACACACACACACAAACACACACACATATGTATATTAAATTAAAATGTTGTGTAAATATATATATGGTTGCGTAGGTTTAAGGGAGCCACGGGCCATGGAATTTGGGCTTGGGGAGAAAAGAGTGGGGGACTGTGGTGTGGTTGTGCCACACCACAGTCACAGAGATGAGGAGAAGGGGCAAGTCATGTCCCGATCATATCCTGTTTCCCCCTCCCCCCTCCATACATATTTGTTTACCTTAATCGTATGCCCCAATACGTATAAACAAATGTGTGTGTGTGTGTGTGTGTGTGTGTGGTGTGTGTGTGTGTGTGTGTGTGTGTGTGTGTGTGTACATACATATATATATACATATATATATACACATATATATACATACAGTATATACATATACATACATACATACATATATACATATATATATATAATATATATGTATATGTATGTATATGTATATGTATATGTATATGTATATATGTATGTACATACATATATACATATACATATACATATATGTATGTATATATATATATATATGTATGTATGTGTGTGTGTGTGTGTGTGTGTGTGTGTGTGTGTGTGTGTGTGTGTGTGTGTATATATATATGTAATATGTATATATGTATGTATATATATAGATATATATAGATACGTATGTATATGTATGTATGTATATATATACACATATATTATACATATATGTGAAAGATATATATATATATATATATAAATATACATAGATGTATATATATATACATATATGTATATATACATATATATATGTGTGTGTATACATATATGTATATATATATATATATATATACTTGTGTATATGTATATATACATATATATATGTGTGTGTGTGTGTGGTGTGTGTGTGTGTGTGTGTGTGTGTGTGTGTGTGTGTGTGTGTGTGTGTGTGTGTGTGGTGTACATATGTATGTATGTATATATGTATATAAGTTTTGTTTTCATTTTTTTAGTAAAGTGGACAACCTAGTTCAAGGTGGATTCCTTTATCCATTAAAAACTTGGAAACTAAAAACATGTAAGGAGGATACATATATGTATTTTAAGATTCAAGAGGAAGCCAACAACTTTCGTTTATTTACTAACATTGTTCATAAACATATTTTTTAAAGAACTTCTTTTCCAAATTTATTCCATATACATATACTTTAAAGCTACAAGTGAATAATTCATCCAACTTAGTCCATTTCTTTTCTTATCCACAATAAATTTCAACCAAGGAGATTATTTTTTGTCATTAATAAGAGAGGCCAAAAAAAGTACAAGATTTAATTTCTCTTAAAAATATACTTGCATATTTTCAACTCAAAGGGTAAAAAATGAGTATATACATTTCTTTTTTATTTTCCAAAGCTTATAAAGAAGGAAACAATGGTTTATTTATATGAACTACAATTCAAATGCAATCCTCATTTCTCAAAACCAAGATTACTTATACAAGGGTAAATGATACGTTCACGACCCCTACAACAATCTTTCCAACACTTTTATAACAAGATGTAGATGCATGCCAAGTTTTCAACTCAACAACAATACAACATACTAAAATACAAGTATAAAGGCCTTCCACAAAAATGTGGGGAACAAGTTTAAAACATTACAAGACTTCTTCTCAAGAGAGAATAGAAGATACCAAAGATATTACATAACCATTACAAAAAACACTAAAATCCAAGTGCATGAGCATCCCAAAAAATGGGGAACAACATGTCCAAAATTTAATTTTTTTCTCCATGCTCCAAGAATATTTTCCAAGCTTCCACACCATATGAAATACTTCAATGCATAAGAGAATAAGATCTTGTTTCCTCCCAACTAAATGGCATCATCGCATGCCATCTCTACAAATGGAGGACATGTTAGCCTCCCTCCAAGCCCATGGGAGAGAGAGAATGCATGCCTCAAGATTGCACAAGTAAGGGGAGACAAAGGGTGACAAACACATACACCATTCCAATACAAAATCAACCATAAGAACAAAAAAATCAGAAGAGGAGAACTCCATGATTTTCCTCAAAGGGGAAGAGTGGAAAGGAGCCCATTATAAACCATATTGTGATCCAACCATAGGAACACTAAAAAAATCATACATACCCATACATCTCCTTATCACTCCATCCCAAACACCAAGCCTCCTCCTTGTAAGGATTTTCAAACCAAGAGATGGTTTCCTTAACAAGGATGGAAGAGGAGGTTCAAACCATATGAACAATCTCTTCCACATCAAACCATATGAGGGCAGGAAATAAATATAAAGACCATCATGAGCTTGCCCATCAAGCCATGTGGTGTAAGAGGGGGTTTCCTCCCTCTTCCCCTATAATTCCAAAATCCACCACAAATAGGATGGATGGAGAAAATGCAAGAAAAACAAGATTTACAAAGACACCCACAACAACATGCAAGTACATTCAAGAATCCAAACAACCATTTTTCTTTTTAACATTATACCATAGAAACAAAAATAAGAGGTATGAAGGCCTACCTCAAAAATAGCTATCCAACTTCAAGAACAATCCAAACTCTTCCAAGCTCCAAGCTCCTCTTCGAGGTCTCCCAATAGTAAAAAATGACAAGCAAAATTTCCTACCCCTCTCCATGAGGAGGTATAAAAAGAAGAAACAAACAAAAATCCTCACAAATGAGAGGGTGACATGTGTCACCCATCTCATTTTCCAACACAAGATTCCCAAAATCCCATTAAACATAAAACAAAACACATTTAGGAAGAAGAATCCCAAATTTCCCAAAATGACAATAATCCAACTTACTTCAACTTTTAAGAAATCACACAAATCAAACACACTTACAAAATGGTGATATCAGAGGGGTCAAATGGGAGGGAAAATCCCATTTTACCTTGAAAATATGACCCCCCTACCCATAGGTAGGGTCCAAGGGTCCATTTCAATGTAAGGGAGACCCTGCAATGTGAAAAAGAGACCCTTACAAATACCACATTTAGCCCAAATTCGAGATTTGGTAAAGTGGCTCAAAGGAAGAGGTGGTGGGGCCCACCCAAATGATGATTAGGTGGTCCTAAAACCACTAAACAACAAGATTACTAACATAATAACATCACTAATGCATGTGGGGACCATTAGGTCCTTAAACTAGTTTCAGTACAAGGCTTAACAAATTAAAATAACATAGGTAAATTAGAAATCACCAATGGTGTCCAAACATAAATACGCCACATACACACAAGGTTACACAAAGATCATGCATGGCTAAAGGACTCGGCCTAGTCATCCACTTGTGTAACTTGAGGTGCAACTCTGAAACCCACGTTCTCCTGTGTGACCTGTAATCTGCACACTCAATTCACACATTAAACATACCTATGCTCGATACAATAAATAAGAGAAATAACAACGATATATCGATAATTAAACCAATCATGGATATTCATTCTAACTATACAAAATCAATTGATATAAAAATGGATATGGCCATAGCACTAACAACATACATCCATAGTAACTCAAGACTATAAGATATTCATCTAAGTTACTTGCATGATAACATTCAATCTACTAATTATAAACCAAGGATATCAGAGTATTCGACAACAATCATTAACATCCATCCATCATATATGAAATAAAACCAATTGTATCACAACCTGTTGGTATCCACATACCATATAAGTGAAAGAAACTAAGATGAATGATTCATAATGTTAGATTGGCACTAGCATGTGCCCTAATCAACACATGTGTCACCCAGATGATCCATAATGAAATCACATAGTATCCAATATAGTGTTAAAATCCATGTCCATAAAAATCTAATGAAAGTCAAATAAGTCAACAAATGAAATGATGCAAGAAAGAGGTGGGCACTACATCCCCCTCTCCTAAGATTAGACTTCCTCCTAGAAGTCACTAGAAGAGATAAGGATATCGAGCCCTCAATGGTGTAACATGCTCCCAAGTAGATTAGTACCTCATCATATCGGTCCCATTGTACTCTAACCTAGTCCAAGTCTCATCTGCTTAAGGGCCAATCTCCTATGCTCTAGGATGCGCATGGGCTCCATTCTCCATTGTCCTTCATCCTCCACCTATAATTCCAACCAATCCAATACATGATAAATATCAGGTACATATCTACGTAAAAATGAAACATGAAATACATTGTGGGCCTAGGCTAGGCTGTGGTGGCAAAGCTAAGTAGTAGACAACTATACCTACGACCTCCAATATCTTAAATGGCCCCAGCAAAGTCAAGGAGAAATATTAGAACCCTTTCCATAACAGATTGGGATCTTATGTGGCCGAAATCTCAAGAATACTTTGTCACCAAATGCAAAGTGACGTTCGGTCCTTTTGGTGTTTGCATACGCCTTATGGTGTGCTCTAGCCTACTCAAGACGTTGCCTAATAAAAATAACCTGATGCTCCACATTCCCTGAAGATAAGTTCACCCAAGTACAACCATGTCATCTAACCTATCCCAACTCAAATGTGTCATGTAAGGTTACCCATACAAGGTCCTGATAAGGAGCCATACTGATAGGAACTGTGATAACTTCTTATTGTAGGAAAACTCGACAAGGTGCAAGTAATCCTCCCACATCTTCTGTCTGATCCATCACATACATATGATTACATATCCTCAAGTACTTGATTAACCCTCTCTGTATGGCCATCTATCTTTGAGTGGTATGTTGAAGTGAAATTTATCTGAGATCCTAGAGTGGTCCTGAAAGGAATTCCAGAAGTCTGAAGTGTAGATGGTGTCCCTGTCATTGATAATGGTCTTCATGGAATCCCGTGCAACCTGGACAATATCCTCCATAAACACTTTGGAAATGGTGACTACATTATATGTGACCTTGGTTGGTGAAAAGTGTGCACAACCTTGGTCAACTTATCCATTGTTACCATGATAGTGTCATGATGGTATGAAGACATGGGGAGTCCAAAAATTAAGTCCATGGAAATGACAGTCCCATTTCCACTCGGGAATGTCCATGAGGATATAAAATTATTGCGGAGATGAGAATGCTCATGGCCTTAACCCTCTAACACTCAAGGCAATGAGCTACAAAATATGCCATATCCCTATGGAGACCTGGTCAATAATACAACTCTCTCATATCAGTGTGCATGTCTTCTTCACTCCTGGATGTGATGCATATGGGGCTCAATGAGCCTCTGAAAGAATAAATTTGCTGCAAGATTTCACCTGACCTTAGGCACATAAATGCACCTCTGAAAGTGAAGAAGACCATTATCCCTCTAAAATACATCATGTATACATGCCCTCTAAAGAACCCTGAGACTCAAACATTTGTTTAACACCCTCATAAAATTTGTCCCCTGGGGAAGATGCTGAAGGAATCATGCCTTGAAGTTCTGATTGTAGTGTCATAGTGGTAATCACATGTCGTCGTATACTCAAGGCATCTACGATGACATTCTCCTTTCCCTTGTTATACTGGACGTCCATGTCATACTCACACAAGAACTCCATCCAACGCCATTGATGAGCATTGAGGTTCATGGCTGTGAGAAGATGTGTTGAAGGCTGTGATGATCATTCCTCAAGATGAAATGCCTACCTAAAAGAAAATGTCTCCAACGACACTAGAGCAGTGAACTACTTCTGTAAGCTACTAGGTCATGGGTAGGGTAAATAAGCTCATAGTCCTTGAGCTTATGTGAATCAAAAGCAATGACCCGATGCTCCTGCATGAGAACCACTCCCAGACCCTCTAAATCAAGCATCAGTGAAAACAAATAACTCTCCAGTTCAGATCTAGAATTCCTAAGATAGGTGTTGTGGTCAGTCACTCCTTAAGTAACTGAAAATCCTGCTCACTTTTTTTTTACCAGAAAAATTTCTTCCCTTTACGACTGAAGACAAGTAATAGGATGCACCAATCCTATAAATTTCCTGAATAAACCTGCGTTAGTACCCTATTAATCCCATTAAACTCCTCAACTTATGTCACTGCTGTGGCCATTGGCCAATCAAGAATGGCACGTATCTTTGAGGGATCCACTGAGATTCCCTCACCAAATATGATGTGACCCAAGTACTGAATCTCTGACTGAAAGAAACTACACTTTTCACTAAGTTCCCAAAAAGCTTCTGATCCCTTAAAACTTGTAGCACCTATCTCAAATGGTCCTTGTGTTCCTCCTCATGGAACAAGAATAAATCAATATATCATCCAGAAAACACTAAGATAAAGTGGCCCAAAAAGGTCCTGAAAACCCCATTCCTTAGGCTCATGAAAAAAACTAGGGCATTGGTCAAACCAAAAGTTACAGCAGTGAACTCATAATTCCCATAACGAGTGCGGAAAGTTATTTTGTGAATGTCTGCATTTGTAATGTCACAACTGATGGTATCCTGACTTGATATCAATCCTGGAGAACACGCATGGCTCCCCTCATATGATCAAACAAGTCATCAATCCTTGGAATTAGATAGCAGTTCTGTCATTGTGACCTTATTAAGTTGCTTGAAATCAACACATATTCTGATAAAACCATCCTTCTTCTTCACAAAGATAATTGGTACCCCCCAAGGAGACATACTAGGGTGAATGAGACCCTTCTCTAACAACTTCTTTAGCTGAATCTTGAGCTCATGAAGCTTTTGAGTCATCATCCGATAAGGTACCCGAGAAACTGGTGTTACACCGAGTACTAGGTCTATAGTGAAATCCACCTCTCTACGGGGTCATAAACTGAGAAGCTCACTCGGAAACACATCTGTAAACTCTCTCAATACCACATGCTCATCAAGAGGTGAATGCTCTGGAGCAACCTTTTATCGATCACTAATCGTAATCACAAACATCTGACAACCCTTGCACATGCTCTGCTTGAGTTTTTTAGCCGAGATCATACACAAGGAAATAGGCCTCTGCATTGTTGTCCTCTCAAAAATTCCCCTCTTTCGAAAGTCAAAAATTGAAATTTTTTTGAGTTGACACCTTTCTGATGATGTTCTAGTAAAGAGAAAAGTTGAGAAGTTAGAAAAATTCCACGTTTTTTTTAGTCATTTGAGTGATTTGCGGGTCTGTCAGACATTTTTGTCCCATGTGTCCCAAGTTCACTATGGGCTCTCTGTTCCCCGATCGGTCCACTTTCTCTGAAATCTGTTAAACTTGCGGGCCCATCGGAACTTTTTGTTCTAACTGTCCTAAGTTCACTTGGGCTCTCTATTCCCCAATCGCCCACATCAACCGCATCATGCACTTTCGCGTACTTTGGTCTTAATTGTCCCGAGAAGTGATTGTGCATATCTGTCCCCGTTTTTCTTACCTCGCATCACCCTACATCAGACGAGTTGCACACTTTCATGTCCCTCATGTCCCAAATGTACCAAAGGCCATCCGGGATAATTTTTCCTGCTCTTCCCGATGCTTGCTTTTTGAGTTGGTGTATATGAATTTAATGCAAATTTAATAACCTTCTCTCTCACTAAAATGACTATTTAATGGGACTTCCCCCTATGCATTTTACACACTACTTTCTCATTGCCATTCACTCAATACCCTTACATAATTGAAACCATCTGCTCGCGTCCCCATTTCCCTTGCCATTTTAATTGCATGGATTCAAGCTGTAAGGTTATTTTCCTAAACACTCGTCAATATGAAGATTAAGTTTCAAGGCCAAGAGCAGGTTTCTCTGCTCGAGTCCTCCGTTCCCGATATTAGGGACAGTGAAGTTCGTCACCTGGGAATTCAGTGATTTTTGGACCAGGTTGATAGACCCGAACCCCTCTCCCATGGCACAAATTATTAATGACAGCGGCCTGGCATTTGCTACGGGTTTCCCAATCTCGGTGCAAGTGTGCCGATACTGTGCTCACCTGCGGAGCCCACTTTCAACCCCGATACAAGTGAATTGACCAATGTACACGGGGAGCTCATCACTAAACTTGATGCTACCTACCATTTCCACTGCCATACGGATCCCTAAAATGGATAATTCTATGGTAATTTCTCAAAATCAAGCACAAGCTCTCTTTGATCAAGACAATGAGAAATACAAAGACAGAGTAGCAAAGTCATGGTTGAAGAACCCTAAGAAGGGGGCATCTCTGACTATCAAAAGCTCTGTTTAGGGATGATTTCAATGAGGAGCTATCTGATTTCATCATCCTATTGGCTCGTGTCATGGGATTTACCCTCTACTAGTGAGTTTCACTTTTGGATGTGCCCACTCATTAACATCTGTATGTGAAGGTACCCAGAACATCAATTGGGTAGAGATCATCTGACATGAACTTGACAGAGCAGTTATCTAATGTACAACAAACCAAGAAGTTCTACATGACTTCTTACCTGATGTATACCCTAGTAGCATCCAAGGACAATGGTTTGGTTTCACATACATTGATGCTCAGAAGGGTGATCCCATCTATGCTTACTTGCCCTCAGTTCACCCCTTGACACTAGCAATCACAACTTTAGGAGGGTGAATGATGCTTTCACCATGTACATTGTGAGGCTTCCTAGAGAGTGACACTGCTAGGAGATTTTCTGATGAAGCCATGAAGCCTGATAGCAAAATATGGAGCTTACTTCATTCAATTCAGAAGGTTTTCTTATATCAGGTTAGCTGGTTACGAGAGCACTCCTCTCAAGCTCCCCATATTCTGTAATGATAAGATGGCTTTGATTGAGGTATGCAAACAACTGGACAAGTTACACAGGACCTGCAGAGACAAGAAAATCACTGGGCTACATTTCCCCATATCTTTGGGGAACTATACATGTAAAACAACTCTGGATGCCCAGAACATAGAGAGAGCCCTTGCTCCCCATCACTGTCCACTTCTTTAGGCCCAGAACCTGTTTTGATTTGAAGAAATTCATTGAGCTGAATCTCAGAATCAACTACCATCACTAAGGGCAGATACTGAAGACTACTGGGTTGATTGCACAGATGATTTTGAGGCCCAGACGAAGGCATTATGGTAGATTTCCCCTCTCCAGCTAATACAAGAGCTCAACCTATATTCAGATTCCTGAAGGGCTTCAAGATGACAACATGCAGACCTATTGTCATATGAATATGATACTGTGATCAAGCATACTCCCTTAGAAGATTTAGACTAGGTTCAAAAGGGAAAAAGATGATTTAGCTGAGATCCTAGCTCTTGTCCTGGTAAGAACCAAAGTCTGGTTTGACAGAAAGGTTTGAGAGATGAGGAAGAATTCAGGAGAGTCTTCTTCCAAAGACACTTCAACACCAAGGAAGGAGTCACAAACACCTAGCTCAGAGGTACCTGTACGAACTCCTCCTCATTCATCAAGTAAAGAACCTGCATCCTCCACCCCTTCCTCATCCACTCAGGTATATCAGAAGAAGGTGAAGGAAGTCAAAAAGGAGCTTGTTGAGGAAGATCCTCTGCCAAAACATTGAGAATTACCTTCTGGGAAAGAGAACATCATTGTTCTCAGTGAAAGTGAAGATAGTGAAATGCCAATTCCTGTAGGAGTTCAGAAGCTACAATGGATAAGGAGCAGGAAATTCATAACACTGAGCCTCCAAGTACCATGGATTCCTCCTGTCCAAGAAGCCTCATCTACTCCAATCACATCTCTACTTGAGGCAACAATGGTAAACACTTGAGTGCCATGAGTTCTCTTACTCTTGGTTCTCTTGCTCACTCCTTCTTCCTCTTCCTCCACTTTTGTATGGGTGATAGCCTTTTGTTGATAGTAGGAAGAGAAAGTATTATTCTCAGACTGATCAGGGCCCAATTTTGATGTTGTGGTAGCCTTGTTGGGCACACTACTCCTCCTTCTCTTGCAAAGAAAGCTAAAACAACTTCAAGGATAGTGACTGATGCCCAAGGTCAGCAATTCCTTGAGATAGCCAAGCCCAAAGTTGATAAGCTAGAACATGATTTGCAAGCCTCTGATATGGAACTTTCATAGGATCTCAATGGGAGAGTCTACCCCTAAAAGTGAAATCCATAACCTTCAAGAAATAGTGACCAGGGTTATTGGAAGGGTAGAAAAAGGAAAGCAGACTATAGAGCAGTTGGAAGAGCAGGCTCAAGTACTTTTCTGGTTTCATCAAGTCATTGTTGTCTAAGGATAAAGTTCTAGACCCTACCCCCACTAACTACCCCTTCCACCACCTATGATCCTCAGTCAAGATGAAGTCCAGAGCATCAAGGACATACATAGGTACTCCATCTATGGGAGGGCTATGGAAGACATGGTTGATGATATGGTCATTGTAGGTTTGAATTTCATTGGAGAAGCCTTCAAACTTAATGAGAAGGTAATTAACCTGCAACAAAAGCTCTCCTCCACCATTGGAAATATGGACAAAGAGCTTAAGCTTTAGAGAAGCTGCATAGTAGACCTTCGCCTGATGGGACAGACTGATGAAAATCTATTGATGGAAAAGTAAGGTTTTTGATGATGCTAAAGATAATTTGTCAAAGTCATGGGTTTTCAGCTTAGAGTGGAAGATAAAAGTGCTGGAGGAGGCTTTGGGAGAATTGAAGAATAGTTGGTAGAAAGGAGAGGCCTTCAAAGCTTTGGTGGTATCTAATTTTAAGGATATTCACTGTCACCTCCATGATGAGACTTCAGGTGTGCCTTTCTCCCTCCAGGAAATTAAGACTCAATTCAGATTATTTTGTTCAAGGAGGACTCCATTACCAAAGAGAAGATAAAGGAAATTTTCTCTCTCCAATCTGCCATTGAGGAAGCTAATAAACAATATCATACACACACCGAGTTTGATAAAGAAATGGAGAAATGTTAGGGATCTTGGACCCAAGCCACTGCCAACACATCAGTCCCACGAGGTAGAGACATAGCATGAAGCATTGAAAAAATTTTAGACAACGGATCCTTAAGTCGGTGGGCCCTCCCCAATCATGAGCTCCTAGATTTTCTCTTCCTTTATTTTTCTCAATTTGGGCTTATTGTAATTAGTTGGGGGTTTTGTGTCAAACATCCCTTTAACTAAACATTTTAGTTAAAAGAAGTAGTTACCAAGTGTAACTGATTTGTAAAATTATATATTGGTCTCTCTCCGCCATTTTCAAGGGTTGGAACTTGGTTTATTTTTGAAAGTGTAAAGAGAAAAAAAATTAATCAATACAAGAGTTTTTTCCCTCCTATGTCTATCTGGTCTTGTTATTTCATTGCTATCCACTGAATACTTTTGAATCATTTATTTGTATTATTTCAAGAAAGCTTTGTATTCTTGTGGATGTTATTTCTGGAACTTTGTGTCTTTGCAATAACATCTTATTGATTCAAATGCAAATGGTTTTGTTCCAAATAATTTTATTCTGGCATGCATAAGGAATTATTTTGTTATCTATAGTTCTGGAGAATGCTTTTCTGCTCATTTCCACTACTTCATTCCTCTATAACTTTTGTATTGATGATCCATTCTATTTTAAAACACTTTCATGATATCCAAGTTCCACATTAAAACTATGCACTGTACATATGTAAATAAGCTTGGTCTTTAAATAAGGGAACCTCTCCCATTAAAGAGGAGGGACTTTCTGTCCCCTGACTATTGTTCTCAACAAAGTCCTTTTTGATGACCAACAATTTTTTTGGCCACTCCGTTGTGGGATTCATTTTTCTTAAAATTCATTCCAGTTCTATGAACATTTCTTGATCATCCTTTGATCTGGAGACTCCATGTTTTACTCGCGGAAGGAGGGCCCTTGGTATTGAAGATTCTCAGTTTCAACTTTTAGAACAACAAGGTTTTCCTTTTCCTTCAATAGGAAGGAATAGAAGAGCTCGTTCAATAAGAACTCCTCCTGTTGAAGATAGAACCCCCTACAGGTGCTATCCCTCTAGAGCAACTCATCCCTAATATTCCATGCTCTGATTCTTGCTGGTGTTTCAGTTTCCCCCTTCAAGCTGTCTTTCCAAAGACGGTAGAACCATTGCCCTGGGGACATTATGTTGCGGCCTCTCTTCCTTCCTCGGCCTTTTGCATGAGTTACCTAGAGGTAATAAGACGAACTTCCCCAAGTTCAGAGGTGATGGAAAGGTACATCTTCATGAACATATTGCAGCCTTCATAGTTACATGCGGAGTTATCAAAGTTGAACATGAAGATGTCTCGTTGAGGATCTTTGTAGAGACTTTACAAGATAATGCAACAGATTGGTTCTATCACCTTCCAGCTGGGGCCATTACCAGTTGGACCACAATGAGGACAAGATTTGAGAACCATTTCAAACTGCAGAGGATGTACATGCTCTGCTTGGCTCAAATTTCTCAAATAAAGAAGGACTCACAAGAACCCATGAGGGAATTTGTGGCTAGATTTAACAAGTTGATTAACAAAAATCCCATCAAGACACTCAACCTGTGGATCAAATTCAAAAATGTTTTTTCCTAAATGCTCAATTACCTGAGGTTAGCTATACACATTGAGAAGAGCCAATCTCGCAACGTTAGCCGAGGATCAGACTCTTGCTGTTAGTGTCGAAGATGATTTGATTATGTCTGGAAAGTTGAAAAGAGACCCTTCTAAATCTAGGGTCTTCTTCTTCCTCCTCTTCCACTCCCAGGCCTAATACTGATCCATTAGTACAAAAGCTTGCAAATGACCTCATTGCCATCAAGAAACAATTGGCTCAGCACGCCCCCTATGCAGATGTTCCAAGGAGGAATTTTAAGCCTAGAAATCATTTGCCTGCTTCTCAGACAAGGCTAGCCCTTGAGGGGCCACCTATCAAGGTTCCTGTTAATGCAACCTGTGAGGTTGAAGAGCCTGAAGATGAAGAGGTTAATGAAGACTGTGAAGAACTTGAAGAAGAATTGATGGAGAGATGGAGGAACTTGAGGGATCTCGAGTTAATTTCTTCACTACTAAAGGTGTTGATGAGGAAGATGATTTATGATGAGAGTAGTAACAGACATGAATAGTGAATCATACACTGTCATGACTTGAGAGAAGACAAATAAAAGGGAGAAAGTGATGAAAGCCCCACTAAAAGATCCAAGGAGCATCCCACGACTATACCCTGTGATTGCAAAAAGAGGATCTCCTATCCCCACTACATCCACACAAAAGGTGAGTTCTACCAAATTCTACTTTTCCTAATTCTTCCACTAAAGTTTCTTCTTCTTCCACAACACCTAAACCTAATAAACCTAATATTCCTAGTGATGATAGCCCAATCCACCTCTGGATCTTTCGATATCATTGATCACCTAAAAAAGACAAAGTTCCAAATTTCAGAGGCTGAGTATTATCAAACCCATCCCAAAGCTTTTGCCAAAATGGTTCACTTTGTTAATTCTCAATCCAAAGCTTCCTTCTAAAGGCCTTTTACCTACTCCATCCTCTACACCCCAACCTAATCTGGTAGCTTCCATCACCTCACCTAATGAGAAGATCAAACCATTCTATGTGACCCTTCTTATAGCAGGCCCATAAACTCAGCAACTGTGTCATAGATTTAGGAGCATCAGATAATGTAATGCCTGCCAAAGTAGCCCATGCTTTGGGTCTAACTCTCACACACACTTATGGGTCTTGTTATTCCATGGAGAGTAAGGAAGTGCCCCTAGTTGGAAGAATTAAAGATGCACAAGTAGCTTTCGCTACTTTACCTTGAGAAAAAGGTCTTGGCTACTATCCTAGTAGCGGATATCCCTCCTTCATATGGTATGTTGTTAAGCAAGAACTTCTGTAAGGATGTAGGAGGAGAAATTCAAATGGATTGGTCACATGCCCTCATACCAGTCAATGGGAAAATGAAGAAGTTGTTGCCTGAGAAGCAATGTGAGTATATTGTACAAAAAAACAGATGATCCCAAAGCACAAATACTTTATGAGGATATGGGGCATGGTAACTATATGATTATGTCTCCAGAGGAAACTCAGCTTCCCAAAGGAGTACTTCATGATCCTAATGGGGTTTGGATTTTAGAATTTGATGGAAGTTGTTCCTCGGCTGGTTCTAGAGCTGGCGTAGTATTGGTGTCTCCTGAGGGAAAAGTTCACCCTTTCTCATTCAAACTACAATTTGAAAATACTAAATAATACAACAGAGTATGAAGCTCTCATTCTTGGGCTTAATGTGGCCAAAGAAAAAGGTGTGAAGAATCTTCTAGCTCATGGAGATGCAGAACTGGTTGTTAAACAAGTCAGAGACCTTTTTCAAGTAAAGAATAAAAGGTTGAAGCATTACAGGAATCAGGTTTGGGATTCTATTGAATTTCTTGATGCCTTCTCCATTGAAGAGGGTGCCTAGGGAAAAGAACACCAGGGCTGATTCACTAGCTGTCTCAGGATCGTTGTTGATACCTCATCCTGACTTCTCTCAAGATAGGTTTACCATTGAGATGATCCATAGGCCCAGTGTACCTGATAACACAAGTAACTGGAAATTTTTCAATGATGATCAACATTTTCTTTCTTTCTTAGAGCTCAGGGATAACTTTGAACGAGTTGTACTTTGAAGGAAGTGACAATTTGCCTCGTGAGAGTGTGTCTTCCAATGAAGAGGATGTCAAAGAGGAAATAGATCAAGATGGGTGTATCAAACTCAAAGGTAACAAGATTCCAAAAGGGCTAGTGAGTTTAGAAGAATTGTTTGATAAGCATGACAGGTATGTTAAGTCTAAAGCTTCTACTTGATCACAACAATCTGCTCTGAGTATGAAAAAACTAACATTGGGAGTTCTGTTGACCCCAAGCTTGTGAACATTGGAAAATGTTGTACACCAGAAGAAAAGAAGAGGGTCATAAACCTTTTAAGGAAGTATAAGGATGTTCTTGCATATTCATATGAGGATCTAAAAGCCTTCCAACCAAAGGAGATGCAGCATTTCATCCCCCTCAAACCTGGGATCAAACCTTTCAAGCAGAAGAAAAGGCAATACAATCCTAAAATAGCTGACACTATTTTTCAGGAAATACAAAAGTTGTTGAAAGCCAAAATTATTTTTCCCATCCACCATTCAACATGGATTGCCAACATTGTGCCTGTCAGGAAGAAAAATGGTGAGATTTGTATCTGTGTTGACTTCAGAAATCTGAATCAGGCTTCTTTGAAGGACAACTATCCTCTGCCCATGATGGATCAAGTCTTGTAAGCTATTACAGGGATCTGAAATGTTGTCCATGCTTGATGGCTTCTCAGGGTATAATCAAGTAGAAGTCAATACCGCGGATCAGCACAAGACGGATTTCACCACCCCTTGGGGTACTTTTGCCTACAAGAGGATGCCTTTTGGGCTCATTAATGTCGGTGCCACACTTTCCAAAGAGCTATGGACTTGGATTTTGGAAATTTGAAAGGGAAATGTATTATTGTATATCTAGATGACCTAACTGTGTTTTCCAAAACTAGAGCAGATCATTTTCAGCATCTGGAAATAGTTCTCTTGAAATGCAGAGAACATGGGATCTCTTTGAATCCTAAGAAATCTATCTTTTGTGTCACAGAGGGAAAATTTTTTAGGGCATGTTGTCTCTAAAGATGGCATCAAAATTGATCCTGAACGAGTTCAAGCCATTCAGTAGATTCCTCTTCCAACCAGCAAGAAGGGAGTGCATTCTTTCTTCGGTAAGATCAACTTTCTAAGAAGATTCATCCCTGATTTTGTAGAGCTAACCCTAAATATCTCCCAAATGATGAAAGGAAAACAAACATTTGGCTGGTCTTCTGAAGGAAAAGAAGCCTTTGAAGGTATTAAAAAGGCTATTGCTAGAACTCCTATCCTAGCATGTCCAGATTTTAGCAAAGATTTTATTATCTATTGCTATGCCACAGATAACACCCTAGCTGCTGTTTTGACTCAAAAAATATTCTAATGATCATGAAATTCCAATTGCATTTATGAGCTACATTCTTAAAAATCATGAGTTGAAATACACAATGATGGAGAAACATGCTTTTGCAGTGGTTAAAGCTGTCAAGTAGTTTCATTTTTATATTCTTAACTCTCACTCCACAGTACTTGTGCCTGACACAACTATCAAGTCTATTCTCACGCAGCAAGAGTTTGGATCCAAGAGAGGGAACTGGGTGGAAAAGGTTTAAGAATATGATATTGACATCAGACCAACCAAACTAGTCCGTGGAAAAGGCTTGTGTGAACTCATCGCTGAGGGAGCTACTCATGAGTTACCTAAGGATGAAGTTAATCTTCCTACTGTTCTGTTTCTCAGCTCAATTGATGAATGGTATGCTGATATCACACATTTTCTCACCTATGGAGAGTGTCCCTCTCATTTGACTACCAAGGAGAAAAGAGCTATTAAGTTAAGATCAGCCCAATATGTATTGTGGGAGAATGCATTGTTCAAGCGTGGGATGGATGGAAGATTTCTGAAATGCATGGATAAGGAACAACAGAAGGAAGCTTCTTTCAGCTTTCCATGATCAAGCATGTGGAGGCCATTACTCATCTACTATCACTGCTCATAAGATTCTTCATGTAAGATACTATTGGCCTACCTTGTTCAAAGATACATCAAAGTGGATTGATAAATGTGAAGCTTGTCAGACCTTTGTGGGTAGACCCAAGTTGGCTGCCTTGCCCCTTAAGCCAGTCATGATTGAAGAGCCTTTTCAACAATGGGGTTTAGATTTTATTGGAACACTTAATCCCTCTTCAAGTGTCAGACATACCCACGTATTGACTACCACAAGATTATTTTACTAAGTGGGTAGAAGCCATTCCAGTAAAGAGTACTACTTCTGAAGTAGTATGCAATTTTATCAAAGAAAACATCTTGGTAAGGTTTGGTGTGCCAAACAAGATTGTGACTGATAATGCTTCAAATTTTTCTTCAACTAAGATGATGGATTTCTTTTATGGATATGCATCTCCCTGGCTCACTCTTCAGATTATTATCCCCAGGGGAATGGGCAAGCAGAATCAATAAACAAAAATATGGTGGCCATAATAAGGAAATTGGTTAATGAATCTCAGAGGAACTGGCACAAGAAACTTTATGATGCTCTTTGGGCAGATAGGATTACACCTAAAAGAGCTATTGGGATGTCCCCTTTTCAAGTAGTATATGGCAGTGGAAGCTCAATTGTCAGTAACAGTGGAGCTACCAGCCTTGCATTTAATGAAGGCCATTGAAGACACTAGCTTCAATGATTCTTTGGATAAAAGGATCATGTATCTTCATAACTTGAATGAAGACAGATTGCAGGTTGCTGATAGAATATCCACTCACCAACAGAAGGTAAAATATTTGTTTGACAAGAAGGCCAGGTTCAGGGATTTTCAAAGTTGGAGACATCGTTTTGATGTGGGATAAAAGACATGAACCTCGTGGAAGCCATGGCAAGTTTGATTCTCTTTGGCTCAGACCTTTCAAGATCAGGCACTTTGCTGGTGAGAATTATTTCTACCTTGATTACATGGATGGTTCTTCTCTCCCACTTCCTTATAGTGGGCAGTACCTGAAATTGTTTAAGTCCTAGGTGAGTAGGAAGTCCTTTGTATATTATGTAGAGGGTGTGTCTCCTTTCTTACTTGTGTGTGTTTTTCCTTCCCTTTCTTTTTGGTGTGTTTTCTTTCTTTGTTTGGGGTGTTGTTTTCTGTATTGGTTTGCTTTTGACTCCGTGGCCCAATGGATAAGGCACTGGTCTTCTTCCCCTAGTTTTCTGAGAGTTCTTGCCTTGTCTCATTCTTTAAATCCAGCCAAGTCATCCCAAGAAGGAGCCAGCTGTTGTCCTCCTCAAAATTTCCCCTCTTTCGAAAGCTAAAAAAATTGAAAAATTTTGAGTTGACACCTTTTTATGATGTTCTAGTAAGGAGAAAAGTTGAGAAGTTAGAAAAAATTTCACGTTTTTTTGAGTCATTTGAGTGATTTGCGGGTCTATCAGACATTTTTGTCCCATGTGTCCCAAGTTCACTGAAGGGCCTCTCTGTTCCCTGATCGGCCGCTTTCTCTAAAATCTATTAAACTTGCGGGCCCGTCAGAATGTTTTGTTCCAACTGTCCCAAGTTCACTTGGGCTCTCTGTTCCCCGATCACCCATGTGTCGGCCTGCATCGTGCACTTCACGTACTTTGGTCCTGCTTGTCCCGAAAGTGATTGTGCATTCTATCCCCAGCTTTTCCTCGCATCGCCTGCATCGGCTGAGTCGTGCTTTTGTGTCCCTCATGTCCCAAATGTACCAAAGGCCATCTAGGCTAATTTTTCCCACTCTTTCCTGATGCTTACTTTTTGAGTTGGTGTATATGAATTTAATGCACATTTAATAACCTTCTCTCTCCTAAAAATGGCTATTTAATGGGACTCCCCACTATGCATTTTACACACTACTTTCTCATTGCCATTCGCTCATACCCTTGCAAATTGAAACCATCTGCTCACATCCCCATTTCCCCTGCATTTTCATTACGGATTCAAGCTGTAAGGTTGTTTTTCTAAACACTGTCAGTATGAAGATTAAGTTTCAAGGCCAAGAGCAGGTTTCTTACAACTCGATTCCTCTGTTCCTGATATCGGGGACGGTGAAGTTTGTCACCTGGACTTTGGTGATTTTTGGACTAGGTTGACAGGGACCCAAAACCCCTCTCCCATGGCACAAATGATTAATGAAAACGGCCTAGCATTTGCTGTTGGTTTCCCAATCTCGATGCAATGTGCTGATATTGTGCTCACCTGCAGAGCCCAATTCAACCCAGATATGAGTGAATTGACCAATGTGCATAGGGAGCTCATCACTAAAGTTGATGCTGCCCCACCATTGCCACTGCCCTAAGGATCCCTGAAATGGATAATTCTGTGGTAATTTCTCAAAAATCAAGCACAAGCTCTCTTCGATCAAGACAGTGAGAAATATAAAGCTAGAGTAGAAAAGTCATGGTTGAAAAAACCCTAAGAAGGGGGCATCCTGACTATCAAAAGCTCTATTTAGGGATGATTTCAATGAGGAGCTATCTGATTTCATTATCCTATTGGCTCGTGTCATGGGCTTGCCCTCTACCAATGATTTCCACTTTTGGATGTGCCTGCTCATCAACATTGTTTGTGAAGGTACCCAAAACGTTAATTGGGTAGAGATCATCTCCCATGAACTTGACAGAGTAGATATCCAAAGTACAACAAACAAAGAAGTTCTACATGACTTCTTATCTTATATATACCCTACCAGCATCCAGGAAATCGTTTGGTTTCACATACATTGATGCTAAGAAAGGTGATTCCCATCTATGCTTATTGCCCTTAGTTTAGCCTTGACACCAGCAATCACAAATTCAGAAGGGGTGAATGATACTTTCACCATGTAAATTGTGAGTATTATAGAGAGTGACACTGCTAGGATATTTTCTAATGAATCCATGAGCCTGATAGCAAAGTATGGATCCTACTTCATTCATTTTAGAAGGTTCTCTTATATTACGCTAGCCAGTTACGACAACAATCCTCTCAAGCTCCCCATATTTTGTAATGATAAGATGGCTCTGATTGAGGTTTGCACGAAATTAAACAAATTACACAGGACCTGTAAAGACAAGAAAAACACTGGACTACATTTCGCCATATCTTTGGGGAACTATACATGTAAAATAGCTCTAGATGCCCAGAATATAGAGAGAGCCCTTGCTCTTGTCACTGTCCACTTCTTCAGGCCCAGAAACTTATTTTCAACCTGAATTAAATTCATTGAGCTGAATCTCAAAATCAACTACCATCATAGGGAAGATACTGAAGCAACTATTGGCCTGATTACGTAGATGAACTTCAAGGCCATGATGGAGGGCATTATGGTAGATTTCTCCTTCAGCAAATACAAGATCTTAACTTATATCAGATTTCTGAAGGGGCTTCAAGATGAAAACATAAATTTATCGTCATATGAATATGATATTGTGATCAAGCCATACTCCTTTAGAGGATCTGAGAATGGTTTAAAAGAGAAAAAGACAATTTGGCTAACATTCTAGTTCCTGTTTTAGTAAGAACCGAAGTTTTGTTTGATACAGAAATGTTCGAGAGATGAGGAAGAATATCATGTGAGTTTTTCCTCCAAAGACACTTTAACACCGAGGAAGGAGTCATAAACAACTAGCTCAAAAGTACCTATATGAACTCCTCCTGCTTCATCAAGTAAAGAACCTGCATCATCCACCCCCTTCCTCATCCACTTAGGTATATTAGAAGAAGCTGAAGGAAGTAAAAAAGGATCCTGTTGAAGAAGATCATCTACCAAAACATTCAGTATTACCTTCTGGGCCAGAGAACATCATTATTCTCAGTGAAAGTGAAGATAGTGAAATGCTAGTTCCTACAGGTACTTCAGAAGCCACAATGGATAAGGAGTAGGAAATTCATAACACTGAGCCTCCAAATACCATGGATTCCTATGTCTAAGAAACCTCATCTACTCCAATCACATCTCTACTAGAGGCAATAGTGGTAAATACTTTGAGTGCCACGAGTTCTCTTACTTCCCCTTCTTCTTCTTCCTCCAATTTTGCATGGGTACAACCCTTTGTTGATAGTAGAAGAGGAAGTCTTCTTCTCGGTTGTCAGGGCCCAATTTTTATGATGTGGTTACCTTGTTGGGCACTACTACTTCTGCTCCTACAAAGAAAGCTAGAACAACTTCAAGGATAGTGACTGATGCCCAAGGTTAGCAATTCCTTGAGATATCCAAGCCCAAAGTTGATAAGCCAGAACAAGATTTGCAAGCCTCTGATATGGAACTTTCTAGGATCTCAATGGGATAATCTACTCCTGAAAGTGAAATACACAACCTTCAAGAAATAGTAACCATGGTCATTGGGAGAGTAGAAAAAGGGTAGTAGACTATAGAGTAGCTGGAGGAGCAGGCTCAAGTGCTTTCAAGTTTCATCAAGTCATTGTTGTCTAAGGACAAATTTCTGGACCCTACCCCACTGATTGCCCTTCCACCACCTGTGGTCCTTAGCCAAGATGAATTCCAGAGAATTAAGGGCATACATAGGTATTCCATATATGGGAGAGCTATGGAGGCCATGGTGGATGACATGATTGTTGCAGGGTTGAATTTAATTGGAGAAGCCTTCAAACTTAATGCGAAGGTAATTAACTTGCAACAAAATATATCCTCTGCTATTGGAAATATGGACAAAGAGCTTAAGCTTTAGAGCAGTTGCATAGTAGACTTTCACCTGATTGGACAGACTGATGAAAATCTATTGATGGCAAGTAAGGTTTTTGATTATGCAAAAGATAATTTGTCAAAGTCATGGGTTTTCAGCATAGAGTGGAAAATAAAAGTGTTAGAGGAGTCTTTGGGAGAGTTGAGGAGTAGTTGGCAAAAAGGAGAGGCCTTCAAAACTTTGGTGGTATCTGCTTTTAAGGATATTCACTGTCACCTCCACAACGAGAATTCAGGTGTGCCTTTCTCCCTCCAAGAAATTAAGACTCAATTCAGGGCTTTTGTCAAAGAAAACTTGTTTAAGGAGGACTCCATTACCAAAGAAAAGATAAAGGAACTCTGCTCAATCTGCCATTGAGGAAGCTAATAAAGAATATCATACGCACACCGAGTTTGATAAGGAGATGGAGAAATGTCTAGGATCTTGGACCCAGTCTACTGCCAACACATCAGTTCCACAAGGCAGACACATAACAGAATCGTTGAAAAAGTTTAGACAACGGATCCTCAAGTCGGTGGGCCCTCCCCAATCATGAGCTCCTAGCTTCTCTCTTCCTTCTTTTTCTCAATTCAGGGTTATTGTAATTAGTTGGGGTTTTGCATCAAGCATCCCTTTAACTAAGAATTTTAGTTAAAAGAAGTAGTTACCAAGTGTAACTAATTTGTAAAATTATATAATGGGCTCTCTGCACCTTTTTGAGGGGCTGGAACTTGGTTTTTTTTTAAAGTGTAAAGAGCAAAAAAAAAGCAATCAATACAAGAGTTTTTCCCTCCTATATCTATCTGATCTTGTTCTCTCATTACTATCCGTGAATAATTTTGAATCATTTGTCTGTATGATTTCAAGAACTTTGTATTCTTAAGGATGTTATTTATGGAACTTTGTGTCTTTGCAATAACATCTTATTAATTCAAATACAATGGTTTTGTTCTAAATGATTTTATTCTGGCATGCATAAGGAATTATTTTGTCATCTATAGTTCTGGAGAATGCCTTTCTACTCATTTCCACTACTTCATTCTTCTGTACTTTTGTATTGATGATCCATTCTATTTTAGAAAACACTTTCATGATATCCAAGTTCCACATTAAAACTATGCACTGTACATATGTAAATAATCTCGGTCTTTAAATAAGGGAACCTCTTCCATTAAAGAGGAGGAACTTTCTGTCCCCTGACTGTTGTTCTCAACAAAGTTCTTTTTGACGACCAACATGCATCCCACAAATAGCTACTGAATTCCCAAGGTCATCATTTCACTCAATGATCTTACTTTTACATTCTACCTTGGCCTGATGCGACTCGAGTCAATCCATGCCCAGAACAACCTCATAGGATCCTAAAGTTAACACTCGAAGGTCCAAGGTAGTGGAGAATAATCCCAAATCGAGTACACGACTCTCAACATAGGTATCCACTGTGAGTTTGGCCCCAAAGGCTAACTCAACCTGCCAATTATCTGTTGCTCTAGCTACAACTATCCCACACTTGTCCACTATAGATGGTGATATAATTGAATCTGATGCTTCTGAATAGAAAATATATGAGACATAAATAAGCCAAATAGCTCCATCTAGTCTCGATAACCATGTCTTGATGCTCGGCATGGCGCTTATCCACTGCTGCGTACACATGATGAGTACATCCCACATCTGCCACTGTCTTCTCTGAGGTAGGGGTTCTCTGCCTATCAATGGTGGTGGGTTTGTGCAGACATAAATGAATGTAGTGATCAGGGGACCGATAAATAAAATAGCCTACGAGTCCTCTCTGCATAGGGGTTCCACCTATGCTCTGGTGTACTGAACAGGTTGGCCCAAATCTGGTAAACTGCTTAGTATGGGTAGGCTATATCTGCTGACTTCCCTATCTCCTATCTCTATCCAAACCAAAAACTCTTTAAATTATGCCCCTCTACATACCATGTGTCTTCTTATTCCTCTACTGCTAATGTGCATGGTGTTACAACTGTCGCTGGGTGTGTGGCAGAGGTCTTAGAACTGACTGTGGGGGCCTAAATCCTCCTCTAGGTGGTGGTGTTGTACCCCGTTTCCTCTAATCTTTGAAAGATTGTATCCTTTCCTGAAACTTACCCCTATTCCTATCTTTGTGATCTTGGGCATTGCTCTTGTTCTCCTCAACTAAGTAGGCCTTCTCCATAACCTTCTCAAGTATCAGAGGAGATAACATCCTAACAGCCCCAACCAAGTCTACATTCATTCCTCGAATAAACCTGTTGACTTGTAATTTTTCATCCTGAAGATAATCAACATACTGTAATAAATCCATAAATCGGCTCTTGTATTGTGCAACCATGCCTGAGCCCTTTCGAAGATCATGGAACTCGTCTATCCTCTTCTGAACAAAGTGTTTAAACATTTATCGGGCTCTAAAGCACTCCTCAAACATCTCCCAAGTCACCGAGTCTCTATTCAAATGGATCTTTCGCTCTTCATTCCCCCACTAAACATGTGTTACATCCTAGAGGAGGTGAATAGAAAACCTAGACTTGACGTTGCTCTCATATGGGTGAAGTCAAAAGCAACTATCGAGGCTTAGGAGCCATGACTCAGGCCCAAATCCATCCATGGTTCCACTATATGTGGGTGGTTATAGATGAAGAAGATATTTGATAACACTTCCTGTGTTGTGCTCATGATGAGGATGTCAAACCATCCCCACATTTGGCGAATGTGGTTTTCCCACATGTATCGGTCCTTCTATGTTATGAGAGTTTCTCTGATGAGAATAAGAAACTCTCTTAAAGTGAATGGAGGGGCTATGTGACCTATTCAGCCTCTGAGTGTATTGCTAAAGTGGTGTCGAGTGTCCACCCTCGTCTGGCGGTGTATCTTATCTTGGACAGTCAATCTCCTCTACTTGTTCATGCTACGTAGGAAGACATTTTTACAAAACCCCCATCATTTTCTCTAATGCATCTAATATATGTGTTCCTAACTCAAGGGCACACGTTGCTCAGGCATAGGTTACCTATCATCCTAAATCCCTTGATATGGATCGATGCCTCATACCTCGTGCATACATCTTGTGTAGTGAAAGGAGAGGGAATAGTTTATGATTTTGTGCATAATGTAGCAGAAACAAGTAAATGGGTTAAGTTTATTAATGTAACCATTATTAATTTAAAATTATAATCCCCTAAAGCATCTGGTGTTGTAAACCTGACACTCTGATACTAGATATAGTGCCCCATATTCGGCACTACCCAAACCAAAAGCATAAACACACTAAACAATCCTGGCAATTGTTTTTTAAAAATATATTAATTTATTAATGTTTAAGTATGGTATGACTACTACCAACAATTAATTAATACTGTTTAATCATTCCCATTATTATTTCTGGGTTAACGTACCCCCTTCTCCAACTTAAATTAAATTAATTCAAAAAAGGGGTTACTTTAGGCCACACAAACCTCACCCATGTAAAGTTTATTTAATATATTATTTTATTTATATTACAATTTAGTAATCTAAAATTACCATGTCCCATAACAACCCAAATATACCCATGCCCAACATTATTTGTGTACTTAACTATTTCCTAAGTGCCACATTGACTATCCTATACCTACGATGGCCACTACAAAAACTGAATGGAACCAACTTAATCTATATACCCCAAACACCCGTTAAAACATAGCTATTTCCATAATAATTAAAAGTTATAGGGTTAAATCCCCAGCCATTAGATTCTTTAAATTTTAGCCGTAGGATTTCATATGCCCTACCCAATATGGAAACCCTAATCTTCTCTTCTAATTTTTGAATCTTCTCTTGAAGTGTTGTCTCTATTTCATTTTGTTGTCTTCTCTGTAGGGATAGAAGGCTACATTGGCTCAAATCGAAGATTTTACATGATCAGATCTTGTAACCCAGGGCAGACCATGAATTTATTGGTTATCAATTTATTTTGTGCTCATTGTTTATACTAGGGTTTGATTTTATTTTACTTTTTTGATGTTCTACCAATGGGGCGGCCCAACCTGAATGTGTTTTTTTTTGTTAATTTAATTTTATTCTAGATTTGTGTCAGAGAGGAGACCAATCCTTCGTCTTTGCTACTGGTTTAATTTTAAACATGAATTTCCAACGAATCTAGTGTTAAAGATCTGTTGTTTCGTTTCGTTTTATTTATTTATGCTGTGGGCTGAGCAGATGGGGCGGCCATGATTGAGGCGCCAGGGTATGGGGGAGAGATGCGTGGCCTGGTCACAGTCTCTCTTCGTACGGTGGACTGTTTTGGTCTAGCTGCAACCACATTTCTTTTATAGGCATACAAAGATTCAGATCAATCAAATTGTATATAACAACTTGAGGATATATAGATTTATCTCTGTGGGCAAGGTTTATTTAAGATATTTGTTTTTTTTTTTTTTCGCATAGTATTATTATGCAAGGGAATTATGACAGGTTTGAAAGGCCATTTAGGCTGGTCGCTCACCATGATCTGCTTGGGGTTGTTGAATGGTACCTAAACCGATTATATTATGGGTTTGTTTGATATGGGTCTTATATATATATATATATTTTTTAACATTTTCCCACTCATAATATTTTTTGAAAGATTTGTTGTAAAATATATGGAGAGCAAACAATAGATCTAGACCTTTTGAAGTTATACAATTCATATCATATCTTTCCAACCGAATTCTTATTATTCTAAGGACCTTAAAAACAGTCTGAGATGTGTCCTAACTCATCCAAACAAATATTGAAAATGACATACAAAAATATGTATTATTTATTTATGTTTTTTTTTGGTATGAAACGTGAGGATTTATTAAACAAGTCTTTCTGTTATTAACTCTTTTTCCTCTTCACACATTACCAGGAAGAAATGTCATTTATAACATTTCACATGAGAACCTAATATAGAAATATATGGAAAAACTGGTTAAATCTGGATAATTCCATGAAGATTTACCCCCAAGTTTTATTCAATGTTTAATATAATGAAAAAAAGGAACTCCATTGCATTAATTAGTAATGAAAAATTTACTGTATTGATCAATTTTATTTTGATAGTAAAGGAATCTAACTTATTGGCTAACAATGAAGAAATAATAACTCCAAAATAAACTTATTCCTTATATTTCTCTTCCCCAAACAATGCAACCTTTAGATATTCCTTTTTTTTAATAGGAAATTTAATGCTAATTCTAGGTAGATCTAATAAATGAGTATAAATACTATTTCTCTTTTATTTCCTAAAGATTATAAAGCAAAGCAAATAATGAATATATCAACTACTCAAAATGGACAACTTCCAAATCATTTTTCAAGAATAATTTTACTTTTTGGTCATATTTGAAATACTTTCTCTCTTCAACAAGTTACTATTACATTTCCTATGATTTTCAACAAGTTTGTAAAGAAGAGAAGTAATATTTCATATTATGAGAAATTGCAACAAATCCTCAAAGTCCCTCATTCCACAAAGCCAAAATACAACTTACAAAGATAAACCATGTTTCCCAATCCCTTACAACTATTTTTCCAACACCTCTTTACAAGAGAGTTTAAAACATTTCAAGCTAATCCACTAAATTAAAGATACAACAGTACTTAAAATACAAGAGAAAAAATCCTCCCACAAAGTGTGGGAACAACATAGCCAAAATTTTGAACTTTTTTCTCCTCCATGCTCCAAACATATTTTTGCAATCTTCCACTCCATGAAAGAAATCTTCTATGCACAAGAGAATAAGGGCCTGGTTTCCACCCAACCACATGACATCATTACATTCCATCTCCACAAATGGAGGACATGCTAACCTCTCTCCAATCCTATGTGAGAGAGAGAATGCATGCCTCAAAGTTGCACAAGTATACGGGGAAGACAGGGGGTGACAAACACACACATACTCCAATAAAAAATCAACCACAACAAACAAAAATACACTAGAGGAGAACTCCATGTTTTCTTCAAAGTGAGGAAGAGTGACAACGAGCCCATTATAGGCCAATCCATTTTGCAATATAACCATAGGAACAACAAAAATCATCCATACCCAAACTTCTTTATCACTTTATCCCAAACTCGAAGCCTCCTTGTAAGGATTTTCAAACCAAGAATGGTTTCTTTAACAAGGATGGAAGATGAGATTCAAACCATATGAATAGTCATCTTTCACATCAAACCATATGAGGGAGAGAAAATAATAGAAAGACCATCATGGCTTGCCCATCAAGCCATGTGGGTGTAAGAGGGGGTTTCTCCTCACTCTTCCCCTATAATTCCAAAATCCACCTCAAGTGAGATGGATGGAGAAAATGAAAAACAAACAAGATTTACAACCACACCCACAAAAAACATGCAAGCATTACAAGATTCAAAACAACCATTTTTCTTTTGCACATTATACTATAGAAAGAAAAGAAGAGGTATGAAGGCATACCTTAAAAAGTAAGCTATCGAACTCCAAGAACAACCAAGCACTCTCCCAAGCTCCAAGCTCCCAGCTTTCTCCAACTCCCAAAAGTAAAAATGAGAAGCAACCAAAAGTAAAAATAAGAAGCAAAAGTCCATACCCCTCTCTAAGAGGAGGTATATGGAGGAGAATCAATCACAAATCCTCAAAAATGAGATGGTGACATGTGTCACCCTTCTCATTATTCAACAAAATATTCCCTAAATCTCATTTACACATAATAAAAAACCCATTTAGGAAGAAAACTCCTAAATTTATTAAAAATGACAATAAACCAACTTACTTAACTTTTAAGATAGACACACATATCAAACACACTTACATGATGGAAACATGAGAGGGGTCAAATGGGAGGGTAAAATCCCACTTGACCTTGAAAAGAGGCCTCTCTACCCATAGGTAGGGTCAAAGGGGTCCATTTCAGTGTAAGGGAGACCTCCAATGCAAAAAGGGGCCCTTGCAGATACCACATTTAGCCAAAATTTGAGTTTGGGTAAAATGACTCAAAGGTAGAGGTGGTGGGGCCCACCCAAATGATGATTAGGTGATCCCACACCACCAACAACAAGATTAACTTAACCTAATACACCACTAATACATGTAGGGACTATTAGGTCCTTAAACTAAGTTTAGTACAAGGTTTAACAAATTAAAATAACATAGGTCAATTAAGGAATCACTAATGGATGTCCAAACATAAATACACCACATACACACAAGGTTACATAAAGATCATGGATGGCTAAAGGTCTCAGTCTAGACAACCGCTTGTGTAACTTGAGGTACAATTTTGAAACCCACGTTCTCCTGTGTGATCTTGTAATCTGCACACTCAATTCACACGTCAAACATACCTGCTCGATACAATAAATCAGAGAAATAATCTAATATATTGATAACTAAATCAATCATGGATATTCATTCTAACTATACAACAACCGATATTTGAATGAAATAACTATACACTAACAACATACATCCATGGTAAAACAATATATAAGATCCATCTAAGTTATTGCATGATGACATCCAAATTACCATTATAAACCAATGATATCCAAAGTATACAACAAAATTAACATACATCCACCATAAATTAGATAAAACTAACTACAATCACATCATGCTAGTGTCCATAACCATGTAAGTGCAAGAAAATTAAGATGATGATCATAATACTAGAGTGGAACCACGTGCCCTAAACAACACATGTGTCACCAAATAGTCCATAATGAAACCACATAATATCCAAATAGTTATAAATCAATATCTATAATCTGGTAAATTAAATGAGTCAACAAATGAAATGATGCAAGAAAGAGGTGGGCACTACATTTTCCATCTGCAACACACCAACAAAAGTCATGGGTGTCATTTTCCATTAATTGAGGTGGTTGAAACTGTCAAAGCCGCTCCCTATCGGATGCGTGACCATGTCAAACATCTCCCAAAACTTGACATATTGATAAGACCATCGGAACTTTGACCTTTATTTGCACCTAGAGAAACCCAGAACAAATAGTCGGGGAAACGTTCTTATCAAACACCTTGCAAAGTCTGACACAAGGAGATGCGCATTTCAAGAATCAAGAAGTATTCGACATGAGACATGTTGACCTGCTTTGATGTAGTTGACCCCTGAAAACCTTACACATTGATAATCAGGTTCCAGGATTGGAGAGCAAGCGACAAATAACATGTGTTTGATCGGTGATGTTCCGATAATGAAGAATCTCAAAGGTGAAAACAAGAAACACTGAGGACCATTGGGTTCGAAAGTGGAATGCACATGACACGGAACATGCATTTAGGTAGCCATGTTCTGATGCAAGAGAAATTTAAAACCTGAAATGAAAGAGAATGTCTGGGTTCGGAAGTAGAAAACATAAAACATGGAACATATTTTGGGTTGCGATGTTCTGATGCAAGAAAGTCCCGAAAACCCGAAACAAAGGGTGGAACTGGTTCGATATTTTGCATGTTAAGAAACCCAAAACAAGGAAAGTCAGGGTTCGGGGCGGAAAACATGTGACATGGAACATGTTAATGCATCAACATGTTCCGATGCATGAAGGGCCCGAAAAACCCAAAACATTGAAGAATGTTGGGTTTCAGAAGTGGAAAGCATAGAGCATGGAACATGTTTTAAACATGTCATGTCTTAATGCAAATGAAACCCGAAACCCAAAAATTTTGAGTGAATTTTCCTAAGTCCTGAATGGGGTTGTGGGTCGTTAGAATAGCCCAGGGGGGGTATTTTGGACAACAACATTATTCTATCCTGGAGTTGGATTCTTAGTGATGTCATAAAATGTGGATTATGAAACTTGCATGTTGAGCTTGCAAAAGATCCCTCTTCCATTTGGACACCATGTATTCTATTATGTTCTTGTGCTAATATATCACCCGATTATTTTTTTGGATGGATTTATTTTTTTCAAATCAATAATGTGACGTTGCAGAGTTTGTTGTACAGTACATGTGATAATGTCTATGTTTTGTGAGGAAGGCCTTGATCTTCGTGAAGGGATCTCATAGTGATTTGGGAATATGTGGAATGAGTCCTACCTATGGTATTTAAGTCAATTACACTTGCATTTTCCCCTTCCCCTCTTTTTAGGTCATATCCAATATAGGGATTTGGCATGAGTGAGTATAGTGTTAAATAAAAGTTAATTTCAAAATGTCACTTATAAGTAAAGGGGCATAATATTTGATTCACAATGGACAAAAATTTAGAGAATCCATTTTTGTCTAAAAGAATCTATTGAACATTTACTACTTATTAATAAGGGTTTGGACACTTGCATTACATTGGGCTGCCTACTATATTGTATTATATGTTGTTTTCAAGACATTTTTTTAAAGGTGTTTAATTGAGATAGACTCCCAAACTCACACATTGTTTTTTTAATATTTTGTAAGGTGTTGTTGGTAGAGTAGAACTACAAACTAGAGATATGAATGTCAAGTCAACATGAACACCCATAATGCTGGAAAAAAAACTAAGAATCTAACCCCCTTTTACTCTTTATTATTTGAAATGGGAATATAAAAATTAACTCTAAATTAATTGATTATATTTATTAGGTCTGAATTGCAATTTATTATATTAAATATATCAAGAAAACAACCCAAAGAACATTACAATTAGTAAAAGATAAACAACAATACCACATAAAACACAGAAAAACACAAACATAAACTAAAACAAATAAGCAAATGTAGACAATAACTATGCAAACTAAGCTATCACAGAAGACAAATTAATCATGAGAATGTAACATGTCTAACTTGGACAATAAGTATGTAGACTACGAAATGAATTCTTAGCTAATGAATTGTTAAATTGTAGGGGTTGACGTTTCTTTGCGTACATAGGGAAGGGGTTAAGTAATGCACATGCAATCAAATATTCTAATCAATAAGAATATTTTAATGCCCATAATCAAACACGCTAGGAATCAAGTGATGACCAACATTCGAGAAATTTTAATGATTCTCACCTCAATATTGGAGTCTGAAACCTATAGTTTTGGTTTTGGTCATGGCATTATCAAGAGAATCTACAATTCCATTGGCCAATATTTCCATGTAGTTGAAATAACCGCGAATGGTATGGTATGGGTATAATGTTCTCATATTATTTGTTTATGAACATGTCCAACAAGAAGCAACATCCCCACCTAAAAACATGGAAAATTTCTCACCAAAAACATTTGTTTAAAATGAGATTCATAGCATCTAAGTTCCCCATAGCCAACTCTACCTTATTTAAGGAAGTAGTGGAGAGGAGGAAAGAGTTTGGCATTTTATTTGAATTTGGGCCCAACCACCCCCAAATCAACGTCATCTTCTCTCTTCATTCAATCATATATTTGTGGGTGGAGACTCATTCGTCAACTCTCTATCATTTCGCACCAATAAATCAACTCAAACAAAAGCATGTTCAACCAATCATTCTAGTTCTACCCAAACAATATAATGTCACTTCGTGTTGTTCACCATGTCTTTCTACCGGCTAAGATTATCAAAAACATAGGTTAGCAAATAGAAAAAACAATAGAGAAACCGTCCAAGTCAATATTGTTAGATTTAAGGGAAACTATCAACAATAGAAGTTATATCCACTCTCCAGCTTATTTTTGGGGCATTATACTCTTTATATTTTTTATTTTTTATTTTGGGATTTGATGGGAATTCATATACAATATATATATTTTTAATATGTTTTTAGTTAGGTGCATAGTGTAATAATAAAATGGAAGGTTTGTAATATAACATGATCCTCACTTCTATTATTAATTCTAAATTAGTTAATAGGTTTGATCCATAACAATATATAAACCTATTAATATGCCATGATCCTTATGTGATTGTGAACTCATTACTACTATAGATATTCTAAATACATCTATCTAAAAACTTTTAAGTGATATTAATTTCAAAGATCTCATCTTATACCATAATTATAATAATTTGATTACTTATGTTTAACATTTTCTTGTAACTTAAAATCTACATTTACATTTTATATACATTGTAATTAACAAAATTTTAACTTTCTTATTATTGACCACAATTATTATAATTTAATTACCTATGTTTATCATTTTCTTGTAACTTAAAATCTACCTTTACATTTTTTATACATTGTAATTAACAAAATTTAGACTTTTTTATTATTGAAATCCAATATAATTAATCTATTCATTTAATTTTAAAGACTTGAGATTTTTGTATTTCATGATAATGAGAAACTAAAAAAACTAGAGTATTTGTTCCCGACCTTTTATTATCTATATATTATTGAATAGAATGAAGAAAAACATTTTGCAGCATTGTATTCAAATATCTAGTTGATTAAGGGGTTTTTGTTCTTATCTTGCATATTTCTTTAGTGTTTCTTATTTTTTTCTGCATTTCTGGACCTTTTTCTCTTCTTTCTTTTTCTTTTTTCTTTATATTTATAAGTTTATTTTTTTCATATATTTAGTTGCGTCTGTTTTTTTCTTTCTTTTTTTTTGTTATGTTGGCCATTAAAATTGAACACATTCATTTCAATACAATCTTCCAACTCCTCCCAAATATTACTATAAGAACACCTCGGACTCCCACAATAGATATACTCTAAAATATTCATCCCTTCAAAATATTAATATGAGTCTCATGTTAGGCAATAAATTTGATCGGCAATAAAATGAATTCTTTACAAGCCTTAGTAAAGTAAATGGTGACCTCACTTTGGGAAAGAATCACATCAGCATTATTCCAAATAAGTTATGTTTTATGGGCAAACTTGTTCAAGAATATTGCCAAAAAGAATATGATGTAAAGTAAGATTCCTCCCTGGCAGATGATGTAACATTTATGTATACAATAGTCAATCAGTGGTTACCAGAGAATATGTTCCCATGAGTCAGATTATACGCAGTTGCCACACCATTCTCTCTCCTCTTTGAATATTCTCAAAAGTAAAACCAACCAAACCGAAATGGATTGCATAAAAATTCCCATATTAAGTATGCATTCCATTACCAATTATTGTAATTTATGCAAGTGACTCAGGAAGCATCTGCGCCACTGTAGATAAAAGACAGAAAAAGCTAGATATTTGGGCAGGGGCAGGGGCAGAAAACCACTAGCAGTAAGCTAAGCCTATCTGTCAAGCAGGTTTACAGTCTGCTGGCTGCCCGGAATTTATTGACTGCAAACCTGCTCTAAAAGACTTTTTGTCAGGGCAGCCCGAAAATGTAAACTTACCTGAGTCGTAGATTCTAGCACTTCACTTACTGGCTAGTGGCTACACCTTACATTAATTTATAATAGATTTGTTTTTGGGTGGGAATTTTATTGTGTTAGTTATTATTTACAAAAAGATCCATTCAATAACAAGTATTTATTTATTTTTTTCAAACTATAATAATTCATTATTGTTTTTTTTTTAGAATTTCAAATTTCTTAGATTATATTATTGTTTAAGTGGTTTTTTGGACTGTAAATTATCTTAAATAAATGAAAGGTGAAATTTTGAAGAACAATGTGAATAGGGAGCAACATACAACTCTTTTTTTTGTGTATTATTGTTTATTTTTTTATTGATAGATTTTTATTGTTATAAAAATTTTTGTGACTAATCTTGTCCACATACATGTGTATTTGGGACTGATTCCATATGACATTTTAGGGTATTAGTATGATTAACACTCTACTCTATTTTTTTTAGTATGATTAACACTCTATTATAAATTTATTATTAATAAATTATTAAACAAAAAGATCCATTCAATATAAAGTATTTATTTATTTATTTTCAATTATAATAACTCATTCTTCTCTTTATTTATTGTTTCCTTTTTAAATTTTTCGTTTTTTTAGAATTTCAATTTTTTTAGTTTATATTGTTGTCCCTGTGGTTTTTTGACTCTAAATTACCTTATAAATGAAAGGCAGAATTTTGAAGAGCAATGTGAATAGGGAGCACCATACAATTCATTCTTCTTTTTATTATTGATAGATTTCTATCTATGACTAATCTTGTCCACATAGAAGTGTGGGACTCATGCTATTTGACATTTTAGGGTGTGCTTCCATACCACATTTTTCTAGTATGATTAACACTCTACTCTACCTTTTCCTATTAATAGAGAATTTTTCAATCAAAAAATAATTTATATTATTCTATTAACTTATTATGATTATTATTAAATAATATATTAGAGAACAATATTATTTGACATTATTATTATAATAAAATGGTTAGAATTTAAAAAGTTATTATAAATTGTCTCCACACTTTAACAAAAATTCCATTCAAGCAATTTTTTTTTAACTACTTTGGCATAAGATACCTATGAATACTTATACACTAAGGTAAGAGAGATTACTTATTCTTCCATATGAATACTTACACACTAAGCTAAGAAATATTACTTATTCTTCCATATAATAATAATAAGAGGAGGAGGTTCATTTCTTCTCCTTGTTTATAAACAAATGTTTTATTCCAGCTATAATGCACCAAATGCGCACATTGAAGCATATATGGTAGGGCTATAATTTATAATTTTAGCAAGGTAAAGAAGAATCAACATATATTTATAAAATTAGGTTGTTGAAACAGTTAGAAATATGATGCGAATGGAATCTCTATAAGCTTCCATAATGTAAAGGTAAACCATATATGAGTACAATGTTTGACATTCTATGTTTGCCTTAGACCTTTTGATTCCTAACATCAACATCCCCACCCAAAATAAACCCATCCTCCTCATCCACAACGGTATTGGAATTATTACAAACTAGATTCACAAAACTCTACTTTCCTCCCACCAAAGAAATCGAACATAGTAAAGTGGAAGTGGAATGGAGAGGTGGTCTCCACTTTATCCGAATTTGTGCCCAAAAACGAAGAATCTGCGCCATCTTTAACTCCTTACAAGTGTGTTTATGGGTGGAGTGTCATTGTTCAATCGGAAATCATTTCCCCCCAACAAAAACAATACAATGTCATATTGTGTTTATCACATTTCGAAGCCCATAGTAAGGTCACCGTTAGCTTTGGGCATTTAAATATTCATCACTGTCAAAATATTTATATTATTATTACTCTGCAATCATTTATAAAAGGCAACACTTCAGTGGTTAAAAGGTACATTACTACCATTCTTATTCAGAAGGAGGAAAACATAACAAAAGGAGGTACAAATTACAACATCCTCAAAAGCCACGTCCACTTTCAAATAAGATTCCATTTTCTTTTTCGAGTGTATACATAATCTACAAGGTACAATAGTATAAGTTTGTAGACATGGAAATTGGTATTTTATCATTTAATAATATTGGTATTGACTTAATCTTTTTAACCATGATTTGTGCACATATTGCAAGTCTCATTGATATATCCTTAGTCCTATTGTTACACTTGCTCTCTTCATTGTAGTGTTCAATCACTCATATCAATATTTACATCAAACACAAGCAATCAACTTCGCATGATTGTCGTGCACAGAGCTACATAGCCTTGTATTTTCCTCTTGCACCAAACCATCTAATAGGATCAAACCGCTAAACGGTTTGGTCCTAGGTAGAACAGTCTTGTTTAAGGCCATCCAACGTGACATTCTCTCAAATTTAATATTTTTATAGATTGGTACTTTCACTATGGGTTGACTTTAATGTGAAAGTATATCCACAAAACTCTATACAAGCAAGTCGAATGCCCTCATTTACTTACCTAACAACACTTCACAAAATTACTAGCACTCATCGTGCACAAATCACTCAAAAGGCATGCAAAGCTCTTATAAATTTCCCTAAAGAAACAATGGACATTAGGAGTAACCCTCACGCGGGTCTAAAGCACTTCAAACCAAGTTCAAGATTCAAGATTCAAGCTTCCCAAACCAAGGGTCCTCAAAACCAAGTCAACCACAAGCAAACCAAGTCATTACAAAGCATTATCAAGTGATTGAGTTATAGAATATAGTTTTGTCCATGTAGTAGTATGTGACATCAAGCTAGGCGGAGAATTACATGTTGTTTGAGGTCTTTTTGAAGTAGTGCCAACGTAGGTGATGTACATATTGTACTTGAACCCTTAAACACTAACTTTTTATAGGGTTTTAATAAAGAGGTTTTTGGGTCAATTTGTTTCATTTCAAAGGGTTTCACACATTTGTGAGACCTAATATTTCATAGCAATGCATATTCCATTCACTCGCAAATGTTGAGAAAGTTGTAGAGTATCATTAGCTACCTAAAACCAAACCATCCAGAAAGAAAAAATTGTCAAACAATTTGGTTTAAAATATCGATTTGGTCCCTATACATAGTGCTATTCTAGAATTGCAAACAACATCTACAAGATATTTCCATCTAATCCATTTTCACACCCAAATCAGCTCCCAAAAAAATCAAATAGCTAAGTGTGTTCATCTTTGTATGTCTTATTCTATTTAGCACGTTCTAATTAGTCTATCTTTTGTATACTTTATATGTATGTTCAAACCTTAATATTAATGTTTGATTAGTAATTTGAATAACATCATGTTCTAACCTAACAAGTAATTTAAATAAGTAAAAATAACTCCTTGCCCACTCACACACCTTTATATTATTAATTCCAATTTAGGTGAAATCATTTGTTGAACCCACTTATTAATTAAATCCTTAAAACTTAAATTTTTCATAAGTCACCATAGTCCAAACCATGCCTTCTATTGCATAATTCTAGGGTTTCATTTTAGACTTATGCATTTCTTTTCTTCACTATGCCTTTATCATTTCTCTTTGCCAATATTGTTGCGGCTGCTTTTAGTGAACCTTCCTTCCCAAGGAGAAATTTCCCATGATGATTCTAGTCCTCTTCCTAGAAAATTTGAAGATATTGATGAGCAAGAATTTATAGAACTTCTAAGGGCCAGTACACAGCATATTGATGCGCTCTGCTATGTAGCCAGGGATGAGCAGAATTGATTGGCCGCATTGAAAAAACCTTGAATGTAGTGTTGTGTCATCTCCTATCACTTTATATATTATTGTCACATCTACTACTCCTATATTGATGGGGTAATCCACTACCCACCTTCAAATGGTTATAATGTTTATCCCAACTTCTACTATTATTTCATCTCTTGTGCACACCCATGGGGCCTTACACTTCTCCTCTACAACACATTCCTTCAAACATGTATTATTCATGATTTTCATGCTAAGGGGTGATATAATTAGAGATGGGTGTGTCTAGATCCTCTAATATCATAGATTCTAATCAATTACATCATAATCCACTTGCACTTGTGGTGGCATATTTCTTTTTACCATTAGGGTTTATATCTCCAAATATTCTTATCTATGAGGTTAAAGGTGATCTTGAGCTACACTTTCTCTCATTTCATGTCACTTGCTTAGACTATGCTTACAATGATTAACTTATCACTAAAATTTTCCCTAGAATTCCTAAGTACTATGCTTTGCAATGTTTCTATGACCTACTTATGCACTCAGTGAGGGATTTTAATCCATTGGATAACCAATTTCTTACAAACTTCTCCATTAACAATGGTGATAATGTTTCCTATGGTTAAATGGATAAAATACAACAAGGCTCTAATGAACCAATCAATGAGTATACCTTACATTATACAATAATGCTTACAAAAATGAGTGACATGGCTACAAACAATAAGCTTCAAGATCTATTTACTCAAAGTCTCTTATCTCCCTTGCAATTGAAAATTTTGTATCCTTTGATGAGCTATGTCATGCTTTAAAAGAAAGAGAGGTAAATCTCCTAGCATAGAATAAGCTTATGCATGAGTATTCTCCACCCAATGCATCTACATCTAAATTTCAAAGCAAAACTAATTAAAACGGAAAAACTAATGAAGCCAAAGTTGAAGCTAAAGCGAGTGTTAATGTCATATCTCAACCTACAAAGCTTCAATTACAATTTTCTCCTAAAAGGAAATTCACACGGTATCCTTCCTCACCATATGTGATATATTACAAAATTTCTTTGAGTGTAACCTTTTATCTCTCCTTCCACCTACTAAGATTTATACGAGCAAGCCACAAGCTAAATATTTCAACTCTAATGCCTATTGTGAATACCATAGATGTATTAGGAAATCCACTAATAAATGTTTCAATCTTTGACAAGTTATTCAACATATCATTGATGCCAATGTTATTTAATTTCATTCTATTCTAAAGCAATCGAAGCCTTCAGTCAATGAGAATATGTGGAGAATACTAAGCTCAATATCTTCAATGACCCAGGGATCCCCTCTCTTCTCTCATCAAATCTGATCCAACTGATTGGAGGGGACTTAAAAAACTTTTGCAAACAGAAGCAGTTGCTAGAGAATAAGACTAGAGGGGAGATGATCATTCTATGGTAGGGCATGTGCATGGAGATTGGGGACTAAAAGCAGTCAAAATCTATTTTTGGTGATTTTTCACATAACGCAAACGAGTTATGGTCCGGTCACATTATAATGTGACCATGGAATGAAATGAACATGTTATGGATTTGAATTTCCAAGCCATAATGTGTTCACGTTATGGCACTTCTAATGCAAGCATTTTTTGTGTAAATTTAATTTTTCACTACGAAAAACCAAAATCGAACGTGTTTTGTTTTATTTGGCTTGGAACCCACCCACCCTTTAGCTGATATCTAATCCTAAGGTTTGGACTGTGTAATTTGTGAATAAATATGTGTTTTACATAAAAATATAACAATCTCAAGTGTATGCCCCAATTTCTCATGTGTTATATGACCATATGCCAAAAAAACATGACTACAACGACATGCTTTGTTTTACGTTTGTATCGTTGTATTACTTTCTAAAATATGATTAGTTTAAGATTTTCATCCTTAATTTCTTTTACTAGTGCCTTCTTTTCTTTCTGAAACACATATAGGGGAAAGGAGCCAGTTATCATGAATCATAATGTGGGGGGTTGTTAGAGCCACTTAACAATCATAATTTTTTTTTTAAATACCCTTTTAAAAAGCATGATTTTTTTAATATACAGATTTTCTTTCAAAAATTTTGAGTATGTGGAGAGTATATTTTTAAGGGATTTAAAATAAGTACTTTTGAATACAAAGGAATTTAAGGCAACCCATTAGTTGAGAATAAAATCACCTTTTATGGGTTGTTTATGTGTCATCATTTCATTGGTTCATTTATTGATGTGACTTACTTTATTGGCTAGTTTTTATTTCATTTTTAACTTTAATTCAAACAACTATTGGTATTTTGTTTCACATAACTACTCACAGTGATTGGGCCATTCACGATAACTGGCTCCTTTCCCCTATCTTTTTTTATAGATAATTTATAATTTTCTCATCTAAATTTCAAAAAAAGAGGCTTGATCTAAACTCCATTCTGAACACACTCCAAAAAATTTATTTTCAACTATTTTCCTTAAAAATAGGTGGGTGTACACACAAATATTTCATTTTTGGGATGTGTTCACTTTGAAAATTAGTAAAACTTTATATATTCATCCAAAAAATATGAAAAATTAGTGGGACCTCATACATTGTCTTAGCTAGCTTTCTACCAAAGTGATTCTTAAAATAGTTTACGGAACTCAAAAAGGAGCGGGGGGCACATAACACTATGTTGTATTTTTGACACAAAAATAGGCACACTTTGTGTGCGCACCACATTTGACCTAGTTAATCTCCGCCATTTTTAAAAAAATAGTAGTTTAGAAACTAAATTATAAACACTATAATTCTTAATATTATCACATTACCAAATTTTGAGCATATCCATGCCAAATTATTATTTGAAGTTAACTTTTTCTGATTTTAGGAAGAAAAAAAAAGTGGCCACTTTTGACCTCTTTTGCCCCTCCATTTCCATACACTTACCTGACACATAAGGTCTCATACAAGGAAAGGTATGCGAATTAGAAGGATGTGCTCTATTTCTCAAGAAGGGCACATGAGATTCTCTCCCTTTGGAAGCATGCTTACGATGTTGAATACTTTGTGTCTCCATGTAGAGGTTGGGTTTATTTTAGGAAAGTTTTTGATAGGGATTTTTGGTGATGATATAGACTGACAACTTCATATGGTACTCCTTCTTTGGCCAAGAAACATGAGGATTAGTGTTATGTAACCAAAAGGAAATTTGTAAAAAGTTGACAGGTTATTGTGCACATATTTTAATCTTTTTGGGATAAGACATATTTTTTACTTTTTTATGGAGGATCTATATTGCTACAGAAGGCTTTTGTTTGGTCTTCCTGGGGTTTGAGAAACTTTTTAGTGAATATTTTATGAAGCAGGGTTGATTACCTTGGCTAAGACATTAAAATTTTAATGCATATTTTATTTATGATTAGTGAAATGGTGAGGAACCCACTAACCCTCTTTTTATTTATCAAAAAAATCCCCGATGACCCACTTCCTAATCATCACACATTTGAATCTAAGAACAACTCAGAGGTACAAGATGCATAAAAGATACAACCTCCTCTAGCTACATACGGTCATCCAATTGATTTTCTCATTAGTACAATTAATTTTTTTGTACCTCTTAGGCCTCTCATTACATTTGATGACAATAACATAATTGATGATGATGATATTTCTTATGCACTTTATGTTATAACTTTGTTCAATAAATGACTTATCCATAATGTCTTGATTGACAGAAGTTTTAGGAATAACATATGTTTTCTCACATTGTTTACTTCTTTGGTCTATACTAAGTAACATATAAAATTTGATGCACAATCTCTTAATCGATCTATTGGACAAATTTTCCCCCTCTTATAGTGGGATACACTATTATGTCTACACCATTTTTGGTTACTGATACTCTTGGGACATGTGATGTGATTCTAAAATACCATTGCTTATACACTCTGATTAAATCTATGTAATGGAAATGCACAACGACAAAGAAGATGTAAGGGCTTGTAATAGGTGGACTGTTATAATCAGTTAACTTCCAATATTAACCATTCACAGCCAGGATAAATGCATTTAAACTTGTAATGAGTGATAAATGAAAAGTAATTTCTAAAATACACAAGAGGAGAAAGAAACTTGGTTGTACAAGGTAGAACAGGGAGGATATGGATGTGTGGGATGGTGAAACAAGAAGATCAAAGACTTCAAATATTTATGTTTACACCCTTACTAGATTTAGCATCTAGATTAGTGAGTTCAATACACTAAAAGATGTAAAGGGGAGATACAAGAGGTTGTTATGATTAATTAAACTCTAGCATTAATTATGTAATATCATACTAGCACATTAATTCCTGTAACTAATGTATAAGATAAGATATGAACTTGAAAACACAAGGGGATGAGTACACTTAACTGATTGTGGATGGATTTGGGAAGTTCTAAGTGTGTAGGTTGTTGGAAGTGCAACATCTAAAATTGATGATGCTTCATTTCTAGGATTGTGACTTGAAAGTGATATGGGATGGAATTGTATAATGTTTTTAGGACCGTCTATATGGTTTTGATCCTATTCTATGGTTTTGACCTGCTGAGGATTTGGCTCTATAACCTTATGAGACTTTCATCTTCTTGGAAATGTTTTTCATTGTCAAATCCTAATTGTTTCTAATGCTACAAAGCTCTTTGAACATCCTGAATGAGGTCTCAAACCCTAGCCATGGGTGGGAGACCCTACAAAAAAATGTTAGTTGGGTTTTGGTGCAATCCTTGCACCACCGACATCAGCACTACTATGAATATGCCTCAAACCACATTTCGTTTTCCACCTAACATGTGATATATGAATGAATGCAACTATATTTGGAAATTGAGAACTCCTTGACAATGCTTGAGTTGAGTTTTTCTCTTTCTAATACTTGGAATGGGGATGTTTGAGTGATTGCAAATGAGAGAGACTGATCCTTTAACTTGGTAAGATGCTTCAAATATGTTGTGGTTGCTTCCCTAATGAGTGTGCATGAGATTTTGTGATATTTAGGGAGCCTTGGGTGCCTTTTTCAAGTGTAGGAAGTGATTTTATCAATGTAGTGCCATATGATTTCCAAGTTACCGAATGATGTAGTGTTAACTTGTTTATCTAGGGTTCTAAAGGTAAAATGTTATGACAATTCCAACCCAAAGAGACAAAATGATGTAATGAAGAATATGAAACTGAAAGAAAATATGGATGATACATCAGTTCGAAACTATACAAGTCAACCAAGACTAGATATCACAAGATGACTAAACCGTATGATTGTTCACAAGAATGAAATATATGAAAACATAGGTTTGCATTGTGTCAAGTTGACTTTGTGAATGGATTATATGCATTTAATTTTTAGAAGTTAAAAACACATAAAATTTTATGAATAAACAAGTTAGATAAGAAACATTAGGATGTACTTAGTAGGGATAGAAATGGTGTGTTTTTCTTAGTAAGAGTGCATTGTCAAAACTAATAGTGTTAAAGAGTGAATTGCCTAATTTCAGTGTCTACATTTTCTCCACTTAAAGTATGAAACGAAAATTACTTGCTTAAAGGAAAAGATACATGAGTTTGTAAACACACTTTATCTTCGCTCAGAGTTTGTTTCACAAATTTCCATTGTGTTGGTGTTGGCACACTCCATGATGAAACCTACTACACATAGTGTATTCAATGACCATGGTAAAGAATTGAACTTTAACTTGATTTTAAAATTTAATACGTAAAATTTACATTTATATAAAATGAAATACATGTAAAGTAAGGAAGGAATACACATATTCGTTTAATGAAGGGATAAGTTCTCGTTCTTTGCTTATATAAAGAAATTTGCATTATTGAACTTTCTTAAGGATTGGGTTTAATCCGTCCCCAATTGTTTCGAGGAGAAATAAGAGTGTTAGGTAGATGCAACCCAACACAAAGGAGAGAGAGAGAGAGAGAGAGAGAGAGAGAGAATAAGAAGAGTGAAATACTAAAGCATCTCGTAAAGGAAGAAGACCATGCATCAAAGTCATTCAACAACTATGGTATCTTCCCCTTTGAATGTAAGAGGAAAGGAAAGACTGCCTAAGAAGAAATTAGCCTCTTCGATACCTTTTGTAACTCCATGGACCACACCAAAGTATATGAATCTAGGCCCAATTATGTAAATAAAGTTACATAGTGGAAAATATAATGAGTTCTCCCATGCCCTTCCCATGTGATACACAATTGAATAGAGACCAAATAACAATTGTAATGTATTGAAATGTAGATGAGGATAGGAGACCCATGCCCCCAAGATCCACGAAACTGTAATTAAAACTAAGTGTCATGGTGAAGGAGTGAAATTATTCGTGCCCCGTGTAACTAATATGAACTAAGTAAAGTGGATCTGAAACTATATCAAGAAATTGTACCTGGAGGTGAAATTCTAAAACTAATGAGAAATTTGGTTAGCTGCCCCTTGGCATAACTATGTGAAAGGGTCAAACCCATCCATATGTTCCTGACCAAACTATATATTTTTAACCTATTCAATATTTTCCAAATTTATGTATTTGTTCTTGTTTTTGAGTATTTGTAACCTGTATATACTTGTTTTTTAACCCCAAAGTATTAATATGTTTGTATAATATACCTAGATAAATGCCCCTCTTTTGATGCATATGTAATAAATTGGTTGAACATGTGGCTTAAAATAAAATATGTGTTCCCATGAACTGTATGTTGTAGACATAAAATCACACACTTTGGGTAATTATCTAGTCCTGATTACATATTACTATTCCTATGATTCCTAAGTAAGAACGGTACTAATTAACCCATGTCTTTGGTCACCTTTATTTTCTTTATGTTGCTACTTTCAATCTTGCACCCTTACTTGCTCAGTATGCCTTTTCAATCTTCAGAATCTTTCATCCTGGACATTAACGTCCATACCAGGATGCCAACGCCAGGCGCCCTTATCCAATCTGGTCGCCCCTGTCATCTTTATACTTTACTCACACTTTTTGGGTCCCTTATATTTTTCGTAGCCAGCCTTTTTGGGGTTAGTTACGAAGTTAAAGCAAGGGAATCATATAAATATAAAGTTATGTGATCATAATAAGGGACCAAGCACTAAGCATCTATTATCTCCACCTAAGTTTGCATTCATCAAGGCATCTAAGAGCTCCATTACATCCATCTAGCTCCATCACAAGGGACACGATGGTTGGTTCATCTACATACACTTCATATGAGGGAAGTTATTTCTATTGCATGCACATATTTACTTCATTTCTTTACATCTAGTTACTTGCTTGTTATCCAAGTGTGACTGAAACAAGAACAACCTAGGGCACGATTCCGCACACAGACACACCCCCACAGAACTGCATTAGATCTAAGATGTAGTGCAACACTCAGTTGTAAGTCCACCATTATGGCAGATGAGGATAGTCTGGCCCCTCATTTTGTATCTTTCTTTTTTGAGATTTAATGTCTATTTGAGGGTTTTGCGCGTGGTGGTGTTTAGTTAGCCATCGGTTTACTCTCCAGGTTCAAAGTTAGCATCAGGATCTTGATCACCAGCATAATGCCTTGTAGGTAAGCTCGATGTGGATGTTGTAAGAACTGGAATTCAACTACCTCTAGACATGAATAAGTGGAAATTGAGTATTCCAAGATATAACTGTTCAAGACACCATGAAACCACGTATCTAAAGCTCAAGTCCAAATCAGATCAACATCATAAAGGGCTTGGAATTATTCATGCATCTAGACAAGTGCACAGTACCTCCAATTCCATTTAAACATGCATAAGAAACCAGCTACTCATACAATTCTACTAGAAAGATAGTGAAAAAGCTCTCATATAAACTATCGTACAGATTCTATTCCACCCAAGTGCGTGCATTAAACTCAGATCCAGTGTTGAACCGCCATGTGTATTCTTCTTCCAAATCACGTATTCATTCTTCAATACTTGCTAAGGTCAACTAGTATGTCTTCATTGCGAACCATCCTGAAAACAACTGAAAAAGAGGTCCCGGCAACGGAACTAATGATGCAGCCTAGAATTCAATGGTACAAATCTAATAAAAACCTATGCACACTGGCACATCACTCAGCCTAGATTGAGCACTCACTCGAAACACGTAAAGGTACCAAGTACCTCTTTAGGGTTGTTGTTGCAGGATGTTAGCATGATGAACACTTAACATATATAGTTCCATTACTAACACATCATTCTACAAAGCATACCAGATCTATACCTAATGAAAAGCATAATTAAGTACTAACCATGATGAGATCAAAAACATCCTAGATTCAGATACACATAGAACTAACACTTAGATTCGGCCAATGTCCTTCATTAGATTCAATGCAATAAGTTTACAGAAGCTTCATTACAGTATCAGTAGTATGTGCGTGGAAGATTTAACAACATATCTATGTATATCTCGATCCCCCTCTATTACACAGTTTACTACATATATAAGGGTGGGGACTTTCCCTTCACCACTTATCCATTCCAAAAATAGGTCGCATGCTATTCTTAGCCACGCGCCTTTACAAAACTAGCCACACATGCAAGTGTGCTAACAATAGACTACCACTAGCTAACTGATAGTAGCATATCTATTTCTGGCTTGTGTCCATGTAAAGTGATTCATATCCAATCCTCCAAAAATAGCCAATGCGTGGCACGCACGTCTCTGCCTCGTTTGTGTGCTCTACATGCCATCTCTAAAAATAGACCTTTATAAGCAAAAATGACTAAGTCCCGAAAACTGAACTTCTGTTCCGCGCGCGCATTCTCCCTATCCATTCACGCCTTTGAATATGACTCACTTCCCCGTGCATAATTCTTGTGTGCTTTTTGTCAAGTGTTCTTTGATCAACACTATTAATGATATGCTATGATGTAAGTTCATCATGGCTAAAGGATACAATTTTTCTAGTAAAAAAAAATTGTATTGACCATGTAAACTATATATTCTACATATGTATCATTATTAATTGGTGTAGTATCATAGAGCCCCTTGCAGATGTAAAGAAATGAGGGATGCAGATGGATATAACCGTGAAACGAAATAAGATGATGTCACGGGGGGTTCATTAGCTAGGCAATATCCTAGCATGCGGGTTCATATTGAGGTAATTAAAATTGATAAAATTAAAGTCATTATACCGGTAGACATGAGAGGGTGAAAGGGTTTAATGTATTAATTTTTTGAATCAAGTATTGGGGATAGGTTGGAGATGTGGGCCAAAGGAAAGGGAGGTTTAATTTTAATATAAAAATAAAACATTTGAACCCTAGTTTTTAAAAGTAAATACCTTAAAATTGAAAAATGAGTGTGGTCATAAATTAAATTATAATCTCTTTTTTAATAAAGAAATCTATATTCTTAACCAAGAAATAATAAGATGGTAGAAAACTAGGATTGAGTATGCTTTTCAACACAAGTGATATTATTTCACCATCTTAATTATTTGAAGAACTATTCATAAATGATTAAAGCTTAACATATATAAGGTGATTTGTAATAGGTTTTCAATGGCTTCAAACTATCTTTCGAGAGGAAATGTATATGAAAAAAAATCAAGTGAGAAATATAATATATTTTTTGTCTAACATTTTAGGGTAGAAATAAAAAGGGGTAAATAAAATTGTAATCGAAAAATGGGTAAGGTACATGGAAAAAATATGGGGTATTTTCATTCTAATAATATAACAAGAGTGGGTATTAAAAATTTAATAATTAGAGGTAGAAACTAGAATTAAGGGCATTCTTTAATACCCTTCGAACGCACGTGTTATACCATACTTTTACTAAGTGAACCCCCCGCGGATGATGTTTAACACTATTCATGATAGAATTCAAGGTGAGAATCCATGAATACTTACTAGCCAATGAGCATGTGTAAAATAAAACCAATGAAACCATAGTGCCACTAGGGTTTCAACAATAGATCTGATTCAAGATTTGGGTTCACCAAATGTTTACACCCTAGTTAAATCTATGCCTTGGAAATACACAATAATAAAGAAGATGTAAGGGATTATAACAAGTGGACTATTCTAGTCAATTAACTTCCAAAATTAACCATTCACAATTAGAATAATTCTTTTAAACTTGTAGCAATTGATAAATGATAAGTTATTTCTAAAATACAACATAGGATAAAGAAAATCAACTATAAAAGTAAGAAAAAGGAGGATATGGATGTGTATGATGGTTAAATAGGAAGATCATAGACTTGAAATACTTCGGTGTTGATTCTGAAGATGGAATGTAAGCAGGGGAAAGACTATAAAACTAGTGTACTCTCCATACATGACATGTACGATCCCAACCTAGATTTTTACAGTCTTGGACCCTTTGAAAGTTTGGTTCTCAAACTTCATGTTTCTTTTGCTTGCTTGGAAATAACATTTTTTGTATGTTGTTCTTACTCGTTTAAATTTGGGATGACCTATAATCACTTGCAACAAAGTGGAAACCATAGAAACCCGTGGAACCCTTCATTAGAGAATTTGCAAACTAAATGTGTGTGGTGAGGTTGGAATACCCTTGGTGGTCAGTCTCCTAGCTACTAAACCAATCCAATTGCTACACTACATACACTCGTTGTGGGGTCAAGCCTCATATGGTTCTCCTTGGTGCTTGTGCTAGTGTGAACAAATAACCAACCCCTTAGGGGTGTTTTCACATCTCTTGACACCAAGATAGTAAGATAATTATAGTATAGTGTAGAATGTACCTAACACAGTAGTAGTGTGATGTGGTGCGCCTCAGCTACATGACCCAACCCTTTGTTAGTTTAAACCCTTGAACAATTCTTGGAGTGAATTTGCTCTTGCTAACACATATCTATATGAAATTTACATGCTTGGAAATTAAGTAATATATAATATTTGACCTAGTTGAGTGCTTCAGATACATAATAAGACTTCTCTAATTGATGAGAAGCTAAGTTGGGTGGATTTAGAAACCCTTTGAGTGATTTTAGAATGATATTTACAATAGGAGTTTGTAAGAGTGTTAGGTGAGTTATAAATTAACGTTGGCTTACTTATATAGTCTTCTATATGTGAAATATTCTAAAATGGTCCACCATAGGAAGACCAAATGGTCCAAAGAAGATATTCAAAATGAAATAGAGTCGATGAAATTGAGGAGTCATAATCGTACAAGTCGTCCAACACCAGACCCCACATATTGACCTAGTTGTACAGTCTTGGACATAGAGGGAGAAAGATGAAACATGAAGTTTGGAGATGAATCCCAAAGTTTTTAACTATTTTAGTCAAATAATATTTTTAGAATTAATGATCGAGAAGAGTGTAGAGACAAGCAAATCATGGAAGAGCTAGAGAGATGAACTTATTGGATTCCAAATGTGAGCATTTGTCTTAGCAAGGGATCACGATCAAACTTGACATTGCACATGGAAAAGTTAGAAGATTTTAGTGTCTACACCTTAGATATATTCCCTATATTCTCCATCAATGCATGAAATATAGTTATTGCAATCAACTTATTACATTTAAGGGTATCCCTTATGAGGTTACCATACCAACTATGTCACCCATCTCTTCTTCTAATAAAGTAATGGTTTCTACACCCATACCTGTTAAGCCTACTCATGTTATACTTACAAGTCCTATCTTCCACAATCTTTCTCCTAGGCCTCCTCCCATATGCAATCAAATCTCCTAAGCATGTTCTGCAACATCAACTTAAATTGGTACATCACACGAGCGTATTGTGCATCATACTCTTTTGAGGCCCAAGACTTGTTCACCTATAATCTCTTCTTTTCACCCTCTTGATTGTATCATAGGGTAGCAATTTTTGTAAATGTTCTCTAAAGAGCACAAAAACATGCAAATGTTCTAAAAATTCAAAAACATGTAAATAATCTCAGAATACAATATCAATATTTGAGCTTAATGTTATGTACTTGTTCTCTACTTTTTATGTGTTGTTTGTCACATGGTTTGACATAAAACATATTCAAGTTATTTTATACACACGTGTTTCACAATGTATGTGAGCATGATGTAAGATACACAAGGCTTTACATGATCGTATGTATTGGACTTACCATTTTTCTAGCATCCTTGCTAATCTAGGGGCATCTTTTACACTATTAGATGATATTGTTTTATTTATTACATAGGGATTTTTCACATCTTGGTTATACTTATAGTATATGTTATGATATATGTTATTTATCCATATTTTTGGGACTAACACATGCAGACTATGTAGGACTAGTGTATCTCATTCCATGCACCTATTGGTTATTGTCCCTCTTTTATCATTACAAATTGGATTGTTTATTCAGTTGTCTTATGTGGACAACCCTTGGCATTCTCTATGTGTATGTATGAAACTATGGTGTCCCTTATTTGAGTCCTCGGTTGCCTTTTGTAGCCATGCAACCCTTGTTTGTGTTTGTGACACTAATATGTCCCTTGTATGCAACCCTCGGCCTTTTCTATGACATTTTAGGTGACATTGATTGTTGTACGTGTATGATTATGTTCTTTTATGCTTGTATAATCATATGCTTGTTGTATATGTCATCTACTTTTTCCATGATTTATATCATGTAATCTCTTGTAGGGCTAAGTTCTACATGGTGGTTACCTACAATTATCTTCTATGTGCTCTAATGATGATTATATGTTATATATGACATGGACACACTTCAATTCTTTTGATCCGAGTGTCTTATAGGATATCTCTCACCTTAAAAGTTGGGGCATGTAGTGGAGCTATCATAAGAATATCAATACAATTCATGAACATAGATAGATTATAGATTATAAAATTCAATGGAACATGTTACAGTGGCACATGTATAAAAAATAAATAAAAATCATTTACAAAGTTTTAATCTAGACAAAACCATCCAACAGAGGATATAATTGTTACATGTTATTGTGCTAATTGATAGTATTGTCCTAACGAACCTTTTGACATCCAACTCAAAAATTTTGGGCACATACATGATTTAGTATATAATCCACTGCATTTCAGTACGTAATGCAGGGGCATGATGTAATTTTCAATCCAAAGCCACACAATGTTGCCAATGGTGCACAAGCTTGCATATGTCACACATGTGTCTTATCCATGCAAAGACAAACTTAGCCACATAATATCCCAATACGTAGAACACTAGAATTGTGTAAAACAACCTCACACACCTTGTAGAGACCACCAATGCTTAACCAAGATTGTTGATGTTTACCCATAGCCGCAAGAAAGATACTTCTAGAGCCACCAATCATTATCAAGTCACAACACCTTATATTCATGTGGGATCATGCCCATTCATTTTAATGATGAGATATGTGACAAATAGGATCACTTGTCAACATCAATATAGTTAGCAGGGGAAACAGGTGGTTTGTGATCTGCACATCACATCTAGTGAATAACCAAATGATTTGATTGAGATTGATTTGATGGTGAATAGCATCCAGAACATATCAATTGAAAATTGAGGTGACCTGAGGAATATTTTGCAAGGTATATTTACTTGCAAGAGGCATCTTTTTCCTCCTACCAAAAGCTTCCATAAATTCTATAAGTAGAAAGGGGTTGTAAGATTGTAAGTAGAATGAGGAAGGGAGTCTGTCCTTTAGTTTGGGAAGACACCTAGTGAGATATTTTTGTCTTGAGTTGAGTGTGGTTCTGTAGAGTTTACAAGCTTAGAATAGGTACATGATTCAAAATTCTTAGAAGAAATTGTTGCAGAGTCTTGTCATAAGGCTATAATTAGAGCATACTATCATTGTGCCTAAGTTTGTAATCTTTCATTGCAATAATAAAATAAGCTTTGTTGTTTTCTTGTTTAGATTTTTGCCCAAGATCTTACTTTGGCAAGATGTAACTCTAATATATGTTGCGTGGTGTAAAGTGCCCCTTTATTGGGAACCCTAGCACCGACTGCACCAAGCATGTTTATAAAAGGAGGCAATAAAACCTATTCCATCCATCCAAACCATCTGGAATGTCCTTACAAGTACAAACGATCTAAGGGAACATGAGGTCAACAAGGTGTTTATGAAATCCCATGCATTTATGGTTATTCCATACATTGGCAAGGCATGGTGATTGTTTCGATCAACATCCAAAGACCATACACACACTGTGGTAATTTGAAGCATTCTAGCTTGGGAGGAAAGGTGAAAGGATAAGAATAGCATAGAAGTGGTTGAGATAGATGGTGGATCTACAACAAACTTAGCTATACTTGGAAGCTATTTATACGCAAAATTGTCCCCTCCATCTAGCTAGTCAAATATAATTTCTTTGCAAATATTTAATAAAAAACAATTAGTAAAATCCGATATTATCATTTAATCAATTAATTTAATTAAATAAATTAATCGTTCATTAGTTAATCAATCAAATTAATTTTAATCAACTAATTATGGGCTATTTATTCCTTTATATATTTGAAAAATAAATATTCATAGTTAACCTTAATATTTTCACTTTGGAACAGTGCCCTATTTCCCTCCCTCAATATCTTATTGTTTCACACTTTTCGAACAAAGCAAGATTAAATATTTTTTCCCAAAATATAAGCTTCACACTTTTTATCTCTTGAAAAGTGACGGAACAATAAAATCCTTTAGCGAATAAAAATGATGCAACAAATCCAACATAAACACAAGTTACTATTTTTAGTAAAATAAATACATTTTAAATCTACACTAATTAAGCAGGAGTAAAAGGGTAGAGAGACTATGCAATGCACATGGCAGCGTGATGATTTAACTAAATTTAATTATAACGTAATTAATTATAAATTAAAAAAACGAAATCGTAATTTGGCTAAGTACGTACAATGCCCCCACTTTAGCGGCACATAGTCAAACACGCGAGGAATCACGTGGGGAAGCACACGAGAAACTCGCATGATTCACGACTTTCCGGATTCATTCTGACCGACCTACTAAACATGGAACCCAATGCCATAGAAACGGAATCCGTGAATTCCACCGCCCAACATAGAAAGGAATCATGCGTTGTGTAAGTAGGTGCAATGTTTGTTTCATGTTTCTACTTGTTGACATTTATGTCTCCTACAAACTAATAAGACACTAGTTTATAAAACCGGCTAAGTTCCCCCATACCCAACTCTTTACTTTACGGAGGGGAAATAGGTATGTAGTGCACCACTCCCACTCCCACTTTCTTTGATTTTTGGGTCCAACAACCCAAAATCTACACGAATGTTTCACTGCTTGTAATCATAACGTTATGGGTGGAGTGTAATTGGTCAACTCTATATCATTCCAATCCATAAAAATGTCTAACCAATCATTCGCCTCTGCCCCCAACTTAGACTTTACAAGGGGCCTTAAAATTTTATTGTGTTCAATTTCTGATGTTATTTCATATATTTTTACTCTCAAATATTATCGATGTTGAATATTTTAGAAAGTTTTTAGACTTTTAGGTGTAGAAAGCGGTTGCACATAAATAACCAATCACAATGCATTATTAGTTTTGTAAAACAGTATTTTAGGAACATATGAATAATTGGAATGTTTTAGAGAATAGGTTTTTATGGATTTGTGGCATTTTGAGAGACACTTGTTACCAACACATAATCAAAAATAAGGGTGGACGTCGAGGTGAAGTAGTTAAATTCGAATCTCAATCATAATTATAATAGTACAAATTTGAAAAATTCTTGGAAATGTAAAATTAATTTGACAATCATGTTTATCTACTTTGAGATCTAAAAACCTCGCCCGTTCTTCCTAAATTCATAGTAGGCCCTTAAGATTTTGAAAGGTTTGACAAACAATACACCAAGTATAATGCATCTCAATAGGGAGCCCAATGTGTACCAACACTTTTTTTTAATATGCTCTACTTAATGCAACATGTAAGCGTTAGATACTTTTTTGTGTACATACGTAACTTTGGTTTTGGCATACATATTCTTCTTTATTTAATGAATTCCTTGCTTTTACAATTTATTATTCTGTAGTCATTTGTGTTACATATTTACTAATGCACTTAGGTATTTATAAATTTATTGAATTCAAATTAGGATCTTATTGGTACAATCTCTAAAAGATAACGTGTAGGAAAGACTGGAGAGAAGGGCCATAACTATTTGGGCACATTGACAAAGAAGGGCCACAACTATTTATAGACTTACTGAATTCAAATTAAGATCTTACTTGTACACATTCTAAAAGATAATGTGTAGGAAAGACTGAAAAAGAAGGGCCATAACTATTTATAAACTTATTGATTTCAAATTAGGATCTTATTGGTAGACACTATAAAAGATACCATGTAGGGAACATTGACAAAATAAGGGCTACAACCTCTACACATCCAAAACAAAACAAAGTGTCAAAAAAAGCCCATAAAAAAGCTTCCACAATTTTAATGGTACTACTTTGGGAAATCAATTCACAAACCTTGAGGCACCCACATAAACTTCCATCATCATAGTGCAACTACTTTAGGAAACCATACATGAACTACTATGGTTCTACCAACATGTTCATAATAATAAGGATACAGTAAGGAAGAGGATAGACATGAAAGAAAGTGTAAAAAATTGAAAGTCTATAGTTAGACCAATAATAGTAAGGAACAATTCAAACTAATCATCATTAAACAACTAACTGGTCTGGTATCAAAAGTAAGTGTTAAACGTGTGTTTAAGTCATGTCAAGATGACATCCATGATAAAATCATTATTCTTACCAAAAAAATCTTGGAAGTATAATTAAGTTTTGTCTTAACAATCTTACCAATGTTGAATTAAGTCATAACTTTGGACTTCTTTCTCATTTAATTTTTTTTTTATATCATATAATTTTTGTGATATTTTACTTATTTGTATTTTAAGCATCTCTTTCCCTATTGATAAAACTTTTATTGCATGGAGTATCTTATATGTCATCATTGTCTCATACTTATTAAGTTCTTACTCATAAGAAATTAACCAATTACAATCTAATCATATATTTATGTTAAATGTAAAATTTTATTCAATCAATTCTTAAATATGATTATAGTTTTAAGGTGATAACATCTGATTCAACCATTATAATAAATACAAGTCTTTTTTTCCCGAATTGAAAATGCTGCAATTAACATGAATGGAAGAAAACAAGTACATATACCAGTGTCTCGTCTCTCTCTTACTAAATACTACTGTGGGTCTTAATGAAATACATCATACAACATTATGAAGCATCCATTCAATATGAGTACTTAGTAAACTCAGATTCAGGGTTGAGAGCTGAATGATGATTGATACATCCCTGTTTCCCACCCTTTTACCTACAAGAACATATATAACCAGTTTTGGGATTGAATCACATCGGGATTATTCCAAAAATGCTATGTTTAAATCCGAACTTAAGAATATGACAATCACTTGGCAATAAAAAGAATAGCATATAAGCTGATGAAAAGATGATTTAGAATTTATATTACTAATTTTTGTGGGATTTTATTGTATATATTACTAATATTTGTGGTAATTTATTTGGGTTTTAAATCATCACAAGATGACCTCCATGAGTAGTCATGACCTTAAAGAACATTGCGATGAGATGATCTCATTACTTTAATGGCGTTTTCTTTGTGATATACAATTTATACACACTAGTCAATGGAAAAATTACCCCAGGGTAAGTTCTTCTGGTTCAGATTAAGAAAAGATAGAACTGATTTGGTGCTTTCATATGCCTTCGTGGCATACTTCCCTCTCTCTTCTTAAGATATTCTGAAAGATAACACTGCATTAACAAACCAAACTGAAGTGGGTTGTATAAAAAACCCATTGTATAGATTCCAGTACTAATATTGTAATATGGAAAAGCAACTAGATTGTCTCATTGTGTGTATGAAAAAGCATCTGTTCTACTGTATCTAAGAGCAAGCAAAAGCTAGATATTTTTGCAGAGGTAGGATCAGAGAATCACTATCTCTTCATCTACAGTCTACATCCCTGACAAAGCTATAAGCAACTGATAATAGGTCAGAAAACAATGAGTGCCTTACTGCAAAAAAAAACATCAAGCCAAAATAATGTCCTAATCAAAGAATTAATCCTGATAGGGTTTGTCATCCTAATGATGGATCACGAGGCTCATGATCATGGAAAAACTCTGCACACAATTTATCCAAAAACCTTTTAACATAATATCTTAATATTCCTTTGTCCCACATATGACGGTCCAGTACCATTCTCCATGAAAGTATATACATGTTTTGTCACATTTTAGGATGTACTTTTTGATGCCAAAAACGTAGTGTTCTCAAATTGTCCATGTCCATCTCCTGCAAGTAATTTGTAATATTTTTTGTCAAATAACCATGGGGATTTATGATGTGAATTATTCTGCTAGAGCAAAGGATCTGCATCCTCCCACAACACCATGTTGTGATTGGACCAGCCATGGCATGCTACTTTTGACAAATATCATTTCAAATTCAAGTAGCTTAAATCTTCTCTCACAAATTACGAATCATTGCTAAGCAAGATTTGCATCTGAGGGTACTAGACCCTGGATAATTGTGAGACAGTAGTTACACAACAGAGAAGGCCTATATGTTCATATGATGCAAATAATGATGATTAGAATTAACAAAAAATTGCAGGACACCACATTTTGACAAGACTTATATAGATCCTTAGATTTCAATGTTCCACAGATGAATTCAATTTTGGTCATTATCATTTTTTGAGGCTCAAGGCTTAAGGAGTAAAATATGAAAGGTAGGACTCTCTAGTTGAACAGATTTTCTGCAAGATCACAAGCAATGTTATCATTCAAATACTGCAACATCAAATTTTACTCCATTGTAAGGTTCTGCTACATGTATGCCGTCTTGGGTTTACAAGGAGCTTTCAATTCCTTTCATTTAAAGAAGATCATATAGTTGGAGCCATTTATAACTTATAGTACAATGCTATTTTGAGAGACTTTGAAGCCTATCCCAAGAGCTCTTCAGCTCCAATTTTGTGGGTACACTCTGAAGTCTGAATTCAGACTTGCTGTTATGATAAGGGGTCAACAAAGCCTAATTTTAGGGTGCACCTGGTAAGCAAGTACAAAGGTGCCAAGACTTGTTGTTATGATAAGAGTTTAACAGAGCCTAAACTTTAAGTGAACCAGGTGAGGAAGTGGAAAGGTGCCAAAGCAAAAGCCCCACCCACTATAGTGAATGAACCAAGAAAGCAATAGGCATTAACATGTCCCACAGTATCTTTTTTAAGCATCATGGATTTCGTCAGACACAATAGGGTGCTCTTCATCATCCTCGCCAATATCTAATTCTTCATGCTCTTCCCAATCTGCTTCAGAAGCACAATTATATCTGTGCCGAAATTTCCAATCCAGAGCCTGGCAAGCACGAGAACAATAGTTAACTGAACTACATGCAGAACATCTTCTAAATTCATGCCTTCTGGTCTCAAGCCGCCCACACAAGGAATAAGAGCAAAGTCCATTGCCTGGTGGTGGGCAATGCAAAGAAAACCAATCCACCAGAAAAGTGTTTGCATAATGCACCTTTGCTGGTGGCACGTTGCAACCAAAATCACTCAGCAATGTACCACCAATACCATTACAGAAACCATTTTCGGCATGTTGGGTTTTAGTACAATTCTCTAGAGAACCGTCTAGCTTATTTATTTGGGATCGATACTGTTGTAGGTATGAACAAGAACAATTTCCATTGGATCTTGAGGACTCTGACTTACAAATCGTTGAAGGAAAAGCTGATGATTGCTTAGCAGCAGCCTCTGCTTCTCTTGCATTAGCTTCAATCAAAAATCTACGCCCTTCTTTGACATTTTTTTTTACTCCATACCCATCTTGAAGGCAATGCCCAAGTTCTCGAATTGCATCTATATGCCCAAGAGCTGCGGCTTTTGCACATAGAATTACACCTGTCTTTAAGTTTTTGTCTCTTTTTGAGCCTCCACTGCCATTGAAATGAATAACAGCCAAAGAATACAGAGCCACTGGATGTGATGCAATGGCTGCCTCGGCCATCAGTGCCACTCCTAAGCCCCTATTCATGAGGCAATAGAATTGGATCTGCAAGCGAGGAAGTTGTGTGGATTCAGTTCATGATTAATAAATAGTTTTTGCTTTGTAAGACCAAAATTCTGGAATATGCTTTTGATTCCAATGCCAAAAGTTTGCAGAAATATTTCAGATGAATACAATTTGATACACACAACTCAGCCATAGATATATGCAAATACGAAATTTATGGAATTACTTCAAATCAAGACAAACAAATCAATGCATAAAGGGAATAAATAGCCAATAAGATTTTCTTTGCTCACACAATAAAAGAATCTTCAGGGCTCAAACCCACCATTCCAAGGATGTAACTGGCTTCCCGGTTCCCTGCATCGGCACATTGTTTCAAAAACCGATGAGACTCCTCAGACCACTTTGAAGCCTTGACTCCAAGAACTCCAATTGAAGCATGGACAAGAACTTGTGGATCCTTTGCCACACAAGAAAATCTTCTACACCTGTAACAAAGAAATTCATTAAAATTCCATATGGGGTGTCCCCAACTCCAAAGAAGCATGAAAAAAAAAGAGAGACTTCTTACACAGGAATATAGAACAAAAAGACCAAACAGGGGTCCATGGGAAAAAACCCATTCTTATTAGTCTAGTGCTGCTAAGTATGTATGTACTTTTGGTTCGAGTAAAGATGACAATATTTGCAGGCATACAGCATCCAACAAAGAATTACCTATGGATCCTTAACCAAAAGAGCTTTCATGGTTAACGGATCCTTAACCAGAAGACCAATCCAGGCCTATGGCAAGGAACCCACTTTCATATGTCTGGTGCTTGTATCCATGCCTAGAAAAGTACCCACTTTTATTAGAGGAAGTCTAGTGAATGGATCCTTGAACAATAGACCAAACTCCTCCCTTTGCCAAGGTACGCACTTTCATTTGTCTGGGTAATGCTTGAAAGGCATACAGACATAATAACACCCAAGGATAGAATATGAGACTTCTTGTGCAGGGACATGGATTCTTAACCAATAAATAAAATTGGGCTTCTTCTCAAGCTGCCCACTTTCAGTAGTGGAGTGTTTTAAATATACCAAGGTTTGCAAGGCAAGTTGGCAACAAATGCTAAGCCCTCAAGACCACCAAAAATTTATGCAAAAACTTGTTGGACTGTCAACAGAATCAATCCACTTAACTAATACAAAAGTTCAAACCTGCAGACCAGAATAACTAGGTTTTTTTTTTTTTGCAGACCGCTCCAGGAAATTTTCACGGCAATATTGAAAATCAATTACACTGCGTTTCATTGCCATTCAACCCTAAACATCAAAATAAATTATCACTGTCGTACATTAAGTAATCCATATCAACAGCACCATATCTGCAATTTCATCCATTTGTGAAATGGACCAACTTCTCCAAAATTGAAATGATTTTGATTCATTGTTTTCCTAAATAAAATCTAACAAGCTGTAGAAAATCACAAAACGAAAGTCTCGATCCCCACTACAATAAAAAATATAGTGTATCCACTGTTAAAATTTGAATTGACAGAAAAATAATCAAGCAATAATCTGCACTGCAGAAAACAAAAATCCATTGATACCCATCATGAGGAAAAAAGGCTTCACAGCCGTTGCCAAAAATTGAAAATCCCAGTCAAAAAAATCAGATGCAAAACCAAAGTACAGAAAAAGAAAACATTCTACAATCAGTGGCCATTAAAAAAACAACAGAGGAAAAAAAAGGTGCAATCTGGAATCGGGTATGGAGGAAACTTACGTGAGCATTGCATTGACTAGATGGGTGGGAGTATCTGCAGCAGATATGAGCTTACCAATGAGTAAAATTATCAGATCATCATGAAGATAATCAAAAGGGCTAACATTATTACGAGCAGTCCTCCTAGTAGGATAACTACTTATTTTCTTTGCAGGCATTTTGAAGCTTTTTATTTTTCCTGCACAAGCCCAACACCTGCTTGCATTTGTAGTTGATATTATTGCTATCTGTAAATTATGCAGTGGCATGAAGGCATTCATTGCCTACTTTCTAAACTGAAGTTTAGGCCTTAAATATGGCATGGTCAAAGAGGAAATTTCTGTGCTCATTTAGTCAACAATGTATCCAACTAGAGTTAATTACTGGACCTCAGGGTTGAGTGGCCCTCTAAACTCGGATAGATAGATTATGTTCTGCTCTGTGGGGTTTTCATTAAAAAGAACATGTTTTCTTGTTTCTCTTTTTATTTTTAAAATTATTTTAGGTTGAATTTTGATAAGAAAATATAGATAACCGCAATTAAAAACATATAGTGGAACTAACCATGGTGGTTGTAGACAATCTTTGGGCAAGTTTCATGAGTATATAGTTTCATGAGTATATATATATATATGACAAGTGTAAGTGGCAACTAGAAATGCATATTCAAATTTCGATGAGATATGTTATATAATAAAAATACATAAATGTTATATACATTTAATTTTGGTTATGGTTTTTGTTAATGGATAAGGAGGTATTTTGTTTTGGTAGAAGAAGATATATCTTAATTTGATAGAAGAGATATCCCTATTTAAGTATCTAGGTTTGATCGAGGAGATGTTCCTTAGTTCATATGGCAGTGTCTCGATTTGATGGAAAAGATATCTCATATTTTGACAAAGGCTTCACTACTTCGTTTACAAGATAATATCTCAAGACATGTTTTCAATTTGCAAGGTGGTATTTTAATTTGACATAAGAGACGATGCTTAGTTTCCAAGTGGTATCTCGGTTTGATGGAAAATATACCCCTTATAATGATTAAAGATATACCCCTTAGTTTACACAACAATATCTCGGTTTGACAGAAGAGGTGATCCTCAATTTACAAGGCATTATCTTAGTTTGATTGGAAAGATACCCCTTAATTTCACAGAGGAGACACCCCTCACTTTACAAGGCAACATTGGAATTTAATGGAAGAGACACTTCATTGTTTACAAGGTGGTCCATCTCAGTTTGACAAATGAGAGACCCTTCATTTAATAAAAGAGATACCCGTCACTTTAAGAGTTGGTATCTCGGCTTAGTTCATAAGAGATGCTCTTTATTTATAAGGTAACATCCTAATTCGATGACAAATATAACCCTCAATTTGATAAAAAGAGGTACCCCTCGGTTTACAATGTAATATCTTGGTTTGATAGAAGAGTTATTCAGTTTACGAGGTGGTATCTCAATTTGCTGAAAGAGATACCCTTCAATTTTCAAGGTGATATCTCAATGAGATGGAAGAGTCACTCCTTAGTTTATGAGGAGGTATCTTGAACTAATAAAAATTGAACCCCTCAATTCAATAGAAGAGATGACTTTCTATCGTAATATCTAAATCATATTAATGATACACAAAGACTAGTAACATAATTGAAGTAACAAAGCTTGGACTTGCAACATGTTAATTAATGGGGTTATACCTTACCAACTACTCGAAACCACACACAATGATAATAAATATAAAAATAATGTATATAAACCAACTCGTCATGAATTTTGAAATACCGATAAGATAAGGGAAGAAGTGGCTATTCTCTAGACAAAGTACACCTATGATGCATGCCACATGAATCCCGTCCATTTCCTACCAAAATACTTGTTTTTTTTCTAACTATCATGTGGAATGTATTTTCCAACACACAATTTAACAATTTTGTCATGATTTAAACTTCAACATATACTTTATTAGTGCACCCACCTACCAATCCCAATATTTTGAAAAACATATAAGAAAAAAATTTCATAGCTTCTATTAAAAAGGCAAAAATTGACCTGTTTTTGACCGGCGGTAGATGGTATGCATACATTGGTGGTGCCTTTTATCTAGACTTTACCCTGCATCCCCAAACAAGCACCCCCTTAAAAATGCCCCATAAAATTTATATACACAAATAATATACATTATTATATGTATATATCAATATCATGAGATTTGTATATATAGCTATTGGTCATGTTTATCGAGTAACTTAGATGACTCTCTAAACGACCTTTGGATGTGTACAGGAATGTTGTGATAGAATTGACTTTTAGTCAGCTGAGACATGGTTGTTAAATTTGTGGTGTGAATGGAGAAGATAAGATGCTCTCTCCTACAAAGCAAGCATTGGATTGGTCCCACAAAGTTTTTGGTCGGTCCAGTATGACAACTCTTCATAAAGTCTAATTATGCAAGGACATGTCAGATGGGGACTCATTTGACAAGGATGTTGATTAGGGTTCTCCACCTAATCTAATACAACACACAAAAGCACCATCTAACTAATATATTTATAATCTAAAGAAAATTAAGAGGATGTAATCACATCCAACTAATAAGTGTTTTTCATCATCTTTTATTTTAACCCTCGCCCCCCTTAACCTTTGTGTGTGAAAATGGGCTGAATAAGATTGAGTGGGTGGAAAGCCTCTTGTCATGCACATGTTTTGAATAAGTAAAAGTTGATTCCACATAGTTTTAAGGTGTGCAATACACGCAAAAATTTCAACAAAAAGTCATTCTAAGAAATATATTTTAAGACCAAATGTTGTAACTATTGTTTTGGAGGATTGAAAGATTTTAGAATATATTATTGTGGATTATTATTATTATTATTATAATATTTGAATAGAAACATGGTTTCTAAGGTTGAAAGTTGAGGTGGTGGTCGAAATCATTTTTCATTTTTATTTTAAAGTGGTCGAAATCATTTTTAAATTTGTGAGTTGTATGTTCGAAGTTGTCGAAATCATTCTTAATTTTGTAAGTTGTATAAGGACAATATTTCTCAATCTATGCTTCAATAATATCTTCAGGGTGTAAATATATTTTTTCCAAACGATATGAATGCATAAATATTAAACAATCTCAAACTATTAAATATCTATGTACGACAACCATGTTTCTTAACTACTTGTGCATATCTAGTTAGAAGTTTTTAAGTCGCTCCTATAGTTGCTTCTTCACTTCTTTTTTTCTATGTGGAATTTATCTCAAGAAAAGTCAATTGTTGATCGTTATGTTTGATTTCTCTTCTACAATGCATTCTAGACCCTAGAGTGTTAGCCTCCTCTAAGTCTAGGTGATGAGTGTTTGTGTCATTGGTTATGTAGGATGTTATTAAGGTAAGTGTGTAGTGCCAGATTTGTCAGTGAAGGAGTCTTTCTTCAGTATGTTGTTTGTCTTGGAGAAGATTTACCACCTCTTTTTGGTGTTACTGTGGGGGCTTAACAATATGTTTTTTATCAATAGGTAAATACGTTTTTGACCAAAGCTATAAAACAGAAATTGGGGCACAAATCGAAGGCCCAATCCCCAAAATCAACAAAAGAAAATAACAACAACAAAAAACAATGGAAACCACAAATATCATATACAACAATAGAAAACCCGCTCACAACTAACAACAAAAAGTCAACAACCTGTCAACAAAAAATCTACAAGCTACAACAAAAAAAACAAATTGGAAACCCTGAGAAAACTTGTTCGCAAACAACTTAACTATATGAATTGTAGTAGTTTTTAGACAAAATTGTGTTTTAAATTTTAATATCGACATTTCAAATCGATAATAAACTAACACTCGATTTAAAATACACGAATAATCAATTTTATTTTGCTTAATGTTAAAATATTAAAAAAAACAAATTCAATTGGAACTCAATCTCCTCAAATTAATCCTCTATTTTAAGTATCTCTCGAATTTTTGTTTTAATAAATGCACTAAGAAACATATTATCCTCACCACCAACTAAAGTATATAACCCGTGGGATAAAACCTCAACTTAATTATGTATTTGTATATTGAATATTTTATTTTACACTTTTTCCTAAAGTGATTACTCTATTTATAAAATAATAATCTATACAAATATTTTAACGGTGTATGGCAAAGATACAGTTTTATATAAAAACACGTGGCGTGCATTAATAGAGTCCATTTCCATGAAGAACATTACATAAACTAACTGTTGAAATGCATAATAAACCTTAAGAGTACGAAATTGCCAACCGATTACTTTAAATGAAAATTTTCGTCGAGATAAAACCTGTTCGCCATCTCGTTTTAGTACAAGCAATTCTATTCACACTTTTAAGATTAGGTCTTACATCACGATGATGGTTGGACGGTGGAAGGAAAACCTAAATTATCAATGAGCGTGTGGCTCAAATGTCATTCATATTCATATTCATATTCATATATATGAGCTTAATTTCTTAAGTTGTGAGCATCTTATAATTTATAGGTGAAGTATAGTGGGTCACTCGGTGCCGCTTCTAATAAATAAATTAGAAGTTAAATCCACAACAAAAGTTATATAAAGAGACTCCTAAGACCAAGTAAATAAATCTTAATGGCGGATCACAAATATTTTAGAAATATTTATTTTTAAAAAATGATATATATGACTTGTAAATGATTTGGTTTGGAGATATGAACCGGGATTACATTCATCCACTACTATTTTCAAATTTATTTCATTCAACTCCATACAACCCAAATTCACATCACACTAGCCTCAATCCTAGATACTTTGGCCCAACGGGACATGTGTCTAACTAGAGTTGCACCTAGGTGGAGTGGGAAACAACCAACCTACTTTACCAACTCGTCTTCACTTCATTAGCAAAAATTTTAGATGGTAAATGTTTTTATTGTACTGAAGCTATGAACCAAAGTGGTGGAGGAGCATCTTCTCAAAGTGGGACATGGGGGTGGGCTTGAGTCCTTAATGTCTGTCGGGCGATCCCCATTTAGTGTTTCTTGATGTGTTTTGCCTAGTCCACATGGAGAAGTTTGACCCCTACCTCAAGGTGTCCCCATGACCACTTTTTGAAAATGTCCAATGGACTCTATGGGAATGGAACTTGGGTTGATGATTTCAAACTACTTGTAACTCACCAATAGCCTAAGCCCTTGAGTCCAATTAGACTTTATATATATTATATTGATTAATAATTTAATTTTTTCCTTCGAAATTATTTAGACAAATAACCCTAATCTAGTTGCACTAATATATCAGGTTTAAAATAATAATAATAATAATAATTAGAGCTCCAAACTATTAAATGGCCAAGATACTATGATTATTCAATTGACTCCTCAAAACAAAAAGTAAAAAGTTCTGAACGATAATAAAATAAACATCGAACTTAAAAGTGAAATTACACTCAATAAACGCCAAATTTAATATCATAAGTTATTGTTTATACACGAAAATTATAATCTCTCACCGTCACACACTACGAAGCTATTATTGTAGAACATTTACAAGCATAATTATGGTTTACACACTTCTTTTTCTTTATACTTTTATTAATAGTATAAAGTATTACAAAAGACCATTTGTATTCAAAACCCTACCATTCATGAGAAAGGGTGGTTACAATGCTCATGGATGGACATGGAGAATGTAAAATTTACTACCTCCAATGGGGGAGGACTTGAAAAGTGTACATTGACATTCATGAGCCACAAACTACAACTAGCAATCACATGCAAGCAGAGTAATGGATATGCCAATATGGAGGAGCAAAGGAGAAACGTTGCAAGAGGAAGCGTGGTGATGAAGAAGAAGATAAAGGGAGGAGAAATATAGGGGAAGAGAAATTGTTGGAGGAAAACAAATAGTAAACACAATGAAAATAGAAAATAATTTAGAACAAGAAACATGGTATATTAAGAATAAATTTTGACACATATTGTGAGGGTTGCAACAAATTCAATTACTTTAAATATTATATTAATAAAATATATGTTAGTTATATCAAAACACATGGCACATTAACTCCTGACACACAACCAAGAAACAAAAATGTTTTCGTTTTTACAAAAGAAAATATGTGAGAGCAATATTTACAAAATTGAATCTTTAACATTGCTCACAAATTTAGAAGAAAAAACATGTGTAGACATATTCATAGTGCCAAGAACTTACATAGATTTTTTTTTGGTGTGTGTCTGTGTGTGTGTACTTCTTTAATACTAACAAAAAAAGTAAAACAAAGGATAGATTTAAACATGTGCTAATGTAAGTGCATACTCATTTCATAGGTAATCTTATATCAACCAAAAATAGTTAAACAATTTGAGTTAGTTGTGTTTGTATTTTATGAAGTATTATGTGGGTCGCACATTGAAGAATTATGTTGTTCGCAGACCAAGGAGTACAATATTGTATTTTATTGAGTGTGCAAGTCCATTGCGAAATGTTTTTGGAGTGTATGGTTTCCATGTGTAGTGTGTTATACCAGTTTTTGAGTTCTATGATAAAACTGAGATAACCAATCAAATTTTTCATCTTTGGGTGCCTTAGAACTTTTTTTTTTATGTTATTGGAAAATCCAAATATTAGCCTCGAAGTATATTTTCCAAGTGACTTTCGGGTTTCGGGATCAACATGCATATTTGTATGTCATATGTTATATGCTTCCTGAACCCCGAAACCTGATACACTGGAGTATTTTGGGTTTCAGGTTTTTAAAGCATCAAAATATTTAGCGATAAATACATGCTTCATGTTCGATGTTTTCTGAACCAAAACTCTGAAACATTTTAGTATATCGGGTTTTTGTAATTTTTATACATCAGGACATCCCGATGTTTTTACACGTCATATGTTATGTGTCTTTCGAATCCGAATGAATGTCATTTTTGTCGGGTTTTTGGGACTCGCTGACATGAAAACATGTCATGTTTTTTGCAGTCAATTTCCTGCCCCTGTGTTAACGCAATAAATGCCATGTCGGAGTTGGGTCCCACACATGTCATCCAACATGTAATTGTAGGCACAAAATCACACACTTTGGGTAATTATTTATCCTTGATCACATACTACTATTCATATGATTCGTAAGTAAGAAAAGTACTAACTAACCAATGTCTTTGGCCACCTTTCTTTGCTTTTTGTTGATATTTTCAATCTTGCACCCTTACTTGCTCAGTCTACATTTTTACACTCCAACTTTTATCATCCTTGACACTAGCACCCAGCCAGGATGCCAGTGTTAGGTGCCCTCGTCCCCTCTGGGAGTCTCTATCCCTTTTGTAATTTACTCACACTTTTTGGGTCCTTTCTATCAATTTGAACATCTTATCTTTTTGGTAATCGGCCTTTTCGGGGTTAACTACAAAATTCAAGCAAAGGAATCATATAAATATAAAGTTATGTGAGATCATAATAAGTGACCAAAGACTAAGCATTAGTTATCACCACCTAAGGTTACATCCACCAAGCATCTAAGAGATCCATTGGATCCATATAGCACCATCACAATGGACATAAGGGTATGATTATTCTTTATACACTTCATAGGAGGGAAGTTCATTCTATTCCATGCACACATTTATTACATTTCTTTACATCTAGCTTATTTGTTCGCTATCAAGTACGACTCACACAAGAGCCACTAGGGCACGATTCCACACACACACACATAACTATAGGTCTGAGATGTAGTGCAGTGCTCATTCGTAAGTTCACCATTGTGAAAGCTGAGGATAGTCCAGACCCCTCATTCTACATCTTTCTTTTTTTTAGGATTTGATGTCTATTTGAGGGTTTTGGAGGTACGATATTTCATTACAGGTTTCCAATGACCTCGGTGATCTTAGTGCAACCTCAAAGTGACCAAAGGTGACTAACAATGAACACCTTGTGACACATTAGAGGAGTTTTTCTAAGATTTTTCGTAGACCCAGGTTCTCAGAAATAGTACTAGGGTTCCCACGGGTGCCCCTGTCCCTCTCTAGACACCCCAGTCCAACCTATCTCTCCATATCTACATTTTTCTGGGTCTCTGTGTGACGCTCCTGTCATTTTGTTCACCTGGTCATCACTTTGGTACAATTCATAATTAATTACAAATCGACTAAGTACCTTCTTCTCCTCTTTGCAATTAGGGTTTCATGATTTATTGCTTAGTTTGTTTGGGTGTATTTTATGTACTTAATTGCATGTTTATTTACTGCTACAATAACAATCACATTAGGCATAAAATTCACATTTAGCTTAATCATTTTGGTGAACCTGACCTCGATCTAAACGCCCTAGGATCCACTAAAACCCTTATGGATAAGAATAGTTCTTCTCCTCCTAGGATATCCATGCCTCATGTGAGCATTAATCCTATTTATGATGAAAAAACCATAGTTGAACTTAGCACTCTCTATCGCAACACTATTCTCCCAGATGATACTCAAAGGCAACTGTTAGCTAATGAATGCAATATTCCTATACCTTTGACCATTCTACCATTAGCATTGTTTCTGATCCAACAATGTTTTCTGGTTGTACTCCTTGTTATCCTGTAAACAATAGGCCTCCTCCACCTTACACTATTTCTACTAAAACTCTAGATGAGGTTATTATTGATTATTTTCTTGGTCTTGATTGTGATATTAGAGACAACACACATGATGAGAGTGTACATGCACATGATGTTGTTTCTCATACTAGTTCAGGGTGATTATATAGTTACATCTCATAATTCTTCCATCTTTGAAGATGTTTTTACTAATGCGCATTACATACTAATTCTCTACCTCCTTCATTATATGTTGATGATATGCTTAATGACATCCTTGCATCTGAATCTTTGTCTAATATTTATGAGGCACATGATAGTAATGATTCTACTTCTTTTCATACTACTGAATGTGAATTTTCTACTCCGTTTTCATCTTCTTCTGAGATTGTCTCTAGTAGCATGCATGATTCATCTCCTTCTATTACATCATCTCCTAATAACACTTCTGATAATAGTCCTACTACTTCACTACATATTACTTCTTTGGCACTTATATCTAGTGCGCCCTTATCATCAGTATCTTATACTTATTCTCTTGACATCCCTATGATCACTCATAATGGAAAGATACAACCACTCAATACACCATATACATCTCCTATTATTCCCTCTCAAGATATCTTATTTCTCATGCATGTTTTGAGTCAATTACAGTCTCAGGTTCAATCTCTCACACTTGAAATCAAATCCTATTATGCTTCTATCGATAAAAATTCTTTGCATGGCAACCCTATTCTGAAAAATGATTCACAATTCAACATTCCTTAAGGATTTCATTATGCCTACATTTTCATGTTTTGATGGTACTAGAGATCCATATTTTCATCTTAAACATTATCATCTGAGCTATGGATCCCTACTTTATTGATTGTTTGTTTCTCAAATCATTTCACCATAGTATTATTGACGATTCTCTCCAATGGTATACACATCTACCCTTTGGATCTATTAGTACCTATTGGAGATGGAAGAGACCTTCCTTCAACACTTTATACTTAACAATGGCCATAGAGTCACATATGATCATTTACCTGCTTGCATCAAGGCATGACAGAGCCCATTATTGATTACATTTTACGTTTCAATGCCTGCATGCATCAGTTAGTTTCCCATCCCGTTGACTTAGAAAATCAATTCATCTTTTTTTGTGGCTTGATTCCTCCTTCAAAAACAATGCTTGCAATATGATACATGCGACTCATTCACACTCTTATCCTATAAGGTCATCAATTTAGAACAGGATCTCATTTCCACACATGTCATAGATCCTCCTCCTCATTCTCCTCATATTGCATCATCTAGCTCTTCTCCTCTTCCATCTGTTGAGCATCCTCCTAGGTCTCCAGCTCCTCCACCTCACAAGAAAAATCAATTGCTTCATTGCATAAGGCATCTCCATCCCCTCCATGGGAACCATTACTTTTCTCATATAGGCCTCATGATGTGTTGTGTGTTTTTCTTAAAAGTGCATGATTCACTTACCTTCTACTCAGCATCATCCACCTCATCACTTACTGCAATGTGATAGACCATATTGTAATTATCATGCATAATGGCCATCATGACAATGACTGTAGTTCCCTTCATGATCGATTACAATAATTAGAAGACAAGGGTGTCATTACCTTTGGCTCTCACTCTCATGAGTGGTCTATGTCTCCAATTCCATGCAAGCATGCTTCTAGTTTAGTCCACTTATCTCCTACACCTGATCCTCAGGTCATTATTCATCCATCCATTCATACACCATCTCATCTCGTCATGCTCCTACTACACATTACTGCCTAAGCCATCGACAATCGCGCTTCCTACATGTATCACCCATCATTGCACAATTCTATTTACATTCAGTTTGGTTCATACACTCTCTCATCTAGCCTTATATTCCACATGCTTCCACTACTCACTATGCCCACTTGGTCAATTGGTAGGTGATTCTCTCACCTTCATACTTGATGACACCCCTGTTCTACCGGTTCATTACATGACTGTTGAGGGATCTTTACAATAAGAATGTCACATTTCATATTCTTTTACATGCTTCATCATATCTATCTTTACATAATCACACATTCATACACTACATTACAACCATGATATCGCCACTCTTTTCCAGTCACATACAATGGTTCTCTCATCTTGACTAATGAGGGCATACTATATACATGATCAACTTCATCCTCACACTACATTTCTACCTTACATCACTTACACATTCACACCATCTCTTTTACTCATCATACACAATCCCCACTCTTTTGCTATGGTTCACATATCACATTAACATTCAACACTACACACTATCACACTACATGTCTTCACACATTCACAATTCACACACTTCAACATCTTTAGCACATTCAACAACAATCTTTCTTAGTCACACTACACATTACACGTCTTGCACAACACGCATTTTACACACACAATATCTTCCTCTCGCAACTTCTATCACACACTAGGTGCATTGCTCACTATAAACATTCACACTACATCTCCCATACATCTACTTCTACAAGTTGCGGTCATTACCCTATGACACACTCTAGTTCCATGTGGTCCATACTCGACTGTTGAGGGTATACATCTCAAATGGACCTCGTCACACTCACATGTTCAATCAATCTCTCAATCACTCATGCGTATACACTCTACACTTTGTACTTTGATAATCACATCTTTCCCAGTACACATATTTCAGACCATTTCCTGATGATACACTCTCATTTACGAGTTCATTCTTGACTTTTGAGGGGGCATACATAAATGAACCTCATTGCATACATACACATCCACTTGGGGGACACGCGGCTCCTATCATTCACACTACATTCCATTCCATACCTCATCCACAACATATTGCATATCTTGGTTGCATTTACTCTTACTTACATTTACTTGTTAGATGCACATATTATTACACATGTTAGATAGATATATTGTATTTCATTATATTTATCATACACACATGTGCGTTCACTTTCCTTTCTAGTTGTGATCACAGATTCTACAGATCTATTACATGCAACAAGGATGCTTGGCATAATACCTATGTACCAGTCCCTATAGTAGGCTCCTGGGGGCATCCACTTTTGTACACTACATGTGTTATTTTTAATTTTGTTTCATAGCACATTACTTTATCGAATTATACATGCTTTGACATAATTTTTATATTCCTAACATGCTAAAGGGTGCTTCATGTGCAATATTTGTTATGCAGGATATTTACTTCCATGATTATATGTTCCATTGTTTTCCATTGTTTGATCTTTGTATGCTCTTGTCTATGGGATTTTATCTTTATCTTGTGTGCACACTTGTCTACTTGCGGCCACTACGACCTTTATTGTCTTGCTACATCGTGAGTGATGTCCCATGTTTACAACTCACTTTTCATGGTCTACATTGTCTTCTCGCATGTTTACTTGCGTATTAGTTTACACATTATCTGCTTAGCTTACATTTTGTCTTATACATGCATTTTTTTCTTTGCTTGTACTAACACTTGTCTCATGTCCACTTTGTTTATGTGTGCCTTGGTTTCTACCAAGCACATTCCCTTCACCCTTATAGGGCACAGTTTCAGCACAACATTCGGTCCTCTTTTGGGTCAAATACTCCTTCAATGATGTCACATGAACCACAAATGAGGGTGGCGTCATTTGGTTGAATCAATCACCCCATACAATGTTATACATAACAACAATACCGGTACAACACAATTTTCATTTTCAGACAGGGCTCAGAATTAGACTTGGGTCCTTATCACAACAATGTCCTTCCTAGATTCCAGTAATAAAGGGGAAATTACACAGTGATTAGTAGTTCAACACGGTATAAATAACTCCACACAATGGCTTTTACAGGGCATATAGTATTTAGCACTTTCACCGATTTTGCACACCATCTCCAGTGGTGTCCTACATTATAGGAAACAGTTAAAGGTAGGAGGATGAAACTAGAATTTTATCCCTACACTTATTCAATGACTTGGCATGAGATCTCCCCAAAAACTCGCAGCTGACACAGCTGGCATGAGATCTCCCAAAAAACTCGATCTTCTACAACATCTTCATGATCCTTTCTACACCATTTTTTCTCATCACAGATCAGGTGCACATGTTTATTTTTCACATTTTTAAAATTTTGTAGATACTTATTTACATAATTTTTACACGTATACATGTGTATTTGACTACTTGATCATTCTTCTCTTTTACAGGTCCATTCATATGGGAAGCGGTAGTCAACATCATCACAACAACAACAACATCGACAATCAACAATAGGTACATCATGACATCTACACATGCATTTCTACCCTAGGTTCATTTTCATCATCACTTTTTTGCACTTTCTCCTCTTTAGCATCCATGCTTCACATTTTTATCACTCCACACTTTTGTCTTGTCCCTCGGCACGCTTTCATCATCAATCTACATGGTTATCAGGTACGCATCTCTATCTACTTTATGTTACCAATATTTTCACTCACCAACATAAAGTGAGGGAAAATGTAGACACAAAATCACACACTTTTGGTAATTATCTAGTCCTAATTACATACTACTATTCATATGATTCCTAAGTAAGAAAAGTACTAATTAACCCATGTCTTTGGCCACCTTTCTTTTCTTTCTGTTACCATTTTTGATTTTACACCATTACTTGCTCAATCTATCCTTTTTATACTCGAGCTTTTATCATCCTGGACACCAGCGCCTAGCTAGGACGCCAGCGCTAGGTGCCCTAGTCCCCTCTAGGTTTCCCTTTTCCCCTTTTGACTTTACTCACACTTTTTGGGTCCTTTCTAGCCGTTTGAGCATCTTATATTTTTTGGTAGTTGGCCTTTTCGAGGTTAATTACGAAATTCAAGCAAAGGAATCATATAAATATAAAGTTATGTGATCATAATAAAGGACCAAGCACTAAGCATTAGTTATCACCACCTAAGGTTGCATCCATCAAGCATCTAAGAGCTTCATTGCATTCATATAACATCATCACAAGGGACATAAGGACTTAGTTATTCTGCATACACTTCATAGGAGGGAATTTCATTCTATTTCATGCACATATATATTACATTTCTTTACATCTAGCTTATTTACTCGCTATCTAGTGTGACTCACACAAGAGCCACCTGAGGGCACAATTCTACACATACACACATAGAACTACATTGGGTCTAAGATGTAATGCAATGCTCAATCATAAATTCCCCATTGTGACAATTGAGGATTGTCTGACCCCTCAGTCTGCATCGTTTTTTTAGGATTTGATGTCTACTTGACGGTTTTGTACAGGTACATATTTCATTGCATAGGTTTCCAGCGACCTCGGCAATCTTGGTGTGACCTTAGAGTGACCAAAGGTGACTAACAACTGAACACCTTGTGACACCTCAGAGTAGGTTTTTTGGTCTTTTTCGCAGATCCAAACACCTAGAAACAAGCCTAGGGCACCCACATGGCACCCCTGTCCATGTTCAGACACCCTAGACCATCCTATCTCTCTAGATCTACATTTTTCTAGGTCTCAGTGTGACGCTCCTGGCATTCTGTTCACCTGGTCGTCACTTTGGTACAATTAAAAATTATTTGTGAATCATCTAATTACCTTTTTCTCCTCTTTGCAATTAGGGTTTCATAATTTATTGCTTAGGTTATATATAGTTGGATTTTCCACATCATTTTAACTCATACGAATTCAAATTTTAACTTGTGAATCCGCTTCCATCCTTTGAAAACCTAACTTCATTTTTCTTGGTGATTTGGACAATTTTCTTCGATTTTTCTTTGAGCCCACCTTGTTTTGTTGGTAAGATTTATCCTTTTCATTGGTTTCCTTTAATTTTTGAAGTACCTTTTTTCTTTCCTTCCTGATTGTTTTTCCCATACTGTAAGGGAGTTTTTTATTTTTCTAGCTCTCTTATCCTTTTCTTAGTTGTTGAGGGATTTTTTCAATAGAGCAAGAAGAATAGAACTATAAAGAGAAGAAAAACTTTGTGTTTTCAATCTTTTGATATAATGAATAAAAGATATGCGCTACAAACTTGGTGTTATAAGTAATCTATTTGTTTAAAGTATTGTTTTTTAAGTTCAATGCATTATATTATTATTTGAATTCTAGTTCATTGCTCATAATATATCAATCAAGGCTTATTATTGTTTTATCTCGTGTTAGTATCTTTGGATGTACATTTTATGAGGAAAAACATGTTTCCACTTTCCTTTCTTTCTGCTTCTCTTTTCTACTTTTACTTCTTAAAACTTTCCTCCATTCTCAATCTATTTTTTATTCTACAAGAAATAAATCTACTGGGATGAGATCCCACCCCCAATGTTAGATTATTCTAAATATTGCAATTATTCTGTGGTGTTATTAGAATATAAATAAAAAGGGTGCCTCCTCTTTATTTGAGGAGGGAATTTGTCTCGCTTGTTGTGGTTGAACCTCATTTTTTTCCTTGACAAAATATACATCTAACAGTTTTTGGTGACTCCGTTGGGGAATACAGATACGTGCAAGATAAGTCTTATCCCACCTTTTTTATGCTCCCTAATTGCTATGCTCTAAGGTTTATTTCTTGAGTCAACCTAACAAGAACAAATTTCATGCGAAATAGTAGAGCAAGAAGAGTAATGGATCCTAAATTCGAGTTATTGTGACAATACAACTTCAACTTGGCTCCTAAAAGATGTTCCTCTAGGAGTTTTAACAGTTCATCACTTGTACACCAAAATTGTACCACACAAGAGAAAGGTACATTTTCTACTTGCAAAGATCTATTTCTAAGTGGAACTCATATTCCTACACACACATCTTTTTAAACAATAGTTGTGCCACCTCCACCTCCAGTCCCTTAAGGAATAGCTATTATCCCTCTTGCATTTTCTCAAACTTTGCATGATTTACCACATGATTCAAAAAATAACTACCCAAAGTTGGCTTCTTGTTAAGGAGGTCAAATATTCCTGACCTGACTACCACACAATCAATGACTACAGAGATTGAGGATGATCTTAGCATTGTTGGAAAAATAAGGATAGATTCTTCTAAGCTTAAAAATCAAAGTATGTATCAAAATACTATTGATCCTATGATCTAAAGATTGGATAATAATTTATTGACTTTGAAGAAACAAATGTCTCAGAATGTACCTAATGCTCCTTATCGGGATATTCCAAGGAGGAATTTCAATAACAATAATATTCTTGCAAGAGAGAGGAACTAGTTACTAGCTGCTCAACCAAGGTTGGCTACTGATGTTCGTCCTATCAATGTTGTTGTTGAGGTGGTTCACAAATGATAAGAGCTAATGGATATGAAGCTGAAAATTTCTATAGAGATGTTTGTTACGCTGAGGAATCATATGAAAAACTGACTGATGACTCTAATATCAAGTACTTGGAATATAAAGAAGATGATTACGATGATGGAGTGAATGAAAAAAATAGCCAATCCTTTTTTTGTTTTTACCCATTCACAAAATCAAAAGAAATAATTGGAGAAACCAAAAGAAAAGGCCAAATAGAAATAAGACCTGATGGTCATTCCAAATGTTGTTAAAAGAGGTACTCCTTTACCCATTCAACCAAAAGAGAAGCATCTTATCAAAAGGATACTCATGCTTCTAATCCTTCTTCTTCTGCCACTCCTAAGGCCAGTACCTCTCATATGCAAGTAATTAAAGAAGGGTATGCACCTTCATTAACTCCCTCTTATACTACTTTTGACATTATCGATCATGCTAAGAAAACTAAAATTCAGATGTCAGAAGTGGAGTACCTTCAATCTAATCCCGAGTAATTCGAAAGATTGGCTCAATTTATTAAAAGAAAATATGTTTTACGTCCCCTTATTTCCTCCAAGGGACTTTTTCCTAACCCCATGTTTTCCTTATCTTAGAATAATCTAGCTTCAACCTCTTCATTAGGGAAAATTGAGCCATTTTATTAATTAATGCTTATCAACGGTTTCAAGATAGACAAATACATCATAGATTCAAGAACATCAGACAATTTTATGCCCACCAAAGTAGCTCATGCCTTGGGAATCACTCTTAAAAAATGCTTTAGGCGTTGCTACTCAATGGAAACCAAACAAGTTCCATTGATAGGAAAAATCAAGGATGCTTAATTCATGTTTTTTGAATTTCCTGATAAGATATTCAAGATGATGATCTTGGTTGTAGATATTCCAACTACTTATGGAATATTTTTGGGAAGATCCATTTTACCCCTCGGGTAAAATGGACAATAGGGGTGGATTGGACTTAGGGACCGTAAAGGGCCTCATGAGGAAATATGGGGCATTTTGGGCCAAAAAATAGGTTTAGGGAGTATTGGCAGTGATCTAGAAAGGTGTGGAATCATTCAAAGTATGTTTTCCTCTTCTAGGTTTTAAAAGGCTCAGAGTTGGCCCAAGGTGAGAAAACAGACTCCAGCGGGCCCACATTCAACAAAAATGAGTAAAAATGGGTGACAAGCCCTAAGATAGGTCACTTAGTCCCCATTAGTCCTCTGGTATAGGAAAAATTGAGGAAAAATCCAAAATCAGGAAAAAATTGGGATTAAGGGTTAAAAAATTGGCTCTAAGCCAAAAGAGCTCGGCGAGCTAGTGGGTGAATTGGTTAGATGTCCCAGAAGAGTAAGAGGCCAAAAGGGCTCACCAAGATACTTGACGAGCCCATAAAGGAGCTCAGGTCGGTTCCATAGGACATCATGGGGGTTTAGCTTGCTAAGCCAACTCGGCAAGCCTGTAGTTGCATAGGATGACGGGAGATCGGTAAGCTGAGGGCGAGAAAATTGCCAAGGCCACGAGGTTGTGGGTAGCCAGGTCGAAGGGTAATGCATCTTAGAATATTAGGAATAGCTTGAGATCAAGCTCGGCAGCGACGAGGTGCTCGACAGAAAGATGGCATGGAATCGGGCTGGCCTAAGGCTAACTCACCAGAAACGAGAATGACCTAGTGTGAGGAGGAAGGTTAGGCAAGCCATTGTGAAAGCATGAGTAGACCAAGTCAGAAAGGCACACATTAGAAATAATCAAGCTCGCCAGGATATAAGCTGAGCAGCTCGGTGAGATATCAGAGAGGGTAACTCAACATTGAATATAGTGATTGACTAGTTGAGGTGAGGATGTGTCAGGTGATGGACGAGTTGGGACAATCGGGTAAGTCAAGGCATGAACTAGGAGGATCGGTGAGGCGTATAAAGAGACCATTACATCAAATATTGGGTCGAGCTTTGCGGAGTTGGGCTCAATATGAAGTCAAATGTAGTGATGCTAGATGGAAGGTCTCGGTGGATTGTCACCAGACTGAGCTGTGTTTGGGAATCGAATTTCAGAGAATGCGATAAGTCAGAGGTGGGCGACATCAGATTTCATGGAAAGAGCTCTTCAAAATTCAAAGTTTTGAGGGTTTCATGCATGCATTGGCATATGATATGTCAAATTCACCAAGTATTTGAAGTCCAAAGTTCGATGTTTTGGACTTTGGAGGTCAACGTCGGGTTGGTGTGTTTTGGGTGCAAGGTGTTTTGGGGTATGAATAGCTCAGACTTCAAGGGTTGGAGTATTTTGGTTTCACGTTTTGAGCCTGATGGGGATGTGATGAGGTGAGGTGTTTTGGAATATGAAGTCCAAAAGGCACCGAGTCAACACATAGGTCAGGGCAGTTTCCGAGGCGATCAACAAGGTGGCAGTTGGAGATGTCATGATGTGCACACAGGGGGGACTTGTCAAGGTTCAGTGGTGAGTCATTCTCAGAAGTGCCTAGGTCATGAAGTGGGATGTGGGAAAAGGATACCGCCCAACATGCAAATCAAGTGGATATTTGAGGTCAAAGAAGTGAGCCATTTCAAACCTTGCCAAGTTGGCTCACCCAAAATAATGCAAAAGGGGCAGAATGAATAAAACGCACCCCTCACTCAAAATTCAATAACATTTTTTGTACTCTTCAAAATTCAATAACATTTTTTGTACTCTTCAAAATTCAACAAAATTATAGTCATTTGAATAAGAATTTAGAGAGCCTATATGATGGAAACATAAAAAATGGAATTTGGGAGGATTTGGTGCCCAAAAATTGTAGGAACTCTCCCAGTTATGAATAGTTCCTAGGTAGATGAAGGAGCAATAAATGATATATGGGTACATATTCTTCTCCCACAGGGCAAAGTACAGGAGGCATGGGCATCAACAAGGGCTCCCATAATGTGATGCAAATAGTCATGGTGCCCCTTGTGGGTGATTTCATACTTAGGAATCCAAATTTCTCCCTCTCTTGTAAAAATTATTCCTATAAAATGTAAAGGGAGGCATTATTGTAAAGGGTTAGACATTTTTTATGTTGTTCCCTCTTCTTCTCTTAGTGGTTGGATTTTGGGGCTTCAAGCCTCCTCATTATAAGCATTGTAATGGAGAATTATTGCCTCTTCTCTATATAATGATGTACTGTGCATGTTATTGGAGCAATGAAAATGATTTTTTGTGATTAATTGTTTATCCTTGCATGTAGTTTACAGTGATTTCTATCTTTCCTCTCTTCATGCGTGCATGTATAGTGTGCATCTTGTTGTTCTCATCACATACTTGTAATTATTGTGCTTGATTGAAATGGTGTATTGTGTGTAATATGGTTTGTGCTACTTTGTCTATCCTCTCCATGTTCATCTTTCTCAATTTCATGAAGATGAGAATTGTCTAACAACCCCTTCTCTTGGTGTTATCACCACCCTTAGTGTAGGGTTTCCACTTATTTTATGCATTTCCTCTCTCTCTCCCAGTCTCCTTGGAAGTGTTAGGATAGGCTTAGTTAGGTGTTTTATTACATTAGGTGTAGTTGTAGCATTAGGTTTAGGAAGAGGAAGTCGGACCTTCTCCAGAGGTCCATCTCAACTTTGCAAGTCCCACATCTTGAGATATGGTACCCATGTTACCCAATCACATGCCGAATGCCTCAGTCACAAACACTAGCAATTTAGGGGGTGTTGTGATTTGGTGATAACAGAACTCTAGCCTACCTGGTGGGAGCACATAGAATTTAGGATTTTTCACAGGTGTGTATTCTGATATGCATTTCATTTCATTAATTTGTTGTGCTCTTGATGAGATCTCAACCTTTGGAGGCACATGCAAAACACAACTAACAACTCCATTGGTCCAAAACAACCTGTTCTCTGAGTTGTAGATCATTTCTTTCCATCCATTTTTCTTCCATCTCTTTCATTTTTCTTCCATTCATGAAGTTGTACAATCATGAATTCATTTTCATCATGGAATTTGCACTTGCAGTAAGAATCAATCCCATTCAAACCCACCTCCAAGATGTTTCATAACACCTCTAGATCAATTCTATGATCAGATTTAAAATCACTATGCATATCCACATGAGCAATATATAATCAGTTTGGTTATAGAGTTGTTCAAGAGCAAAGATATGCATATTTTGGGAGCAATTTTATGCACTGGAGATGACTTGGAGGATTGAAAATTAAAAGAATGGATCAAAGCTTGGAAGCTATCAAGGGACTACATTCAAATATTGCAATTGGACAACCTGGTTGTAGGAAGCCTTGTCCAAGGGGAGGCCCAATACCCAGTTGGTTTAGCCCGCAACAAAGTCTTAAGGTAATGACTAAGAAATTTTCTCAAATTATTGGTTTTGTCTCTTCATTGCAAGCATGGATAAACTAATAGATCCATGGTCAGAAAGGGAGCCTTGTCAATGGAATTTCCTCCCACACCTTGTCTAAGTCAGTTTCTAATGCTTATATCCCCTTTCTAATCACACAAGCCTCAAGGTAAAGTTCCTTGCTTCCCACTCACTACTTCCATTATGGAATCCATTTCTCCATCTTCTATCCTTTCACCCCATCTTGATTCCTTCACCCTTTTCTCTTCTAAAACTGCCTTTCCTTCCACAGAATAAAGAAATTTCACCTCTCCAACCACCTCAAACCATAGAAAAATTAGTTGAATCCCAACCCACCCCTCCTTTTGTAGTCCCAAACCCATTTTGGGAAGAGCAAAATTAGAAAATTAACAAAGGGGCAGGAGGAGATTAAGGAGCTTAGAAAGGAAGAACTAGAAAGAAATTTGAAGGAATGGGATACCAAATTCAGATATTAAACAAATATCATTAATGACTAAGCCTCCATTAGGGGTTGAGGTCCAAGAACAGATGGTGAGAGCTGATTTTGTAGTAGCAGAAGAAAAAAGATAAGAAAATGATGATCAACAATTTGTGTATTCGAATGTTGTATCCACATTGGGCACTATATCAGAGGTTGTTGATCTCTCACCAGTTGCAGAATCAGTTGAAGAGGGGCACATGGAAGAGAACAAGTCAATTTTAGGAGCCCTATAGGAAGAGGAGATCATAGAGATATTTTTGCTTTCTTGTGGTGATGAAAATTCAAGTTTTCCTCTTCCTTCATCTTTTGTTAGAAATGATATGGTCAATGAATCAATCAAGGAGGAAAGCTTTGAATATATTGTTGTCCATAACATTCCTCAAGAGAAAAAAAATGGAAGATTTTGACCTCTCAAACTTCGTGTTGGATAAGGAGAATGGATGTGCAAGGTCAGTTTTGTCTTCAAGTAGAAGAGGAGGAACTCCTAAGTGAGGAACAAAATTCAACCTCTTACAATGAGTCACAATGGTTTTGTTAGGAGGCTGTAAGAAATCCCTAAGGAGCTGCATGTTGTGGAGGTGCTTCTTGTTGCAAAAGAAGAGAAAGGAAACAAGGATTACATCACTTCCATACCAGTCATCAGGGAAGAAGATAAGTTGTCTTAGATGAGAAACAAGGAGAAAATAAGCTCATAAATAAATCACCTTTTCTGAGGAATGTCTGCATGAAGACTTCCTTCTTGAGGTTGAGACTCAGAGTAGTGAGCAAATTTAATGAGTCATACCTTTCCGCATAAGGTACTTGGATTCATTGGAGCCAAAGGGGAAGCCATAACCAGTCATGGTTACCTCTAAGCATGAGAATGACCTCCAGAACAGTTCATGAATCAACTCCAACACCTCCAGGGGTTCAAATGAAAATCACTCAAAGGAGGTATTTTTCTTGTCTATTGATGGCACCTTGTGTTCTAAAATGGAAAGTGAATTCTGGGATAACTTTCCATGGTTATCTCATAGCCATGTTTAGTGCCAAAATCATATACATGGCTGAAAATTGTGAGGAAGGGAAGTTAATTTTCCTTGTTGGTGTCAGGGTTTGTTTGAAATTTTCCTTGCCTCCGGCTAGTGTAGGGTAGGAGTATGTTATTTTTCAGCATAGAAGAATTTCTTGTGCATACTCTGCATGTATCACTTGGGGCATGTATGATTTTTCTTTTGTATGTGTTTTGGGTGTTTAGTTGTTGCTCTAGCATAGTTCACCATGTTTCCAGGAAAGTAAGAATGTTGTAACAGGAAGCTCAAAGTTTTAGGGGACCATTGTAATTCTCAAAGGGGTTTAAATGCAGAGAAACTAAAAATCAAGTTTAGGGACCAATTTCATTCTCTTGTTCCTTTGGGATCAGCTGCAATTGAGCTTCTGGTGCCTCCACAAAGTCAAAAAGTCAATATCAGGGAACATCCTTCCCCAAATTTATTCAAGGTCCTCTTAGACTTTGAGTAGAAGATCAGCCTCAAATCCTTCTTGAGTCCTTTTCAGTTGTAAATCTTACAGATTTGTAGGAAGCCCCAATCTTTAACGGTGTCCCGAGCAACATTCAGAAAGGAACGAATTGGGTTTAACAACAATCCCAAGTGCTTCCCAATACAACATGTGCTTCCATGTTCTGTGGTGTTCATAATCACCAATAAACCATCATTCATTGTGCTTCATGCTGGGCCACAATAAGATTTTGGGGGTAGCTTCAAGTTCGCATTCTTAATCCCAACAAATTACCCACAGAGGAAAATATGAAAACCTAGGTTCAAAACAATTTTCCAGTGTCCTAAAACCAATGTTAGAAAATTCCTTATTAAGATTGGAGAATTCAAGCATAAAAGATTGTCTCAGGTCCATGAGTACTCCAAGCGATATATGGGGTTTAAATTTTAGAGGTTCAGGTCGGTTTCTGTTAGAAATACATTAACACTTAATTCACCATGTGAGTTAAAGTGATATTGTAATAAAGTAATATTTTTAGTTACTTTAGTTAGCTTAGTTAATAATGGGTTGTCACCTATCTTGTTCCATTCCTATTTTTGAGGATGATGTTCTTTTCTTAGTTTATTATTCTCGGATGCATTCCTGTAGGGGCAGTTAGGGGCAATAAATCTATTCCTACATATTTTCTTAGTTTAGTTGATATTGTTCCATATATTGTGGAAGAGATAGAAGTTGTCCAATATCTATAAATATTGCAGCTCTCTCTTTTGATTGTAATGCTTGAATTTTGATATTAATAAAATACACAAGCACCATCTTGTTTCTGTGTAAAGTGTCAAATTTTTTTTTCAAGTATTAATTGTCAAGATTTGGTATCAGAGCCAAAAGAGCCTGAACCTGTGAGTGCTAGGGAGTGTAGGAAGTTTGAGGGAGGAGGACTAAGAATATTGAGCCAGGAGGAGCCAGAGTTTCCCCAACCTCTTCATAGCCCATGCCCCTACTCCACACACCAGCAGCAACAGTGCAGAAAATTGCACATGCAGTGAATTTTTTTGGAACTGCAATCATAGGCCAACATATGTAGATGCACCTCTAATATTGGTAACAAAGTGATTGTATCAATTTGTTTTTTAATATTGTTCATTACATATGAAGTATTTAAACAAAACTATATACAATTGTTTCTAGTGTTTTTTTCTTTTTCTCTAATTTAGAGATCCCCTTTAGTGTGATTTAATTTAGTGGACCCCCAATTTTGGAGGCACCACTATTCAAGTTTGGTGTGTAGGTTTCATTTTACTAAAAAAACAAAGTTAGAACATCCACCATCGAGCTGCAACCTACATGTAGCTGTGGGATTTGCATATATATGTGGATTCACCTTCCAGACCTGTGGATTTACCTAACCGATTCACACCTGCAAAAGAAAAAAAATGAATCAGATACTGATCTGCCCAATCATCTTCAACCTGAAAACGAAGCCATCATTGGTGAATTTGAGCTCCATTCCTTTGCGACCCTGCAGAATAGAGCTTTTAAGGTGAAAGGGAGGTGGATATCTCGAAGCCACAGAGAAACCAAGGTGCATGCGAGCCAGGTAAGCCCTAATCGGGCCACGTTTTTTTAAATCCATTTTTTGATTTTGTGAAAAAAATTAGAAGGATAGAAAATATTTTTCCAGATTTGGAAAGGGGTCCAGAAAGATATTGAAATTGGAATTTGTACCTGTCATAACTTTCAACTGGTACCTTAGATTGAGGTGTCAATTTTTTTAAAGTGTGTGTTTTTGTGAGCTCTACGATTTGGTCTAGTTTTTAATAAGCTTTGTCTTGTAAAAATTATCAAAAATTAGAGGTTGTTTGTACTTGAAAAGAGGCCAAAGAGTCCAAAATTTTATTTTTTTCAAATCGGCCAAGAGAGCCATTTAATGTTTGCAAATCAGCCACAGAGCCAAATTTGTAATAGGGCCAATAGTGCCAAATATTGTAAATGACCAAAAAAGCATTCCCAAAATAAATAAAATATTATTTTTTGGGGTGGTGTGCATGCTTTAAGGGGGGAAAAGTGTTCAATTTTTTCTTCTACTATTTATCAGTCTTCACAATGGCCACAATTACGACACCAAAATTCTTTTTTCCAGATTCTCAACTTTTACATTTTGATAATTACCCAACATGGAAAACAAAAATTCACACAACTTGATTTTGAAAATCTATGGTCCGTTGTTTTTGGTACATTAACAAGATCTACAACAGATGTTACACAACAAGCTACATTTGATCGTGTAAATCAAAAACCAAAGTTAATAATCTCATTTAGTGTTTCAGATGAGGTACAACCTCATATTCGTGAGGCCACAATAACAAAAGAATCTTGGGACAAGTTGAAAATAGTATATGAGTCCAAAAATAAGAGCACAATACTTCATTTCCAGAGTCAACTATTGAACTTGAAAATGCAACCAACTGAGAAAGTGGAAATTTTTTTTAGAAGAGTAGCAACTTTGCATGCATCACTTCAAGCTTTGGAAGAAGAAGTAACTGACACATCACTCATTCCTATAGTGTTGAGAGCTCTTCCTCCTTCTTATAGGATTTTTGTGACCACGTTAAACATAACTGGTCAAACAAAAACTTTTGAACAGTTAGTGAATATGCTACAAGAAGAAGAAGCTATTCACTTAACTAGTGAAACTGAAGAGTAGGAACTTGCTTCTAATAAAAAAAGGAAAGAAACAGTCTAAGTCTAGTAAATAGCCTCCGAAGCAAGGTAACACTCAACAAGGCCAAAAGGCCCAAAAAAGTGTCCTATTTGTGGTCGAAAAGGACATGAGTTAAAGAATTATTGGTACAACACATTCCAACAAGGATCATCAAGTGGAAAAAATATTGATAGCCAACAAACAAAATCAGGCCAACAACAGAGTAAACATGGACAAAATTAATCAAAAGTTGAAGAAGAAACCAACTCACCAAGGAAATGTAGCCAAACAGGAAGATCAATTTGATGATGAAAAATTCCTATATTCTACACAGTCAAATGAAGTATCCAATTCTACAAATCAAATTTAGTATGTTGACTTGGGTGCAACTCGACACATGACAGGAAAGAAATATTGGTTCTTCACAATGAGTAAAACACCCACAAAAAATCATGTCTCTTTGGGTGATGATACATCATACAACGTTGAAGGCATTGGTTCCATTTCACTTCCACTTGGGAAACATAATTGCAAAATTACAGATGTTCTGTATGTCCCTGGTTTAACCAAAAATATGTTATCCGTGAGTCAATTATTAGATCACAATCTCAAAATTGACTTTGATTGTAAAGGCGGTAAAAATATGTGCATAATTCGAGATAAGTCACGAAGATCAATTTTTTTTGCAAAAGCTTCAAATGTGGGTAGAATGTTTTAGTTGGATTTTTTTCAACAAAATGATCAAGCACTTGTAGCCAAGGATACATCATCAGCTCAACTATGACATCGAAGACTTGGACATGTGAGTTTTGTCTATCTTGACACACTTCGTCGATACGACATGGTTAGGGGTTTTCCACCTCTAAAAAAGGGTACAGATAAATGTCAACATTGTTTGGCAGGAAAACAACATAGAGCACCATTCAAACATAGTACATTTCGAGCTAAGGCAAAACTTGACTTGGTGCATACCAATCTTGTGGACCAATGAGACCTAGCCACTCTGGTTTCAATATTTCATGCTCTTTGTTGATGATTTTTCAAGGAAAATGTGGATATATTGTCTTTGTACAAAATACCAAGATTTTGAAACTTTCAAGAAGTTCAAAGCCTTTGTTGAAACAAAGTCTAGTAGGAAAATCAAAACACTCTGCTCAGATCGAGGGGGTGAATACACCAGTAATGAGTTCAATGATTTTTTGGAAACATATGGCATTCGTCGTCAAATGGCTCCTCCTCACACACCACAAAAAAATGGTGTTGTTGAAAGGTGAAATCATACTATCATGGATATGGTGCGATGTATGATTGATGATGCAGGTTTATCCAAAACATTTTAGGCCGAAGCAGCTAAAACGATAGTCTATCTACTAAATAAAGTTCCCACTACAGCTCTTGATGGAGTAACACCACAGGAAGCATGGTCAGGGAATAAGCCATCTATTTCACACCTTAGAGTTTTTTGGATGTAAAGCGAGTATGCAAATTCCTAAGAAACAAAGAACTAAGCTTGATATGAAATCATAAAAAATTATCTTCTTGGGATACACTGATGAAGCACTTGGCTACAAACTTATGGATCCAAGAACAAGGAGGGTATACACTAGTCAGGATGTTGAGTTCTTTGAGAAGAAAGAAGTAGATGCTCCTTCCATACACTCACATGATGAAAAAATCATCCCTACAGTGAAAACAGAGGATGGTAATCACTTTGATAATGACAATGATGATGGGGAAGATGGTGAAATTCAACCTCCCACAGGAACCACTAAAAGTATGCCTGAAATGGTATACAAGTATGATGAGAGATGCAAAATTAGATAGTGCCCCTGACACATCTACCACTGGAATGAGGACTCATAGTATGGCTTGAAATGAGGTCAATTTGGCCTTAATGGGTAAAGTTTTTAAAACTACTGAGCCATCCACAATTTCAGAAGCCCTACAGTCTAAACCTTGGAAAGATGTTATGGATGCAGAATATAAGTCACTTATGAAAAATAATACATGGCAACTTACAGCTCTTCCACCAAGGGAAAAATCTGATTGGATGTAGATGGATCTTCAAAACGAAGTACAAAGCAGATGGAAAAATTGATAAACACAAGGCTAAACTAGTTGCTAAGGGATATGCTAAAAAAGAAGGCATTGATTATGAGGAGACTTTTGCTCCCACATCTAAGATAAAAATGTTCAGGTTAATCTTTTCTCTAGCTACACAATTTGGTTGGAAAATACACCAAATGGATGTGAAAAGTTCCTTTCTTAATGGTGATTTACATGAAGAAGTTTACATGACTCAACCAGAAGGTTTTTTCATACCAGGTAAAGAGGAAAAGGTATGTAAACTCATAAAATCACTATATGGTTTAAAGCAGTCTCCCATGGCATGGTATATTAAAATCGATGAATATCTCATTCAGCATGGATTTAACAGGAGTCCATACGATCCTAATCTCTATCTCAAAAATCAAGGGGGGAGATAGTGATCATTGTAGTATATGTCAATGATCTAGTCATCACTAGAGGATCAATGAGGATGATTGAGTCAACAAAGAAAAATCTAACATGATCATTCGACATGACCGATCTCGGGCTTCTGCATTATTGTCTTGGACTTGAAGTTTTGACAAAGAGAAAATCATATCTTTGTGTCACAATTGAAATACGCCAAGACAATGCTTGAGAAGTTCAATATGATGGATTCTAAACCAATCGCCACACCTATGGAGACAAGACTTCAACTATCTCTGAACAAATCCATCACCACAAGTAAATGCAACTCTCTATCGGCAGTTGATCAGGAGTCTCATCTACTTGACTTACACTAGGCTGGATATCAGTTATGCAATTAGCTATCTTTCACGGTTCATGCAAGAACCAAGGGTTTCTCATTTGAAAGAAGCAAAGTGGATATTGAGGTACATCAGAGGAACTATGGACTATGGCCTAGAATACAAGAAGAACAATAACTTCTTCTTGACATGATATTCAGATTCAGATCATGCAGGAAACATAGATGATAGGAAATCCACTTTAGGATTTGTATTCTTTTTGGGATATGGACTAATATCATGGGGGAGTAAGAAGAATACTTATGTTTCAAGATCCTCCACAGAATCAAAATATCGTGCAGTAGGTGGAGTTATCTGTGAAGCAATATGGCTCTGACGTATACTTGAAGGATTGGGAATACTATAGAAAGATCCAACAATCGTACATGTAGACAACGAAGGAGTAATAAAACTTGTTCAGAATCCAATTTTTCATGAATGCAACAAACACTTTGAGGTGCAAGTACATTTCATTCATGAACATGTCCAAAACAACAACATCCAGCTTCAACATTGTCCGAACAGAACATCAACGTACAAATATCTTCACAAAGTCTCTTACACGTCCTAAATTTGAGGCATTCAGAGTATTTCTCTCCTATTCACTTCAGGGCATGATGAATTAAGGGGGGGAATGTTAGAAATAAACTAACACTTAATTCACCATGTGAGTTAAAGTGATATTGTAATAAAGTAATATTTTTAATTACTTTAGTTAGCTTAGTTAATAATGGGTTGTCACCTATCTTGTCTCATTCCTATTTTTGAGGATGATGTTCTTTTCTTAGTTTATTATTATTGGATGCATTCCTATAGGGGCAGCTAGGGGAAATAAGTTATTCTTGCATATTTTCTTAGTTTAGTTGATATTGTTCCATATATTGTGGAAGAGATAGAAGTTGTCCAATATCTATATATATTGTGGCTCTCTCTTTTGATTGTAATGCTTGGATTTTGATATTAATAAAATACACAAGCACCATCTTATTTCAATGTAAATCTTATGTGTCAAATATTCTTTTTCAAGTATTCATTTTCAATATTTATTTCATTGTCAAGAGTTTCATGCCATCAATAGTGATTCCATGCCCAATGGATGCATTCAGGCTACTGGTCAACACATCTAGCAGGAAGATGTCCCCGCAAGTCGCCAAAATTGTTATCCATTTTACCCCTAGGTAAAATTGACAATAGCGGTAGATTGGACCAAGGGACATCAAGGGCCTCATGAGAAACTTTAGGGCATTTCAGGCCAAAAAACCATGTTTAGGGAGTATTGGAAATGATCCAGAAAGGTGTGGAATCATTCTAAGTATTATTTCCTCTTCTAGGTTTTAAAAAGGCTCAGAGTTGGCACAAGGTGATAAAACGAGCTCTGGCACGCCCACATTCAGAAAAAATAAGTAAAAATGGAAAAAATGGGTAATTAACCCTAAGATGGGTCACTCAGTCCCCATTAGTCCTCTGGCATAGGAAAAATTGAGGAGAAATCCAAAATGAGGAAAAAAAATTGGGATCAGGGGTAAAAAAATTGGCTCTGAACCAAAACAACTTAGCGAGCTGGTTGGATGACGCAGTAGGGTAAGAGGCCAAAACATCTCATCAAGCTACTTTGTGAGCCCAAAAAGGAATTTAGGTTGGTGCCACAGGCCAATACGGGGGTTTGGCTTGCCAAGTTAACTAGGGGAGCCCGTAGTTGCATAGGATATCGGGAGATTGATAAGTTGAGGGCGAGCAACTTGCCAAGGCCATGGGGTCATGGGTAGCCAGGTCAGAGGGTAATGTGGCTTGGTGGATTAGAAATAGCTCAAGCTTGAGATTAGCAGTAGTAGGGTGCTCAGTGGAAAGATGACATGGAATCGGGTCAAGCTAAGGATGACTCACCGCAAACGTGAATGACACAACATGAGGAGGAAGGCTCACTGATCAACTCGTCGAGCCATGGCAAAAGCATGAGTAGGCCCAGTTAGTGAGGTACACAACAAAAAATATTGATCTCAAAAGGACACAAGCCAAGTGGCTTGGTGTGATAACATAGAAGGTGACTCAACATTGACCATGGTGAGTTACTCACCGAGGTGAGGTGTCGAGTGACGGATGAGCCAAGACAATCAGGTAGGTCGAGGCATGAACTAGGAGGCTCGGTGAGGAATAAATGGAAACCATTGTAGAAAATATCAAGCCGACCTATGAGGAGTTAATATTAGTATGGAGTCAAACATAGTGAAATGATATGGAAGGGCTTGATGGATTGTCATCAGGCCGAGCTGTGTTTGGGAATCATATTTTGGAGAATGCGGTAAGGCGGAGGTGGGTGACATTGAGTTTTGGGAAAAGAGCTCTTCAAAGTTCAAAGTTTTGAGGGTGTCATGAATGCATTGGCGGATGAGATGTCTTATGCACCAAGTATTTGAAGTCTGAAGTATGATGTTTTGGACTTTGGGGGGTTAACACCGGGTTGGTGTGTTTCGGGTTCAACGTATTTCAGGGTCTAAAATTTTTCAGACTTCAAGGTTTGGATCCATCGGGTTTCACAGTTCGATCTTGACGGGGATACGGTGAGGTGAGGTGTTTCAGAATCTGAAGTCCAAAAGGGATTGAGTCAATGCATAGGTCAGGTCATTTTTTTGAGGTGATCGGCGAGGTGACAGTTAGAGGTGTCAAGATGTGTATGCATGGGGACTCATTGGGGTGAGTGGCGATTCATTCTCGAAATTGCCCAAGTCATGAAGTGGGATACTGGAAAAGGATCCCACATAACATGTAAATCAAGAGGATATCATAGGTCAAAGCAACAAACCATTTTAGACCTCGCTGAGCTTGCTCACCCAAAACAATGCAAAAGGGGCAGAACGAATAAAAAGAACCCCTAACTAAAAATGTAATAAATTTTGTTATACTCATTAGAATTCATCAAAATTATAGTCATTGGAATCATAATCTAGAGGGCTATAGGATGGAAACATAAAAAATGGATTTTTGAGGATTTGGTGCCCCAAAGTTGTATGAACTCTCCAAGTAATGAGAAGTTCCTAAGTAGGTGAAGGAAAAATAAAAGAAGTATGGGCACACATTCTTCTCCCACAGGGAAGAGTACAGGAGGCATGGGCATCAACAATGGCTCCCATAATGTGATGCAAGTAGGCATGGTTCCCCTTGTGGGTGATTTCATGCGAAGGAATCTAAATTTCTCCCTCTCTTGTAAAATTCTTCCTATAAACTATAAAGGGAGGCATTATTTTAAAGGGTTAGACATTTTTTATGTTGCTTCCCCTTCTTCTCTTATGGATGGATTTGGGGCTTCAAGCCTTCATTCTATGCATCTTGCTATAATGATGTACTGTGCATGTTATATGAGCAATGAAAATGATGTTTTCTTATTAATTGTCTATCATTGCATCAATTTACAGTGGTTTATTTTACCTCTCTTCATGCTTCCAGGTATACTGTGCATCTTGTTGTTCTCATCACATACTTGTAATTGTTGTGCTTAATTGGAATGGTGTATTATGTGCAATATGGTTTGTGCTAATTGTCTATTCTCTCCATGTTTATATTTCTCCATTTGCAGGCTGAGAATTGTCTAACAACCCCTTCTCTTGGTGTTATCATCACCCTTAGTGTAGGATTTCCACTTCTTTTATGCAATCTCTCTCTCTCTCGATCTCCTTATAAGTGTTAGGATAAGCTTAGTTAAGTGTTTTCTTGCATTAGGAGTAGTTATAGCATTAGGTTTAGGAAGAGGAATCCAACCTTCTCTGGAGGTCCATCTCAAGTTTGTAAGTCCCACAGCTTTAGATATGGTACCCATGTTACCCAATCACACCGAATGCCTCAGTCACAAACACTAGAAATTCAGGGGGTGATGTGATTTGGTGATGACAGGTTTTTTAGAGATGTAGGAGGAGAAATTCATATGGATTGGTTGAAAGCATGGATATTGGTTAATGGAGTAAAGAACACACTTGAACCTAAAGTTTAGAAAAATATCTTATCACCAAATCAGATGATCCCACAACATAAATTTTTTTCAAAGATGTTATTCTCGATACATATTTCATGACTTCAGATCAATTTTTTTTCTTCTACCTGCATCATTGAAGGAGATCTTAATGAATTTTGGACTTTATAATTGGATTGTAGTTGTTAAAATTCTAGGTCTGGGGTTTTGAAGTACTTATATCTCATGACCATAAGAATTTTCCATTCTCCTTCAAACTGTAGTTTGATAACACAACTAAATATGAGGCTTTATTATTGTGTTTAGAGATGTCAAAAGTTAATGGAGTTAACAAATCTCAAGGCTAAAGGGGATGTTGAACTCATTGTGAACTAGGATAAGAATGTTTATCAAGTGAAGAATGATTGCTTAAAGCATTACATGAACATGGTATTGAATGACATTGTGGATTTTGAAGCATTTTCTATCACGACCATGTTAAGAGAACACACTGATAAATTAGATTATCTAGCATGTCCACTTCATTATTTTTCCCTCATTCAGAATTTAAAGAGGATAATACACAATTGAAATAGTTCATCACCCAAGTGTCCTTGATAACGCATCCAACTAAAAAGGTGTTAATGACAATAAAAAAATCATTACTTTTTCTTGAAAAGTCTGACACCTTCAGCGAGCTTTATTTTTAAGGTTTTGAATTGGATTTGCGTGAATCTATCTCTGATTCATGTTAAGAAGCTAGTGATGGATAATTCCTTCAACTTAAAGGGAAAAAAATCCCTAAAGTATTTGTGTCTCTTGAAGGATTATTTGACAAACATGATTGCTTCATTCAACAAAAAGGAACATGGTGAACCTAATTCTTCTTCTGAAGTTGAATAGGTAAATTTGGGATCTATAGAGCAAACAAGGATCATGAATATCAAAAAATGTTTCTCACTCGAGGAAAAAAAAGGTTTGTTTCATTATTTAAGAAATATATGGATGTCTTAGCTTGGTCATATATAGATCTAAATTCTTTCAAGACAAGATGTTTAGCACAACATTCCTTTCAAGTCTGATGCTTAGCCCTACAAACATAAGAAGTGTCATTGCAACCCAAAGATCTCTGGAACAATTCTAGTTAAAATCCAATTGATGTTGGATACAAGGATCATCTTTCTTATTCACCATTCTATGTGGTTTTCTAATATTGTCCTAGTATGGAAGAAGAACAAAGAAATCCATATTACTGTATACTTTTGCAATCTCAACCAAGCTTTGCTTAAAGAGAACCACCCCTTGCCTATTATGGATCATGTCTTACAAACTGTGACTGGTTATAAAATTATATCCATGTTGGATGTATTTTTAGGATATAATCAGATTGAAGTAGGTCTTGAATACCAATACAAGACAACCTTCACTACTCCTTGGGTTACCTTCACATACTGAAGGATGACATTTGGATTGATCAACATAGAAGCCACTTTTCAAAGGGAGATGGACATGGCCTTCTAAGAATTCATTGGAAAGATCATCATGGTGTATTTGGATGATCTAACGATATTCTCTAAGACAAGATAGGATCATTGTGATCACTTGGAGTAGGTTTTGATAAGGTGTCGACAACATGGGATTTATTTTAACCCTAAGAAATCCATGTTTGGGGTCTCATAAGGTAAGTTACTAGAACATATTTTGACTAAGGAAGGAACAAAGATTGACTCTAAATGAGTTAAATCTATACAAAGTCTCACTCTTCCTATGAGTAAAACCGATATGTATTCATTTTTCAAAAAAGTTAATTTTCTAAGAAGATTCATTCCTAATTTATATGATAAGAATTGACACATTGTGGAGATGATGAAGGGAAAGGTTATATTTCGGTGGAATACTGATGGGAAGTATAATTTTAATGAGATCAAGGAAGCCATCACTCAAGCCCATGTCCATGTATGTCCTGATTTTTCAAAAGGATTTCATCATGTACAACTATACCTATGTGCATACTATATCTACCATCATGCTCTAAATATCCTCATCCTCCAAGTCCATAGTAAGTAACATGGATTTTTTCTAAAACTCCATAGTGTAATCCTACACACTTTGACCACTGTTTTGTCTAAAATACTACCATTTAATCATTTGGCCAGTCTTATGGGCCAATATGATAAAAATAATCTCTAAGAAAATCTTTAAAACCCTCCTAAGATCTTACAACAAGACGCTTCTTATTATCACAAGTGGTTAGATGGGTTTCCCACCAAACTAGAGCATGTCCTTCCATTTTGAGACATGCAAAGGTGATCCTTTGTGCCTGATTGACAACATGTACACTAAAAATAAACCTATAATTGTTTTTAACTATTTATCTATCAATTCTACATCTACTTGTCCTTCAAAGATTTTTATCTCAACTTTAGTTTCAAATTTAAAAGGAACACAATCATATTTTACCTTCTCTCTTCCAACTGGATTTTTACCCTTCATGTTCTTCCATATCTTCTTCCTCATTGTGGCTCTTTCCTATTCCAAATTTTTTGGCCAAATCTCAAACCACCAAGTCTATGGAATCTTGCTTAACTTCTAACACTTATTATAGATTTGAGAGTCCCCTTTGGTGTTGAAACACCCTATCTATAGTCTTTTCTAGAATCTCAATTCTACGGACCAAGTTTCTCTTCTTCCATTTGATCACAAAATCTTAGTTTCCACTTCTTCATAGATATATCTAGATCATAAGGTAACCCTTCTTCACCTTTATACCTTTTTCGTTGTCATAAAAATCACACATGAAATGAATGCCACAGTAGTGGATAATAATCAAATCTCATACCAAAATGATCTGTAAACCTCTACTTTGGAAATCTACGAGACCAAAAAACAATTGTTTCTACTTCCAATTATTGAAAATGATAGAGAAATTTAAATCTCGTGAATGAATCTTAGTTCTTAGATCTACTTGCAGCAAAATTAGAATGAAGAACTCAATGCAAACACAAGATTTAATTTGAGGGAAAACTAGTCACGAAAGGCAATTGATATTTCTTACCACTTATATATTGGAAAATTTAATCGATTATAGACTACAATAAATTGAAGAAAGACAAAAATTTTACTTCCACCCTCTATACTTTTTTTTTATGCAGTTTCAACTTACTTCTATAATTCAATTTTGGCACTAAAGTATTCTTACTCACTTCTCCCATGAATCAATGATTGAATTCCACATGTTCTCTTACTTAAATAATTTGTTCCCCATGTCCTCCTACACACTAGAGAATGAGAAGAGACATGGTCAATATGTTTTAAATCTACGATCGTTCATGGTTTTATTTATTTTTGTTTTCATTATTGGTAGGACCGCCGAATAAATCAGACTAGTGGTTACACAACAACTACTCTGCACAGAGTGGCAATTTTGTAACTTAACATTCTGCTCCTCTTTTCTGATTGATTGTTCTTTTGGTTTTGGTTTTTCTGATGAAGAGGTGTTCCTTTAGATCCCTATGGATCACTTTTTGATGACAAAATATGATATAGGGGATTGTTGAGTGTTGTCAAGAGATTTTTGATGTCATGGTAAGCTTGTGTTGGAAAAAAAAAATTCTTTCTATTCAGATTAGTGAACTAGATACTAAATAACATCAAACAAATCAAAAAATGCAAGGGTTTAAGGTACCTTAGGATAAAATGGTGATAAAGGACAGGTGCAAAGTAAAATCCTTGCTACAAGCTTGATGTATCTCCACAACAAAGACAACTAGAAAGAAAATGGATTAGATGGTAGATGAGGGGGTTTCTCGATGAAGTATATCACAAGAAGCGTGATCTTCCTTATGCAGATGTCAACCCCCTATGTTGATAAAATAAAATAAGATAAATGATAAAGGATTGAATAACATGCAGAATCTAAACTAAATAGAAATTAAAATTGCAGGAATAAAAGGGAAGTGCAAATCTGATCTAGATTGAAAAAAAATGAAATATACCTAGATAAGTCAATGGCGACCCACACTGCAGAGGTTCAATAGACAGTGACTGGGGTAGATGAATCAAAATAGTAACCAAAATGCATATCTAATGATATTTGTATGTAGATTTAAAGATGATGAAGACCTATAACAACTGATGTTAACTTGTGGGGAAGACCTGAACATGAGAAAGAGAAAGGATATAAGAAAATGGGGATATAATGAGGTAGGATGGAAATTTTTATCAGGTTGATGGTGAGTAGGCTGATTTGGCAACAACTGGGGACTGATAGAGTGAAAAAATGACAGATCTTGAAATTGTGTAGACACATAAACAAAATAATATACTGCTTGGATTTGGATGAAAAAATAGGTGATGTAACAGGAGCAGGGTCGACCAACGACCTTACAAGGATGATGGTGACCTAGGGTTGACCTAGATGTGACTGAAAATGGATGGGATGGATTAACAACTTACACACAAGATAGATGGAAGGGAAGGTTTAGATTTGGATCTCTAATGGCATGTTGGGACCTACAACAAATGTTAGTAGTTGATAATAAAAACAATAATAATGCAACAATGGAATAAACCAACACAAGGTAAAGATGATCTCCCTAAAGTCTCCAAAAATGATGCAAGCAAGCTCAAAGGGACTCCAAGAAGATTGAAACAACTGTAGAGAAGCTCAAGTATGAAGATAAGATTGTAATTCGTATAAAAATTATTATTTTTGCATCCCTTTGGAAGGAGGGTGTTGGTGGCTTTTATAGGGTCAAAAATGATCTAAGTGGGTCACCGCCTACTATGGGGAACCATCTATTTGGGTGGTGGGAGGATGCCTAGCTCGAGGCATCAAGCCCATTAGAAGTGGGATTAGGGTTGTAGGAGGCTTAGGCGGGTTAGGTTTACATAGGAAAGATGAAATCGATAGCCGAAGGCTGAAATGGAGTAAATAAAGGCTAAGGGAAGCTTAGGGATGAGCAACTAGGTAGTTTAGGGAGGATAAAAAAACATAGAGAGGATAATTAGAGGTTGATTGGGGGGTGATTAGGATCAATTAGATAATGAGATGAGGATTAGAGAATAATTGATCAAATATGAATTAAAATAAAGGGGTCTAGATAGAGAACCCATGGTGAAAAGAAGCGAACACATGGCGACAAGGGTAGTGATACCAAAATTTGGTGTTTACATTTTCCCCTTTTTTATCAAGTGGTTTGCATAATAAATCCATGAGATAAAATGATGAGATACGAAAGATGAGATGATGGATGAAAGAGGATTGATGATGTGCTCCCCCTCAAAATAGGGATCGATGACACAAAGGAAAATTGAGCATGAGTTTGAAAGAGATATATGAAGAAGGGCGGGTGGGAAAAGAAGGATGGGAAAATGCGAACGTGAGGAAATATGCCCCAAGCAATAAGGATTCAAGAAAAAAATCAAAACATAGCAGTGATTTTAGGAGTCACATGTCGGCAGGAAATAACGGGCATGGGTCTTTAGGGAGATGACAGAAAATGTCCTACGGGCTTGTGATTCAGTGAAAATCATTGCAAAATGGAGGGGAATCCAATGGGAAACCAGTCAAATGGATGCCAAGCCCTGAAGACCAATGGGTCATAGGCACACATCAAAATCATTGCACAACCAAATGTGAGAATAATGTGAAATCCTTCATACATGAGGAAATCGGTGAAAGGTATGCATCCGACAAAAGGACAAGGATGGAAATAATGGTGCCCCAAAAAATTGGCACGAAAATGGCCAAAGAGGAGAAATATAAAAAACACGTGATATGGGTGTCCCCGAGAGGGAACATAAATATGGCCACAAAACTATACCTAAGATAAGATATAGATGATAATATAGTGGCCCCAATAAAAGACACAACAATGGCCGGAAAAAGGAAAAAATAGGAAATGATGATAATAAAAATATGAAAACTACATGGAACAGTGTGTTATGGGGTTACACACTAAAAATAAGATGGAAGGAAAGATGGGTCACCTATATTAACCTCTATACTAGCCTCAGAGTCAGCGAGTGGTGCACTAGTGGCATCACAGGGAGCAAGAAAGACGACACCTCTTGAAACCATATCCATGGATCGATATATAGCACTAGTTGTGGAGGGTAGATACTACAAGCATATAGCGGTACAAAAATTACCATGGACATTGAGATATTGGGATTACCTACAACGATTAGGAGTAGCTAGAGTAGAGCCATCAGGGAGTGTAGCAAGCATGGCTCAGCCACACCGAGAGGAGGACTAGGGCAGAGGAGATGATTCCCAGAGACAGATAGAGGGACTTACCCCTAGAGGGAAGGACTTGAGATTACTTGATATTAAATTTACTAATTTTGATGATATATCATCTTTGATAGAGATCCCTTAGAGGCCAATGATGTATTGAGACACTTTATTTTGACGATATACGATATATATGAGATTTTTTTTGTGTTTTAGCATGTGTCATTTGTATGATTTTAATTATTTGATTCATGTTGATCATCATGTAGATGTGGATTGATGATGATGAGTATATGTTTGCTTTCTATTTGATTATTATGGTTAATGTAGATATGTGATTGGTTGTTTAATGATTTGGTATGTGATGATAATATAATGTGACTAGGGAATAGATGTGATGGATGATAAACATGGATAATGATAGATAGGAACATGCAATTAGATGTGATTTTTTGTATAGATAACATATAGATGATGAAACTTTAGATGATAGATGTGGAAAATTAGAATATAACACAACCTAATGACTAGTGACCTATAAGTACAAACAACGCTACATCATATTAAAGAAATAGCAAGGAAACAATGCCTCCAACTTCATTAGAGGAAGACAAGAAGGGAATCTAGGTAACACAATGCACATATGACCAAAACATGTGTTAAAACATAACCAACGATAGTTAGTTATATCAAAGATCATGAGGGAAGTATGGATGAAATGAGCTCATAAACCTAGTGTCTACACGACAAAGGGATTTTAAATGTAATTTTTACATGGGAAGAGGGTTTTTTATAGATGGTTGTTCCTAAGAGTATGCCCCATATGTGGGAGAGGGGAAAAGTGCAAACTGATTAATGTGGGAAGCTTTCTTAGGATGTTTGTTTTTAAACTTTATGTTTTGCTTTATGATATAGATAGAAGGATAATAAATGTGAGAAGCCTTTGTTTCCATGATAGAATAAAGTAGCCATCCTTCGAGGGATTGGTCTAACTTTTTCTTAAATGGTAGGATAAGATATAAATGATAGCTTTCCTTCTAGGGATTAGTCTATTTTTATGTTTTTTGCATTATATGAATAGATGTCCTTTGAGGGATCAATATGTTTTTGGATAAAATAGCATGAGATATAGCATCTGGGATTTTTACATGGGTAAGAGCTGAGTATAGCTAAGTATACCACTAAGGAGGGGGTAATAAATGTACAAGTGACACCTATGGACCCTTTGCGTGATTCCAATAGGTAGATAAGAATGTGATGGATGTAATGATCACATATTTATCACGAAGGAGGGAGAACCTATCCATATGGAAAATGCTATGGACAGAGATGTGGTGCCCATATTTAAGGTCATGACTAGGAAAGTGATGGAAGACCACATAATTCCAAACCGTTATAATGATAGATGGAAGAGGCTAATGATGGAGGAATGCTATAAGGACATGAATAAGTGCTCACTGGTAGGTACACTAACATTAGAATGGTCACAGGTGTAATGTGTTAAGTGGTTCCACTTGTAGTTTACCATAAAAGGAGGCCAAATGATAGGCTCCTGACCTATAATTATGTGTGATAATGTAAGGTCCAATCCAATTGAGGGAAAAATTTCCACATTGGATCCTTTCTAGAGTAGTGACGTTTTGATTTTCTTTAAGAAAAGGTCACCAACATTAAAGTCATGTTCTTTTAGGTGTTTATTGTAAGCACACTTGATGTGCTCTTTATAAACATTATGATGCTCAAGAGTAATAAGGTGGCATTCATCTAACAATTCAAGTTGTGTTAGATGCTCCTGATGCTAATCTTTATCAAAAATGAAGTCATGAAGAGACATGCGCAAGGATGGAATTTGAATTTTGATGGGAGGAACGGATTTAGAGACATATACAAGAGAGAAGGGAGTAGCACCCGTAGAAGTGTTGATACTACTCCTATAAGCCCAAAGAGTGAAAGGGATATGAAGATTCCAATTACGACATGATATGTCAACAATCTTGGAAAGAATGTTACGAAGAGTATTGTTAGTCACTTTGTCATGGTCATTAGCTTAAGGATAGTAAGGAGAGGAAAATCTAAGCTTGATATTAAATGAGTCGCAAAGCTTCTTGACATATTTTTTTTGAAGGAATTTATATTTTCTGTGATGATATTGTGAGGGATGATGAAGCAATACATCATATGTTAATAAACGAAGATAGTAATTTGATTGGCTTTGGTTAAGGTGTGTGGAATTACTTCCACCCACTTGGTGAAATACTCAGTTTTGGTGCTGATAGAATGATGAAACTGTGAAGAATGAGCATTGATGGTATCGATGAGATCAAGTCCCTATTGCAAAAATGGCCAAAGATCTTGAACTGTCTATAAAGCCTCACTAGGAATGCAGACAAGATTAGAATGCTCCTGACACTTGACACATTTCTTAATGTATTCACAACAATCATGATTGAGAGATGGCCAATAATATCCAAGGTGAAGAATACATTTAGTGACAATTAAACCACTAAAGTGTCCACCACAAATTTTGTCATAGACTTCTTGGATAACACAAGTAGATTCATGTGATTTAAGGCATTAAAGGAGAATACCGTCAAACCCACATTTATGGAGGATATCATAAAGGATGACATAGTGGTCAACACATTGAATAAATGACCTCCTACCATTCTAAGATAGGTCGAAGGGAATGATAGATTTAAATAGATGATCGGATATTTGAGAGTACCAAAGATCTGATGTGTTGGATTTAGCAAGATTGACGTGAGGTAACTCATGAGATGGTTGATCATGATGGTGAACAAAAATAGAAAGTGTGGATTCATTTGTTTTCCATGGGATGATAGATGCAAGAGAATCCATCGTATAAGAAAAATAAGAAAAATGATTTGATGATCGAGGAATGGATTGGATAGTGTAAGAATTGATCATTAACTAAAAATGGACTAAGTAGTGTGAGGATAGTTAATCTAAGCTATGAACAACTGTACTAAAATAGATAAATGTAGTAAAGAAGTATGCAAGCAAGGTAAAAAACTATGCAAAAGGAAATGCTAACCCTTTTATGTAAAAGAGAGTAAGGAAAGAACTCAGCTGATAACAGATGTTTGTCAAAGAGTTTTGCTAAGGTGACTGGTAAATCAGGAGTAGGAACAACTATGTAGAAGTCCCAAAAAGGGTAGTGTTAGCGCAAATCAACAACACCCCCTAAATGACCTTCAGGTCTACACCTAAGAATTGGGTCATTTAGTGTGATTGCACAACATGGAATATTTTCCCCAAGTGTGGGACTTACAAAAATGGGAAAAAAACTCTCCAAATTAAAGGCTGGTTCCTCTACTCCTCTGATCAGATGTATGCATGAAATTTGCAGAGGTTTAACTTAAAATCCTACTCTAATTTTTCCAAGGAGACAAGGATAGAAGAGAGAAAAGAAGATAAAACTAAACTAACAAGGTGATACACCAAAGGAGTGGTCAACATCTATTTCTACATATTGACACAAATTATAAGAATGCAACACAAATCATGCACAAATTGCTAAAATTGTAATGAAGGATCAGGATAGAGCAAACAACACAAGAAAGGATTGAAAATTCATTCACAAAGCTTGCATTGTCATTTCCATTTTTAAATACAGTGCATTACAATAGCAAAGAGGTAGAAAACATGTTGCAGTCCTAAAAAGGTCTAATATTCCACAAATTCACTTGCCAGTGTGAAGGAGGGATCCTGTAGAACATAAAAAATGTCCAACCCTTTACAAATGAGCCAAATCCGGCTTTTAACAATGAAAACCCGAGTTTAGGAAGGAGAAATGTGGGAAAATTGAAATGAATGATTTAACCACCAACCAGATCCATCAAAATAGTTTGGGTACCCTTAAAAGTTCATTCCCTAAGATTTTCGACCATGTTGGAGAAGAATGGAAGCCGTATTGCATTAAAAATGGAGGTTGAATGTCGGTTATGCTCTTTTCCCCATGCCAATAATGTTTTTTCATTTTTCTCTCAATAAACTCCACCAAAAAAAAATTGAATATTCCATCGTGTAGAGGACTTCAATAGCTTTCCAATAATACCAAAATCGAGAAAAAATGAGCTCTGGATCAAAATATATGCCCCTCTGAAGATTTAGGGAAAAACTAGGGCAAAAATCAGGTCAGCGAGCCAAAACCTTAAAATTTTCCCCCATTTTGAATTTGGGAAAAATTCCCCAAAAAGCTCCACCCCCCACTGCTCCGATGCCACATAGCACTTTCCCATTGGTCCACAGGTTCAAACGACCATTTTATGCTTTTTTGAATTTTGAATTTTTTTCCAAAATTCCTTCGCTGACCTGCCATTCCGCCGCCACGTGTCATCCTCCTATTCACCTGCAGGGGCGTGCTCTAAATTTTTCCTTGGCATTGCCAACCACTTTGGAAAAATTGTCAAATTCCCCCCGTGCCCCCAACCTTTGCCGAGAACAGGACATGTGGCATCCTCCTATTAGTCCGGACGGTTGCGCTCCAAATTTTTCCTTTGTGCCTTCTACCACTTTGGCAAAAACCCAAAATTTACTCCACCCCTCTGACTCCCACTGCCCTAATGGACACGTGGCATCATCCTATTTGTTGCGGGCCTTCTGGGCCAAAATTTTCATTGTGCCATTCTTTGGAAAATTTTCTAACTTGCCCCCTGCTGGTCCGACCTCCGACGCCTTGTGGCACCTCCTCATTCGCTGCGGGCCTTCGGGCCAAGATTTTTATTTTTTACGCTGCGCCATTCTTTGGAAAAAACTTCCATCTTACCTCCACTGCCTCGCCATTCCACCACCATGTGGCACATTACTATTGGTTACAAACCTTCCTAGGGAAAATTTCCCCCAAAAACTCCACCGAGCCATAACTTGCAAAATACAAGGAGTTAGAAGGAAAATTTTACCTTTCTTGAAAGGTGGGAAAACTCTCTATCTGATGAAGCCATTTCAAGATAATTTTGAGTGCTTGAAAAGTTGAAAAAAATTGACTGAGGCACAAGGAAAGAAGGAATGAAAGGAAGTTAGTCAAAAATAAGCAAGGGGCTTATTTTGGATAACAGGTAGATCTGGAGGATCTAGTTAGACTGGGGCACCAGGAGGAGGACTGTGGCTCTTGCAGGTGCTTTGGTCTACAATCTGGGCACCCTAGTCTGTGTAAAAGGTCTGAAATCATTTTTTACAGGGTTAAAAGGTGGTCCAAAACCCTCATTGTGTGTCACATCAACTTCGTTGTCCTGGGCTGAATGTCATCAATGCTCTAAGATGAAAGAAAGACCTACAAAGCCCCAAAATAAGAATCAAACCCTAAAAATGAATAATGCATATGAAGGGGTTGGATTAACCTTTGCTACCACAATGGTGGACTTACTAACTGAGCAATGCACTATATCTCAGACCCGATGTAGTTCTATGTGCAAGTGTGTGTAAACATGTCCTAGTTTTCTCTTGTGTCAGTCATAATTTATGAAGTAGCGAGAAATAACTATGTAGAAAATGTAATAGAATGTTTGCATGGAATAGAATAAAATTTCTCCCCCTATTAAGTGTGATGCAAATGTCTTAGCCTTGATGATGGAGATGTGTGGATGCAAGTGACCTCTAACACAAGTGATCTCTAATGCAATAGATGGATGCAACTCTAGATGGAGTGATAGTAGTAAGTGATGTTAGGTCCCTCATTATGGTCTCATAACTTTATATTTATAGGGTTCTCTCAATCTAATTTTTTAATTAACCCTGAAAAGGCTGACCATAAGAAGATAAAGATGTCAAATAGCTAGAAAGAACCCAAAGAGTGGCAACAAAGTGGGAAAAGGAATGGGGCGCCCCTAGTGGAACCAAGGTACCCACGGGTGCCCTAGTACTGGACCGAGTGCCCTAGTTGAGGCTAAAATGATGGGAAATGACCGAAATAGACTGGGTATGTGGCTAAAAAGGGTCGGTAATGACGAAATAAAATAAAATAAGATGGCCAAAAGATGGGGATTAATTAGTACTTTCTTCACTAAAGAAACCTCTAAATAGTAGTATGAAACCAGGATAAATAAATGTCTAAAGTGCATGATTTTGTGACTACATTTTGCCCCCACCTTATGTTGGTGAGCTGAAAGCTCAGTAACATAAAGTAGATAGAGATGTGTACCTGATTCCCATGAAGAGTGTAGTAGAAATGTGCCGAAGGACTAGAAAAAAGTGTGGGATGACAAAAAGATGGAGGAACATGGAAACTAAAGATGAAAAATATGAAAAGAAAAAGTTATGAGAGTGAACCTAATGTAGAATGCATGTGTAGCTGATATGGAGTGTAATGTACGTGCATGTTTAGTAAAGTGTGTGTTTTCTCAAAGTGTTGTTGATGATGATGATGTTGTTGTTGTTGCCCCAAATTTGACTAATTGTTTCTCATGCGGTCGTACCTGCAAGGAAAAAACGATCAAGTAGTCAAATATGTATGTATGTATGTATGTATGTATGTATGTGTAAAAACACTATGTAAAAGACAAATGTAAATGTAAAATACACAAATATAAATAGAAAACGTAAATGGAACATGTGCACCTGATCCATTTTGAGAGAAAGACTGTAGAAGGATATCTTGTACTACAAGTTTTTTGGGCGATCTCACACCACCCTGGCTGAAGAAGTTTAGGGAGGAAATTCTCTATGTTCTCCAAGCTCTAACTACTTCCTTGAATGTATGTGAAGAGATCTTTGTATTGTCCTGGTGTTTTGGGCAATCCAACGCCACTGATCGGAGTAGTGTAGAGAGGCACACCCACTGTAACCTCTAAGCCTATAGTTGCTTCCTAGAATGCTAAGGACACCATGTCTTGTAAAATTTTTTATGTATGGGGTTCATAGAATTTTCTAAACCCACTTGTTATATGTAACCCACTATGCCAAGGGCTGAGAGTGCACTAAAATGAACCAGTGTAAATGCGCTTTGTTAGTATGCAAACCCCTAAATGATGCGCTCCCTCTTTAGGGGCACATGCAACATCAATGATAGGAGAAATTCCACCTCAAAAGAGGACCAACCGCATGTACACTATAACCGAGGAAATTTCTTGGTAAAAACCAAGGCACACACAAACAAGAAGGCTAGCCAAATACAAGTGTAAACAAACATGCATGTAGAAAATAGTGTATAAGCTACAAAAGCAGTGTGTAAGCTACCAAGAAAAGTAGTAATGTAAACACGCAAGAAGACAAAGTAAGCCGCATAAAGCAAGATGTAAACATGGGACATCACTCACGATGTCGTAAGACATGCAAGGCCATCATGGCCGCAAACAACAAACAAGCGTGTACACCAAACAAAGGGAAAGTCCCACATATAATAGTAAATAATAGTAGATAATGTAGCAAACAATTATGGAAACAAATATCCCTGCATAACAAATGCTACACATGAAGCACCTGTAAACATGTTAGAAAGATAACTAGTATGTCAAAATCACGTAGAACCAAGTAATGTAAAGTGCTAAGTACAAAATGAAACAATAGCACCTATGAGAGACAAATGTGGATTCCCCAAGTGACCAATGTAGGAAGAGTAGAAGGTGAGCATTTGTGCTACATGTAAGAGACCTATATCTGCAATCACAACTAGAAAAAGCCGTGAATGCGTATGTGTGTATGATATAGATAAATGACATACAAGTAAGCTAACTAGCATGTGTAATAAAATGGCCATGAACACACAAAAGTAAGCAAGAGTATAAGCTACCATAATATGCAATATGTTGTGGATGGATGGAATGGAATGTAAGATGGATGATAGGAGTTGTGTGCCCACTGAGTGAATGGAACTGTATGTAGTGAGGTTCATTTGGTTTTCCCCCTCAACATTCAAGAATGAACCATAAGCTAGAGTTCATCATCAGGAAATGGTTGAATAGTGTGTGTTGTATCTAGAGAATTGTGATGAATGTGTATGTGTTTTGAAGAGATGTGACGTATAAATTATGTGTGCGTGAACCCTATAGCCAAAGTGTATATCAAAACTAGAATGAACGTATAAGTGATAATTTACCTTAAGCGTATATCACTAAAAAATGAAAAGAGGGAGTGGTGATGTAACCTAAGGTGTATACCACTACAAAATTATAGAATAGGTGACGATTTATCCTAAAGTGTATGTCAATAGCCTAGGATTGTCACATGCTTGATGAGTGTAAGGTCCATTTGATTGGTAAACCCTTGGCAGTTGAGTATGGGCTGAGGAACTAAAGTGCATCATAGGGTGGTGAGTGTAGTGCATAAAAGATAATGCAATAATGAAATAAGACCATGTGATGAGTAGAATATGTAAATACGCGGTGTGTAGAAAGCAATGCAAGGTGTGTAGAAATGTGTAAAATACCATGTATAATGTGTAATGTGTAATGTGTAATGTGTAATGTACTATATGTAGATAGATTAGTAAATGTGGTGTGTAAGATGGAATAAGGCTAGACTCGAGTGTAATGAAGACTAGTATAGTGTGTAGAAAATGTATGATATAGAAATGTGCAGTGTCTGATGTAAGGATGTAAAGAAATATGTGGAAATAGCCTAATAGTGTATGATGCATAGGATGAAGACTAGTATAATGTATGATATATAAATGTGGAAATGGCACAATGTTGTAGGAAAATGTAGAGAATGTATGGTGTATGGTGTATGGTGTATGGTGAAATGCAATGTGTAATGCCTATAGTTCAGTGTAAGACGTTCAATGTAGTAGTAATCCCTCAACAGTCAAGTCTGAACTGAAGCACAAGAGTGCGTCATCGGGAAATGACACTAGAATGTATGATGATGATTCCTTACGAATATATGAAAATGTACTAATTATAGATGTAGTTATGCTAAGATAATGTGGGGGAAAGGTGGAGTGTTATGCCCCCCAAGTGTATTATGATGATGGAGATCGATGCAGCGACGCGAGAGGTGTCATCCCATTATGGGAGAGCGTTTTGGTGCCATGATAAGAGTGAGGGCCAACACAATGGTAGGCCAAAGAAACAATAGGAGTATGCAATATTGGCGACATTTTAAATGTGTCTTAACCATCAGTAGAAGGAGTAGTTACTTTGAAAAAAGTGATTGGATGTGACAGTGGAGTAGGATGGGGAGGAAACTTGAATGGTGGTATTTTTTGTGGTATTAGTGACGTTGGAGAAGAATTTATAAGAGAAGAAGGTTGATTGATTGTTGGAGGTGGTGACATGGTTTGACTTGGTGAGACCGCAGAGGACTAAGTAGGAGGGGGTGTTGAATTAATTATGAGTGACGATTGGTTAGGAGGTGCTTGACTTATTGTAGGACCCTGAGTAACGTTGGTTTGATTCTCATTAGATATAGATGGATTAGATTTAGGAACCCAATGGGATTTATGATTTGTATTAGAATTTTGTGCAACAAATGAGATAAAAACCTAACGCGCAAGGTACTTGATACTTCATTGTAAAGCATAACAATCATATTCATTATGTCCATTGATTCAATGATAGTTTTAATATGAAAGACCTTGATACTTGGAAAACCTGAAAACCTATAAGGAGTATAACCATGAGTAGATGGAAAGCTAATGATTCTATGAGTGATGAGTTGTGGAAGAATATATTGTTGTTTAGGATTCATATTAAAAGTGAGAGTCGTAGGGAGTGGTACAAATTCGGGTTCACTAATATGAGCACTTGTAAAAGACATAAGATGAATATGAGAAGAAGAGAAATTGTAATCTTGAGAAGTATTCTTAAGCTATTGAATTTCATATTTAAGAGATGTGACTATGGATTCCATATCCTGAAATTTATCTTGAAATAAATAATGAAGAGCTTGGATGGATTTGTAAATATATTGATTGGAATTAGAATCAAGGGAGTACTCAGTAAGATGACCAATAATAGCATTGACTTGGGTGGGCAATATGTTGATAGGCATATGCATTGTCTCTAGGGATTTTTGAAGAGCGTCTTTACAAGATGGGTGCATTTGAATCAATTGAAGCAAAGAGACTTGACAGAAATTAGAAGCCATGATAGAAAAGATGAGAAAATCCCTAGAATGAAGGTGGATTTGAAGATCACACTCACCAAAATGATTAACTAAAAATAGACCTACTAGTGCAAGGATAGTTAATCTAAGCTATAAAAAACTGTAGTAAAATAGATAAATGCAGTAAAGAAGTATGTAAACAAACTAAACAATCATGCAAAATGAAATTATAACCCTAATATGTAAAAGAGAGTACAAAAATAACTCAGCTGATAATAACTTCCTATCAAGAGTGTTCTAGAGGTGACTGGAAAAATCAGGAGCAAGAACGACAATGCAGAAGTCCTGAAAAGGGTGGATCTGGAAGATCTAGCTGGACTGGGGCACCTGCAGGTGCTCTGGTCTGCAATCTGGGTGCCCTTCTATGTAAAAGCTCTGAAATTTGTTTTAATATGGTTAGAAGGTGGTATGGAACCCTCACTATGTGTCGCATCAACTTCTTTGTTCTACGTTGAATGTCACCAATGCTCCAAGATGAAAGAAATACCTGCAAGACCCCAAAACAAGCATCAAACCCTAAAAATAATGCATATGAAGGGTTCAGACTGACCTTAGGTGCCAAAACAGTAGACTTACTAACTAATTTTTGCACTACATCTCAAACCTGATGTAGTTATATGTGCAAGTGTGTGTGAACACGCCCTATGTTGCTCTTGTGCCAGTCACACTTGTGAAATAGAGATCAATAATTATGTGTAGAAAATGTAATAGAATGTGTGCATGGAATAGAATAGAATGCTTCCCCCTATGAAGTGTGATGCATATGTCCTTGCCTTGATGATGGAGCTATGTGGATGCAAGTGATCTCCAATGTAATTGATGGATGCAACTCTAGATGGAGTGATAGTAGTAAGTGATGTTAGGTCCCTCATTATGGTCTCATAAATTTATATTTATAGGGTTCTCTAGATATAATTTTGTAATTAACACCAAAAAGGCCGACCACAAGAAAGATAAAGATTCCAAAAAGATAGAAAGAGCCCAAAGAGTGGCAAGAAAGTGGGAAAAGGACTGGGATACCCCTGGTGGGACTAGGGCGCTCATGGGCACCCCATTCAAAGCTAAAATGATGGGAAATTATTGAAATACTGGGCATGTCGCTAAAAAAGGTCGGTAATGACGAAATAAAATAAAACAAGATGGTTAAAAGATAGGGGTTAATTAGTACTTTCTTCACTCAAGAACCTTCTAAATAGTAGTATGAAACCAAGATAAATAAATGTCTAAAGTGCATGATTTTGTGATTACAATCAAAAGCCTCAATGAGAAGGATGACAATGTCTTTATATTTTTGAAGAATATCATTTTTTATATTGATAATCACCTGTAACTTATTTAATGATGAGTTCGTAATCCCCATAGATGTCAAGGATTTGAAAACCCAAAAATGAAACAGTTTCAAGACCTAAGATCAAGGCTTCATACTTTGTCATATTGTCCATACACTTAAATTCAAAATTTTGAGTGATGGGGATAGGACTATCCCAAGGAGGAATGATAATGATGCCAACACTTCCCCCTTGTTGATACTTAAAGCCTTTAAAAAGGAGATTCATCTTAAGAGGAGAATAATCATGGTCGAAATTGCTAATGGATTCATCTAGAAACTGTTTATGAGTGAGATGAGTATCAAGAAGAGGGGCTTTAGCTAATTGGTCCGCAATAACTTGGTCTTTCAAAGAATTTTGAGAGATGAAATCTAGGCCAAAATCAGTCATGAGCATGAGCCTTCAAGTGATGTGATCATTGTGATAATGCTTAGAATGCATTTTTTTGAGAAGATAAAAGCTAGTGATGACATAAGTCTTGTGATTGATAGGATAATGTCAAATCTTAGAAGTGGTGAAGAAGAGAGTGAAAAAAAAAATCCACTTCAGTGTGGTGAGTCTCATAATCATGAAGGATGTAATAAATGTAATAGATGGCCTGCTCTTAGCCCTTATCATCACGATGCACCAATATAGCCCGTAGGGTATGATCATTAGCAGATACATATATAGAATGGATCCCCCTCACGTGGAGGTGTAAGCACTGACGGGGACAAGAGATTCTACTTAAGATCATAAAAAAAATTGGTAGTTATCATTCCAATTAAAATCAATATCTTTGCGAAGAAAATGGTGGAAGGGTTGGAAACAATCTGAAAGTTGTGAGATCCAGTGGTGAACTGATTGAAGATGACCTTTGAGACTATGAAGTTGCTTAAGATTTGAAGGAGGATGCATCTCAAGGATAACCTTGGTTTTGGCGGGGTCAACTTCAATACCCCTACTAGATATGATGAAGCCAAGGCATTTTCCAGTTAACACTCCAAACACACACGTAGCTGGATTAATACGAAGGACGAAACAAATGAGATGCTCAAAGATTATTTTAAGGACATAAATATGATTGCATCAATGTTTGGATTTACCCAAAATATCATCAACATAGTCCTCTACTTTCTTATGGATGAGATCATGAAAGATGTAATTCATGGCTCGTTGATAAGTAACTCCGACATTTTTCAAACTGAAACACATGACGCAATCACAAAAGGTACCCCAAAATGTGGTAAAATAAGTCTTATGTTGGTCTTCTGGTGTAATGAGGATTTGATATAACCAAAAAATCCATCCATAAGAGAAAGTGTCTCATGGCCAGTGTTAAGGTCCACAAGTTAATTGATGTTGGGAAGTAGAATGTCATCTTTAGGGTAAGCAAGATTGAGATCTTGAAAATCAGTGCAAATGCAAAGCTTTCTAGACGATTTAGCGACATGTACAACGTTAGAGACCTATTGAATATATTCGATAGGAATGATGAAGTTGGCTCAAAGAAGGCATTACAAATCCTCTTTAACAAGAAGGGAAATGCTAGGGTGCATGCAAAAATAATAATTCTTGACCAGTTTGGTGTTAGGAAAGGTGATGATGTTTTGGAAGATGATGGAAGGATCAAGGGATACCATGTTAGATTATGACCTTGTGAAATCCTGGCTATGTTTACAAATAAAATCCGTGAAAGTCTCAAGATCTTGTGGATCAAGATATTGACCCACTTTGAGGATGTGAGGCTCTTGTGGAGTCTTGATGTTAATATCGATGGTGGAATTGTCGAGAAGAGTGGATGTGTTAAGAGGTAAGGAATTATGAAGATACAAATCTTCTGCCCCCATGTAGGAAAGAATGGAATCATCATCAATGCATTCAAGAATGTTAATGGTAGAAGTGTCTTCTTCCACCATATCAGGAAAGGAAAGAGGAAGGAACCCAGTTTCACCCTCATGTTGATAAGTGAGTGGTCCCAATGTGGTCATGAAGAATAAAAAAATCTATAGGAGATGGAAATAGTGTCATCCGTATCCATAGCCTCATGGGATGGAGAGGATGGGGAAGGAATGTTTGTAAGCATCATAGATTGTGTAAGGGGATCAGAAATTTACTCCTTATAATATTTGAAATTTTTCATGAGGTTTGTGACATTGATCAATAACAAGGTCATGCGTTCCCTTCTCATAACATCACATGTCAAATCCCTTCCAGGAATAATAATTAAGATATGTGTGAGTGAAGGATGGTTTTTAGAGGAAGCCAAAACCACCGGTATATAGTCTAGTATGAGGATGATCATCGATGTGAGAATAAGGAGAATCAACACCACCATAGATGAGATTTGTGTGAAGATGAGGTGGGCCAAAAGGAACAATATCATTAACATTAGGTTGATACATTGGATAATATTTAGGTATACCGAGGCGATGTGGCATGGGGAAGGTGTTGAACATGAGAATACGATATTCCCCTAGTGTAAGGTTTTCCATGACCTTATCTAAGGAATCATTGTTGGGAAGATTGGATGAAGAGATGGATGAACTAGTAGATGGTTGGCATGGATTGTTTTTTGGAACAAGGACATTTTTGGGTTGATAAGTCATGTTGTATGCTTTAAAGGGGGGAGTATCAGTGGGGAGATTCAAGATATTTCCCTTGTGCTCATATTTTATGCAATGATGAAGTGTGGAAGGGACACAGTGCATGGCACGAATCCATGGTCGTTAAGAAGGATATTATATTGAAAATCCCCTTCAATGATATAAAAGAATTCATAGAGGAGATTCTCACCAACACAGATAGGAAGGAAAAGCATACCTAAGGCGAGATCGATAACATCATTAAATACATAAAGGATTGTGGGTGATTGGGTGAAAATGGAGTTAGGGATCTTGAGTTGATCGAATGTATGTGATGAAATAATGTTGATACTTGCTCCATTTTCAATCATGACTCATCTAATGAAAGTGTCATTGATTCTAATCATGATGAAAAGGGGAAGATCATGGTCCTCAAGTGGAATGTCTGGTATCTTAGCATCATCAAAAGAGATGGAAGTAGAAGCCACAATTACTCCCACAAGAGATGCAAGAGGCTGAGTCTCATCACTAGATGTTGGGATACTTTTCAAGGCTTCGGTGAGAGCCTGCCTATGGTCTGGAGAGATTTGGATGAGCTCATAAAGTGACATCTTAACTAGGGATTGATGAAGCTATTTGACAATGATTTTCACAATAGGCCAAGGGGCAACTATGATAGAAACCTTAGATTTTGATGAGGATGGGATGAAGATGATGTGTGCTCACTAGAAGGAGTGGCGACAACAACCTTAGGTTTTAATGGGGGTGTGGATGAGCTAATATCCATAGTAGGAAGGATAGAAACAAAGGTCTTTGATTTTGATTGGGTTGCTGGTTTGGAGTCATATGGGCCAAAATGATTAGCTATCTTAATAGTATTGATGAATAAGTGGGGACCATCCTTAGAAGAATCTTCGTTTGGTGGTTGGATGGTGAAAAAATTACATGATGAATGGGGGGACTTGTGTAATTTTGTAGATGGAATTGAGTATGTATATGTTGAAGTTTTCATAGATGAGGAGGTGCCAGGAGGGGATTGTTCTATTTCAAGAAGAAGGTCATATTCCTCAATAATTTTGTAGACAATGGTTTGAAGCACTTTACAATGTTTCATGTCATGTACAGGGGTGCGGTGATAGGTGAAAATGACATTGGAGTCAAACCATGGTGGCTTATTACTATGTGGATCAAAGGCCATAATAAGAGGGAGTGTGATGGCGGAAATTTGAAGTAAGTGTTGAAGGAATTCTACATATGATTCAGTCGAAGTGTTGAGAGGTGATTTGTCTTTGTGATATGTAATGGAAGTCTTAGATTCAGGTTTGGATTTAGAAGAAGAGGTGGATTCTTGGAATGTGAGATATGACTTAGATGTTGAAGGTCTAGTCTTAGTATTTCAAGTTTTTTATGTCTTAGATTCATTTTTAGTGATGGCTGATGTCCTAGAAGAAATATTATATTTTGGAGAAGGGTAGGATTGTTGTGATTTGGAATGATTGGTTTGTTATGGTGTTTTGGATGAAGGGTGTGTGTAGACACCTAAAAGCCGCTTACACAGTTTTATTACTACAATTGTATTAATTACCCTCTTTTCCATCATTTCCATTATAATTAGTGATTTTCCACTAATTAACTAATGTTTCCCTCTATTTTGGTCAATTAACGACACTTCGTTAAATAACTAACCTTTATCACATTTCATATGACAATTAATGACACTTCGTTAGTTATAATCCTCTTCCAATCAAACAATTAGCTATTATTAGCTAACTATTTACCCTTGTATTTAATCAATAAATCCTTTTATTGGTTAAAACCCCCCTTTCAACATTTCAAAATCACCCTAAATCACTTCCAAAGAACCTAAAATGCTTATTCCAGCCTATTAATTAATCCTAGTTGATTAATTAAATCATCTCCAACTCCCATGAGTTGTTAATCACTTGTTAATTTCTCTAATCAATCTTAACAAGTCTAAATCTACTTTATCCCACATGCACCAAGATGCAAGCTTCTCCCAAAAGAGAAAGCTATATAAAGGACACTCTTACATCCTTCACACCTTACACCATACTTTTGATAGTATTTCATATAAGACATATGATTTAAGAGCCTTCTCCATTCATTTGGAATAGCTTGATCATATTTTGCATCTATTTCTTCATACTTGATTAGTAAAGGAAGATCTAAACATGGCCTTGTAGCCATTTTAGTGAGATTATTTCATCATCTTGAAGCAAAAACTCAAATTTTATTTGCTTATGATCTTCATAGGTTCATAATGTAAAAGTGATCATACATAGAGTAGGAATGGCTTGTAGTTAGATGATTTATTTAATGTTATTGCATATTAGCTTTCCATTAAGCTCTAATCATGATGGTTTTATGTTATATTTAGCTTATGCTTTTTAGACTACTAGGTGTTAGCCTCTTTTAATCAGCATGTTGAATTTAGTATGAACACATTTGGCACGCCCAGTGGGACTTACTCCATTGTCCTTTGCATTTATTTTCAAGATTTTTATATTAGTTTCAATTTTTGGTTACTAACCCTCATTTTGGCATATTTTAGATAAATATGGTGTTTTTAACTAGATTAGTTGATTTTCCTTTGTTTTGTTTCTCTTTGTAGCTATGAAGGAGGTGAGATGTTGCCAAATTTCAATCAAATTGCCAAAGTTTTGATCATTTGGAAGTTTTTTCTTGTCAAATTCCATATTTTTGGTGACCTACAGGAAGTTTACATTTTTTTAAAAAGACGTGCAATTTTTTTGAAAGGTGTGCATATTTGTTCAAAGGTGCATGGTTACGTTTGAAGGCACACAGTTACATTGACAGACCTTTGGTACCGCTTCTTGACTGACGTTAACATTCTATAGGATTTTTTGGTCCTCTATGTACTACGCGCGGTATTTTCATCAAGCTCGCGGAGGCGTCTCTCAGCTCGCGGTTTCATTGCACTAATTTTTTCTCGTTGTAACAACCTTGTGGTTGTGTCTAAGCTTGCGCATGTGTTATATTGTTTCCTGATATGTCACGAACTTGCATTTTTGTTAAAGGGATCACGGTTTATTGTAGATGCCTGCAGTTTTGTGTAGATGCTTGTGTTTTTGTGCTTAAGCTTGCGATTTTTAGGATAGGCACCCTGTGGTGTTTTAAGTCAATTTTGGTTAGGGTTTCAAATTTTAAGATTCTAGTTTTTTACATTTTCTTTCATTTTGTAAGGTTTCCAACTTATGTTCTTGCAGGTTTTTGATTTAGAGCAATTTTCTAACATGTATGATGCTTTGATGAATGTTTCCATGCTTTTTTTAAATTATACTAAAGTTTGTGTATGCTCTTCTCTTACACCTTAGAGTGATCTTGAGAATCAAAAGTAGCTTTAGTTTTCATTTTTCTAACATTTGGTTAATTGGTAACTTAATCTTTCATTTTTTGCTAAAGGTAATGAACCTTATACAAAGAATTTTTATGATCCTTTGATTTGAAGTTTTCCATTTCTATCTAGTTGGGCTAAATTTTGTGTATGCTCTTTTCTTGCACCTTTTATTGATCTTGAGAATCAAAAACAACTTTAGTCTTCTTTTCTAAACATTTGGTTCATTTGGAAACTTAATCATTTTAATTGTTTAAGGGAAAGAAATCTTTTATCGAGAATTGTTTAGAGTACATTTGATCTACAAGTTTTTCTTTACATTTATCTAGTTGAATCAAATCATTGTGTATGCTCTTCTCTTTCATCCTTGGATGATCTTGAGAATCAAAAGCAACTTTGGTTCACTTTATATTAAAAACTACTAAATATTTTTTGTGCAAGACCTAATTCGCTTGTCAAAGACTTGGGATCTAAACAAACTTTAACTACATGTGTGTTGCAGGTTCCCAATGGTATACTAAACCTCATCAATATCAAAAGATTAAAAATACACCACCTCCTTTCAACACACTGTATTTTCAAGTTTCAGTTACGATCTATGGCTTGTCTTCTTTAAACAAGGGGAATTATCTTGGCATAATCCATAAAAATCATTATGAGTATTACCCCAAGAACCCCAAAGTAGATCACACCTTGAGGAAACTGGTGAATGAAATGGGAAGTGCCCCGCTACCCAATTGACTAGTACACATTTGTGAGATTAGCATCAAAATTATCTTCACACATCCCCAGTGAGATATAACTAAACATAATTTATTTCTCATTATATCAAAGGGGGTAAAGTAAAGTTAGAATACTCCTTGAATATTCCTAATGGTATTTTCTTGGCAAACCGCACTCAGAGAGATAGTTTGTGACAACTAGAGAGTGAAATAATAGGAGGCTATTTGGCTTGGGGCCAACTTGACTTTATACATCATGTTCCAAAAGAGATCTCACAAAGTAACAAAATTTTCAGAGTCAAAACCTTGTTATTAGAACAAGGGGAGAGTTCATTGAAGTTGAATCTGCATGTTATTCATCAAGAAACTTACGAAGTGTTACTTTCTCCTAGTTTTTCACTAGTCCTAAGATAAGGTGAAACTCTACCCAAAGTTACGCTAAGTATTTTTCATCACCACTTGGTTTACTCATTCGTTTTCTTGTTTCCATTTTTGGGACAAAAGGAATAATATTCACAGATATCAATAGAAATAATCGTGTCCACCACTTTTGTATTCTACTCACATGACTAGGTTACAATACCGAAATGTGAGTGTTGAAAGTGTGAATGGTATGTCTTCATGTTCTAGTAGGCCCTTTGTCTCACACCCATATTGAGACTCATTATCATCGTAGCTAGGTTGTCACATCATTGAATTCCTTTGAGTTGTTACACTGCCCGCATTATATCAATAAAATTGTGATGATTACATCTTGTTTCCTTTGTGAAACTCAATCTAAGTCTCTAATTTGTATTTTTATGCTTCTGGTATAAATAAGAAATTAGTGTTATACTTAGACTTAGTTTTGATCCCAACATTGCCTTGAGTTTTTTAAAGTGTTTTCATTACACTGCTCACATTGTGGTAACATCATTTTGATACTAAAATATTGATTTTTCTACAAAGCTTGATTAATGTGTCTAAATAGTGTTGTTGCGCTACTCACATTTGTAGCTTCCATTTCCAAAGACTTGGACTTTGTTTGTATCTAAACTTGTTTTAGTATACCTTGTTTGGAGATCACGTCAACACTTTTTTTTAGTACTTAGGTCTTGTTCATTTTAAACTTGACCTAAGTTTTGATATTGTGTTGTCATTATTGGCACAAAACCTATCTTTGAAAATGTAGGGAGTAACTATTCTTGTGATTGCATCATAGTCTTGTACTTGATTTTTTTTCCTAGATACTTCTTGTTATACAGTACCTTGTTAGTGTGTCATTCTTTATTCTTTGGTGTCCTTGGTTCATATTGATTCTTTGGATTCGTTACCATTTATAATTTGACATTCTTTGTGATGATTTGACATCATTACGCTGTGTGGTTTTACCTAGGGTCCATTTTAATCCACCTTAGTGAAATATTTCACGTTATGCCTCCTATCACAAGGATGGGGCATCGAAATTTGTGATCAAATCCATTTGTAAACAACAATTTAAAACCACTTTTTGAATAAAACACCATGGTTGATCATAGTGGTGTTGAGGAGAATTATCCTCGAGTGGACTTTGAATTTAGCCCCACCCAAATCAACAACTGCTTGTTTCAAAACGAACATGAGGTTCTTATGCGTGTTGTAGAGTTAGGAGCCAAGTTGTCATCTATGGTTGATCCCTCTCTCCTTGTTGGTATGGTTCATGGAGAAGAATAATTATATCATCCTCCTCATAACATTAATGACATCCTAAACCCATGTCATGCTTCTACTTCTAGGAAACAAAATGATGAAGATGTGCCTTTGCAAAATGATGGAGGGTATCGCATCCCCATTGTCAAAGTTCATTATGAGGATCATGTAGAGAATGTTAATCATGAAAAACCTCCTCCTTGTGAGAATCACAAAGAGATACCCACCCAAGAGGTAACCTTGGAATAACAATTACAAGCTCTTACTCTCCAATTGGTAAGTTTGGTTTCACATGTTAATAAGGAACAAACGAAGACTCCTAAATAAGCAAAACCTAAAACACTCCTCATCAAGAAACACATAAAGAGTCATATGAGGAGTTATAAATAGAAAATAAAGGTTATGAAATAGCTAGAATTGACCCCTTATATAGGCCAATACCACCTACACAGGACCAAATCTTCAATGAAGAGTGGTTATCCATGAAGAACACCCTTACTTCTTTACAAGAAGGCAATGTAGGTAATAGTAAAAAGTATCATTTTGAGGAGCTATGCCCATATCCCTTCGATATGGATGTGTTACTGTAGAGTTCTTTTTCCATAAAAATCATTTGATCACCATCTTTTGTCACTTCAGACCTTGTTTCTTTTGTTCACATCAGCTCAAAATCGGCTAAGTATGAAGTTGAATGTGGAAGGTTTCCATGTGTCTTGTTGGCGCAGTCAGGGCATAAAGAAAAGAAAGAATCCTCCCAAACTAGCGCGTGCCCACCACGTGTCTCTCAGGCACAATTCTGGGGATCAAGCTCCATAAAAGGCCCTCAAATAAGTGTCCAATATCTATCCATGTGGTAGGAAAGGATCATCAGCGACTCCAAGAGGGATAATTGGGCAAATTGAAGGAAAACGTAAATATCTCAACATGTAGTTGAGATATTAACCCCAAGGGAAAGGATCATGTAATAAAATTGAATTTTGTCAGTAGAATCTCTAATTTTAGATGTCGAAGAAAGATCCATGAACATCTATAAAAGGACATCTGATCCAGAAGGAATTAGAGAAGGGGAGAGTTTTGGAGAAAACGGATAGAAGTTGTAAAATAGATTCAAGGTTCATTTTTTTTAATAGATAGCCTTAACAACACTCCATGTCATAAAAGAAAATTGTAATTTGTGCCACTTCGGCCTTATGTATCATTTTCTCCATAATGAGAGTCCTTGTTTTATGCACTTTGGCTTTCCTATTTTGAGTCTTCTTTTATGTTAAATAGTTATAGATAATTTAAGGAATCTATCATGACTTAGTGCCCTTGGGTTTTAACTTATTTATTATCTTTGTTTTTCATGTGTTTCTGTCTCCTCAGATTCTGATAAATCTAAGGTATTTCTAAAATAGGTGGATCATGCTATGAATGCTCTTCAAACTAGTTTCAGATAATCTCCCTGGGTATCTCTCTGTCTCTGTTAGGATCTATTCTGGTGAATCACCTTAGTTAGTTTTACGTGTCTTTTAAGCTTTCTCTTAACCCTATCCCACACCAAAGAAGAGCCAGCTTCTTTAAAATATAGAGGTTACCTTAGGGCGCACGTCCTACTAACCTAAGGTATCCAACGATTATGACGGTTCTTCTAAAAATATAATCGTTAAGATTTTTCGTGGCCACACTTAGAGGGACTAAGATCTATAATCACCTGTTTATTCCATCATCAGATATCTACTGATTCTAGAAATATTTAGTTGGTTTTCTCTAATTTGCAAATTGAATACGAACGAGGGGTGAGAACAAGGGACGAAGTTGTCTTTGACTACTTGTACAGTTATCACCACCTTGCATATAGAAGAGGTAGAAAGATCCAAAGATCTCCTGTCTCCTCTAAACTAAACTCTCTCAACACCTCCGCCAGGTAGGCCCTTCACACAGTCAAGTAGAACCCTCGGACCTATTTTTATGGTTCATCTTCAAGCTCAGCCTCCAAGGAAATTTGTTTCATGGAACTAGGGGAGTCCTCTCATTTTACCCATGCACCCATGTGAAGTGTAGAATCCTATCCCTGGATAACGCACTAAAGGATCTACCCAAATTTACTGGAGAATATTTCAAAACTCTAGAGGAACAACTCCAAGACGTAGCAGAAATATGTGCAGTACATTATATAAGGGAGAAATATTTCACCTTACGATTGTTGGCCACTTCCTTCAAAGTGAAGGATTTGGATTGGAAGCAATCCTTAACTCCTAATACTATCAACACTTAGAACCAATTAGGAGATGTGTTGCTAGCAAGATTTAGTGAAAAGGGAGACATATAATCACTCTTGCAACAACTTATCAACATCAAGAAGGGCCCACAAGAGCTAATGACATATTTCAACACCAAGTTCCATAAGACTTGGCAAAGGATTCGGTCATGGCAAGGCCACCCACATGTATGGCTATTGTTTTTTATTTAAAAGCTCTAAACTCGTATATTTCTATAATGATTCAGTCATTGGGAGGATATTCCTTACCGTAAGCCTATAACATTGTTGTCCAAGATGAGAACTATTTAATAGATGTCAGAAACTTCCTCCCATAACCCCTTTCCAATTTACCCTGAGATATCCCCCCTTCTACATAAGCACAGGCACCAAGCCCTACTCAAGCCCCTACATCCTTGTATAACTACCCATTTTCTCATTCTGCTCCAACTCCCACTACCGTACCATCATCTTCATCTCCTAAAATGGAGGAAATGAAAAATGTTCTAAGAAAACTTTTCTAATGAGATAGTAAATCTTAAAAGGAATCAAGTCACTTATCAAAGATAAAATTATCAAAATTATCAAGGTAGTAGGCCCACTTATTCCTCTCAGTACCAAAATACTCAGAGACCACATCCTGTGTAGTTGTCTAACTAGCTAGTTCCCGTACCAATGCTGCTCCAAAAAATTCCACCTAATATCGGAAGGGAGATGGTACCTAGCCAAAATCATTTGGCTGAAGACCCCAATGTGTGGTGCTTCCCCTGAAATAATTCCCACATACCAAGAGACTAACCCCAAGGTAATTTGCAACAAAAGGTGGCTGAACAATGATTAAGATAAGGTTATAATGTGGATACATCCAGACCTCACTAGTCCATAGGAGTCCAAAATGTTACTTTCGTCGCACAAATTCAAGGGATGTCCCTAGAACAGGAAGTATAAATCACATCAAGAGCATGCTCTTTTCTCACGGATAGAAGGAGAAGAATCCATATTTACAAATGAGGTATTTATTTCAAAGTTGATTCAGTTTAATTATAACACTCGCTTTAAGAAAAGGATCATAAAGGTTGACGCTCTGATCCCAAGTATGACTAGAAAAATGCAAAAATATCCTCCAGCTATTATAGCCTCATCACCACCTATCACTGTAAAAGGAGTTGCTCTAAGAAGAATTATTCAGAACCAAGATGTCTCCCACACCGTTGGTGAGGGAACAAAATACTAGTCATCATCTAAATTATTATCTCCGAGACCAATTAACATGGTCCAACAACTCAAAAAAGCACCAACTAACGCATACTGTGTGGGATCTCCTGAGAATTCCAGGGTAGAAGGAGTTGCTCCAAGAAGCGCTCAAACCAAACGAAGATCCAACCACCTTCGGAAAGGAGAAGGAATGGATAAAATTCACCTGAGTCTCAACAGAGGAAGTACTATTGAATAAAAAGGGAGAGGTGAGTAAACCAAGGCCCAACCCCTTCTTTATGACTCTTATCATAGGTAAAAAATTACTGCATAATTCTATGATAGACTATGGTGCTAGCACTACAGTCATGCCCAAGGTAATTGTAGATGCCTTGGGTATTAATTATGAACCCTTGAAGAGGGGAGTCATGCAACTAGATGTGAAGTATTTCCAAACCATTAGAGATATCAAAGGACTCCATTTATAACTCTATTACTACCCAAACATAACCACCACGTAGGATGTCCTATGGTAATTGATGCCTCGCCAGTATTTGGACTCTACCTCTCTTGTGATTTCACAGCTAAGATTGGAGGCTATATGTCTCTAGAATGGTCTCATCATATTCTATGAACCAAATATGGGTCTAAAATGAAGGTCTTGTTAGAACCCCTCGCCAAGGAACATATAACTGACTAGGTGGCTTCAGGATTCAAAGCTTCCCATGGTATGATCATCAGAGAGGAAGAATCATACACGAGAGGATGAATACCATCAAAGCAGTGGTCATCTATCTAATCTTCCCTTGGGGGATCCTTTTGGGAATTTTGATTCCACCGGTTTAGTCACTTACGTCATTTTCGATGAGGACTCAGTGATCCCTAAGGTAACAAAAGTATATGATAAAAAGAAAGGGAATCCCTCCAAATATTCCCCATTTTAATAGGGCCAAAAGCAAGAAATCAGGATTCAGAGTCTACTTACCATCCCCAAGTGGAATAAAGCTACTTCATTCATTCTGTTTATAGTTCTCCTATACCAGTAACAATGAATACAAGGGGCATGGCTTGACCAAGCCTAAAAAAACTAAGAGTCTTTGGTGACTCAGAGTTAATGAAGCAAGTGAGAAACACTTCCGCCATAAAGAGATGAGATCCTATTGGCATTGGGTATGGGATCTCATAAATGATTTTGAATTGACATCAAGAGAGCAGAATACAAAAGCTAATAGATGGCCCTAATAGGGTCATAGTTTGACCTAGGATTTAATAACAAATGAGATCACTATCATTCATCCCTCTTTACAATTTTCGATCTAGTAGGTCTTTACTAGCAAACAAAAAATTATACACTTCCTTCAGTAGTATGATCAATCTGTGAACCAGATGATTGAGGAAGCATATGGAGATTAGATTATCCAATTAAAGACAAATAAAATTCCTAACCCTAGAGAGTATTTTAGTCAAACGATGCCAGTTATGGTTTTTACCAGTAAAGGGGACTATTAGAAGTGACTAAAGAAAGAAGACTAAAGGTTAGGCAATCACATGGAAACTAAGAGACTCATTCTTTAGTGACATAAGTATGAGGTTGGCTTGGACGTATGATGACATGGCTAAATGGATATCATCCAAACATCATTAAGCTCGAAGAAGGGACTAAGCCTGTGTGCCAGAAGAAAAGGTCACAAATTGAATCCCTAGGATGAGGAATTGAAAGATCCTATCAGCCCATATAAGGTATGGGGTCTCTAGATCTGATTTTAAGGAAAAAGAACAAAAGATTTGGCTCTGTGTAGATTTCTAAATAGAGCCTCTCTGAAGGATATTCTTTACCCTCTGTGGAGTAGACTAGAATACAAATGCTCATAGATGTTTTCTCTATCTGGGCTATATCAAATATGGTCCTCGAAGAGTCACAGTTCAACCAAATTTGAGATACGCAAAAATACCTTTTTCACAGAAAATGGAGATAACCATAAATCTGATAAAGGGCCATGACTCCACGTTCATATCCCTGATAAAGATAACTTTGATCCATCTGGAAAGATCTTCAATGTTCACCAACAATAGCGAGCATATTATAACACTTCAGAGGTTGTGTTCAAAAAATGCCAAGAGTTCAAAATCTCTCTAAACTGAAAGAAATGTGTCTTCTAAGTTCCTCAAGGTAAACTCATGGGATCATATCATGTAAAAATAAGGAATCTCCATTGAAAGAGAATAAAGGCCATCTTAGAGCTACCTTTTCCAGCCAATAAGAAAACGGTCTAATATTTCGTAGCAAATATCAAGTTTGTCAGCAAGTTCATTTCAGACTTTGTCAGGACAATCCACCTGATCACCCTCATGCTAAAAAAAACCTAGTTTCAAATGGAACTCTGAAGGTTGTATGGCCTTTGAGGCCATAAAAGAAGACATTGCATCCACCCCGGACTGCGCAATCTATATTTCTCAAAATATTTCATTATATATGTATACAGGGGAAAGCATAGTGTGGCATCTATACTGACGCAGAAAGGAGAGTCACAAGGTGAGGAGAATCCGATCTCCTTATTTTCAAAAACCCTCCATGACTATGAAACAAGGTACAATTTTGTAGAAAGACACGCTTATGCCATAGTTAAAGGCTCTGAAGAAATTCCGACACCTCGTCACTCATAATAGAGTCCAAGTCATGGTGGCTCACTCCTGCATCAAAGAGTATATAATGGAGGGAGAGATAACCGATAAAAGAGAAAATTGGATTACTAATATCCTTGAGTATGACATTGAGGTAAATCCCACAAATCTTGTAAGTTTAGGGGTCTATGTCAATAAATAACACAAGACCCCATGCCCCTAATTGAAGACAAACATGAGGAGATACTATATCTCCATAAAGGTGATTCAGATAGTTGGGTTTCAGACAAGGTCCATTTTATGTAGACCAGGAAGGTATCCAAGTCATCTCCCCTTAAAAAAGAGAAGATATTATAGGAAACAAGGGGCCCATTTCACTATGATCAACAATTTCCTTTTTTAAAGGAATTTTAATGGAATAATGTTAAGATGCCTCGAAAATGAAGAGGTCGAAATAGTCTTATGCAAGAATTACACCACGGGAGCTTGGGAGGCCATTTTTCTGCCCAAACCATAGCCATGAAAATCTTTCAAGTAGGATACTTTTGGCCAAACATTGTTCGCTGACAGCCAAGCAGATGGTAAACAAATGCAGGGTTTGCCAAGTTTACATCAGTTTCCGGAGAAACGTGACCTTTCATCTCAACCTCATCCTAGTTGAGGAACCCTTCACACAATGGGTTTGGAATTCATTGGAATGGTTAATCTAACTTTGAGTGTCATTGCCACAAATGGATCCTCACAACAACCGATTACTTCACTTGGTGGGTGGAGGCAGTCCCCCTGAAAGAGGCCACTGAGAATGTAATCATAGGGCTCCTATAAGATATAACTACATGCTTCCCCCCCCCGCACTATCATATTGGATAATGCTAAGGCCTTTCTAGGAGCCAAGGTATCTGACTTTATGAGTAAAACACAGTATCTACCTAAAAACATCCTCTAACTATTACCACAGGGAAATGGTCTGACAGAGTCTACTAATAAGAATATGATCAAGCTCATCAAAAGAATGGGGCATGAACATAAAATGTTATGGACAAGAACATGTTAAAACAACCTTATGGGTTGATCGGATCACTCCAAACCAGACCCTGAAGGTCTCACCGTATGAAATAGCCTATGGGAAAATCATCCTAATGCCAATTTCCCTTGAAATCCCTGCATTAAAACTATTGAAATAGGCTGAGATAGAGGAGAATGGAGTGATGCAAGTAAGACTCGCTGAGCTAGTAGAGCTCTAAGAGAAATTGAATCTGCCCATGAGGCCATGATCATTCATCAACAAGTTGTTAAGACTTGGTTTGATCAGAAGACATTAGAACCAAATTTCCAAGTTGGAACTATAGTCCTGAAGTGGGATGCAAGGGCTGCTAAACCAGGGAATCATGGAAAGTTCAACCCGCTATGGATGGGACCCTTTAGGATCAATGCATGTAATAAACACAATGCAATTGAGCTCAAAACTATGGAAGGTGATCCCTTACCAATTCTGATGAACGAAATTCACTCAAATCCTTTCTTGTGAGTCCCTTTGTAAAGGGTTTTACCATATGTATATTTTTCTTTCCTTTATTCTTTGCTTTACCTATTGTTTCCCTTTTAATAAGTGTCTCAGACACATATCCTTCAAAGATGCCCCTTGCGTCTTTCTAGAATTTTGGAGGGAGTGTACCTTCCTAATTTTTCTGAAATTAATGATCCAGCAAGTGCATTGACACTTGAGACAAAAAGATTTCAAATTGACGCAAAATATCTTGAAGCACAAAAATCGACGTTTGAGGTCATTAATTAGAAAGGGGTTGTTGTAAGAAGTGACATTGTTTACGTGTGATCCATTAATCCTAAAAGTGAGGGTCATTATTTAAGATATTAGGAGCATCTAACAGGCTCATTTCAAATGTTAGAGTCTCCTAAATCAGTTGTCAAGTGTCAAAGCTAAAATGATTCTAGCTTTCTCCTAATTCAGAAAAATTCCACAATTAAATCTTATGCGGGACAACCCATTCCCCCTCACCCTCTGTAACCAAAATTGAAGTTCCCTAATAGAGGGTCTCAGTTCAGTGACCCTACTGTGGTTTCTAACCCCACTGATGACATCTTTGACTCGGTCCTCAACAAGAAACCCAAAGCCCTGAGGGAGGAAGCCTTTGCTAGGTTTATCAACCTAGGAGATCCAAAATCTTTTAGCTCTAGAATTTAGAGTACAATTCTCACCCAATACATGGTGCCTCTCACACACCATTTCCTAGAAATTATACAGATGTGTGCGGACTGTTTCAATTCAAGAACCCACACCATTCAGGGTAGGAACTTAATGATGGTGATTACACCATAGGCTATTAGGGACATGTTGGCTCTGACTCATGACCCAACGGCTAGTTTCTATGATATGGCCAAACTCCAAACTATCTAGGGGAAATTCTAGAATAAAGCATTGTTCGTTAACATGGAGTTGAGATAGGAAGATATAGGTGGTTCGGGGATTGTGGGATTTCCCATCCCATTGAAATCACTTCTAGGAGATTCTCACGATGCCTATTCCATGTTGGCATTCATCTTTGGGTAGGATTCATATATACGCATCGAGGATTGGTAGTTAGAAACATTGTTCTAAATGAGGTTTGTTGCCAAGGAGAAAGCGTATCGCTTTGACTTTACTGAAGTCATTTCGATATCTATGTGTGAACAACTCGACCAATTCTCAGCGATCTTAACCTTTAGGTATTCATCCTATCTATTCCACCTCATTCTTTATCAAAATGCCTAGTATTTCAGTCAATTCATGACTCTAACTCTCTAGGACGCAGAGGTGGATCGTCAAAAATTCATTCCAGTGTCCACATGGACCCATATATTGTCCTGATCATCATACATATATGAATTCTTTAATTATTTTGTGGAGCCCCTCCTACTCAAGATTGATCCTGAAGGAATCGATAATATGATGAACGACTCAGTGCAATCTATCCTAATGGACCCCCTACACCCCTGCGATTACTTCTTTACCAGAGGACATTTCATGATTCACCTGCATGGTTTCAAAGGAGAATCCTTTATGCTCCCCAGGGTCCTCACAAATTAGATAGTGGGCCTTAAAATAACCAAGCAACTAGTTTCCTAGATGTTGAGTTTGGCTCAGGATGAAAAAAAGGCACTTTTTGATATCCCCTTGAGCAAGGGGGGAATCATTGTGCTTAAGAGAAAGGTGGATCATAGCCTTACAAAGAAGTTGACTTCCTACAGGTTTGCCTTAATTCGAGACTCATGGAGGTATGACCCAAACAGGAAAATGGCTGCGACTCTGGTTCTTAACAGGGTCTCAGACTCCTATAAGCACGAGCTAAGAGAGATTTTTAAAGTAAGGTAGAAACCCCTGGTAGATTCGCCTGACATATTTGTCGAGCTCAAAGACATACCAACCCTGGGCTGGGAGGCATTCCACCAGGTAAAGCACAAATATGACGCCACTCTCACCATGACTAAGGGATTATGAGCAGCCCTAAAGAAAAGAGATTGGAGTGCAGAGAAAATTGAAGCCTATTAGAAATATAGATAAGAGATTGGCCAGGCCACCCTGAATTTTGAGGTTATCTCCAGTGATGAAATGTGGAAAGAATGTTGGGACACAAATCATGCTTCCGATGAGGAGAGTGAGGATACAGTCATAATCATTTTGAAGCGGTCCACAAAATCGACTGCAAAATCCCCTAGTCCCCATCAATAGCAATTTCTTATTCTTGTTCCACGCCCGCCTTCCATTCCTAGCACAATCTTCTCATCCAGGCTTCGGCATCGCAACCTGCGATCATCCTTTCGGATAAGAAAACTGCGGAGGAATCATCCTTAATCCCAACCCACAAGAAGTTAAATTCATTTGTGACTCCTATTTCTCCTCCACCCCTCCTACCTATTGAGGCTCCTCAACCCACCCCCCTTCCACCTCCACATCCCCCTTTTGGAAATATCCCCTTGTCTGTCACCCCGTTGCAAACTTTCCGTCTACCTGGCGCTCTCTTTTTTCCATAATATTCTTCCACCATCCCAAACTTTTCCCCACGCATGATAACTCCCCCTTCCCCCTACCCTAATAACTTTAATGCCTCAATCACATATAACTATTCCCTATGGTCTACCACCCAGGTTCCCATTCGCGAGAGGAATGGTCCCTTCTTCCTTTGATTTTTTGAGTCGATCCAAGTCTGCTAAGGATTCCTAAGATCAAAGAAGGTAAAAATAGAAGAAGAAAGAAATGGAAACATGAGTAACAAAGCAAATGCGGTCATTGTATGAATATCAGCAGACCTCCTTAAGAATCACTCAACTCATTCCCCAAACAGCTAAGCCTAATGAACAGATGCATCCAGATGATTATTTTATTAGTGCTATAGTGGTCAACCTTTCTGAGTTCCGATATTAGGATAAGGTTGAATTAATGAATGAGATAGTGGTGTAGTCACCACAAACTACCTCAAGCTCATCAATTAGCTAAAAAAGGTGCAATCCAGCCTTTGAAGGGTGAAGGCCACTGCAGCTGGCCATATGGTCGAAATCAAGGCTAAAGGCAGAGAAATAGACCTACTTTGCAAGGAGTTGAAGGAAGCCCCATCACAGGAGGCCTTTATGGCTTCCCAGGTGGAGGTTAAGACTTTAGCAGCCAAACTCACCACATCTGAGGCCTCGGTTAGTTCTCTCATGTGGGAAAAAGGAACACTCCAACATATGGCCAATTCAAGAAAGGTGGAGGTGGCGACAATCCAAGCCAAGTTGCATGTTGTTGAGGTGGAAAGGGGCATCCTCTAAATAAATCTTGAATCATCTAAGGATACGGTCAAAGACTTGACCCACAAAATGGGGCAACAATCCCATAAGGGGGGGAATTATAAAATTAGTAAAGGAGTTATATGCTTCCTTTTGTGACTGAATTGCCACTAAAGCAATGGATTTAGTCCCCACACTTGGATTTATATTTGATGCTCAGGGATTGTGCTCTAATGTCGAAACCATAACTTCCACCATCACCAACACAGTTTCCACCAAGGTCCCTGAATCAATGCTCTTAATTCAAAAAATTTATGATGCTTCAGACTCTACCCTTCAGGGGGCAGAGATTACTAACAGGCAGTTGATCGCTACGAAAATCAATTAGATTCCAAGTTATAATAAGGACTCCATCAAGTTCCAGAATCTATTGGCATAGCTCCACCAGGGAATTAAAGAGAGGAAGCAGAGCATCAAGGAACTAGTTCAGTTAGGCTTCCCTTCCCCCTTCCTCGATGATTCTATAGTCCTCACAAAGGACCAAATTCAATAGCTCCTGGTAACCAAACGCTAAGACAAGACTATCTTTCATTCTTTAAAGGAGAGCTCAAGTGTTGCAAAAGTGGAGGTGATTCTAAATCCTATTGTACAATTAGAGTTTCACGTACACGTAGTAGTATAAAACCTCAAAAACTTCTCACATAAGGAGATAATCAAGCTAGATCAAGCCTTCCAAGCCTTGCAGAGAAGGACCTATCCAACAAAGAAGAATGGCTTGGATATCAGGCTACCTTGTAGTAACTTTGAGTGCAGTAGCTCTGAGTGGCATTTTATGAGCCACATTTTGATTTTTGAGCTACAAGAATCATCAAGTTCTTCCATGATTAGCACGAAGTCCCTAGGTGATTCACCATAACTGTAGAGTTATTTTTTCACAAAAATCTGTTGATCACCATCTTTTATCACCCCTGCCCTTTTTTCTTTTGATCGCTTAGCTCAAAATTGGCTATGTATGAAGTTGAATGCGGAATATGTCCACATGTCTCACTGGCGTAGTTGGGGCATAAAGAAAATAAGGAAGCCTCCCCAAACTATCATGCACCCACCACATGTCTGTCAAGGGAAATTCCATGGATCATGCTCTAGAAAAGGCCCTCAAACAAGCATCCAATATCCACATGGTAGGAAAGGATCATCACCAACACCAGGAGGGATAGTTGGGTGAATTAAAGGAAAGCAAAAATATCTTAACATGTAGTTAAGATATTAACCCCAAAGGAAAGGATCATGTAAGAAAATTTAATTCTACCAGTAAAAACTCTAATTTTAGATGTTGAAGCAAGAGCCAAAAACATCTGTAAAAGGACGTCTGATCCAAAAAAGAAAAAAGGGAGAGTTGGGGAGAAAACAGATAGAAGTTGTAAAATATATTCAAGGTTTAGTTTTTGTAATAGCTAGCCTTAGCAAGACTCCGTTATAAAAGAAAATTGTAATATGTGCCCTTTCGGTCTTATGTATCATTTTCTCCATAATAATAGTCCTTGTTCTATGCACTTCAGTTTTCATATTTTGAGTCTTCTTTTTGCTAAAAATTTCTAGATAATTTAAGGAATCTATCGTGCCATATGCTCTTGGGTTTTAACTTATCTTTTATATGTGTTTCTCATGTGTTTCGTCTCCTTAGATTATGATAAATCTAAGGTGTTTCTAAAATAGGTGGATCATGCTTTAATGATCTTCAAACTAGTTTAGATAATCTCCCTGGGTATCCCTCTGTCTCGTTAGGATATATTCTGACGCATTGCCTTAGTTAGTTTTTTGTTTCTTATAAGATTTATCTTAACCCTATCCCACACTAGAGAGGATCCAACTTCTTTAAAATTTGGAGGTTACCTTAGGGTGCACGTCCTACTAACCTAAGGTATCCAATGACTCTGACGGTTCATCCACAAGGATAATTGTCAACAGTTACAAGTACCTTTCCCTCGTCACTCTGATTTTCTGAAGTTTAACAAATACAAGGGAAAATGTGATCCAAGAGACCACATTAATTACTTTTACATGGAATGTCAAGAGGTTGCATTTAGTGATAACTATCTCATTCAGATTTTCCCACGGATTCTAAAGGGTCGAGCACTCAAATCATTTTTACATATACCTAAAGGTTCCATCTCTACATGACTGGAATTAGTGGAACAATTTGTGCATCACTTCTCATTTAACATAGAAAATGATGTTAGCATGATAGATTTGTGTAATGTGAAACAATGAAACAATGAAAACTTCATTAGTTTCTTACAAAGATAGTGAGGGTTCACTAGTTGCTTCCCTTACTCCATACCATAGAAATAACTGGTCAACATATTTCTACCTAACTTATAACCTGAAATTACTTTCCACTTGCATATGTATTGTGGAAACACATTTGAAGAGATTATAGAAAAAGGTAGTAAAACTGAAAAAGTGTTGATAGCAAAAGGGACTTTAAATCCCTTCTCACGCAATAATCACGTTTCAAAACCTAATGAAAAATCAATTTACATTCCAAAAAATAACAAAAACATCATAGGTGATGGTATAACGGACTCTAAACGAGTACATGTTGTTCAAAACCATGATCCTCTGAAACTTGCTAAGGGATCTCTGGCCCCTAAATACAAACGTCGCACTTTCACCTCTATATCTGACTCTATGTAATTGATATTAAAATAGTTAGACGTGGTTAACATGGCTAAATATTGAGAAACTATACCCTATGGAGATCACGCACCTAAGCCATCATGGTTTAGAGAAAATTAATATTGTGGGTTTCATCGTGCAAAGGGTCACAAAACTAATAAGTGTTTGAATTTGAAACACTTCATACATGACTTAATTGATAGTGGTAATGTGGAAATGGATTCCTCTGCCCCTAGTAAATCTGCTAATGTAAAATTTGGATTTTACAAATAACCTTTTCCCAAGCATAAAAAAGGAAAGGAAAATTTAGATCAAGGATAGTTGTCGCAAACCAAAAATGCGAACTATGCTGCAAAATGGATAATCATTTTGATTCCCTAATTGGTTTTTTTAACCCACCTTTTCAACATATCAACACCATTAAGATTAAAACAAACGAGTGTGTCATGGTCACACAATGTTCTCACCTTGTTATCTCAGAACCTACTTCGTCTACCCCTCAGGACAGTCATTTTGATGTTTTAAAGCAACTAGAGAAAACTAGTTCTAAGATCTCAATCTTAGATCTTCTCAAAATCTCTAACATTCACAAAGAAATCCTTTGTAAAACATTACAGGGGTAAGGAATGTTAATTTATATTAGCCCTACACACTTCCAAGAAATGGTCATGTAGATTACTCTGAAAAAGCACATAACATTTAATCAAGAAGATATTACTGAAGAGAATCCTTCCCATAACTTGCACTTACACATTTAGCTCATTATAAAACGTAAAAAGGTAAAAAGGGTGCTTGTGGATGGTGGGTCATGTTTGAACATTTACACTCTAAAACTGGTTTGACAATTAGGTTGTACTAAGGTTGATCTAGAAACTAGGGTCATCACCATTAAGGCGTATGACAATGAAGAACGAAATTCAGTCGGCATGATCACCTTCTTATTGGGAGTAGGTTCTACTATTAATGATACTAAGTTCCAAGTTTTAGACTTGGAGCTTTCTTACAACATATTACTCGGCCACCCATGGATTCATGCCATGCAAGAAGTACCTTCTACCTATCATCATTGATTGAAGTTACATCATGAAGTACAAACCCTCATTATTTAGGGGGGTCCTCAACCTATTGCTCATTGCAGAGCATTTTCAGGTTATTTTTCCACCACTTATTAATTCACTTCTACAGAGATGGTCATTCCAATCAAATCAAAGGCACTCACCTCATGAGTTGATCTAGATATCTTGTCTCCTAATGATAATGGTGCTTATACATCAAACTCTCCCTTTGCTACATGGGAGATAAAGTTTTTTGCAAATGGTTGCAGAGAATATGATCTCTAACAAGCCATTTTAGTTTCCGAGCTCCCCCTATCTCCCAAGACACAGGGTAGGCCTAACCACAAGTACCAATGGTCTAGATAAAATTATAGTATCGATGCTTTTACTCATGGTGGTTTATTAGCAGATGAGAAGCTACTTAACAATATTGTATCCAAAAACTTAGATGATGAAATGGCCCCATGCTATCAATCAACCCAGTTTTTTATCCCAAATAAAATTATGTATGTTATGGGATACAAAGGACATGGTTACGGAATCAAAGAACAAGGTATGTGGGAATCTCTTCCAATAACTCATCACAAGGCTTGTAAGTATGATATTAGCATTCAGTTGTATGGGTCACATCCCCCAGAAGTCAAGGCTTCCTCTTCTAGGCGTGAGGATAGTTCATTTGAATACGAAAGTGAAACAGATTCTAGGTGTAGTCTTTACAAAGACCTTGCCTCCACGAACCTATTTTCTAACATGGCTATCTTGACTATAACCCCTGCCATATCCTCTACCATTCCAAAATTAGACCTTGTTTATCCATCACTTGTTAACTGGGACCAACAACAATATGAATCAATCGACATTTTTTAAAATGACAAAGCTATTGGTGAGTTTATGGGTCTTCGTGACGACATTCCAGTTGGTGATTATAAGAAGGTATTCTCAGTTAATCTTAACACACGTGTGTACTTCAAGGAGGAGGCTACATTTTTCAGTCATCTAAGAGAGAAAATAAGCAAGGGAAAAAGTTCCACAGAGAATCCTTGCAAAAATAATAGGTCCAAGTCCGACATTGAAAACATCTTTTAGGTATGTGCGGACAAACAAAAATAAAAATCAATGGACAAAGAAGTTGACCAATCTGAAGGTGAAAATATCATCGGGACATCTTTAGAAGAAGAAGATCTCAACCTCCCCTTGATCCTATGTGCATACAGGAAGAATCCAAGATACTTGTGGAGGAGACCATAGATGTGAATATTGGTACAGAGAAACTAACTAGAATGGTCAAGTTGGGAGCTTCTCTCTCATCTCAAGAACAAAAAAACCTTTATGTTGATTTTGCGTGAGTTTACATATATCTTTACTTGGTCCTACACTGACATGCTAGGGCTAGATCCGACATTGGTAGTGCATAACCTCATTGTGCACGAAGAGGAAAATCCTATAAAACAAAATCTTAGAAAGATGTATCCTTGCGTCACCTTATTGGTAAAAGAAGAGATAGAGAAATTATTGGCAGTAGGCTTCATCAGGCCTATTGGTTATTTAGAGTGGATTTCAAAAATAGTTCATGTGTAGAAGAAACCTATTGGTATTAGAATTTTTACCAATTTCAAATATATAAATAAGGCTTGTCTTAAGGATGAATTCCCTCTTCCTAACATCGACATGATTTTCAACTCAACAACTAGTTATGAAATATTATCACTCATGGATGGATTTTCAAGTTATAATCATATTAAAATTGCTAAGGAAGATCAACACAATATAGCTTTTACAACCCCATGGGGGAGATTCTGCTATCAAGTCATGCCCTTTGGCCTCAAGAATGCAGGTGCAACATATCAATGGGCTATGACTATATTCTTTTATGATGTGAACAATGACATAATGGAAGATTATGTGGATGACATATTGGATAAATATAGTACTAGAGAATATCACCTAGAGATCTTGCGGTGCATATTTCAGCGTCTTATGAACTATAACGTCAGAATGAACCCGAAGAAATGTGTCTTCGGTGTGCTATCAGAAAAATTACTAGGGTTTATTGTTTCAAGGAGAGGAATTGAAGTAGATCTTGAAAAGGTTATTGTCATAACAGAAATACCTCCTAAGAATTTCAAACAACTTTGCAGCTTGTAAGGAAAGATTCAAGCAATCAGAATATTCATCTCCTATCTCACAGACAAGTCTCAATCATTTACACATCTTCTGAAGAAATATGTCAACTTTCATTGGGGTCTAGAACAACAGTAAGTGTTTGATTTTCTTAATTAATATTTTTTTGAGCCCCCTTTCTAATGTCACCCATAGCAGGTGAACCATTGCCATTTATGTTACTCGCTTTGTAATTGGGGCACTATTGGCTCAATATGATAAAGAGCAGAAAGAAAAATTTGTTTATTACCTTAGTCATATGTTGATTGCTTACAAGCTCAACTACCCGCAGATTAAGAAGGCTTGCTTGGTCATTGTTTTTGCTTTTATGAAACTTTTTCATTATTTACTAAATAATAAGACCAAGCTCATATCAAAATTTTATCCATTGAAATACTTTTTATCAAAGCCCACACTTACAGTAAAGATGGCCAATTAGATCATCCTACTCAGCGAATTCTATATTGATTATGTTCATCATAAATCAGTTAAAGGGCAGGTTTTGGTGGATCAACTAGCTGAAGCCCATTTTTCAGGTACTGAATCATTAAGTTTGAAACTTTTAGTTGCTTCTACCATGTACCTTGAGGAATCTATTATATGGAAGCTATACTTTGATGGCTCCTTTAAATTTCATGGATCAGGTGCACGAGTTGTGTTGATCACCCCTTCAAGATATTTTATCCCTCAATCATTTCACCTTGGGTTCCCATGTACAAATAATATAGCAGAATATGAAGCCCTTATTATAGGGATGAAACTAGCTATCAAGTGGGACATTAGACAAGTGAATGTTATAGGTGATTTTATGTTAATCATCAAATAGGTAATTGGTGAGTACAAAGTTAAGGATGAAAAATTCTTCCTTACAAAAAAAATGGTTGACATTCTGAAGGAGTTCTTTGAGAAAATTACATTTAAACAGATCCCAAGAGGACAAAATCAAGCATCAGATGCTATGGCCATAGTAGGGTCTATGTTATGCATCCCACATGGGAACAATGACATGTCGTTCTTTATCGAGCATCTACGAATACCAACATATGACATGCGTGAGTCATGTTTGGTATGTAAAGTTGTTGGTCTCTTTTCCCTCTGGTATAGTGATATTTTTAACTACCTTCATGATGGAACCTTCCCTCTAGACATTTCATGTTCTAAAAAAATAAAACTTATCCAACATATAGCTTGTTACACCTTACTTGGGGGCACTCTCTACCGTAGAGGCTATGAAGGTAATATGTTGCATTGTCTTAATTTGAACGAATCCATCTTAGCGGTTAAGGAGGTGCACAAAGGAATCTGTGGGGCCATATGAATGGGACAGTCTTGGCTAAAATGTTAGGAAATTAGTTTTTACTATGTCGTAATTATGTTAGGTTCCTATACATTGTTATAACAATATATACGACATGTTTATTGTTAGACATATTGTTAGTGTGGTTAGAGGGAGTTCCTATATTTTAGGAACTATAATCTCCTTTAAATGTGTATATCTATAATGTAATTTTTAAAACAAAATTATTGAATATCATTCATATTTTACTATTTTCTCCCTACAAATATGCTTGTATCATTTCATCTAGTATAAGAGCAAGTATAACTATGGCCATTGTATGCATATGAGCCCTGTAAATGACTTTAAACTATGTAGCACGTCTGCACAACTGATAGTTTTCTGCTCATGTGTTGATCTTCTCATGCCTTTGTAGGAAGCATGTTAGATAATTGAATACGTGGGTAGAATTGTTGATCAAAGATAGATGCACTATATTTGAGACCGAGTTCTTTGTAAAGGAGGTTTAATTGATCTACAACTGTGATGACTCATTTCCATCTACGTCCTCTGAATACTTTGGCATATTCCTTTACTATATGCACATTTAATTTTGCCTAGCTTTCTCACGTGGTAATTGGTTTTCATTTTCCAAATCAAATAGACCCTTTCGGTGTTTTTGTGCAAAGCATTTTCTGGCAGAAGGGATCGTATGTTTTTGAGAGTAGGTTAATGTGAATTTGTTTATCTCCTCTTGATTTTATCAAAAAAATTAGGCCTCCAACAGCCCACGGGGTCGTGATTTTTAGTTTAATATCACAGTGCCACCACTATTGCCATAAGCTTCCACAACCAAATCAAAGTCTTCATGATTCACACTAATTTTGATCAAATTCATTGTCTTCTCTACATGTAGTTGTCAAACCATCTCACATGCAATTCATGTCATCATATTGATTTGTTTTTTCTAATTTTGTTAGGATTTTTGCATAATAAGTCTTGACACAATCCATCTGTGTCATTTAGTTTTTTAGAGGTAAGAAGGATTTTATAAAAGTCTTTTTAAAATAAAATTCAATGATCTTTTAGAGTTGCCAATTTAATTTCTAATTGATAGCTTTTAAGCTATATTATAAATTAAGTTTTTATAAGTGTTGTTTCATTTATCTCTCTTCAATATTATCTATCAATAAATTAGTCTAGTTTATGTTGTCACATGTTACAATATAAGTCAAAAGTCATCATTGTGTCATAACGATATTAAGTCTAATATTACAACTTAGGTGTTGGCAATTCACAAAATTGTGTTCTAAGAGTCAAAAGTGGACCTAATGTGTTTAGGTGAATAATAGGTTATTGAGTCCATTTTTTGTGTCATTATAAAAAGTCAAAAATTGAGTCATGGTAAAATCCCAAAAACTAAAATAAGAATTACCTCACTTTTCAATAATTGGACGTATTTTCGCTTATACGCGACATCCATCTTATGGGGGTGAATTGTTCAAAGAGCCTCAAATTCAAATCAAGATGAGTCAGGAGCCTTTCACTATAGGTTGGAGGCAATGGAGGATGGAGGGCGATCAATGCCTCTCATCAATCACCAACAACAAGGTCACATACAACACTAGTGGAACCTTTTTATATTATTTTAGTTATTTTCTTTGCTTGGTATGTGTAGAATAAAATGGTGTGTGGTTCATTCCCTTGCTATGATTGAAATGTGGAGGATTTGTATTTTGGAATCTGAGAATAGTTATATAGGAGGGAAACTGAACTAGAGTGATCCTCTGAATGCAAATATCCTTTGACTATCGTACTTCTAACATTGATCCGCTGGTGAAAGAGCGTTCATTGAAAGTGAAAGCATGAACTATTGAGTTTTCGCATGTAGGGGAATCAATGGAAGTGTGATCATCCAGTATGGGATTCACCGTGGTGAAGTGGATTGGTCATGTGCAGCAAGATCTAGATAGCAAGATCCAAGCCAGCAGTATGCAAACCTAAAAGTATGCGGAGGCATACGATTTTGTTTCTAGTTTTTCCGATGTGCTTCTTCCCATGTAAACACTAAGGGGGAAATGTTAGGAAATTAGTGTTTACTATGTCGTAATTATGTTAAGTTGTTATACATTGTTATAACAATATATATGACATGTTTATTGTTAAGAATATTGTTAGTGTGGTTAGAGGGAGTTCCTATATTTTAGGAACTGTAATCTCCTGTAAATTTGTATATCTGTAATGTAGTTTTTTTAACAAAATTATTGAGTATCATTCATATTTTGTTGTGTTCTCTCTGTAAATGTGCTTGTACCATTTCATAAAAATATACTAAGAGTAGGCTATTATTTTCCTACCATGGAGAATGATTGTTGCAAGTACGTAAAGAAATGTTTACAATGTTAAAAATATGGAAACTTGATACATGTGTCGGCACAATCATTACAACCTATTACGACACCATGGCCTTTTTCAAAGTGGGGACTTGATCTCTTTCAGTAAGCTTACCCCTACATCTTCTGATGGCCATATGTTCATTATTACTACCACTGACTACTTCATGAAGCGGGTAGAGGTTTTTTCCTCTCACCTATGTCATTGGTGCACAAATATACAAGTTTATAATGAACCATATAATTTTTTGGTGCGGCATCCCCTCTGCCATTGCTAGCTGACAATGGTACAGTCATTTAAGAATAAAAATATGTGAAGGCATTATGTCAATGATTTCAAATATCCAACTTAAGTATTAAACCCCCTATTATCCTAAAGGTAATGGGCAAGTGTGAAGCCTCAAATAAAACCCTTGTGCATATTATGGAGAAGATGGTGAATTAAAACTTGACCATAGTTTGACATTTCCAAATTCATCCCGCCCTATGGGCTTACAATAACATCCATCCACACCCCTACTAGTGCTACTCCATATTCCCTAGTTTTCGAAACAGAATTTTTATTACCCCTTGAGATCAAGCTCCCCTCTTGTGCATATAGAGCTAAGAGATTACCAGGATAAATAGGAGGACTATAGAGTGGATTTTCTAGCAAAGTTAGATCTATTGGATGAGAAGTGCCTTCATGCCCTTGATCACCTCAAAGTGTATCAGAATTGAGTGTGTCAAATGTTACAACAAAATAATCATACCTCACCAATTTGAGGTAGGATACCTTGTTATAAAGGAAAATTAGTTCAATACCACCAAGGATTGTGAAAAGAAAGGCAAGTTTGAGCCTGAACTGGTTAGGGCCATATGTTGTGGTCGCTAAATTTGGTTCAGGTGCCTACAAGCTTGCTTACTCTGATGGTGAGGAACTTAGTGAACCCATGAATGCCATCCATCTCAATTTTTTTCTATGCTTAAGTGTGGGGTCCCTTAAATATAAAATAAAATCAATCAAAAAAATAAAATAAGAAAAAGTAAAGAGAAATCAATGTGTCCAAGTGTGAAAACCACGCAATTGTGGCACTTTGGACAAGTCCTTTGGTGAAAACTGGTTTCCGGCGCCATTGGAGGGTCCATTTTTCACAAGAATCTCATATCTAGGATTATGATGGCTTTATCCTAAACTAGTATTAGCCTGCATCTGTGATACTTTTGAGCCTATCCCTCTTGGCCTTGATCCGAGTGATCCTACTTCTGTATGCTGAAGAGGTTTGCCTTTGTACATTCCCATCTAATGTTGGGGGAAACTTTGCATCATCACTTCTTACACATACATGCATGGCATTCTGCCCTTGTACATCCCATTTATTGTTGGGGGTCATCCATGTTTCTTCGTTTTCTTGTGCATAGCTTTGGAAAATTTCTAGAAAATCATAAAAACATTCGTATAACTTTTGAAAATCTGCAAACATCCAAATGTGTTCAGTTGGAAAAATTTAAACATTCAAATATGTTCTCATAGAAAACTCAAAAACAATATAACATTGTCTCGAGATAATACCAAAAAAATTGCAAAACGTTTCAAAATTGTCCCACAAAAACAAAGTAGTAGTTTGTTTACTTTAGTTATTTGATCTGTGCATAGTTTTGTTGGTTTGCCTTTTTCGTATTGTGTGCTGTAAATTGAATTCATTTTCTTGTCTTAGATTAAGTGTTACTTTAATCTAGTTATGGAGTGCATTGGGTTCATTTTTATCTTGCATACTTGTATATAGTCGTGTTTTTAGAATTAGATTTGATTAACTTGTGCTTGTCTTGTTTTCTTGTATATTTTTTTTTATCATATCCTCATCAATTTCATCTATCATCACATCTAAACATCATCACATATCAATAAATGCTAAGCTACATCATCATACAAATGAAAATTAAACATGGGTGCTAAGATAACATCATATAATATCATCAAAAGAGGGGCAAGAGGGATTATCTTTATCCCCCCCTCATCATAGACCATAATAAAAACATGGGCTAAACATGTTATCTCATAAACACAAAATGTGATAAGTAATACATAGGTCCATATTCATCATATATCCATATAAATAAAAAATGCCCATGTATAAAATAATGTGTCTCGATATACATCAGATACAATAAGCCATCATGGGCATGGATAAAAAAAATGTGTCTTCATCTCGAGACATAGTAAAAAAACAATACATATAAATCAAGTCAAAATTGTGCCTTCATCTGGAGGCATACATGAAAAATAAAGTACATCAATAAGAAATTCAACCATGACTCTCACCCATCCCTAGACTATCTGGCCTGGACGCCAGGTTGTGGCATCTACTGTGTATACCCATTTATGCTCCCTGATGAGGGGATGGCATGTTGCACTAACCTCGCTGACTGAGATGGCCTATATGATCTAGATCTAGATAAGATACTAGATAAATGACTGAATGGTATTTCCCTCTATCCCTCTAGGAATGGCCCCATGATATAAAGCTCTATAATAGTGCAGTTGCCTCACCAGATGAGCTGTGGAAAAATCAAATACTATAGTCTTGAGCACCTTCTTGCTCAATGGCTGCATGCTGTAGAGCATCACATGCTCTCCTATCACTTCTAGCCACATCTACTCTATAGACTGAGTACCCACTCTGAATCTAGTTGTGTCTCACTCAAGTATCCAACTGATCCCTCTCTATAGTGACCTATTGTAATTGCTTCACCTCAAGGTAGCCATGATCCCCTGTACTCTGGATCAATCTGTCTAAGGGTGATCGCTGTGGTGATCTATATGCTATCTCCATCCTCCACCTATTATGGAATATGTGATGGAGACCCCCATCCATATCATCCATCTCCTCCATCCCCACCTTCCAATCCCCACTTATTCCCTTATGTGGACTCACTACATGAGGTGGTGATGTTGGTGACTATATAAAAGGCACCTATTATGCCTACACTTGAATACCCTCTATAATAAGGTGGATACTATGGTGGCATGTTCTAGAATGGATTACACATGTGGAAGTGGAGGACCTATGGATAGCTGCACCTATACTTGTGGACCCTAGTCTCATGTCCTGTAACCATCATCTGCCTCCTCTTTTACCTCGGACTTGAATCTATCCCTAGTCGTCTCATGTCTCATATCCCTCACCTAACCTCTCATGTTGCAGCTGTAGCTATACCTACCTCTATAACAACCTGTGGGATGGTAAGGCATGATGAGGAACTACTATGTCGCATACCATGCTACATTAGTTTAGATTAGTGCCAGGATCTACTATATATTCTCTCTAATTCCATCACTGTTGGGACTACACTGTTCAAAGCTCTATATTATCCTCACCATGGTCTGATGTCCGGGGTCCAAAGTCAAATACCTCGTCAAGCTTGGCATGCATACCACATGTCATCCCCTGGAATACCCTGAATGATACCTAGATGTCATTTTGCAATCTATCAACACGGGTACCACTCCAGAATATGACTCTACGACTTCCAATCATAAAGTGATCTACCTCATGCAATATAGAGCTCTACTGCATCCTCTCTCCAATGATAGGATCTGTATGGTCGACTATGTAATCATATGCAATTGTATATCATCGAAGGCACATCTATAATAAAATGTGTCCCCCATATGAGAATGAATGTCATCACCTATGGGCTCCCATCCCCTACATGAGGGATCCTCATGTCCTTTAACATGAAGGTCTCCAAGTGGGTGCACCTGATCGCAATATGGTCCCATGACCAAATTTGTAGTAGTGTGGTAGGGCCCACACTCCTTATCCCTCTGTAAGCTACTAAGTGTAGATTCCAGTATAAGTGAGCTAGTATACATTTTCCCCAGGTGAATACCTCTCCATCCATCAGTCTGTGTATGACTCCTATCAACCCAAGTGAAAAGATTGTCCTAGACTTGTTCCTGAAGCAGGTAGCCACTGATAAGTGCCATCAAATATATAGGTATCCGGTTATCCTCCTGTCATCGAAGAAGCTATACAAATGCACTCCCATGCCTTATCGAGGAAGGTCATCTAACTGAAAAATATCCAATTTGTGGTCCAAGATCTGGCTACGTCATCCATCATAGGTCACTCTGCTACCCCGAATAGGAACTTAGAGGATTTGAGACACGTCCTCCAATGTGATTGTCATCTCGTTAGTTGAAAATCTAAAGGTATGGCTCTCACTGCGCCATCTCTATGCTAAGGCTTGTGAGAAGGGCATGATCTAGGATAATCTGAGGCATCTCTGCAATATGGGCTAATCCTTCCACCTCTAATACAACCACTAGTCCACATGACTCCCAACAATGTGAAGGTATTCTCATAATCCTGAAGGCGTCCATGTCACTCATGCACGCATCCAAGTTGTGCAATCTCACATAAAAAGTTACCCAACACAATTAATTAACATCATTACTTCTCATAATACCTTCCTAAGGTATCCTAATTCCTCTCACATTCTCATGCCTAAGGACTTCCTAAAAGACACCACTCTACATATGCATAGGCCTTTTAGTGATTTTGCATGCCTATGTTGCGTATATGTAAGCCTTTTAGCACTACCATGCAGATTCTTCATGTATGTGCAAGATTTTTCGCATATGCGCAAGTATTTTAGTACTACTGCACAGATTTTTCACGTTTGTGCAAGATTTATAACACCCATGCGCTCATTTTCACAAGGTCGCAAGCCTAACCCTGCGCTAAAAACCTAGTGTAATGCCCGTGCACCTGATTTAACGGTACCACACTCCCTTCACACTGTCATGCACATTTTAATGTTGTTGTGCTCATAAGCTTATGCATACATTAAAATACCATTTTCTCTTACTTAAAAAATGCATTAAATGAACTCAAAAATTAAAAAAATATACGTTACATACGGGACCGTCTGTAGGCAGGCCTTCGATAATATCAAACTCAATCTATATGTTGTCTACACCTCACAATATGTGCCAACCATGTCAGAGAAAACATATCTCTCAATCTCAATAGGGTAGGTCAATAGGAAATAACTCGTTGCGATGGATTTTTACCCTCCCACCTTGCTATTTATAGTCGTTTTTCCCTATTTTTTTCATGTCTCTCACCCCCGAGGCGCTAAGTGACAGTCATGATTCTTCTATATTCTTCTAGCACTTATCGGAATGATTATTTTTATTAAATAGTCATTTTTTCCCATTTTTGCTACGTTGGGGCATGTTTTTGCTTCCTAGTGACCCTTTTTGCTACCCGGGGCATATTTTTTCCTTCCAACGTGTTTTTTTGGCAATGTCCCCATACATGGTAATTCTTCTAGAAAATTTTCTTCATTAAAAATTCAAATCCATTAAAAATCCAAACATATTTGTAAAATTCAAAAAAATTGGTAAAATTTTCAAAAATCCAAAAAAATTGTAAAATTCAAAAAAATTAAAAAATTGGTAAAAGGCATGCATGCAGTTGAAGCCTGTATCATATGCATCATCCTCAAACATTGAAAATTTTCCTACAAAACATCTTTTTTTCATTCCTCACTTGTTCTCGCCAATGACTCGTGAATCATCTAGAATCTACCTCCATTAACAAAGTTGGTTTTCTTACTATGTCTGTACTCCCTTAGCAATTGTGAGTTACTTGGTACTATTTCATAGTGCATGATTTCTTTTTCATAGGGCCCATGTGTCCTTTATTTATTCCCCTCATATGTATCCTTGCTTGGGGCACCATTTTTAACCCTTGTTATTAACACGAACATTTGGGAATTGAAGCTTGATTAACAAAAACATTGGTGCAACTATCTTGAACATTGTTTGTTTGAGTATGTGTGTTTGTACTTGGTTTCCTATCAGGTTAGCTTGTTTACTTTCTCGTATTGCATTACATTATGCATGTTTCATTGAGTTAGTGTTTTAACAATGAACAAATGTTAGTATTATATCTTTTTATGTTATTTTACACTTTTTTGTATGTGTATATTTTAATAAGAACCAACGATGTAGATCATATGAGTAATATGATGAAACAAATGTATTTATTAAATGAGCTAGATACAAAATCTATTTTCATATTCTTCATCATCATGTCTTATCACTATCAATTTTTCTTCCAAAACACCTATATAAATGACCCTATGCAAGCTTCTCCCAAAATGGAAAGCTATATAACTGACCCTCCTACATCCTTCATACCTTACACCATACTTTTGATAGTATTTCATATAAGACATATGATTTAATAGCCTTCTCCATTGATTTAGAATAGCTTGATCATCTCTTGCATCCATTTCTTCATGGTTGATTAGTAAAGGAAGATATAAACATGGACTTTTAGCCATTTTAGTGAGATTATTTCATCATCTTGAAGCAACAACACAAATTTTAATTTTTTGTGATCTTCATAGGTTCACAATTCAAAAGCGTTCATACATAGAGTAGGAATGGCTTGTAGTTAGATGATTTATTTCATGTTATTTCATATTAGCTTTCCATTAAATTCTAATCATGGTGGTTCTATGTTAGATTTAGCTTATGCTTTTAAGACTACTAGGTGTTAGCCTCTTTTAATTAGCATGTTGAATTTAGTATGAATAGAGTGTGTTTCTAAAAGGGATGGGGGGTAGTCCTAAGATAGATAATATGGCATTGGATTGCTTGATCTTAGGTGAGGGGATGTCTATATTTTTATGACGATGTGAAAGAGACCTTTGAGGAAGCATACCAAGGGTCTTATATTTTGATTGTGACAAGGTACCCTTGGCAGGGATGATAATGATCTCAACTAGAGGGTCTGAATATTTTAGTGTAGGGGTTGATATTGGTGTGGGGAGTAACTTGTGCTTGATGATGTCTAAAGAAGATTTATATTGGGATGATGTGGGGGGTGTTTAAATTTGTGGATGAGGTAGGGACATCACTTGAAGTCATTGCAAGATGGAGTGCTTTCAAAAACTCTTCAAAGGATGAGATAGATGTAGGAGGAGAGGATGATGTAGATGTGGTCATAATAGGCGATGTGATTGGTGGAGGTATAAGTGCAGAAAGGAGGATTGGAATATATGCTAAGGATGGATCTGATGTGATATGTGGGTGTAGAAAAAATGTAGGTGAGGTAGTGGGTATAGTCAAATCCAATGTAGATGTGACAAATGATGAAGTAGATGTGGATGTAGAATCAATGGTAGAATTTGATATAGCTGTGGATATGATCGGTGTAGAGATGGGTATGGATAATGGTAAAAGGTGTAGATATAAGGACAATGTCTAAGGAAGGAGTAGATGTAGTGGTTGGTGAAGTAGGTGGAGTCATTGATGGGGTGAGATCTTGATCAATGGTTTTAATAGCGTTGATGATGTTAATGGTGTGGGGAATTGGGTGGTTGAGATGTAGAAGGGGTGGTTTGATTTTTCAACGCTATGATTGGGTAATGGTTGTTTGAAAACATTAAGTGGTTGATTGGGAGGTGTGTTAGGGTTATCTATATGAAGGTCACCTTGTTCAATGAGTTTTTGGACAAGATCTTTGAAGGTTCGAAATTTTTCTATATCATATCCACGAACTTGGTGATATTTGCAATAGTGGTCTTCATGATACCAATCTAGTTTAGGTCTTGATTTTTCAAAGGGTCGAATGGGGAGAAGTGTGATGAGATGGAAGACCATCAATTTATCGAATATAGAGCTATAATATTCTCTAAGAGGATTGTATTTGGGTGGCATTCTAGGAGCTCTTTGTTGAGGCCCCGTGTTAGGAGTGTGCGTGGAAGAAAACTTAACCACTATGGTGTTGGCTTCCTTTTTGTATTTTTTGCTATGTGTAGATGGCTTAGTAAACTCCTATTTTTTATTGTTTGATCTAAGATTAATTTGGCATTGCTCAAGGGCACGAGTCTCAAGTTTACAAGCCATAGTGAAGGCTTATTCAAATGTTTGAAATGATTGGATTTGTAAGTTGTATGAGATATGCTTCACACAAGAGCATGAAAATAATTTGATAAGCTCTATCTAAAGAAGAGAAAATGATAATTGATTTATGATATCACGTCATCATGTGAAAAATTCTGCGATAGACTCGTCGTCAAATTGTTGAATGGCGTATAATTCTATAATGATGAATTTGCACGTAATGTTAATTGAGAAATGTTCTAAGAAGAGATGGGCAAGTTGGGTAAAAGTGATAAATGAATGTTGTGGGATTCCATTGTACTAATCCAAGTGTTGGGGTACCAACCAAGGACATAGGAAAAGTACGAAGAATGAGGTCTTGATCATGGGAAATGAGATAATAAACATGCTTAAATACATGAAGGTGTTGTTGGGGATCCTCATTATTGTTAAATTTGGTAAATTTTGGAAGTTCCCAATGAGTAGGATAGGGTTTGACTGGTACCAATGGATGAATAAGCTCGTTAAAAATTGTCTGTAAGAGAATGTAACCTTAGGTCCCAAGGTATTGGTTTCGAGGCTAGCCAACCTATTCATCAAGGCATGCATGGGGTCATTTGAAGTGGTTGGATGAGAGGTAGATGGTTGTGGTTGTATTACATGAGAAGTGGCTTAATAGGGTTGTTGGTAAGCTTGTGAATGAGTGGGTGTTTGAGGTATTTCTTGATAAGAGGAATGTAGTTCATTTCTTGAGAGGTTGTTGCAATGGTTGATGTTGAGAAATAGGGATGTGATGTGATTGTTGAGATTGGGTGGGTTGTTTTGATATGGCGATATGGACTTGTTGATGTATATGATGAATGGGGATATGAATGTTGATGGGTTAAAATTTTTTAGGTGGATTAGACATCATGCAATGGTAAACACCCCTAGGAGGAAGTTGGTGAGTGTGAGTAGACTTCATTGGGAAAGTTTTAGAAGTGATGACATTTACGTGAATTTGGGATGTGAGAGGTAAAGATTGACCATGTTGTTCAGATACAAAAGACAATGGCTGAGATTATTGAAAGGATTGGATAGGGATTGCAATGATGATGGTAGATGAATAAGTGATAGGAATGGAGGTAGTGATATTTGTGTTGATGGGAGGTAGATTAGGAGGAATGGGTGTGACTAGTTGGGTGGTTTGATGAGGTTGAGGATTAGTGGAAGAAGGTGGATCAAGGTCATGTTGGGCCATAATGAGCTCATTCATGGCTCTAGGGAAAAACACTGCAAGCTGTGAAGAAATAACTTGGGTGGTTTTTGGATTAGAGTGATAAGCATAGAATTGTTTGATAGGTGGCCTAACAATAGAAAGTTGGGTTGATTTCCTAAGAAGGTAATCATGGAGAGCCATAGGATTAGCATCGAGGAGCTCTTGGAATTCCACGCTTCCATGAGGGATAATGGGAGGCCCAAAAGCTTCAACCGACATAGAGGATTGAGGTGTGGATGACCTAGATGGGATGGATTGATGATATAGAAAGGGATTGGTCTCATTATGGGTAGTGGTTTGGAAAAGATATTCTTGATGAGGTAGATTGATGATCAAAGGTTGGGTGACCATGGAAGAAGTGACCAAAGGCATGGATGAGACAATGGTCAAAGAAAAATTTTATTGGGATGAAGTGATGGGATTTTTTAATGAAATATTTTCTTCCATTTCCCTAGTTAAAGAACATGTGATAACAAATATGAAACAAAACAAGAAAACAATGACTATACTAATTAAAGAAAAAAAATCCAAGTATGCAGTGTTTTCTTTATCTTGATTAATTAGAAGATTTGAAAAATAAAAAGGGTAAGTGGATAACAAGGGTACCTAAGAAATGGTGATCTAAGGTTTGTGTCAAGAAGTTTTAGATGCGGAGTCCTTGATATACCTGAAGGTAAGTGAAGACCAAGTCTGTAAAGGATTTATAATGAGACCAGAACACCGCGGTGGCTTTCCTATTGGGTGATTAAATCCTAATTAGGTCCACCTGGTATGGGATTGTTTCGATGTGTGAATTTGATTAGTATGTTTGGATGTGTGTGAAGAAGTGTGAAATGCAACCAATTAAACCCCTAATTACACTAGATTTACAAGAAATAATGAAAGAGGTTCGTTTTAAACCCAAAACCAAATATGGAGATTCGATGAGAATAACCACACAAGTAATGGAAAATGTGATGCAAAAAGGAAAACTAAGACAAAAAGGGGAATACCTAGTTTTCAATTTTCTTTTTTATCTAATCTTCAAAATAAAGCAAGCGAAAAGCAATATCCAAGCAATCCAAAAGTCCAACACGAACAAGCAAAAGAAAATAATCTACTTACAATGTTAGTGGAAGATAGAAGAAATATGGAAAATGAAAATTGAAACAAAATGAAAGAGACTCACCTAAGAGGGTGGTCCCACTGGACGTGTCAGAATGTTGGATGAAATTTTCTATTTCTTATTCAGATTAGTGAACTAGATACTAAAGAACATCAAGCAACTCAAAACATGCAAGGGTTTAACGTACCTTGGGATAAGATGGTGATAAATGATGGGTGCAAAGTAAACTCCTTGCTACAAGCTTGATGTATCTGCACAACAAAGACAACTAGAAATAAAATGGATTAGATGGTAGATGAGGGGGTTTCCCAACGAAGTCGGTCCCAAGAAGTGTGAGCTTCCTTATGTGGATGTCAACCCCCATGTTGATAAAATAAGATAAAATAAATGATAAAGGACTAAATAACATGAAAAATATAAACTAAACAGAAAGTGAAATTACAGGTATGAAAGGGAAGTGTAAATCTGATCTAGATTGACACAAACTGAAATATACCTAGTTGGGTTGATAGTGACCTAGTTTGTAGAGGTCTAGTCGATGGTGACAGGGGCAGATGAATCAAAACAATAGCAAAAATTCACATGTTATGAGCTTTGTATGTAGATTTGAAGATGATGAATACTATATAGCAACTGATGTTAACCTGCAAGGAAGATATGAAACAGAGAAACATAAAGGATGTAATAAAATGGGGATATAAGGAGGTAGTATGGAAATATAGACTGGTTCAATGGTGACTAGGCTGAGTTGGCAGTGACCGAGGACTGGCATAGTGGATCTAGAATGACAAAGTGACAAAATAACAGATCTAGAAACTGTGTGGATACAGAAACAGAATAACAGAATGTTATGGATTTGGATGGCAGAATAGGTGATTTAGTAGGAGCATGGTCGATGGTGACCTGACAGGGGTGACAAAGACCTGGGTTAACCTAGGTGTGACCAAAAATGGATGGGATGGATTGACAACTTGCACACAAGATCGATGAAATGGAAGGTTGAATTTGGATCTCTGATGGCATATGGACCTGAAAAACATTAGTAGCTAACAATAGAAACAATAATAATGTAACAACGAAATAAACCAACACAAGGAAAATAATATCTCCCTAAAGTCTCCAAAAATGATGCAAGCAAGCTTAAAGGGACTCCATGAAGACTAAAATAGTTACATAGAAGCTCAAGCATGAAGATAAGATCACAAGTCGCATGAAAATTATTATTTTGCATCCCTTTCGAAGGAGGGTTTTGGGTGCCTTTATAGGGTCAACAAAGACCTGGGTGGGTTTCCGCTAACCATGGGGAACCATCCATTTAGGTGGTGGGAGGATGCGTAGCTTAAATCATCAAGCCCATTAGTAGTGGGATTACGGTTTTAGGAGTCTTAGGCAGGTTAGGGTTATATAGGGAGATGAAATGGGTAGGTGAGGGCTGAAATGGAACAAATCAAGAATAAGAGGATCTTGGGGATGAGCAACTAGGTAGTTTAGGTATGATGAGAAACTAGGTAGTTTAGGGATGATAAAAAACCTAGAGAGGAGAATTAGAGGTTGATTGGGGTTGATTAGAATCAATTAGATAATGAGATGAGGATTAGGGAATAATTGATAAAATATGAATTAAAATAAAGGGTCTAGATAGGGTGACCATGGTGAAAAGAAGAGAATGTGGGGCGACAAGAGTAGCGATACCAAATTTTGGTGTCTACAATGTGATGGTTGGTGTCAAAGGTTTATGATGTCATTTTTGAAGAATCCTAGTCAGGTCAAAAACATTAGAAGCCTAGTTATAGCATGAAAATTTCTTGTGAGAATATTTGTGCATGGTTACTGTACGATGGAAAAGTGACAAGTGAGCATGGGAATCTACAAGTAACACTTCCTTGCACCTGACCTCCCAAGGTCATCTTGAGACAGCCGGTGGGGATGGATTATGTGTGGGATGCAGACAAGCTAGTTAGGCAATCTTATGTCTTCGACGCGCACTAATGGAATCTGTGAATCTAAGGCAAAGAAGGCCCTCCTAACCTAAACTGGCATGATAGATCGATCGGTGAGGATTACTGATCAAAGGATCCAATCAATATCGAGCTTTGGCATGATTCGATCTATGGGTTGTGGGATGCGTGGAAAATGACCTGGGATTGTTTCGTGTATGTCTCCAGACAGGGTCATGAAAATAGATGATGGATATAGTTGACTCTACAGGTGATTCTCTAGTCTAGTCCAGAAATCCTTAGCTTCATTAGCTGTTATATCCAATAAGGATAACTGTGTGATGACGATAGGTGGAAGTGGAGTGGATCTAAATACTAATGTGCGGTAAGCCAGTGTCAACGTCGGATTGACCTGTGGACTCATTGGGTTGTGGGATTTGTGGATTACAACCATAGATTCCTGGTTGTTGTGGACCTACTATGGTCATGTGTGGAATCAGTCCCCAATCCCTAGTATCTAATAGTCGTATCTTACAGGTGTTCTTGCAACCTGAATTCTTAAACAACTGTTTATATCAGTGAGAATGTCTCCTGCGTCTGGCTATGGGACAAAAGGATCACAAATGAATGTTTTCTCTCTTTCAAGCCCTTCTACAGTCATGTGGATATTTATCTAGGGTAATCTATAGTTTGACTGGTTTGACCAAACTGTGTACGCTTTGTCATCTTCTACGTTTAGCTCTCTTAGCCGTGAGCTGATTTCTTGTAGGTCTGTTGTTACTTGAAAGACCTGAATTCTGAGATTTTGGTCTATATCAGTTATCGCCGTAACAAGATTGGGTTGAGTCATGATTGGCTCGAATACGTATTCTTTGGGCTCTCTAGGTCCCGTGATTGTCATGCAAAAGGAAATGATATCAAGCTAACTAATGACAGAATAAATTAACTATGCAAGATATATCTATGTATATTCCTAAATTTGATTTTATTGATAAAATACTAAACAGAATTTAAAAGAGAAATTATCTAATATATCTAGAAATTGATAGCTAAACTAATGACGCAATTAAAACAAACAAAGCAACCGAGTATAGCTACTTGTATGTGCAGTTTGTAGATCTATCCTAAATAACCAAATAACTGATCTACTTTATTTGAAAGACTCTCAATCCTACCTTAGAGGTGAGGAGTGAATCATAGTTTCTCAGAAACTATCAATCCCCACAGCTTCCCCAACAATATCGAAAGTGATATTAACTAAAATGAAATGATTGGCTACTCTATTTGATATATTTTAGATAGAACTTTGAAAGCTTGAACCTAAACTTTGCAGAACAGTGGCGAATCCAGTTGTGTATGAATTTTTCCCCTCAATGTGATCTCCTTGTTCCTTCGTGCTCATGTGGATCTAGAAAATCATGTAATGCTAGCATCAACAGAAGTAGATATTGGAACAATGGCAGCTTAGGATACAAAATGAATACAATGCGAGTAGGAGAGGGATAGCGCAAGAGAATAGAGCTTGGCTTATGCAATTCCTAGCGGGATTTATTGCGAGTCATGCAACAAAAAACATCCAGAACCTGAAACTATTCTTTTTGACGAACAAAACCTGCAACTTTAATGGCTTCCTACTGAAAATAAAACTATCCTACTCCAATTGATTGGATGAAATAATAACAACACTTGCACAAGGAGAATATGTGGCTTCCTAACAGCTAAACAATACTAACCATGCATACAACAAATGAAACTATGAATCCTAAGAAAAAATTGAAAGGCTAAGCTATTGAAGTGAGAAATTTAGAGGAAAATTTGAGGGGCTATTTTCTTGAGCACAAGCCAGCTATTTATAGAATCCCATTTTCCTAAAGGTGAAAACCAATTTGATCTCTTAAACCATAAACAATGCCAAAACACTATTCCAGGTAACCAGAATCATAAATACAAGCAAAGGTGGTGAAAAAAGCTGGTGAACGTTGATTTTTACGTGAGTCGCGATAAAAAGAACATTCTGGAAAAATGCGTTCAGGACCGTCGCCTTGAGCACGGGGCGGCAATTTCTTCACTGAAGACCAAAAAGCAAAGAAAAAGAGGGGGGAGGAAAAAGCAAAGCACACAGAAGTTAAGCGAGGCATGCGGGATGTTAACGCATACTTGGAGAGCTTTTCCAAATCCTGAACACCTTGTGAGGAGACCTGTATCATCATTGGGGCACATGTAATGTTGTTCTGGTGGTGCAGTACCCTAAAATTTTGGGTATGTACATATTTCCCCCTCGGAGAAGCATGTTAGCCATGAAGAGGCGTAAAATGGTGGGTTTGAGTTTGGCAGTCTGGAAATGGGAAGTTAGAAGTTATACCTGATACGTCCATGTGTCGGAATGACGCCATCCAAAATTCCCGCCACCTGTAAAATGAAAAGAGAACTCAAGTGCAGATAGACAAAATAGATCGGAAAATAAATACTAAAATAATATGAAATGAGGACGTACCATTTGTGCGGGGATAAGAAATTACCTCCGTCGACGCTCCAAACCTATGAAAAGGGGCATTCAAAACAAGTCAGGTTGTTATATATGTAAAAGTGGGCCCATTTTCCTATTCACTTGCATGTGTTGATTTGATTGATTTTGAGCTCTGGGACCCACGGTGATGGTTTCTGACGAGAGTATAGTCAAAACGTTTGGGACAAGATCATGATCATGCCTCCACGAGCAGAACACCGACCTATGAGATCACACGTTAGTTTTTCTCAATTTACCATTTTTGTCCCAAAAATGTTAAAATAATGAAATCTTTGTCATGGGGGGGTTATTTTTGAAAATGTCAGTTTTAATAGGGTCAACTAGGGGGGGGCGCCTACTGGGTAGGTTTTGTTTGAGTCAAAATGGTATTTATTTTGCTTTTGTATCCATTTTTAGGGTTTATGACCCGACGTGGGTTTTCGGGACACGACCGCCGCCTTGAGCAGGGCAGCGGTTATGAGACCGCCGCCCTGCTCAGGGTGGCGGTTACAAGACCGCCGCCTTTAAGGCGGCGATTATGGAACCGCCGCCCTGCTCAGGACGGCGGTCCTGCACAGAATGTACAAACAACAATTATTTGAATTCGTTTTTGCATTTTTAGCATCCTTACCTGCTTTCATGATTTTTCTAATGTTAATTGGATACTAACTTACTCTGTTTTGTGTGTTTTTGGGTGTATGCAGGCAAAGGAGAGTATATATGATGGAGCTGAGAGAGGGAGTGTCATTGGCTTTTGGTAGTATTGGATGCCCTTTCTCAGGATGAGCAGGACACTCTTCAGAGGGCCGGTATACTGTGCATATCACGGGTCCCACATGTTGTACCCTCTAGTCACATACTTTGTGACTTGTTTTCATATTGGGATGCTGATCGGAACACTTCTTGATTACTAGGAGTCAGGGGGAGTGGACCATTACCTTGGAGGATTTTTACCGTATCCTGGGGGGTCCCGATCATCGGGAGATGACTCACACTTGAGACGGAAGGGTCATGGGCTCAAATTGCACAGTGGGCCTCATATATGCTAGATGCAGTTATCTCCACTGGTTCAAAGAAGGGAGTGAGGGTCCGATCTATTCCTAGCCTGCCTATCCCCTTAATTCGTCAAGCCATTATGGGGATCCTTGCCTCGAGATTGATTGGGGACAAGGGAGGAGACACTTTACTTTATTGCTGGTCCCCCATCATTGCACAGATTGAGGGACATGGCCAGATTTACACATGGGGAGATGACATTCTTGGGACCACCTATCATGATTTTTACTGGGTGGTTCACTTACAGGGGTAGTATTTGAGCCATCTGACCCTGGTTATGAGCTGGGTCTATGAGCGTTTCATCCCCTATGGGAGAGGTGTAGAGGTGGCAGATCCTAGAGCTGTGAGGGCAACCAGATGGACAGACATATCGGTGCTCAAAGCACCTCATCAGCCAGTCGCCTCCTTGACCACTGATGACATGGAGGCCACACCTTATTAGGCCATGGCAGGTTTATGGGGCGAGGAGGCTCTTACTTTGATTTCTTGCTCCACCACAGGGCAGCTTGTTGACAGGATGGGGAGGGTGGAGATACATCCTTTTGGTCGAGTGCCTCAGCAGTTTGGCCTTCCTTACATGGGTATGCTTCCCCCAGTGGTGCCAGGTATACAGATCAGTTTGAGAGGCCAGGGGAGGTCCTAGAGGCCGGGGTTGGACAGTTGTTACTCCTAGTATTCCTATTGCAGCTAGGAGGGTAGTACGAGCTCGAGGGAGAGCCGGTGATCCTCAGGCACCCTTACTTTAGATTACCTACCAGTCCCGCCCATAGCAGTGACGACCCCATTGACATAGACTCTGAGTCCAAGGAGTTCACAGGGGGGAGACGGAGGAGGAGACCGAGGCTAAGGTCAGTGAGTTGGGTGGAGAGGAGGACAACGATCCTGAGTGGCATGACACTCAAGATATCTTACAGGCGGAGAGGGCGGAGCAGAGCACAGAGAGGGTGACCCTAGCTTCAGAGGAGCCACTTTCTCAGGGCTTAGGTAGAGAGGATGAGTCTGTAGTAGGACGTTATGTGGCCCCAAGCACAGGAGGAGTGCATCAGTCAGTGGTGGCATCTGTGGCAGGTGCTGACCCTAGGGATCCATCTTGGAGGCCTGGAGATCCGAGTGAGTTATCATCCTTCTCTTTAATGTTTGTTTCTAGTTAGGATTGCCTTAGTTGCTATCTCTCCTTTTATTTTACATTTGTTTCTATCTCTTGATTATTTCTAATTCATTTTTCTCCTTTGCTTACAGAGACAGCTGATGAGTGGCGAGACCTGATTCGCCGGGTATGCACTGATACCCTGATGATCCCTATGGAGAAGACCCGTGCGGAGCTATCCATGGATGCAGGGGAGCCCTTAGCAGCCGGTAGGCATACTGACATTTTTTCCCCTATCTGGCATGTGGCCAAGATGGTGTCTACCCTCCATACCAAGTTGGCAGGATATAGGATAGCAGAGCACCTGATGAGGAGTCACTCTCATGGCGAGACCACAGCTGCTCCTTGGGATCGTGAGCCCTCCGTGCACTCAGAGAGCCGGCGTAGCCAGAGTCCTAGACGTGGGCATGCACCATCGAAGGGATCTCATAGGGGTTGAGAGGCCACTTGGCTCTCTCTTAGGCTGTTTGTATGATGTTTTTGTATTTCCCGGGCTCTTTGAGCATTTTGACCATGCTTAGCGCATGATGGCATTGTACAAGAAACTTGATACATATATATATATTATATATATATATATATATATATATATTCTTTTTGGATCAGACTCTTGGTATTAATGTTCTTGTGATTTGTTTCCATATGTAATGTTGTTTTTATATGCTTTTCAGAATGTATGCAATGGAGAACAAATGATACAAATGTTTTCTTTCTTTTTGTATTTCGTGATGTTGATATATGATAATATAGACACAATGTGATTTTGAGCTTTAGTTTCTATAAGCAATTTTTGGTACTTCATATTGGTTTTTGACAAAATGTGATGATAAACTGGTATGATGAGAAGATGAACTTGCCCCACTCCTATTTCCATGCAACTAGTAAGATGCGAGGGCTCATCATCGAGAGCTAGAAAGGGCACAAGTTATGAAATTTGTTGAATGGTAGTGATGAGAGATAGACAAAGATTTGGTGGAACCAAATTAGGATGCTACAAACCTACTCTACCCAAGTGAATCCATAGTTTAGAATGCTACTTGCTTTGTGATTTATCTAGACTTAGATCCGTAGATGGCCACATGGTAGACAAAATCAGGTTTTCAAGGTTTTGAACTCTCTTGGAATTTTGGACATCTGATTCATTTGTTTTTGACTCAAGATTTCAAAGGTTCATTTGAATTGTTTGCTGACGACCTTTGATGTTTATTGTCAAGAGGACCCCCCATACCTTGCCCCATGCTACTAGTCAGAACCGTGGGCTTATCACCATGGACAAGGTACAGGTGAGTAAGGGCATTCCCATCCTTTCCCAACCCTACATCACTAGTAAGAGATGCAAGCTCATCACCAAAGGCTGGTAGGGAAAGGAAATGTGTAAAAATAAAATGTTTTGTTTGATCTATATTTGACTTGTTTATTTGAGAAAAATGTCAGTATGTTCTTATTTCCAAAGAGATATACATATGCGATAGATGTGACACTATGAAGCTTCTAGAACAGACCATAGGCAAGACACCTATCCTAGGAAGAAACCAAAAGTGAGAACAAGCCTGCAGATCTTGGTATGGTTATTATTAAGACTTTGTCATATCTAGCTTTATCTGATGAAATTATTCAGAAACAGGTGATGTGACTATGAAAGTGAAGAAGTATGATTTGAAAGCTAATGTCAATACCATCAGAAGTTTGTAATGAATTGCTTTGAGAATAAGTTCCTTGATCACAAAAATGTATGAAACAAGCAGACAAAATGAACCTAACTACATGAAGATGCAATGTAGATATAATTATACAAATAGTGTTGGTCACTTATGCATAAAATCATTTAAGGTGTAGGGAATTGACAGTTTCACCAAATTCCTCACCTTCCAGTGTACATAAGATATATGCACCATTTCCATAGTCCTTCGTGACTCGGTATGGGCCCAACCATTTGGGCCGGAATTTCCTTCCTTTTCCGGTCTTTTTATCAATCCGATTGTCTAGTCTTAGAACTAGATCTCCTTCATATATATCTCGTTCATAGACCTTCTTATTATACTTCCGGCACATCCGGTCAGCATATACTCTATGCCACTATTCAACATCTAACCTGGCCTCATCTAGGCTTTCTAGTTGGGAGAGACGTGCTTCTCTATAAGCGTCTTCATCCAGAATCCCTTGTAATGAGATGCGGAGACTGTGTATTTCAACCTCAAGTGGGAGAACTACTTCCACTCCGAATACCAGTGAGAAAGGAGTTGCTCCTGTTGGTGTTCTTATTGAGATTCGGTGGGCCCATAAGGCAGGGTATAACTTTAAATGCCAATCTCATTTGTTTTCTTTCACCATTTTAAGAAGAATGGCTTTTAATGTTTTGTTTTTTGCTTCAGCTTGTCCGTTAGCTTGAGGGTAATACAGGGAGGCTATATGATGGTTTATTTTAAATTTATTGCATAGTTCATGAACCTCGTCATTCTTAAATGAAGTTCCATTATCTGGGATAATGATTTGTGGGACACCATACCTGCAAATGATCTGTTTCAAAATGAACTTGGCAATCATGGTATCTGGTACAGTGGTGAGAGGCATAACCTCTACCCAGTTGGTAAAATACTCATGTGATTATGAAGTTATGGCCATATGTTGATGAGGGAGAGAATTTACCTATCAAATCTAGGCCCCATGATAGAAAAGGGCCATGGAGTTGTGATTGGTTGCAGAGCTTGTGTCGACATGTGAATCTCGTGGGAGAATTCTTGTAATTAATGACACTTGCGTACAAACTCTACTGTGTCATGTTCTAGAGTGGGCCAGAAATAGCCCATCTGATGTATTTTACATGCAGTGGCATGGCCATCTAAGTGGCCTCCACATATTCCACTGTGAGATTTGTATAGAATCTTCTTGGATTCTTTTGTGTCAACACACCTTAGGAGCATTCCATCGAAATCCTTACGATAGAGCACTTGTTCTATGATAATGTATTTAGCTATGCTAATACGTAACCACCTTCTTTGTTGTGGCGTAGCACCTTCTGGATATGTATGGTCCATGATATAATTAATAATATCAGTATACCAAGGACATTCAGAGATAGGAGGTCTAGTTTTGACGTAATATATGCATTCATCAGGAAAGTTCCAGATCTACTAGATCACCTCCGTCTAATGGGTTATCATCTAACCAATCCACAATGATTTTTCCCTTAATGGACTTATGATTTACAAAAGTTAATTCAAATTTTCACCCATTAAGGTTATAAAGTGTCCAACCTTTTTAGACAAGGACCCTTGTGTGAGGAAAGTTCGTAAATGGTTTGTTTTTACAATGACCCTTATTTCTTGATTTATCATGTAATGTCTTAAGCGTTTGGTTGCGAAGACTATGGCAAGACACTCTTGTTCTGCTTGCGTATAGCATGTTTCATAGTCGAGCAACGTTCAGCTAATAAAATAGATCACACATTCTCTCTTGTCATCGTCTTCTTGAGCCAGCATGCAGGCTAACGAGACATTGGTAGCTCGTGGATATAAGATTAAAGGGCAGTCTGGATTAGGTGGCGAGGTTATGCACCGTGATGTGTGGTGCAACCCCTAGTCATTTCACTATAACTAAATGCAAAAGCCTTCTAATGTAGTCTTTGAGTCCAATCGAGTACTGTACTCTTTCTTGAGTAGATTGTTGATTGGAGTTAACAAAGATCCTAGCTTCAAGATCTTTGGGATGAATTCCGTTCCAATGTTAATACCAATTGTTTCTCCAATTAAAGAAGCGTTACCTTCTTCAAACTTCATCCGGAGGTGGAGATCATTTCCAGAACAATCTTCATTCTCTACTGTGTATATGCCGAGTTCCTTTTGTGGGGGAAGTTCTATCATGGGATTTCCGAAGTAGGAAGATGAATGTGGGATTAAGGACAAATCTACCACATGATGGGTGAGATGTAATGTGCTGCATAGGTTATTTAAGTAATCAAGAGTGGCTCTATCACTATCAACATGGTCTAGGATAGTATATTTATTCTCAGCTATGTTCGTTAAAAGAGGGTTTGACATTTTTTTCACTAATGGTTCAGTATGAAGGGATACCATGAAACGAGTATCTTCCAACTCACTGTTTGGAGTGAAGTGTGACGACTGAGGTTGTTATAGAATCTGTGAGAAGATTTTGTTCTTGCAGGATTTCTTCAAGTGATATGAAGTCAAACTCTTTGCTTCAAATCTAATACCGTTGTTCTTGTAGAGCTGTAAGTGTTCAGCTCTGGTTTTATACACCTCAAAGACTTGGTTGTGTCTACTAATTGAGAGTCTCCTAACACCTTGATGTTGTTAACACCGAAGCCTTTTAGCTAGGATGAGGCCAAGGAGGAGGGCTTCATACTCCGTGCCATTGTTTGTACATTCAAAATTTAGTTTAAAGGTGAACGCTAGGATCTTTCCCTTGGGAGAAGTAAAGATCACACCTGCCCCAACCCCATAACGACATCTTGCTCCATCGAAATGGAGAGCTACCAATATTTAATTGGGAAGATGGATGTTGGGACATTTTCTACGTCAATTTGCTTCTGCTTCGGTTACTTCTCCCATGCAGAGCTCTTCTGCTGGTAGAGCACCAACTCCTAGGGTATATCCCATACATATAGAATCAAATGGTAGGAAAATTGGTAGATCTTGTTCTAACAATTTGACAATCTTCATTGCCATAGTTCCTAATGATACTGCTTCTACAATGTTAGTCTCATCCTTGAGGGTTAGGATAGATCTTGATTAGGCTCATAGTCTCAAGATCTGATGTAAGTACCAAATTTTCTTCTGGTTTCGATGTCGGTTGATTTATTAAGTTGGTTTGTTGGGAGTTCAAACTCAGAGTGAATGCGTGGTCTTTTCTTTAAGTCAGCTAGGTGTATATCGAATGGTTTTGGATTGCCTTTGGCTATGAATATCTTTCCTAAGTGCAAGAACCTTACTTCTTGAAATAACGTAAAATGGATTACCCTTCATACGGTGTATCCATGGTCGGCCAAGGATCATATTATAATTGGTTTCCTGATCTATAATATAAAACTCAGTCAGGATTGTTTTGGGTCCTAAGGTAACTGGTAGTATTATAGTTCCAATCGAAGTGGCCTTAAGGCTATTCATAGCCTCTTAGTGTATTCCGAGTCGTGGAACAATTTGTTTCTCCATACCCTAGCTTTTGAAGGAAAGAGAAGGGGACTATGTTAACTGCTGCCCCATCATCAACCATTGTGTGTTTAACGTAATTGTTATAAACCCACACTTGCAAATGTAAGGCCTGGATCACCTCTGCGTGTAATCTCAGCGTTTATTGGCATTTTGTTTATTTCAAAAATAAACTTGGTATCCCTATCTAGGTTGCCCCGAGAGGGTGGATATCAAATTCTATATGATTTACCTGTGTTTTGGGAGGTGGAGTGATGTTAATTAAATGACCTAAACCTAATGCCTCTAAAAGAGCAGCCTTGTGGGTAGGAGAGTTCTTTAGCAAATCCAAAAAGGAGATGTGAGAGAAGGTTTTTGTTAGGTCATTAATTAAATCATAGGCACCTACGGGTTTCACTAATATTTGTTGGATGTTATCTGCCTCTAGCGGGTAACTTGGACTTGGCTGAGAGGAATACTCTCGTGTCCTTGTTATGGCTTCCATGGGTAGTTCGGTATCTAATTCTACTAAACCGACTATCTTGGGTCATGGTTGACTTCCTAACTGTGGTGCAACAGGTGGATTTAGTGAAGTTGAGGCTTCATGATCATTGTTTCCTGCCATTACACCTTTTTTCATCCCATTTGGATTTAATTTGTTGTTATTGTGATTTGGGAGTGGATCATTGAAGATCTTGAGGGGCAAGCATTTTGAGGGGAAACTGCCCTTGTAAAAGTATTTGGTGCTGGTGATGCAGGATTTGCCAAAAACATATCTATGAAAAGTTGTCTTTGTTCCTCTAGAAGACGTTGCATGAATTTATTATAATCACAGCAAGTCCTAGTGTTCGTGGCCTCGAATCTTGTGGAAACCACAATACGAGTTAGGATTGTAATTCCTAGGTTGCTGGTTTGGCGCATATTGTGGTCCAAAACTCTGATCAAACCGCTTTCCTATTAGGATTAAAGTGTTGCATTTGTTGTTTTTGGTTTTGGTTCTGGTTTTGATATCCAGTTGAGTTTTGGCTTGGACCCTGTGTCTGGATCTGTTGTTATTGTTGTTGTGGATGATTAAAATCCACTGTATTGATTGTTGGGGTAAAGTTGTTGTTTCGTTGATTGTTAACCAGTGGTGGAGTATTTACAACATTGGCCTTTTTATCTTGGTCAGTTACTCCATCGGTTGTTGCTCCATGATTTTTGTTAAGGATTTTAGGTCCTTGATTGACGTTTGTGGTAGTAGGATAAGTCGTAGTATTCTGGTTGGGGGTGATTAACCTCCTGTTTGTTCCATACGTCTTGTGACTGCTATCTATTACCGCTTGATCTATTCGGAGGGCACTCTCAAGTACTTCATCATAAGTCCTTAGTGGGAACTTTTGGACTTCTTCCTTCACCTCTCTGCTGAGAGAATGAAGGAATAAATCACATAGTTCCATCTGGTCCATGTTTGGAGCATTGGCTGAAGAATAAAGGACTGTACACCATCTCTGGATGAAATGAGTGACATATTCATTGTGTTCTTGCTTAATGTGCAAGAATTCCCTGATTCCTGTTCTCAACAGTTTGTTCATGTCAAACGCTTTAATGAAATCTGAAATGAGTTGTTTAAACGAATGGATGGAAGCTTCAGGTATTCTGTAATACCAATCGAGGGTGATGCCCTCTAAGGTTTTGGGGAATATTTTGGCAACAACCCCATCCCAAGGAAGCAGTTCTTGAATGGCTGTGGCATAGGCCTTAATATGTGCATTCGGGTCTCCCTCCCCTTTGTATTTGGGAAAATCGGGAAGAGGTCTTGGAAGCATGACACTTCGTATGGTGAAGTCTAAGGGCTCTTTCAAGTATTCTGAATAAGTTCCTATTGCATAGGTTTTGACCATTGATGGTGCCTGCTGAGGGGGTGGAGGTGGAATGGGTTGTTGATATGGCGTAGCGTATGCATTTGTCAGGGGCATAAGGAAATACCTGTGGTTGAGTGAACATGCCAGGAGAGGAGAACATATCTACTTGTGGTGATTTGGAATACATGTTTAAGTATGAAGGAGTATTGCCTAGGAGTGGATTGTTTTGTACTAGACCGGGAGGTATCATATTCTCCACTAGAACGGTGTTAGAAACGTGGTTCTAGTTGGTGTTTGTTGTGAATACTGAGGAGGCATGCCTAACGTGCCTATTCCTATGAGGAGGTATACTTGGCTAGGATGATGTGGAGGATTGGAATTTCCTGCCTGCATGAATTGAGAATTTTGACTTGCTTGAGCAAGTTCTAACCCTCTAACCTTTTCTACTAAAGTTGAAATGACTTCATTTGGTGAAGTCATAGTATTTTTCCTTAGTGGTGTTTTTTGTATATCCTGAGGTTATATAGGCATGTGATACCCCACTATGAACTGATCGTTGCCCTGCCAAGTTTCCCCGAGGGCATTTCCTATAGGTAGTGGTATGGAGGTGTTTTCTTGAAAAGAGACCTCGAGTTGTGTTTGTAAACTTCCTATAGGTGGGTACATACTCTGAGAGTGTTGTTCATTCCTGTGCATAACACACTGAATGTTCATCATCTAAAACCAGAGTATGGATCTGATTGTCTACTAATTTGTGGTCTAAGCAGCACCTGAGGAGATGAACCAGATTCTCCTGTGAACGTCATGTTGTTTGATCCTGAAGGTTCTGTTTGTTGCATTTGAGTGAGCTGATCCAACTCCTCTATTTGGAAAGATGAACTATATCTAGTCCTTGGAGGTGGAGTTTGTGTTGATAATTGGTTAGCTGAATAATTGTCACCCCATACTGAAAGCGAGGGTGATGGCTGTCTATTCAGTTGATCGTAGTATGCCTCAAGACCTAGGAGAGGTCTGCTCCATATGCATCGAATCTGACATATTCGGGGGGTATATGAATACCCGCAGAATAATGGGAAAGAGTGAAGGTGGATGAAAGAAGATGAAACACTAAATGAGAAAAAGGCGAGAGTGAAGCAGTTCATGTTCCAAGTTCACCAATTTTGTGGTGAAGCTGATGTGCAAAGGCTAATGAGGTGAAGAAATGTAGATGAAAATTAGAAGGTTGTTTGATTCACATTGGGTTCACCAATTTTGTACGATGGAAAAGTGACAAGCAAGCATGGGAATCTACAAGTAACTCTTCCTCGCACCCGACCTCCCGAGGTCATGCCGAGACAGCGGTGGGGATGGATTATGTGTGGGTATGCAGAAAACTAGTTAGGCAATCTTATATCTTCAACACGCACTAATGGAATCTGTGAATCTAAGGCAAAGAAGGCCCTCCTAACCTGAATTGGCGTGATAGATCGATCGGCAAGGATGACTGCTCAAAGGCTCCAATCAATATCGAGCTTTGGTGTGATTCGATCTATGGGTTGTGGGATGCATGGAAAATGACCTAGGGATTGTTTCATGTATGTCTCCAGACAGGGTCATGAAAATGGATGATGGATATAGTGGACTTCTACAGGTGATTCTCTGGTCTAGTCCAGAAATCCTTAGCTTTGTTAGCTGCTATATCCAATAAGGATAATTGTGTGATGATGATAGGTGGAAGTGGAGTGGATCTAAATACTAATGTGCATAAGCCAGCGCCAACGTCGGATTGACCTGTGGACTCGTTGGGTTGTGGGATTTGTGGATCATAACCGTAGATTCGTGGTTGTTGTGGACCTGCTATGGTCATGTGTGGAATCAGTCCCTAATCCCTAGTATCCAATAGTCATATGCCTTTTTGGCCTCTATGTTCAGAATTAACAGTTGTGTCAATCTTCTCAGAGTATCTTACAGGTATTCTTGCAACCTGAATTCTTAAACTAGTATCTATGTCAGTGAGAGTGTCTCCTGCGTCTGACTGTGGGACCAAAGGATCACAACTGAATGTTTTCTCTCTTTCAAGCCCTTCTATAGTCATGCGGATGTTTATCTAGGGTAACCTGTAGTTTGACTAGTTTGACCAGAACATGTGTGCTTGGTCATCTTCTACGTTTAACCCTCTTAACTATGAGCTAATCTGTTGTAAGTCTGTTGTTACTTGAAAGACTTGGATTCTAAGATTCTGGTCTATATCAGTTATTTCCGTAACAAGATTGGGTTGAGGCACGATTGGCTCGAATATGTATTCTCTGGGCTCCCTAGGTCTTGTGATTGTCATGCAAAAGGAAATGATATAAAGCTAACTAATGAAAGAATAAATTAACTATGCAAGATATATCTATGTATATTCCTAAATCTGATTTTATTGATAAACTACTAAACAGAATTTAAAAGAGAAATTATCTAATATATCTAGAAATTGACAACTAAACTAATAACGCAATTAAAACAAACAAAGCAACCGAGTATAGCTACTTGTCTGTGCAGTTTGTAGATCTATTCTAAATAACCAAGATAACTGATCTACTCTATTTGAAAGACTCTCGATCCTACCTCAGAAGTGAGGAGTGAATCATAGTTTCTCAGAAACTATCAATCCCCACAGCTTCCCTGGCAATATCGAAAGTAAGATTAACTGAAATGAAATGATTGACTACTCTATTTGATATATTTTAACTAGAACTTTGAAATCTTGAACCTGGATTTTGCAGAACAGTGGCGAATCCGATGGTGTGTGGCCTTGTCCCCTCAGTGTGATTTCCTCATTCTTTCGTGCTCACGTGGATCCAGAAAAGCATGTAATGCTAGCATCAACAGAAGTAGATATTGGAACAATGGCAACTTAGGATACAGACTGAATACAATGCGAGTAGGAGAGGGATAGCACAAGAGAACAGAGCTTGGCTTATGCAATTCCTAGCGGGATTTATTGTGAGTCATGCAACATAAAATGTCCAGAACCTAAAACTATCCTCTTTTTGATGAACAAAACCTGCAACTTTAATGGCTTCCTACTGAAAATCAAACTATCCTACTCCAATTGATTGGATGAAATAATAACAACACTTGCACAAGGAGAATATGTGGCTTCCTAACAGCTAAACAACACTAACCATGCATACAACAAATGAAACTATGAATCCTAAGCAAAAATTGAAAGGCTAAGCTATTGAAATGAGAAATTCAGAGGAAAATTTGAGGGGCCATTTGCTTGAGCACAAGCCAGCTATTTATAGAATCCCATTTACCCAAAGGTGAAAACCAATTTGATCTCTTAAACCATAAACAATGCCAAAACACTATTCTAGGGAACCAGAATCATAAATACAAGCAAAGGCGGTGAAAAAAAGCTGGTAAACGTTGAATTTTTACGTGTGAGTCGAAAAATGTGTTAAAAGGGTGGCAGCACCGTCGCCCTGCCTTCTGGAAAATGAGTCGTGAAGGATGCGTTCGAGACCGCACCCTGAGCAGGGCGGCGGTTACAGGACCGCCCGCCCTGCCTGGGTGGCGGTTATGCGACCGCCACCCAAGAAGGGCGGCGGTTTCATCACTGAAGACTGAAAAGCATGCAAGGAAAAAGAGGGGGAGGAAAAAGCAAAGCATGTAGGGGCTAAGCGGGGCATGCGGGATGTTAACGCATACTTGGAGAGCTTTTTCGGATCCCGAACACCTTGCGAGGAGACGTGTATCATCATTGGGGCATGCGTAACGTTGTTCTGGTAGTACAATACCCTACAATTTTGCGTACGTACAGTTACTTGCAGTATGGAATGAAAACATGTATGAGAGGTTTTACATAATTTTTTTAACATGTGTATATGGTTTAGAGACTATGAACAGAGGCATGAAGGTATGTTTCAAGGTCTAGTAATTCAAGAAGACCAAGACATAAAGAGAATGGTGAAGAAAGCATGGGCTAATGATTTATGAAGATATTTTTTTAGAGTGAGAACTAAATTTTGAGAATGGATAGAGTGTTGGCATGTTATTTCAAGTATGAGTATCTATTTTTAGGTAAAGGTTTGAAGGATTTTTCTAGTTTGGATTTTTAGCCTTACTGAGCTCTTAGAATGAAGATTTCTAGCCTGAGAAGCACTTTTTTTTCTCATTGGCACGTGTAAACTCTTCGTGTGCATATTATCTCTTCAAGACAAATGGGGAAGGGTTCTAGATAAGAATTATTGGAATTTATTTGGGGTTCAAGGCCCAAAATTTTATGAACATTTTCTAACACAAAAACTGCTCATAAACCCTTCTAAAACCCTAACATAAACTAGATAAGAAAGTCTCAAGAAAACTCAGAATGGATTGGATGATTATAATCATGTAGTGAACTCTCATGTATTTCTAGGTTGAATTGGTTTGTTAGATGAATGTATGGAGCCTACAGAAAAAGAATATTTTCTGAATAAGTTGTAGCAATCAAATGTTTCATAGGAAAAGACTCCAAATTTATGGTGGATAAATTTTCAGACTCATGCTTCATGTTTATGATGATTTGTGGACAATTTCTATCCTTTGGGTGGTCATATGAGGTCAATTTTTCAAGACCAATTTTTATAGTGCATTGGTAGTGTGTTCTTAAGAAACTTTCATGGTGTAAATGCATGTTGCAGAGATTTTCAAACATGGAGAAGGTTTGAAAATATATTTGGAAATGTTCTTGAATAGGTTTTGATGTTTGGATATGATCATGTAAGTCTAAAAAATCATGTCATGCTTAGAAGACCCAATGAAGTAGGTCTTCATGAGACTTAAAGATGAAGTATGGCCTAATGGACTATTTCAGTCCTAAAGAAGCTTATGTTCTGAGTTATTCATGTTTACAATCTATGTTATATGAAATATTGTGCCTGACCTAAGTGATTTTAGGTGTATTTGGCTGACCTAGTTGGTTTTTTATTAAGATTCATGTATATATACAAGGCATATTAGGCCTATTTGGGCTTGTGAAAAAGAGTGGAAGTAATAAGCAAGCCATGAGGGCTAGAGAGAGGTGTATGAGGTCCTAAAGACCATGAATAATTTAGGTACATTGAATAAATGATGGTGGTCAATTTTTAAAGGTCGGTTTGTTTATGTCTATGTGAAGGTAAAGAAAAAGGATGAACGAGTAAGCATACCACGACAGTTTGAGGTGTGATCAAGAGAAGAATATGTAAAAGAGTGTCATCATTTGTTGATCAGAAATAGAGGAAAGATGACAAACATTTAGAGGTGGTTGAGTTAGTGTTGATTCTTCCTTTTAAGTTGGTGTTTGTTAAAACCCTAGGGATTAGGTGTTTCCTTGCAAGTTGGTGCTTGCTAAAATCTTAGGGAGTTGTAGCTTCCTTAAAAGTGGTTACTTGTTAAAGTCAAGTTGGTGCTTGATAAATTAGGGCTTGGTGCTCCTTTTGGAGTTGGTGCTTCACTAAATATTGATTTTTTTTTAATACAAATATCGGTGGGTTTTCTTCCCTTTAAGGGTTTCCCACATACATATGTGTATTCTATCTTGCACTGTGTTCATGTGAATGGTTATTTCATGCATAATAAGATCATTATGGTTAATGTGTGTTGAATAATTTCTTTGAGTATTAATGTAAGTTAATATAATTGAAAGGAAAGTTTGTAAGGACATTGATTCATTATCCCCCTCTCATTGATTTTGTTTCCAACAATTGATATCATATCAGGTTCTTTGGAGTAGCTTAGCAGCTTGGAGGTGATCCTTGAAGCAAAGGTATGGCAAGCAATCAGATTCGAGGAGGGTTCTCTACCAATAAATATCCTCTTTTCAATAGGACCAATTATGCATTTTGTATCATCACTATGAAGAACTATATAATGTCATTAGGTTATGACATATGGAAATTAGTGGTTGTTGGCTACACTATACCTACTACACCCCCAACTAATGCAACAGGAAAAAAGGTTTTTGACAGAAATTATAAATCAATGAATGTGACCTTATGTGGTATTCCATAGGATGATTTTGTAAACGTCATACATTGTGACATAGCCATAGGAATTTGGGAGAAATTACAGACCATTTATGAAGGAGACACCAAGTTCAAGTTGGAAAAATATCAGGCCTATAGAAGATAGTTTGAAATCCTAAAAATGGATGAAGATGAGAACATTGTTGCTTATCTGTTGAGAGGTATTGAATTGGCCAATATCATTAGAGGTTTAGTAGAAAATATAAAATATTTAATTGTTTTCCAAAATTTATTGAGGTCTTTAACACCCAAGCTTGATTCTAATGTCTCTATTGTAGAAGAAGCCAAGGATTTAAGCACATTGCAGATGGGTGAGCTTCATGGCATCTTGACTACGTATGAGATGATGGGAGACCTCCAAATAATGATTATGCATTCAATTCTGAAAATAAGGCACAAGGTAAGAAGATAAAGGATAATTTTGATTCATAGATTGGTGATGACAAGTTAAAATCCATGTTTGTTAGAAATCTAAGGAGAGGATATGGTAAGTATAAAGGTAAGTTGTCATTTAAGTGTTTTAAATGTGGTAATATTGATCATTTTGCATATGAATGTTATAACAATAATAAGTATGAGCATGATGAGTACGAAAAAACATCATGATGAGGACAAGAAGCTTCATAAGCATGAAAACACTAGTTTCAAAAAGTATGAAGGAAAATTCAAGAACATGAAGAATTTATACACCAAAGAAGATAGTAAATCCTTTGTTGTTAGTGACAATAGTTCATCTGATAGTGAATATGAAAATGATAAGCATAATAGTGATTACAATTAAATCATATTCATGGCCAAAGAAATAGGAGGTGAGTGTTTAAACAATCTCATGGAAGATTCAAAAGATGAAGAAGCAAAAGTGAACCTAGAAGCAGATTTGGTGAGTGCTCTAGATGAGCTGAAGATCTAAAGAAATAAGAATCAAAAATTGAATTCTTTGATCAAATATTATGAGGTAAAAATCAGTAGCATGGCTAATGAACATGATGAGATCATCAAAGAGTTGGAATCTCAAGTTAAATTTGTGACTGCAACTCTAAAGGATAAGGAAGAAGAATGTAGCAGGTATGAGAAAGAATTGAAATCCTTGAAGTCAAAGTTGAATTAGGTATCTTACAAGATGAATACTTATGAAAATTTTGAAAAGAGCACTAAGGTTCTAAATGGAATCTTGATTAATCATAAGTCTGCTAATGATAAGGCAGTTCTTGGTTACAATGGATACTACAAGAAGAGATATGAAGCAGGGTTCATTTTAAGACACCTCTATAAAATTGTAGGTGGAAAATACTTGGCAAATATCCCCGGAACTAGTTTTAGCGAAAGGTGAATTTGACAGTATTCCAAAACAAAAATTTTGCCTGTTTTTTTAAAGGCTCCATCATTGACGCGTGACAACAAGACGTCAATGATCACTCCTGACGCGAGTCACTGGCTCCAATTAACGTGCGTCACTGGCTCCAATTGACGCGCGTCACTGGCCTCTATTGACGCGCGTCACTGGCCTCTATTGACGCGCATCAATGGCCTCTATTGACGCGTGTCAATGGCCTCTATTGACACGCATCAATGCACATCAATGGCTTCTATTGACGCGCGTCAACGGATTCTATTGACGCGCGTCAACGGCTTCTATTGACACGTGTCAATGGCTTCTATTGACGCGTGTCAATAGAAGCCATTGACGCACGATTTAGCCTATAAATACCCTTCAGGCGGTCATTTTCTCATTTTTTCCCTCCCGCTCTTGAATTTTTGCAGGTCTCAATCGTTGTCAAAGACGCAAGTACAACTATAATGTCGACCTCAGATGCTTCCCAACTGCAAGTTCAGCAAAAAAATCAAGAGAATCCAATTCAATCGATTTCCAAGATCAACTACAGCAATCCCTTATGCCCTCACATCCATACTGTTTTAAATCTGTCTTCAGAATATAAAGATTTGATGGATGCATGTGAATTTATAGGGGTCGTTAATATGCCCCATTTCGAAACAGATCCGGATATTTTGAATTACCTTCTGTCATCCTACAATTCAGAGGACGAAATTTTTTATATGACTCTGAACGATGGCCAAATGTTCCAATTCAGTATCGAAGCAAATGAGATCCATCGGTTTACGGGCCTTCCGTTCAAAAATTTACCATTTGTTACAACCAAGGCAACACTCATGGAAGAAGACAAGAAATTACTCGAATCAAAGTTCAGTATCCATGTTGATTGTAAGTATAATTCGTTTTAATTCATATTTTTTATTCTGATACAATTTGCTGTTATAAATTTATAGTAATTTTCACTCTTTCGCATTTGCAGCCCATGTCAATAAATCCAGGCGTGGTGTGGATACACAATCAATTGCACACCACTTTCTTGCTGCACTTATTTCATTTTTTCAATCCAGAATTGTTTTGCAAGGTCGCCAAACTGATATACCAAATTGGGCCATTGCATACATTGTTGCCACTATCTCAAAACAAAAATTCGATTGGTGCACATATCTATCCAAAAAAATAAGAACTGAACTAACAAATTCAAAACTTTCTTAAAAAACCTGTCATTTATTCAACAACTATAAAGACGACATTTTAGATAAGGCATTAAAAAAATTGGAAAATATTAGTGCCGAGGCCCAGGCATATTTTAACAAATGGTCCAAGGACAAGGATTTGGTAGCAATCGCAAATGCCGAAAGAGATAGAGCGGTTGTAAGTACTATTACATTCAAACAATCATTCTTGTTAATTTGAAATTTTCATTTTTTAGTAATATTTTGAATTGACATTACTCTTTTTGTGTAGTTGAAATATGAAAATTTGAAGAGTCAGGCAAAGGTTTTGCAAGTTCACTTGGAAACAGCAAAGAACAACTTATCCGCAGCAAAAAATTTGAAGCAAAATATTGTTTTGGTTAACAAACAAAACAATACACTAAAGCAGATAATTAAAGAGCATGGTTTTGACCCTGACATATTATTCAAAGCTAAAGCAGCAGCTGATCCAAATTTGCTGTCACAGGGAGATGCGACAAATCAAGAAGAAAGAATTTTAAAAAATCTGGACAATGCTGCAGAAGATCTTATAAGTTCAGGGATAATTTCTGGTGTTGGGGAAAGAGGTACAACCACAGTGGAAGAAGACGTTGGGGAAGAGAGCAGAGGAGTAGAATTGGATAAAGAAAAAGAGGGTTTTGAAAACTAGAAACTTTTATTATTGAGGAAACTTTAAATATTGAATTTGAAAACTTCTACTATTGAGTATGTACTATGGTATTTGAATTTAATTATATGGATTTATATAGTCTTTAATTTTAATTGCATGGTGATTATTATGAATTATATGTATGTTTCTTGTTTACTTGCATTGTCATGAATTATATGTGGACGTAGATGATGAATGATGATAATTGATAATTAGTGATAGATGATGTTGAAAGACGATGAATGCCGATAATGATATGATATATATGGACGATGATCAATTTAATGTGGACGTAGATTTATCATCAAGCACAATAATTCTTCTTCTCTAGACTTTTGTAATTCTTCTTCTCTAGAATGGATATAGATGATAAATAAATGGAATGTGTTATAATGGATATAAATGACATTAATGATTAGAATGGATATAGATGACATTAGAACGAATAGAATTGTAATGATATGATTATGAATTATTTTAAAAAAACTAAATTGTTTTAATAAATTTAAATTAGATAAATAATTGTGTTAATAATAATTGTAGTGTCAGGAGTCAGGATATGATAATGATATGGTGATGATATGATATATATGGATGATGAGGAATTTTATGTGGACTTATATTTAAAATTGTATAACGTATTGTTTATCCCACAGTTAAAAAAATTTATCAAAGGATTTTGCACATATAAAAAATAAATTAAATATAATTCTAAGAAATCAAGAAAGAATCATCACTGGCAAGAAATTAAACATAATTGCAAATATGATAGGGTTTAGCTTACCTCTTGCGTATTAGATTGCCGTGAAATCATCAAGGGTAACGCGCTATGAAATCATCAAGGGTAACTGTATTAGATTGCTTTGAAATCTTGCGTATATGATAGGGTTTGTTTTACCTGATATTGTAGATAGAGGGGTGAGTTGCTTGACATTATCAGTCCCGAGAAGTGCCAGCAACATCTTTAAATATATAGACCAACAATATCTTTAAATAAATGTAAATATATAGAATTAGACCTGTAACATCTTTAATGATAACAAGAACTGAAAAAATGTAATGTACAAACAATAAGATTATGTTGAAGAAGATACCTATTTAAAATTGAAATCACTGGTAATGTCCTAGATCTTTGTCTTAAAAAAATTCAACACAAAAAATGGATTAGTAGATAGATGGGTGAGTTTCCTGACATTGTCATTCCCGAGAAGTAACAACTTCCTCGGACGGATGCTAACCCACGTTTTCAAAAAATAAAATGATTGTATTTAACTAAATGTAAATACATAGACCTGTAACATCTTTAATAATAACCAGAGCTGAAAAAAATGAATAGTAACAAAATATAAGATGAATAGTAATTTCAACATTCCTATCTTTTTTTAATGTCAACATTAAGAGGTAATTCAATTATGATATTGCAATATGTGTATATAAGATTATTGAAAACATCAAATATAGAAACAAAAGTCCTAAATTGTGTAAGGATATAATTTTCTATCAACACTAATTCCAGAAAGTATATAGCTTAAATTAGGATTAGGGTTAAAAATAATTCACTGTTCTACCAGATGTAGGGGTATAACGGTGATTTGAAACTGGATAAGGATGTTGTGCAGAGTGTCATAAATTTTCCTTTGAGATTTGGGATCCTAAAATCAGAGGAAATGTTCATCTATTTTAGAACAAGTTTTCTTGATGAATGTGTCATAGGGCTACTGAATGTGTCCTTTGATACTAAGATATCTAATCTATATCTAACACATACTTCACACGTGTTTATTGATCTAGGATATGTGTATTTATCTAACACATATCTAACACATATTAAGGGGGGATGTCAGTGTATTTAAATAACCATACACTATTGTATATAATTAAGGTGCACTTGTAATATTAGTTGTATTTTAGTATTTGGATAATTCACCCATTAGTGTACATTTATCTACATATATTAATAGGGAAGAGTATGAACCAATTTATTGACTTGATTATCTTCATTATTAATAGAAAAGTAAATTTTCCTTACAAGTTAACTACTCTCCAAGCCTAATAATAGCCTCTACATGTTTTTATAAAAGTATGGAGAGCTAGTGTTAGTGATCAATCTTGTGGAAGAGATTTTTTATTACTATGAAGAATTCAAGCCATAACATCTTAATAAAATTGTGGTACTCATGATACTCTCGGTAGATTTGTGTTATGTCTTTACTTTAAGCTTTCATTAATTAATCATGTATACATGCTTGTGGGTGTTTGTTTTATGGTTGTTAACTACGATTTTGGAGAGTAAATTGTACATTAATAATCATCCCAAATATTTCAATTCAAATTTTCAATGATGACATCTTCAAAATGTGACACTTTCTTTTTTCTTGTCAATAGCTTCATCAAACTCGACGTTGTCTTCTGTAGAATGTGACGTGCAACAATAAGACGTCAATAATCACTCCTGACGTGCGTCAATTTAACGTCAATGGTCTTGACTGACGCGCATCACCGGCTTCAATTGACGCGCGTCAAAGGTCTTACTTGACGCGTGACAATAGTCCTAGCTGTCGCGCGTTAATAGGATCCAGTGATGTGCGTCAAAAGGAGCTAGTGACGCGCGTCACTGGCTCCTATTGACGCGCGTCACTGGCTCCTACTGACGCACGTCACTGGCTCCTACTGACACGTGTCACTGGCTCCTATTGACGCGCATCACTGGAACCTATTGACGCGTGACAGCCAGGACTATTATCGCGCGTCACTGGATCCTATTGACACACGTCACTGGTTCCTATGGACGCGCGTCACTGGATCCTATTGACGCGCGACAGCTAGGACTATTGTTGCGCGTCAGGTAAGACCTTTGACGCACGTCAATTGAAGCCATTGACACCCGATTTAGCCTATAAATACTCTTCAACCGGTCATTTTCTCGTTTTCACCTTCCTGCTCTTGAATTTTTGCAGGTCTCATTCGTTGTTAAAGATGCAAGTACAACTATAATGTCAACTTCACATGCTTCCCAACTATAAGTTCAGCAAAAAAATCTAGAGAATCCAATTCAATCGATTTCCAAGATCAACTACAGGAATCCCTTATGCCCTCACATCCATACTGTTAATATGCCCCATTTCGAAACAGATCCGGATATTTTGAATTACCTTCTGTCATCCTACTATTCAGAGGATGGCATTTTTTATGTGACTCTAAATGATGGCCGAATGTTCCAATTCAGTATCGAAGCGAATGACATTCATCGGTTTATGGGCCTTCCGTTCAAAAATTTACCAATTGTTACTACCAAGGCAACACTCGTGGAAGAAGACAAGAAATTTCTTGAATCAACGTTCGGTTTCCATGTTGATTGTAAGTATAATTCGTTTTAGTTCATATTTTTTATTCTGTTTTTTATTCTGATACAATTTGCTGTTATAAATTTATAGTAATTTTCACTGTTTCACATTTGCAGCACATGTCAATAAATCAAGGCGTGGTGTCTAAGATGTAGCATTTCTGAGTACATGTAATTTTTGCAATGCTAGGGTCTAAGATGAGCTTTGTAACTTTGTTTGACCTGATGAGTGTAGTGGAAAAGTGTGTACTTGAAAGTATACTGGTGTGGGCAGAGTTTAAACAAAAAAAAGATCTTAAGAAAAATGATGGAACCAAGAAGGGGAAATTAATTGATGTTCCCAAACTTGATGATGCAAATCAAGCAGGGGGGAAGAATTCTGATCAATGTACTTTAATATTAACGGAGGGTGACTCAGCCAAGGCTCTTGCTGTAAGTGTTTGTACCTTGAATCAGGGAATTGTGAATACTGAATTTGGTAGTATTGTGACATGTTTCGACATCACTTTCCAATTTAATTTTTTGTTATTTTAGTTATCTTTATCCTATCAGGTGGCAGGAATATCTGTTGTTGGTCAAGATTATTATGGCTTGTTTCCTCTCAGAGGTAAGCTGCTCAATCTCATGGAAGCTACCACTCACCAACAAATGGAGAATAAAGATAAAATCCTTGGTCTACAGGAAGATAAAATATATGACAGCATTAAATCTTTAAGATATGGCCATCGGATGATAATGACAGACCAGGTACATGATCTTTGTCTAGCGCTGTTTAGTTTCTGCTTAATTCTGACACATCCTTTCTAGTGAGATCCTTTTTGACTTGTCCTTTGTCTCTTAAAGGACCATGATGGTTCCCACATCAAAGGATTACTGATCAATTTCATACTCCTATTGTCAGAGTAAATGTTCCCCCTGTATTTGGTTGAGTGTATTGAGACTCTTTATGTTTGTTTTTAAGCCTCCAGAGGTTATGTATCTCCATGTCTAATTTTGGCACATGTTGATGTAGGCAACTCACAAAAATGGAAATGTGTTATCTTTTTACACCATTCCTGAGTATGAAGCTTGGAGAGAATCATTGAGTGGATCGATAACAGGCTGGACCATAAAGTACTACAAAGTAATGCTAGTTTGTTTTCTCTTTATATGTTTTTAAGTTCTGGTTTTGTTCACTGGCTGATTAGGTATCACTTGTTGCTTGGACCATACAGGGTTTGGGCACAAGTACTTCTAAAGAGGGCAAGGAGTATTTCATAGATCTGGACAAGCACAAAAAAGATTTTGTGTGGGTTGATGAGAAAGATGGAGATGCAATTGAGCTGGCCTTCAGCAGGAAGAAGATAGAGGCTAGAAAAAATTGGCTGAGACAATTTGAGGTAGTTAGGCCAGGGGAGCAAGGTGAAATGAAATCTGAATTAAAATGATATTCATTTCAACACTAACAAGTTAACAGTTGCCACCTTTTCAATCAGCTTATTCTTCAGTGAGTTTATTCTTCCTCATATCAATCAGCTTATAGAATGGGAGAGAAGGGCTAAGGTTGTTATCAATGAGATTATTAGTCGTTATGAAAATTATTGGCAACGGAATAGTTTATACGCTGCAGCTGATCCAAATTTGCTGTCGCATGGAGATGCGACAAATCAAGAAGAAAGAATTTTAAAAAATCTGGACAGTGCTGGGGAAAGAGGTACAACCACACTGGAAGAAGCCGTTGGGGAAGAGATCAGAGGAGTATAATTGGATAAAGAAAAAGAGGGTTTTGAAAACTAGAAACTTTTATTATTGAGGAAACTTTAAATATTGAATTTGAAAACTTCTATTATTGAGTATGTACTATGGTATTTGAATTTAATTATATGGATTTATATACAATCTTTAATTTTAATTGCATTAGATGGTGATTATCATGAATTATATGTATGTTTCTTGTTTACTTGCATTGTCATGAATTGTATGTGGACGTAGATGATGAATGATGATAATTGATAATTAATGATAGATGATGATGAAAGACGATGAATGACGATAATGATATGATATGTATGGACGATGATCAATTTAATGTGGACGTAGATTTATCATCAAGCACAGTAATTCTTCTTCTCTAGACTTTTGAACTTGTTTTAAGATAATTATTCTCTATACTTGTAACGATATGATCATAATGTCATTAGAATGGATAAAGATGATAAATAAATGGAATGTGTTATAATGGATATAGATGACATTAATGATTAGAATGGATATAGATGACATTAGAACGAATAGAATTGTGTTAATAATAATTGTAGTGTCAGGACTCAGGTTATGATAACGATATGGCGATGATATGATATATATGGATGATGAGGAATTTTATGATATGATATATATAATTCTAAGAAATCAAGAAAGAATCATCACTGGTAAGAAATTAAACATAATTACAAATATGATAGGGTTTAGCTTACCTCTTGCATATTAGATTGCTGTGAAATATTGCGTATATGACAGGGTTTGTTTTACCTGACATTGTAGATAGAGGGGTGAGTTTCCTGACATTGTCAATCCTGAGAAGTGCCAGCAACATCTTTAAATATATAGACCAACAATATCTTTAAATAAATGTAAATATATAGAATTAGACCTGTAACATCTTTAATGATAACAAGAGCTGAAAAAATGTAAAGTAACAAACAATAAGATTATGTTGAAAAAGATACCGATTTAAAATTGAAATCATCACCGGTAATGTGCTAGATCTTTGTCTTAAAAAAATTCAACACAAAAAATGGATTAGTAGGTAGATGGGTGAGTTGCCTGACATTGTCAGTCCTGAGAAGTAACAGCTTCCTCGGACGGATGTCAACCCATGTTTTCAAAAAATAAAAAGATTGTATTTAACTAAATGTAAATACATAGACCTGTTACCCTGTAACATCTTTAATGATAACCAGAGCTGAAAAAAATGAATAATAACAAACAATAAGATTAAGGGGAAAAAGATACCTGCTTAAAGTTGAAATCATCACTGCCACTGGTAATGAGCTAGATCTGTGTTTTAAAAAAACCCAACATGAGAAATGGATTAGTAGATGGGTGAATTGCCTAACATTTTTAGTATATAGACCTATAACATCTTTAATGATAAAGATAAAAGATAGATAAAGAAGATACCTATTTAAAGTTGAAACAATCCATTATCAACAGCTTCATCAAACTCGATGTTGTCTTCTATAGAATGTGACGAAGAGCCAATTACACTCTCAAGGTTGGGAATATTTGTACTTGTAGCTGTATTATTCACACCTCTTCTTTCGCAAAGGGAATTCCAGTGCGCAATTGCTCTGTCGAATGGAAAGCTTTCGATGGAGTATCGAGAAACATAACACCTCATACAACTTTCCAGATTTTTATCCAACCTGTTTCTCAGTTTTGATTTTATAAATGATAATGCACTGAAAACCCTTTCATCCCCCATAGACCCCAAAATCATTGTTTGGCATAACTCATATAATCTGAAATATTCACTGATATCTTCTTGTAAGATAGAACTTTGATAGATTCCTCACCACAGCCTTGTAATAGCACCACTTTCAGAAGGTTGATCTAAATTCTTATATTGGTTCCTCATTGTTGTTGCAAAATTTGTTGACTGAAACTTTAATAAATTGGCATTAAGTATACCTTTGATTTCCATACCCTTGAGCTCTGACGTATTTGTAAATTGTTCCATTATTGTACCCATTGATTTATGGAAATGCTTTCTGACGAAGTCTGCACGACCACCTTCAGTATTCCAAAACTTAGGATTCATCACACCCATGGCTTCCAGAATTTTATCTTTACAGAAACGTTCCCTAACTTCTGATGACAAGGTTTCTGAAAAATTTTAAATCTTTATTCTTGTTTCAACTACAACAGACTCAAACAAATTACGTGTTACGAGAACATCTTCTCATTCCGATCCTGTAATATCTTGACGTTTTTGCAAAATGTGCATTGGTATTTCCCTCCCATTAACAGTGATGCAGAGGTGATCATGGATATTAAATCTCAAAAAGGTGTTAGGATTTTTAAGATCTAATAAATCTTTCCAATTTTCAAAAATAGGTGCATCAAAACTATCATGGGAACAATACAATATATCAAGACTTTGACATACCATTTTTCTCATCCGTATAAAATCCACAATATAGATTAATCTGCCCTGTGCATGCTTCATCAGTGTATTGATCTCCTTTAACATTGGAAGAATACCAACCAATGTAAGCAATGTCTCCAAATCAGTTAAACGGAACAACAAGTCCCTTGCCCTATCAACTTCATGACGGTATTTGTGCATGAAACCAACCAATGAAGGATACTCCTCACAAACTCTGCATGCAGGTTCATACAAAGAGATCCATCTAGTCTCCACATCCTTCAGAAGTTTTTTGCCATCTATAATTCCAATTGCAAATTTTTGGAACTCGAGAAAATACTTTGGGTTGCTTGACATATAGGCATGAAGTTCTCTTATAAGGTCTTCTAATTTAGCAACATTTTCGTGGTTGCTTACCATTTTATACGCTAAATTCATTCTGTGAGCCATACAGTGAATTGGTAGCATATATGGGGCCATTGTTGTTTGTAATCTAACACAGAGCCCTGTTCGGTGACCCTGCATGACAGATGCACCATCTGCTCCAACGCATACCAACTTCGTAGCAATTTCATAATCAGCCATTCCAGCAACATCTTTCAAATGAGAAACAACTATTTTATATAGGTTTTTGGCATTGCAGTTTTCAACCATTTTCATAACACCCAACAGATGAGGTGTCCTTATATGATTTTCTAAAGTATAGATGTGGATACATACCCATGCGGTATTGTTGACTGCTGTCACTTCATCAATTGAAAGAGAGATAAAGTTTGCTTTTTTTACATTCTCTTTCAAATCTTCCTTCTCTATCATCGAGAGGCATTTTGCCATTTCACATCCACTACTTTCAGACCAATGAGACTGAGGTACATTCAGCATTCCGTTAAATTGATACAAAAATTTGAAATCGAGGAAATCCGAAATCGCTCTTCCTTTTTTTAGTATTTGAAAAAGAGTAGAGAATTGTATGAATTTTGCATGTAGATTTGTTTCTTTCATCTTACCAATATGCGATGTGATCATTCCTCCCTTTTCCAACAAACGTCTATGTTTTTTCTGCTCTACCTCATATTCTGCTGCATATCTAACATGTATGCATTCTTTTTCATTTTTCCACCTATGTGTTTTGATTTTCTGGCCATCCGCCCCTGTTACAGTTAAATATTGTTTTCCACAATGTTTTTCTATAGTGTCCAGCTTCAGTTGCATTTTTTGTTGCTTTCCCAATTTCCACGTACATATTGTACATGTACATTCAGATGGGATTTCTTCAGAATTAGATGATTGTACAGGTTCAATAAACGGAAATTTAGCTGCCCAATCAAACTTGTATGTCCTGCCAATGGTCCACATATTCTTGTTCATTTTCAATGCTTTACTTTTTTGAGTAGAATTTTGAGCAATATCACAATCACCTGGTTTCCTCTTTCTTGGACCGGAGTTTGATTTTGATTTCTGTCTTCCATTTTGCTCAGTGTTTGTATCTGTGATATCTAGCTGCACTTCTGGTTGCACCCCAACAGGAACAATATCTTTAAGATCTGGCATATTATCGTAGGTTTCATTTGTTTGACTTTGATACTGTGCAGAATGCATGTCCACCTCAATAATACCTTCCACACAGTCAATAATCTGATTCTTTTTGGTGGCATCTATATGATTGGTATTTACAATATCTATATCCGCAGAGTTTCCAAAATACTTGAAGAGTGATTTCTGAGATTTCTTACTTACTTTTAGGTTATTCGTATTCTTTGAGCTGACACCTTTCATTATTCTGAAAAGAGTCCTGTGTCAGCAAAAGAACCAAGTAGCGACACTGCCCAAGTCACGCGTCAAACTTCCTCTGTCGCGCATCAACACTTCCTTTGTCGCGCGTCAACACTTCCTCTGTCGCGCGTCAACATGTCTATGCGTGTCAACACTTTCACTATCACGCGTCAACACTTCCTCTGTCGCGCGCCAACACTTCCTCTGTCGCACGTCAGTACAGCTGTTGTCATGCGTCAACAATGCCTTTGTCGCGCGTCAACAATCACAGGCTAACAGTAATCTAAATCTCTGGTGCTTAAGGGTATGTGAGTTCAAATTTCACAGTATTGGTAATTTGTTAAGCTACTTGAGGTATACTACCCGGTGAATCAGCTAGGTTTTTATAGGAGATGTTTTCAAATGAAGGCGAAGCCGACCCCCCAAAAAAAATATACTATATATTTTAGGCGAACAGGACACCGACCCACTCCGAATAATTCACCTTTTCAAATTTTCCTAAAATGAAATTTTCGCCATATTACGAATATTCACCGCTAAAATTATCCCTGATATGAAGATGATGAGATAAGTCGTGAAGATCAGAAGGAGAATATGAAAAATGTAAATAAGAAGGTAAATTTTAGGTATAACCCTATCATACATCCTAATTCCATGAGATATGCAAATTATTTCAATGGTTACTGTTATACATGCAATCGGTTTGGTCATAGGGCAAGAGAATGTAAAAGGCCTTTCAAGAATGAATAGTCATGGGACTATGGAAGGAGGTATAATTCACATCACTTAAGAGGTAACGAGTGGTATTTTTTGTTATGAATTTCATAATATTGTTCATATTGCAATATTTTGTCATTGTGAATAACCAAGACAAAACATTTGGTACCAAGATTCTCGAGTTCAAGAAAGAAGACAAAGCAAATATGTGCACACCATGAAGTATAATCATGTGGATGAAGTGAAAGAGGAACAAAAGACATTCAAGCACCATCAAGAAGATAGAACTTGTAGATAATAAGAAGAAGGAACCAAAGATAGTCAAGTTGAGTTATGATGAGTCTACAAGACAAGGTGGGCTATTTTTTAAGATAGAGCATAAGCTTGATATGGAAGAGTTCTAAGAATGTTTTTTATCTGCTTAGATTGTTGATCAAAAGGATGATGAAGAATCCAATTCAAAGATACAAATAAATCCCAAGAGGATCCTAAAGAGATACTTCAACCTCACGAGTGTAATTTGATTGAAAAATACATGGATATCTAGGAATCATATGAGATCATGTTGTTTTACGTTCCCTATGAAACAAGGGTGTCTTCATTAGGCTTCATGAAGACATTCATCAGTTAGTAGTAGCATGGATGTGTTGTTGTTGATATGTTTTGGTCTAAGGGAGATCTTGGAATATATGAAACCTAATTGGATTTCAGTAAAATCAATTCGTATCTTTTATCAAGAAGGTGAGTAATTTTGTATACGGAACTTGGTATTGTGTAATGTGGTGATACTAAGTTATTCTTATACATGCAGGGTTTTTATGAAGACGTGAGGTAGCTATGAGAAGGAGAGTGAAGATGGGTTAAAAAAATTATGATGACTTGATCAAACCAGTCACATTCATGGTAGTATGCTACAAGGTAATGGTCATCAAGAAGAGCTTGTTATCCTTTGTATGGATTTAGAGGTAAGTATGGACATAAGGGGAGATAATTAGATGGCTCACTAGCTTGATGAGAAGGTATGGTGTACCAAAGAGATAAGAAAAGGCATAAAAATAGGTTGACGGATGATGAAATATCTAGGAGTGATATATATGTATGAAATTTGGTTAGTGTTTCCAAGTGGTGAGCTCAAGTTGTGATATGAAAAGAAGGAGAATCAAGATATTATAGGTATGATTGTGTGCTAGTTCTGGGAGAATGATATCCTAGTGATCAGAATGAAAAAAATCAGGGTGTTGTTTTCATCTAGTGTCTAAGGTGGAGCATCATCTTAGGGGAAGATTTGTATCAATATGGTGAAGTTTCAACACAATGATCAAGTTAGTCATAAGAATCATGGTACATTTTAAGTGTGCCAAAAGTTGTCTACATAGTAGATATGAGCCTAAGGTGAGTTTTTATCAACAATTGGTATCAATATTTTATTATGGATCAAATGGAAGTTTGGTTGTATATTTTGTTTTTAGATTTTCTACTAAAGTAGTGTTTTTCAGAATTTATGGTACCCGTTGTCATTAATGTCAAAGGGGGAGAAGGTTTAGAAAGGAGGAGACATAGCTTGAGAATTTTTCTTGGAGTGGTTGCCATAGTGGTTCTATGGAGTGGTTGTTATCAATGACAAAGGGGGATATTGTTGAATGTTGTCATTGATGTTAAAAGAGCTAGTAATTGTAGCATATCATGTTGGTCATTGATGTCAAGTCAAAGGTATGTGTTTTGTTTATGTTGTCATTGATATCAAAGTTTAGGAAGTGTTTTGTTGATGTAAAAAGATGATATAGGAGATTTTTGAGTGTTTTTAAGAGAGTGTTGATGTCATGGTAAGATTCATGGTTGATGTCAAAGGTTTTTAAGGTCATCTTGATTATAGAGAGAAAGAGAGACATAATTTGAAAGAAAAATGAAGGTTTTCATTGTCAGTACAGGTTATTTTTGAAGAATCCTAGTTGGGTCAAGAACATTAGAAGCCTAGTCATAACATGAAGAGTTCTTGTGAGAAGAATTGTGCATGGTTGCTTGGAGTGTTGGAGTGTAAATAGGTATGAAATGTTTTACATCATTTTTTGAGCAGGTGTATATGGTTTAGAGACTATGAGTAGAGGTGTGAAGGTTTGTTTTAAGGCCTAGTAATGCAAGAATACCAAGGAGAAAAGAGCATGGTGAAGAAAACATGGGATAATGAGTTATGGAGATCATTTTTATAGAGTGATAATGTAAATGTGAGAATGGAAAAAGTGTTAGCATGTTGTTTGGGTATTTGTATGCATTTTTAGGTCAAGGTTTGAAGGATTTTTCTAGATAATGGATTTCTAAGCCTTACAAAGCTCTTAGAATGGAGATTTCTATCTTGAGAAGAACATTTTTGTTGTTCATAGGCATGTGTAAACTTTGCATGTGAATTTTATCTCTTCAGAAAAAATAGGGAAGGGTTCTAGATAAGAACTCTTCATTTGTTTGGGGTTTAAGGCCTAGACCTTTATAATACATTTTCTAACACCAAAACTACTTATAAACCCTAACATGAATTCAATAGGGGAGATAGATGGCTAAAATAGGATCCTTGTGTCAATGAATTGTCAAGAGTAACCACATTTTGAATGATTAGAAACATGTACTGGACTTTATCTCAAGTATCTTTAGGTGATCATTGGTTTGTTAGATGAATGTGTGGAGCCTACAGAAAAAGACTTGTTTATTAAGAATATTGTTCCGATAGAAGTCAAATTTTCATTAAAAATGATTTTCAAGGTTTACTGGTTGATGTCCATTTTAGGACTTCATAATTTCAAGATATCTATGATGAATTTATAGATAAGCATTTTTTCCTTCAATGGTCATGATGAGTCAATTTTTCAAGGATTGGTTTTATATTGCTTTGCCAGTGTGTTCTTAAGAAGCTTTTGTGGTGCAAATGCATGTTGCGTAACTTTTCGAGCATGGAGAAGGTTTGAAGAGGTATTTGAAAATGTTCTTGAAGAGGTTTTCAGTTTTGGAGATGATCATGTAAGTCCAAGAAATCATGTCATGTGTAGGAGACCTTATGAAGTAGGTCTTTATGAGGCATAAATATGAAGTATAGCCTAATGGATTTATTGCACTCATAAAAAAACTTATGTTTTGAGTTAGTCAAGTTTACAAGGTGCTATTTGAACTATTTTGGTCGATGTAAGTGATATTATGTGCATTTGGCCCCCTAGTTGGTTTGTGATCAAGATTCATGTATATATACAATGCATATTAGACCTATTTAGGCTTGTGAAAAAGAGTGGAGGTAATAAGCCAGCCATAAGGACTAGAGAGATTTGTATGAGGTTTTAGATACCATGAAGAATGTATGTACATTTAATATCTAATGGAGGTCAGATTTTTTATGTCTATGTGAAGGTGAATAAGAAGGATGAGTGAGTATGCATACCATGGGAGTTTGAGGTGTGATCAAGAGAAGAAGAGATAAGAGAGTGTCATCATTTATTGATTAGCAACATAGGAAAGGTGATAAACATTCAAAGGTGGTTGATTTGATGTTTACTATTCCTTACAAGTTGGTTTTTGCTAAAACCCGAAGGAGTTGGTGCTTCCTTACAATTTGGTGATTGTTAAAACCTTAGGGAGTTGTAGCTTCCTTATAATTAGGTGCTTGCTAAATTCAAGTTCGTGTTTGATAAATTAGGGTTTGGCTCTCCTTATGGTTTTGGTGCTTCACTAAATCTTGATTTTTTTAATATAGAGATCGGTGGGTTTTCTTCCCTTTAGGGGTTTCCCACATACATACTTGTGTTATCTCTTGCATTGTGTTTATGTGAATGTTTGTTTCATGCATAATAAGCTCACTGTGGTTAATGTGTGTTGAATGATTTATTTGATGATTCATGCAAGTTAATATACCTAAAAGGAAAGTTTTTAAGGACACCAATTCACCCTAGAGGCTTAATAAGTTATTCCAAAGCCAATTGCAGGCCCTACCCTAGTTTCATATGAAGGTTCCACTTTAGATGATGAGGAAATATAAGAAGATACAATGGATCAGATTACAACACAAATTATTGAAGAATTGGAATAAGATCAAGTAGAACTAGACCAGGACACCACTGCAAGTACACCTATACAGGAAACAAAATGAGATTGGATTGAACATGCTATAATTGCACAAAGGGATAAACCATATTGGGTTGCAAAAGAGGAACCTCTAATTAAAATAGAATTCAATCCAAAGATAGGGACTCTAATAAGAGTAACAAGGAAGAGAATTTTTACTCAACAGGCCCTTATACGGCATGAAACTTCATAGGACCTCTTGTCTCTTACTAAGAAAATAAAATCCAAGGATTCTCAAGTTTTTGAGTAACGAGAGGAACTAGTTTCCTTTATCCATGCCTCGATAGAGATTGTAGTAGATATGGTTATAGGGATGTAAGCCAAGAATAAGGAACTAGAAACACAAGGCAAGGCCACAATCCCTAAGGGAAATTCTAGTGATGTACAAGAGGCCTTACTCACCCTATATGATGTGATCAAGGAAAGCATTAAAATTAAAAATAAAGGACATGACTTCTTAAGGAAAACTAATATGGTCATTGACAGAATGAATTTCATGCAGAAAATGTTAAAGGTCATAGGCCAAGACATGAAAGAAGGGATTTGTAAGGATCCACAATAGTCATGACTGAGGATATTGGCATATGCCTAATGTATGCCAATTATACCAAGAGATCATTAAAATAATGGGAAGATAAGATGGGTAGGCTTCCCCCATAGTTGGATGATGTTATCTTGAGGGGAAGTCAAATATATTATGAGGCCACTATCACAGGGATCTTCAAAGAGGACCAAGATATGGTAATTATGGGAGTGTTTACAAATCTTCTCAATCAATTCATGACTTGTTTTCATAAGAAAATTATACAAGCCAATGAAGCAAAAGCAGAAAAGGTTATTGAGATTGTCTTTCAAACCAAAGAAAAGATCTAAAAATAGATACCCTAAAGGAAATTACTGGGAAAATCATTTCCTCTCAAAGGGCTCTATTGGACAAGGCTCTTAGGCTCTTTAGGAAACCAAAAATAGACCTCCTCAAGCTCAATAATGACTTTAAAACCTACATATAATCCTTGGTCGCATCTGGAAAGGGACCCACACCTATAGATCTAGTATAGGAAGGACCTATTGTAAAGCAATAGCATGATTAGTTTCCCAGGAATATTATGTATTCTAGTGGCATGCTTGGCCATGTTCTCATTGTAATCATCTTAAAAGAAATCAATTAGGATGTTTTTTCTAAGGCCCATTATTTTATAATATTCCCTTGATATTTCTCAGTCATTGTTTGAATAGGGAAGTGAAATGAGGGCCTCTTTTGTATAAATATTTATGCTCCCATGTAACAAATGGAGGTGAATTCTCGATAAATGAATGTGAGCTAGTCTAATAATTCAAACAAGTTGAAACTATTTGTTCACATCTCCATTCTCTGTGTCTTCTTTGATAAAATGAGATTGATGTTATGGTATTTATGCTTTTATTTTTCATCATTAAATTTTTCTTATGAAATTTTAATAGAAATGTAGCATTGTTTTTAGGTTTATATGTCACAGTAGATGTGCATTGAGTAATTTGGGTGGTTTTCTCAATTTATAGATAGTATGTTACAATCACAATTTCAAGGTCTAATGAGTTTATGCATCAGTAACGTATCAATTTATGTGCATTTCAAATTGGGTGTTCCTAGTTATTGTAAAGCATAGGTTACTCACATTGATTAAGATCGATCTCATCAAATTTGGTTCATGCAAGATTCCTTTTCTTATTGGCTTATCTTTTTTGTTTTTCTTTTGAGTAATACCATTCAATTAGATTAGACTTAGGAATTCTTGAAAGGAAAATTTAGTGAAGAAGGTGCAAGGAGTGGCAATAGAAGGATTCTCAAAATCCATAAATTAACTCCTTATTGATATTATAATATCAATACCTTGCTACTCGTGCATTGAGTCATACCTTGACTATAAAATGATGAGGATAATAATAACTTGTCACTTCCCTCTTTTGGGTGTGTAATCAATACACATTAACAATACCTCAATTTGATATTTTCACCAATACAATGCATATTCACAACTAATATTGGACACATGTCCCCTTACATCAACATACCAATAATAACATTTATTTTATGAGGCCTTGCATACTTTAGGACTCACACCACTTGATACCACACCTATTCTTACTCCTACCATGAATTTTTAAGGATATGGTATGCTCAAGATAGCTTATGGATTACATGTTATTTCAACAAAATTTTAGGTTGATATTAATCCTCAACACACACCATTAGCTTAAGTTGGTATATATTGGTTATGACATATTTGGTTCACTCAATGACCATAATACTAGATTCACCTTCCCTCTCATCACATTCACAGTAAATCTCTTTGATCATCAACCCAACATGACACATTGGACTCATGTTATGCAAATACAAGGTCCTCCTTACACTAATGAAGAATAAACTATGACACTCCATCACTTTCATGAGATAGGATTGTTCCTTGATTTCCACTTTCAAAAACTAACAAACATATTTGATCTTGAACCCATTGGATTTCAACCTTCCATGGATGATCTCCTCAATGAAATTTGGTATCCCTTGTGTAATCCCTTCCTATACATAGTTATGTACTGAAAATTCCCAAAACATTTATATAATCACAAATAGAAAAAAACATTCAAATATATGCAAAAACAAAAAACTGAGGACTTGTTTATTTAGTATACATTGTTTTTTATTAGATAAGGTAAAAATAGGGATCGGCTCCTAGTGGCCATAAAAAAAAAGAGGAACAGAAACCCATGAAAAAGAAAGAAATGGAAAATTCCAAGAAAGGAGTTAAACATGCTTAACTCTTACATTGAAGATCGGGACTTTGAACCAAAGAGAGAAAAAATAGAGAGAGAGAGAGAGAAACCAGCTCCAAAACTGTAAAACAGTAAAAGTTCACCAAAAATCTTCCAACAGTATAGAAAGCACTAACTAATTTTTAGGAGATCCTTCACTACAACCATCATGATTATCTTAGATCTTGGTTCCCTCAGCTCCCTTGACATTAATATCTTCCTCCAACTCATCCTCGGAGTTGTTGATGCACAAGTTAAATTTCCTTATTTTAGTGCCCTCCTCTATCTCTTCCAACCTATCACTTAGCTTTTTGACCTGGTACTCTAGGTCTAGAAACTTCTGCTTGGACTTCACTTGAGCAGAGACAATTTTCTTCGAAGCATTTATGACATCCAACATAGTTTCCCTTTGACAGACATTGGTTTCCTCCATCACCTGAAGCACACCCTCTAAGTATTGAACCTTTCTACTCAAATCCTTGAAACCATTTAGATTACCATCCCAATTCCTTTTTCTTGAGGCGTTCGCTTCCCCATGTTTTTGTGCAAATGTATAACAGGTAAATTGACAATTTCCAAGCATGACAACGATACCCCAGTGTTAATTTTTTCAAGTCCCATCATTCCAAGACACCCTCGGGTCTATCCAATCAGTCCAAATGACCTCTTGAATAATGTAATCTCATCCCCCTAGGTGATTTAGGTAAGTCTATTCATCACCCCTAGGTGATTTTAGGGAGTTCTGAAAAGATACTATCTTCTGGCAGTATTGGGAAGGGTTATCGCTAGCCTTCCCAGGACTGGATTCAACTCCCTGGAGTGGAAAGAAAGGAAAAATTCAACATGGAGGTGAATGGAAGACCTTGAAACATCATGGAAATGATTTTGAAGGTCTGGGGAATTTCTACAAGACTTGGAGCAGTCTGAGTAAAAAACAGGGTTCACAAGCCTAGGCGGTACACAGGCCTAAAACAATTGTTGGGCTTCAGAAGAAGATTCTGGGAGCTTTGGATGGAGTTAGGAGAAAAATAAAATATATCCAGAAAGAGGATTCCAAGGACCTACATTATGGTGAAATAATATTTTTCACAACACTTTGGCGCATCAGGTCTACAGGTAGTTTTTCTCAGGAACAAGTGGAGTACAAAATCAAAAATCCAATTTTTCAGGGATCAAATGGAATAATCAAGACATGATACCCCCACCATTGGATTAATAAGGCCATTTATAGTCAGGATCATATAAAAAATTTCCAAAAAAGTCCATCAGGAGCTCAAGTTATCACTGTTACAAGTTCAAGACTTAGCCAAATTTTTGGGAGGACACGTGTCAGCACCAGGAGCCTGGCGGGATTTTGTGTCCCTCACGTCCCCCAAGGTCAGGGACATCAAGGTTGGAAAAGTGTTCCCAGCCCCCTTGAATCCCTCTCATCCCTCATATGACCTCTTGGACCCTCATGTGACCTCCAGACTTGACAGTTCAGCCCCCAAGTGCATTTTTGGAGCATTCATTCCCTACCGTTGGATCGGGCGCCACGTGTCAGCTCCAGGACCACAGTGGAAATTGATGTCCCTTATGCACCTAAGGTGGGGGACATTATACCTTGAAAAATGTTCCCATCCCCTATGGGGAGTCATTTGGACACCCACGTGACCGAGTTTCAGCCCCCAGGTGCATTTTTGGAGCATCCATTCCCTGTCCTTGAATTGGGTGCCACATGTCACCTCCAGGACCACCGTGGAAACTGATGTCCCTTATGTACCTGAGGTGGGGGACATCAGACATTTAAAAATGTGCCCATCCCCTAGGGGAGTCATTTGGACACCCACGTGACTGACTTTCAGCCCCCATGTGCATTTTTCAAGCAAATCCCCTATCGTCGGATCGAGGACACATGGCATCACCTTGACCACCATGGAAATTGATGTCCCTCATGTCCATGAGGTTAAGGGACATCAAGGACATAAAAATGCACCCAACCCTCCATGTGTATGTTTTTTTTAAAGTTTAAATCCGGCACTTAGTCATTTTCTTCCTCTCATTTCTCCTTCACAGCTTCATACCTTGTCATGGCTCCTTGCATGATTGTCCAGACACCCGGTCCACCATTGTTGCTCCAAACCAGCTCCACCATGGCCACATAAACTCTCCACACCATGAATACATAGAAATATGCTGGTCTCAGAGAAAAATGGAGTGAAATGATGAAGAACGGGGAGAAAATGAAGGTTTTTTGCCAGATAACCATGAAGTCACTCGATCAAAAAATCTTCATATCTCACAAGATACAAGTCGGATCGTGATGCCATATTTTGAAAAATTCCTCATTTTTCAAGGTGATCAAGATGCAACAAACAAGAGGTCAAATGGTTCCCAGAATCATTTTCTCCAACAAAACCCTCTCTTCGTGCACCAGCTCACATTCGTTGGATTTCCCATCATTCCGGCAATGGAAACAAGCTAAAAACTTGCACACGAGCTCCAAATGAAAAACCTATCGCAATGGAGTTGTTTTCATTGCAAATGGAGACAAAAACCAGACCTGAAAATTTTGAGCTCCATTAATGGCCACCATGGCAGCTCCGTGCCCGAAGCCACTACCAGGTCAAAATTTCAAAATTTATTTCTAGGCTTTCTAGTGGGAAAAACTATGTGAAATTCGAAGGGTGTGATTGTAATGAAAAGAAGAGTCCAAAAAAGTATGTTCCATCACAAATCGAGCACTGGAAACACCCTTTCTAAAAATAGTAAGTTTTCCTATACAAACTTGCTATGTTTGGAAAGTCATCATCAAAAGCAGCTGAGACAAAGGCAACATGCATTGAAGATTACGAAGATCTCCAATGAGTGTTCAGAGCAAAAAACAGTGAAATGACCACTTCCTAAAAATAGTAAGTTCCCTATATGGGTGTTTACCAAAAATAGTAAGTTACCCCAAGAATGGCAAAGAAAAGGCAACGTAGGATTGGATTATTTTCATCACATCAAGATGATCAAGAAGAATCTAAGATCCCCTTACATAGTAAATCTCCCTATATGGTTGCTACCAAAAATAGTAAGCCACACTCAAAGAACAGTTTTGGCACAATGGGACATTCAGAACTTCATCTGCATCAGAGATTTCCATGAACGGGGACCAACGGAATTCATCGGGTGACATATCCTCTTCTTCTTCTCTCTCTCTTTCTCTCTCCTCTTCCCCCAACTTTCTCTCACTTTCAAAATGTTCTAATTCTTCGTTGGGGTTTGCACTTTTTGATATGCCTTTAAGTCACTTAAAAGTGACTTTAGAAACATAATGTAAATTAAGTCGCCTTGCTATTATAAAAGGGACTTAAATATTTAAAGTGGAATATGAATAGTCTTAAGTCATATTAAGGCATATGGAGGGTCATGAGGTAGATGAAGAGTCACCTCTCATTCTATAAATTGTAACGCCATTCCCATTGCAAAGGGTTGGTGATTGATCTTGTAAACTCAAGAGTATATTGTACCTTGAGAGAACAAAGGAGATAGCCATTTTCTTCTATTCTCCTCCCCTTCTCAATTTCTTCCATTTCTCCATTATGTACAACTTTTGTTTAAGCAATCAATACAAGAAGAAGGATTTTCTAGCTTTCTTTGACTAAGGGGTTTTATGATACTTTGTGTTCATCAAATTCTATTTGGTCTTGTTGCTATTTGCAGGGTTGTTTCTTCTCATGAATGCATGTGTTGAAGTTTCTAACTAGTGTGTGCAGGAATCTGATTTTCTACCTGCAGCATTAGTTCTCCTACCTCTTTTCTCACTCCCCTTTCCTGCTCTATCAGACGAAGACTTCCCTAGCAAGAGATTGCTAGCTTTTCCGCAGGGTCAGTGGAGTGCCCCTGTTGGATCCCTGGTCGAAAGACCACCACAGAAATCCACCTTTTCATGCACATGCACATACGGCAGCTACACCGGTTAAGTAGAGGGACTTAGATTCCCAGAGCATTGGCAAGAAATCCACAAGTTTTCCACCCAAAAAATTTTGATGCCAACAGTTTTTGGCACCCACCGTGGGGCAGATTTAGCAGCATCTGCACCCAAAATACAACCGCAAGGTCTCAAAATACAAAAAAAAAATCAAATATTGAAAAAATAAAAGAAAAGAGTTCATGAAAGTCTATTGCTAAAAGATACACTACTGATTTCTGCACATGTCTTTTCACATTATTCCTTTCTGTTCCGAAGAATTTCAAAAGTTGGCTGAAGGAAGACACACCAGGTTGATCAGGTCGAGAGGTGTTGATGATTTCAATTTTGAGGCTTCACAAAATCAGCAAGAATGAATTAGAGATAATCCATACTTCTTCTCTCAAGCCTCCTCTCCATCTGGATCTTCACAAAGTTCACCAGGAAATCCTATCAAAACTCCTGTGGATACTCCACCTTCAAATTCTCCCATTTTTCAACCACCATTGAGCATTGAGCTCCTAGAAGAAGAAGAATTTGAAGAAGAATTCATAGAAGCAAGAGCAAAAGCAAAAAAAACAATGGAAGAAGAAGAAATACCTCAACCCATTGTTCCATGGGGAAGGAATACATGCCCGCTTGCTCTTGAACCTCCTCTTCACGATCTACCAATGGGTTCCCGCAAGAACTTTCCAAAGTTCAAAGGTGACAACACACAACATCCTGAAGAACACATTGCTGCTTTCACGACATCATGTGGAATTCTTGGTGTCCAGCATGAAGATGTTGTTGTAAGATTGTTCGTGGAGTCCCTCCAAGAAAAAGTAGTAGAATGGTTCTACCTCCTACCTTCCCGATCCATCACTAGTTGGGATGACATCAAGGCTTCCTTCGAGGAAAGATTTAAATCAACTGAAGATTGTCAAGACCTCTTGGTGCAGTTGGCTCAAATGAGGAAAGGAGAAAGTGAAATGATGAGAGACTTTGTGGCTCGTTTTGAACGGTTGCTTCGTAAGGATACCGGAAGAAGATTCACCCTCTCAGAACAATATCAAAAGATTCTTCATAAATGCTCAATCACCGGAGGTAGGATTTCTCCTATGAAGAGTTCAACCAAGGAACATTGTAGAAGCACAAAGGAGGGCCATTGAATTGGATGATGATCTCATCCTCTCTGGAAAGATCAAGAATCCATCAAAGGGCAAGGCCCAACATCTTGGAGATGAGAGAACCAATCCATCGCTGCAAAATTTGACGAATGAAATGGCCTCTTTGAAGAGGGAATTATTTGAACGAGTTTCTTCTCAAAGAAGCAACAAAAATCAGATTGTGGGAGCACCCCAAAGGCTTGCCTTGGAGGCCCCACCCATGAACATAAATTGTAGATTTCAAGAAGATGAAGAAGATCTTGAACAAGAAAGTGAAGGTGGTGGTTTCCTAGAAAGTGATGAGTTTGAGAATGATGCACAAATCAGATTTTGTGAGTATTCTTGAGGTTATGAAGAAGATGAAGAAGATGCACCTAGTTTCTCATGCGCTGTATTCACTCGTTCTCAGTCCAAGAAAAGAGCATCTCCCTCCACTGATGTAAAAGAAAATAAGGTTGATGATCCTCCTATGGTGACTTTGAAAAATAAAATAATCAGTCGAGGATCCCCACTTCCATCTTCCATGAAGTCTACATTGTTGGATCCTGATCCCGTAGCAAGTAAGAAGACTCCCAAAATCCCAAGTAAGTCTTCTAATGTCTCTTCCATTTCTAAACCCAAATCTGCTCCTACAAAATCTAATTCCTTGAAATCTCCTAGTGTACCTTTTAAAATACCCTCCATTCCTCAAACATCAAATCCTGCTCCCAAGCCTATCTAGACCCCAAAATCAGTCCCTTCATTCCCCTTGTCCGCATCTGCTCCCTTTGACTTCATAGAATATGTAAACAAGGCCAAAGTGTAGATTACTGAAACTGAATATCTACGGACTCATCCTGAACAATTTGAGAGGTTCGTCTGATACATCAGGAGTGGTAGTCTAACACCCAATGTTGTAACTTCTAGTTCCAAAGGCATGCTACCAAACTCACCTACACCTCCCTCACAGAACATGATTTCTCTGAGTGCATTGAAGACTGATAAAGTTTGAACCTTTCTATGTCTCCCTTCTTGTTGGAGAATATGTACTGAATAATTGCATAATAGATTCTGGTGCCTCAGACAACGTGATGCCTTTGAAGGTCACCAAGGCTCTTAAACTTACAATGACTCCACCTAGTGGCTCTTGTTACTCTTTGGAGTCAAAAAAGGTCCCACTTGTAGGGAAGGTCAAAGATGCACAAGTGTCTCTCGCCAAATTTCCGGACAAGAAAATTTCAGCGATGATTTTGGTAGCCGATGTCCCAGCCTCATTCGGAATGTTGTTGAGTAGAAGTTTTTCTGAGACTTGGGAGGGAAAATTCAGATGAATTGGTCATCCGCAACCATACCGGTGAAGGGAGACATGGAGAAATTGCTTCCCGAGAAGAAAATGAGGTACACGGTATGAAATTTTGGAAGCCTGGAAGCTAAAATCTTGTATCAAGGTAGCAGGCAGATGAATCACTTTGTGGCAACCAAGGAGGAAGAGGATATCCCCATCTTGATAGGCCCAGACATGCCTTCCCAGAGAGATTTGGATTTTGAAGAAGCATTGAGGAGATTTGAGTTACAAGAGGACAACCCCGAATCACCAAATGATGCAGACCACGAGGAAGAGGAGATGATTCTTGATGATTTTCAAGAAGAAAAATAAGTTTATATGATTTTACAAGATGAGGAGTTATTCTCATTCCCATTTGGGGATGAGGATAATCTCAGTCAGGCCATCTATGGAGAGACAAAATCAGCTTGTGATGGGCCCGTGAAAGGTTTGAAAGAAATGTTTGTACAAGAAATGCTTAGAGTCGTAGAAGAAACTGAAGATCCTGAGCTCAACCTCGAGCTCCTGATGTAAGCCAAAAATTTGCAAGAAAAGCGTGAAGCTGATGTGAAGGTTGGCCATATTGAGATAAGGCAAGATGAAATATATGATGCCGCTCTTGAGCTAATGATTGATGGATGCAATACTGAAATGGAGATATTTTCTTTCCCATTTGAAGATGAAGACTCTTTCCATGATGAAGAAATTGAAGAAAGGTGTTTCAAGACCTCTAAAGATGAAGCTCTTTTCGATGAAGGATTGGTAGAGTGCAGTGATTCTCGAGATGATGAGGTAATCCCTCTAGATAGTTGCCTTGAGCTGCAAAATAAAGATTCTTCAAAGGCATATCAAGATGAGCTGCAGGAAACGATGAAGCATAACTCTGTGCAAGAAATATTGGATGCAGTAGAAGTTGTGGAAGACCCCGAGTTGATTATCGATCTCTTCACTCATGCCATGAACATACGGGACAAGTATGAGTTTTCCTCCAATCCTTCCTTTAGTACTCAAATGCCTCACCGTGGAGTAGAGATAAAGGATGAATCAAATGTTTCTCATGGAGAAGATGCCAATGAGCATAGGTCTGGGAAAGAAAAGAATCAAGAATGTTAAATTATTTTGAACAAAAAGCAGCCCTGGGGCAGCAATGAGATGATCGATGGAGAATTAGCTATATGGATAAACATGGAAGGCAACTGGCACTATGAGACCGTCTTCAAAGAACACGAAGGCAATGGAATTTCCAAACAAGGACTAGAGCATCAAAAAGCTCACATGGACTCACTCCTACAAAGTAAAAGGACAATCATGGAAGCACCTGGCTTCTATAAACAATTAAGGAAAGGAGGCTACTTTCTGGAACCCGTCAACGGCTTCGCAGAACATCATCATTCGGTGTTTCCTCTTTAGGGGTAACTTTTGAGAAATGAAAAGTACTTCAGTGAAAGTGGGTTGTCACCAACCTTGTACCATAGGTGATTGATAGGTGTGTTTCCCTTTATTTTTCATGTGTTTCCCTTCCTGTTGTGTGCCGTGTGTTTCCTTTCCTTTGTTTTGTGTGTGTGTTTCCTTCTTCTCTCTCTCTCTTATAAGTTGTACATGAATTCACAAGGCCCAATGGATAAGGCACTGTTCAACAAACTATATGGTCTAAAATTTGAGATTCTGGATTCCAATATCATGTATTCACTATGCTCAGTCCATGTCATGTCCCCAAGCTAGAGCCAGTTGTTTTCGTGCAAATGTGCAATAGGGAAATTGACAATTTCCAAGCACGACAATGATACCTCAGTGTCAATTTTTTCAAGTCCCATCATTCCAAGACACCCCGGGTCTGTCCAATTAGTCCAAATGACCTCCTAAACAATGTAATCCCATCCCCCTAGGTGATTTAGGTAAGTCTATTCATTCACCCCTAGGTGATTTTAGGGAGTTTTGAAAAGATACTATCTTCTGGCAGTATTGGGAAGGGCTATCACTAGCCTTCCCAGGACTGGATTCAACTCCCTGGAGTGGAACGAAATGACAAGATTCAACATGGAGGTGAATGGAAGACCTTGTAACATCATGGAAATTATTTTGGAAGGTTTGGGGAATTTTTATAAGACTTGGAGTAGTCTGAGTAAAAAACAGGGTTCACAAGCCTAGGCGATACACAGGCCTAAAACAATTGTTGGGCTTCAAAAGAAGATTTCGGGAGCTCCGGATGGAGTATAGGAGAAAAATAAAATATATCCAAAAATAGGATTCCAAGGCCTACATTATGGTAAAATAATTTGTTTCACAACACTTTGGTGCATTAGGTCTGCAGGTAGTTTTTCTCATAAACAAGTGGAGTACAAAATCAAAAATCTGATTTTTTGGGATCAAATGGAAGAATCACTACATTATACCCCCACCATTAGATTAATAAGGCCATTTCTAGTCAGGATCATATAATTTTTTTCCAAAAACGTCTATCAGGAGCTCAAGTTATCACTATTACAAATTCAGGACTTAGCCAAATTTTTGGTAAGACACGTGTCAGCACCAGGAGCCTAGCGGGATTTTGTGTCCCTCACACCCCCCAAGGTCAGGGACATCAAGGTTGGAAAAGTGTGCCCAAACCCCTTGAAGACCTCTCATCCCTCATATGTCTGTTTCGCACGAAATGTTTCGGCTCTGTGGAATAGACTTGCTTCTATCCTTTCATTCCTTTGAGAAACAAATAAGGGTTAGGGCTAGGAGGAATACCTGTTGAATGTTGAGATGGTGTGCGCGTACCGTAGAGAAAGATCAGATCGACTGCAAAGAACTCCTTTTTGTCTTGGAAGGACTACCTGCAAGTAAGAATACAAGACCACCAAATTTTAATTAGACAATAAATGAGGGACCCTGCCTTAGGCCCAGGAAATATAAAACTTCCTTTCAAAGGTGGTCAGTTCCCCTTTTAATACAAATTAACACAAATGATAACAAAGAAAGCTATTGCAAACTCATGATTTAGGTACCCTCGTTACAAAGCAATATAGGCTAAACTATCAATAATAAAGAGTCACGTTGTTTGTTTGGTTACTGGTCGTTGATACATTCAAGTTGAGTTACAGGGATAAACCAGACTGGATCTGAGGTTGTTACGTGACAAAGAGGCAAGAGGAAGGTTTTGGGGTATAAGTCATAGTGACCGATGCCGTTCACTGAATAACCGACCGCGGTTGGAGAACCGCTACCAGTAGGGGATAACCGACACCGGTAGGGTCAGTAATCTAGGTGGTTCTGGACAGACGTTGGTTGCAGGGTGATTGTGGGGTTATTAAGACTGGTGGATGGCTGAGGGGAATAATGAGAGGGAAGAGAAGACTCAGAGTGTGATATAATGGTCTTCTGGATAGTACAAGGATGTATGGATGAAGGTTAAGTGCAGGGTGCTGGTAGGTAGTAGATCTAAGAATGAGCTTGTAATTACTATCAATCCACAGACTCAAGAAATGGTGCTCAGAAACATACAAGACACTACTTACTCGTTCCTGATGAAGATGCAGGTTCCAGGACTGTGATGACGAAGACAGGGCTCAAATAGGATGATCTGACAATCCAAGATGAGCTATCCTCCTCTTCTGATGCTCGGATGAGTGTCATTGGGCTCTGGTTATTCAGTTGCAGTCTTGGGCTTTATGTCCTTCTCTGCAAACTCTTCTTGTTTCTTGACTTGTCTCTGCTCGGCCAAGAAAAATCTGGATTCTTTCAATGATTTCTCCTCTTTTTTCGATCAAAATGAAAATATGATCCCTTGTTTTTGGTTGGAGGTGGTCATTTACAGGGAACCGATGGCGGTTACGCAACCGACGGTGGTCGAGTAGGAACCGGTATCGGTCAGGTTAAAGTGGGCTATTTTTGGTAAAATAGCCAGCTTTCCCTCCTTTTCTCCCAAGGGATTAGTTGCGGGCTTGGTCAAGTCATTATGAGGTCAGTTTTGGGTGCGGGTGAGGAGTAATTAGTTATGGGTGTGGATGTGGACCAAGTTATAGGTCTTAATTAGGTTAGTTTAGGGTTAAGACTAGGTCATGATGAGGTGGCGAAATGAGGTGGCAGGTATGGCGATGTGGATTTATTAATTATAAGGTAATTAATAAATAATTGTGTAAGGTTTAGGTGATGAGGTTAGGTTGCGAAATGGGATGCGGGGCACAGGGGGTCGTAAGACAAAAATTTGGTGTCTACATTAGCCCCTTGTTGTTGTGTAGCTTGTCTTGTTAAAGCTGCACGGACAATAATAAGAAGTGGTTACCCCCTGTTAAGGGTATAGGTAATCCCCCTCAAATCTATCACAGATTGAGGTAGCGTGAAATCAGGGATAGGGTTGATAAAGGGTAAATGGTGTTTATATGATGGTAAGATGGTGGGGTAGGTCCAAGGAAGCAGACGCACGTTGAAATGCAGTAGTGCGACCAGGGTACATGATTTGAAGAGCAAACAAGCAATTCATAGGCAAAGGTCGATAGTTTATCCAAATAAGGGTGATATAATCCTGGTATCCAAGGCATAGGAAGTAGCTCCAGGGGATATAACGGGTAAGGTACATGAACGTTTAGGCATGTTTGGCAGTACCAAATGGTTGGTTTGGTTGAGATAAACGTCACGGTCTTAGTCTAGGAAAAGTTGGTCGACTGATCAAGTCAAGGACCCTAATCATGCTAAAACATGAACAGGTGGGCTCGATTGAACAAAATGCTACATGATGGGTGGATAAAATTGTATTTTGTTGATTGTGGGCAAGGTATTTAATTGGTGCGGCCTTAGGTTATGCAAGAATTATTTCCCTAAAAATAGAACTGCTGGGTTGGCAACTTAAGTTCTTATTTTTAGCATTCTTATTTTTAGAGTCATGGAACAAGTTAAATATGCGAATGCAACGCTGTTTGACGACTGCTACAGGTAATTGCATGAAATAATTTGAGTAATAAGGAGGAAAGAGATAGGTGAAGTGAGTGTGGCCTGAGATTCAGAAGGTAGAAAGGCAAGTTATATTTGAAGAGGGTGGTGCACATGGATGAACGAGGAGAAGCATCCAGCAGGCAGGGACGAGGGGGAAGACATGTTCCGCCCCAAGCTGCTGCATCCCGAGAGGTAAACTGTTTGGTTGTAATTTGATTCTTGCATGTTTTGTGAATAGGATGAGAGAAGTGTAAGTGGGTAAAGATGAGAAAGAAAAGGTGATAGGCAAGGGTTGGGGATGGGGTGAGTGCTATGGGGTAGGTAAATAGGGTGGTCACGTATGTTTTTAGGTATAAATAGGAGTAAACGGGCAAAATAATTATCGTAGGTGTATGTTTTAAGCAGGGTAGGTACATTTTGGACAGTGACCGATATCGTTTAGGGATAACCGATATCGGTTAGCAAACCGGTACCGGTTATCTATAACCGATATCGGTTAGTGTAGGAGTTTCCAAAATTTTGATAAAAAACCCGTGGAGATTCGTTTTATTGAATAATTATGTGTCGTTTTGATGTATGCAGGCAGAAGCATGGTTAAGGATGAATGATACTATGCCAGCGTTGTTATCATGAATCTGAGCGGATGTAACACCAGCTGAATGGGCATTGATAAATCGTTTGGGGGTTAAGTGGAATCCGCATTCAAGAATCACACGTAACCATGCTATGTTGTAGGCGTTGATTGAGAGATGGAATCCAGAAAAGAATACCTTCTATCTGCCAACAGGGGAGATGACAGTGACTTTGGAAGATGTGTTCCGTATTTTAAGACTCCCAATGATAGGAAAAATAGTGTATCAGGCGTTTCCTAGTGCGGGGTGGGCAGCGATAACAATAGTATTCGGTTCAGCTGCACGAGATTTGACACAGCGAGGTTTATCATTTACGTATGGTACAATGTATGCAACACACCCTGAGGAAACAAGGTTGGCCGTGCTATTAATGATAGCGGTGGGGTATTATGCATTACTGAGGGCGGAGGGTGGAAGATTTCCCAAAGCATTGATGAGTGTTATTTAGGAAATGATAGCAATGAGCATGACTTTCGCATGGGCACCCCGCATATCTGGCTGAGTTATATAGGGGTCTATGGACCTGCAAGTGAAAACATAGGACGACACTGGATTGTTCATACTTATTACATTGTTGGGCCTATGAGCATATTATTTGTGTGCGTCTAATAGGCCGACCCATCGAGTCGGGAGAGGCAGGAGTGCAAAGGTTGGGATTCAGACGATGGGTCCAGACATAACAAGAAGCGAGATCCTAGGCCCTGATAGATGACATCGAGTATTATAGACAGGTATGGGAGATGGTGACGATTGCGGATATTTGTTAGAGGCCTTACGGGAACTATATGGTGACAGAGCACATAGCTGAGGAGTTGAGGGGTGTAGAGTGATTGAGGTGGATCGTAGGGCACAGGCCGGATGAGTACGAGAGGATTCCTCTAGATCGCGTGTGGCGACAATTTGGGTTCGTTCAGGATATACCTATGACATATAGACCATACATGAGGATCGACGCCGAGGCATCATTCTCACCTCCCCGGCCGACACCTCCAGAAGGGCCAGAAGAGATAGCAGTCGATCGCAGGGTAATGGATGCGGGAGTGACAGAGGCTTATAGATTATGGTGGGTAGCAGAACTGTGAGGTGCATGTGAGCGTCCTGACATAGCTGTGATTACAGCGGAGAGAGATCGTCTGCAGGATTTGGCTCACCAGCTTCAAACACAGGTGAATGAGACAATGGGATTGTTAGAGGTTTCACAGTTACGAGTGGAGAGACTGGAGGCAAGATTCCTCCACGCGAGAGGACGTATTCGTATGTTACAGGAGATGTTGGCGGATCAGTGGGAGGAACCAATGGCAGTGGCACCTTTGAGGATGGAGAGGCCAACTGAGGGGCATTGATGATCACGATCACCACCTGGTTCGGGAGGAGGTGCAAGGGTCTAAGTGAATTTCATAGGAATATAAGAATAAATAAGGATGCCGATCTGCGAGTCGATGATAGAGAAGATGTATTTGTTTAACATGGAAAATAAAACTAAAGATGTATGTGGTTTTGAGTGATGATAATAATAAGAATGGTTGTGTTTTGAATGTTGTTTTTGTTTTGTTTGAAAAAGGATAAAGATGAATGTTGGCAAATAGAAATACACAAAAAATATTTATATTTACAACACATGATAGGGTATGGTAAGGGATGGTCGAGCTAACCTTGGGAGACCCCATGTCTCCTAAGTGCTGCCTACATAGCCCATTGCACAAAGCAAGGAAGGGCCTCAGACCGATGTAGTTCTCCCTTAGGACCAGGGAGAGGTGAATTCAGGCAATTTGGTTATGGTTAGGCAATTTGTTGGTTGGTAAAAATTTGATGTTGGTAGGGTAATGTTGTTGGTGTTTGTAGGGTAAAGCGAAAGTTAGCATACCTAAGCAGTATGGAATCGTGTCCTGATTAAGGTCAACACATAATCTTAGAGTTGAGCAAAAGAGGCCAGAGTGTCTCGTATTTGAGAAGAGCTAAACAAACCACATATTAATGTAGGATGAGCCTGAGTCCCTAGGTACCTTGCATAAGCGAGAAGCCGATAGGTGAAAAGAGTGGTATAATCACAATATATCGGATATATGTCACGTCCCTTGAGTTTTGTTTCTTTGACAAATGGTGAGGTGAGGTGGTTGATGTGGGCGAGGGTGCAGAGAACTTATTATAAGATGATTAGTCTGAAAAAAGAGAACCAAACCTAAATAGACAAGTCCATGACTCAAAAGTGTTTTGAAATACTGCTTTTATTTTTATTTTATTTTTCTGGATATAGACTGATCGATGCGGGAAGTCTACATGGGATATGTATTTTGTTGTTCTTGAGGTCTTCACAAAGCTGATCAATGCGAGAAGCTTCTGATAAAGGTTGACTGTGTATAGCTTTCCTTCAAGGGAGCAGTCTATTTATAGTAGCAGATGCAGTGTTTATGTATAGCTGTCCTTCGGGGGAGCAGTCTATATATAATAGTAGCAATAGTTTGGCATATAGCTTTCCTTCAAGGGAGCAGTCTATTGTATATTTTAGAGGTTTATATGTCCATTGGGCATAAAGCATCTAGTTTTTGTAGGAAGTTTGACTCAAGAAAATCCCATAAGTGTTTTAATTAAGAATGTGTCATTTTGATACTTTGAAGTCATGGACTAGACTAAAAAAGGGGAAGGCATATTTTAAGGGGAGGTGATAATCAAACTATGTGAGCCTAATTTGATTGTGAGATGTAAGAAACCAAGTGTATGCGGTGGTAAATGAGCTCAAGGGACAAGCGTAAGGTAGATAAGAAGTGATATAACACTAATTTCAACAGTAGAATGGTCGAAGATGCAAGGCATTAAGGGGCTCAGGCTCAGGTTTACCATTAAGCGAAGCTAAACGATAAGTGCCTGATATATAAGTGTGAGTGATAATGTAAGACCCAATCCAATTAGGAGCAAATTTTCCACGTTTGCTCTTTTTCTAGTTTGGTTACATGTTGATTCTCTTTGAGGATAAGATCACCAACCTTAAAGGTACGCTCATGAAGTCGTTTATCATAAGCACGCTTGATGCGTTTTTGGTAGATTTGAAGGTGGTCAAGAGCCGTAAGACGACGCTCGTCAAGAAGCTCTAATTGGGCTAACCGCTCTTGGCGGAAATCATCGTTGGTGAGAATATCCTGAAGAGATATTCTGAGGGAGGGTATTTGTATTTCGAGAGGCAAGACAGCCTCGGTACCATATACCAAAGAAAATGGTGTGGCATTAGTGGAGGTACGAATGCTAGTACGATAAGCCCAAAGGGCAAAGGGAATGTGATCATGCCAATTTCTTCTAGAATCATTAACAACTTTCATGAGGATTTTGGTTAGGGTTTTATTAGAAGATTCAGCTTGACCATTGGCCTGTGGATAGTAAGGTGATGAGAAACTAAGTTTGATACCAAAGTTCTCACAAAGGTATTGTAACAACTTATTTTTGAAATATTTACCATTATATGTTATTTAGGTGATGAGGAATACCAAAACGACAGATAATGTGATGGTTAACGAATTCGACAATTTTTTTCTTTTTTGATTGAAATGAGTGGAATGGCCTCCACCCATTTTGTGTAATATTTGGTTGCTGTGATAATCCAATGGTGACGTTGTGAAGAGGGTGGGTGGATCTCACCAATAAGGTCTAAACCCCATTGTGAGAAAGGCCAAAGATCTCGTGCGACCTGTAGCGGATGGCTAAGAGTATGTTGAAGGTTGGCATGTTGTTGACACATAACACAACGCTTAACATATTCGTAGCAGTCGTTATTAAGAGTAGGCCAATAATAACCTAGGCGAAGGATTCGTTTAGCCACGGCAAGGCCACTAAAATGTCTGCCACAAAATACCGTCATGGACCTGTTGGATGGTATAGGTGACCTCTGCGCCGGTTAGACATCGAAGGAGGATACCATCAAAGCCACGTTTATAAAGGAGTCCCCCCATGACGACATAACGAGAAACATGTTTATGAAAAGCGCGTTTGACGGTACTAGCTAGGTCAGGTGGGAGAATAGAGGTTGTAAGGTAGTCGTGAAATTGGTGGTACCAGGTATCCTGTGAATTAGCAAACACATTATTTATCATACAAACAACCGGGGCTGAGTAAGATGGGGCAAAGAGTTGTTGGACCAAGACGAATATGTCAGAGTTAGTTGGTGATGCAGGAATTTGTGAGGCTAAGCAAGCCATAGTATCTACAAATTTGTTAGTGGAGCGGGGAATGGTCTGGATAGAATAACGAGTAAATGAGGTCAAAAGTGAATCCACGTAATGTTTTTACTTTTGAAGTTCCTCATTTTTACATTGGTAGATGCCCATAACTTGATTGACTACCAATTGAGAGTCTCCAAAAATATTAATAGATTTGACACCTAAGTGTAACGCAACCTGGAGACCCAAAACGAGGGCCTCGTATTCCGTTGTATTATTAGTGCAGGGGAAATCGAGCTGGAATGAAAGAGGCATAGGTTCAGCGTCAAGAGGAATGAGAACAACACTGGCTCCTCCGCCGCGCTGGCATTTGGATCCATCAAAGAAGAGGGTCATTGGATACGACTCTTCCCTAAGTGAAAGAGTGGCAATGAGTTCGTCGGGGAAATTAAAATTGGTGAATTGTTCCCTAGGTAAAGGGGCCTCCACAAGTTGGTCCGCAATAGTTTGTCCTTTGATTGACTTCTGGTGTATAAATTCAAGGTCAAGGTCAGCGAGGAGCATAAGCCATCGGGCGATGCGTTGGTTTAGATGTGGTTTGGCATACATATAATGAATGGGGGTCCGTGTTGGTAATGACAAAAGTTTTGTGATTCAGGAGGTAATGTTGAAGTTTGGTACCTACGAATGATAGGGCTAGGCACAATTTTTCTACATGTGTATACCTAGTCTCGTAATCCACGAGAGTACGACTTATATAATAAATGGCTTGTTCTCGACGCTCAGAGTCACGATGTGCGAGCATGGCTCCTACGGCGTGGTCGGTGGCGGAAAGGTAAAGGTAGAAAGGGTGATCGTCCTGTGGTGGGATAAGCACGGGTGGCTACAAGAGATAGGCTTTGAGAGCTTCAAAGGCTTGGTGACATTCTTTGCTCCATTAAAAGGCAATTTCCTTTTTAAGAAGGTGATGGAAAGGTTGACATCGATCCAAGAGTTGGGAGATGAAACGCCGGATGGATTGAAGTTTACCTTGCAAACTACACAATTGTTTGAGGTTTTTGGGTGGGGGCATTTCTAGGATAGCTTTGACTTTAGATGGATCGACATCAATGCCATGTAAAGAGATGATAAAGCCAAGAAGTTTTCCCGAAAGAACACCAAAGACACATTTCTTTGGTTGAAGCCGGACCGAATATTGTAACAGGCAATCGAAAATAATGGTTAAAACATCAAGATGTTCACTGCGATGTTTAGATTTGCCAAGAAGATCATCGACATAATCCTCAAGGATAGTGTGCATAATGTCATGAAAAATGTAAGTCATAGCCCGCTGATAGGTCGCACCAGCATTCTTAAGGCCAAATGGCATGACACGATAATAGAAGGTTCCCCAAGGAGTTATGAAGGCAGTTTTATGTTGATCGGCCGGGGCTACCAAGATTTGATTGTATCCCGAAAAGCCATCCATGAGGGAAAGCATTTCATGGCCCGCAGTGAGATAAACAAGTTGATCAATACTTGGGAGGGAGAAGTCATCCTTGGGGCAAGTCAAGGTTAAGGTCTCGGAAATCCTTGCATATCCAAATTCCCCCCGTCACTTTAGTGACAGGTACGATGTTAGAAATCCATTGAGGATAGTCAATAGGAAAGATGAAGGAAACAAAAAGGAGTCGTTGAAGCTCTTCTTTGACCAAGAGGGCAATGTGTGGATGCATTTTTCTCAGTTTTTGTTTGACTGGTTTGGAATCAAGGATTTAGGGTGATTTTATGGATAGAAATGGCGGGATCAATTCCTAGCATGTCAGCGTAGGACCAAGCGAAAGCTTGGTTGCGGGTACGGAGAAAGGTAGGAAAGGTGGCTTGTTCGGATGTGTTAAGGGATTGTCTGATCTTCACAATGTGAGGATCCTCCTCTGTGTGGATGTTGATTTCTATAGTCGACTCATTCAACATGGTTTGAGTTTCAGACGGTAAGGCACGTTGAATATAGGAGTCATCCGCACCAAGGTAAGTGAGGATGGATTTGTCATCCTGGCACTCAACAACATTAATCGAAGGTGAATCCTCTTCAATCATGTCTAGATATAGAAGGGGAAGAGAAGATGGGTCCTAATTATCACGTTGATAAGTGAGAGGACCTAGGAAGATAGCATTTATGAAAAAAAAAAGTTAGGAGGGATAGATTCAGGGTTTATCGACTCTGTGGGTGATGATGGAAAAATGGGTGATGATGGTTTAGTAGGGGTGACATCGTCATCTTCTAGGATATAACTGACACGAAGCTTCTCCGGTGTAAGTGTTTCAGGAAAACCGAGACCACTACGATCATTGTGTTTGCGTGTAGTCACAGGAATGAGTGTATGTCAGCCTTGCTCATAAAGACAAAAACCAAAGCCTTTCCAAGCACAGCGAGTCAAGAAGATGAGGGCAAAATGATGATTTTTCAAGTACTGAAAATTGGATTGGAAGGGAACCACACTCAAGAGGAGGTTCAGGGGTAACGGAAGATGTGTCAACAGCCCCATATGTTAGGTTGGTGCGGCAATGGGGTGGTCCATAAGATATTACCTCCCCCACGTGACGGTCATAGGTGGGATGTGCATATAACTATCCATACTCCTGTGGGGTATGGAAAGAGCTAATGTTATATAGGTGGTATTCCCCCAGCGTAAGGCATTGGAAAACATCTACTAAGGGATCAGTAGGTTGGGATGTTATCTGCGGGAAAGGAAGTCGTATTTGTGACGGTGGTTTCATTGGTTAAAGGTGTAGGTGCAGTTGAAGTGGATGGTTGGGTTGGATGAATGGGTGTCTTGACTGGTACAAGCACATCATTAGGGCGATACAACATATTACAAGTTTTGAAGGGGGGAGGATCAGCTTTTACAGTGTAGGACTTCCCCTCGTACTCAAATTTTATGCATCTATGTAAGGTGGAGGGAACGCATCCCATAGCCCGGATCCAAGGGTGGCCTAACAACATATTGTATTAGAACTCTCCCTCAAGGACATAGAAGAGTTCATGTAAAGTATGTGGTCCTACATGAATGTTAAGGATCACGGTGCCTAAGGTAGAAGTAATAGCATCATTGAATGACCGCAACATGATGGGGTTGGAACACATGCAACTAGAAGGGATATTCATTTGTTGGAAGGATTTTGAAGAGATGATGTTTAGGCTAGCACCCCCATCAATCATAACATGACGTACCCGAATATCCCGAATGTAAGCTGAGATGAAAAGAGCAGGGTCAAGATCTTCGGCACCAAATTTGATAATTTCATCTTCGGAGAAACTGACAGAAGCGGCTTGCTGTACAGAGACAGAAGTGGTTGGGGAGATAGATTGTTTGGTGAGCGAGGCAACGTGATTGGGTGTTAGAATAGAGGTAACAGGCAAGGTTTCATTAGGTAAGACCTCAATCCCTTGAAGGATTTCAACGAGAGATTGTCGATGAGATTTAGAAGTCTGAATGAGATCATACAGTGTCATTTTTATAGGTGATTGGTGAAGCTGTTTGATCATGGTTCAGTGGGCAATTCCATTAGAGACGGGATAGGCAGGTCCGCGAATAACCACTTTAGGTGGTAGTGCCATCGGGATGGTGGACGGAGAAAGAGATGCCGCAGGTGTGTTTTCTTTTGCTTTCCCATAGTTTTTCTGCCCTCAAGTAACAACACTAATCATATTGATCTCGTGAATACGAGAGGAGGAAGACGGTAGGGATAGGTCATGGTCTTCAAGAGGTGGGGCTGTAATAATGATAGATCTTGGTGAGGCGGGGACAGGTGGTATAGGAGAGGGAATTGAAGCTAAAGGTCTCTCTCTTCGTAAGTTGTCTTTCTTAACTTTTCTATCTGAGAGAGGTGACTGACGAAGTATGGCTTTCAATGCTTTGCATCCCTCTACGTCATGTCCTGGTGTGTGGTGGTAAGCGCAGATTTTAGACTCATCATAACCTATAGGTCGAGGTTTAGATGGATCATAAAGTCTAAGTGGGGGTAGGGAAATGGTCGCATTCTCTACCAACATAGCAAGGAATTTGGCGTAAGACCCTTTGAGTGGGTCAAAGTCAGAGGAAGAGGAGGCTATTGACTGGGTCGATTCTGGTGATGACGTGGTATGGTTGGTTTGTATGGGTGGTGGTTTAGCCAAGGGGTTTTGATAATGGGTTTTAACTAAACGTGGCTTCTTTGGCGCAGAAGCTATGTTTAGCTGGTTAGATGATGAGGCCACAGATGATGTGGTATCAGAAAACAACCACGGAGAAATAGGAGTGGCAGCAAACAATTTTTTTGATGATGGAATTTGTTTAGGATTGGTAGGTGGATAGGATACGCGGGGTGATGATGTTGTTATACCCTTGGATTTCTGTATGGGTGCCGAAGGCGTAGGTTGCTTTAAAGAAAACGCAGGAGGTATGATATATTGAGGTAAGGTAGAGGGATGGGGTCCCAATATGGAAGGTAGGTGTGACGACGAGGGTTTTAGTTGTGATAGCGGCATAGATTGAGGAGATTGAGTCTGTCTCCTAATGGGATGGACGACTTTATTTTTACATAAATCAAGCCGCTTAGGTGGGTGTGTTAGACTGGGTATTGGTGAGGTCCCAAGCGTAGGGGAAGATTTGGTTAGGTTAATAGAATTAGATGAGGTATTCGGTAGAGATGAGGGAGGTGAAGATGAGGACATAGGAATTTTAAGCTTCTGTAAACACTTCGGGTATATGGTAGAGGCATCTGGATTGGTCATCTGCATTTGAGTAGAATATGGCGTACTCAAACGTTCCCATAGGACCTATCTATCTTCTAGGGAATGACAGTCCTCACGTGTGAATAGGAACTTTTGTATGGAAGAAAGGTGGGTTGTGATTCCGGTCCACTTGGGGTGTGATACAGGGGGTAGATGAGGCACTGTATCAATGGGCGTTAAGAGGTCAACGGGTCGCTGAAAAGATTTAGGCGACGAAGAACTAATAGGTAGGAGGGCGTGTTTGAGAGGATCTATCATGTTTAAAGAATGTGGTGATGTCGGTTCAAGAGGTTTCTCGTCTAAGGATGACAAAAGAAGTGGCGAGCCTTCCTCCTGTACAGCAAGAATGGTAGAAGGAGACGTTTGGGAAATAGATAAATTAGATAACATTTGCTCACGGTCTTGCAAGGATGTGGTGTAAGAAGGCTCATTTGTGAGAAGGGAACTCTGGGTGGTTAATTCCTTGATGGGTAAAGGAACGGCAAGGATTTCAGTTTGTCTTGATGGCGAGGAAGGGGGTTCGGATTCCTACGTTAGTGAAGAGGCTTGATTTAGAATTTGTTCGATAGAGGTTTTTGGCTGGGAGTCGAAGACTGCATGGATCTCATGAACACTCTCCTCGGCTAAGATATCTTGATTTATGTTACTGTTAGAAGAATGATTCAGGAATGGTTTCTTGAATATTTTCAAATTTCGGTTAGCAGGGGCGTTAGGATTATCGAGGGCTATATCCCCCGCATCAACCATTTCCTACACTATGTTTTTCAACATCTTGCAGTTTTCATGACTGTGTCCCTTCACGTGGTGGAAGTTACAGAAGTCATTTTCTTTGTACCAAGAAGGTATGGCACGAGTGGAATCAAACCCGGAGTGAGGTTTAACAGGAGGTAAGGTAATGTCTCCTGCTTTAAGCAATTTTTCCAATATCACACCATATGTTTCTCTCAAGGGAGTGTAGTTGATGGGCTCTGCTTTATACTTATAAGTGGTTTTTGGCGGGGTATTAGACGGTGGTTGGGATTTTACCATCACCGCGTGCACGGCCCCTTTTGATTTCAAAGCATTCGATGGGTGAGGATTGGTGGTGTTAGGTTTTTTGGTGGAATCTTGGGTTCAGAAAGTGGGGTTTTTGTTGCGCAACCGCAATTTCTCTTCCTCTAAGGCTCGAATCTCTAGTTTTTGAGCCATAGTAAAGGCCTCATCAAATGTATGAAAAGTTTGAATTTGGAGGGTAGGAGAGATGTGCTTAGCGCAGGCCCGCGTAAACAGTTCGATAAGTTCAGCCTGAGGCAAGGCATATGTAAGTTGGTTGATAAGGCCCCGCCATCGTCCAACGAAATCTACGATAGATTCATCTTCAAATTGTCGGATGGCATAGAGGTCGGTGATAGATACTTTCTTGGCAATGTTAATGGAGAAATGATCCAAGAAATATTGGGCTAGCTGGTTAAAAGAGAAGATTGAGTGTTGGGTTAAAGCACTGTACCACTCCAAGGCGGGTCCTAATAAGGACATGGGAAAGGTGCGGAGTAGTAAAGCGTCGTCATGAGCAATCAGATAGCAGGCATGTCTAAATGATCGCAAGTGTTGTTGAGGGTCCTCCTTACTATTAAAACGGGTAAATTTTGGTAATTCCCATTGAGGAGGATATGAATGAAGGGGGACTGAAGGGTGGATAGGCTCCTGAAAAACTTGCTCGTATGTCAAGGCGCTACGACTTCCTGAAACAGAAGCCTCCAGATTTTGCATTTTTTCCATCATTTGTTTAATTAAATCAGTAGTTGGATGAGATGATGGTGTGGTTGTGGTAAACGGAGGCAAATTGGGCCAAGGGCCACCGCTAGACATTGGTGGGGTTAAATGTTGATAAGGTATGGAGGATGAATGTGTTGAGGCAACCGAATAGGGATGTCCTATATAAGACGTTGAGGTTACCGGATATGTGTGTGGAAATGAAAAGGTGGGCAGAGCTTGAGAAGGAAAGCTCGTGTGGATAGGTGGCAGAGAGCAAGTCATGAACGGAACAGTCTGCAAGAGAGACGAGGTAGGAGCAGTCGGCAATAATGACATGTTGGGCCAGAGATTAACCAAAGGAAAGCCAATCTGTGCCGTATGAACCCCTGAAGCTGCTGAGTTAGGAGATGGGACTAAGGATGCAGAAGGCAAAGCGGAGGTATCATGCGGAGAAGGAGCTAAGTGAGTAGCTATACTGATAGGCATGCCAACAAGGAGTTGACCGTCAGGTGTACGGTCAGGGGCATGAGACAAATAGTATTGTACAGCGCTAGGATTAGCATCCAGAAATTTGGCAAATTCTTTATCTCCTACAGGAATTTTAGGAACCTCGCTGGTATCTGTAGGATTCCCCACAGAATGTGAAGGGGGTGATTCAGGAAAAGGCACAGAGCAAGCATGTGAAACCATGGCGGTGGCTTGCTTTCGAGTGATAACAACCATGGACAGGAGTACATAGTAGGGTTCCAATCTATCAGGAACAGAAACAGACAACAAGATGTTTGAAATTGGTAGGTTGTTGGTTTGTCAGGAACTGTAAAAGACAGTAACTGATATCAGTAGGATAACCAATTTCGGTCAGACTGTAGCTGACGTCGGTATAATAGAACTGGTGTAAGAAGCAGTAATAAGTTGTTGATTTGGTGTTAACAGTGATTAGTAAGCCTACCAAACTGTTCTGTAGTGATCACAGAAAACAGTGGATGACAGAGAAACAAAACTGAACACAAGTAAGAATGCACAAATAAATTAACAGACTAACCCTAGGGTTAATTTTAATAAATTTGGGCTTATGCCTTTAGACGCAGAATGATGTCAATCCTAAACAAAAGACTTAGGGGAAATGTCAAGTTTGTTTTGGCTTATAAGGTTACCTCAATCGGGCGGAGGAATACCGCGGAAAAAGGGGGGATGTTTTGAGCTGTTGTGTTAATTATGAAGTGATTCGGTATGTGTTGTGTAGTGAAAGTAAGATTAATTTCTTGTCAATACCATGGAAATCACCCCCACGTGTACGACCTGTTACTTAGTCTATGTTCACTAGAATTGAAAACAACAAGCAAGAATGTAATGCACGTGTTTTAAACCCAAATCGAAAATGATATTCGATGAAGCAAATAAGATGACTTTTACTAAAGCAAAACTGGGAAAGCAAGACAAATTCTTTTACTAAATATAACAAAAACAGCAACAACAAGTATGCTCCCTAAATGAAAGCAAGCTAGAGAAATAGAAACCCGAAATGGGTCCCACTGGGCATGCCAAAATATTTCGCATGGAATGTTTCGGCTCTGTGGAATAGACTTGCTTCTATCCTTTCATTCCTTTGAGAAACAGATAAGGGTTAGGGCTAGGAGGAATACCTGTTGAATGTTGAGATGGTGTGCGCGTACCGTAGAGAAAGATCAGATTGACTGCGAAGAACTCCTTTTTGTCTTGGAAGGACTACCTGCAAGTAAGAATACAAGACCACCAAATTTTAATTAGACAATAAATGAGGGAGCTGCCTTAGGCCCAGGAAATATAAAACTTCCTTTCGAAGGTGGTCAGTTCCCCTTTTAATACGAATTAACACAAATGATAACAAAGAAAGCTATTGCAAACTCATGATTTAGTTACCTCGTTACAAAGCAATAGAGGCTAAACTATCAATAATAAAGAGTCACATTGTTTGTTCGGTTACTGGTCGTTGATACATTCAAGTTGAGTTACAGGGATAAACCAGACTGGATCTAAGGTTGTTAGGTGACAAAGAGGCGAGAGGAAGGTTTTGGGGTATAAGTCACAGTGACCAATGCCGGTCACTGAATAACTGACCGCGGTTGGAGAACCGCTGCCGGTAGGGGGTAACCAACACTGGTAAGGTCAATAATCTAGGTGCTTCTGGACAGAGGTTGGTTGCAGGGTGATTATGGGGTTATTAAGACTGGTGGATGGCTGAGGGGAATAATGAGAGGGCAGGGAAGACTCAGAGTGTGATACAATGGTCTTCTGGACAATACAAGGATGTATGGATGAAGGTTAAGTGCAGGGTGCTGGTAGGTAGTAGATCTAAGAATGAGCTTGTAATTACTATCAATCCACAGACTCAAGAAATGGTGCTCAGAAACATACAAGACACTACTTACTCGTTCCTGATGAAGATGCAGGTTCCAAGACTGTGATGACGAAGACAGGGCTCAAATAGGATGATCTGATAATCCAAGATGAGCTATCTCCTCTTCTGATGCTCGGATGAGTGTCATTGGGCTCTAGTTATTCAGTTGCAGTCTTGGGCTTGATGTCCTTCTCTGCAAACTCTTCTTGTTTCTTGACTTGTCTCTGCTCGGCCAAGAAAAATCTGGATTCTTTCAATGATTTCTCCTCTTTTTCGATCAAAATGAAAATTTGATCCCTTGTTTTTGGTTGGAGGTGGTCATTTACAGGGAACCGATGGCAGTTACGCAACCGACGGTGGTCGAGTAGGAACCGGTATCGGTCAGGTCAAAGTGGGCTATTTTTGGTAAAATAGCCAGCTTTCCCTCCTTTTCTCCCGAGGGATTAGTTGCGGGCTTGGTCAAGTCATTATGAGGTCAGTTTTGGGTGCGGGTGAGGAGTAATTAGTCATGGGTGTGGATGTGGACCAAGTTATAGGTCTTAATTAGGTTAGTTTAGGGTTAAGACTAGGTCATGATGAGGTGGCGAAATGAGGTGGCAGGTATGGCGATGTGGATTTATTAATTATAAGGTAATTAATAAATAATTGTGTAAGGTTTAGGTGATGAGGTTAGGTTGCGAAATGGGATGCGGGGCACGGGGGGTCGTAAGACACAAATTTGGTGTCTACAATGTCCTCTTGGACCCTCATGTGACCTCCAGACTTGACAGTTCAGCCCCCAAGTGCATTTTTGGAGCATCCATTCCCTACCGTTGGATCGGGCACCACGTGTCAGCTCCAGGACCACCGTGGAAATTGATGTCCCTTATGCACCTGAGGTGGGGGACATCATACCTTGAAAACTATTCCCAACCCCCATGGGGAGTCATTTGGACACCAACGTGACTGATTTTAGCCCCCAGGTGCATTTTTGGAGCATCCATTCCCTGTCATTGGTTTGGGTGCCACGTGTTACCTCCAAGGCCACCGTGGAAACTGATGTCTATTATGAACCTGATGTGGGGGACATCAGACCTTTAAAAATGTGAACATCCCCTATGGGGAGTCATTTGGACACCCACGTGACCGACTTTCAGCCCCCAGGTGCATTTTTCAAGCAAATCCCCTATCGTCAGATTGAGGACACATGGCATCACCTTGACCACCATGGAAATTTATTTCCCTCACATCCCTAAGGTTAGGGACATCAAAATTCACCCATCCCCTCCATGTGCATGTTTTTTTTAAATTCTAAATCTAACACTTAGTCATTTTCTTCCTCTCATTTCTCCTCCACAACTTCATACCTTATCATGGCTCCTTACATGATTGTCCAGACACCCAGTCCACCATTGTTGCTCCAAACCAGCTCTGCCATGGCCAAATAAACTCTCCACACCATGAATACATAGAAATATGTAGGTCTTAGAGAAATGATGAAGAACGGGGAGAAAATGAATGTTTTTTTCTAGATAACCATGAAGTCACTCAATCGAAAAATCTTCATATCTCACAAGATACAAGTCGGATCGTGATGCCATATTTTACATATTTCCTCATTTTTTAAGGTGATCAAGATGCAACAAACAAGAGGTCAAATGGTTCCTAGAATCATTTGCTCCAACAAAACCCTCTCTTCGTGACCAACTCACATTCGTTGGATTTCCCATCATTCCGGCAATAGAAACAAGCTAAAAACTTGCACACGAGATCCAAATGAAAAACCTATCGCAATGGAGTTTTTTTTGTTGCAAACGGAGGAAAAAAATAGACCTGAAAATTTCAAGCTCCATTAATGGCCACCATGGCAGCTTTTTGCCCGAAGCCACTACCAAGGCAAAATTTCAAAAATTATTTCTAGGCTTTCTAGTTGGAAAAACTATGTAAAATTAGAAGGGTGTGATTGTAATGACAAGGAGATTCCAAAAAAGTATGTTCCGTCACAAATCGGGCACTGGAAACACCCTTTCTAAAAATAGTAATTTTTCCTATACAAACTTGCTATGTTTGGAAAGTCATCATCAAAAGCAGTTGAGACAAAGGCAACATGCATTGAAGATTACGAGAGAGCCCGAATGAGTGTTTAGAGTAGAAAATAATGGAAATTACCACTTACTACAAATAATAAGTTCCCTATATGGGTGTTTACCAAAAATATTAAGTTACCCCAAGAAGTGGTCGAAGCAAAGGCAATGTGCGTAGGATTGGATGAATTTTTTCATCACATCAAGATGATCAAGAAGAATCTAGGATCACCTCTTACTAAAAATAGTAAATCTCCCTATATGGTTGCTTACCAAAAATAGTAATCCATGCTCAAAGAACAGTTTTGGCACAATGGGACATTCAGAACTTTTCCGCATCAGAGATTTCCATGAATGGGGACCAACAGGCTTCATCGGGTGACATATCCTCTTCTTCTTCTCTCTCTCTTTCTCTCTCCTCTTCCCCCAACTTTCTCTCACTTTCAAATGTTCTAATTCTTTGTTGGGGTTTGCACTTTTTGATATGCCTTTAAGTCACTTAAAATTGACTTTAGAAACATAATGTAAATTAAGTCACCTTGTTATTATAAAAGGGACTTAAATATTTAAAGTGGAATATGAACAGTCTTAAGTCATATTAAGGCATATGGAGGGTCATGAGGTAGATGAAGAGTCACCTCTCAATCTATCAATTGTAACGTCATTCCCATTGCAAAGGGTTGGTGATTGATCTTATAAACTCAAGAGTATATTGTACCTTGAGAGAACAAAGGAGATAACCATTTTCTTCTATTCTCCCCCCTTCTCAATTTCTTCCATTTCTCAACTATGTACAACTTTTTTCTAAGCAATCAATACTAGAAGAAGGAGTTTCTATATTTCTTTGACTAAGGGGTTTCATGATACTTTGTGTTCATCAAATTCTATTTGGTCTTGTTGTTATTTTTAGGATTGTTTCTTCTCATGAATGCATGTGTTGAAGTTTCTAACTAGTGTGTGAAGGAATCTAATTTTCTACCTGCAGCATTAGTTCTCTTACCTCTTTTCTCACTCCCCTTTCCCACTCTACAGACAAAGACTTCCCTAGAAATATATTTCTAGATTTACCGCAGGGTCAGTGGAGTGCCCCTGTTGGATCCCCGGTCGAAAGGCCACCATAGAAATCCACCTTTTCATGTACATGCACATACGGAAGCTGCACCGATTAAGTAGAGGGACTCAGACTCCCAGAGCGTTGGCAAGAAATCCACAAGTTTGTCCACCTGAAAAATTTTCTCACCAACACCCCATAACCTTCCTTGCCCTTCTCTTTACCAGAATCCTCCCCCACATTTTTGCATTTCTTGGCCTTCATCTCAGTAAGGCATTCTGTGAGATTGAGGTCATCCTCTTCCGCCTTATCTTTCAAAGAGGATTTTAGAGTAGGTTTCCCATTTTCAAACAATAGAATGATGAGCCCTTCATGCAAAGGAATCTCTTCTTTCTCCTACTGGAAATCTGAAAAAGAGTTAGTCAAAGAAATAAACATGAAGAAAGGAATGCTCACCATGACCTTATGGCAGAACATATTCAGAAGGGTCGTATGGTGGGTGTATATTTTATTATATTTTCCTTCCAGATTTATTTATTTCATGATTTGAAGGCACACCTCTCTCCATATTCCTAGAATACACGACCTAGCAATACCTTCCATAAAGAAATAGCACCTTTCCTTACCTATGAAAAACAACTCAATTTCATGTTCTCTGCGGGTTCTGTCCTTAAAAATTTTGAGCCCGTCCATTTTCATGTTCATCGTGAAGGAAATGGTGGACTTAAAAACCTCAATTTCCATACCTCTAACCTCAAACTTACCCTCTTTCCAATATTTTACAAAATCCTTTGACAAGTAGGGGTTGTGACCATGTAATTTGGCTATAAAATTACTAAAACCCCCAATCTTAAGCTTATTCCACATATTCTCATTAAAAGCTTCAATGCTTTGCCTAGCAGTTTCAAATCTAATCCTATTACCCCCCATCTTTGCAAGACTAAATTTCCCCTGTTTGCTACTACTTCTCAAAATCATACCCCCTTTCACACTAACAAAAATCGTGGAAAACAAGATATTAAGTAAGTTGGCATAGCCCCAGAGCTCACTCATGCCAACATCATCAAACTTATTGCCCCTTATTTCTACTAATGGTTTCATTAATGTATGTGGGTAATTCGTCATCTTTACACCATATCTTATAATCATTACTAATGGATCCATAACTAGCCATCTTATCTGCACATTTGTTCCCTTGACGTAAAGTATGATTATAAGAAACCCTTACAAAAAAATTAAAGTTTCCTTAACATCATTAAGGATATTTCTTATGGACCAATTAATGGAACCATGATTATTGAGGGCATTAATTATGATGAGAGAATCACCTTCAATATGTATATCCTTGAATCTTTTTTCTTTCGCCAGCAAAACCCCCCATAGAAGAACTCTGGATTTTGCCATGTTGTTGGTTTTTCGACCTAACGGACCCACATAAGCAACCAACCAATCTCCTTCACTGTTTCTTAAAATTCCCCCTCCCCTAGTACGAATCAGGTTTCCTTTTGAAGCTCCATCGAAATTTAACTTAATAACATTTTCCTTAGGCCTAATCCATCTGGAATTCTTTTTTGGTTTGTGTGATTCCACTGGTCCAAGGGTGAACTTGTCAAGAACTTTCTACTCACTATTCAGACATGGTTTCTTGAATTTTCCCTTAAAGAGTTTAATGTTTTCCTTGATGGCAGCCAAAAAATTTCTTCTAACTTTCAAGAGAAGAGATTTTTGATCCCAGAAGATACAATCGTTCCTGGCCTTCCATAATCCAAAAAAAATGAGGGAGGGAAATATTCTAGGCCCAGATCAAAATGGGAAAACAGAAGGGACTCTCCCATTGAAAACAATAGTCTTCAATCGTCAAAGGAAAGGTCCATTGGATATTGAACAGATCCAGAATGGAATAAAATACATCATGGGATAAGGAGCAGTAGAGGAGGAGATTGTTGAAATTTTCCTCCTCCTTCCTATAAAGAGAACATCTATTGGGGAGCTTCATTCCCCTTTTCCTCAGATTATCCACAGTCAGGATTTTATTTTAGGCAGTCAGCTAGAAAAAGATATTAACCTTTGGGGTAAGATCCTTCACCCAAAGTTTATCCCAATAGTCCTTGTGAAAATTGGTCTTGAAATTTAACATGTAGGTGGATTTAACAGAGAAAATTCCATTATATTCTTTCCATTTGATGGAATCCTCCTTGGTTTGGAACATGGGGATGTGGAAATCCCTTAATTTTTTATTGAGATCCCAAAAGGGTTGGATATCACCATCAAAATCTGAAGGAGGCTCAATGGTTTCCCATCTGACAGGATCTTCCTAGATCCAAAAGTCCCAAATCCAAAATTCTCATGTTTCCTTGTAGAACTGTGCAACCCTTTTCTAAATTTCTAGGTTAGGTAAGGGGGAATCCTCAATCCAATTATCATACCAAAAACTTATTCTAGATCCCTTTCCTATCTCCCATATAGTACCTTTGGTTAAGATATCTTTGGAGGCCACAAAATAATTCCAAAAGGGAGACCCTCTAGAAATATTATTTTGATTAAAAAAGGATTCCATTCTGCCTATATTCTCCAAGTATTTCATCTTTATAATTTACACCCAAATTCCTTCCTCTCTAGCAACCCTTCAACCTGCCTTGGCAATTAAGGCCTCATTCATAAGAGAAATATTTTTTAACCCCAATCCTCCATAAATATTTGGTTTTGTGACTTTGTCCTAGGCCACGAGAGGAAATTTGAACTTCTCTCCAGCTCCCATCCAAAGGAATCTCTTCTGGATTTTCTCTAAGGCTTCCTTAATTTTAGCAAGGAGCATGAAAAGAGACATCACATAAATGGGAATGCCTTGAAGGGAGATTTGGAGCAGTTGAATCTTACCATCCTCAGAAATCAAGATATCATTCCAAGATGAGAGTTTATTATTAACTCTTTCTAGCAAAGCATTCCAAACCATGAAATCAGGTTTCTTATGGATCAGGGGCATACCGAACTAAGAATCTAGAAAATGCTTAATCTTGCACCCTAGGATGTGAGCTAATCTGGTTTGAACCTGATTCTCCACATTAATGAAAAAAACAACACTTTTATGGAAATTAACCATCTGTCCCAAAACCTATTCATAATCCTTAAGAACCATCTTAAAATTTGAGGCCTCATGGACAGAGGCCTTACCCATCATGAAGTTATCGTCCACAAACTAATTGAGGTGGATAAAGGGAAGACCATTAGAGATTTTAATACCCTAGATACTACTTGAAGACATGGATAATTGATAGATTCTACTGAAGGATTCATCCATTATGACATAAAGGAAAGGTGAAAGAGGATCACCTTATCTAAGCCCTCTACTAGCTTGGAAGAAACCTTTCAGTTTAACATGACCAAAATCAAGAAACTAACTGTGGATATGCAGGTCATAATCATATTTACAAGGAAGTTATCGAAACCCACATTTAACAGGATGGCCCAGAGGAAAGACCATGTTATCCTATCAAATACTTTATGCATATCCAACTTGAGAAACATATTCAATCTTCCAGATCTTTCAATGGAATGGATGGCTTCTTGAATCACAATAATGCTATCAGTAATTTTCCTTCCTAGGACAAAAGCCCCCTGATTCCTAGAGATAAAGTTAGGAAGGACCATGTGAATCCTCCCAGCTATGATTTTAGTCAGAATTTTATAACTAGTGTTGCACAGGCTTATAGGTCTGAAATCCTTAACCTCCTTGGCTCCAAAAATTTTCGACACAATGACAAGGAAAGTGTTATTCATTTGCCTCAAAAGTTAACCATTGTTGAAAAAATCTTGGACCATTTCAATGACCTCATATTTTATCACCTCCCAGAATTTTTGAAAGAAAAAAGTAGGGAATCCATCCATCCCAAGATATTTATCTAGTTCCATATCAAATATCAGAAAATGAATTTCCTCCTCCGAGGGGCTCCTTAATATATCTCTATTTTCAAGGGGGGTGTTAACATTCTAGAAAATATCCAGGACTTTAAGTTGAACCTGCTCCTCCAAACTCTACCCCTAATTAAAAATTTCCTTGAAGTAATTTATTATAGTGGCATTAATATCCTTACTATCTATGTAGATCTCCTCATTCTCACTTTTTATCTCATTAATCTTTAGGATATTGGCTCTGGAAGTGGAAAAGAAGTGGAATAATTTAGTATTCCTATCCCCCTCCTTAAACCATTTAACCGTAGATTTTTGTCTCCAATACACCTCTTATTTAGCCAAGACCTCATGGTATTCAAACAGGAGTTTTTGTTCTTGATTATTGAGAATAGTGTTAAGACCATCATTCTCCATAAGTTCCTCAATATTTTTTAAATCTTCAGCAATTTTACGTTTTTCCTGGAAAATATTTCCAAAATTCTCCTTATTCCATCTTTTAAGGTTACTTTTGATATGCTTCAGTTTAAAACTCAATCTGAAACTAGCAACCCCGCAAACCTAAATATCCCACCATTGTTGAATTTTGTTGAAAATATCAAGGTGGTCTGCCCACATCTTTTCAAATCTAAAGGGTCTATCGTTTTTTGGTTGATTCATCCCCAAATCTAGAAGAATGGGATTATGATGCAATCCAATTCTGGGGAGAGTTTTTTTAGAATAAAGTTGATTGATCATACAAATATGACTCACCATAAATCTATCCAATCTAATCTAAATGAGCTCAATTCATGTCCTTATTTTTACCCACGTAAACTTGGATCCCTCAAAATATAAATCAAACAGACTATCACTGGCTAGGAAGTAAGCTAAATCTTCCATACTTTCAAAATAAGAGATCAAGCCACCTTTCTTTTCACCAGGGGAAAGGGGTGTGTTGAATTCTCCTCCAAAAATATTGTCTTTGTCTATAAACAGTTGTCTAAAGCTTGAGAGATCCTTCTAGAAATTCCTTCTTTTGCTAAGTTTATTGGGAGCATAAATATTAGAAACATACCAGGATTTTTTGGAGATTATTTCTATGAAACTCATAACCACATGCCCAGGGGAGGAAAGGGTCATAACCCCATGCATTATTCTAGGATCCCACATAGTGACAACACTTCCTAAGGATCTCGAGGAGCTACACCCTTCCCAGCAACTTTCTTTCCAAATTTTTCTCCCCACCTCTTTAAATCTGTCCATTTTAATTTTGGTTTCTTAGAGAAAAATAATATACGGTTTATTTTTATGTCTAAGATCCTTAGCAATGTTGTGTTTGCTAGGGTTATTCAAACCCCTAATGTTCCAAGAGAGGAGGATCATTTAACATTTCTTATTTCAGAGAAGCAACTTCCCCAAAGTACTCTAAATACCAGCATGTACTTCCCTCCCGGAGTTAGTCTCCCTTACTTCCTTAATACTTTTCTTGCTCTTAGGAGTTGAGTCCTTACCAACATCAGCTCTAGAGGTACTTCTAGTAATAGGTTTTGATTTACTTACTGGGGTCTTAGGAGAGACCGCTAAATCATATGTATCAGCAACATAATCCGCAATAATTCCGATACCATTATACATGGGTAGTAGTTCTTCCTATCTCTGACCAAAGGAACTTTGACCAATGGAAGAAACTTCATCCCATGAAGATCCACAATCCACTTGCAGAGCTAAAGCATTACCTTCTGAATCTTGGCTAGCCCCTTCCTCTATTTCTAAAACCACCTCTTCCAAGTCCGGATCTTCATTTTCATTTTCATTTTCATCTACAGCTTAAAAATCATTGACTTCATGAAATAGGAGACAACTAGATCCTTGTATGGGGTATTAATAAGGACTGAGGGATCCGCTTCTTTCACCACCTTCTAGATGTTAAGAGGATCCTTTGTTTCTATGACTTTTCCTTTTTTCCCAATCATCCTCCATTCCTTTGCCTCCTTATTAGTTGTCTTTTGTGGACCAACTAAGGGATAGATTTTTTTCTTATGTAGAGGACAATTTCTATGATCATGACCGACCAAATTACATTTTCTACAGGCAAAGGGAGACAGATCATAATCAAATCTCTGCATCCAAACACCCTCAAAAGTCAAAAGTTTGATATTACTCTCCAAAAAACATCTTGACCCATATTGACACAAAATATGGTGTGAGTGAGTCTAGATTTATCCCTAGTGATAGGGTCTAAGGCTATCAGTTTACCCATGCTTTTTTACAATGCCAATAAGGAATTCTGGCTCCCAAAAATCCAGTGGTAAGCCTGGAAGGTTGACCCAGATAGGGAACTCAGAAACAGACATCACATACGGATTAAAAGTTGGTTCCCATTTCTGAACCACCACATGAGATTTTCCAATAAACCAAAGACCTCCAGCTAGAATCTTCACCACATGATCTTTACTAGGCAAAGAGACTAAGAAGAAACCATTAGCATAAGCTGAAACTTCAACAGCTCCATTAGACGCCCAAATCCTCTTGACCCAACCTATAAAGTAGTCAATATTCGGTCTAGAGCCAAGGAATTTAGCAAAAAGATCACCTTCCATGGAGGCTTTGGTTCTAGCCAAAAGAATCTCAGGGACTTTAAGGGATAAGTTACCTTTCTCTTTTAACAGCTCTAGTCCCTCTAACATCACCTTGTCCAAGATTTTTCCAACCAAACGTTCAGCCCATGTGCTCGCAGCCCCATCATTTTCCTTGTTGTCCTTAGATTCAACAATCACGTGATCTTTTCTAAGGTGCACGGCCCATTCATTTTGCTATTCCTTCTGACCCACTAGAGATTCCTGCTCGTTTCCTTCATTTGAAATTTCTAACAAATCCCACTCCCGCTCCCACTCCATGTGAAGTTTTCTTCCAGATGCACTATATTTCGTAAACCATGAATTGCAATTAAAACTTGGTTTTGGAAAATAATTTAGTATACATTGTTACCACTTATCATTATACATGTTGTTTATCCTTTTGGTTTTTTTGTAGCATTTTTTCTTTACACACATGCATTCATGGGGTATATTAATCATGATACAAGACATACATATTGATACATGGTTCTTACATACTTCTTATAGGGACATCCTCCACACCAACCAGGTGTTATTATTTCATTGTAGTACCTTTTTCATTTACTCATTACGCTTGATTACATACATACTGTATTTGTTATCTTTTGGAATAATAGGACTAACACATGTGTCTTTTGCAATACTGGTAGCTTTTGGTTTCATATGCTCTTTTGTATCTCATTTGTTATGTCATATTCTCATATTATGTTAGTTTTACTTTTCTATATATGTTAGTTATTTTTGTGTGAAGTTCATTGTTTGATACTTTGTTTATGGCCTAAGGGCCTTGATTGTCTTGTGATATTGTGGGTGTCCCACATTTTTGGAATCATGCTTTCCTTATGTGATATTGCATCTCTTGTTTTCAAGCCCATGGGTCTTGATTTTCTTATGACACCATGGGTATCCCATGTTTGTAGCCACTGATCCTTTTTACATTACATTGTGTGCACTATTATATTTTACTTACATCTACATTATTACTTATTGATTACTACTAGTTGTCTTGTATTGGGCTAAAAATTATGGCCTAAGTTTGGCAAGCATGTAAGGTTTGGGAGCATAAACATGGGGTGCATAAAGTACATGCGGAAAAGTAGTAAGACAAGGCGCACTCAGAATTAAGACTTGGCCATTTTTGGCATGAGGCTATTTTTGGGACAGAGTACAGAGCACATTTCATACAAGACTTGCAGATTATGCCAAGGCTATTTTGGGAGTTGTAGCAATTCAAGCATCATGCAGGGTTTTGGTCTATTAATAGTATTTGTACTAGGATTTAACTTTAGAAGATATATTATTAGCACTTGCATGCTTGTGTATTCTCTTGTAAAGGTGCATGGCTAATATTAGCATGAAGCCTATTTTTGGAAGGTGGATAGGTGGTGAAGGGTAGGTCCCGACGCCTATATATATGTATTGATTTGTACGGTTTAGAGAGCTCATTGATATTATTTGATTGTAGAGTTATGTTGTTGGTTTTGTTTGCGTGCATGACTCATGATTACATTACTATGATGTATGAAGCTTTTATGTTTTGTAGTACTTAATATAATGGATCATATTGGCTGGATATTGGTGTTAGATATGACTGAACATAGATTTTTTATTGTAAATATCATTATAATAATTTTTTAGTCAATATTTCATATGGTTTAGATGTAGATATGGTTTGTGGAACGTGGATTGTTTACTATCTGTTATGATTCTAAACATATACATATGCAATCATGCTAACATTCTGGACAAGCAACTCTAAAGAGGGACTTGGTACCCTTGCATTCTTTGGGTGAGCAATCAGTTCAGGCTGAATGACGTGTGAGCGCGCCTTGAGCTATTTACATTGAATAATAGGCTACATCATTAGTTCCATTATCGGGACCTCTTTCTCAAATATTTTTTAGGATGTTGTGTGATGAAGACATATCGATTAACCTTGGCCATTATTGAGGAGTGGTTAGAAGATCTGGAAGAAGAATATGCTCACATATTCATCACTGATCCTCATTTTAATGTACACGCGTGGGTTGAGTAGAATTTGTATGATGCATTATATGAGACATTCTTTGTTATCTTTCCTATAGATTTGTACGAGTGGCTGGTTGCTTATGCATCTAAGAGGAATTGGAGCTTTCACACACTTTTTTGGATGTAGGAAGAATTCCAGACCTTATATGATGCAGACTAGATTTGGATGCGCTTTGTGGATGTTTGGTTCCATGGTGTTTTGAACAACTATATTCTTGAGTATGCAGTTTTGACTTACTCTTACTCAGAGGTTGTTCACTTTCATTTTTTGCACGAACCCATAGGATCGTATTTACATGAACCCAAAGGATCGTATTTGCATAGTATTTGACTGGTGATCAAGATCCTGATTGTAACCCTGGATTTTGAAGAGAAACTGATGACTAACTAAACCCCACCACAAGTGGGGGTAGGAGCAGATTGGGTAAGGATGGCGGATCTAGCGGCAGAAAGACAGAGGGAAGAAAGGTGGCTCAAGTTCAATGAGGTACACGAGAGGGATTTAGAGAAGTAGCATGAAGTTACATAATGGATGGCATTGTGGAGAGAGATGGCTCGTGAAGGATTTGGAGCTCACATAGAAGACATAGATCCAGAGCATCTAGATCTCCCCCATTTGGGAAAGCATGGTAGGGAACCCTCTTCAGCATCATATGAGAGCATGCCAGTAGAGATGACATGCACCGTGGGTGTGCATCTGAATCTACCTGGTGACCTTGCCCTTGCACTTAGTTTTCTAGTTTCTATGGCAATCGATAATCAGCAAGCTAGTGTGAGTAGTAGAGTTGCAGTAGATAGAGTTAATTTGCAATCAAGTTCAAGAGTTAATCAGGGATCTTATTCATCTATGGCACAATCGTCATCTACTTTATTTGGAGGACCAGTTAGAGGTATCTTTTCTAGCATGTCTTCGGCACAGAACGTAGGCATGCAGAACCTTGGCATTAGATCTAGAAGTAGTGAAGCTTCACAGACTGTGGGTGTTCAGTTTAGCACAATCATCAAAACACAAGGTAGTGCATCCTCTAGTCCTTTTCCTACTACATGGGGTGGCTCAAAAGGATCGGGTGGCTTGAGCACTGGATAATCTAGTGGATCTGGAGGTGGTGGAAATACAGGAGGAAACACAAGAGGCTCTGGTTTTGGTGGGTAAGGTCCACACCAACCTCACCAAATCTACATGGACGTGACTCTTCACCTTCCGGAGTATAGAGGCATTGAATATGTAGTATAACACATGCATATGTGTGAAATAATATGGTACGCAAAGGGGATTATGGCTCTAGAGCATAAGGCAAGTCAGTTTGTAACTACATTATAGGGACACGTGCATAACTGGTTGGTGGGAAGACAAAGTATGACACGAAGGAGAAGGTGCACACAGAATATTCATGCGGGGTAGCAAGGAATATTTGAAGGTGTGGAAGGATAGGGAAGGAATCGCGTGTAAAATACAGAATGAATCTGGACTTAGCCATTTTCATGGTTATGGGCTATTTTTGGAGATAGCGTGTGGGGAACACAACCAGATGGAAACTTACGCTACACGCAAATGCTATTTTTGGAAGAGCGTCTACTAAGTGCTTTGTATGAGTTCAAGTTAATAATAGTATTACCACTTCCAGTTATCTAGAAGAGATCTATTATTAGCACACTTGCATGTGTGTCTATTATTGTAAAGGTGCATGGCTATTTTCAGCATAAGACCTATTTTGGGAATTATGTAAGTGGTGAAGGAAAAGTCCCCACCCTTATAAATATGTAGTAATCATCATAGATTAAGAGAGTACTGTGTATGAGCTATTGTGGAGTTATGCTACCAGATTTGATGCACGCATGAACTTATGATACTAGTTATTATAAGAAGCGTATGTATTTATTGTATTTTAATATAATGGAGTGTGTTGGATGAATAATGGGGTTAACATGATTAAAACTAGTTCTTACAAGGTTGACTTCATTATATCCATTGCTTAATTCATTATTCTTATAGATCTAGATTTGGAACCTGCTCTATGGGAAGTTTATATTTTTTATGGATCTGAATGCATTAAACTTTTTCATCATGTTCACATCTTGCACAAGCAACTTTAAGGAGGGGCTTGGTACCTTTGCACGCTTCAGGTGAGAACTCTATCTAGGCTAAGTGATGTGCCAATGCACCAAGGTTATTCTTGGTAAATTCTAGGTTGCATCATTGGTTCCGTTGTCATGACCTCTTTTCAGTTGTTTTCAGGATGGTTCGCGATGAAGATGTACTGTTTGAACCTAGCAAGTGTTGAGGAGTGGATAAAAGATCTAGAAGAAGAGTACGCATGGAGGTTCAACATTGGATCTAAGTTTGATGCACCTGTGTGGGTGGAACAAAATCTATATGATAGTTTGTATGAGATCTTCTTTGTTATTTTTTAGATAGAACTGTATGAGTGGTTGGTTGTTTATGTGTCTAAAAGGAATTAGAGGTATCACACACTTGTCTAGATGCAGGAATAATTTCAGGCCCTTTATGATGCTGATCTGATTTGGACATGCGTTGTGGATACTTGGTTCCATGGTGTTCTGAATAGCTATATTCTGGATTACTCAATTTCAACTTACTCTTTCCCAGAGGTATCATAATTCCATTTTTTATGCTATCCCAGGGGGACTTACTTGTAAGGCATTCCATTAGCGATCAAAATCTTGATGGTGACCCTAAACTTGGAAAGAAAACTAATGGCTAACTAAACCCCACCACACACGGGGGTAGGAGCAGATTTGGTGAAAGATGGTGGACCTAGCGGCAGAGAGGTAGAGAGAAGAAAGGCATATTAAGTACAATGAGGCACACGAGAGGGAGATAGAGAAGCAACGTGACATTGTAAATCAGATGGCATTGAGGAGAGAGATGGATCACGAAGGATTTGGAGATCACGTAGAAGGCGTGGAGCTAGAGCATCATGAACTCCCCCATTTGGGAAAGCATGAAAGGGAACCCTCCTCAACCTCACATGGAAGTGCACCAATAGAGATGACCTGGGCCATAGGCACACATCTGAATATACCCAATAACCTAGCCCTTGCGCTTGGTTTTCTAATACTTAGTACATCCAATAGTCAACAAGCTAATTTGGGTAGTAGGGAAGTAGGAGTAAGTCACATAGCAAGTACATTGATGGTAGGGAAAACATCTTCATTTTTGTTTAGAGGTACCTTTTCAGGTGCATCATTTGCATAAAATTCAAGCACATAGAATTTGGGGCTCATTTCTGGGAGTAGTACCACCACACAAACTATAGGAGTTCAGTATAGTACTACTATTGGGACATAGGGAAGAACATCTTTTGGTCCACTTCCAACTACGGGTGGAGGATAAGGGGGTGTAGGTGGCTCTAGTTCTGGTGGATCTGGTGGTTCTAGAGGAAGAGGCAACACAGGGGGTTCTAGATCATGTGGGTAGGGTCCACACCAACCCCAGAATATTTACATGGATATTTCTCTTCATCTTCTAGAGTATATGGGCATAGAAGATGTTTTTGAGCATGTGTACATGTGTGAAATAATGTGGCATGCAAAAGGGATCACGGCTTCTGAGCACAAGGCAAGTCAATTTGTAACTACATTGCAGGGACGTGCACACAGTTGGTATAGGAAGTTTGACCCTGATCAAACTTGCATAGATAATGCAGTGTTCAAAGATGCATTCCTTCAAGAGTTCTATATCCCTGAATTTGAGTAAAAGAGTATAAGCACACTCAAGGATATTAAACAAGGTACTACTGAAAGTGTCTAGGAGTATGATGCCCATTTCAAAACACTTTTATCTAAGATTTCTTATGATATTCACGCAAGCCAGCATGCGCAATGGTTCATTGGAGGTCTAATCACACATTTTAAGAGGGATTTGTCACATAAGACATATGTTGATCCACGCGAAGCCCTTGAAGATGTTTTATGCGCTAAGGCAGTCAAGAGTATAGACATTATAGTCATCCCATTCTTGGAGGCACATATTGTAGCTATGGAAAATTAGTTGGAGAAACTATCGGTAAATTCAACACATGAGACACTCACTGGGATTTGGTGTATAGACTATGAAGTGGAGGATCGCACCAAATATAGTTGTCCCCGTAGAAATAGTAAGTTCATTATTGATAGACTATGATATATTTCACCTGAACCATGACGTCAGTCATTTCCCATTATTACAACATGTGATAAGGAAGAATGTATCCTGTTATTATAATATTTTCCAGTCCATGACTCACGATACCAAAGATTGTAGGTTGATTGGTTAGATCCATGATGTTATAGATATTGATGTGTGACAGAAAGGAGTATCAGATAACTCTAAGGGAAAAGGTGAGCATCATGATCAAAATCACAATCAAGCGTAGTATGATCGGAACAAGGGGCGTTATGATGGAGGACATGGCAAAGGTCGAGGATACCATGGAAATTCAAAGGTTGAGGCCATGGTGGTGGATGAGGTGAATTCCCTCATGGAACATGCTTTACAGTCGAATCACTTGACCACTATAGGTGTGAATGTCCTTTAGATATTACATGTTCTTTCTGTGGGAAGAATCATAGCTATGAGGAATGCTCAAATCTATATGAGCATCTTAGCAAGCAACATAAATAGGAGAACATAGTGCAGGGATGGTTAGGATACAACGTGCTATGGAAAATTAGTGGATACCAAAGATGGAACCAGAACCTGAGGTATTTCCTATAAATATCACTACCCATGTTGAATCTTCACACACTAGAGAAGCGTTACCACAAAATCCTACTATCACTAAAGAGGAATTTTTACATGCCTGTTACCTAGATCCCACCCATCAGAAGGAGGTTTATCAAGAGACCATGAAGGTCCTTAGAAATCTTTAGGGTGAAATACAATGTTTAAAGGAGTAATCACAGAAGATGGAACTAAAGAAGGAGGCAGAGACGGTCTATTCAAATGTTGATGACTTGAAGGAGGTATGCAGAATTTTTTGTCAAGAGAATATTATTCCATTACTAGGGAGTTGGCTAAACATAAACACTCTATGCACTAATACTGATAATGGGCATCAGATCCTGCATGCAAATCTCCCCCCCCCCCCCCCCCCCATAGCTTAGACTACGACAAGGAAATCACTCTGAATGCTATTGTCAATGGATGGCTCTTGAGTAATATATTGATTGACACAAGTGCGGAAGTAAATGTGCTTACTTTAGATGCATGGGTACATATAGGGAGACCTACTTATGGGTGTCATTATTCCCTTCATTTAATCAACTTCTTATTGATGTCATATTCAAACCAGGGGTGTGTCTAAAGCTATATGCAACAAGAATAATCCTTTTGATCTAAAAGTTGACTGTAGTTATTTTTTTATTTTCTGGGGGATCTTTTCAATCTCTTAAAGATTTCTTGGTAAAAACCTTATTTAAATCATACTATGAATAATTGTTGAAAAAAAAATTCTGAGTTAAAAGGAAACACACTTTGCATAATGGAAATAAACACACTTACTTTTGGAAATAAACACACAACTTAGAGTGCTTAAAAATGGTTGCAAGAAGATTAAGAATCTATCTAGACACCTGCAGGAATGAGTATACAACAGATTTTAACTAGATGAATTAAAAGTGATACAGAATTAATAGATCCAAACTATTTTCTTAGGAAATATAAATACAAAATAGATCTAATATCATGATCCTTGGGGGAGTGGGCCCTTACTCCTTCTTGAATCAAGATTTAACAACTTAGAATTCTCTCAAACAGGAATGGATATTTATTGATAAAACATTTGGTATTATAAAATATACTGGATCTGGGTACTTCGATCTGTATTACTTATTCTATATGTATATCTATGTTCTCTGTTGTTTTTTTTCTACTGCAGGTCTGCTTATATATACATTTACAATCATAGTTGCCTCTACTATTTTGATGAAATCGGATCATGCCTAGAATAGATGCTAACTTAGATTGTGGCTGATCGGACAGCTGTAAGATAATTAACCGATGCTGGATCTGTGATTGGAAATCTTCTCATCCTTTCCTGATTGAAAGGTTCGTTGATGTTAAATCACCGGATGTGATTAGAATAGATAAACTTCCATCGGTTCCAGAACTTTAGAGAAGTTCCAGAACCATAGGAAATCGTTAAATATCAAAACCATGAGAGTTCCAGAGCTATACCCAGGAGTTCTGGAACTAAGTCTGAAAGTTCCAAAACTAAATACTGGATTTCTTGAACTAATTCTGAAAGTTTTGGAACTAGGTGATGAAGCCTGTGAATGTGTAATGGAGTTCTGGAACTAGCTCTGAAAGTTCTGAAACTAAGCCGTATTGGAATAGATGCTACTTAAAACAAGTTGAACGCTACATACTTCATTTCTTCGACCAATTAGACCTACTTTATTACAAAATTGAATTTCAAACATACTTCGTCAGTAATTTTAGAGCTTTTAAACGTTAGAATGGCAATCAATAAAAAGACAGAAAATTACATCCTAACTCATATCAGATCAAATAAAAGTCACAAAATGCAATCAAACTTTATAGAAAGGAGAGTAAGATGAGATCATTTATTATACATTTAACGGGCATATTCTGGCCTCATCAGCTACATTACAGTCATCTTCTAATGTATTATTTATGGATAATCAAACTAAGGCCACTCCTATCAGAATTTTAAAAGATGCATCCATTACTATATAGGGGGCCAAGTTCACTGGGGATTTTAAGGTTTTAGCACTTGCAGAGGAAGAGAGTTTCCCAGCTCTGCTTAGATGCCCTTGGTGTTACGCAAATAATGTTGATCTTTGGTTCAAAAAGGGATATATCAGTTTTGAGAACAAGGAGGAAAGAGTTATTATCCCTTTAACAGATGGAAAATATGCACCCTATGTTTAGAATTTGAGTGAGGAAAATCTGAATAGGATTTTTGTACGTGTCATTCGGGACCCAGAAGTGCTCAAACCATCTAAAGAAGGAATACTTCAGTGGGAAGATACACAATCTATCAGCGACACTATGAGTATTTTTTACGATAATTGGGCTCATGGTACATATGAATTGTTAGGTCATGAAGTACGAAGAAAATGTTCATGGGACAAAAAACCTCATTGCATCAAGAGAATAGGTAACATCTATGAACCTCGGTACACTGGGGAAGGGGACCCTACAGAATTCTTGCGTACCATGGAGGAACAGTGGACATACCAAGTTGAGAGGAGAAATATGTTAGCATATACCCTACATGGTACAGCAGCATGCTGGTGGGTAGTTCACAGGAATAATCTTGTAGAATGGAATGAAGTCGAGATTGCTTTTACAACTCAACTTTCCATGAGCAATGCACTAACTCAAATATGCACATATCATGGTAATCAATATGTTTAGCACCACACTCAGTAGTGTGAGAGGATTTGGACAGAGGGGCAAGAAGCTTTATCACCTTCGCTATGGGTGCACAAAATTTATTCTACTTTATAAGTTTGTGCACACGCTTGGTATGTATATCCAGAGCTACATAGAGAAATTGGAAATTGGCAGGATTTGATTATAAGTATGGTCAAGAATTTTGACTACTTCTCTACTAAACCTCCAGTAGAAGAGGCATTAAGCATTATAAAATGGTTAACTATGGGAGATAGTGCAAATCCAAAAGAACTCATTCAAGAGTTATTTGAAGGAAATGACTCAGGAGCGTGTTTTGCTTAAGGAACAGAGACAGATGCCACACTACTTAAGTGTGCTTGCTTTGAGAAGGAAAAAGGGAAGATGGTATACATAGTGGATGATGAAGAAGTAGAAGAACTTGATATAGATCATTTAATAGGTGTGTGTGAGGTCTTGGATAGTGCAGATAACAACACACGTGCCTATCATGAACCTATGAGGACCAAGAAAGTGAATATTGGTACGGATGTTAAACCTAAAGAGGCAATAATTAGATATTATTGGTCTAAATTTGAAGTGGAAAAAATAGTGAATAGGATGTTTGGTGTGATTGGGACACATGGGATCACCTCTCAAGCTATGGGACTTGGGCTCGAGGTAAACCTCCGGAGAAGGTCAGATTCCTCTTCCTAAACTAAGTGATGTGCTACTCCTAGTGTAATAAAATGGCTATCTACTCCTATGCTAACATTTTCATGGATTTTAGGGAAAGAGATTTGCAAAAATGAAACTATACTAGGGATGGTCATGCACCAAATAAAGGGTGTTTCCAGACTCAGGAATGGTTAATTTGAATAGGGTGTGTGCACCACAAGTCAACTTCTCCTACTGTAACTTAGAGAGGGTACAAAATACCACAGACTAAGAAACACACATTCCATTTGTTAAACTCTATCAGACAAAGCAATATATCAGTCTCCTAGTGAAGAAGGATGAACTTGAGAAGGGTGAACAGACACCACAACTCAATTACATGTAATACTCCAACACTCGATAAGCACGGAACTCCAAGAACCTACAATAGAAACGTGAACTTGTGCAGTGTACCTACAAGCATGAGAAAAGGCACAAGAGAGTATAGAAGGATGAAATAACCGATATTAGTCACAAAACACACACTTTTATTGCTTCAATAATGTGCACAATGCATCATATATTCAGAAGAGGCAATGGTTTCCATTACAGTCTTGGAAAAAAGGCTAGAAAGTTCCCTCAACATGCAAGGACAACTTGCAGAAGAGAGAGGACTCTTGAAAAATTGCACTTGCCTAAGATGTCTAACTTTTCAACCTATCTGACTTGTTGGAACCTTTGGAATGAGCTTCCAACTTACATTTATAGAAGAATATGTGAGAGAGAAGAGGAAAAGTCATAATTACATTCCTAAACTGAAGGCACATGATGGTTCATTTATTACAGTTAGTTGAACCACTTTAGAAGTTTCCATCATGTGTCATTAATTCCTGGTTGACCTAGTCTTCTCAATTAATTAAAAGAATATTTAAATAAAATTTTTAAATAATAATAAAAAATATTATTATTAAAATATTTAAATAAAAATATTAGATTAATTAAAATACTGGTGGGACCCCCCGTTTGACCGGTTTGCACTGACGAGGGGTCATGCAGAAAAATCCAAAAATGAGTCCAACTCAATGGTTAGATTACCTAGCCATCTCACCAAGTTGGACTCGAGTCCTATGCCGCACCGAGCTGAGTGTATAACCACACTGAATTCCTTTCCAAGAATTGAGCTCTATTTCATTGCACACATCAACCTAGCCACTCTACATTGTGTTAGTTTACCTCAGGTGAATTTACCCTATTGGCTTCACAGACCCCTGCCAAGCTCATACTCGAATACCATGTTGAATCGTTCCTAGCTCAGTTCCAACTCCATTCACTGAGTCAACTTCTTCATGTTTCATACGAACCGAGTCATTCTCCTCCATATCAACCAAGTGCATCATGGCTCATTACCACCATCCACCGAGCTACTCCTTTCCTTGAGTTCACTTTTGTGCACATCGACATGGCTTTTCCTTCCAGGAAGGTTTGATCCTAACACTCATGTCATTGGACTCCCTTTCAGCTAGAGCTCGTAGTCACAAGTTACTTGGACATCTTTAGTGCTAATTTCGAACTACTCCTACCATATTCTTCTCAATTAAGCCGTTCTTAGATCCCTATCTTTCCACTTATCTTTGCGAGAAAATTTCATGAAGATTTGATTGATATTCTTTACAAATCAATCCCATTCTCTTTCTTGCATGAGTAGTGACTGGATCGATTTGAGAAGGAATTCTTCCACCCTATGGCATGAGCCCGAAATGGACTCTCGAAAATGCACAACTTCCATTTCAATGCAACTAAGCTTGAGCATTTTCCTCGACCAAACTCTGCGATGAGCCTCCAATGCGTATTTCTCAAATTGGTTACGATGTTGGGCTCATACTCCAAGCACCTACTCCTCATAAAAAATCTACCCGTTGATCTCATCCACGAATTCTCCTCGATCGGCATGACTGAGTTGCCATCTAAATTCTGAAATGAAATCCCTTTTCCATGCATTTAAACTCCAACCACTAACCCCCACTCACCCGAGCTCGACACTAGTTCACTGCAACCAGTCTCCAAGCTCTCCCCATAAGTTTTCTAAGATTTCATCACATCAAGCACATTGAGTGATCTCCTTTCTTTACCTTGATTCGGTGAACCTTTCGTTGGATTCCTTGGTGATTTACATAGTATGTCCCATCTCCTGATGACTCAAATTCAACCAACTCCTTGATCTTGGTAGCACGGCCCATTTAGCGAGCTCCTACCATGTAGATTAGAGATGATGGCCTCGTCATTGCAGTTAATGGTGGGTGAGTTATAACTATATCCCTTTGTTTAATGTAACTCGAGCAAGTATGGGGAACTTATTCTGGATCCCTCTCTTCCATGAGCTAGCTTAGCTTGAGTGAATGAGCTCTCGATCCATGCCTATGGTAGGTGTACCTAGCTTGGTGAGCTTCCATGAGCTAAACTCCATCAAGTAAGCAACTCGCCACCCAATGGTTTGACAACCCCAAAAAGGACTTGGCCACTAGCTCACAAATTATGAATTCAACACCGAGCTGATCCTATTTTCCTAACTCACCATCATTCTCAAGCTTGTTCACTGCTTGCGAGTTTCAACTGAGTTATTTTTTATTTTGACTTCACTATGTGGCTCAATCACTGTTTGAGGTACCATGTCTTAACCTTTCATCAACGCGACCGAGATGAGCCACGTTTTCCATTGTCACAAGCGAGCTCCCATTTACCTTGCACTCAAACGATGTGACCATCACTCACCTTGCATTGGCCAAACATGCTCGGTCTCAACTCACCAAGAGCTCTATACATGAGTTCTTTGTGATGAGCTTCAAGATTGATTCTCTCCTCAATCGCTCGATTTGATATTCATCAAGCTATCCCTCATTTAAGTGCAACGAATGAGCTCACCGCTTCTATGCCTTTGAGATCTTCATGACTAGGACCCATCGAACCATCCACCGAGTGATCATGCATCAACATTGAGCTCACCGCCATCTCACCTAGTACTCGGACCACCTCACCTTCCCTGCTTCGTTGAATCACCCTCTAGGAGAGATGAGCTCCTTCCACTATCTTGGCCTCTCAACCCGGCTCACCACCAATGCATCACCTCACATTAGTATGAGTTCTTGGCATCGCCCTACCATCAATCTCTCCCTCTCACCAGTAAAATTCTTCACACATGAGCCATAATGAGCCACTAACATGCCAACCTAGTTGGGTCCTACGACAAGCTACAGAGCCACTAATGTTTCTCATGGCGGTGAGCCGAGCTAACAAGAAAATCTTCAGGCTATCACCTAATCTGCCCAATGTGTCACTTTGATGATTCATCTATCTTGGGTCCTTGCATGAGCTCTTTCATCAACATCTTAGACAGACCTTGACATTCCATGAGCCCAACCTTGGCTCCATTTTCTCGATGGTTCCCCATTACTCTCTCCAATTCATAATTGTCCTGCTAATCTGGAGAGTAACTTGGTGAATCACATATTTTTCAGCACTGACTCAGCCTTCCAACTGAGAATCATTCTTTATTCACCTGTATACATGGCAATTCACTCAACGGCTTGTGTGGAAATCTTATGTTGGTTTTCCATCCCAACATTTCCACTTGACCACGCTAGCCTGAATCTCCCATGCATGGGACTATTATGTTGGGTTGTCATCTTGACATCCCCACATGGAAACCATCATCAACTTTTCCCACGTGTGGAAATCTTAGACTAGTTTTCCATGGTATTATCTCCACCATGGCCACAAAGGCATGAAACTCCCATGCGCTATCTAGACGCTTCAGCATTCAACTCGGTCTCTTGTGGGTGAAAAGAGTTGAGTTGCCTTGGCTCAAACAACCCAAATCTCCACGTTTTGGCAACTCATATCTTAGGATCTGATCATCATTGTTGTACTAATATTGGGAAAATGGTGCACCATCTTGGCTCAACTACCTTATTTGTCTTAATGAGATCATATTATGTTTGTTGTATACCTATAATCCTCTCTCGGCACTTTATACTCCAATGTAATGTGCACAATTTAAACCTTGATCTCCGTACCTAAATTGGTTGTGCAATCAACAAGAGCTTGGAGTGTAATAGATTATTTATACCCATTGAAATAATGTAATACATCATCCTCATCATTATCAAGCCTTTCCACACAATAATTACCAAAACTTGCATCAAATTTCACAGTTCAGTGTTCGTTGTCACTACACAAACCTAGAGAATTTTGTTTTAAATATCTCAAGCTTCACGTTGAGGTAGAAGTTAAAATTTTGTGGACATAAGCATCTATATGAGACAGAAATTTCCTAAAAATTTCAGCTAATATGATTTCATGAAACAAAAGTTACATCGATTCTACCATTCATTCATTTCGTCAAACAATTCACGTGCGTTCTCAGTCCATAAGAGAAAATACTTTGTAATTTACAAAATACTCAGATTTAATATACCCCATTTGAAATCCATCTGGAGAATGTCCATGTGTACTTACACCCTGAAATTTAGAGCATTTGGAATTCGTATGCGAAAATTATGAATGTTGTCCCGAGACTGGCTTGCACAGATCAATTTTCACAGCCAGTATGCAAGTTTCACACAATTCACGAGAACATATAAAATATACTTCATTTAATAAAATATTGCACCAATCATGAATGTGGTTCTATTTACCTATATATCCTTTCCATATTATTAGTCAAGAGCTTTGCACCATTTTAGAGGCATTGAGCGTTTCCATCACGCTGTCCTGTTACAGTCCTCATGCACACTCTATTAAGAAACATGCAAATTCATTAAAAGAGAGCCAATTCCTTCTTCCAAACATCATCCACACTTTTATTTTTCATTATTAATCTTCTGAAACCTCCTCTCCTTCATACATTCGAATCCATTATGAATAGGTGTGAATTTTCTAAATATGGACTCCTAAACTAGTTCAATAATCCCTAAACAAACTCCTAGACTATCTCAACCATGCTCTAAGCTTAGGATAGACCTAAACAACTTCCTAATTCCCCTAGATCTCATTCAAACACAACTCATACATGCTGACATGGCTTTCATAGCCTTATGTGGCTTGTAATAATAACTAATTTAGCTTTAACAACTCTTTTGCCAAGTCAAACTTACCATGGCAATCTTCTTTCAAGCACCTGTTCACTTTTACAACATATTTAACTCTAACATATCTATACTAATCATGCTCTAATGGTCTCATATGACCTTATTACACTTTGTACTTGATGCTCCTGCATCAGAGTGCCCTTAAGAGAAAAATTTGAGCTCCTGCTCAAATGGTTCTTCTTCTTTCTTGTCTTCCAGTTCATCCTCATTGCATTTGCTTGTATAGTTTGCCTTCTCCATCTGCTCTTGCATTGCTTCTCCTTAATTCTGCTCTTCTTGCTTGCTCCTTGCTTCATCTTCTTCTTCATGGTATTTGTCTTCAAGTTTTCCTCTTGTAGGTCTTCTATCTCCTTCATGATGATCATCAACTCTGCCTTGTGTTCATAGGCACATGCAGTTACAGCTCCTTGATCATTGATAAGAATGTTCTCACAAGACTTGATAGTCTTCTCCACCTGCTTCATCAACGATCCTCTTTTTTCTTCATCTTTGGCCTCTTGATAGGCTTGCTTCACCTTATGAATGAAGTGAAGGTCTTCAATGTTGAAATCTGTCTCCAAGGCATGCGTTAAAGTTTCATATGCCTCCTCAGCTGAAAACTGATTGTCTTCTACCACCTCTGCACTTGTATGGTCTTCATGTCTATCTGCATGATCTTCCTTGGCTTGATATATGACTTCTTCTAAATCTTTGAGTTCTTCTTTCAGTTTCTCCATACTTATGTATTCAAAATCATACTTTGGTGCTTCTTCACCTTCAAGTGCTTCAACTTCATCATTATATATGTCTTCTATATCTTCTTGTTCCTCTTGTCTCATGAGCTTTCTCATTGAATCATACACTTGATTCATCTCCATGTCTGCTAAACCTGTATTCACATTATTAAAAACAACATTAGAAGTAAACATTTGAGGCCATGAAGCCTCTTGAATGCCTACAAAGTGTTCTTCTTCTCCATTTGTTTTTCATTGACCATATTCAACTTGGTCATTTTCATTCTTTCTCTTTCTTGATTTGTCTTTTCCTTCTTTGGCACCTCTTCTTTTCCTTGTTGCATTTCTTACAACTTCTCATGTTGCTCTATCCTTGGCAACATCTCTTGTCTCTCCTTCTTCTCAACTGTTCTCCTCTAAGAAGATTCCATCAACTCTTCTAGTATCCTCATTTCTTCTTCCAAGTCAGCTCCATCAACCTCTCCTTCATCTTCATCATATATAGGATCTATTTTGTCTTCATCCTTCTCTTAATTATGACTTCCATGACTGTATTCAGCCCTTGCTTCACCATCTTTTGAGAAACTTCCACTTTCCATCACTTCATGTTTGATGACTTTGTACTGCTGATCCTTGAAGCTCTTAGCTTGCCATACCTTATACTGGATGACCTTAGGTTGATACACCATTTGTTTTTCATGTTTTCTTCTCCATTCATGGGCTAGACCATGTTTGTACTCATTTCTACACTCTCGTGCACCTACATGCTGGACTGATTTCACCCTGCAAACTGAATTTTCCTCCATACCTTGCCTTGGTTCTTCATGACTGTGGTCAGGTTTGATGGTCTCTTTCTTGGATTCTGCTTTATCCTCTTTGTCCTTAGTTTTCCCAAGCCACTTAGGCATCACGTAATCATGCTTGATCTCTTTGGGTAGAATATACTTCTGATGACCTGCTGGTTTCTCTTCATTCTCTATTTCCTTGAGCCTTTTAGGCATTGCATGATCACACACATCTTCTTGTTTTAACCTCCTATCATTATCTTGCCTTATGTCTGCTTCAATTTCAGAAACATCACCCTCATAAATCTGATCATCATATTCAGTCATCATACTTACTTGTTCAATGGCATTTAGTTTGACTATATCCTTCTTAATGGCTTCTTTTCTGGCTTTGCTCTCTTCCTGGACCTCTTCTTCACTTGGGATGCTATCCAATGCATCATAATAATCCATGTCCTCTGTCATACCTCCCTTGTCATCATAGAGGTCTTCATTCTTTCCATATCCTTCTTCAAGTTGGTCCTTGCAATTGTCTTGTTCATTTCTCTCTATGGGTGTTTGGCTTACACCATCCTTCATATTTCTCAAGTTCTTAAGCTTAACCTGCATCAACAAGTTCTTCATACCTGCAAATATAAACACAAGCTTAGATATAAAAACCGGAGACCATAGTGTCTCCATGAGTGCTCCTTTCCTAAGCACCTTTTCCCCATTCTCCTTGAGTGCTTGTTCTGGCACTTTTTCTTCTTTCTTGTTCTCTACAATGAGAACTTTCTTCACCTCTTCTTGTTGCTCACCTGACAACTCTTCTCTCTTCCTAAAGGCATCCTCTTTGTGCCTTCTATCTCTTCTCACCAATGACCTCACAAGCCATTTTATCTTCCTCTTTAATACTAGGCCACTCTGATGGCTCTCTTCTTCCTGCAACTGTAACCACATGGTGGTCACTCTCTCCAAATCTCTCTTCACTTCCTCTATTTCGTTTTGTAGTGATAATCCTTCTCTCATATTCTTGTATATGGATTCTATCTCCATTTTTCTAGATCTTCACCCAAGTCTTTTTCACCTTGGTCTATGGATCTTCTTAATCCTCACCTAGGTCTTTTTCACCCTAGTCTTTTGGTCTTGTCTCACACAACTTTATTTCACCTTGGTATTTTGACTTATTATTGAGCTTAACTTGCTCCTGGGCTTCTTCTTCTTGCCACACTATCTTCCTTTAGCCACTATAGGCCTTAAATACTTGTAGTCTCTTCACCTCAATCACCTGTGATCAACACTGTACCATTCATCATTTCACCATTAGAAAAACATATGAAAACAAAAGAGGCTCTTCTCGCTCTGATACCAAAAATGGTGCACCGTCTTGGCTCAACTACCTTATTTGTCTTAATGAGATCATATTATGTTTGTTGTATACGTATAATCCTCTCTCGACACTTTATACTCCAATGTAATGTGCACAATTTAAACCTTGATCTTCGTACCTAAATTGGTTGTGCAATCAACAAGAGCTCATAGTGTAATAGATTATTTATACCCACTGAAATAGCGTAATACATCATCCTCATCATTATCAAGCCTTTCCACACAATAATTACCAAAACTTGCATCAAATTTCACAGTTCAGTGTTCGTTGTCACTACACAAACCTGGAGAATTCTATTTTAAATATATCGAGCTTCACATTGAGGTAGAAGCTAAAATTTTGTGGACATGAGCATCTATATGAGACAGAAATTTCTTGAAAATTTCAGCTAATTTGATTTCACGAAACAAAAGTTACATCGATTCTACCATTCATTCATTTCGTCAAACAATTCACATGTGTTCTCAGTCCATAAGAGAAAATGCTTTGTAATTTACAAAATACTCAGATTCAATATACCCCATTTGAAACCCATCTGGAGAATGGCCATGTGTACTTACACCTTGAAATTTAGAGCATTTGGAATTCGTATGCGAAAATTATGAATGTTGTCCCGAGACTGGCTTGCACAAATCAGTTTTCACAGCCAGTATGCAAGTTTCACACAGTTCACGAGAACATATAAAATCGACTTCATTTAATAAAATCTTGCACCAATCATGAATGTGGTTCTATTTACCTATATATCCTTTCCATCTTATCAGTCAAGAGTTTTGCACCATTTTAGAGGCATTGAGAGTTTCCATCATGCTGCCCTGTTACAGTCCTCATGCACAGTCTATTAAGAAACATGAAAATTCATTGAAAGAGAGCCAAATCCTTCTTCCAAACATCATCCACACTTTTATTTTTCATTATTAATCTTCTAAAACCTCCTCTCCTTCACACATTCGAATCCATTATGAATAGGTGTGAATTTTCTAAATATGAACTCCTAAACTAGTTTAATAATCCCTAAACAAACTCCTAGACTATCTCAACCATGCTCTAAGCTTGGGATAGACCTAAACAACTTCCTAATTCCCCTAGATCTCGTTCAAACACAACTCATACATGCTGACATGGATTTCATAGCCTTATGTGGCTTGTAATAATAACTAATTTAGCTTTAACAACTCTTTTGCCAAGTCAAACTTACCATGGCAATCTTCTTACAAGCACCTATTCACTTTTACAACATATTTAACTCTAACATATCTATACTAATCATGCTCTAATGGTCTCATATGACCTTATTACACTTTGTACTTGATGCTCCTGCATCAGAAAAGCTTCCTCAAATCTCCAATTTTCCACAACGGTTTGAAATTCCCCAACACGGAACTTTCATCTTGTCTTTCCATTACTGAAATCTTGAGTTTTGTTTGAAGTGGACATTTCCTAGTGAGGCCAAAATCTTGTGTTCTACTTTTCTCCACACATGGACTCACTCAACAACTCATTCCATTAAACTCCACATCAATCTCCCTACCGAGTCAATATCTAAGTCAAGGCCAAGATCACCATTGAGTGAGCTCTGCAATCAACTGAGATTTGTATTGAAATGACTTCACTAAGCCCAAGTTACCTTTCGAGCTGTTTCCAAGCTGACTACACTAGCTCGACCGAGTTGACCTTGCTTAGTGACCTCATATCATTTCTAGGCTTGATTCTTGTCATACCAATCCCAAAACTCATTTATGATCTTGGATTTCCAATGTGACCAACTCGGTTGAGTTGGCCCAAAACTCCTTGTTATGTTTTCATAAAAAATGACTGACCCTTCCTACCGTCAAGCTACACATCAAGCACCCTAACCGAGTGTGTAACTGAGTTGAGCGCGAGCTGGGCTACGATTTTATCTTGTTTAAAGCTAGGAGAGCTCACTTATCAATTTATTAATTATTTTAATTATTTTAATTATTTTATCTCCATGATGACCAAAAAGGGGCCGCTCAGACCAATGTCGTAATTTGATCATAATAATACCTTGTTGTCCCATTTTGTCATGTGTGCAAAATTGGATAACTTTTTTGGTGACCTCTCGGGGATGATTGCCTACTAAGCATGATTCTAGTATCCTTATGTCATCCATTGGACATGGAGTCAATGTTGGAATCTTGAGAGTAATTTGATCTTCTGTGATATATCCCGAAGTCTCCTTGAGCATTGTTGATCTTGGACCTCCCTGTAATGCTAAGCATGAAGTATACTAAAACTATTAAATGTGTGTCATCTATGGAACACTGCAAAATTTTGAATGAGGCATATCATGAAACTCTTATGGAAACCTTCAATCTTCCTTTTCTATAACACCTCTAATGATGAAACAATGTGCAAGAGCAACACAAAAACACATCAACAAGCAAAATAACAGTAACACACAATAGTGTGCATAAGCACTTAGAGGATAACACCTAACTAAACTGTACAGGGGGTGGAAAGCTTCTCAAAAACAAGATTTGAGATGTATCCCATTCACATGAATGGGAAGTTCTTCTCCATTGACCCTAAATAGATGAAATGAATTCACCTCTTTGCAACTCGTGATGATGTACGGCCCACTCAAGAGAGCGTCAAACTCAACATGCTTTCCTGGCTTGGCCTTGTCTTCATCCCATTTGAGGACTAAAACTCCCTCTTGAAAATGCCTGTTGGAAGCCTTATTGTCAAAATATTTCTTAACCTAAGCCTAATGTTTCTCCAAAGTATTCATAGCCTTGTTTCGTACTTCCTCTAATCCATGAGTTCAACAAACCTTACTGTTAGAGGATTACTCTCCATAACTTCAAGTTGATGAGCTAACTCCAAAGAAGGCAACTCCAAGGAGAGAGGAAGTTTTACTTCCCTTCCATATACAAGCAAGAAAGGAGAATTCCCTATGGCCCTTTTAGGTGTGATTTGATCTTCCCATAAGGCAATATTAAGCTATATATGCCAAGTCCTCTTGTTAGTTTCCATCGTGCACTTAACAATCTTTATGAGGTTGTTTTACTAGACTCAGCCAATCCGTTTCCTTGCGGATAGTAATTGGAAGAATTCTTGAGGTAGACACCATTTTTAACAGCCCATTCACTCAACTTCATACCAAGAAAAGCCATCATGTTGTCTGAAATGACTATAAAAGGAATGTCAAACCTTGTCATTATACCTTACAAGAAATCTAGAACTGACTTTTCATTGCTCTCTTTCAATGCTAGCGCCTCTGTCCATCGAGTAAAATAGTCTATTGCAGTAAGGACCCATTTATGTACGTCACTAAATGGAGGATTAATCATTCCGATGAAGTCTAACCCCCATTGAACAAAGGGTTGATCCACTTGAATTAGATGCAGTGTAAGAGCTGCCAACTTTTGCTTGCCTATGAAAAAGGCACATTCCTTACATTTCCTTACCCAAAGATGGGCATCTTTAAAAAAATCCAGCCAATAATAACCATCTCGCATGATCTTGGTATAAGTTGTTTTTACAGAGTAATGTCCTCCAAATAGACCATTATGAAACTCTTTTAGTATCTTACTCACCTGTTCCAATCTTACGCACTGAAGGAGGACACCGTTCAAATCCTTTCGAAAGAGAATGTTATCTACAAAAAAATATGGAATAGATTGAAGACGGAAAGTCCTTCTTTGGTTTTTATCCATGTTCACAAGATATACTCCTGAGAAGAGGAAATTGTTCATTTTGGATAACCATTCAACTTGATCATCACTCTCATCAGTGTTTAGGAGCATCATGTCCTCATCACCTTTTGATTTCATGTCTGCAGCAAGTTGTTGACACAAACCTCTACCTCTGAAAATTTTGATATGCACATTATACTCCATCACCTTCGTGATCCATCTAGTGTGATTCTCGTTCATCTCTTTGTTTAGCAAAAACTTCTTGACACCTAGATGCGACACCATCACATGAATTTTGTTGTTGGAAAACATGTGCTTGAATTTCTTCAAAGCTCAAATAACCGTAAAGACTTTTTTTTCAACAAATGAGTATTTGAGCTCCTAGTCTTTAAGGGATTAATTGAAGAAAGCAATTAGTTATTCCGTTATATCATCATTTTGTTGGGTGAGGATCCTTGAAATGCTCTCTTGACCTACAAAAGCATAAAGGATAAAGTCTTTATCAAACCTGGGGTTTACCGGCATGGGAGTTTGAGAAATTTCCATTTTTATGGCTTTGAATCTTTCTCATCCTTCCTTTTTCCATGAGAATGGCATGTTTTTCTTCAGCATGGCAATCAGTGGTTTAGCCAATGTTGTGAATTGAGGGATGAATCTCCATTCCACGAATTTTATGGATCCCAAAAAAAACCTAGAGGCCCTTCCTATGACTTGGGAGAGATAAGGACATAATCAAATGAATCCTGGCTGGATCAATTGACATTTCTTCTGCTGAAACAACACGCCCCAACAACTTTCCCTCGTGTACTGCAAAAATACACTTCTTGGGATTAAGTGAAACCCTGAATTCCCTACACCTTCAGAAAACCTTCCTTAGATGCACAATGTGATAGTCTGCATGCTCAAAATATAGAGTTATTTCATCTAGGTAAACCAAGATGATATCATTGATTATTCCTTTAAATATCGTGTCCATGGCTCTTTGGAAAGTAGCCCCAATGTTGGACAATCTGAATGGCATTCTGTTGTAGGCATGCGTGCCCCACTTGGTAGTGAAATCCATTTTGAATTGGTCAGATTCTTGAATGAGAATTTTATTGTAACCTGAATATCCATTGAGAAAAGAAAATATTTGAGCTCATGTGATCATTTGAAGGATCTGCTCCATTGATGGAAGAGGATAATGGTCTTCCAATGACGCATGATTCAAATCCCTGAAATCTACGCACAACTAAATATATCCATTTTTCTTCCTTGCGGGCACCAGATTGGCTACCCTTGAGGAATGCTTGATGGGAAAAATTATACATGCCTCAATGATTTTGGTTAGCTCCTTTCTCATTAGTGGCTCAATTTTGGGATTAATTGGCCTATGTTTCTAGCAAACTAGCTTGGCATTAGGATCCAGTTTGATGGTATGTTGTGCTAGACCTGGATCAAAACCATGCAGGTCATTATAGCTCCACACAAAGATGTCATGATACTCTTCACAAATTTTGATGAAATCTTCTCTCTTTGGAAGTAAACATTTTTCCAATCTTCAGAAAATTCTCATGCGCTACCTTGACTTCCTCAAAATCTTCTTTGTTGAACACCATGTTAGAGATTTGTCTTTTGGATTGATCATTTGAATTAAAAATGGATTCCAGAGTGACTAAGCCTTTTGGTAGTTTGTTTCTTTTCAATTGTATAATTTGATCACCATATGATTCTTGTAATTTATACTAATTTCTTGCAGCAAACTTTGCCTCTTGTTATAGGAAAAGGACAATTTGTTTGTAACTATCAAACAATTTCTAGCTACTCACATTATTATGGACTATAGGTCAAACCAATATTTTGACAAATGTTGCCCATCTTTCATGATATCAACGGGTATGTCGTATTGCAAGACAATCGTAGCAAGCCTATTAGCATCTTGATTTTGATTTCTAGGAACCGCACGGATTCCAAAAGCTTCAAAATATTCAATCGAGTCCCGGACTCGGTTCTCATATGATCTTAAAATATCATTCTTGGATGCACTACATGACATCACTTGATGGACAACTAACTCGTTTTCTCCAAAAATAGTAAGGGCTTTGATTCCCTTCTTTTGGGATAGCTAAATTCCTTACACAAGGGCCTCGTATTCAGCAACATTGTTAGTGCAACTGAACTACAACAGAAAGTATGAGAAGTATTTATCTCCCTCTGGAGAAATTAACATAACGCCAGCACCATATCCATTCTTACTTCTCAATCCATCAAAGAAAAATTTTAAACAGGGACGGAAGCCTGAAATTTATATTAATCAGAATCAACCATGTTACAATAGATGGACTGCAATACTTATAGGTATTGTACAATCATGTGTAGACAAAATAGAGGTTGCACATGTACAAAAAAAATACAACAACTTCTATAATACATCCGAGAAGAAAAAATTAAATTTCTACAAACAAATGATTAAGTTGCAACTATGCAACAAATAATCTTATAACTGTGGAATAAGACAAATATGGTTTAAAAACAATATAACAACATTATTTAATTAAATAATTAATATATACTATGCATAATTAATTAACCTAACATTCCCCCCTTAATTGTGCATTGTCTCAAGAAATGAGGAGAGGTACTCTCTGAACAACTCAAACTTGTCACGTGCAAGTGACTTTGTGAAGATATATGCCCGTTGTTCAGCTGTTGGAAAAAATTGAAGCTGGATGTTGTGCTTCAACACATGTTCACGTATGAAATGAACTTGTACCTCAATGTGCTTTGTTCTCTTGTGAAAAATTGGATTGCAAACAAGTTTGAGAAAACCTTCATTGTCAACATACATGGTGGTTGGTTTGTCCTGTGGTATTCTAAGTGCTTCTAGTATGTGACGTAGCCAAATCACTTCACAGATAGCTTCTCCTGCAGAACGATACTCGGATTCTGTGGAAGAGCGAAAAATGAAGTGTTTTTTCTTGCTTCCCCATGATATTGGTCCAAATCCCATAAAGAATACAAATTTAGAAGTGGATTTTATATCATCAATGTTACCTACATGATCTGAATCTGAATATCTAGTCAAGAAGAAGTTGTCGTTCTTCTTGTATTCTAGACCAAGATCCACTGATCCTTTTGAGATATCTCAAAATGCACCTTGCTGCTTTCTAATGACAAATTTTGGGTTCCTACATGAACTTGGATAGATAGCTCACTACAAAGTTGATATCTGGTCTAGTGTAGGTCAGGTAAATGAGACTCCCAATCAACTACCGATAGAGAGTGGCACTTACCTCAGGAGATGGATCTGAATGAGATAAATGCGATCTATTCTCCATGGGTGTAGCAATTGGTGTGCAATCCATCATCCTAAATTTATTGAGCGTAGTATTGGTATATTTTATCTGAGAAACAAAAATCTGATTCTCTTTCTGCCACACTTCCAATCCAAGACAATAGTGCATCAGCCTGAGATCGGTCATGTCGAACGATCGATTAAGATCTTTCTTCATTACATCGATCATCCTCACTGAATTTCCAGTGATGACTAGATCATCGACATAAACAACGACAATCACAATCTCCCCCCTTGCTTTTTGAGGTAAATATTGGGATCATATGGATTTCTAACAAATCCATGTTGTACGAGATGCTCATCAATCTTGATGTACCATTCCCGAGGTGCCTGTTTTAGGCCATACAGATCTTTCCTAAGTCTACATTCCTTTACTTCTTGACCAAGTACAACATATCCCTCAAGTTCAGTTATATAGACTTCTTGTAAATCTCCATTTAGGAAGGCACTTTTTACGTCCATCTAGTGGACTTTCCAGCCAAATTGTGTAGCTGGAGCAAAGATCATCCTGATTGTTTTGATTTTAGCTGTGGGAGCAAATATCTCCTCATAATCAATTCCTTCTTTTTGTGCATACCCCTTTACTACAAGTCTTGCTTTATATGTGTCCATTATCCCATCTGCTTTGTAATTTGTTTTAAAAATCCATCTACATCCAATGGGTTTCTTCCTTGGTGGAAGATTGACAAGTTGCCAAGTGTTATTCTTCATCACTGATTGATACTCAGAATCCATGGCATCTTTCCAAGATTTTGACTGTAGGGCTTCCTGGACTGTTGAGGGCTCATCTGATTCAATAACTCTACTCATCAAGGTAAAGTTAACTTCTTCTCTTACTTTACTATGATTCTGTGGTCCAGGGGTGGATGTATCCGGTGGAGCATTCATTCTTACATCTCGTAATGTGCTTGTACACCACTTGGGCATACACTGAACTGTTCCCATGGGTCATGGTTCTATCTGATCAACACCATCATCCCCATCATCACTTTCATCTTCAGAGGGAATTGTACGATGAAAAAGTGACATGCAAGCATGGGAATCTACAAGTAACTCTTCCTCATACCCAACCTCCTGAGGTCGTGTCGAGACGGCCGATGAATGTAGAATATATATGGATATAGAAAAACTAGTTGGGCAATCTTATATCCTCAATACGCAATAATGGAATCTGCGAATCTAATGCAAAGAAGGTCCTCCTAACCTGAATTAGTGTAATGGATCGTTTGGATATAATAGTTGTTTAGAGGCTCCAATCAATGTCAAGCTCTGCCAAGATCCTGTTTATTGGTTGTTGGATACATGGGAAGTGACCTGTGGGAGCTTCGTGTATATTTGTAGTGGATTCTCTGGGGTTTTATGGATGATTCTCTGGTCTAGTCTAGAAATCTTTACCTTGATTGGCTACTACATTTAATACAGAGAATTGTGTAATGATGTCTGGTGGGAGTGGTGAGGACCTGAATATCAGTGTTCGTAAACCAGTGTCAATGTCTGATTAATCAGTAGGCTCATTGGCTTGTGGGACTTGTGGATCACAACCATAATTTTGTGGTTGTGGTAAACCTCCTATGGTCATATGAAGAGTTAATCTCTCCTTCTGACTATCCAATAATCATATGCCTTTTCAGCCTCTATGTTTAGAACTAGGAGTTGTGTAATTTTCTCAGAATACCTTATAGGTGTTCTGGCAACTTGAATGTGTAAGCTAGTGTCTATGTCGACGAGGAGGTCCCCTGCATTGGGTTGTGGAACTAGAGGATCGTAACCAAATATTTGTTCTCTTTCAAGTCCTTGTACAATCATACGGATATCTTATCAAGGCAGTCTATAGTTAGGATGATTTGACCAAAATTTATATGCCTTGTCGTCTTCAATATTTAACTCTCTCAGTTGTTCACTAATTGCTCATAGGTTTACTATTGCTCGAAAGACCTGGATCCTAAGGTCTTGATCTATATCAGCTAGTGTTATGGGGAGATTTGGTTGAGGCACTATTGGTTCAAATATGTATTATCTGGGCTCTCTAGGTCCCATGATTGTCATGTAAAAACGATTCAACTTTAACTAAAATTAATAAACTAATTATGAAAGATATATCTACACTATGCAAGTATTCTTTTTTTTATATTTTTGATGAAGTATTTTATAGGAATTAAAAGAGCATCTATTCTAATATATTTAGAAAATGGACAACTAATCTAGTAACAGAATTAAAACAAACAAAGTAGCCCGGTGTAGCTATTTTCCTGTGCAATTATGAATTTATCCTAAATATCTAAGCAACTAATTAATTTAAATTGAAAGACTCTCGATCCTACCTCAGACGTGAGGAATGAATCATAGTTTCTCAGAAACTATCAATCCCCACAGCTTCCCTGGCGATATCGAAAGTGAGATTTGACTGAAATAAAATAATTTACTACTCCATTTGATACGTTGTAACTAGAACTTTGATAGGTCAAACCTGGAGTTTACAGAACAGTGGTAAATCTAGTTGTGTGTGACTTTGTCCCCTCAATGTGATCTCCTCGTTCCTTTGTGTTCTCTTGAATCCAGAAAAGCATGTATATGATAGCATCAATAGAATAAGGTACTCGAACAATGGCAGCTTTGGATATAGACCGAATACAATACAAGTAAGAGAGGGATAGTGCAAGTGAACAGAGCTGGACTATGCAATTCCTGGTGGGATTTATTGCGAGAATACAACACAAATATGCTGAGAGTTCTAGAAACTATTTTTTGTGACTAAACAAAACCTGCAACTCTAAATGGATTCCAATCTAAGAATGAAACTACCTTACTCTAGACTGACTTGCATGGAACAACAATGAAGCAAGATTGAAACAAGAAGATCAAATGACCTCTAAACAGCAAAGGAAGACTAACAATGGATGTAAAACATGAAACTATTGGATTCTAAGCAAGAAACTCAAAAGACTGAATGATTAAACAGAGAAGGAGAGGGGCCATTTGTTTGAAAACAAGCTGGCTATTTATAGCAAATGCATTCACTAGAAGGTAACTTGGAATGGAACTCTTTTACCATTAAACAAAGTGAAAACACTATTCACAGGGCTGCCAAAACATAAATGCAAAGCAAAGTAGCTAAAAAATGTGGATAGAAATTTGAATTTTACGTTTGACGCGATCGTCAGAACTTTCTAGAAAACACGCAAAGGACCGCTGCCCTGTGCAGGGCGGCGGTTATGGGACCTCCACCCTATCCTGGACAATGGTCAGGGGACCACCACCCAAGTAGGGTGGCGGTCTCGTCACTTAAGACCAAAATGCAAGGAAAAGGGGGGAAGAGGGCAGAACAAAGCACATAGAGGCCACATGAGGCATACGGGATACAAACGTATACTTGGCGAGCTTTTCTAGATCCTGAACACCTTACGAGGAGACTTGTATCATCATTGGGGTATGTGTAACATATTTCCAGTGGTGCAGTACCCTACAATTTTGGGTACGTACAGGAACATCAACTTCAATTTTTATAACTGGTGAAAAATGTACTTCTTGTGAGTCTGAAGGAGGAGTCTCTACTGCCTTCTTCTCGAAAACCTCAACATCTCTACTAGTATAGACTTTTCTAGTCTTAGGATCCATTAATCTATACCCAAGAGTCTCTTCACTGTACCCAATGAAGATGAGTTTTTATGACTTCATGTCCAATTTATTTTTGTTATGTTTGGGTATGTGCATGCTTGCTTTGCACTCGAATACTCTAAGGTGTGCAATAGATGGTTTTCAGTTTGACCATGCTTCTTGTGGTGTTACTCCGTCAAGAGCAACAGTGGGTGCTCTGTTCAACAAATACACTCTTGTCTTTATTGCTTCTACCCAGAATGTCTTTACAAGTCCGGAATCATCGATCATGCATCACACCATTTCCATAATAGTATGATTTCTTCTCTCAACAACACCATTTTTTTTTGTGTGTGTGGAGGAGGCATTTGTCAACGAATCCTGTGAGTTTGTAGGAAGTCTCTGAACTCATCACTAGTGAATTCCCCCCCTCGATTTGAGCGGAGAGTTCTGATGTGATGACCAGTTTCATTCTCAACTGCTACTTTGAACTTTTTGAAGGTTTCAAATGCTTTAGTTTTCTTGCGAAGATAGAAAATCCACATTTTTCTCAAATAGTCGTCAACACAAAACTTGAATAACTGGAACCTGAAAAAACTTGGCTGCAATGGACCACAAAGATCGGTATGAACCAGGTCAATTTTACCATGAGCTTGAAATGTACTCCTCTGGAACGAAGCTCTGTGTTGTTTTCCTACTAGGCAGTGAGGACATTTTCTGTATCCTTCTGAAGAGATGGTAGCCCATGTACCATATTACGTCGGTGAAGTGTTTCGAGATATTTGAAACTTACATGACCAAATCTCTGATGCCACAATTGTGTTGAGGTGGAGTTCTTAGCCACAAGTGCTTGATCGTCTCTGTGAACAAAATCAAGTTGGAACATACGTCCCACATTGGAGGATTTTGCAATTATTTTCGAGCCTCTTGATTTGTCTTGAATCAAACACGTTTTCTTGTCGGATTGACTATCATAGTCAATTTTTAGGTTGTGACCTAGGAGTTGACTGACTGAAAGAAGATTCTTAGTCAACCCAGAGACATATAGGAAATCTAATAGTCTGCATTTGCGTGAACCAAGGTGTAGAGAAATGTTCCCAATCCCTTGAACTGTATATGAAGAATCATCTCCCAACAAAACTTGATTTTTTTATGGCGTGTCCCTCATTGAAATAAATTAGTCTTTTTGGCTGATCATGTGTCGAGTGGCCCCCAAATCAACATACCAAACACCACTAGATGACATGGAGGGTTCACTTGATCGAGCAGTGAACAAGAAGTCTTCATTATCTTATTGTTCTTGTTGTTCAGCAATATTACCTTGCTAGTGGGGTCTTTGATGAGACCAAAATATGTCTCATTATATCACCAAATAACATTCTTATTCTCTCTCTCAAAATAAAGCTTTCAAGTGAATTTAGATGTAGTTTTAATAACAGATATCATATTTAAGGTAGAATATAGGATTTATCTTATCATCTCTTTAGAAATCTATTTGCAATCTAATTGTTGTTATTTCTTGATATTTCTTCTAAAGTTGGAATGCAATAGTGTGTAAAAAATAGGTCATAAGCAACTGTACTCCAAGTTCGTAGATTGCAGTTATGGAAATTCTTCATGCAGCTACGGAAATACCCAGCTACAGAAATTCTTCACGCAACTACGGAAATACCCAGCTATAGGAAATTCTTCACGCAGCTACGGAAATGCCCACTACGGAAAGCTACGGAAGCCCAGCTAGTGAAAGTATTTTGTTTGTTCCAAAATAATGTAAAGGAGCACTGAACTATTCAGCCTACTCTTTGCTTCCACGTCATCAACCAAGAATATAGATCCAAACATGTGGCAATCCAAAGTCATGAATGCATGTGGCATTCCAAGAAGAATTCAAAGTCATGGACTTAGCACTCCTCTTTTTTCTCTCCATGTTTCAAGGATGAGAAAATGGTGGAATAGTATTAGGAATGTTGAATAAGTACTCTCCCACTTTGTGTTCCTAGATTAAAGGGATGAGTTGTAGAAATATTCTCCACGATAAGTGGGTTGTTGTAGTCAAGTTTGTTTAGTATTTATTACTTTGAATAAATCCACCCAAGAATAGGTAGTTAGTTCTTGGAGTGTAGACCAAGTAAACTAGGAGTAATGTCTATAAATACCTCTTCCATATATTTGGAAAAGGGGCATATTTTGTAAATCAGTTTTGAATCAATACAAGTGTAGTTTTAAAAGTTAATTGTAGTTGCTTCAAATCCAAAGGGAAGAGAATGGCCAAAATCCCCTCTTCCCCAAGGAGGAGGATTTTTCTATTATTTATTAGCATAGTTTATTTACTGCAGATTTATTTCAGTAGTTTAGTTGTTGTGTGTTTCTTTTCATGCATGTTTAATTTTTGTATGTTTTCTTAGGAAGAAGTATTATTGGATAAGATTTTCCTTTCTCCTTTTGCATACAGCTTTAGACACCGCCTTGGTTATAATGACACCAACTTGTCTATGAGTTGGTTAAATGACTGGTAATACAACGACCCGTCATTTTTGGCACCATTGCCAGGGATCATGGTGTTATTAGGAGACTCAAATTTTTCTAAAAGAGTATTCTAGTGACAGTAGAATACCTCTTAGCAAGATTTGTGATAGGAGATTCTAATTCAATAACTTCTTTAGAATTTATTTTCATGCAATTTAGATTCCTGCAATTTATTTTCATGTAATTTATTTTCCTGCAATTTCATTTTCCAAATAATTTCATTTTCTAGCAATTTCTTTTCCTGCAAATTTCTTGTAAATTTATTTTCTGCAAATAGATTAAATTTTATTTCTGTAATTAGATTTAGAAACTTGATGGAGATTGCCAAAAGAAACCCCCTCCTCAATAACATGGAAACACCATTTTATATTAGTCCATAAGACATGTGTTTATACAATTATTTATTCTGTTAAGAAATATTTCTATTATATTCATATTGAGAATTTCAATATGATATTGTAGATTGTTGATAAGACTGACTACCTTAATCAGCATATGGATGAAAAATTCATAATAGAAATATGTATTATCATCAAATCAAACCCGTACCTAGTTCTATTTCCTATATACACAGTAATTACAGTGGCTAGTTACCCATGTATTTTGGTGTGATGGAATGGATACAATAGGAATTTGATGATAAGTTTTCTTAATCTTTATAAAAATTGTAACATAATATATTTCTGTAGGGTCTAAATTGATTTGGGTTTCCTATTCTGAAATATTCCTTGTTTGCATGTATCAAATTCAATACTAGTTCATGCATGCAAGAAATGCAAAAAAAAAAAAACTAACTTTGTGCAAGTTAGCCGAGACAAAGAATTTTCTGTGGAATATTTGTGTAAACAAATTGAGAGTTAAAGGAAAAGCTGAGTTGCTTCTGTCACGGAAGAAGGAAACGTCATGTTGAAGGAAAAAAACATCCATCTCTGCACCTCAAAATCCTATAATCAAAAATGAATCTACAACAATAATGAAAGTTATTAGAACATGGTAGACAAATGCAAAAAAGTATGCATTATTCTCTCATATAAAAACTCGTTTGGTTGAAAAGTTCAAGCATGCAACAAGAGAATTCTATTTTTAACTCTTACATTTAATGAAGTGAGACATTTCTTTTTGCATACAATGACTCATGCGGTTGTTAGAAAAATTCAAATAACACGCATTCCTATTTTATCTCTTTTATTTAATGAATTAGTCAAATTTTGTTAAGATATTCTTTGCATGTCGACTTAATTGATTTAGAAATAAATTTTACATACAAAGAGGAAATAAATTTACATGCAATAAATGCTACAAATTGCATATCTTTTAATCAATTAAGTCTCATGCAAAGAGTGCTCCTAAATTGACTCTATTTATTTAATGAGAGAGACTTGTTCTAAATTATTTTCAATAATTATTGGAGATTTTAATTTGAAGGAGCTAATTGTTACAAGCATATATTTTTTAGATGACATAATTACTACAGGAAATTAAAAAATCAACATACATGGCGCATTAAAGAGGAGGTCAAAGGAAAAAGAATCATCTGATACGGAAATTGCACATGAAAAATAGCCACATTTTCTGATGCAAACTACTCGCAGATCATAAAGAAATAGATCAAGAAATTTCTATTTTTTTTCTACATGAAATTATTTTTCCAGATCATTTTGAATCACTCATTTTCGTTTAGAAATGACCAAGATATCATAGTTTGAATGCACGCTGCTCAAAAGAAATAACATGTTGCAGACTATTTTGATAGTAGTGTTTTCTAATCCAAACTACTCGCAACTCATAAAGAAATCACTCAAATGATTTATGGTTCTTGTTCTACACCATTTAATATTTCCAGATCATTTTGAATTTCTCATTTTCTTTGAGAAACGACTAAGATATTACATTTTGAATGCATGCTACTAAATAAAATAACATGCTGAAGATTTTTTTTTTTAAATATATCTTATGATGCATGCAAGTATTCTGCTAATACTCCTCATTTTCAGTACCTGATTCGTTCCATGCTACCCTCTTTGTCTTAGTTTATGTTAAAAATTCATTTTCCCAACTTCTGAAAACACCAAAAATTCCTCTAATATGCAGTAGTCAATGTTAATGTTCTCCAAAAAAATGGGGAAAGTTGAAAACCAGCAAATGGCTACTTTTCCCACACCAAAAAAAACAAAAAAAAAAATTTTTGCACTTCAAACTCTTTCTTGGATTCATATGACTGTTTCTCTTATGCCAACTTGGTTGATGAAATCATTTTCTACTGAAAAGTTCTATGTTGCAGTGGCTTTGACTTCATACCTATTTGTTTTTTCAGTTGTAGATGGAAATCACGGTTATACAACATGATGAAAGCAAGGATAACTACTGAGTATGGTATGGTAACTTCTATTTTTCTATTCTTAAATATTGTTATTTTTTGTTTTAATTACAAATAGATTCACTTCTCGAAAGCGTAAAAAAAATAAAGAGAGAAAATTTTTCAAGATCTTCATGTGTTAATCAAGTCAAGTAACAAAGAAAATGATGCAGATGAAGTCTTTTCAGTTTACAGCAATTGAGATCTATAAGCTGCTGAATTACAAAAAAAATAGTTTACATGAGGGCATGCACAAAGCTAAGTGTGGGGGAGGCTCACTCTCTTCCAAACATTTTGAAGAATGCATGAGGAAACAAAGGAGTTAAGTGTGGGAAAAATATCTCTACATTATCTACGGAAAACCTCATGAGAGCATGAATAAAAAAGAAGTAAAAATTTTACTTCTAAAATCTCAGTTTGCTACTATCATGAAAAAAGAGAAGATAATTTGAAAGATGCAGAAGTATTGACAAAATCAAGATTCTACAGGAAGATCAATAGCTTGCATGAGGGCATGCAAGAAGTTAAGTGTGGGGGAAATGATGAGACCAAAATATGTCTCATTATATCACCAAATAACATTCTTATTCTCTCTCTCAAAATAAAGCTTTCAAGTGAATTTAGATGTAGTTTTAATAACAGATATCATATTTAAGATAGAATATAGGATTTATCATATCATCTCTTTAGAAATCTATTTGCAATCTAATTGTTATTATTTCTTGATATTTCTTCTAAAGTTGGAATGCAATAGTGTGTAGAAAATAGGTCATAAGCAACTGTACTCCAAGTTCGTAGATTGCAGTTATGGAAATTCTTCATGTAGCCATGAAAATGCCTAGCTACGGAAATTCTTCACACAACTACAGAAATGCCCAGCTACGGAAATTCTTCATGCAGTTACAGAAACGCCCAGCTAGTGAAAGTATTTTGGTTTGTTCCAAAATAATGTAAAGGAGCACCGAACTATTCAGCCTACTCTTTGCTTCCACATCATCAACCAAGAATATAGATCTAAACATGTGGCAATCCAAAGTCATGAATGCATGTGGCATTCCAAGAAGAATTAAAAGTCATGGACTTAGCACTCCTCCTTTTTCTCTCCATGTTTCAAGGATGAGCAAATGGTGGAATAGTATTAGGAATGTTGAATAAGTACTCTCTCACTTTGTGTTCCTAGATTAAAGGGATGAGTTGTAGAAATATTCTCCATGATAAGTGGGTTTTTGTAGTCAAGTTTGTTTAGTATTTATTGCTTTGAATAAATCCACCCAAGAATAGGTAGTTAGCTCTTGGAGTGTGGACCAAGTAAACTAAGAGTAATGTTTATAAATACCTCTTCCATATATTTGGAAAAGGGGCATATTTTGTAAATCAGTTTTGAATCAATACAAGTGTAATTTTAAAAGTTAATTGTAGTTGCTCTAAATCCAAAGGAAAGAGAATTGCCAAAATCTGCTCTTCCCCAAGGAGGAGGATTTTTCTATTATTTATTAGCATAGTTTATTTACTGCAGATTTATTTCAGTATTTTAGTTGTTGTGTGTTTCTTTTTCATGCATGTTTAATTTTTGTATGTTTTCTTAGGAAGAAGTACTGTTGGATAAGATTTTCCTTTCTCCTTTTGCATACAGCTTTAGACATTGCTTTGGTTATAATGACACCAACTTGTCTATGAGTTGGTTAAATGACTAGTAATACAACGACCCGTCAGTATTCTTTTCTAGTTCCCCTTTTTCTACCCTTGATTGTAGTTAGAATGTCCCTTGTTAGATTGGTGTGGAGGTCTAGATTTTCTTAATGAACCTTTCTTGTAAGTATTATACCAACAATCTTTTAGGTTATGTCCTCTTTTGCAGATTGGACATTGCTTCTTCTGATTTCTATCCCCTTGATACTGATTTTAATTTTAGGATTTTTTATAGGAATTAGGTTTTCCTTTTCCTTTCCATTTTTGATGTGAAGACAGTGTCTTCTCCTCTTCATCATCCTTATTGTGCATTGCTTCCTCTTATTACAGTAGGTTTACCAGCTTGTCAAAACTAACTATCGTATCTAACACATTTAGTGTTGTGACAAAAATGTGGTAAGAAGAGGGGAGTGCTCTCAGAACAATGCAACCGAGAGTATCATCTGTGACCAGTTCTCCCAGGGCTAGAAGTGAAGCCCTCAATTCTACATCTCTTCTTAAGAAAGCTTCTATTTTTGCATTCTACTTGAACTTTAATGTGTGTAACTGACTCTGCAAATTCAGTATAACATTCTTGTTCTTGACCTCATATACTATGCTCAATTTATCCCACGCTTTTTTGGTTGTTTTGGCATCTCGAATGTGGGGTTGCACATCATCAGACACTCCAAACAAGATGATGAGTTTGGCCTTTTGAACTACTTTATCAAATTTCCACAGTTGTGTTGTATCAGTAGTTGATTTGGTCAGAGTACCATTCATAGCAGGCCAGATTTCTTCAAACTCAAGTTGTGTCTTGATTTTAGTCTTCCATGCAGCATAGTTGTTTCCTCAAAGTAATTGTGAATTCAGAAGAAAAAATTTTGGGGGCATTGGTGCCCATTTTGCAGAGATCACTGACAGGGTTTGGCTCTTATCACTCTAGGTATAAGATCTCCCAATCTATATACCGTCAGTCCATAATACCGAACATTTCTATATACGTGCCCTTCTGATATACCTGGCGGTACGTGGAAGAAGCTCGCCCTTTCTATATACCCAATGGTACGTGAAAGAGGCGTTAATGTATGTGAAAGAATTCAACACACGGTACCAAGACAGTACTAATGGGGTCTGTGTGATTATTGGCATTGGCTGAAAGAAATATCCTCATATGCACACGTAACTTCGTTATATACTTGGATAATTTCTCAGTCTGAATTTATGTTGTGCAATTGTTCACAGACGGATGGGATGGCTCATAGTGTGTGCATTGTGACCTTATTACTCCCCATTGATTTAAAGGGACGATGCCTAGATTACATTGTTGCAGGTATATTAGGCGTTAAGTGCAGTAGTAGTCGTAATGGCTTTACCTGTAAATGCTTCCCAGAGGCACTGTATATACTGAATGCTGCGAATGAGATCTAAGATCTTGTGAGTGTTACAAAACCAATTTTTTACTTTTTGTGATTACAATATTATGTCAGTTTCTGAGCAGTTACAAAATTTGCAGTTGACTATGGCAACCTACAAATTAGTACAATATAATGCAATATATAAATTACATTCAAAAATCTGGAAAAATTGAATGACAGGCAAATGTTTTTATTTTGTGGGCCTTGGTGGCCTCCGAAGCCCAATATTACCCACTACGCCAAAAAATTACAAAAATATAGCTGAAAATGCAATTTCTGGATAAGCCTCTTTTAGAAAAAAAAAATCGGGATGAAAAAAACAGGCTGAATGGGAAAAAAAATTACCCTAAATTAGGGATTTCCCCGCTAAATTTAGTTAGTTATAACTAAATTTGAATTTTCTGCTAAAGTTAGCGGTTCTGCCAAAATAAAAAAAGCAAGTTAGGGTTGGGATTTGAACCATGTACCTCCCACTTATAAGGCTTTCACTCTAACCACCTTGGCTCTTATGAGCGCTTGATATAGAAATGAATAAACTTGTATTTAATGAAAGGTAAAATCGACTTACCTTTGTAAAATCTGACTTGGTTGAGTTGGAGTCCACATGGAGGGTGACATGGCAGTGAGTTTGAAGGTGGTTTAGGGTTATCTGCATAAAAAATAGATCTCCACCACTTTTCACGCACCTTTCTATTGATCTCCACCTCCTTTTATTTGTTTATCCCCAATTTTTATTGATACACTGCCTCTTTTTAACTGCTACTTTCTACATACTGCATTTTATTTTTCTTTCAACGTTTTGTTGACTAATTCTCCTTATTTTCTTTGTGCAGGTTCTGAGATTTTTATATCTCTGTGTAAATTCAATCCACACGCCAATGGTGAATTGTGTCACCACTTTGATTTTGATTAGATTAGCCACCTCTTGTGCATTGTTTGCAAACGGTTTTATTTTTTTTTCTTAGAGAGGAGACTGATTTTGATTGATGCATGTGCAGGGTTGCTCACTGTGGGGATACGTTGCAGGGGAAACCATTCAAAATGTGAAGTCATTGTTTGTTTGCAGGTGCAAATCGCAGGCTGGTGGGCTAACCCTTTGTAATTTCAGGTTCAACTTTTGATAGCTATTCCAAATAGCTCGTTCTAGTGTGATAACACAAACATGGCAATGGCTTGGCTGTGAAGCTATGAGCCTGGGTTTTCTATTCAAGATGGCTTGAATAGCTTGAATAGCTCGACCTCCACATTTAGTAGAGAAACTACCAAAAAATTTGATAATACAGATAATATTATCTGCAGCAAATTTTGCCTGTAAAAAATTTTCTTTTTCCTTTGCCTGGAGATTAAACTGGAGGCTTTCCTATCCTACTAGGAGATGGGAATGCAGGGGTTGGGATGGAGGGAATGTAGGTGGCTTTTCTAGCTCACTCAGACATTATTTCCCTCTCAAAATATCCTCAACACTCTCTGAAACTTCCTCACTTCTCCACAGGCCAAATTAACTTGCTCTGGTACCAAATGTAAACAGAGATGGAAGCCTAAAATTTATATTAATCAAAATCAACCAGGTTATAATAGATGGACTGGAATACTTATAGGTATTTTATAGTCATGTGTAGACAAAATAGAGGCTGCACAGGTACAACCAAAAATACAACAGCTTCCATAATACATCCGGGAAGCAACAATTAAATTAATACAAACAAATGATTAAGTTGCAACTATGCAACAAATAATCTTATAACTGTGGAATAAGAAAAATATGGTTTAAAAACCATATAACAACATTATTTAATTAAATAATTAATATATACTATGTATAATTAATTAACCTAACAACAATTGCCATAATCCTTCTGACTCACTTGGTGTTTTGATAAGTTGCGGTATGATTGTATCTTCTTCATGGATACAGTAGGTACCTAATCCTATTTCTTCCAACAGCAGTAAACCAGCTTCTTCTTCTGCCAACACATCAGCATAGGGATCATACTAATGATCTCCACTTACTTCATCTAGCACAATATCGGGTACTTCTTCAACAAGAGTGGTCGATTAATGATCAGCATCTTCTTCTTCCAGATCTTTGATGGTGTAATTCCTATTTATAGGATACTAGCAGTGTAGGGTTCGACATGATTATGGTAGATTGGTTACACCCTTATAGTCACTTTGGTTCTGTATCAAGTCCTGAGAATGGTATGTGACCAATCAGCTAATAGATAACCACCCATTTTGGCAGTGAAATCTCGTGATAGGCAGATGGCGAAGAGAGGAGGAAGATCAATGACTGATATATCTTATGTCAATGAAAAACATGGGCATGCATTGGATGATAAGTTGAAGTTATTTGATAACTCTAACAGTATTAACAGTTGTGTCATCCAGTCTGAACAACTCCTCTTGTAACTGGCGCATATTGTATGTCTAGTACATCTATAATTTTCTTGGGCATGACTCAGCTATCGGCACTAGAATCGATCATGTAATTATGTACCAGGTGTTTTCCAATGATCATGGAAATATAGAATGGTAGTGGTTCTTTGGATTTAGGAATAGTTTTTCCTTCTAGTTGACACAAACTCATAGTAGTTGTTGCTCCACAACCTAACGATCTGTCAGTTGTACCAAAACTCTTTAGAGCCTCTCGCAACAAATTTCTTTGCGAAGGAATTGAGAGTGCATCCCACATAGTCAGAATCATGTTGGTTTTCTTCATCTGTTCCACTATGCTAAAGGGAATTGCTCCTATTTTTCTTACACTTCTTTGAGCATTGGGATCCTCCTTTGTAAAATGCTTGGTTGGTACCATAATGCCTGATGAACCTTCTTTATTTGTAGCTTGGCTAACAAGTATTTTTGGTGGTTTCCTTCCCACGTCTTTATCAATTGTCACTTATGTATGAGATTGTGAATTGGATGCTTGATTGGATTTGGAAGTTTGAGGTTCCACTGCTCTCTTCTTGGAACGAGTGTTTTCCACCACTGATGAGGAATCTGTATTTTACCTGCAAAAATATTTTGCTTTCCAGTTTAGCAAAAGTGGTTTCTTCAGGTGCTTGTGGTTGATTTGTTTTTTCTTGCATATATGTGTTCTCTGTTAGCTCTGCAGGGGAATATACTCTTTGAACCATAAGGGCCTAGCCAAGAACTCCATTGGGACAAATATATTGATTATGGGGTTGAGAAAAAAGGATAACACCATTTGTAGTTTTGAACTAGATTATTCTAGACATGTACAATAGCTCTAGATGAACTAGTAGCAAGAGGGTTCTGAAATTTCAAAGGCCTGACATTCGCACTCCTTGATTTGTAGCTTGATTTTATGGCTTGATGGTTTCCTTGAAAAGGAGGACAGTTAGCCTGATAATGTTGATTTTATGGCTGATACATATGATTATATTGAAATTTTTGCCTCTTGAGTGCAACAAGCACGTTTCCAAAATTTTACATGTAGTGACTATGACTTCAAATAGATCATTTGAAGAGGAAGGGGTAGATTGATTTGGTTAAATAGAGGTTGTTGGAATGGGAGTTAATGATATGATGATTGTTCGTAAGATCTAGAGACAACAGCATTGGCGGTCATCGGAGCTATCTTTCCAGCTTGAATCAAGGAATTTTCTCGATCTTATGAGCACACGTCGTAGGCATCAGGCTAATGAAAATCCCCTCCCATATAGTGCATCATAACTGCTACATCGTTGTTCAAGGACTCGTAAATAGTACAAGAATGCTTAAGGGATGTGTAGAAGGCTTTACTAGTGTTGGAATCCTTTTCTAGGTCCTGTGGAATCGGAAGTTGAAAATCACTCATGTATTCTCGGGGAGCTCTCTTCATAGTAGTGAGTTGTTCCAAAAGTGATAGGTTATCACTCTCAATGTCTTCAAACTATTTACAGAGATGATTCTCCTAATTCATCCCAAGAGGTTATACTGCTAACACTTAACCATTATGAAACCATTGAAATGATTTTCCCTTGAAAGAGGTACCAAGAATTCAATAACTGCAAACGTTGTCCTCCATGAAATTATGTATACCACAAATGTTGGCTACATCAAGAATTTGTTACACTGGAGTAACATGAGTTTACCCTATGTAAAAGGGTAAAATTTTAAGTGTATGCAATAGGTATAGAGGGTTCACGTTGAGCCAAAATAAGAGAATTGCTTACATTGAAAGGGGGAAAAAACTTGTTTTCTTACAATAGCAACAAGAGGTTGATTATTCCTTAGTGGAGGGAACCTTCTGTACGAAGGAGTTGAATGACCCCATACGAGGTAGAGTATCATTAACTAGTGATGTTGAAATAACCTCATTCTTCTTCTCTTTGGAGGAGACAAGAAAAGTTTGATATGCATAGATAACTTCCTTGTTGACTAAAAATAACACCATTTTATTAGGAATTCTTCACATAAGTTAATGCATTGAGATTTGGTACCACCTCAGGATATAGAGTCACCTGGTACATTTGACTTTTGTAAGTGAGAAGAGAAGTACCAACTCTATCCCACTGGACGTGCCAAAAACTGTTGTCGCCAAATGACTGCACCCCCTCGAATGGCCAAAATGTGAATAGGATGTTCGGTGTCAATTGGGTCACATGGGATCACCTCTCAAGCTGTGGGACTTGGGCTCAAGGTGAACCTCAGGAGAAGGCCAGCTTCTTCTTCCTAAACTAAGTGTTGTACTACTCCTAGTGTAATAAATGGATATCTAGACCTATGATAACATTTTCTTGGGTTTTAGGGAAAGAGATTTGCAAGAAATGAAACTATACTAGGGATGGTGATGCACCAAATAAAGGGTGTTGGCAGACTAAGGAAGGGTTAATTTGAAGAGGGTGGGTGCACCACAAGTCAAATTCACCTACTGCAACTTAGAGAGGGTACAAAATACCACAAACTAAGAAGCACGCATTCCCTTTGTTAAAATCTATCATACAAAGCAATATATCAGTCTTCCTGGTGAAGAAGGATGAACTGGAGAAGGGTGAATAAGACACCACAACTCAACTACATGCAATACTCCTCCACTTGATAAGCACAGAACTTCAAGAACCTGCAATAGAAACGTGAACTTGCATGCAGTGTACCTGTAAGCATGAGAAAAGGCACAAGAAATTATAGAAGGATGAAAGGACTGAGATTAGTCACAAAACACACACTTTTATTACTTCAACAATGTGCACAATGCATCATACATTCAGAAGAGGCAATGATTGTCCATTACAGTCTTGGAAAAGAGGATAGAAAGTTCCCTCAACATATCAAGGACAACTTGCAGAAGAGAGAGGACTCTTGAAAAGATATGCACTTGTCTAATGGATGTCTAACTTTCCAATCTATCTGGACTGTTGGAAACCTTTGGAATGAGCTTCAAACTTACATTTTATAGAATAATTTTGTGAGAGAGAAGAGGAAAAAGTCATGAATTACATTCCTAAATTGAAGGTACATGATGGTTCAAAATTTATTACAAAGTTGGTTAAACCAATTATAGAATCTTCCATCATGTGTCATTAATGCCTGGTTGACCTAGTCTTCTCAATTAATTAAAAGAATATTTAAATAAAAATATTAAATTAATTAAAATACGGGTGGGACACCCCATTTGACCGGTTTGCACTGAGGAGGAGGGGTCATGCAGAAAAGGCTAAAAATGCGTCCAACTCAGTGGTTGGCTTGTCAATCCAACTCACCGAGCTAGACTCGATTCCTTCTACGTTGCACCAAGCTGAGTGTGTAACTGCACCGAATTCCTTTGCAAGAATTGAGCTCTCTTTCACTTCACGCATCGACCTAGCCACTCTACATTGTGTTAGTTTACCTCGGGTGAATTTACCCTGTTGGCTTCGTAGACCCCTACTGAGCTCATACTCAAATGCCATGTTGATTCGTTCCTAGCTTGGTTCCAACTCTGTTCACCGATTCGACTTCTTCATGTTTCATACAAACCGAGCCATTCTCCTCCATATCAACTAAGTGCATCATGGCTCACTACCACCATCCACCAAGCTACTCCTTTCCTTGAGTTCAATTTTGTGCACATCAACGTGGCTTTTCCTTACAGGAAGGTTCAATCCTAACACTCATTCATGCCATTGGACTCCCTTTTGGCTCGAGCTCGTAGTCACGAGTTACTTGGACGTCTTTAGTGCTAATTTCAAGCTGCTCCTACCATATTCTTCTCAATTAAGTCATTCTTCGATCCTTGTCTTTCCACTTAACTTTGCGAGAAAATTTAACGAAGAGTTGATTGAGATTCTTTACAAATCAATCCCATTCTCTTTCTTTCATGAGTAGTGACTGGATTGATCTAAGTAGGAAATCTTCCATCTTGTTGTGTGAGCCCGAAATGGACTCTCAGAAATGCACAACTTCCATTTCAATGTGACTACGCCAAAGCATTTTCCTTGACCAAACTCTGCAATGAGCCTCTGCTGCGTATTTCTCAAATTGGTTACGATGTTGGGGCCCATACTCCTACCACCTACTCCTCACAACGAATCTACCAGTTGAACTCACCCATGAATTCTTCTCAATCAGCATGACTGATTTGCCGTCTAAATTCTGAAATGAAATCCCTTTTCCATGTAGTTGAACTCCAAGCACTGACCCCACTGACCCAAGCTCAGCACCCAGCTCGCTGTAACCAGTCTTTGAGCTCTCCCCATAAGTTTTTCCAAGATTTCATCGCATCGAGCGCATTGAATGATCTTCTTTCTTTACCTTGATTCAGTGAACCTTTCTTTGGATTCCTTGTTGATATACATAGTATGGTCCATCTCCCAATAACTCAGATTCAACCAACTTCATGATCTTGGTAGCAACTGCCCATTTAGTGAGCTCTTACCATGTAGATTAGAGATGATGGCCTCATCATTACAACTAATGGTGGGTGAGTTATAACTATATCCCTTTGTTTAAACTAAACTTGAGCAATCATGGGGAGCTTATTCTGGATCCCTCTCTTCTATGACCCAGCTTAGCTCAGGTGAATGAGCTCTCGATCCATGCCTAACGGTAGGTGTACCTAGCTCGGTGAGCTTCCATGAGCTAAACTCCATCACGTGAGCAATTCGCCACCCAATGGTTTGACAACCCCAAAAAGGACTTGACCACTAGCTCACAAATCATGAACTCAACACCAAGCTGAGCCTATTTTCCCAACTTGCCATCATTCTCAAGCTTTTTCACCACTTGCGAGTTTCAACTGAGTTATATTTTATTTTGACTTCACCGCGTGGCTCAATCACCCTTCGATTTATCCTATCCAAGCCTTTCATCAACACGACCGAGATGAGCCACATTTTCCATTGTCACAAGCGAGCTCCCATCGACCTTGCACTCCAACACTATGACCATCGCTCACCTTGTATTGGCCAAACTTGTTCGGCTCCTCAACTCACCAAGAGCTCTATGCATGAGTTCTTTGCGATGAGCTTCAAGATCGGTTCTCTTGTCCATTGCTATGTTTGATATTTGTCGAGCTATCCATCATTTGAGTGTAATGACTAGCTCATCGCGTTTGTGCCTTCAATATCTTCATGACCAGGATCTGTCGAACCGTCCACCAAGCAATCATACATCAACATTGAGCTCACTGCTGGCTCGCCTAGTACTCAGACCACCTCACCTTCCCTGCTTTGTTGAATCGCCCTCTAGGAGAGATGAACTCCTTCCACTATCTTGGCCTCTTAGCCCAACTCACCACCAATGCATCACCTCGCATCAGTATGAATTCTTGGCATCACCCTGTCGTCGAGCTCTCCCTCTTTCCCATCGAATTCTTCACACATGATCCATCATGAGCCACTAACATGTTGAGTTGGTTGGGTCCTGTGACGAGCTATGGAGCAACTTTAGTTTCTCATGGCAGAGAGCTGAGCTAACAAGCGACTCTTCAAGCTATCGCCTGACTCTGCCCAATGCATCACTTTGATGATTCATCTGTCTGGGATCCTTGCACAATCTCTTTCATCAATTTCTTAGACTGACCTAACATTCGACGAGCATGATCTTGGCTCCATTTTCACAATGGTTCCCCATGACTCACTCCAATTCATAATTATCCTACTTATCTCGAGAGTAACACAGTGAATCATATTTTTTTGGCATTTACTCAGCCTTCCAACTCAGCGTCATTCCTTATTCACTTGTTTACATGGCGATTCACTTAATGGCTCATGCGGAAGTCTCAAGTTGGTTTTCCATCTGAACATTTCCACTTGACCACTCTCACTTGAATCTCCCATGCGCGGGACTCTTGTGTTGGGTTGTCATCTCGACATCCCCACATGGCAACCATCATCACCTTTTCCCACGTGTGGAAATATTAGACTGGATTTCCATGTCATTATCTCCACCATGGCCACAAAGGCATGAAACTCCCATGTGCTAGCTAGACACTTCGGCATTTGACTTGGTCTCTTATGGGTGAAAAGAGTTGAGTTGCCTTAGCTCAAACAACCCAAATCTCCATGTTTTGGCAACTCATATCTCAGGATCCAATCATCATTGTTGTACCAAGCTTGGGAAAAGCTTCCTCAAATCTCCAATTGGCCACAACGGTTTGAAACTCCCTGACATGGAACTTTCATCTTCACTTTCCATTACTAAAATCTTGAGCTTGGTTTGAATCGGACATTTCCTAATGAGGCCAAAAGCTTGCACTCTACTTTTCTCCACACACGGACTCACTCGACAACTCATTCCGTTAATTTCCACATCGAGCTCCCTATTGATTCGAGCTCTGAGTCAAGGCCAAGATCACCATTGAGTGGGCTCTACAATCAACTGAGCTTTGTATTGAAATGACTTTACCGAGCCCGAGTTACCTTCCAAGCTCTTTCTGAGATGACTACACCAGCTCGACCGAGTTGACCTTTCTTAGTGACCTCCTACCATTTCTAGGATTGATTCTTTTCATGCCAATCCCAAAACTCGTTTATGATCTCGGATTTCTGTTGTGACCAACTCGGTCAAGTTGGCCCGAACCTCCTTGTTATGTTTTCATAAAAAAATGGTTGACCCTTCCTACCATCGAGCTACACATCGAGCACCCTAACCAAGATAGTAACTGAGTTGAACCTGAGTTGGGCTCCGAGTTGATCCTGTTTAAAGCTAAGAGATCTCACTTATCAATTTATAAATTATGTTAATCATTTTATCTTCGTGATGACTAGAAATGGTCCCCTCAAACCAATTTCGTAATTTGATTGCAATAAGACCTCGTTGTCCCATTTTGTCATGTGTGCAAAATTGGATAACAGGTAAGCACATGGTAGAGAGTCAGCCAGCCCCATAGCCTGCAGAAACTATAGTGGTGGAAGATGAGGAGGAAGAGTGGAAGGATAGTTATGGCTTAGAACATAGAGGCTAGAGGTAGCCCATAGATAGAACGGAGACTGAGCATGCAGGTACCCCACCTCAGGTACAAGAAGAAGAAGAGTACTTGGAAGTATTCCAAGGAGAGTGTCATTTCAAGAGGTTGTTCATAAGAATAAGGACACAAGGCATAGAAACTCCTCAGTCTATTAAGAGATCACCATGACTCTCTCCTCAAAAAGAGACACATGAGAGGAAAAGGAGGAAGCTAAAGCTAAATGAGGAGGCAGAGGAGTTTGCAGAGAGCACGCCTGGATCCCCTATACAACTAGAAGAATTAGAAGAACCCAAGGATGAAGATATAAAGGATAAAGAGGAAAGATAACTGGAACATGATACCACTCAGAACATCAAAGATCCATCTCCAAACCTTGGTGCTCAGGTACCTAAGAGGCTAAGAAAAAAGTGAACAAGTGCAGAATAAAATGTTCTGCATATGGGATATGACAAGGAAACAAGTAAAATTGGTCGCGCCTAATTCTAGAATACAGTGGGCCTCAAGGAGTTGTATGGATGGGATTTGATAGACCCATACATGGAAACCACATGCACAAGGAAACAATTTTCCTAGTCGATGTAAACTCAAATGGATGAGCTTGATTTTGATGTATGTGAAGAGTCTTGTGTGTCAAGAAGAATGAAAAAGGCACCACAAAATAGGCACATAACTATCAAACCATTTATTATGTCTGATGAGTAGGTGAGTAATGCCTTAGTTAGGGTATCTACAGAAGTGGTGCAAAGGAACGTCGATAAGGTTACCACTATTAGAGCACTATGAGAAGAAAACAAGGCCAAATATGTTGAAATAACACATCTAAAAGGAGAGAAGGACCTAGAGCAGAAGAATAATGTGGCCTTCAAAATTATGGCACTAGAAATTGGAGATTATGTCCTAAAAGTAAGACAGTACCTAGAGTCAAAGGTACCTGAGAAGTTTCCTTCAGCTATGCATTTGGTGCTTGAGGATGGACCAATTCAGATGTCTGCGCCAAAATACCCTAAGAAGGAAGTAGAGAGATCAAGGGCTTCAATGGTTAGAAAAATTTCAACTTACGAGGCATTGCTCCAAACCTTGCAGGAAGAGCTGAAGAAGGAAAACTAGGATTTGAATATTTTTGCAGCTCCAGAAGTAGTAATCAAAATTAGGATGATGGTAGAAGACAATGAAGTCCTGAAGGCGATGAAGGATGAGACTTTGGGGAGCATAGAGATATTATCATTAGTCAAGAAAAATCATGACTAAGGAAAGGTTGGATGAAATTGGGAAGCTTATAGTGTAGAAGATGGATATTCTGGAAGGAAGAGTGACTACAATGTCCAACATTGTTCTAGTATTACATAATGAAAAGGAAGGGATTGCACAAGATGAGTTAGATTCTATTGCGTCGGATATTCCAGAAAAGACAGAAGTCGCGCTAAGTGATTGGAAAACCTTAGAGGCTGAAATCAAAGAAGAATATGTGAAGTTAATTCTTCTAGTTCAAACAAAGGATATTGCAGGGTAAAAGTTCATTCTTTGTACAGTAATTCTTTAATTTCCTTCCATTCCCATTCTTTATTCTTTAGATATCAAAAGGAAACCATTGCTAGGGAAAAAATACAGTTTAGTGTGGGGTAATGTTGAGTAGACAAAGTATGACACTAAGGAGAAGGCGCATAGAAGATTTGCATGGGGTAGCAAGGCAGATTTGAAGGTGCGGAAGGATAGGGAAGGAATCACGCGTGAAAGATAGAATGAATCTAGACTTAGACATTTTCATGGTTATGGGCTATTTTCTAAGATAGCATGTGGAGCACACAACCAAATGGAAACTTGTGTGGCATGCAAATGCTATTTTTGGAAGAGTGTCTACTAAGCGTTTTACATTAGTTTGAGTTAATAATAGGATTACCATTGTCAGTTATCTAAAAGAGATCTATTATTATCGCACTTGCATGTGTGTCTATTATTGTAAAGGTGCATGGCTATTTTCAACATGTGACCTATTTTGGGAATTATGTAAGTGGTGAAGGGAAATTCCCCACCATTATAAATATGTAGTAATCTACGTAGATTAAGAGAGTATTTGTGTATGAGCTATTGTGGAGTTATGCTACCATACTTGATGTGTGCATGAACTTATGATACTACTTATTGTAAGAATCTTCTGTGCTTATTGTATTTTAATATAATGGAGTGTGTTGGATGAATCATGGTGTTAACATGACTGAAACTAGTTCTTACAAGGTTGACTTCGTTATATCCATTGCTTAATTCATTATTCTTTTAGATCTAGATCTGGAACCTTCTCTGTGGGAAGTTTATACTGTTTATGGATCTGAATGCATTAACATTTTCATCATGTTCACATCCTGCAAAATTAACTCTAAGGAGGGGTCTTGTACCTTTGCGTGTTTCGGGTGAGCACTCAGTCTAGGCTAACTGATGTGCTAGCGCGCCTGGGTTAATCTTAGTAAATTATAGGCTGCATCATTGGTATAGAAATTTTGATCTTGATTAGACTTGTGTGGACTATACGGCGCTGCGAAATGTTTTCTTAAAGGAATTTTATATCCCTGAGTTCGAGCAAAAAAGCATAAGTGTGCTCAAAGACATTAAGCATGGAACTACTGAAAGTGTTCAGGAATATGATGTTTGGTTCAATACTATTATGTATAATTTATCTTATGACATCCATGTAAGCTAGCATGTACAGTGGTTCATTAGGGGACTGATCACACCTTTTAGAAGAGTGCTTTCACATAAAACCTATACAGATCCATGTGAGGCACTTGAAGCAGCTCTGTGCACTGAGGCAGTAGGAAGTGTGGACATAGGAGTGAGCCTATTCTTGAAATCTCATATAGAAACAATGGTGAAATAGTTAGAGAAATTATTTGCTAATTCAGTGTATGAGATGCACAATGGAATTTGGTGTACAGATTGTGAAGTAGAGGGGCATGGTAAGGATAGTTTCCCTTGGAAATCGGTGCGCTCCTTGTTGTTGGATTGTGAGATATGTCACTTGGACCACAATTCAAGCCAACATACATTGTTATAGCATGTGATAGGAAAGAATGTGTCCATTTATTGTAATATGTACAGGTCCTCGACTCATGCTATTGAAGATTTTAGGTTGATTGGTCATATCCATGATGCCATTGATATTGGTGTATGATAGAATGGTGTTACAAATAATTCCAAGGAAAAGGGTGAGCATTATAACTATGATCACAGTGAGGGGCATTCTGATGGCGGCTGTGGTAGAGGTCAAGGTTACATAGGCATATTTATAGGTCGAGGTCGCAGAGGTGGAAGGAGTGATTTCCCTCGTGGAAATTTTTATACATGTGGATCTCCTTATCACTACGGGAATGAATGTCCACAGAATATTGTGTGTTCTTTTTGCGGAAAGAATCATAGTTATGAAGAGTGCCCCAACTTGTATGAACACTTAAGAAAGAAACATAAATAGGAAAATAAGGGTGTGGGAATGGTTAGAGTACAATGCACCATGGAAGACCAATGGATGCGGAAGTTAGCGTCAGATCCTGAGTTGGTTCTTGTGAATATTACTACATGCATTGAGGCTATGTGGGCCAGGTAAATGCTACGATAAAATCCTACCATTACTAAAGAGGAAGTCTTGCATGCCAAGTATCCAGACCCTATGCATCAAAAGGAGGTTTATCAAGAAACCATGGATGTAGTTCAGAATTTATAGGGTGAGATACAATGTTTGAAGGAAAAGTTGAGAACGTTAGAACAAAAGAAAGCAGTTGAGATTCATCAGATAGATGTTGATAATTTGAAGAAAGTTTGCAAAATGTTGCAACAAGAGAACATTATTCCATTTTTAGGGAACTGGTTGAAGGGAAACACTCTGAGCAATAGTGATGCAAGAGCATCTTCATAAGGCTTTTTGGACAGAAACAAATGGGAAACAACCTTCTTCTCTTTGTTTGCAAAATCATACTACTTGTTAAGTTTAGTCAAAATTTGAATATTTGTGTTGTAAATGGTTTTTGTTACCATGATGTAAGAAAGTGAAAAGTGAGAGATGAGTTGTTACTTGTTATATCTACGTAGGAAGAGGAATAAAATCTTCCTTAATTAGTTGGTGTAGTTTTCATAAGGTCAAAGATGGGAAATTTGTTCCTATTCTTAAGCATGTGTGTAGGGATATCACTAAAATAAGGAAAGTTGGATAAAAATAGGAAACAAGAGATAAAAAATTCAATGTCAATAAAGAGAATAAAGAGAGGAGAGGTCGAATTTAGGAAGGGAGATAGGGGAGAAAATGATGGGGCAAATATCTCTGAGAGAGAAGAGGCATGGCCAAAACTGTGAAGAAGGTGTTAACAGGGCAGTGTAAAAGTGGTTAAAAGGAGTATTTTATGATCTCATGGACACCTACTAGTAATTTTATTATGTTCCCAACATTGTAATCAGTCTACAGTTGAAATTAGAATCCTTGGATTGGATTTTAGGGAAAGGTATACAAATTTCTTCCCTCTTGGCTCTGTGAAATTTTAAAATAGTAGTTTTGGGACAGCGATCATGATTTTCTCATAAGAATTCCAAATGCTCTAAATTTCGGGCTATAGGTACACATGGCCATTCTCAATATGGGTTCCAAATGGGGTATATTGAATCTAAGTATTGTTTAAATTACAAATCATTTTATCTTATGGACTGAGAACGCACATGAATTGTTTGACGAAATGAATGAATGGTAGAATCGATGTAACTTTTTTTTCGTGTATTAAAATTAGCTGAAATTTTCAGGAAATTTCTGTCTCGTATAGATTCTTATTTCCAAAAAAATTTAGCTTCTACCTCAATGTGAAGATCTAGATATTCATGAAATAATTCTGCAGATTCGTGTAGACTGTGTTTTGGTGTATACTGGGCCATATCAGAGGGCATAACTTCTGCAAAACGAATCCAATTTATCTGAAATTTGGACAGAAAGGTCGTGAAGTATTATAGGAGGGGTGTTTTTAATGGTTTGTCTTTAAAATGAATAATTTTTGAGTTATTAATGATTTTGTGTTTGGGTTGTGTGTTGCCAAATGGAGGGAGAACATGTAGCCTACGGGAGAGGCTTGTGGGTTAACTAAGAGGATGATCTGATCAAGATCATGAAGCTGAGATAATTTGATGCACCAAATGGGAATGAGCATGAGAGACATATTTTTCATGTTAATCTTTCACCGAACAGTTTGGATTATGATAAGGATATTACTCTAAATGTTGTTGTTGATGGTTGGCTTTTGAGTAACATCTTGATTGACATAGGCGTGGAAGTGAATGTACTCACTTTATATGTTTGGGTTCAGATGGGTATACGTCTGTTACAGCCATCTTCCAATGTGTTTTTCATGGAAACCCAAACTAAGGCAATGCCTATTGGAGTTTTAAAAGATGTATCCATTACTATATAGGGGGCAAGTTCACTGGGGACTCTAAGTTCTTAGCGCTTGCAGAAGCAGATAATATCCCTACATTACTTGGGAACCCTTGGTGTTATGCAAACAACGCTGACCTATGTTTCAATAAGGGTTGTATCAGTTTTGAGAATAAGGAAGAATGCATCATTATCCCTTTGATAGATGGGAAATATGCACCTTATGTAGAGCCATCAAGTGAAGAATATTTGAACATAATTTATGTGTGCACCATTCAATATCCGGAAGTTCTTGAGCCATCAAAAGAAGGAGTTCTCCAATGGGATGATGGATAGTCCATGAGTGATACTATAAGTGTTGCATGTGAAAATTGGGCACATGAAACTTATGAAATGGTTGGGCGTGAAGTACGAAGTGCAGTACTGCACCTAAGTAAGCCACATAATATCAAGCGTTTGGGCAGCAACCAAGTACAAAAGTACATAAATGAAGAGAATCCAGAAGTATTCATGTTTTCTATGGAATTTGAATGGGAATTTCATGTGGAAATAAGGAACATGTTAGTGTATACTCTATGCGGAATGACAGTGCGCTAGTGGATGGTTCACAGGGATAATATTTTGGAGTGAAGAGAAGGATTGATTTATTTGATCAATTTCTAAGAAGTAATGCACCTACCTAGATTTGTGCATTTCATGGCAATGATCTTGTTCAGCACCATGTTTAGTAGTGTGAGAGAATCTAGACAGTGGCGCGGGAAGCTTTACCACCTTCATTGTGGGTACACAAGTTTTATTTCACATTTTTGGTTGCGCGAGCACATGGTATGTCTACACAGAGTTAAATAGGGTGATCATAATTTGGCAAGAACTTACTGAAGGCATGACTCAAACCTTTGATTACTTTTCTTCTAAACCTCCAATGAATGAGGTGGTGTATGTTATGAAGCACTTAACTATGGGATTCAGTGTAAAGGCTAAAGAGTTACTTTAGGAGTGGTTAGGAGAATCATACCTGGTGGCGCGCTTTGAAGAGGAAGAAACAGATGTTGAGAATTGTAGGGTACTGCACCGTCGGAACAACGTAACACGTGCCCCAATGATGATACAGGTCTCCTCGCAAGGTGTTCGGGATCCGGAAAAGCTCTCCAAGTATGCGTTATCATCCTGCATGCCCCGCTTAGCCCCTGCGTGCTTTGCTTTTCTCTTTTCCCCTCTTTTCTTTTCCTTTTGCTCTTCAGTTACGAAACCGCCGCCCTGCCTGGGTGGTGGTCTATGTGACCGCCGCCCTGAGACAGGGGCGGCGGTCCTGTAACCGCCACCCTGCTCAGGGCGGCGGTCCTTTACGCATTTTCCAGAATGCTCTTTTAACACGACTCACATAAATTTCAACGTTTACCAGCTTTTTTTCACCGCCTTGGGCTTGCATTAATGATTCTGGTTCCCTGGAATAGTGTTTTGCCATTGTTTATAGTTTAAGAGTTCAATTTGGTTTTTACCTTGGGTAAATGCAAATGCTATAAATAGTTGGCTTGTGCTCAAGCAAATGGCCCCTCAAATTTGCCTCTGAATTTCTCATTGCAATAGATTAGTCTTTCATTTTGCTTAGAATTCTTAGTTTCTTTCATTGCATGCTTAGTTAGTGTTGTTTTGCTGTTAGGAAGCCACATATCCATCTTGTGCAAGTGTTGTTGATATTTCATCCAATCCATTGGAGTAGAATAGTTTGTTTTCAATAGGAAGCCATTAAAGTTGTAGGTTTTGTTCTTCAAGCAGGATAGTTTCAGGTTCTGGACGTTTTATGTTGCATGACTCACAATAAATCCTGCTAGGAATTACATAAGCCAAGCTCTGTACTCTTGCGCTATCTCTCTCCTACTCGCATTGTATTCAGTCTGTATCCTAAAGCTACCTTTGTCCCAATATCTACTTCTATTGATGCTAGCATTACACGCTTTTCTGGATCCACGTGAACATGAAGGAGCGAGGAGGTCACACTGAGGGGACAAGATCACACACATCATCGGATTCATCCACTGTTCTGCAGAATCCAGGTTTTAGCTTTCAAAGTTCTAAATTAAAAGCATATCAAATAGAGTAGCCAATCACTTTATTTCAGTCAATTTTACTTTCGATATTGCCAGGGAAGCTGTGAGGATTGATAGTTTCTGAGAGACTATGATTCTTTCCTCACTTCTGAGGTAGGATCGAGAGTCTTTCAAATAGATTAGATCAGTTATTTCATTGTTTAGAATAGATTTACAACTGCACAGGCAAGTAGCTATACTCGGTTACTTTGTTTGTTTTAAAATTCGACACTAGATTAATTGTCAATTTCTAGATATATTAAAATAGCTGCTCCTTCAAATTCATTTATAAAATTCATCAGAAAATAACAAAAATATAGAAGTTATATATGTTATAGATATACTTCACATAGTTAATTTTATTTTGCTGCATTTAGTTTACATTGTTGCTTTTGTATGACAATCACGGGACCTAGAGAGCCCAGGGAATACGTATTCGAGCCAATCGTGCCCCAACCCAATCTCGTCACAGCCATAACTGATATAGATCAGAATCTTAGGATCCAAGTCTTCCGAACAATGGTAAACTTACAACAAATCAGTTTCCAACTGCACGGGTTAAACATAGAAGACGACCAAGCACACACGTTTTGGTCAAATCAACCAAACTATAGATTACTCTAGATACATATCGCACATGACTGTGGAAGGGTTTGAAAGAGAGAAGACATTCAGTTGTGATCCTTTGGTCCCACAGCCAGACGCAGGAGACACTCTCACAGATATAGATACCAGCTTAAGAATTCAGGTTCGCACAGACACCTGTGAGATACTCTGAAAAGATCACACAATTAATAATTCTAAATATAGAGGCTGAAAAAGCATATGACTATTGGATACTAGGGATTAGGGACTGATTCCACACATGACCATAGCAGGTCCACAACAACCACGAATCTACGGTTGTGACCCACAAATCCCACAGCCCAACGAGTCCATAGGTGAATCAGACATAGATGCTGGCCTACGTACATTAGTATTCAGATCTACTCCACTTCCACCTATCATCATCGAACAGTTATCCTTGTTAGACACAGCAGCTAACAAAGCTAAGGAGTTCTGGACTAGGCCAGAGAATCACCCATAGAGTCAATTATATTTACCATCCGCCCTATGACCTTATCTGGAGACATACACGAAACTATCCCAGGTCATTTTCCACGTATTCCACAACCCATAGACCGAATCACGCCAGAGCTTGATATTGATTGGAGCCTTCGAGCAGTCATCCTTGCTGATCGATCTATCACACCAGTTCAGGTTAGGAGGGCCTTCTTTGCCTTAGATTCGTAATTTCCACTAGTGCGCGTCGAAGACATCAGATTGCCTAACTAGTTTGTCTGCATCCCACACATATTCAATCCCCACCGGCTGTCTCGGCACGACCTCGGGAGGTCGGGTGTGAGGAAAAGTTACTTGTATATTCCCATGCTCGCTTGTCACTTTTCCATCGTACAAAATTGGTGAACCCGACGTGAAACTTTCTACTTTCTGATTTGGAGTCAGATTTCTACTGGTTCTTTTAAATTAAAATGACCTTTTTCATCTTTACTACCTCATCAGCTTTCACCATCACCTTCGCTCCTTCCCATTATTCTGCGGGTATTCATATACCCCCCGAATATGTCAGGATTTGATGCATATGGTAGGCCTCTCTTAGGTCTTGAGGCATACTACGCTCAACTGAATAGACAATCATCACCCTCGCTCTCAGTATGGGGTGACAACTACTCAACTAACCAGTTGTCAACACAAACTCCAAGGGTCAGATATAGCCCATCTTTCCAAACAGAGGAGTTGGATCAATTCACTCAAACACAACAAATAGAGCCTTCAGGCTCGAACAATATGACGCTCACAGGAGAGTCTAGTTCGTCTCCTCAGGTACTACTTAGACCACAAATTAGTAGACAAGCTGACCCATACCTGGTTTTAGATAATGAACATTTGACATGTTATGCCAGGAATGAACAACGTTCCCAAGGTATGTACCCACCTATAGGGAATCTACAAATACAACCCGAGGTCTCTTTTCAAGGAAATACCTCCATGCCATTACATATAGGAAATGCCCTCGGGGAAACTTGGCAGGGCAGCGATCAGTTCATAGCAGGATATCACATGCCTATACAACACCATGATATACAACAAACGCCGCTAAGGAAAAACACCGTGACTTCACCAAATGAAGTCATTTCAATGTTAGTAGAAAAAGTGAGGGGGTTAGAACTTGCTCAGGAAAATCACCATTCTCAACTCATGCAGGCAGGAAATTCTAATCCTAGCCAAATAGACCTCCTCACAGGAATAGGTACGTTAGGCGTGACCCCTCAGTATTCACAACAAACGCCGACTAGAACCGTCATTTCTAACACCGATCTGACACCTCCCGGTCTAGTACAAAATAATCCATTCTTGGACAATACCCCTTCATACTTAAACATGTACTCCAAATCACCACAAGGGGATATGTTCTCCTCTCCCGGCATGATTCCTCAAACACAGGGGTTTCCTTACGCCCCCACTAACACGTACGCTATGCCATATCAACAACCCATTCCACCTCCACTCCCTCAACAGGCACCATCAATGGTCGAAACCTATGCGATAGGGACATATTCAGAATACTTGAAAGAGCCCTTAGATTTCACCATACGAAGCGTCATGCTTCCAAGACCTCTTCCCGATTTTCCCAAGTACAAAGGTGAGGGAGATCCGAATGCACATATCAAAGCTTACGCCACAGCCATCCGAGAACTACTCCCATGGGATGGGGTTGTTGCTAAAATATTTCCCAAAACCTTGGAAGGTATCGCTCTCGATTGGTATTATAGAATACCTGAGGCTTCCATCCATTCGTTCAAGCAACTCGTTTCAGAGTTCATCAAGGCATTTGACATGAACAAACTATTAAGAACAGGAATCAGGGAATTCTTACACATCAAGCAAGAACACAATGAATCTGTCACCCATTTCATCCAGAGGTGGCGTACAGTTCTTTATTCTTCGGCAAGTGCTCCAAATATGGACCAAATGGAACTATGTGATTTATTCCTTCATTCTCTCAGCAGAGAAGTGAAGGAAGAAGTCCAGAAGTTCCCACTAAGAACTTACGATGAAGTACTTGAGAGTGCTCTCCGAATAGATCAAGCGGCAATTGATAGTGGTCGCAAAACATATGGAGCAAATGGGAGGTTAATCACTTCCAACCAGAACACTACAACTTATCCTACTACCACGAATGTCAATCAAGGACCTAAAATCCTTAATAAAAATCGCAGAGTGACAACAGATGGAGTAACTGATCAGGCTAGAAAGGTAAATGTTGTGAATACTCCACCACAAATAAACAACCAACGAAACAACAACTTTACTCCAACAATCAATACAGTGGATTTTAATCATCCACAACAACAACAACAACAACAATGGCGAAGCCCTACATGGGATCCAAATCAAAATTCAACTAGGTATCAAAACCGGAATTCAAACCAAAGACAACAAACGTAAAACTTTAATAGGCAATGGTTTGATCAAAGTTTTAGGCCACAATATACACCAAGCCAACAAACTAGGAATTACAATCCTAACTCGTATTGTGGTTTTCACAAAATCTGAGGCCATGACACTAGAACGTGCCATGACTACAATAAATTTATGCAACGTTTGCCAGAGGAACAAAGACAACTTTTTATAGATATGTTCTTGGCAGATCCTACGTCACCAGCACCAAATACTTTTACAGGGGCAGTTTCCCCTCAAAATGCACCCCTCCAGATCTTCAATGATCCGCTTCCAAATCACAACAATAACAAGATAAATCCAAATGGGACAAACAAGGGTGTAATTACAGGAAACAATGATCATGAAGCCTCAACTTCACTGAATCCGTTAGTTGTGCCACAATTAGGAAGTCAGCCACGACCTAAGATAGTCGGTTTAGTGGAGTTAGATGCCGAACTACCCATAGAAGCTGTAACAAGGACACGAGAGTATTCCTCTCAGCTAAGTCCAAGCTACCCACTAGAAACAGACAATATCCAACAAGTATTAATAAAACCCGTGGGTGCTTATGACTTAATTAATGATCTAACAAAAACCTTCTCGCACATCTCCTTTTTGGATTTATTGAAGAACTCCCCTACTCATAGGGCTGCTCTTTTAGAAGCATTGGGTTTAGGTCATCTAATTAGCATCACTCCACCTCCCGAAACATAGGTAAACCATATAGACTTTGATATCCACCCTCCAGGGCAGCCGGATAGGGACACCGAATTCATATTCGAAATAAACAAAATGCCAACAGACGCTGAGATTACACACCGAGGTGATCCGGCCTTACACTTGCAAGTGTGGGTTTATAACAATTATGTGAAATGCACGATGGTTGATGATGGGGCAGCAGTTAACATAGTCCCTTTTTCTTTCCTTCAAAAGCTAGGGTATGGAGAAACGAATTGTTCCACAACTCGAAATACACTAAGAGGCTATGACAGCCTTAAAGCCACTTCAATTGGAACTATAATACTACCGGTCACCTTAGGACCCAAAACAATCCTGACTGAGTTTTATATTATAGATCGGGAAACTAACTATAATATGATCCTCGGCCGACCATGGATACACCGTATGAAGGCAATCCCTTCTATGCTATTTCAAGAAGTAAGATTCTTGCATTTAGGAAAGGTGTTCATAGCCAAAGGTGATCCAAAACCATTCGATGTACACCTGGCTGACCTAAAGAAAAGACCAGGCATGCACTCGGAGTTTGAACTCCCAATGAACCAACTTAATAAACCTACCGACACGAAACCAGAAGAAAAGTTGGTACCTACGACAGATCTTGAAACTATGAGCCTAGCCAAGACAACCCCAGCCCTCAAAGATGAGGCTAACATTGTAGAAACAGTATCATTAGGAACTACTGCAAAAATTGTTGAATTACTAGAACAGGATCTACCAATGTTCCTACCATTTGATTCTGTAGGCATGGGGTACACCCTAGGTGTCAGTTCTCTCCCAGCAGTAGATCTCTGCATGGTAGAGGTAGAAGATGTTAACACAACAAATATCCCAGCACCCATATTCCCAGCTAAGTATTGGACTCTCCATTTTGATGGAGCTAAATGTCGTTACGGAGCTGGGGCAGGAGTAATCCTTACTTCTCCCGAAGGAAAAGTCCTACCATTTTCCTTTAAACTAAATTTTGAATGCACAAACAATGGCGCTGAGTACGAAGCCCTCCTCCTTGGCCTCATTGTAGCTAAGAGAATCGGTGTTGATAACATCAGAGTGTTAGGAGACTCGCAATTGGTAGCAAATCAAGTTGCTGAGATGTATGAAACCAAAGCCGAGCACTTACAACTCTACAAAACAGTTGTACTAAATTTAAGCAAGGAGTTTGACTTCATATCAATCGAAGCAATCCCGCGAGAACAAAATCTTCTCGCCGATTCAATAGCAACCTCAGCATCGTGCTTTACTCCAAATAGTAAGTTAGAGGACACCCGTTTCATGGTATCCCTTCGTACTGAACCACTGATAAAAACAATGTCAAATCCTCTTTTAAATAGAAATGAAAACAAATCTACTATCCTAGACCACATCGATAGTGATACAACCACTCTTGATTTCTTGAATGCCTATGCGGCGTTACATCTCACCCATCACGTGGTAGATTTATCCCTAATCCCGCATTCATCCTCCTACTTCGGAAATCCCATGACAGAGCTTCCCCCACAAAAGGAACTCAACATATACACAGTCGAGAACGGAGATGATCTGGAACTACCTCCAGCCCCGCCTGAGTTTGAAGAAGGTAACGCTTCTTTAATCGAAGAAACAATTGATATTAACATCGGAACGGAAGACGAACCAAGGATATTGAAGTTAGGATCCTCGTTAACTCCATTAGAAGTAGAAATACACACTCGGATCCTCAAGGAACATCAGAAGGCTTTTGCATTTAATTATAAAGAAATGACAGGGGTTGCACCACACATTGCGGTGCACAACCTCGTCACTAAATCTGATGCAAAACCGATTAAACAAAAATCAAGACCAATGAAACCCAAGGTAGCTCTCATGGTGAAAGAGGAGGTAATGAAACTCCTCCAAGTAGGATTCATCAAACCAGTCGATTACTCTCAGTGGGTATCTAATATCATTCCCGTTCTCAAAAAGAATGGGAAGATACGCATCTGTGTAGACTTCTGAGACATTAACAAGGCATGTCCTAAAGATGACTTCCCATTACCATCTATAGATGTCATCGTTGATGCAACAGCTGGATTTGAGCTTTTATCTCTCATGGATGGATTCTCGGGATACAATCAAATCAGAATATCCGAACAAGATCAAGCTAAAACCACGTTTATAACTCCTTGGGGAACCTATTGTTATGTTGTTATGCCATTCAGACTCAAGAACGCTGGCGCTACATACCAGCGGGCTATGACGTATATATTTCATGATCTTATTCATAAAATTGTGGAATCCTACGTAGATGACTTGCTGGCCAAAGCCAAGAAATGTTGTGACCATCCGGAAGTGCTTCGCGTCATTCTTTCACGTCTGATAGAATACGGAGTCACGCTAAATCTAGAAAAATGTGTCTTTGGTGTGACAGGAGGGAAGCTCCTAGGTTACATTATATCATCACGTGGGATCGATGTTGACCCAACCAAAATTAAAGTTATTCTTGAAATGGTCCCACCTTCGGATGAATCTGGAATCAGGTCATTTCTCAGAAAACTTGGCGCAATCCAGAGATTCATCCGGACTTAAGTTTCGCCATTCATCCAATCAACAATCTACTCAAGAAAGATTATAGCATTGATTGGACCGAAGACTGCAATGAAGCTTTCAACGCAGTTAAGTGTTTCTTGTTATCACCACCCACGCTAATGCCACCTAAGCCGGATCACCCGTTAATTTTATATTCGCGAGCCACCAATGTCTCGCTAGCCTGTATGCTGGCTCAAGAAGACGATGACAAGAGAGAACGTGTGATCTATTTCATTAGCCAGACATTGCTCGACTATGAAACACGCTATATGCAAGCAGAACGAGAATGCCTCGCCATAGTCTTTGCAACCAAACGCTTAAGACATTACATGTTAAATCAAGAAACAAAGGTCATTGTAAAGACAGAACATTTACGAACTTTCCTCACGCAAGGGTCCTTGTCTAAAAAGGCTGGATGCTTTATAACCTTAATGGGTGAATTTGAATTAAAATTCATAAATCAGAAGTCGGTTAAAGGACAAATCATCGCGGATTGGTTAGCTGATAATCCATTAGATAGAGGTGATCTAGTAGATCTGGACTTTCCCGATGAGTGCATATACTACATCGAAACCCGACCTTCTATCTCTGAGTGTCCTTGGTACACTGATATTATTAATTATATCATGGACCATGCATATCCAGAAGGTGCTACACCACAACGGAAAAGGTGTTTACGCATTATCGTAGCTAAATACGTCATCATAGAGCAAGTGCTCTATCGAAAAGTGTTCGATGGAATGTTGTTAAGGTGTGTCGACACAGAAGAATCCAAGAGGATTCTCCACGAATCTCACAGTGGAATGTGTGGAGGCCACTTCGGTGGCCATGCCACTACTCAAAAAATACATCGAATGGGCTATTTCTGGCCTACTCTAGAACACGACGCAGTAGAGTTTGTACGAAGGTGTCATAAGTGCCAAGAATTCTCTCATGAGATTCACATGCCGGCACAAGCTCTACAACCAATCGCTACTCCATGGCCCTTTTCTACGTGGGGCCTAGATTTAATAGGGAAATTCTCTCCCTCATCTACAGATGGCCATAATTTCATAATCACGGCCACTGAATATTTTACCAAGTGGGTAGAGGCTATGCCTCTTACTACTGTGTCGGGTTCTGTAATCGCCAAGTTCATTTTGAACCAAATCATTTGCAGGTATGGTATCCCGCAAGTCATTATCTCAGATAATGGGACTTCTTTTAAGAATGACGAAGTTCATGAATTATGCAATAAATTTAAAATAAGCCATCATACGGCCTCCTTGTATTACCCTCAAGCCAATGGACAGGCTGAGGCGACAAACAAAACATTAAAAGCCATTCTCCTTAAAACGGTGAAAGAAAACAAGCGAGATTGGCATTTGAAGTTATATCGGCCTTATGGGCCCACCGAACCTCAATAAGAACACCAACAGGAGCCACTCCTTTCTCGCTAGTATTCGGGGCGGAAGCAGTTCTCCCGCTTGAGGTTGAAATACCCAGTCTCTGTATCTCATTACAAGGGATTCTAGACGAAGACGCTTATAGAGAAGCACGTCTCTCCCAACTAGAAAGCCTAGATGAAGCTAGGATAGATGTCGAACAGCAGCACAGAGTCTATGCTGACCGAATGTGCTGGCAGTATAACAAGAAAGTCTATGAATGCGACATATATGAAGGTGATCTAGTTCTAAGGCTAGACAGTCGGATCGACAAAAAAACCGGTGAAGGAAGGAAGTTCTGGCCCAAATGGTTGGGCCCATACCGAGTCATGAAGGACTATGGAAATGGTGCATATCTCCTATGTACGCTGGAAGGTGAGGAATTTGGTGAAACGGTCAATTCCCTACACCTCAAACGATTCTACGCGTAAGCAATTAGTACTACTTGTATAATTATATCTACATTGCATCTTCATATAGTTAGGATCATTTTGTCCGCTTGTTTCATACAAATTTGTGATCAAGGAATTTATTCTCAAAGCAATTCATTACAAACTCATGATGTTGTTGGCATAAACACTCTAATCATACTTCTCTATTTCCATGATATCATCAAACTATTTCGGAATCACTTCATCAAATAAAGCTAGATATGACAAGGTCTCAACGGTAACCATACCAAGATCTGCGGGTTTATCCTCACTTTTGGTTTCTTCTTAGGATAGGTATCTTGCCTATGGTCTGTTCTAGAAGCTTCATGGTGTCACATCTATCCCGTACGTATATCTCTTTGGAAATAAGAACACACTGACATTTTGCTCAAATAAACAAGTCAAATATAGATCAAACAGAAAATTTTAAATTTACACATTTCCTTGCCCCACCAACCTTCGGTGATGAGCTTGCGTCTCTTACTAGTGACGTAGGGTTGGGAAAGGATGGAAATGCCCTTACTCACCTATGCCTTGCCTATGGTGATAAACCCATGCTTCTTACTAGTAGCATGGGGCAAGGTGTGGGGGGTCCTCTTGACAAGCAAATGCAAAAGGTCATAAACAAACAATTCAAATCTTGAAGTCTTGAGTCAAAAGCAAATGAATCGGATGTCCAAAATCCCAAGAGAATTAAGAATCCTAAAACCCAGATTTTGTCTACCATGTGGCCATCTACGGATCTAAGTCTAGATAAACCGCAAAGCAAGTTACATCCCAAAACTATGAAGTCACTTGAGTGGAGTAGGCTTGTAGCATCCTAATTTGATTCCGCCAAAGCTTTGTCTATCTTTCATCAATATCATTTCAACACATTTCATAACTTGTGCCCTTTTCAGCTCTCGGTGATGAGCCCTCGCATCTTACTAGTTGCGTGGGGTTAGGAGAGGGGCAGGTTTATCTGCTTATCATACCAGCTTATCTTCACCACTTTGCCAAAGCAAATATGAAGTATCCAAAATTGCTTACAGAAACTAAGATTCAAAATCACATTGTATCTACATTATCATATATCAGCATCATGAAATACAAAAGGAAAGTAAACATTTGTATCATTTGTTCTCCATTGCATACATTCTAAAAAGCATATAAGCATAATATCATAGTTCACATGAGGAAACGGAAATGCAAGTAAGCCATAAATGCCAAAAGTCTGATCCAAAAAGTATATATATATATATATATATATATATCAAAATTCCTGTACAATGCCATCATGCGCTAAGCATGGTCAAAACGCTCAAAGAGCCCGAGATATACAAAAATATCATACAAAAATCTAGGGGAGCCAAGTGGCTTCTCAACCCCTATGAGACCCCTCTGAAGGTGCACGCCCACGCCTAGGACTCCGGCTACGCTGGCGCTCTGAGTGCACGGAGGGCTCAGGATCCCGAGGGGCAGCCGCAGTCTCGCCACGAGAATGACTCCTCATCAGGTGCTCGGCTGTCCTATACCCCGCTAACTCCGTACGGAGAGTCGATACCATCCTGGCCACATGCTAGACAGGGGCAAAGACGTCAGTATGTCTGCCAACTGCTGAGGGCTCCCCAGCATCCACAGATAGCTCTGCACGGGTCCTCTCCATGGGAATCATCAGGGTATCAGTGCATACCCTGCGAATCAGGTCCCGCCACTCATCGGCGGTCTCTGCAAACAAAGGAGAAAACAAATTAGAAATGAAACAAGAGATAAAACACAAGTGTAAACAAAAGGAGAGATAGCAACTAAGGAAATCCTAACTAAAAACAAACATTAAAAGGAAGGGTGGTAACTTACTCGGATCACCAGGCCTCCAGGATGGATCTCTAGGGTCAGCACCCGCCACAGATGCCACCGCTAACTGAGGTGCTCCCCCCATGGCTGGAGCGACGTAGCGTCCTACAACGGACTCATCCTCCCCACCATGGCCCTGGGAGAGTGGCTCCTCTGAAACCAGAGTCACTCTCTCTGCACTCTAGCTCTGCCCTCTCTGCCTGCATGATATCCTGAGTGTCATGCCACTCAGGATCACTGTCCTCCTCGTCTCCTCCTCAGTCTCCTCCTCTGTCTCTCCCCCTGTAAACTCCTCAGACTCAGAGTCTATGTCGATGGGGTCATCGCTGCTATGGGCAGGACCCGCGGCAATCTGAAGTAGGGGTGCCTGAGGAGCACCGGCTCTCCCTTGGGCACATACTACCCTCCTGGCTGCAATAGGAACGCCAGGTGTAACAACTGTCCAACCCCGGCCTCTAGGACCCCCTCTGGCCTCTCGAACTGACCTATATACTGGCACTACCGGGGGAAGCATGCCCATGTAAGGTAGGCCAAACTGCTGAGGAACTCAGCCAAAGGGGTGTATCTCCACTCACCCCACTCTGTCAATAAGCTGCCCTGTGGTGGAGTAGGAGATCAAAGTAAGAGCCTCCTCACCCCATATGCCTGCCATGGTCTGATATGGTGTGGCCTCCATGTCATCGGTGGTCAGAGAAGCAACTAGCTGATGAGGTGCTCTGAGCACCAACATATCTGTCCATCTGGCTGCCCTCACAGCTCTGGGATCTAGTCACCTCTACGCCTCTGCCATAGGGGATGAAGTGCTCATAGACCCAACTCATGACCAGGGTCGGGTGGCTCAAAGACTACCCCTATAAACGGACTACCCTGTATAAGTCATGGTAGGTAGTCCCAAGTATATCTACTCCCCAGGCGTAAATCCGGCCATGACCCTCGATCTGTGCAATAATGGGGGACCAGCAATATAGCAGTGTGTCTCCTCCCTTGTCCCTGATCAATCTCGAGGCAAGGATCCCCATAATAGCCTGACGAAGCAAGGGGATGGGCAAACTAGGAATAGACCGAACTCTGACCCCCTTCTTCGAACCCATGGAGATGACTGCATCTCCCATGTAGGAAGCCCACTGTGCTATTTGGGCCCGTGAACCTGTTGTCTCGAGGGTGAGATCACCTCCCGATGATCGGGACCCCCAAGATACGGTAAACATCCTCCAGTGTGATGGTCCACTCACCTCGGACCCCTGGTAATCGGAAGGTGTTTCGATCAGCATCCCAGTAGGAAAATAAGTCACAGAGTATGTGACTGGATGGTGCAACATGTGGTACCCGTGATATACGTAGTATACCTGCCCTCTGAAGAGTATCCTGCTCATCCTGTGAAAGGGCGTCTAGTACTGCTGGGAGCCAGTCACACTCCCTCTCTCGACTCCACCGAATGTACTCCTCTCTCGCCTGCATACACCCAAAAACACACAAAACAAAGTAAGTTAGCATCCGAATGACATTAGAAAAATCATGAAAACACATAGAAATGCTAAAAATGCAAAAACAACCTCAAACAAGTGTTCTTTTGACATTCTGTAAAGAACCGCCGCCCTGAGCAGGGCGGCGGTTTCGCAACCGCCACCTTGTAAGGCGCGGTCTTATAACCACCACTCTGAACAAGGTGGCGGTCGTGTAACCGCCACCCTGAGCAGGGCAACGGTCGTGTCCCGAAAACCCACGTGGGTTTTTAAACTTAAAAAGGCCAAAAAACATGAAAAGAGACCATTTTAACTAAAAACAAAGCCTACCCAGTAGGCGCCCCCCCCCTAGATGGACCTTTTGAACCTAACATTTTCAAAAATAACCCCCCCATGACAAAGGTTTTAGCATTTTAAAATTTTGGGGGTAAAAACAATAAATTGAGGAGAACTAACCTGTGATCTCGCGGGTTGATGATCTACACGCGGAGGCATGATCACTATCTCGCCACGAACGTTTTGACTCTACTCTCATAAGAAACCATCACCGTGGGTCCCAGAGCTCAGAATCAATCAAATCAACACGCGCAAATGAATAGGAAAATGGGCCACTTTCATATATATAGCAGCCTGACTTGTTTTGAATGTTTTTTTTCGCAGGTTTGGAGCACCGACAAAGGTAAGTTCTTACCCCCCGCATAAATGGTACGTCCTCATTTCCCATTATTTTAGCGTTTATTTTCCGATCTATCTTGTCTATCTGCACTTGATTTCTCTTTTCGTTTTGCAGGGAGCAGGGAATTTTGGGATGGCGTCATTTCGACACACGGATGTATCAGGTATGACTTCCAACTTCCCATTTCGGGACCGCCATACTCGGACCCACCGTTTTACGCCTCTTCATGGCTAAAACGCTTCTCCGAGGGGGCAATATGTACGTACCCAAAATTGTAGGGTACTGCACTGTCGGAACAATGTAACACGTACCCCAATGATGATACAGGTCTCCTCGCAAGGTGTTCGGGATCCGGAAAGGCTCTCCAAGTATGCGTTATCATCCCACATGCCCTGCTTAGCCCCCGCGTGCTTTGCTTTTCTCTTTTCCCCTCTTTTCTTTGCCTTTTGCTCTTCAGTTACGAAACTGCCTAGGCCCCTGCCACCCTGTTCAGGGTGGCGGTCCTGTAACCGCCACCCTACTCAGGGCGGCGGTCCTTTACGCATTTTCCAGAATGCTCTTTTAACACGACTCACGTAAATTTCAACGTTTACCAGCTTTTTTTCACCGCCTTGGGCTTGCATTAATGATTCTAGTTCCCTGGAATAGTGTTTTGCCATTGTTTATAGTTTAAGAGTTCAATTTGGTTTTTACCTTGGGTAAATGCAAATGCTATAAATAGTTGGCTTGTGCTCAAGCAAATGGTCCCCTCAAATTTTCCTCTGAATTTCTCATTGCAATAGATTAGTCTTTCATTTTTCTTAGAATTCTTAGTTTCTTTCATTGCATGCTTAGTTAGTGTTGTTTTGTTGTTAGGAAGCCACATATCCATCTTGTGCAAGTGTTGTTGATATTTCATCCAATCCATTGGAGTAGAATAGTTTGTTTTCAATAGGAAGCCATTAAAGTTACATAGGTTTTGTTCTTCAAACAGGATAGTTTTAGGTTCTGGATGTTTTATGTTGCATGACTCGCAATAAATCCCACTAGGAATTGCATAAGCCAAGCTCTGTACTCTTGCGCTATCTCTCTCCTACTCGCATTGTATTCAGTCTGTATCCTAAGCTACCTTTGTCCCAATATCTACTTCTATTGATGCTAGCATTACACACTTTTCTGGATCCACGTGAACACGAAGGAGCGAGGAGGTCACACTGAGGGGACAAGATCACACACATCATTGGATTCACCACTGTTCTGCAGAATCCAAGTTTTAGCTTTCAAAGTTCTAAATTAAAAGCATATCAAATAGAGTAGCCAATCACTTTATTTCAGTCAATTTTACTTTCGATATTGCCAGGGAAGCTGTGAGGATTGATAGTTTCTGAGAGACTATGATTCTTTCCTCACTTCTGAGGTAGGATCGAGAGTCTTTCAAATAGATTAGATCAGTTATTTCATTGTTTAGAATAGATTTACAACTGCATAGGCAAGTAGCTATACTCGGTTACTTTGTTTGTTTTAAAATTCGTCACTAGATTAATTGTCAATTTCTAGATATATTAAAATAGCTGCTCCTTCAAATTCATTTATAAAATTCATCAGAAAATAACAAAAATATAGAAGTTATATATGTTATAGATATACTTCGCATAGTTAATTTTATTTTTCTGCATTTAGTTTACATTATTGCTTTTGTATGACAATCACGGGACCTAGAGAGCCCAGGGAATACGTATTCAAGCCAATTGTGCCCCAACCCAATCTCATCACAGCCATAACTGATATAGATCAGAATCTTAGGATCCAAGTCTTCCGAACAATGGTAAACTTACAACAAATTAGTTTCCAACTGCACGGGTTAAACATAGAAGACGACCAAGCACACACGTTTTGGTCAAATCAACCAAACTATAGATTACTCTAGATACATATCCACATGACTGTGGAAGGGTTTGAAAGAGAGAAGACATTCGGTTGTGATCCTTTGGTCCCACAGCCAGACGTAGGAGACACTCTCACAGATATAGATACCAACTTAAGAATTCAGGTCGCACAGACACCTGTGAGATACTCTGAAAAGATCACACAATTAATAATTATAAATATAGAGGCTGAAAAAGCATATGACTATTGGATACTAGGGATTAGGGATTGATTCCGCACATGACCATAGCAGGTCCATAGCAACCACGAATCTACGGTTGTGACCCACAAGTCCCACAGCCCAACGAGTCCATAGGTGAATCAGACATAGATGTTGGCCTACGTACATTAGTATTCAGATCTACTCCACTTCCACCTATCATCATCGAACAGTTATCCTTGCTAGACACAGCAGCTAACAAAGCTAAGGAGTTCTGGACTAGGCCAGAGAATCACCCATAGAGTCAATTATATTTACCATCCGCTCCTATGACCTTATCTGGAGATATACACGAAACTATCCCAGGTCATTTTCCACGTATTCCACAACCTATAGACTGAATCACGCCAGAGCTCGATATTGATTGGAGCCTTCGAGCAGTCATCCTTACTGATCGATCTATCACACCAGTTCAGGTTAGGAGGGCCTTCTTTTCCTTAGATTCGCAATTTCCACTAGTGCGCGTTGAAGACATCAGATTTCCTAATTAGCTTGTCTACATCCCACACATATTCAATCCCCACCGGTTGTCTCGGCACGACCTCGGGAGGTCGGGTGCGAGGAAAAGTTACTTGTAGATTCCCATGCTCGCTTGTCACTTTTCCATCGTACAGTAGAGAATTTGGACATTGAGCACACAGAGGATACATGTGAAGTCTTGGATAGTGTAGATGAGAAGGCATGCACCTACCATGAGCCTATGAAGACCAAGAAAGTGAACATTGGAATGGATGTTGAACCCAATGAAGCCATTATCGAAGATTACTAGTCTGACTCTAAACTTTCTAAAATCATTGAGCTGTTGCATAAATTTCAAGATTTTTTCCCTAGAGGCTATCATGAATTGAAAGGCATGCATAAATCATTGGTGGAGATGTAGATAAAATTAAAGGAAGGTGTGTGCCCGGTCTGGAAGAAGCCTTACAAGATGAATCTGAACTTATGCGTCAAAGTAAAAGAAGAAATTGAAAAAATGTTAATTTCTGGAATCATTGTGTCCATTAAGGAGTTAGAATGGGTGATCCCTATAGTGATCAGCATTAAGGAAGACAACAGAATCAGGATTTGTGTGGATTATAGGGAATTGAATGGTGCATGTGTCATAGACCCATTTTCCACACCCCTTATTGAAGAAATCTTAGAGGGCATTACAGGGCGCAAAATCTGCTCCTTCACTGATGGATTCTTTGGATATCATCAGGTGAGGATAGCTAGTGAGGATCAAGACAAGACAACTTTCCCCACCGAGTGGGGAAGTTTTGCATACATAGTTATGCCTTTTGGATTAAATTAATGCGCGCATAGTACTTTCGCGCATAGTAGTACAAGTGTTTCAGGATTTTATTCACAAGTTATTATAGGTATATCTGGATGATTCGACAGTCTATGGGCTTGTGAAATATCATTGTGATAATCTGAGGCCGATGTTTGAGAGGTGCCAGCAGTTGAGAATATCCTTAAATATTAAGAAGTGTATATTTTCCACACACTTTGGAACTTTTTTGGGACACATCATTTGTAAAGAGGGGCTTGCAAGTGGATCCCTGCTAAGGTAGCTGTCATTTTGGGTTTAGAAGATCCTACTAGCCAGAGTGAGGTTCTTGGGGCACACAAGTTATTACAGGAAATTTATCAAGGGATATACTAAGATCATCGCACCTTTAGATGAACTACTCAAGGGAAAAGGAAAGTTCTATTGGGGTGAGGCACAGTAACACGTGTTTGACACACTAAAGGAAAGACTTACTACAACGCCTATTTTGTGCTTTCCTTCACGGTCCAAAACTTTCATGTTCATGTAGACACCTCTAGCATGACCATTCGTACGGTATTAGCTCGGCCTGTAGAAGGGATTGTTGATCATCCTATTTGCTTTGCCAGTAGAAAGTTAACTTTAGCATAAAATAATTATACAATGATAAAGTGTGAGGCCTTGTCTATGATCTACGCGCTCCATAAGTTTCGACAGTATTTTATGGCTACACCTTTCATCTTTTATACAGACCACATGACATTAAAGTACTTCGTGAATAAGCTTGTTTTGCAGGGGTGCATATGTCATTGGGTTCTATTATTTCAAGATTCAATTTTACAGTGGTGGTTAAGCCAAGTAAGAGAAATTTTGGTCTGGACCATTTATCAAGGATTCAATTAGGAGAGGACACACAGAGCATTGAGGACACAATGACAAATACCCAACTGTTCAAGTTGAACCGTGTGCCCTCGAACTTGGAGGATATTGTTGTCTTTTTAAGCACAGGTGTAGTGCCCAAAGGAATGAAGGCCTTAGAAAAGAAACAACTTGTTATTTGTGATGCACCTTACATGTTGATCAGCGGAGACTTATACAAGCTAGGTCGTGATGAATTTTTGTGCCAATGTGCGCTTCAACATGAGTGCAACGCAATTATGGCAGAGGCTCGTGGTGGTATTACAGGTGGACACTATGGAGGGGATGTCACCATGCATGAGATTATACTAGATGGTCTATGGTGGGAAAAATTGTACAAGGATTGTAAATCATATTATAAGGCATGTGACCATTTTCAGTGCCTTGGACATCCTGGGCATCGAGATGAAATGCCTTTGACGTCTACTACTAGTTCAGAACCTTTTGAGAAGTGGGTAATTGACTTTGTGGGCCCTATTTCCCCAACCGTGCATAGGACATGATCGCGCTATATTATAACTTGTACAGATTATCTTACATGATGGGAAGAAGCGGCACCTACAAATGATTACATAGAAGCTACAGTAGCAAGGTTTCTGTGGGAAAATATGGTTGCCCTTTAAGTTTAACAAGTGATAGGGGTACTCATTTCCTTAATGATACTATCAAGATATTATTAGATAAATTTATGGTTGCACACCATCGGACAACCCCTTATCACCATCAGAAAAATGGAATGTTGAGGCCTTCAAAAAAATATTGAACCATACTTTGACAAAAAAATTTAATGTTGGAAGGAGAGATTTGGATGACAAGGTTTCTACGGTACTTTGGGCGTATAGGACAACCGACAAGAGGTTAAATAAAGCAACACCCTTTCAGTTGATGTTTGGCACAGAGGCAGTTCTCCCCATGGAATTCATGTTACCTTCTTTTTGGATTGTGTGTGCAAGAGGTCTAGCTAATGAGCAGGCATTGGAAGAACGTATTGACAAACAATTGTAGCTAGATGAAAGGTGCGCCATAGAAATATGGGTTTAGAAGAAAGAAAAAGCATGGCAGAAAGCATGACATGAAATGCACATCAAGGAAAATAAACTTGAGGTTGGAAAAATGGTACTTCTATATGATTCAAAGTTTTTGTGCCACCCTAGAAAGCTTAAGGTGCATTGGTTAGGACCATATGTTATCACTCATATACTTGATTCAGGTGTTTTCCAGTTAGAGGCGTTGGATGGAACATGGTTTCTCAGTTACTTAAACAAGAGTAGGTTGAATCCCTACTTTAAATAAGTCTTCTTGGTGTTTTTAATAAGGCAATATTGCCACTTAGATTAGGTTTCCCTTAAATGCATTTTCTTATATGTGTTTCCTTCATTGTTGTTATCTTTTGTCAATTTAGTTCAGGTTTTTGTGTAATAAGTGCACTTGCATGCTAGAAGTTGATTACTATCTAAAGTCTTTCATGCGCAGAGGACCACGCATACCCTTAGTGTGGGGTGGTTGGAGAAGGAATGACTACCGGTACCGTATGATGGATTATGGTGCATAATAAAGATAAACTCACAGGTGATTTAGAAAAGAAAAATCAGGAAATTTTCTTAAATTTTGGACCACGCATAGGGAGATGGACGCTCAGTATAATGCAAAGGAGGTTGCAACATTTTAGACTACTTAGGAAGATTAAAATTGGATAATTACATCGGCACAAGAAAGCGCAGGGAGAGGAGATTTGTGACAGAGAAGTAGTGGGCACGCCAGAAGGTTATGACTAAGGCATGACAATAAGAGGCACGGAAGAAGGGGCATGACACACAGGGAAACGTGGAGGTGAAATTAATGTCATGTACAGTGGTAGATGGAAGCAATTAATGTGAAGGATCTTTGAACTTTTCTATAAAGTTGACATTTTAAAACAGTATTGTTACCTTGCATGTTTGAGAGTGAACAAAGTGTGAAGTGCGAAGAAGAGCTAGAGACAAAGAGCAATCTGCAGATCGATGGACCAGGTGGGATCAAAGCATGGTGTTTAGAAGCATTGGTGTAAAATTACAATTCAGGCGGTAGTGCGAAGTGTTTTGAGAAGGGCTCGTATGACTAGGGTTTGAAAGAGGTAGAGTGTAGCTAGGATTTGACAAATCAAAGATGGTTCACACCCGTGGAAAGCATGGTTTTGAAAGTAGTAGTTTGTAAGTTTTAGAACACTCCAAATAGGTGCGGAAAAGAGGATGGCACCATGGCAAGCTCCAGTTGTTGAGGTAGAGGCCGACAAAGTGGTAAAAGAATGGCTAGTGGAAATTTTGTATCCAGAGGAAGTAATTGAGGGGTGACTATGGAAAACAAAGGTAACACAGTGTAAGATCTTGGATACTGTCGACATTAAAATTTTCCTCTGTAATTTTTATTTTATTATGTATGTATTAGGAATATGATGTTGTTAAGTATGATTAGTAGTGGCGTCTGATAAAAGATAACGACGCCGTCAGTACAGTGCCACCAATAAAGTAGAGTACGGTAACAATCAAATTATAATAGGAATGTTGTGGTAAAAATTAAATATTTATCGTAAGTGGTCTGGTAATGTTAAAATGTCAAAGTTGGGGTAAGTAGAGAAGTAGGGTCTACATGATTAGGAATTAGAAATATTATATTGGTAATAAAGACAAGGAGTGAGGTCATAAATATTTTGTATATTTTATTTGTAAAAAGTCTAAAAATGTGGAACCCATGTGAAATGATAAAGTTTATCTTATCGTAAAAGATAAGCTTACATGTACAGATAAGAGTTAAGGTATGGAATATGATTCGTTAGAGTAGATTTCTTATCCTATCTTAGAGATAAGATGGATAAGCCTAGAAGTTCTATAAATAGAGAGGCCACCCCCCTCATTTAGCATAGAAGGAAGTAGTGAGAAATATTGTATGAGTAAGTGTGTAAAGGAAGCCATCATTTTGAAGGTGTGTTAAAGAAGCCATTAAGAGGTGTAATTGTGAAGTTTCTCTCATAGTTATATTTGGAAGGCAAGTGAAGTCAGTAACACTTTAAGTACCTCATGGGTGAGATTGTAACAATTTCATGTTGATATTATAATTTACACTTATATTTCAGATTTATCATCATTCCTTCTTATCATAGTCTATGGTATTCTTGTGTTATGTTTGTTGTTGTGTTTCCAGATTCTAACCACCAAACTAAAAGATGTGCATTAGTAAATAATCATAGCACGAGGAGTTCTCAGTAAAGAATTATCACAGTGCCGGATTGGTGACATTTTGGTTCTGTTGCCAGGACCATTCCTCGTTGGTGGATTTTCTAGAGAAATATTCCCACTTAGTTAGAAATCATTTGGAGGGTAACCTTGTTTTTACTGTGCATAGTAGTTACCATGGTAAAATCACTTTTTACCATGAATAGTATTTACCACAGTAACTTTACTTTTTATCATGAATAGTATTTACCACAGTAACTTTATTTTTTACCTTGAATAGTGTTTACCACAGTAAAGTCATTTTTTACCGTAGTAAGTTAAGTTTTACTGTGGTTATTCATATTTTACTGTAGAAAGGTGTAAAGTCACTTTCTACTGTAGTGAGTCCAATTATTTGTGCACATAAGTCTTACTGATAGTACTTGTGAGTTGGTTTATCATTGTGGTTACTTTTTAAAATGGGGAAGATTTTTGTTTTTCAGCCCAATCTAATGAAGATGCTTCATCTTTCATTCAAGAGTTTAAACAATCTTATATTTGTAATGGCCTTAGAAGAAGGGAACAATAGACTAACTTTTTTCCTACCTTTTTGGATGGTTCAGCCCTTAGGTGGTTTGAAACACTAGGTGATAATGTGAAAAACTCATGGGATTTATTAACTGAAAGTTTTCTTGAAGAATTTGGTGAACAACAGAAATATGCAGATCTCATAATCGATATCACAAAGCTATCCCATGGAGAGAAGGAGAAGATAAGGGATTATCATGCTCGTGTTCTAGAGCTAAGGAGGAAGCTTGATGCCCATATCCGGAAGGAAGGATTAGTGGATGGGTTGATGAATGGCGTGGATAATATCCTTTGTAAGCACGTCATTCTTGGGATGAAGCCAGAGACCAGACAACGAGTGAAGTATGACTACCCAGCGACCCTCGAACAAGAAAATGAGATTGTAAGAAGGCAAGAAGAAAGCATGGAAGAAGATCCCAAATAAATTGTTGCTAAAGTAGAGCCTACACCAACACCTTTGGTCTAAAATTCGCAACCACTCTCGGTGAGCACAAATATTTTCACCAGTACATCTACTGAGTATGAAGATATGCTCAAGAAGATGGGTCAGTTAACTATTAATCTTCTTCAAGGAAAGGAATTTAGTTCTCATGGAGGAGATAGAGGTCCAAAAAGAAATATTTCTGAAGTTGTATGTTATGATTGTCATAAAAAGGGTCATTATAAGTATAATTGTCTAGATAGAGCTTCTACATCTGGTACAAGAGATAATGATAAAGGAAAAGCACCTGTGAATTCTTTTGATGTACTAGATAAGAGCATAAATAATTAAGCAGATGTGTTTATAACAAAAAAAAAAAGATAACCAAGATGGAAATGATCCTAAGAAGATGAAAGGAGAAACTAGTAAGAAACATAGTAGAAGAAAGTTGGGTGTGCAGGATTTTCTGATTTCACAGGGACAAGAACCATACTCCATCTTGGAAGATCTGTCCAAAAGGCCTGTAAATATTACATATGATCAACTCTTGGCTATGTCTTCTGAGAAGAGGCGGGAGCTGTAAAGTGGACTCAATGCTCAACAAATGAAGGAGGTTGAGGTCCCTATTTTAGAGGCAAAATCAGAACCCTACACTCCACAAGCTGAGGTGTTATGTAATGGTATTTCAATTCATGATGTCTTAGTTGATGGAGGTGTTGCAATTAATGTAATGACCGAGTCTGTAATGAATATGTTGGGGTTAAAAATTGATAGCCCCTCAACACTTATGTTAAGGTCATTAAATAAGGGAAAAACTAAACCAAATGTTGTTGTTTCAAATGTGGCAATATCTGTTATGGGTGTTGTATGTGTGGTAGACTTTCAAGTGATGAAAAATGGTATTGTTGTGTACCCAATGTTGTTGGGAAGATCATGGCTAAGGAGAGTTCATGTAAGAAACTACTAGAATGAAGGCTTCATGACACTTGGACGTGGCAGAGAGAGGGTGAAGATAAATGTGATCCCTCAGCATCATAAGGTGGAACATGTGGATTCAAGTGATGAAACTGATGATTGGACATCCTCTGATTACTCTAGTACCAGTGAAGTGGACACAGAAGATGAAGAAAGTGAGGTTGATGTTTTTGTCATGGATATCCTTCCAGTCACACTGACTCATGAACCCATAAAATTATCTGAAGAATAAATTGATGATCGTCTCCAACAAATAAAGATTGGTGATGTTGTGATGGAGAGTGAGAAGGAATCTTACCTCCATCTCTTTCGAAGGTACATACACCTATTCACTTTTGATTACAAGGAACTCCATCAAATAAATTGGGTAGAACATTATATTGAGCTGGTAGATGGTGCTAAGCCCATAAAGCAAATGTCATATAGAATGAATCCTAATTTTTCCAAGACTATAAAAGAAGAAATAGATAAGTTGCTTGATGCAGGATTCATATTTGCTATGGAGAATTCAAAATGGGTTTCTCCCATTGTGATCTCAATAAAAAAGAATGGGAAGCTACGCATTTGTGTTGATTATAGGAAGCTCAATAAGGCAACAAAGAAGGATCATTACCCTCTTCCATTCTCAGATTAGATCTCGGACGAAGTAGCTGGCAAGGAGTGTTATAGTTTTGCTGATGGATATAGCGGATATAACCAAGTTCGTATAGCGGAGAAAGATCAGCTAAAGACCACGTTCACCACTCCTTGGGGAATGTTTGCTTATAAAGTTATGTCTTTTGGGTTGTGTAATGCTCCGACAACGTTCTAGCGTTTGATGAATAGGGTGTTTGAACCCTACATTGGGAACTTCATAAGAGTATTTCTGGATGATTTTTACATCTATGGGAGCAAGATGGACCACATGCACCAGATGGAGACAGCATTCCAAAGGTTAGATGAAGCACAAGTCTCACTAAACCCTACAAAGTGTGTCTTTGGATGTTCTAAAGGCGTTTTGTTAGGGCATGTCGTATCCAGAGATGGTATTGGTACTGATCCTAATAAAGTTTCAAAAATCAAAGAGTTACCATTTCCTATGAATTGAAGTAAGTTGAAATCATTTTTAGGCCATGTGGGTTACTATAGAATTTTCATCAAGAATTTCTCAAAGATTACACAACCACTAACCCAGTTCTTGAAGAAGGATGTTACTTATGAATCGGGAAATAAGGCGCATGAAGCTTTTGAACAACTGAAGGAAGCCCTGGTGTCTTCACCTATTTTAAAGAATCTAAATTAGAGCAAGCCATTCATTGTGTATACTGATGCTTCAGATGCAACACTAGGAAGTACTCTGAGCCAAAAGGATGAAAATTGGAATGATCATCTAGTTTACTTTGGGAGCAGACAAATGAGTAGTGCTGAGGTAAATTCTACTGTAACTGAAAAAGAGGCTCTAGCTATCATTTTTGTTGTAAAGAAGTTTAGAAATTACTTGCTATGGCAGAAATTTATAGTTGTAACAGATCATCGGGCTCTAAAATATATTGTAATTAAGCTTAACCCATCAGGGAGGATAGCAAGATGGATCATTTTGCTACAAGAATTTGAATTTTATATTATATATAGGCCAGAAAATAAGCATGTCAATGCAGATGCACTCTCTCAAGCCTATGATGGTTTAGGTTCATCTTGTGGTGATGATGATTTCTCAGATGTAGCATTGTTATCCCTTGACACAATCCTTAGTGAATACATAGATATTTGGAATTATCTGAATGAATTCAAGTTTCCGGATGGTGTCAATGCAAAGACTAAGAGGAAGATTACTCAAGCCAGTATTCCATATTCTATTCTGCATGGAGTATTATTTCAAATAGGACCTGATGGACAGTACAAGAGAGCAGTTGGATGTGATCAAGGGAAGGAGCTGATAGAAGAATTCCACAATGGTACATGTGGAGGACACTTCTCTAGACAACTTACAGCAAGAAGGATCTTGGATGCAGGATATCACTGGCCAACTCTTTTTAGAGATTGTTATAATTATTGTAAGCCATGTGATATTTGTCAAATACATGGTAACCGTAAGACTTCATCAGCTCCATTATGCCCTATTCTTCCACTTGGTCCCTTTGAAAAGTGGGGAATAGATATTGTAGGTCCACTTCCAACTACCCCACGCCAAAAAAAGTATATTGTAGTTGCCACAGATTATTTAACCAAGTGGGTTGAAGCTAGGCCATTGAAAACAGCTTCCATGGATGAAGTGGCAAGGTTCATATATGAATGCATTGTCACCAGATTTGGTTGCCCATTAGAAATTGTAACAGATCAAGGAAGCCACTTCATTAATGAGGTGGTAGAAGCCCTAGTCAACAAGTTTTCTATTAAGCACAGGAAGGCAACAACATACAAGCCAAGCACAAATGGATAGGTGGAATGAACAAATTTTTTGTTGTGTCAAATTATAGCAAAAGATATAGCCTTGTAGGTACATAAGTGGGATAAAAGGATTCATGCAGCATTGTGGGCATATAGGGCAACATCAAAGTCAGCAACAGAATACTCCCCATTTTAGTTGGCTTATGGCATTGATCTAGTTCTTCCTATTGAGTTTGATATTCCCACTATGAGAGTTATGAAAAAGGAAAGGATGGATGAAAGTGATTCAGGAAAAGAAAGGTTGGTGCATCTTCATTTGCTAGAGGAAATAAAGGAAATAGCGAAGGATACAGGCTATAAGAAGAAAATGAAGCAGAAGGAATACTTTGATCAAAAGATCCATTGGTCTCCATTTCATGTGAATAACTTGGTTCTAGTATATGATTCCAAATACAAAAAAAGAAGGCAAAAAAAATTTCTTCTCAAATGGATGGGGCCCTACAAAATAGTAGCTGTGCATGAAAATGGTACATATCAACTGGAGGAATTGGATGGCACTCCCATTACGAAATGGGTCAACCACGACAAGTTAAAAATTTTCCAAGCACCAGAATAGTCTACTCTGAGGACGGAGTAGAAGCTAGGAAGGGGGAAAATGTCGACATTAAAATTTTCCTCCGTAATTTCTATTTTATTATGTATGTATTAGGAATAGGATGATGTTAAGTATGATTAGTAGTGGCGTCTAATAGAAGATAACGGCGCCATCAGTACGGTGCCACCAATAAAGTAGAGTATGGTAACAGTCAAAGTACAATAGGAATGTTGTGATAAAAAATAAATATTTGTCGTAAGTGGTCCGGTAATGTTAAAATGTCAAAGTTGGGGTAAGTAGAGAAGTAGGGTCTACATGATTAGGAATTAGAAATATTATATTGGTAATAAGGACAAGGAGTGAGGTCATAAATATTTTGTGTATTTTATTTGTAAAAAGTCTAAAAATGTGGAACCCATGTGAAATGATAAGGTTTATCTTATCTTAAAAGATAAGCTTACATGTACAGATAAGAGTTAAGGTATGGAATATGATTCGTCAGAGTAGATTTCTTATCCTATCTTAGAGATAAGATGGATAAGCCTGAAAGTTCTATAAAAAGAGAGGCCACCCCCCTCATTTAGCATAGAAGGAAGTAGTGAGAAATATTGTATGAGTAAGTGTGTAAAGGAAGCCATCATTTTGAAGGTGTGTTAAAGAATCCATTAAGAGGTGTAATTGTGAAGTTTCTCCCATAGTTATATTTGGAAGGCAAGTGAAGTCAGTAACACTTGAAGTACATCATGGGTGAGATTGTAACAATTTCATGTTGATATTATAATTTACACTTATATTTCAGATTTATCATCATTCCTTCTTATCATAGTCTATGGTATTCTTGTGTTATGTTTGTTGTTGTGTTTCCAGATTCCATCCACCAAACTAAAAGCTATGCATTAGTAAATAATCATAGCATGAGGAGTTCCCGGTAAAGAATTATCATAGTGTCAGATTGGTGATGACAATACCAACCACAAAACAGACAAGTGCATGAAGGATATCACTTATAAATTCATCAAAAAGACAAATCGAAGGATGGTCGATTGAGAGAGGGTTTTAAACGAATCTGTGAGGAGATTGTTGGATAATATAAGAGTCATGAAAATCCTCGATTTACCTTACTTTGGGAAGCCTGAGCACTTATATCAGTAGCTTGTGTCGTGAGTACATGAAAAATTATTTTACTTTACGGGAAGATGAATGTGAATCACCACTAAATTAATTGGGAAGGTAGCTGGGTTTCACAACACCATACGGGAAATTACAGCTGACTTATTAGATGATGAGGGGATTGATGCAATGGCCACTACGCTCAAGTATAAGAAGGGGGTCTGAGCATTTAAGGTGAAAAATATTGAGGATATGGCTACAAGGGTTGTTGCACGACTGGCATGTTGTAAACTGGGTGCCTCCAAGAAATGGAATGAGGTGATTCAGTGCTAGTTACACATAGTGCACAAGATGGCCAACAAGATTTACTATCATTTTTGGATAAATTGCAGAGAGCTTGGTGACCGAGGTACGTGTCTTGGAAGATAAAGGTGAGAAGATAACTTGGGGCGCCATCCTTCTATTGATTGTTTTCAATGAGATTGGTGTACCTGATGGGCCAAGAGAAAATGCTTGGGAATTTCCCTTGGACAATAATTCCCCAGCAAATAAGTTCTCATAGTATATATCACGGGGTTCAATTTCCAACACCTACAAGGAGCACCAACAAAAATGTGTTAGGCGGGTGCGACGGGAATTCGAAGGGGAGTGGCACGTTTTGCGCGATCTTCCCATAGTATTGAATGGCAAAGAAGAGTTCCTCATCTACCAACATTTTAGCTTGAGGTGGTTCCATATGAAGACAGGTGAGAAGAGCCCCTAGTGTAAGCTACCATTCGTGTTTACTGCATGATATTTTAGGGATCCTGTCAATTAGTTACATAACACATGAAAACTAAAGTTTGACAATGACAAGACAAACACAGATACTCATATCATGTGAAAAACATGTGTTTCCAAACCAAGAGGCGTATGTTGAAACGATTGAGATTGATAATATTGACATCACCCCAGAGACTATGTCCATAGGAAAGATCAAGTCACGCACATCTATGTCTATTTGAGGTCGCGCTTCAAGGAAGGAAAAGTGCTCAAAGGAGAAGACATGGCTATGTCGGGTCCACCAAAGTAGAAACAGACAGTGGCCACTTCAAGACCAGTTGCACCAGTGTCACCCACTCAAGAAGAACCAGTGCCTACAGGCTTGGAAAATGTTCTAGAATAGAAAAAGAAGCCAGCAAATAGCACCGGATTGGACCATTCATGAAGAGTTTTATGTAGGATGCATATGCCCAGGGATGTCGGTGTTGGGAATCCACCACTGGTAAAGAGGTCACCACAAGTCACTTCGGTGAAGAATGTTTATGAGAAAAATAAGAAGCACCCTGTTGATTAGAGAATACTTGTTAGAGATCACACAAGGAGTCCGCGTGGGAGAGAAAGCCAGGATCAAGGACGCAGAGGGACAGAAAAAGCCCGTGTACAGAGGGCAAGTTCAGCATTTAGGACTTAGCCGATTTTGAGCATGAAGACCTATTTTTAGAAGATGGTGTGCGAAACACACCAACGATGCAAAGATGTCTGTGCCACACATTGTCTATCTTTAGAGAATTGGATCAAGTGTTTTGCATGGAGACGAGCTAGGAATAGGATTGTCACTTCAGTTAACTATAAGAGGTCTATAGATAGCACACTTGCATGTGTGGCTATGCCTGTAAATGGCGTGTAGCTATTAATAGCATGGGGCCTAGTTCTGGAATAGATAAGCGGTGAAGGGAAAGTTCCCACCCCTATATATATGATATGAAGTACATAATAAGCCTAGGCCCCGCCCCCCCCCCCCCCCTCTTATATATCTCTCTCTATGGGATGGGCATGAATAGAACCAACTAGAGAGAGCCGCCCCCGAGGTGGGAGGTGGGAGGCAGCCTGAGGAGCCCTGCCCTATAGTTCTAGGGCCCTGAACTATAGAACTTCCTTTCATTCCCCCTGAACTATCTGGGGTCCCGGGCGCCCTATCTATCTAGGCTCGAAAGATCAGTTGCTCGAGAGATCAGTATCTAGACTTTCTATGGGGTGGGGGGCAAAAGATACATACACACATGGAGAGATGGATGTATGAAGGTATAGAGGTATGTGCATATGATTGAATTACTTTATCATATCCATGCACGCATTGATATAAATTGACATTATTGTAAGGATCTTCTATGTTTATTAATAGATGGAAGATATTGGTTGAATCTAAGTGTCATTCATGTGTGTAATTAAGTAATGCATGTTATTGATTCAATCATGATTACTATTTAAGCTTGTTTTTTCAAAGATCTGAATGTAGCATGCATGGTAGAATGGTGGATTAGTTATGGACATATATGTTTCTTCCTTCATCATGCTAACATCCTACTACAACAACCCTAAAGAAGGACCTGCTACCTTTGTGTGCTTCGGGTGAGCGCTCAGTCTAGGCTGAGTGATGTTCCAGCACAACTAGGGTGTAATCTGAAAAATTCTAGGTTCCATCATTGGTTCCATTGCCAAGACCTCTTTTTCAATCATTCTCAGTATGGTTCGTGATGAATATGTACCGGTTAACTCTAGTAAGTATTGAGGAGAGGATATAAGATCTGGAGGAAGAATATACACGGCAGTTCAGTAGTGGATTTGAGTTTAACGCACGCACTTGGGTAGAAAAGAATCTATATAACAGCCTATACGAGAGATTTTTCACTATCTTTCCAATAGAACTATACGATTGGCTTAGTGCTTATGCATCTCAACAGAATTGGAGGTATCGTGCACTTGTCTAGACACAGGAATAATTTCAAGCCCTTTATGATGTTGATTTGATTTGGACTTGCGCTGTGGATATGTGGTTTCATGGTGTTATAAACAGTTATATTCTAGAATATTCAATTTCAACATATTCTTTCCCGAAGGTAGCTGAATTCTAGTTTTTTCAGTATCCAGGAAGAGTATATCTGCAAGGTATTCCACTGGCGATCAAGATCTTGATGGTAACTTTGAATCTGGAGAGTAAAATGATGGCTAACAAAACTTCACCATGTGTGAGGGTAGGAACAGGTTTGGTGAAAGATGGTAGATCTATCGGCAGAGACGGAGAGAAAGGAGAGGTGGCTTGAATATAATGAGGTGCATGAGAGGGAGATAGAGAAGTAGTGTTCTATTGTAGAAAGTATGGTGTTGAGGAGAGAAATGGCTCGTGAATGATTTACAGCTCACATAGAAGACGTGGAGCCATAACATCAGGAACTCCCCCATATTGGAAAACATGACAGAGATCCCCCCTTAGCCTCACACAGAAGTGTGCCAAAAGAGATTACCTGGGCCGTGGGCACACATCTTAATCCACCTGGTGACCTAGCCCTTGTGCTTGGTTTTCTAGTATCTAATACGACAAGTAACCAGCAAACTAACTTGGGAAGTATGAGAGCAGGAGTAAGTCAGGGAGTAAGTACATCAATGGCAGGACAGACAACTTTAATGTTATTCAAAGGTGTGCTTTTAGGTGCCTCATCCACATAGAATGTGAGCACGCAAAATGTTGGATTCACCTTTAGAAGTGGAACTACCTCACAAATTATAGGGGTTTAGTATAGTACTCCTATTGGAGCACAAGGGACTACATCCATAGGTCTTATTCCAGCTACAGGTGGAGGATCATGAGGTATATGTTGTTCTAGTTTCAGTAGTTTAGGTGGTTCTGGAGGAAGAGGGAACACAGGAGGTTTTAGATCAGGTGGTGAAGGCCCGCAGCAACCACAGAACATTTATATGGAAATGTATCTTTGTCTTCTAGAGAATAGAGGCATAGAGGATGTTGTTGAATATGTGCATATGTGTGAAATATTGTGGCAAACTAAAGGGATCACTGTTGGTGAGTGTAAGGCAATTCAATTTGCTACTACATTATAGGGACGTGCACACAGCTAGTACAGGAAGTTTGACCCTGATCAAACTTGTGTGGATTATGCAGCATTGAAGGATGCTTTCTTAAAAGAGTTCTATATCCTTGAGTTTGAGAAAAAGAGTATAAGTGCACTCGAGGATATCAAGAAAGGCACTACTGAGAGTGTACATGAGTATGATGCCCATTTTAAGACACTTCTATCTAAGCTATCTTATGATATTCACACAAGCCAGCATGCACAATGGTTTGTTGGAGGATTGATTACACCATTCAAAAGAGCATTGTCACATAAGACATACACTAATCCACATGAAGCACTGGAAGCATCTTTGCATGTTGAGGTAGTTTGGAGAATTAACACTATGTTAGTCCATTCTTAGAGGCACAGATTGTAGCTATGGCAAAGTAGTTAGAGAAGCTATCAGCAAATTCAGCCCATGAAACGTGCTCAGGAATTTGGTGTACAGATTGTGAAGTGGAAGGTCACACCAAGGATAGTTCTCATTGCAGATTTGTACGCTCATTATTGTTGGATTGTGAGATCTATCATTTGAATCATGATGCTAGTCACTGTCCTTTGTTACAGCACATGATAAGGAAGAATGTGTCCTACTTTTGTAAAATTTATAGGTCCATGACCCATGATACCGAGGATTTTCGGTTGATTGGTCAGTTCTAGGATGCTATAGACATTGGAGTATGACAAACAAGTGTAATAGATAACTCTAAGGGTAAGAATGAGCACCAGGATTGGGATCATAATCAAATGTGTTATGACAAGAATGAGGGTCGTGGAAGAGGACGTGGATATCGCGGTGGATATGGAGGATGAGGTCGTGGTGGAGGGAGAGGTGAGTTCCCTCATGGAACATGTGATACGTGTGTATATCCTGACCACTATAGGGGCGAATGTCCTCAAAAGATTACATGTTCTTTTTACGAAAAGAACCATAGCTATGAGTGCTTGGACTTATATGAGCATCTCAGTAAATAGCATAAGCAGGAGAACAACGGTGCAAGGATGGTTAGAATCTAGTGTGTGGTAGAAGATCAATGGATGCCCAAGATAGTACTAGAACCTGAGGCATTAACTGTGAAGATTACTACACGAGCTGAAGTGGCACGTGCAAGAGAGAAATTGCACCAAAAGCCTACGATCACCAAGAGGAGGTTTTGCATGCAATCTACCCAGATCCTACTCATTAGAAGGAAGTTTACCAAGATACTATGGAAGTTCTAAGGAATCTTCAGGGTGAGATACAGTACTTAAAGGGGAAAAAGAAAGCATCAGAGATAATCCAAACTGATATCAATGATCTGAGAGAAGTGTGCAAAATGTTGTGCCAAGAGAACATCATTCCACTATTAGGAATTTGGTTAAAAGGGAACACTCTGCGCGCAAGTATTGAGACCAGATAAGAGATTCTGCATGCAAATCTTCCCCCTGATAGCATTGACTATGACAAGGAAATTACTCTCAATGTTGTTGTGGATGGATGGTTGTTGAGAAACATATTGATTGATACAGGTGCGGAAGTAAATGTGCTTACATTAGATACATGGGTACAAATGGGAAGGCCTCCATTGCAGCCATCGTCTAATGTGTTATTTATGGCAAATCGGACTAAGGCCACTCCCATAGGAGTTTTGAAGGATGCATCTATAACCATATAAGGGGCCAAGTTCACTGGGGATTTTGAGGTATTAGTGCTTGCAGAAGCAGACAATTGTCCATCCTTGCTTGGAATCCCTTAGTGTTATATGAATAATGTTGACTTGAGATTCAATAAGGGGTATATCAGCTTTGAGAACAAGGAAGAAAGAGTTATGATACCTCTAACAGCTGGGATGTCTACACCATATGTTGAGCCTCTACATGAGGAGGACTTAAACAAAATTTATGTACGCGTTATTCAAGACCCAGAGGTCAATGAGCCATCAAAATAAGGCATCCTACAGTGGGAGGATTCTCATTCTATTAGTGATACTACGAGTATTGCTTGTGACAATTGGGCTCATGGTACATATGAACTAGTAGGGCACAAGGTGAAAAGCATGGTTGTGCGCAAGAATGGACTTCGTTTGGTTTGACGGATAGGTAGCACAGTACCTTAGTATATAGGGGTAGAAGATCTTCCTATATTTTAAAAACCATAGAAACAAGGTGGACAGATCAAATTAAAAGAAGATATATGTTAGTATATACCTTGCACGGACAGCAGCACTCTGGTGGGTAGTCCATAGAGATAATCTTATGGAATGGGAAGAGATTGGGATCACCCTATCTATTAGGTTTGTAAGGAACAATGCACCTACACAGATCTACACTTATAATGGTGATCAACCTGTTCAACATCACATTCAACAGTGTGAGAGACTCTAGATAGCGGGACAGTAAGCATTACCACCTTCACTTCGGGTGCATGAAGTGTACTCTACCCTACAAGGATGCACACGTGTCTGGTATGTATACATAGAACTACATCGAGAGACTAGAAACTGGTAAAAATTGATTACAAGAATGATCCAGACCTTTGACTACTTTTCTTCCCAACCTATAATAGAAGAGGCATTAAAATTTGTCAATTGCTTAACTATGGGAGATAGTGCAAAAGCAAAAGAGCATATTTAGGAATTATTTGGTGAGACAGAGTCTGGAGCGTGTTTTGAAAAGGAAGAAGAAATGGACTCCATACTACTTGAACGTGTTTGCCTTGAGAAAGAGAAAGGAAAGATGGTTTACTTCGTGGATGATGAGGAAGTTGAGAACCTGGATATTGAACATTCACAAGGGGTGCACGAGGTCTTGGAAATTACAGACAAGGATACGTGTGCCTATCATGAACCCATGAAGACAAAGAAGGTGAATATAGGTTTGGAGGCTGAGCCTAAGGAGGCCATCATTGGAGACTACTAGTTAGACTTGGAGGTAGCAAAGATCATTGAGTTTCTCAGGGATTATCAAGACTTATTCCCTTGAGGGTATCATGAACTTAAAGGCGTGCATAAATCACTTGGGGAAATGAAGATAAAACTTAAGGATGGTCCATGACCAATTAGGAAGCGACCTTATAGAATGAACCCCAATTTGCGCGAAAAGGGAAAAGAAGAAATTGATAAAATGTTGAAATCTGGAATTAGCAAGCCCCTTGATGAGTCAGAATGGGTTAGTCCAATGGTGATTAGTATCAAGAAGGATAGATGAATTAGAATATGTGTGGACTACAGGGAGTTGAATTTTACATGCGTCATAGATCCATTCCCTACACCATTTACTGAGGAAATACTAGAAGGCGTTGCAGGGCGTGAAATTTTCATAGATGGGTTTTCTGGGTATCATCACGTTAGGATTGTTCAGGAGGATCAAGAAAAGACAACATTTACTACTCAATGGGGCAGTTTTTCCTATACTGTGATGCCTTTTGGACTAAAAAATGCACCTGTTGTATTCTCGCACATAGTTGTTCAAGCATTCAAATATTTTATTCACCACTTCTTATAGGTCTACCTAGACGATTAGACAGTATATGGGCTTGTGAAAGATCATTGTGATAATCTACGCTTAATGTTTGAACGGTGCAGACAATTGACTATCTATTTGAACATCAAGAAGTGCATATTTGCTACACCTTTTAGAATATTCTTAGGGCATATAATCTGCAAGGAAGGGTTACTAGTTGATCCAGCTAAGGTTGCAATCATTCTAGGCCTGGAGGTGCCTACCAGTCAAAGTGAGGTGTACGGATTTTTAGGTCATACAGGATATTATAGAAAATTCATCAAAGGGTATGCCAAAATTGTTGCACCCTTGGAAGAGTTACTGAAGGGGAAAGGTACATTTTATTGGGGAGAACTGCAGCAACGCGCATTTGTGATATTAAAGGATAAACTTACTACCGCACCCCTTCTACATTTTCCCTCATGGGATAAACCATTTCATGTGCATGTGGATGCCTCTGGCATGGCCATTGGCACTATGTTAGCTCAACCTGGTGAAGGTATTATAGATCATTCAATTTCTTTTGCTAGTAGGAAGTTGACTCATACTGAACATAATTATACAACTACAGAGCACGAAGCTTTGTCAATGATATATGCATTGCACAAGTTATGGCAATACTTGTTAGCAACACCATTTGTGTTTTATACAGATCACATGCAATTGAATTATTTGGTGAACAAGCCCATCTTACAAAGGCACGTATGCATATGGGTACTCCTATTCCAATAGTTTACAATGTGTGCCCAAAAAATTTAGAAGGCATTGTTATCTTTCTACGAACTGGTATGACACCAACAAGAATGAAGGCATTAGAGAAGAAGTAGCTTGGCCATACGTGTGCCACTCCTTACATGTTAATCAGTGGAAACTTATACAAGTTAGGCAGACGTTATGAAGTTTTTTACTACGGTGTGTATTAGAGCATGAGTGCCTCGCCATCATGGAGGAAGCACATGGAGGAAGTGCGGGTGGGAATTATGCACGTGATGTCACCACGTGCCCAGATATTAATGGCAAGTTTGTGGTGGGAAACCCTGTACAAGGATTGTAAAGACTATTGTTAAAGCGTGTGACCATTGTCAGGTGCACATTGGCAAGCTTGGGCAAGAGCAGATGAAATGCCTTTGATGCCCTATTACCTAGCACGGAACCTTTTAAGAAGTGGGCAATAGACTTTGTAGGCCCTACTGCACAAGTCGTCATGTAGTACTAGGTCGCGCTGTGTCATCACTTGTACATGGACTATTTGACCATGGTGGGCAAAAGGTAGCCCCAACAAAATGATTGCATACAGCAACCACAACAACAAGGTTCTTGTGGGAGAAAATTATCACGAGGTATGGATGTCCATTGAGTTTGACCAGTGATAGGGGTACACATTTCTTGAATAAGACCATGAGGATCCTGTTAGCAGAGTTCATGGTGACTGTACGTACCAAAAATTGATAGGGTACTATACCACTGGAACAATGTTACACATGCCCCAATGATGATATGGGTCTCCTTGCAAGGTGTTTGAATCCAAAAAGGCTTGCAAAGTATACACTTGTATCCCGCATGCCCCGCTCAGCCTCTGAATACTTGGTTTTGCCCCCTTTTCCCCTTTCTTCTTACATTTTTTTCTTCAGTGATGGAACTGCCACCCTACCTAGGAGGCAGTCCCGTGACCGCTGCCTAGGACAGGGCGAGGCAGTCCACGTAACCACCTCCCTGCACAGGGTGGCGGTCCTGTCACGCATTTTCCATATCCTTCCGATCGATTGCAACGTCAAACGTAAATCTTGAATTTTACATGCTTTCTTCAACCACTTTGTCTTGCATTAATGTTTTCTGTCTCCCTGGGAATAGTGTTTTTCCTTTGTTTATAGTAAAAGAGTTCTAATGGGAGTTACCTCTGGTAAATGCATTGGTTATAAATAGCCAGCTTGTTTTCAAGCAAATGGCCCCTCATCCTCTCAATTCTCTTCTTCATTTTTTCAATTCCTTGCTTATAATTATGTTAGTTTCATGTTTTGCTTTCATTGTTGGCATTTTAGAGGTCATATAATCTTCTTGTTTCATTGCTGCTACATACAGTCAGTTTTAAACATAGAATAGCTTCATTTCTAAACTAGAATCCATTAAAGTTGTAGGTTTTGTTTTGTCACAAGGATAATTTCTGAAACTCTCGATACACTTGTGTTGTATTCTTGCAATAAATCCCACTAGGAATTACATAGTCAAGCTTCTATTCACTTGCGATATCCCTCTCCTACTTGCATTATAGTCGGTCTATATCCAAAGTTGTCATTGTTCAATTGTTATCTTTTGTTGATACTATCATATACACACTTTTTGGATTCATGAGGACACGAAGGAACGAGGGAGATCACATTGAGGGGACAAAATCACACATAACTGGATTTACCACTATTCTGTAAATGCCAGGTTTGAGCTATCAAAGTTCTAGTTATGGTACGTATCAAATAGAGTAGTGAATTATTTTATTTCAGTCAAAAGCTCGCTTTCAATATTGCCAAGGAAGCTGTGGGGAATGATAATTTCTGAGAAGCTATGATTTGTTCCTCACTTCTGAGGTAAGATTGAAGGTTTTCAATTAAGTTAATTAGCTGTATTTTATCTAGATTCACACATTTGCATAGGTGAATTACCACACTGTGTTATCTAGCTTTTTTAGTTTTTAGTGTAAAGAGTAGTTTAATTGTTGCTCGTAATTATAATTTTTCAATCGTATATTTTGTTTAGATTAGTTTCCCTTTCAAAAATAGTATAAATTTTTATTTTTAGTTTAATTTAATTCAGAGACTTCAAAACTAGATTAACACTTAGATCCTAGTTAGGAGGATAAACCACTATGGAATTTACGGTTACCCGCTCATAGCCTTTAAATCTTCCCTTTGTCAATTCAACTAGCAAGAGATCACACTACCAAATCTTAGTCACTAATCCTCCTACATGGTTAGCCATAGGAAAGTTCCTTGCCAATTCTCATACTCGCCTGTAACTTTTTCTATCATTAGAAAACTGGGCATAATCTTGGCTGTGACTTCATCTAAGTCACCCACATTACAAACCACCGGCTATCTTGACATGACCTCAGGAGGTCAGGTACGGGGAAGGTCACTTGTCGATTATCATCCTCGCATGTCACTTTTCTATCGTACAAAATTTGGTGAACCCCAACGTTAAACAAACTAATATTTCCTCTTTATATTTTCATTTCTTCCATCCACCTTTGCACTCTTTCCCATTATTCTATGCGGGTGTTCATATACCCCCCGAATATGTCGGGATATGATGGATATGGCAGACCTCTCTCAGGTCTCAAAGAAAACTATAGAAAAAAAAATATACAACCATCACCCTTTCTTTCTACGTGGGCTGATAACTATTCGAGTAATAACTTGTCATCTCAAAATCCCCCTCATAGAACTAGTACTAGTTCTTCGTTCCGAATTGAGGAGTTTGATCAGTTTACACAAACTCAACAGCCAGAGCCATCAGGATCTAAAAATATGGATGTTTACTAGAGAATCCACTTCATCTCCTCGGGTCTTGTTCAGACCACAGATTAGTAGACAATCAGACCCACTCCCCTTTTTAGATGAGGAGTACTTAGCACACTTCGCTAAAAGTGAACAACGCTTCCAAAATATGTATCCACCTATAGGGAGTTTACAAATACAGTATGATACCCTATTCATAGGAGAACACCCCCATATCCTCCACCTATGGGAAATACCCTCGGTGAAGCTTGGCAGGGTAATGACCAATTCATAGCAGGGGTATCATACCCCCTTACAACCTCAAGCTATACAAACAAATAACCCTTAAGGCAAAGCACTGTGTCTTCGTCCTATAGAGGTCATTTCATCCTTAGCTGAGAAGGTTATAGGCCTAGAACTTGCTCAAGCAAACCAAAATTCATATTTTGGGAAAGTAGGAATCCCCAACCCTCTGCATCACCCTAGTCAAGTTGAACTCCTTACAAGGAATAAGCACGTTAGGTATGCCTCCTCAAAATACTTATAATTATCCATAGAAAACATCAACTAGAATAGCATTTTCAAACGCCGCTCCAGTCGAAAACATGACACCACCCTGCTTGGCACCTAAATAACCCATACTAGAACAATGCTCATCCTTATTTAAACATCTATTCAAAATCACAACAAGGAGACATGTTCTCTTCTCCCAGAGATGTTTGTTCAACCACAAGGATTCCCTTATGTCCCTACAAATGCATATGCTATGCCATATTAACAACCCATTCCACATCAACCCCCTCAGCAAGCCCCGTCAATGGTTGAGGCCTACGCAATAGGGAGCTTATTCAAAATATTTAAAAGAACCCCTAGACTTCACCATACGAAGCATTATTCTTCTGAAACCTCTTCCCAATTTTCCCAAATACAAAGGGGAACGGGACCCAAACGCACACATTAAAGCCTATGCCACAGCCATATGGGAGTTACTCCCTTGGGGACGGGGTCGTCACTAAAATATTCCCTAAGACCCTAGAAGGTATTGCCCTTTATTGGTATTACAGAATACCTGAAGCTTTGATACACTCATTTAAATAACTCGTGTCATAATTCATCAAAAGCTTTCGACATGAACAAATTATTAAGAATGGGAATCAAGGAGTTCTTACATATCAAACAAGAACATAATGAATCTGCCACTCATTTTATCCAAAGATGGCATACATTTCTCTACTCATCATCGAGTTCTCCAAATATGGATCAAATGGAACTATTTGATTTATTCCTTAATTCACTTAATAGAGGGATAAAGGAAGAATTTCCAAAAGTTCCCACTAAGAACGTATGATGAAGTACTTGAAAGTGCTCTCCGAATTGACCTAGTAGCGATTGATAGTGGTCGTAAGATATATGGGAAAAAACGGGAAATTAACCACTCCCAATTAAAACACCGCAGCCTATCCTAATGTTGGGAATTCTGATCAAGGACCTAAGATCCTTAACAAGAATCACGGTGTTACAACATATGGAGTAACTGACCAAGCTAAAAGGGAAAAGGTTGTAAACATTTTTCCACCTATTTAATAATTAGTGAAATAATAATTTTACCCCAATAATCAACACAGTGGATTTTAATCTTCCACCATGGAAACAACAATAACAACGACAAGTCCAAACACAAAGCTCCAAATCAAAACCCAACCGGACATTAGAGTCAAAACCAAATGCAACAGCCTCAAAATTTTAACTCTAAAAACTAGCAACCTTATCAGAATTTCGTGCCGCCACAATAAGTTTTAAATCAATAACCTCGAAATTACAATCCCAATCTATATTGTGGCTTCCACAAAATTCAAGGCCACGATACTAGGACTTGTCGTGAATACAATAAATTCATGCAGCATTTGCCAGAAGATCAAAAACAACTCTTTATAGATATTTTTTTAGAAAATTCTATAGTACCCACACTAAACACTTATGTAAGGGCAATTTCCCCTCAAAATGCATCCCTCAAGATCTTCAATGACCCACTCCCAAACCATTCTAACAATAACATATTAGATCCTAATAGAACAAATAAGGATGTCATGATAGGAAACAATGATCATGAAGCTTCAACTTCATTAAATCCACCAGTCGCACCCCAATTAGGAACTCGATCTCAAACTAAGATAGTTGGTTTAGTGGAGTTAGACGCCGAGCTACCCGTAGAAACCATAACAAGAACACGGGATTATTCTTCTCAACCAACTCCAAGTTATTCATTAGAGCTAGACAACACTCAACAAACATTGGTAAAACCTATAGGCACCTATGATCTGATTAATGATTTAACTAAAACCTTCTTGCACATCTCCTTCTTGGATTTGTTAAAAAATTGTCCCGCCCATAGGGCTGCCCTCTTAGAAGCATTAGGCCTTGGCCATTTAATCAACATCACTCCTCCTCCTAGAAACGCAAGTAAACCAAGTGGATTTTGACATTTATCCTCCGGGGCAGCCGGATAGGGATACTAAATTTATATTCGATATAAGCAAAATGCCAACTGACGCTGAAATTACACGAAGAGGCAACCCAACTTTACATTTACAAGTTTGGGTCTACAATAATTATGTTAAACATGCAATGGTTGACAATGGGGCAGCAGTCAACATAGTCCCCTTCGCTTTCCTTCAAAAGTTAGGATATGGAGAGACAAACTGTTCCACGACGCGAAATACACTGAGAGGTTATGATAGCCTCAAAGCCACTTCGATTGGAACCATAGTTTTACCAGTCACTTTAGGACCCAAGATGGTTCTCACCGAATTCTATATTATAGATCGGGAAACCAATTATAATATGATCCTTGGTTGGCCATGGATACACCGCATGAAGGCAATCCCTTCCATGTTATTCCAAGAAATAAGATTTCTACATTTAGGGAAAATATTCGTGGCATAAGGTGACCCAAAACCCTTCGATATACACCTAGCTAATTTGAAGAAAAGACCTGGTATCCACTCTGAGTTTTAACTTCCAAAAAACAAGCTTGTCAAACTAACTAATTCACAACCAAAATAAAAGATGATACCCACCACTGAGTTGGAAAACTCAAATCCAGGTGAGGATGTTCCAAAACACAAAAGTGAGACCAATGATATAAAAGCAGTATCACTAGGGACCACCACAAAAATTGTTGAGTTTCTAGAGAAAGACTTACCTTTTCTCCTACTGTTCGATTTCATGGGTATAGGACACACCCTAGGAATTGCTTGTCTTCCATCAGATGAAGTTTTTATAGTAGAGGTAACCGAGGCAAAAGAAATAGATACAAAAAATATCCCAACGTCAATTTTTCCAAACAAATATTGGACTCTCCACTTTGATGGAGCTAGATGTTGCTTTAGAGCTGGGGTGGGGGTGATCTTTACTTCACCTGAGGGAAAGATCCTGCCTTTCACCTTTAAATTAAACTTTGAATGTACAAACAACGAGGCTGAGTACGAATCTCTCCTCCTTGGCCTCATTCTCTCATGACTAATCGAATATGGTGTCACATTAAACCCAGAGAAGTGCGTGTTTGGTGTGACCAGAGGAAAACTTTTGGGCTACATTATATCTTCACGAGAGATTGATGTTGATCCAGCCAAAATATGGGCTATTCTCGAAATGATCCCACCATCAGACAAGTCTAGAATCAGGTCATTTCTTGGGAAACTTGGTGCAATCTGAAGGTTCATCCCAGATTTAAGATTTTTCCATTCATCCAATCAACAATCTACTCTAGAAATATTATAGCTTTAATTGGACTAAAGAATGCAATGAGGCCTTCAAAGCAATTAAACGCTTCTTGTTGTCACCACCCACACTAATGCCTCCCAAACCAAACTGCCCTTTGATCCTATATTCACGATCCACTCATGTCTCGCTAGCTCTGCATTCTGACACAATAAGACAATGATAAATGAGAACGCACAGATCTATTTTATCAGCCAAACGTTGCTCAATTATGAAACATGTTACACACAGGCAGAGAGAGAATGCCTTGCCATAATTTTTGCAGCAAAACGTTTGAGACATTACATGTTAATCCAAGAAATAAGGGTCATTGTAAAGATAGGCCATTTATGAACAATTCTCACACAAGGGTCTTTATCTAAAAACACTAGGCCATTTCATAACTTTAATGGGAGAATTTAAGTTAACATTCGTAAACAAGAAATTTGTTAAGGGAAAAATCATTGTCAGAATGGTAAGCTGACCAATACACTAGATGGAGGTGAGTTGGTGGATCTAGACTTTCCCAATGAGTGTGTATACTTCGTCGAAACCTAGGCCCCCCATTTCTACATGTCCCTGGTATACTGATATCATCAACTTTATCATGGACCATACATACCTGGAAGGTGCCACGTCACAACAAAGAAGGTGGTTATGCATTATTACCGTTAAATATGTTGTTTTAGACCAAGTACTCTATCGTAGAATCTTCAACGACATGCTTCTAAGATGCATCGACATAGAAGAATCCAAGAGGATTATTCATGAATCCCATAGTGGGATATGTGGGGGCCACTTCGGTGATCATGCCACTGCTCGCAATATACATCAGATGTGCTATTTTTAGCCCACTCTCGAGCATGATGCAGTGGAATTTGTACGTAAGTGCGAAAAATGCTAATAATTATCTCACGAGATTCACATGCTAGCACAATCCCTACAACCAATAGTGACTCTGTGGCCCTTATCCACGTGGGTTCTAGACTTTATAGGGAAATTCTCTCCCTCATCAACCGATGGCCATAATTTTATAATCACAGCCATGGAATATTTTACCAAATGGGTGGAGGCCATGCCTCTCACCACAGTACCAGGTTTGGTAATTGCCAAATTCATTATGAACCAAATTATCTATAGGTATGGCGTCCCATAAGTCATTATCTCAAATAATGGCACGTCCTTTATAAATGACGAATTATGTGAGTTATGTAGCAAATTCAAGATAAACCATCATACGGCCTCTTTTTACTACCCTCAAGCCAATGGACAGGCCGAAGCGACAAACAAAACGTTAAAAGTCATTCTCCTCAAAACAGTCAAGGAGAACAAGTGAGATTCACATTTAAAACTATATTCGGCCTTGTGAGCCCATCGAACCTCAATAAGAACGCCAATAGGAGCAACTCCTTTCTCGCTGGTATTCGGAGCAGAAGCGGTTCTCCGGCTTGAGGTTGAAATACCCAGTCTCCGTATCTCATTACAAGGGATTTTGGATGAAGAAGCTTACATAGAGGCACACCTCTCTCAACTAGAAAGCATTGACGAGGTGAGGTTAGATGCCAAACAACGGCATAGAGCCTATGTTGACCGGATGTGCCGGCAGTACAACAAAAAAGTCTACGTGTGAGAAATATATGAAGGAGATTTAGTTCTAAGACTAGATAGCTGGATCGATAAGAAAACCGGTGAAGGAAGAAAGTTCTGAGCCAAATTGTTGGGCCCATACCGAGTCATGAAGGACTACGGAAATGGTGCATATCTCTTGTGCACACTGGAAGGTGAGGAATTCGGTGAAACTGTCAATTCCTTACATCTTAAGTGGTTTTACGCATAAAACACCAAAGTCATTACTAATACATTATAGCAACTTACATTGCATTAGTCTCTTAGATGTTTCATTCTGTCCATTTCGTAAAAATAGTAGTCCAGGAGCTTACTCTTAAAACAAATCTATTGCAAATTTCTGAAAATATTGGTAAAAGCATGCGTATCACATCTCTCCAAACATCATCAACTATTTTTAAATCTTCTCATTGAATTCGATAGACAAACATTGACGAAAACCATACCAAGGCCTGCATACTTGGCTTTGCTCTTTCTTTCTACTAGGTGAAGTTGTCCTTGCCTACGGTCTGTTCTGGAAGCTTCTTGGTGTCACATCTATCCCTCTTAAATCTCTTAGAATGAAAGGATATCCCAAAGTCATAGATCAGAAATGTCAAAATCAAATGAAATCAAAAGCACCAAGAAAACAAAATATTTTATTTTACACACTTCTTTGCCCCATCAACCTTCAGTGATAAGCCCACATCTCTTGTTGGCGGTGTGAGGTTGGGAAAGGAAAGAAATGCCCTTACTCGCCTATATATTGCCTTTGGTGACAAACTCATGCTTCTTACTAGTGGCGTGAGGTAGGGTGTAGGGAGTCTAGTCACACAAATGAACAAATCTTGGTATGCTAAAAACACAAATCAAATCCTATTAAAAGAAAACAAATATCCAAATTCCAAAGAGATCAAATCCTCAAAACCAGATCTTGTCAACCAAGTTGCCATTTATGAATCTAAGTCTAGATAAATTGAAAGGTAAGTGACTTTCTAAGCGTAATAGTAGTTCTGAGTAGGGTGGGTGTGTAGGTCCAAATTTGGTTTATGTTACTATTTTGTCTGTCTCTCATCATTCCATTCAGTAAAACTCATACAACTTGTGCCCCTCCTAACTCTTGGTGTTGAGCCCTCACATCTTACTAGTTGCGTGGATTTAGGATTGGGGCAAGTTCATCTCTTTATCACTATGCATTCATCATGTTTTACCAACATAAGAATAAATCACTGACATTGCCCAAAGAGTTCAAAAGTTCAGTACTACCATATATTAGTATCATCTCATATCAGCACTACAAAAACATACAGAGTAAAATTTTATATCTAGTATCATTTGTTATCCATTGCATACATTTTGAAAACGTGAAAATAGTATTCTAAAAGCATCTAAATACAAATATAGAAATGAGTCACAAAATTCAAGATGCCAAGAGTCTAGATCCAAAAAGATATAGATATATACAAATCAAGTTTTGTATACAATGCCATCATGTACTAGGCATGGTCAAAACACTCAATGAGCCCATAAAGTACAAAAACACTCGTATAAACATCTAGAAAAATACTACAGAAATAGTCTTTCAATCCCTATGAGATCCCTAAGAGGTTACGCGGCCACGCCTAGGACTTCGGCTACGCCGGCGCTCCGAATGCACTGAGGGCTCGCGGTCACGCCCGGTAGCTGCTGTCTCGCTACGAGAATGGCTCCTCCTCATCAGGTGCTCATCTATCCTATATCTAGCCACCTCCATGTAGAGAGAAGTCAAGATCTTCGCCACATACTAGACAGAGGCAAAAACATCAGTGTGCCTACCGGATGCTGAGGCTCCCCCATGTCCACAAAAATCTCAGCACGAGTCTTCTCTGAGGGGAGAAGTAGGGTATCGGTACACACTCGACGAATCAAGTCTCACCACTCATCAGCAGTCACTGCAAACAAAGGAAAAAATAAGTTAGAAAATGATCAATGATAGAATCAAGATTAAATGAAACAAAAATAAATAACAAACCAAGATGAGTCTAACTAAAACAAATGTCAGGAAAAGAGTGACAACTCGCTAGGATCACCAAGCCTCCAAGAAGGATCTCTAGGATTCGTGCCTACCACTGACGCCGCCACCCACTGGTGCCCCTCTCCCATGTCTGGGGCACTGTGATGGCCTGCAACAAACTTGCCATCTCCACCTGGGTCCTGAAAGAGTAACTCCTCTGAAACCAGAGTCACCCTCTTTGCGCTCCGCTCCGCCCTCTCGGCCTCCTGGGTATCATGCCACTCAAGATCACTATCATCCCCCCCACCACCCATCTCACTAATCTCCATGTCCTTTGTCTCCTCCTCAGGTCTCTCCCTAATAAACTCCTTAGACTCGGAGTTCATGTCAATGGGCGCATCACTACTATGGGCAGGACCAACAGCAATCCGAAGTAAGGGCGCCTGGGGAACATCGGCTCTCCCTTGTGTACGTACCACCCTCATAGCCACAATAGGATTACCATGCATAACAATAGTCCAACCCCGGCCTCTACAACCTCCCGGAGCCTCACGGATAGATCTATACACTGGCATCGCCGGAGGGAGCATGCTGCTATAGGGGAGGCCAAACTACTGTGGAACTCTATCAAAGGGGAGTATCTCCAACTTCCCCGCCATGTCTATCAACTAGCTAGTGGTCTGATAGGCAATCAAAGTGACAGTATCCTCTCCCCATACCCCTGCCATGGCCTGATAAGGGGTGGCCTCCATGTCTGCAGTGGTCAAGGAAGTTGTTGGCTGGTGGGGTGCTATGAGAACTATCATCCCGTCCATCTCACTGCCATAACGGCCCTGGGATCCTCCACCTCTACACCTCTCCCATATGGGATAATGTGCTCATACACCCAACTCATGACAAGAGTCAGGTGGCTCAGTGACTACCCCTATAAACGGACTACCCTGTATAAGTCATGGTAGGTAGTCCCGAGGATATCTGCTCCCCAAGCATAGACACGTCCATGGCCCTCAATCTGTGCAATAATAGGGGCCCAACAATATAAGAGGGTGTCCCATCCCTTGTCCCCAATCAGTTTAGATGCAAGGATGCCCATGATGTCCTTGCGAAGCAAGGGAATGTCTAACTCAATAATAGAGTGGATCCTCACGTCCTTCTTCGACCCCATCGATATGACCACATCTCCCATATAGGTGGTCCATTGAACCACCTGTGATCTAGATACTGATGTCTTAAGAGACAGCCGCCGTCTAAGCATTGGAACCCCCAGTATACGGAAAACATCCTCCAGGGTGATGGACCACTCACCCCTAACTCTTGGTAATCGGAAGGTGTTCCGATCCGCATCCCAATAAGAAAACAAGTCACACAATATGTGACTGGCAGGTGCAACATGAGGAACCTATGCAATCCTCCATATACCAGCCCTCTGGAGAGTATCCCGCTCTTCCTGGGAGAGTGCCTCTAACACTGCCGAGAGCCAATCACATTCCCTCTCCCAACTCCATCTAATGTACTCCTCCTTCTGCATACACCCAAAAACACAAAAAGAAGTGAGTTAGTACTAAAAATCCAGTTGAAAAACTAGTAAAAACACGTAAAAAAAATTTGCATGTAAAAACAAGTTAAAATTTTCATTATTTTTGTCCTCTATCACGGACCGCCACCCTGTACAGAGCGGCAGTTCCGTAACCACCGCCTTTTAAGGCGGCAGTCCTGTAACCACCACCCTGCACAAGGCGGCAGTCCTGTCCCACAAAACCAAACGGGTTGTAAGCCCTAAAAAGCTTTAAAACAAGAAAAAAACCCCTTTTAACAAAAAAAGAAACCTACCCTATGGGCGCCCCCCCTAAAGACACATTTAAAACTAAAATTTTCAAAAATGATCCCCCCAAGGGAAATATTTCACCATTTCCACATTTTAGGTTTAAAAGTAATAAATCAAGAAGAACTAACCTGAGACTTTGTGGGTCGATGTTCCGTTCTCAGAGGCATGATTGCTATCTCACCATGAACATTTTGACTATACTCTCGTTGAAAACCGTCACCGTGGGTCCCAGAGCTCAAAATCTATCAAATTAATCCACGTAAATGAATAGTAAAATGACTTCATTTTATATAAATAGCCCTCTTAATTTGATTTTGAATGTCTTTCGCAGGGTCGGAGCGCTGATGGAGGTAAGTTCTAAACCTCGCATAGATGGTAAGTCCTCTTTTCTTATCAATTCAGCCTTATTTCTCAATTTGTTTTATCTATCTGCACTTGAGTCCCCTTTTTCATTTTGTAGGTAGCGGGATCTTGGATGGCGACTTTCTAGCACACGGGCGTGTCAGGTATAGCTCCTAACTCCCCATTTCAAGACCGCCATACTCGGATCCACCATTTTACGCCTCTTCATGGCTAAAATGCTTCTCCGAGGGGGCAATATGTATGTACCCCGAAATTGTAAGGTACTGCACCGCTAGAAAAATATTACACATGCCCCAATGATGATATGGGTCTCCTTACAAGGTGTTCAGAATCCAGAAAGGCTCGCCAAGTATACACTTGTATCCCGCATGCCCGCTCAGCCTCCGCATGCTTTATTTTTCCCTTTTTCCCCTTTCTTCTTGCATTTTTGTCTTCAGTGACGAAACCGACACCCTGCCTGGGCAGTGGTCCCGTGACCACTACCCAGGACAGGGCGGCGGTCTCATAACCGCCGCCCTACACAGGGTGGCGGTCCTATACGCATTTTCCATATCCGTCTGATAATCGCGTCAAACATAAATCTTGGATTTTACATGCTTTCTTCAACCACTTTGGCTTGCATTAATTTTTTCTTCTCCCTGGGAATAGTGTTTTCCTTTGTTTATATTAAAAGAGTTCAAATGGGAGTTACCCTCTGGTAAATGCATTGGTTATAAATAGCCAACTTGTTTTCAAGCAAATGGCCCCTCATCCTCTCAATTCTCTTGTTCAGTTTTTCAATTCCTTGCTTAGAATTTTGTTAGTTTCAGGTTTTGCTTCCATTATTGGCATTTTGGAGGTCATATCATCTTCTTGTTTCAAGTCTTGTTTCATTGTTACTACATACAGTCAGTTTAAACATAGAATAGATTCATTTCTAGACTAGAATCCATTAAAGTTGCAGGTTTTGTTTTGTCACAAGGATAATTTTCTGAAACTCTCGGTACACTTGTGTTGTATTCCCGTAATAAATCCCACTAGGAATTGCATATTCAAGCTCTTTTCACTTGCGCTATCCCTCTCCTACTCGCATTATAGTCGGTCCATATCCAAAGCTGCCATTGTTCAATGGCTATCTTATGTTGATACTATCATATACACACTTTCTGGATTCACGAGGACACGAAGGAATGAGGAGATCACACTGAGGGGATGAAATCACACACAACTAGATTTACCATTGTTCTGTAAATGCCAGGTTTGAGCTATCAAAGTTCTAGTTACAACGTATCAAATAGAGTAGTGAACCATTTTTATTTCAGTTAAGCTCGCTTTCAATATTTCCAGGGAAGTTGTGGGGAATGGTAGTTTCTGAGAAGCTATGATTTGTTCCTCACTTCTAAGGTAAGATTGAAGGTTTTCAATTAAGTTAATTAGTTGTCTTTCATCTAGATTCACACATTTGCACAGGTGAATAACCACACCCGGGTTATCTCGCTTGTTTAGTTTTTAGCATAAGAGTATTTTAATTGTTGTTTGTAATTATAATGTTTCAATCATGTTTTGTTTAGATTAGTTTCCCTTTCATCAGTAGTATAAATTGTTATTTTTAGTTTAAGAGACTTCATTTTAGATTAATACTTAGATCCTAATTAAGAGAATAAACCACTAGGGAATTTATGCTACCTGTTCATAGCCTCTAAATCTCCCCTTTGTCATTTAGCTATCAGGAGATCACACTACCAGATCTTAGTCACTAATCCTCCTACAGTTAGCTATAGGAAAGTTACTTGCCGATTCTCATCCTCGCCTGTAGCTTTTCTATCGTTAAAAACTGGCCATAATCCCAACCGTGAATTCATATAAGTCACCCACATTTCAAACCACCGGCTGTCTCGGCACGACCTCGGGAGGTTGGGTATGGGGAAGGTCATTGGCATGTCACTTTTCTGTCATACAAGCACACACTTTTTGAATGAGACAATTAGGATTCTATTAGATGAGTTTATGGTTACACACCATAAAACCACACCCTACCATCCTCATGTAAATGGAACTGTTGAGGCTTTCAACAATATTTTTGATCCAGACTTTGATAAAAATTTGTGATGTTCGAAGAAAGGATGGGATGACAAAGTGTCAATTGTTCTTTGGGCATATAGAACAACTTATAACATATTGAACAAATCCGTACCATTTCAGTTGGTGTTTGGCGTAGAAGCCATTCTCCCTATAGAATTTATGTTACCTTCTTTGCACATTGCGCATGCTGGAGGTCTAAGCTAATGAGAAGGCTTTAGAAGAGCGTATTGAGAAGATGATTTAACTGGATGAGCGACGAGCCATAGCACGATTGAGTCAGAAGCAGGAAAAGGCCAAGCAGAAAGCATGACTTGAAAGAAACATAAGGGATAAGAAGTTTGAGATTGGACAAATGGTACTTCTTTATGACTCTATGTTCTTGTGCCATCAATGCAAGCTCAAAGTAAATTAGTTGGGGTCGTATGTCATCACTTATATACTTGAATCAGGTGCTTTCTAGTTAGAAGCACTTGATGGAACACGGCTACCCAGTTACTTTAACGGGAGTAGGTTGAAGTCCTACTATAAATAAGTCTTCTTGGTATTTGTAATAAGGCAGTATTTCCTTTTAGAATAGGTTTCCATTCTGTATTTCCTTAATGTATTTCCTTCATTGTCACTATGTTTTGTCAAATTAGTTGTTGTTCTTGTGTAATAAGCACGCTTGCGCGCATGAAGCTACTTACTATGTGAAGCATGTTTATGCACAGAATACTGCACATACTTTTAGTGTGGGTGGTTGTATTTATCCAAGTAAAAGACTATGGGAATTGAAAGGTGAAAGGAATAAGTTGTTACGAGTGTGCTTTAAGTCAAAAGAAGATTGCTTCTCACAAGTGACCAAGGATGGAGATGAATGAAAGGACAGTATAACGCAAGGTAATTGGAGGCCATGATAACTACCAAGAGAAGGTATAGTGACAAGGTACTCAGGCACAAGGGCGCACATTGAAGAGAAGTATGTGACCAGAGAGTAGGGAGGCGCGCTAGAAGGTTATAGCTCGGGCGCAAAGATGTACCGCGCAGAATGAAAGAATTTGGTCAATGAATGAGGGGATATTTAGTAGATGAAGGAGCAATAAATGCATCAAAATTTGAAAAATTATATAAGGATGGGATATAAATTAGTTTTTATCGTTGCGACTAAGAGAATTTGAGGAAAGAGCTAAGTGCGAAGAACTAAGTGATCAGGTTAAGGTGTGAAGGGTGTGAAACCAAGCATGATAAACAGATCTATGCGAAAAGAAGCTTGTGTCCCCGGTGGTGAAGGGTTTGAGTGAAGCAGGGAGAAAGAGAGAAGTTAGGGCCCAAAGTTTCCACCTAGGGCATGATTAAATCAAGCTAGGGTTTGACTCACAAATTACAGAGTTAAAAAGAGGAGACGTTTGTAAGGTAAAAATGGCACCCAAGAAGGAAGCTGCAGCAGGAGCAAAAGGAAAGAAGAAGGTGGTCTTCAAGAAGGAAGAGAGGGCACGCAAAAGTGATTTTTCAGAGATGCAATATCCAGAAGGAATCATCTTCGTCCAATAATGGGATTCACCTATCAAAAAGAGAAAATTAAACGAATACAATCATAGGACCGTAGAGAACAAGAACGAGCTCGATTCCTTGCTCACTGCTCGAATGAATAAGCGTATGGCGGATGACATGTCGGTTTATGATGATGTAGGTGAGAAGCTTCTAAAGAGAATTGAGGTCTACCAATTATATGAGCTTCCATATTTCAGGAAGTATGAGCCCTTGTATCGGTGGCTCATGAGCAGAGCACACGAGGACTTCTTCTACTTTGCAAGACGCCTAGTTTAAAATCTCATCTACGCTTATCTCATCAGTTACAGGTTTGAAGGCCATAGGAGAGGATATAAAGAATGATATCACAGATAAATCCTCAATCTTAAAGACCAGACAGGAGTTGGGGTACCTAAAGGGTCCGTGCGGTATGGATATAGATAAATTGAAGAATTGTTCAATTGTGTAAGCAGCAGAATACCTTGTTACAAAGTTGAATGATCAGGACTGGTGGTCACAAGTAAATACTATGTGGTTACACATTGTGTGTAAGATGTCAAAAGGAGAAATCTACAATATTGTAGGCTACATTGCAGAAAAAAAAGTCGAGGAAGCGCACACAGGAGGGAAGATCAGCTTTGGGGCTGTTCTATTATCACTAGTATTCATGGAAACTGGAGTACCAGACGGACTGAAGGAAAAGGTATGGGAATACCACATGGAGAATAAGTCACCAGCTAAAAGGTTTAGAAAGTACCTATGTAAAGGGACCATGATAGATGATGTGAATCAAAGGGCAGAGAAATGGTACGACAGGCTCCGCGCGGCATTTGGAGAAGAGTGGTGCATCCCAAAGGACCTACAATCAGTAGTAGGGAAAAAATTCTAGTTTTCTATTTATCAGTGTTTCTGCATCATGCGCTTCCCAATGAGATATGGATTTTAGAGCCCTTGGTGTAAATTACCGTATGCATTCACTGCAAGGTATTTCCAAGCATATGTTCATATATTTACAGACATGCGCCGACTAGTATTCAATGTAGATAAGGTAGACTGTGACTACCATACGTTGATAAATAAGCATGTGTATCCTGGAAGAAGTTCCTACAGTGAGAGGATCATTTCGAAGGTGTTGAATACTAAGCCAATAAGTCTGGTTGTAGCAGATGTAGGGGCAGCATTGGTGTATCTTCAGCTGAAGCCCAAGATGGAGAACAATAAGTATATAGAGAATGAATTCATGCTCCCAGGGTTGCCGAAGGGTAAGCACACAATAGAAAACATACCAGTGCAAAGGCCCACAGAAGTTGTTGAAGTAGAGGGTGAAGAGGAGGAGCGTGAAGATAGTGGAGGCTTGCAGCGTAAAAGAAAGCAACCATATGACAGAGAAGAGTCACAGTGCGTGGCCGCTCCACCTCAAAGACAGGATGAAGAGGAAGATACAGAGGTTGAGCAGGGGGCATACATTTAAGAAAGTGTTTAGACACACAAGGATTCAAAGTGGAACCCCACAAACGGTACGGAAATCAACTCGTCTCTCTTCATACAAGGAGACCGTTGAACCAAAGAAGAGAAGAAAGTTAAAGTTGGATAAAGAAGCGGAGGAATCATAAGAGAGAGCGTGCATATCCTACCCCACTTGAGCAAGAAGACGAGTCATAGAATGAGGAAGAGAAGAAAGATGAATAGATGAAGGATGGAGAAGAAAAACAAAAGAAAACCTCTAGATCCACACATGCGACTGCTCAGGATGTAACGGGATAGGCTCCTAACCTTGAAGCTACAATTCCCAAGGGTCCTAGATTGAAGAGGATGAGTGAAGAGCACATTCCACTAGCCATGGGGTATGCAAAGGATGCAGGTAAAATTGTCCATGCCTGATTCCAGAGCATGATAGCATAGAAGGATTTATTCGGCTAGGAGCTAATGGATGAGGATATGGCGATTGTGCACACTCGAAAGCAACTATCATGGTCAATGTACACCCACATGGATGAGCCTAAATTTGATGTATGCGAAGATTCATGCGTTTTGAGATGGCTGAAAAAGGAACCACAATCTAGACAGGATAGTAAAGCCTACTATCATGTCAATGAGCAAGTCAGCAACGCATTGGTGAAGGTTTTTGCTGAAGTTGCTAGAAGGAACATGGACAAAGCTGCAACAATCAGAGTGTTGCACGAGGAGATAAAGAAAAAGGATGTTGAGATAGCACGCATAACACAAGAGAGGGACTTAGCGCAGAAGAAGAATGAATTATTTATCAGCATCGCAGAGGATATTAGGGACAATGTCATCAGAGCAAGGCCACACTTAGAGACCAAGGTACCACAGACGTTTCCCTCAGCGATACATTATGTAGGAAATTTGGTGGACCTGGTGCTTGAAGATGAACCTCTACACATGACAGCACCAAGGAAGTCAAAGCACGAGGTAGAATGAGAGAAAGCCTCAGTGATGCAAAATATTGCATCCTATGAAGGGTTGTTGCAAGCGCTACAAGAAGTATTGAAGAAAGTAGACCAGGCTTTGAATATATGCACAGCTCCATAGGCACTTATCAATATAAAGACCCTGGAAGAAAACACTGAGGTCCAAAAAGCAATGAAGGACGAAACATTGAGCTGCACAAAAAGATTGTCAATGGTTAAGTAGAGGCGCGAGGCCCTGACAGCAGCACAAGAGCCGCATAAGACTCGGCTGGAAGACCTTGGGAAGCTCATTGCGTAAAATATGGATCTTTTAGAAGGAAGAATGACATCAATATCCAATGTTGTGTTGGTTCTACAGAATGAAAAAGGAGAGATTGCGAGGGATGAGTTGGATTCCATTGCTGTGGACATTCCAGAAAAATTAGAACAAGCACTCACTGAATGGAACGCCTTAGAGGCTGAAATAAAGGAGGAGTATCCAGAGTTGATACTTCAAACTGATACAGAGGAGGTTGCCTCATAGCCTCATAAAACATCTTTATTTATCTACATTCTTTCATTCTTATTCTTTCCATTCTTCTATTTTTTACTTCAATTTTTAGAGATAACCATTGTCGAGACAACAATGAGATTAGTGTGGGGTAATTTTGATCAGAGAATACTTGTTAGAGATCATATAAGGAGTCTACGTGGGAGAGAAAGCCAGGATCAAGGGCTTAGAAGGACAGGAAGAGCCTGCATGTGGAGGGAAAGTTCAGCATTCAATACTTAGCCAATTTTGATCATGAAGACCTATTTTTAGAAGATGGCGTGCAGAAACACACCAACGATGCAGAGACATGCGCACCACACATTATCTATCTTTAGAGGATTGGATCAAGTGTTTTCCATGGAGACGAGCTAGGAGTAGGATTGTCACTTCAGTTAACTGTAAGAGGTCTATAGATAGCACACTTACATGTGTGGATATGCCTGTAAATGGCGTGTGGTTGTTAACAGCATGCAGCCTATTTCTGGAATAGATAAGCGGTGAAGGGAAAGTCCCCACCCTATATATATGATATGAAGTACATAGTAAAAGATACATACACACATGGAGAGATGGATGTATGAAGGTATAGAGGTATGTGCATATGATTGGATTACCCTATCATATCCATGTGTGTATTGGTATAAATTGACATTATTGTAAGGAGCTTCTATGTTTATTAATAGATGGAAGATATTGGTTGAATATAAGTGTCATTCATGTGTGCTAATTGAGTAGTGCATGTTATTGATTCAATCATGATTATTATTTAATCTTGCTCTTTCATAGATTTGAATATAGCATGCATGGTAGAATGGTGGATTAGTTATGGACATATATATTGCTTTCTTCATCACGCTAACATCCTACTACAACAACCCTAAAGAGGGACCTGGTACCTTTGCGTGCTTCGGGTGAGCGTTTCAATCTAGGCTGAGTGATGTGCTAGCGTGACTAGGGTGTTATCTAGTAAATTTTAGGTTGCATCACACTAAAATTATGTGTCAATAAGAGATAGCGATGAGGAGAATTCCTCTCGCTATAGCACGCAGCACAAAGTGGCCTCTCCTAGTCTAGAAATGTAGGATGATGAGGTCATAGGTGACGAGGTACTTTATGAGAAAGTTGGCCCAAGGGTAAGCATCTAGGAGCCTATTGGAGATCAAAGCAGTGTTGGTGGGGATACAGAGATTATAGTTCACACAGCAGCGTGAAGGAAAGAGGACAAGGAGGAAGAAGTACAGAAAAGTGTGGTCACTGAAGAAAACCAAGGTGCATATCCTTCTGCACAAGAAAACATAGGCGAGCACACAATAGAAAACATGGAGGAATATTTTATAAGGACTCAAAAAATAGGCTATATTGATGACACGACTAAGATTATTCGCAACCCGGTTTTAGAGTATAGTACCCAAATAATAATTATATGGTTGGGGTTTGATGGACCTAGAAATGGAAATAACACGCACTCACAAGTAATTGTCTTGGAGCATGCAGACTCACATGGATGAGCCCTGATTTTGATGTCTATGAGGAGTCATGTGCATCACTATTGGGTTTTAAAATTGTACCTTAACAAACCATAGTCAAGGGATAATAAGTCCCTCCTCTTTAATGTGAGAGGTTCCCTTATTGAAAGCAAGTAGCAAAACTTATATACAAATGTACAACTTTCAAAGTGTGGATTCCTGATACTTTGAAACGTTTAATGCCCAAGGATCATCAATATGAAAGAATGGAAGAACTAAGGAGATGAGAGAGGAAGAACATAACAATACTTTCAGGAAATATAGATCGCAGAGTATAACCTTATACGTATTGATCAAAGGAGATGCAGAATGGAATCATTCGCATTTTATAACAGATATAATTTCACAGACACAAAATTCCCAAAATCATATTAACAAGAACACAAAGTTTCTTATCATGCAAAGATGGATGATTCGCAAATTCGAACAGGGAAAGAAGGAATAGCAGAGGAAGAAAGGGAAAAGCTTCTATATTCATTACTTTCAAATCTTTTACATATACGGAGTACCAGGATCCCACCACCATAATGACATGGAGAAGCCATTAAATAGTCCTCAAAAATGGTTACATTAGGTTTCTTGGTTCTTGCAGAAGCGTTAATGGTGGTAAAAAATGATGCTCTGTAATGCAGCCATTAAACTTGTTTTGTAACTTCAAATATGAGTCATCCATGTGGAAAATATCTAAACTAAAGCAAGCCTCGAGGGTGCCTTTTGTATTTTGTGACTTTGTAGAGATTTTGTATTTTTTTTACATTTTGGCCCATCCATCCACTTTTGATACAGACTTGACACGTGGCTTTACTTGTGTGGGGACAGAGTTGCAACTCACTTTTACAATTGCAACTCTTTTCAAAGAAAAGTTCAAAAACTCAAAGTTCTCTGACCATGTGTGCAAGCGCCAGATATAATCATTAAGACAAGGACACTAGAAAAAGAAGATGAGGTCCTTCAGGAAGCCAAGAATGAAACACTTGGGCACACGGAAAGAATTAAGCTATTAGATACTAAGCGTGATGCACTTGATGTTGTTAGGATCCCACATAAGGAGAGAATAAAGGAAATTGGAAAGATCATCGCGGAGAAGATAGATGTAATGGAGGGTAAGGTCTCAAGTATGGCCAATATACTCATAATTCTATAGAATGAAGGTGGTAAGGTAGTTTTAGACATCCTAGAAAAAATAAATGCAACGCTAAATGTTTGGCATGCATTCGAAGCAGAAGTTTAGGGTGAGTCTTCAGAGTTGATTCTGTCAAAAGAACAAAAAGATACCAAGTAGTTTGACTTTCATTACAACACCGAGTAGACCATTCCATTTGAGAAAATTAGTTATTCTTTCATTCATTATTTTGTATTCTTTTGGAGAGATAAGTTGGTTACCTGTTGCTGAGGGAAGAAATCTAGTTTAGTGTGGGGTAATGTTGGGCTAAAAAATATGGCCTAATTCTAGCAAGCATGAAAGGTTTGGGCGCGCAAACATGGGGTGTGTAAAGTGCGCGTGGAATCAGGACTTGGCCGTTTTTGACATGAGGCTATTTTTGGGACAAAGAGTGTGGAGCATGTTTCATAGAAGACTTGAAGATTACGCAAAGGCTAGTATGGGAGTTGCAGCAGTTGGAGCACCATGCAAGGTTTTGATCTATTAATAGGATATGTACTAGGATTTAACTTTAGAAGTTATATTATTAGCACTTGCATACTTTTTTATTCTCTTGTAAAGGCACATGGCTAATATTAGCATGTAGCCTATTTTTAGAAGGTGCATAGACGGCGAAGAGTAAGTCCCCACCCCTATATATACATACATACATACATACATACATACATGTATGTGTGTGTGTGTGTGTGTATATATATATGTATGTATTTATTTACATGGTTTAGAGAGCCCGTTGATACTGTTTGATTGTAGAGTTATATTGTTGGTTTTGTTCGTGTGCATGACACATGATGACACTACTATGATGTATGAATCTTTTGTGTTTTGTAGTACTTAATATAATGGATCATATTGGATGGATATTAGTGTTAGATATGACTGAACATGGATCTTGTATGGTAAATCTCATTATAATCATTTTTTAGTCAATATTTCATATGGTTTAAATTTAGATCTAGTTTGTGCATTGTGGATTGTTTACTATTTGTTATGACTATGAACATATACATATGCAATCATGCTAACATTCTGGAAAAGCAACTCTAAAGAGGGACATGTTACCCTTGCACGCTTCGATGTGAGCGCTCAGTTCAGGCTGAGTGACATGTCAACGTGCCTTGGGCTATTTGTAGTGAATTCTAGGATACATCATCTTATTTACATTGTTGTTAGTATTCCTCTTATTGTTATTGTTTCTCTTATTGTGTGCCATGGTCTCCACCATGTGCATCCCCTTTTGCAAGTGCAGGTTCATCTTGGTGGCCACTATATCATCCCTTCATGTGTCTTCTACACAAATTATTAGACTTGGTTGCACATCTATTATTTTGAGTCCAGTGCTCAACTTCTTCATCATACGTGCCTTAAAAGAGGGGGTATTCATCCAGGTATATTCTACATCTATAACATGAACAAACAGTTTTTTGGATCTATAAATAGGCACAAAAAAAGAAAAATCACTTAGAAAAGAGAACCAAACACACAAAAAAAAACTAGCAAAGAAGGCATGGGGTCAAAACCATACACTGGTCAGAACCATATAGACATTTCTGGCCAATTCCTACATTTTTCCTTGGGGAAAGTTACAATTATTTTCTCAGCATATCCATAATTTCTCCTATAAGTACATTTTTTTCACACAATTTCATACTCATATCACTCAGTTCAGATTCGTTTCAAGGGGCATAAAATATTTCATTCCTTCTTCTTCACAACACTCAGTTTTGGTTCTAGTTTCAAAGGTATTGGGGGCATGGGTATCCTTTCTCCAAGTTATATTTTAGCACATTTTACTTATTATTCAATTTCTACTCAGTTGTGTGGCACATGGGGAGAGTATGGGGGCAATTCATTCTCTTTTTTACTATATGTCCTAATTTACAAATTGGGCCTAGAGTTGTTTATAACAGTGTGGTCCGTAGGAGTATGTGAGGTAGCAAAGAAGCTAATTTATTGCTATGTATTCCTTCCTCTTCTCTTACACCTATGATAGAAGATATCAAAGTTTCTAAATAAATTTGATATTTGGTCTTCTTCCTTCATGGGGTGCTTCGGCTCCTCACTCTTCTTCTTTATCTTTGGCATTCGTGTGTTGGGTTCCATACACCCTAATAATGTAGCATCTCCTCAGCATGATTAGGGATTAATCAACCGAAATTCTTTGACAAAGCTAAAAAATACAAATCTCCAAACACAAGAAAAGAACAGGGAAATCTTCCCTCTACAAAGCAAACAAGTGCACTCCTTACATGTTTTTCATCTCTTTATTTTACTCTTATAGTTTCATATTTCATTTACATTTCATATTTACATTTGAGTTAAAGTTTAATTTTTTATCATGGGCATTGACTACCCTTTGCATAAAAAACATCGAACGAAGATAAAGTGTGTCTATACAATCAAATATCTTTTCCTTAAAGCATGTAATTTCATTTCATACTTAAAGGGGGGAAATTTAGACATTCAAATTTAGTCATTATACTCTTTGACACCATTGTTCTTAACAATGTTCTCTTGTTTAAACAACTATACTCTACCCATCCTCATCCATTATATCCTTATGTCTATCTTGCTTGATCTTACACACTCACATGTTGACAGTTTCTGAGAAGTGAATGCATGAAACATAGTAAGAAACTCCACTTTCTATCTTCCAAACTTCATGTTACAAGTTTTTCACCTTTATTTAAAAATGTACAAAAGGGGCAAGAATGTCTACATTGTCTTAACCCTAATGTAAAATCTTGGCCCAACTCACTTTTGTCCTTAAATTCCCATTTCATATTATTCTTTTTGTCACTTGCTTTCCCTTGGTCGGCCTTGACAACTTGAATTACCTTTGGAAGCCTATATAAACAATTGAAACTCACCTCATTTGAACTAGAGACAGTAAGGAAGAAATCTTATGGATTCCTATTTCAAAGTTAGCACAACATGCACCCAAATCTCCTTATACTCCAAAAATACCTCTACACATTCATTAGGGAAACATTATCTACATAACTAAATTTTCCCGTAATGTTTAGGGGATTGATTCCCACATTTGTAAACATCAAAATTCACCCACTCAAGTAGATTGCATAAAAGATAAACTCAAGTTAATCATTATCAAAGAGATGTCAAATATGATTGCACTATAGCTAGATATCACATTCTAGGTGAATGACATGTGATTTGAGGCCTCTTCAAAGGAGTGTCAATATCAGTGGTGTACAAGTGTGCCCACAACCTAAATAATGTTTGTTTTGAAGGATTGAGAATATTATTTAGAGATACTTATAGTGTGATTGATAATGACTAACAGAAATTGATGAAGAGAATCAAAAAAGTAACAAACCCAAAAAGACACAGGAACCAATTCTGAGCAGGTGTAAAAACATATAGGTAGGGAAAAACCATACAATCTTTCTTGCCCCTACTATACAGCCATGTTTAAGGTGATTTCAAATCACATATCTAGTTCTAAAGCTTTTTTAGGTCTAGAAACCCTTGTTTCAGCATTTGTAATACCCATATCATCCCATAATCACCTGTAATCAGCTAAGTGCACTCAATCCCACGTATTTGTGAATTTATATTGTATTGTGTAAATTTATTTCTTGTATTAATTTTTTATGTTGATATTGAATGGTTAATATTGGAATTTAATTAATCAGATAACCCCTTGTAGCTCCTCCTTCATTCTTAGTTTGGTCATAGTTGTAAAACCCTAATAAAATATTTTAAAAGGGTGAAAACATAAGTAAGATTTATGACAAAATATGCACTAAATATATTAAAATAATGAATCTCAAGCTTTCTATTTTTGTTCGTAAATACCTTCAAATAAAATTAAAGATAAACTAAATGTAAAAAGGATTACCACTTGGAAAAATTCACCCCACTATTTCTTATATAACTAATAACAAACAAACTTGCATTCGTCATTACAACAAAACGTGTCTATTTATACATGACAAGTTAAAGACTAATAATAGGATCTCCTACTCCTAAGTTAACTAAATTTTACTAAACAAGACAAAAATATACTCATTATGACAAGTGTAGTCACAAAATCATGCACTTGCTATTACATTTATACCACTAAGTATGTTATTTTATATATGGATCTCATATAATAAAAGTATTCACTAATGACCTATCCCCTAGTCTTGTCGTCAGTTAGTCGTTCGTCGTTGTTATTTTTCTGGTACACTCATTAGTTATCTATACAATTCCAGGTGTCTCTCAATAAGTGTCAGGTGTCATCATTTTGTTGTTTTTCATCTCCAATCTATAACTAGGGCACCTAGGGTAGCATTAGGGTGCCCCGATGCATGATTTTTGGAACCCTGGTTTTTGTAACTCTTGGATCTAATTTGTTTCTCTGAGTTCATTCTTTTTTATTTCCCCATTTATTCCCCTAGGTAGTAGTCAGTGTTTCGCGTCATTATTGTCAAAATTTGAACAAGATATCCCTATATAAACATAGCATACTTACTACATTATGGGCAGACTATCATCTATCAAGGGTAGCTATCTACAAAGGCAAGGGACTACATTTGGGAATCTTCTACATTTGCATCACACAAGCATATGGGGAAATGGTTGTATTCATTCTATTCCATACACCATTTACATCTTTACATCTAGTTGTTTCCCCCTACTTTTGTGTCAATGGTGTTAGGGCACCCTAGGCACGAAATTGCATACACAAGCACACAGAACTACATTGGGTCTAGAATGTAGTGCAGCGCTTAGTTGTAAGTCCACCATTGTGGTGGCTAAGGTCAGTCTGACCCCTTCATTTGCATCTTTTTTTAGGATTTGATGCTTTGTGTGGGGTTTTGTAGGTAGATCTTCATATTATATTATTGGTGACATAAGTGACGATATTGCAATAACATTGCGACAGAGATGAAGGCATTGCGAAGACCTAGTGGCACTATCGGAACCAAATCCTAAGGTTTTCTACAGACCAGGGTGCCCAAAATATAGACCAGGGTGCCCTTATGCACCCTAATTCACTCACAGGCACCCCAGTTCAGGAAGATCTCATAATAAAACTATTAAACCACCTATTTACCTAAGAAAAATGCATAATTACTTATAGTAAACTATTTTTACCCTAAAATTCCCCCCCTAAATTTTGCATTGTCTTAAGGGATGAGGAGAGGAATTCTCTTAACAACTCAAACTTGTCACATGCAAGTGAATTTGTGAAGATATCTACTCATTGTTCATCTTTTGGGAAAAATTGAAGTTGTATGTTTTGTTTCAAGATATGTCTACATATGAAATGAACTTGTACCTTAATGTGCTTTGTTCTCTCATGAAACACTAGATTGCAAACAAGTTTGAGAACACCTTCATTATCAACATACAAGGTGGTAGGTTTATCCTGTGGTATTCTAATTCCTTCCTGTATGCGACGTAACCATATCACTTCACAGACAGCTTCAACTTTAGCAAGATATTCAGATTTTGTAGAAGATCAAGAAACAAAGTGTTGTTTCTTGCTTACCCATGATATCAGTCCAAATCCCAAAAAGAATACAAATCCAAAAGTGGATTTTTTGTCATCAATGTTACCTGCATGATCTAGATCTGAATATCCAGTCCAAAAGAATTGATCATTCTTCTTGTATTCTAGACCAAGATCTATTGTTCCCTTGAGATATCTAAAGATTCACCTTGTTGCCTTCCAATGAAAACTTTGGGTTCTTGCGTAAACTTGAAAATATAGCTCACTGCAAAGTTGATATCTGATCTAGTATAAGTGAGGTAAATGAGACTCCCAATCAACTGTCGATAGAGAGTTACATCTACCACAAGAGATGGATCTGAATGAGATAACTACAGTCTCATCTCCAAAGGTGTAGCAATAGGTGTGCAATCCATCATCCTAAAATTCTCAAGTGTTGTCTTGGTATATTTTAGCTAAGAAACAAAGATCTAATTCTCTTTCTACCATACTTCCAGTCTAAGACAGTAGTGCATTGGCCTGAGATTTGTCATGTCGAATGATCAATTAAGATCTTTCTTCATTGCATTGATCATCTTCACTTAACTGTCAGTGATGACTAGACCATTGACATAAACAACAACAATCACAATCTCCCCCCCCCCCTTTCTTTTTAAGGTAGAGATTGGGATCATATGGATTTATGACAAATCCATGTTGTACGAGATGCTCATTTATTTTGATGTACCAAGCCCAGGGTGCTTGTTTAAGGCCATACAGAGATTTCCTCAATCTGCATACCTTTATTTCTTCTCTCAATAACAACATTTTGCTACGATGTGTGTGAAGGAGACATTTTTTTATGAATCCCTTGAGCTTGTAGGTAGGCTTTAAACACATTACTGGTGAATTCCCCCCCTCGATCTATGTGTAGAGATCTGATGTGACAACCAGTCTCGTTCTCTACAACCACTTTGAAGTTTTTGAAGTTTTCAAAAGCATCACCTTTCAAAGCCAAAATATCCACATTTTTCTTGGATAGTCATCAACACAAAGCATGAAGTACTGAAATCCAGAATGACTTAGCTACATCGGACCGCTAATATTGGTATGAACCAAATCAAGCTTACCATGAGCTTGATAATTACTCTTCTGGAATGAAGCTCTGTTTTGTTTGCCTACTAGGCAGTTAGGACACTTATTTGTATCCTTCTAGAGAGATGGTAATCCGCTCACCATGTTGTATCGGTGAAGTGTTTCAAGATACTTGAAACTGATGTGACCAAGTCTTTGATGCCACAACTGCGTTGATGAATAATTCTTAGCCACAAGTGCCTAATCATCTTTATGGATAAATTCAAGTTGGAACATACATCCCATATTGGAGGATTTTGCAATAATTTTATAGCCTCTTGATTTGTCTTGAATCAAACACACTTTCTTATCAGAATGACTATCAAATTCAATCTTCATATTGTCATCTAGAAGCTAACTAACTGATAGTAGATTTTATGTTAACCTAGGGACATATAATACATCTGATAGTCTACTATTTCATGAACCATGAGGTAGAGAAATGTTCCGAATCCCCTGTATTGTGTATGAAGAATCGTCACCTAACGAAACATGATTTTTCGAAGGCGTGTCCCTCATTGTAGTAAACCAGTATCTATGCCCGGTCATGTGTTGAGTGGCTCCTAAATCAACATACCAAATATCACTAGATATTGTGGATGGTTCACTAGAATGATCAGTGTACGAGAATTCCTCGTGTTCTGAATGTTCTTCTTACTTAGTTATATTTCTTTGCTGATGGGGTTTTCGTTGCCAGTTACCCTTCTTTTTCCCTTGATTGTAATGTGATTGCACCTTATGAGATTGTTGATTTTGAGGTCCAGAATGACTTGATGAACCTTTCTTATATGTATTGTACCAACAATATTTTATATCATGTCCTATGTTGTAGATAGGACATTTATTCTTATTTTGTTTGTCCTCATGCTAATGTTGATGTTGTTTTTGGGACTTTTGAGAGGAATGATATTTTCCTTTTCCTTTTCCTTTCTAATGAGAAGATAGTGCCTACTCATTTTCATCATATTTATTATACATAGCTTCTTCTTGTTGCAGTAGATTCACTAACTTGTCAAAAAATTGTATGATCTGACAAGTTGAGTGTTGTCACAAAAATACGATATGAAGAAGGGAGTGCTCTCAAAACAATGGGAATGAGAGTTGTATCACTGACCTCCTCTCCTAGAGCTAAAAGTGAAGCCCTCAATTCTGCAACTCTTCTTAAGAAAGCTTCCACTTTCTCATTTTTTTTGAATTTTGGTGTGTGTAATTGAGTTTGCAAATTCAGTATTGTGTTCTTGTTTTTGGCCTCATACATTGTGCTCAACTTATCCCATGCTTTTTTGGCTGATGTGGCATCATGAATGTGGGGTTGTACTTTGTCATACACTGCAAACAATATTATGAATTTTTCCTTCTGATTGGCCCTGTCGAAATTCCTCTGTTGATTTGCATCATTTGGTGATCTGGTTGCGGATCCATTCACAACTGCTCATATCTCCTCAAACTCAAGTTGTGTTCTGATCTTAGTTTTCCATACAGTATACTTATCTCCTCTGAGGAGCTCTGAGTCTGGAAGAAAGAACTTGGGGGCATTGGTGCCCATTTTTTGAATTTACTGACAAAGGGTAAGTCTCTTATCACTCCAGGTATACGATCTCTCAATCTATATAACTTCAGTATGATTTACCGAACCTTTATATATATGCGCCCTTCCAATATACCTATCGGTACATGGAAGAATATCTCCCTTTAGATATACTCAACAGTACATGAAAGAGGTGTTAACGTAGGTGAAAGAATTCGATACGTGGTACCAAGACAGTACTAAAAGGGTTTTGTTTGATTATTGACACGGGCTCAAAGAAATATCCTCATACACACGTGTAAATTTGCTATATACTCGGATAATTTCAGTGTATGGATTTATGTCGTGTAATCATTCACAGATGGATGGGATGGCTCAAAGTGTGTGCATTGTATCTTTATTACTCCCCCTCAATTTATAGGGTCGATGCCTAGACGACATTGTTGCAGCTATATTAGGTGTTAAGTACAGTAGTACTCGCAACGTCTTTACCCGTAAGTGCTTCCCAAAGGCACTGTTTATACCGAATACTGTAAAAGAGATCTAAAGATCTCATGAGTGTTACATAACCAAAATTTTAACTACTTTTCTTTACAATTCTCTACCAATTTTTGGAAGTTACAATGTTTACAGTTGAGTATAACAACCTGTAATTAGTACAATCCATTGGAAAATAAAATTACATCCAAATATTCCAAAAAATTGAATGGTAGGAAAAAAACAATTTTTTATGAGGCCCTAATGGCCTTCGAAGCTCAATACGGCTCTCAGTGAAAAAGATCGAAAAAAATAGCTAAAATTGTAGTTTTCGATGTCCCCCCTTTGGAAAAATATGCTTAGAATTAAAAAATATTTAGAATTGGAGAAAAAAAAATGGCCCCAAATTAGGGTTTTCTCCTCTAAATTTGGCAGGGGTTTACTTGTGGTTAAAGCCTTTAGCAAAGTTTTTAAGCCACTATAGTTGGCAGTTTGGCTAGTTTTTTTTACCAAATTCAAATATATAAAAAACAAAGTCTTTGGAGTTTGGGATCGAACCGAACACCTCATACTCCCAAAGCACTTAATCTAGCTAATAGAGCACTTACAACTCATATGCTACAAATTGAAGCAAAATATATTTAAACTCTTCAAATAAAGGACTAACCTTTTGAAATCCAATGTGGTGTGTCACTGTCTGGGTGATCCCACGTGGATCTGCAAGGCAGGGAAGCGGTTTTAGGGTTCTGCGGCAGAAAATGGATTTAGATTTGATTTATTTTGTTTTTTGCTTTGTTTAACTCCTCCCTTTTGATTTTATACCGCCATTTTGCTTGGAGATAGGCTTCGCATATGATTTATTTAACCATTTCTTTTGCTTTGATTGATCCTCTGTTTTGAAATCTTCCATCGTTTGTTTGTATGTAGACCACTTTTTGAATTGTTGTAAGATTGGCTTAGACTCGGTCATGGAGGGGAGAAGGCTCGTCTCGTTGTTTATCACATATGTGAGCTCGTTCTATATGTGGAGGGTGAACAAGACTCGATCGCTTCGTGTGTTTTGCACACAGGTCGTTGTCGTTGTTTTTGTGGCTCGCCCGATTGGGGGAGTTGAAAGTGCAGGGGAGTTAGCTCTTCAACCAACTCGTGCGTCGTGTTAAACCAACTCACCAATAAATAGGGGCTTGATCGATAACCCAACAAAAAATAATGCAACTCGATTATGCACTACCAATGTAACTCTACTAAGGCATGGGATAAGACTCAACTCGGTCAAGGGCTCAATAAATGGCTCGATCACATGCAATATAGGCTCGACTCGCCAGCCAAGATCTCCCTTTGCAAGCATCTCGACCGTCAACTCGGTGGGGGGATCTGTAGACCAATGCACAGCTCAGAGCTCGGTATGAGCTGACTTGAATATGACAGTCTGCCAAAATATTAGAGGCTATCAACACCTCTAAATTTAGAGGTAAAACCCCTAATGGGGAAAAAATGAATAAAATAATAATTTTATTTCTACAACAAATTTTGCTTGGTGCCCCCTGCACAAGTGCAAAAAAAAATTGTGATCCAAACACCTAGAACTGAACAAGAGGTTGTGGGGATGCAGGGATGGGGTTGGGAAGTTGTAGGAGACTGCACAGGCTCTCCAATTACTGCAAATGCTTCTATAGACTCCTTTATCTCTCCTACATTCTCCTACACACCTTCTCTGCTCATAAGGGCTCCAAATTTCTCTGGTACCAAATTTAATTATGGAACAAGGATGGAAGCCTGATAAGTTTATTGATATGCAAGGAAAATCATGTATAGTAGTGCAAGCTACAATATTTATAGATATTGGACACTTGAGTACAAACAAAGAATGATGTTGCAAAGGTGCAACAATAAACCTGATTACAATAGCTTCCAAAATACATCTGGGAAGCACAAATGATGTAATATAAACAAATGTATTTGTTACAACTATGTAACAAATAAACCTACGTCGCCGATGGGGTGGGAGTGGTGCGGTCAAGTCACATGGTTGTGTGCTTTCCCACCTAGGTTCAAATCCCCCCGAGGCACGATCCTCCTCGGAGGTGGTTTCGCCGCTAGAGGCGGCATCTCTGCTCGTGCTGACACTGGTGGTTACTCCTCGCTGCTGACGCTCAGTGGCTTCTCCTCTCACTGCTAATGTTGGTGGCTCCTTCTCCTCTCGCTATTGATTTTGGTGGCTGATCCACTCACGCTGACACTAGTGGCTGCTCCTCTCTGCTGACGTTGGTGGCTGCTCCTCTCGCTGCTGACACTGGTGGTTGCTCCCCTTGCTGTCGGATCACTAGTGGTTGCTCCTCTCGCTGCCGACGCTGGTAGTTGTTCCTCTCGGTCCATTCTAAGTAATTGTCCCACTCGTCTGTGGTCGTTGTCGATTGGTCGCTGCATCTTCACTATCGGTTTCATGGTTGCTTCAATTGGGTTCCTAATAAGTGGTCCCCTTCATTGTAACCAGGTTGTGGATCCTCTCAAAAAATCCTCAATTGTACAAGGATGTGGGTCCTTTCAAACACCCTCAATTTACCCTCAATTCCAAACAAAATTGATAAACATACTTGAATAAGAGGGGGGGGGGAACATACATGGTTTATGAAAATAAGTATAAAATATTTCTCTCAATTAGGTAGCTAAGGTAAAATTAAACTATATATGAATTTGGGAATAATTACAATATTAAACTATGTTTACCCTAATGAGTTAAAGGGTCCTACTTCTGCGACATTGGTATTTGGGCTCTCTAGGCATAAAATTACACACACAAGCATATAGAACTACATTGGTTCCTGGAATGTCATGTGCTAGCGCTTAGTTGTAATTCCAGTATTGTGGCGTCTTAGGTAAGTCTGAACCCATTCATTTCCCCTATTTATCTTTTCGTACTTGATGCTTCGTATGGCACATTGCAGGTACATCTTCATCATTATATTGTTGGCGACATAAGCAAATATATTGCGAAAACAGTGTGACATGAAATACATTAATATCACTCATGAAGTAGCCTCAGTAGTCTCTGTCGTAACTAGCATATTGAGGTTATTCTACTTTGTTCCTTTGTGTCCTTTTTGGGTTATAAACTATTTGGCACCCTTATTCTATCCTTGTTCCCTTATAGTCACCCTAGGTGACATGAAGATACACTCAACTTCTAGGAATATTCTATATCATGGCATCTGAAGCATTATGTCCTGCCCGAATATGGGCACTATAAAAATCCAGCATTGGACTATGTGAGGTATGATATAGTATATCAAGTTATGAAACTACATCAACACTTATGTCAATTGGAATTGCATCGCATTTAAATATTATATAGGATTATTAACATCGTTATTTTAAATCATATCAGTTATTACATTGTTTAAGGCATATGAATACATATAAATAATAATGATAGACATACATAGAGATATGGTTTATTAAAATGTAAAATACATTTTGGTGAACACACATCTTTTCGAATGATTTTCCTTAGGATACATATCAAACCCTAAGTGACCAAACAAAAAATCATCTTCATCACCCCATCATGTCCCACTTTAGGTTTTGACGAGATTTATGAAAGGTGTAGTGCTGAAAATAGCCGAACTCATAAAGGAACATCAAATTAATATTCTAATCATTCCTACAACTTGACTTTATAATCCAATTGCCTTCATTTCTATGGTCTTCCAACCATTTAATCCTGTGAGTTACTAATCTTCTAGAATCTACTAATAGTAATATAACATTGTTGATGATCCTATCGCATTAAATATATTAATTTTTTAAAATATAGTGAAAATTACCGGTCATTTGCAATAAAAGAAAGCAACCAAATTGACCATTCACAACAATATTTTAATATGATTTTCTTCATTGATTACTTCATATAGTAGTTGACAATCATTCACTAAAACTACATTGATTCAATCTATTACTCCCCTGCCTAGTGATATGGATTCTTCTTATGACCCTCACTATTTTTGACCATTGGTTCCTCTACTACATCATCATATTAGTTTGTATGTTTATTCACTTTATTTTGTTTTGAGCTCCTCTAGGGTAGACTTCTTAGAACCTATTGTGAACCCCTCTCAGGTTGCATTCGATACTAGAATGGAAGATGATAGTCATGGTTCTCCCATGTCATTATCTGAGGTGGTCTCGAAGAATGACTCTTCTTCTACCAATAGGTACCTCCTCCTGATATTGCACCTATTTGTTCATTACATGATTCTTCTGCCATATATCGACTTCTAGTTTAGCCTCTTATTACAAGGAGGAGTGCCACTCTTAGTCAACAAAATAATTTCTTCTAAATATGTCTCATTCTATCACCTTCATCATATGACAGAAATCAATTTCTTTGGTCGTTGGTCCCACAATAGTTCTATTGTTACTGGATGGTGGTCACGACATGCACTTTTGATGTTACCGATTAGTTGCTTCGACTCATAGCGTTCTCTTATTCTTCAATGTAGTATCTGGGCTTGTCAGGACTGTTGATGTTCCTATGGGTAGGGCCCCATACCAGAAAAATACTTTATCACTTAATAAAAACATATTATTTGGTTTTGGTTAATGTAATTTATCTTCAATAAATGATATACATCACTCTCATGGCTATCCATCTTAGGTAAGCTTCAATCACCATTTTAGCATTCACTCTACATATATGACATTTTTTAAAGTGGGGCTTACTTACGTTTTTTAATTTGACACTCAAATCATCACATGGAAATCTGGTCCCTAGAAGCAAGATTCGAATAACTATTATGCATTTCCCCATGGATTAAAAAAATCACTGCATAATTGTCACTTATTGTGATGGTACTGGTGACCCTCATAATTTTTTTTTTGCATGTACATCTTACTTATGGCATCAAAATCTAATGAAACATATAAATACTAAAAGTGCCTAAGCGATATAGTCTTAGAGACCAGTTAATACAGGATGGTACATGGATGGAAACTTATGGATACATAATGATAGGGTAGTGCTATATCTATTATATGTAAGATGACGCTTATCCACCATCATTCTATCATTAATAATATGCATTTTTAAAAGTCAATTACATATCACATATCTAGGTTACATCATTTAGAGCTCCTCTGAACCTATAAAATATGATGAATGATGACCTAAAACAAAGCTAAACAAATAAATAAATATCTAATAGTTCCAACCTAGTTGATTTTGAGAAGCACTTCAATAGAGTATATATTTGTGGCCTAAAATAAATACAATTAAGTTATAAGAAGGAGAAAATGATACATGCGAGTAATTTTATTACAATAATGTGTTATAAAGTTCTTGACCTAGATTTATAAATATCTTCTCTAAATCATATTTGTTATATGAGCCTTCACATTTTTATCCAACCATGTTTGCATTAAAATCTAGCCCAAATATCAAATCATGGAATTCAATGAAAATTGATGTCAATCCAAAACAATGTTAAAATTGATGCCTGACATACAATTTAAGAAATATAAGCTCAATCCAATCCACCATTAAAGAATGACTTCAAAACTAATTCTAAGACTAGCTAATACTCATACCACTCCACTTTGAAAGATTGATGTCAACCAAAACATGTTAACATCCCCATGCTCGAATAAATTATGTGTTGCATGTAGACACTTGATTAAAGATAAATTCACCTACCCTCTAATCAGCAACAAAAAAAATTCAAAATAATTACAGATTGATATAGACCAAGACTTATTGTCATTAAGATTGCAGAAATTGAAAAATTAGAGATAATTAATGTCTTGAAAAAGAAGGATAAAGTTGATATAACTAAATGATACAAAATGTAATATAGTTAAAAACAAACTCGTGAGCATTGATCTGTAATAAAATAAAAAATGTAAGTGTATGTTTATTTTACCCCCATTTGATTGTCTTGCTCCATCAGGTACTCAATTTATAGGTTACGCCCATCACCGTTTATAAATGTATTATAAACCACAATTCTTAAATCACATTAAATCCATTCTTTACATCCACTGCATCCAAGCTAATAAATAAAATTTAATGTTGCTCCTGTCACAAGACTATTTTCAAACCCTCTGCATACTTTCAATGTTACTAAAAATCACTAAATTAATATGGTTTATACACTCATATTGCATCAATTCCACAGATTTTCTACAAATTAATGTCAAAATATTAAAACTTTTCCGTAGGTGATTCTCAAAAGACATACTACCCAATGCAGCGCAAAAAATTATAATAATACGGTTCTTACATGACTATTGAGGGATAATTTTTAATAACCTTTCATCACACGCTTTGTCAGTTCATCTAGTACACTCATAGTCATTTTAGGATGTATCGCTGTATTACGTGAATCATCCATGACTGCTGAGGGGTCTTAGTTACATAAGCCTTTCCCTTCGACACACTAGTGGGATTCGTTATTGATCCCCCTATGATCATTATTGAGTATACTTATGGACATACATTGTAGTTTTTGATCCATTCATTATGATGTCTAGACATTAGACTATCAAGGACATCTGGTTGATTTTGATTCATACTATGATGCATGTGGATACTAATTAGATGCTACATACTTTATATTGAGGTTGATACACTGCTTGGCATGGTTATATATATATATATCATCATATCACCATATATATTATATTTACCATTACCAACATTATGGTGAATATCTACATTAATCAAACAATACACCACATTGAGTACAACCATAGAATCATAGAACATCAATCACATTGTGATCATCAATAGGTAACAACATTGATCCATCATATATGTAATTGTCTAGATGGTCCATACTGTTAGTGCAGAATCACAACACCCCCCGAATGGCTCTGGGTGTGAAGTGGGGCATTCGGTGTGATTGCACAACATGGGGACCATCTCTCAAGCTGTGGGACTTACAGAACTTGAGATGGACCTCCGGAGAAATCCGGTTCTTTCATTCTTATCTACCTGCCACGAGCTACTCCAATTCAGGATAGAACCTATTCTATCCTAATCTAATCATTCCAAGGGGATAGAGAGAGAGAGAGAGAGGGTGAAAGAGCCTTACACTAAGCAGTGATACACCAGAAAAGGAAGTGATTAAATCACATATCTGAACTCACCTGAAGTGGAGAGAGGTGAGACAGATGAGAGGGTGGACAGAATGCAGCACGAACCAGAGATAGATTTCACACAGACACCACTTTGAAACCCATTAAACACAGCTCCCAGGACCTGCAACGAACATTTGAATATGTACAGTATACCCTGCAATGATGAGAGGTAAGAAGAGACAACAAAATAAGCCAAGGAGGGACAGATGCATCATGAAACAGATTATATTGCTCCAAAATGTTACACAGTACATCATCAGTGGGCAAGAGGTGAGAAAACGCCATTACAGAGCCATGGGAGGAGGCTTAGACTCCGTATTTTGCTACCCTAAGGAAGAAAGAGAAGGGGGGCAGAGGAGAAACAACGGCCAACCTTTTGAATATGCCCCTTCATTACAATATATAGGAAGAATAAGAGAGAGAAGAGGGAAGAATTAGAATCCTGCTTCAACCACCTAGAGATACGCATTGAATCCTACTTTGAAAGATCAACCACTATCAATCAATGCCTTTCTCAAATCCACCCCAAATTTGTCATGTTTGGTTCCTCGGTGGATCAAATCGAATTAGATCTGGTAGTTGGAGAAATCAGGATTTGTATTAATGTCCTGGAAGAAGTTTTTCCATTTTTCACCCACCAAATCCTGTTAAGAATGATATTTTATGTTTCCATGGCGTAGAGGGTGTTGAGACGTTTCCAAAAAGTCTTCTCCCACCCAAATATGAGTCTCCAGTCAAAAGATATGGCCATTTGAATATTTGGATCGCAAGCGCGCAATATTTTAAAGAGTTTGTCCAATACATGGTCCACATGGCAGCCTCTGCGTGCTCCTTGGGCTTCTTTGTATTTTTCCTAAGTCTCTTTGCTTGGTGGGGACGAAAGTTTGACCTTGGACACATGGCAGCCTAGCGCTTGTTTGGAAACCCGCCCCAAATTTTACCTATGATGCAGGACTAGGGCACCCAAGATGCAGGACTTGTTTCCAAACAAGCGCACCCAACAAGCGCTAGATGCAGGACTAGGGCACCAGGAGTAGAACACTAGCACCCGGTTCTGGGTGCTTTTTATCACAGGGGTCACTAGCGCCCTCACTACTCTTGTCCAAGTCTCAAACGCCAAAAATTTAAAAATCTCAAATTTTCAAAATTTCAACCAAAACAACTATTTACACCATAAATTTTACAAAAAAGGATGCATTTACCAACTCCTCAGTTGTATGTAATGCTATAGTAGTCGTCACCCTCTCAAACTGACTAGGACGCGCTGCTCTTGCTTGCGGCATCTTCACTTAATTTGCGCACACTCTCACAATCACACAAATCACAAATGAAGTACCTAAACACTTTTTCCCTTTCCTATTTATAGTTACTTCTCATCACTTACTTTCCTATAGTCATTATTTCACGCTTATTTCTACAACTAATACACACTACACCATTTTCGTCATATCATGAGCGTTTCTACTCCAATTTGCATCCTATTTGCAGCATTCTTTTTAGAATTCCACTTACCACCTTATTGAACATGTTTCACACATTTTACTACTCTTCAACATTATATTTTGGTCAATTCATATACATTTTGGTGTTTCTTACCACTTCTTATCTACTTCAGACTTACTTTCGGCTTAGAGTTCGTTCTTTTCAAATCACTTCCCTTTTCGAAAAGGTGGGGCATATCATTGGGGTCATCTTATAATTCCCCTTACATTACATGCGATCAGTCAAACTTACCAACTCACCATTTTTCAAACATTTACTAATTCAATGTGCAACAATTCACCATTAATTCCCCTTAACGACCTAATCTAGTGGCAACAAACATATAATTTTTCTATACGATATTTCATAACCTCCCCCTAATGACCTAACTTAGGGGAAACAAGTGATTAAAAATATTTTCACGCGACATTTCACCAATTTCTATTTACTTCCCCCTAATAACCTAACCTGGGGGCAACTTGCGTAAAATCTCTCCATGAGTAACCAATCGATCGATCAATCAGTCAATTAACACAATCAAAATTTCTAACAAACCGACATCATTCAATCAATATGAGTTCAACACAATTGGCCTTTGTAATGACCTAACTTGGGAGTTACATGCAACATCTCAGATGACCTAACTTGGGAGATTAAATTCATCATTTTTCCCAGATGATCTAACTTGGGAGGTTATTCTACATTTTGCATTTGCTTCCAGATGACCTAACTTAGAAGCCTTCTCACTTTTTGTGTTTACTTCCAGATGATCTAACTTGGGAACCATCATTCATTTCGTGTTTGCTTCCAAATGACCTAACTTTGAATTTATCCCATTGCAGAGACACCCGTGGAGTGGGGGCAAGATTACCTTTCCTAGATCACTCCTATATGGGTCAAATGTTCGATCGAAATCATTTGGATCCAAAAACCACAAAAAATCGATCTGAGTTTTGTTTACACCGGTTAGATCTTGAGGATGTAGTTAAAGATTGGAGAACAACACACTTTTCTCCCTAAACTAGTCCTCTGGCAGAAGGACGCCCAAATCATCCAATTATTTGTTCATATAAAAGCATTGTTGGGTTGAGAAATTATAGCATAGGTATGGAGGGTGCATAAGATTTAGGCACACAACCATAGAACGTGTAGGTGCACATGAGAATGTAGCAAAGCAGGGCACAACCAGGAGCAGGACTTAGCCATTTTCAACATGGGGCTATTTTTGGACAAAGTGTGGAGCACACAATTATATGAATACTTGCAGAGCACGAAAGGCTATTTTGGGATGAATAGGAGATCGAACGCCCTGTAGAGTTTTGGAGCTAATAATAGAATTGTACTACATTTTTATTATTAGGTGATTTATTATTAGCGCTTGCATGCTTTTGTATTCTCATGTAAGGACGCATGGTTATTATTAGCATGTAGCCTATTTTTGAAGGTGCATGGGTGGTGAAGGGAAAGTCCCCACCCCTATAAATATGTATTGATTTGCACAGTTTAGACATTTTGATATTATTGTAGTGTTATGTTGCGAGTTTGTTAGCGCGCATGACTATGGTGACTTTATGATGTATGTAAGAAGCTTCTGTGTTTTACAGTATTAATATAATGGATCTTATTGGCTGGATATTGGTGTTGAATGAAATTGAACGTGGATCTTGCATTGTAAATCGTATTATAGTAATTGTTTAGTTATTCCTTCATATGGTTTAGATCTATATTTGGTTTATACACTGTGGTGTAATTGATTATCTATTATGGATCTGAAATATACATTCAATCATGCTAAAATCTTAGACAAACTTCTCTAAAGAGGGACCTAGTACCCTTGTGCGCTTTAGGTGAGCGCTCAGTTTAGGCTACGTGATGTGCCAACACACCTTGGGTTGTTAGTGGTAAAATCTAGGCTACAACAAACATTTGGGTTTGGAAGTGATCACTCCCTACCCACCTATTCATCATTATACCACATTCAAAAACATCATAAATCATAATCATTGCTTTCATTTAGTACACATCATCTCGGTATTCGTTATGTCACATGGATCACCTTGTTGATCCATAGTTCGGCACACTTTATATTCTATGGGCACGCTCCTACCACACATCTGCACATTCTACTACAGCATTTTCAATTTTAGCATGCAACAAGGTAATTTATATTCAGGTTTGTACCTTATCCCTCTTATTTCAATTATTTCATCTCATTTAAATATTAAATAGGATTATTTAACATCATTATTTCAATTCATATCAGTTATTACATTGTTGTATCTTGTTTAGATTAACTATAAATAGATATACATTCTATATACTTTGTTTTAGTTAATCAACAAGTATCATCCACTAATAATATATAGTCAACATATAATAAGTCATTATTTTAAGTGACACATGTACACTTGTAATCAAACTAGTAATATATTACACACTAATCAAACTAGGCACCTCATTCACTCATAAAAAAAGAAATGGCCTAAAATAAGACTAAATTAAGTCATTTATACATTAAAAAAGGTGTTCCACCTCTTGGAGATGAATGGATAATAATTTGACCTTAATCAAGTGTGCATCCAACAAATTGCAATCTGACTGGTACTTCTAGCTAAAAACAGATATCTAAAAAAAATCTTAACTAAAAACTCTCTCACAAAACCAGCTCAAATAAATATCCTAAAATGATAAACATAAGTAAACTAATTTTGATATTTATTAATCACGTGCCCATTTTGGCATCATAATCAACCTTCCCCCCTTTCATGCAAAGAGTAGAAATGTCTATCATCTCCTTAAGTCTTCTATGAACTTTTTGCAATAATCCCTTGGTGAAAATATCAGCAAGATGGTATTCACTTCTGACATAATCAATGAAACAATGTTTATCATTGACCAACTCTCTGATAAAATGATGTTTAAATTCAATATTTGGTTCTAGCATGGAAAACTAGAGTTTTTAGATAATTGTATTGCCCCATTGTTATCACAAAAATATGTGTAGTCTCAAGTTGAACCTCTATGAAATCAACTAAGATTCTTCTCAACCACATACCTTGTGTGCAAGTTAATGTAATATCTACATATTTAGCTTTAGTAGAGGATAAAACAATTATGTATTGCTTATGTAATGACCATGAAATCAAACCACTTCCCAATGTGAAGCAATAACCTAAAGTAGACTTCTTTTCATCAAGAGAAAATCCTCGATCTGAATCTATGTAACCAATTTTACATAATGAATTTTATAGTTTGAAATAAATACCATTATTATCAATGCATCTTACATATCTGAAAACTATTTCCACTATGTCAGTGACGGATCGCCCATAAATCTAGAAACTAGTGAAATCTTGTAACCGATACCAAGTCTTATAGTGAGATACATTGAATCTCCCGCCACGCTTCAAAAATTATTTTCATCAACTAAACTACTTTCATCCTCTCTCATAAAATTCTCTCCACTTGAAATTAGAGTATCTATGGGATTACAATCTTGATTATTTTTCTTGTGTACCATGTCATGAACATACTTAGCTTGACAAATGAATACTTTATATTTTTATTGATGGACTTCCATGTCAACAAAGCACTTTATAATACTAATATCACTCATCTCAAATTCGGATTTCATAACTTCCTTCAAACTTTGTAACATCTTCATAGAGTTTCCTATAAATATCAATTCATTTACATAAATATAAATGTATAACATGTTAGAACCAAATGTTTTTACATAAAGAGTTGGTTCATTTTGACTTCCTACAAACCCTTAATCCAATAACCAGTTATCAATTATTAAGTACCAAGTTATTGGAGTTTTATTCATCCTGTAAAGATCCTTCTTCAACTTATATATCCAAATTTATTTACCCTTTACTTCCAAACCTTATGGCTTCCCTACATATACTTCTTCAATCGCTCCTTTTAGGAACACACTTTTAACATCCATTTGATATATTTTCCATCTTTTATAAGCAGCAATAGAAAGCATTAGTCTTATAGTACCTTGGCATACCATAGGTGCATAAGTTTCCTCATAGTCACCCCCATATGTTTTTATAAACCCTTTTACAACTAATCTAGATTTAGTTTGTCAAGTGTACTATCATTTTTTATTTAGTATTATATAACCACTTTTTCTAATTATATATTTATCAATTGGAGGTTGAATAAGAGTCCATGTATCATTCCTCTCAATTAAATCCATCTCAATTTTCATAGCATCAACTCTTTATTTTCATTGATGATCTGTAAACTGCTCAATTCTAACAATAAACACATCACTATGCTCATGAAAAATAAATGAAATATGTTGAGTTATTTTTTAACCAAGATAATGTACGATAATAACACACAATTATACTGTAAACTGGGAAAGAGAGAGACAAAGGAGACAAGGTTTATTCTGGAGAAACCCATTGTAGGAAAAACTCCAGTGGGTGAGAAAATTTTCTCCCCTTCACTATGTAATTATCCAATAATGCAACTTACTACTAGTAATTGTCCTTCAAGAAGGATTAACACTCCCTCTAATTGTATCTAATTGCTCATAATTTCTCAATAAATCAAGAACTCTTCCTAAATGAAGAAACAAGAAATAATTCTAACTTCTCCAAAATTTCTCACAATAGATTCACCCAAAATCACTTGTTTGAATGCTTCTAAAACCTTGTATTTATAGTTGATTTGCTTAGAGACACATTGAAAGGTGAATCGAATCAATTGGGAAGCTCAAACATTTACAACTATTGAGATCGTAAATTCTGGAACCGTCTCTCACAAGACCGCCGTTTAATGCAGACTGGAAGTTGCACAACTGCCGCTCTACACAGAGTGGTGGTTGCATGATCATCAACTGAGAAATCCCTAAAACATAAAAATAATGGTCCGGAACATCATTCGGAGGTGTTTGGATCACCCCTAGCGTGACTCGACCATCTTATGAACAAAGAAATAGTTGAGAACATGTAGAGAAAGTATCAAATATGGAGAATACATATAATTGGGTATTTATAGATCCATTTTTGGATCGTACCTCCCCAATTTGAGGCTTTTAAGTCCCTAAAATATTTAAGGACTAATGAGGTGAGGAAATTTCTTTCCCACATCCTTTATCGAATACCACTTGACCTTTGTAGGCAATTGGCCTTTTAACCTAATCAACCACCTGTCCTACACCCCTCTCTGTGTTGTCCTCTCTTTCCGTTGTAAAACCACATCTTCCTCCAATTCCAGTTGGTTGTCTAGGGAGAGATCCTCAATAAATGGAAGTAATACTCCCCCTTCTTCATCATCCAACATAGAGGGCTCAAAAAGACGTAAGTTTTCAACATTCACAAATGAATAGATCTTCATATAAGGAGGCAAATCCAAGCAAAATACATTCTTACCCACTTTTTCCAAAATTTCAAAATGGGCCATATCAAAGAGGCTTTTATTTCTTATCTTTTCCATGTAGCCTATCCTGACTCAAATACAACCATACCTTGTATCCAACAAGGAAGGAATGCTCAGCCCTATGTTGATCATGTCATGCTTTGTACTTGGCATGTGACTTTGTCAACCTCTTCTATACCTGAAGATGTATCTGTTGAATTTTCTCAATAAACTTCTCAGCCTTGTGGATCTCCAATTCCACTTTCTCGTTGTCTCTACTTGGTAATATTAAAACAACATCAAAAGCACTCTTAGGAAAATAACTAAAACATATTTCAAAAGGAGTTTTACTAGTCAAAGCATGAATTGTCCTATTATAACAATGTTGGATATACCCCAAGGTTCTCATCCCACATCCTCGGATGTTTCCTGTTGTACCCTCTCAATAGTTGGACCAAGGTACAATTCAACACCTATGTTTGTAGATATATGTGTGGGATGAAAGGCGGTAGACCTCTTCAGCTTCGTATCCATCCTTTCCCACAAACTAGACTAAAAATTCCCTATGAACTGTGAGTCCCTATCTAACACAATAGAACTAGGAAAACCAAAGTGAACCCACACATTAGAAAAAGTTAACTCAGCTTGCATCACCATGGCCTTAATGGTATTTTTTCAAGGAATAAGAATATACATTTTGCTAAATCGATCTACAATTACAAATATATAATAATGACCTTTTTTTGAAGATAGGAAAACTACCCAAAAAATCCATGGAGATACTTTACCATAGTTGAGAAGGAACTATGAAATGGCATATATAACCCAAACTTCCTATCATTAGGAATTTCTTATACTGCATAAAATACAACCCCTGATGAATTTAGAAACTTTGAATTACATGATTGGCCAATAAACATACCTATGTAAGTGCACTACAGTCTTTATCACGCCATAGTGACCAACTATCTCTAGAAACATGTGCGTTCTCTCATCAACTACACTATTTCCCCCTTAGGGCACATAAAGTTTCTAGTTCTTGTAGAGAAAAACCATCCTAGGAAATAGTATTATCCTCTCAAAGAAAATCCATCGCTTAGAGGTTTCTATTGAAAAATCTCTGTAAAATCCAGATCATGATCATAACCTTCTTGATATGATTCACACAGAAAAGAATCAAGAAGAGTTAACATGCCCATAATTGAAAGAAAAGGAGGTCATATATAGCATATCATCTAACTTGTTAGTCACACCTTTCTTCTTATTTAATAATAAAATGAAATTACTATAAGAAACCCATCCATTTATAGTGTCTAGCCTACTGAAGTTTGTCTTTGAGCCTGTAGATATTGTAGATATTGACGATCCATGTGGATGATAGTTTCCTTACACATCAAATAATGTTTTCATTTCTTGATTGCTTAAACAAGAGCATAAAAATCTTTGTCATAAGTCATAATAACTCTAGAATTGCACCATGAAACAATTCAGAGTGATAACATACTGATCCTACCTCCCTGAAGTAGGACAACCCCCATAACATATTCACTGGCATCAGTTTCCACTTCAAAGGGCAACTATAAGTTAGGTAAGTCCAAAACTAGAGCATGAATAATTTTATATTTAAAATTATTTGAAATCAATATTCTTTTTCTTACCCCAATCAAATGTCTGTACCCCCTATTCTCATTGAATGTAGTGACACTATTATGAAAGAGAATTTATTAATGAACTTCTGTAAATACTGAATTGCTCCCACAAAATATCGTGGTCTCTGTCAAACTTGATGGTGTAAGACAACTATGAATTGACCTCTATCTTTTCTGAATCAATCCTTAGCTCTCCATATCCAACCACATATCCCAGAAATATAAGTGTTTTTTGTGCAAACTCACACTTATTTTTATTCAACAAAAATCGGTTCTCCTTAAGAACTTGCAAAACTTGATGAAAATGATAAATATGCTCCTTAAAAGTTCTACTAAAATCTAGAATGTCATCCAAGTATACACAATAACAAAGGAATCAATAAATGGCCCTCATTACCTCATTCATCAATCTCATGAAGGTAGCTGGTGCATTACATAACCCAAACAATAATATTAACCATTCAAATAACCCTTGTCTTGGTCTTGAACCATTGTCTTCCTGATGTCCTCTTCCTTGGTCTGCACTTGATAATACCCAAAATTCAAATCAAGCTTAGTAAAATATTTAGCATGATGTAATTGATCTAATAAATCATTAATGCGAGGAAGAGGGTACCTATTTTTTATGTTTAATTTCTTTAAATATCTATTAGTCAACATGCATTCTCTATGAACCATGTTTTTTAGGTACTAAAAATAATAGGAGAACCATATGGAGAAGTGTCTAGGAAAAATTATACCTTGTTCAATCAAAGATTGTAACTGTTTCTTTTTACCTCATTGGCATCTTTCAAATATTTCCTGTATAATCCTAAGTTCAGAAGAGGGCTATCTGGTAGCAAGTGGATCTTGTGCTCAATTGCCCTAACTGTGGGCATCCCTGTAGGTTCCTAAAAGACCTGTCTGAACTGTTGAACCAACTCTTCTATATGTGTCTGTTCTTTATTAGAAAACACACTACAAGTGGTTTTAGATGTAACAATCTCATCATCTGGCATATCCCTCAAAAGAAGTAATGCAAATTTACCACTAGCATTAATAAACTTACAGGATTTGTTGGCACTTACCAAAGAGATCTTTGAAACTCCTGAATAGGACGAAATGACATAGTTCTTACCATTCTCCACCAAATGGTATTGGTTGGCTCTCCTCACGAAGATAGCATCCTTAATATACAAATACGGGATGCCAAATACTACACCACACACATCAAGGGGAAACAACATCCACAATAACTTCATCAATAAACTTTTTGTCAATACCAAAAGTGATCTTACACTACTTAGTAACATTGATGTCTACACCTTTCTTTACCCAACCCAAAGAATACGGACTTGGGTGATTGTCAGTTTCCAACTTTAGTCTGTCCACTAACTCTTTACTAATCAAATTAGCTTGAGAACATGTATCAAAAAGAGTATCCACCTTAGTTTCTTCACTTGAATTTTTAAATGAAAAAGCTTTGTTAGTTCATTTTCTTGAACAACATTGTTACTACCCAAACATACCTCTCTGTGGATGGAGGAACAACACATAGTCTCATCCACCTCTTCGTTGCAAAATACCTCCTCGCCCTGGAGGGTAGCCATGTCCTTCTTATTTTTCTTGTTTTTTAAGGGATGTAATTTCGGGTGGAGCTTCCAACATTTTTCCTCCGAATGAGTGTCAATATCGCAATGCCCACAATGTATTTTAGTATCCTTTTTAGAAATAGAAATAACATTTTTCTTACCCTTTCCTTTTCCTTTATCCTTCTACTTGGTGTCACCTTGTTTGTTCAAAGCATGTTGAGAGGTAGATGAACTCTTTTTCTTGTCCATCTCTAAGTAATGAGCTTACGTACAAGATTCATCTACATCTTCGTAGGCTTGGCTAAGAGAACTGAGTCTCCTTGAGTGGTTATGGATTCCACCAATATACTTCATAAACAAGTCCTAGTATGGTACATTCTTTCTCATTTGAATAGATTTATTCTGGAACTCACTGGTATATTCCTGCACATTCTAGCCTTGTTTCTACCTAAGATACTGTCAATACATGGACATCTCTTCCTCATAATAAATAGGATAAAACTAGTTTTTTGATTATATTCTTATAAACATCCCTCCTAGTTATTGGAGGAAGCTTATTAACAACCAACGTATGAACATAAATTTCAAACCAAGTTAAAGCATGGTTTGGTCAATTTTAAGTGAGCAAAGGAGATATATTGACTTTCATTAATTTTATGCAAACTGAAATATACCTCTAGTTGAACTAGCCAATGGTCTATCTTCTCAACATTCACATCTCCATCATCAGGATAAATTTATATCTTGGCCTCTAATTTGAAAGGAGGAGGTGTGTGAAATGGCATGGGATGGATCTTCTTCACAAACCTCTTCTTCATGGTCTTTTGGTGCCTTATTTGGAACACAAAGTTTCTCCATGAGTATTCCCTTGATGGACTCCAAATTCCCTGATGGACAAGGAAATACTGCCCACATCTTTGGACAAAGAATTTCCCCATTTGCCTCCAACTTATAGAAATTCTCTTCATTGTTATCATCTCCATATTATCTAAGAAGCCATATATCCTGAATTCCTTGCTTCCACTTCCTTGTATAAATATATGCTACAAAATGAATAAGGCTAACTTCACCACTTTCTTTTCCATTTCAGGTAAGGGGCATATAACTACAATATCAACACAAGCTAACCACACAAAAACTAAAATCTCAACTTACTCTAATACCAATCTGATCCATAAACTACTGAATTTCTAACAATTAACAGATCGACTATGCTTGTGAAAAATGAATTAAATATATTAATTTCTTTTTTAACCTAGTATATTGTGAAATAATAAACACACAATTATACTATAAAATTGAGAAAAAAGAGGCAAAGAAGACAAATTTTATCCTAGATAAAACCAATGTAGGAAAAACTCCAATGGGTGAGCAGAATTTTCTCTCCTTCACTATGTAATTCTCCAATAATAAAACTTGCTGTCATTAATTTTCCTTCAAGAAGGATTAACACTCCCTCTAATTATATCTACTTGATCATAATTTCTCTAAAAATGAAGAAATCCTCCTAAATGAACAAACAAGAAAGAATTCCAACTTCTCCAAATTTTATCACAATAGAATTCATCAAAAAATCACTTGTTTGAATGTTTCTAAAACCTTGTATTTATATTTTCTATGCTCAGGGACACATGGAAAGGTGAATCAAATCGATTGAGAAGCTCAAACATTTTCAACTATTGAGATACCTAAATTCTGGAACCATCTCACACAGGATCACCACTTAACGCATATTGACAGTTGCGCAACCGCCACTCTGCACAAAGTGGCAGTTACATAACGGGGCATTTGTGTGACCATAAACTGAGAAATCCCCGAAATAAAACAATAATGGTCCAGAACGCCATTCGGAGGTGTCCAAATCACCCCTAGTTTTTGTAGATGACTCTGAACAAATTAAGTCAATTCAGACATTAAAAATTCTTGCATTAGTTTATGATTCAAAATTTGAATACAAAAAGTATATTTTATTGTTGTCAAATACTTACATAATTGATTATAAATTTCATTTTGTTGTATCAAGTTGCGGGCCGGAAAGTTATATTGGTGTGAAAAATAGCAAACATTCAAAATCTCGATATTGTAATAAAAACAATGGTTATAGTAGCCATTGATAAAAATCCACCATATGCTAAAATTAATGAATTCACTGATAGTGAACACGTATTTTAAAAAGAACCCCAACACTTTGAAGACATGAAGGAATCCAGTGTAGGTAAAGCTCGACATGGATGATTGTCCAATTAGTTTGGGAGTCTGAATCTCGGGAATTTACCCTTACCAGGGTCATGAGACAACTTAAGGGAGCTTGTGGATGGCTCTATATGGATGGTTTTCCAACAATTCGAGAGATTGTGTAATCTGGTAGTTTGGGGAGGTGGAATCTATGAACTCGGGAATTCAGCTTATACAATTGTTTTTACTGCTTCTATCCAAAAACTCATTTCCATGTGTTTATACTCCAACATAGTCCTTACTAACTCCAAGATGGATCTATTCTTTCTTTATGTAATGTCATTTTGTTGCCGTGTGTAAGGAGCTATTAATTACCTTTTGATTCCATCTGAAGCACAAACTCATGAAACTCATTAGAACAAAATTGTCCTCTTATCTATTTTTAAGGACTTATGGAATGACCACATTCTTTTTCAGCCAAATCTTTGAAAAATTTTAAAAATGAAAAAGCTTCACTTTTTTGTTTCAACAAAAATACCCACTTAAACTGTGTCACATCATCTATAAAGGAAATGAAATACAAATTATTACCAATACTATTACAAGATATTAGTCCACATAAGTATGAATGAACCAGGTCCAAATGTACGTTTTCTCTTCATTTTCTAATAGGGAAAGACTCCCTATGATGTTTCCCAACAATACATGACTTGCATGCTTCAATTTTCTTTGAATGTATAGCTTAGGAAGACCTCTTGCCATACCTTGTGTGTCAAGAATATGTAAGCTCTTAAAATTGATATGACCATATCTTAAATGCTACAATATGTTAACATCCTCAATAGTTGAGAAACAATCTCCTTCATCATTAAACCTTAATGGAAACATATTATTATTTTTCATATGGGATTTTCCAATCAATTTATTTCTATATTTTTTAATCAAAAATTGAGCAAATACCATCTTTAAAAAGAAGTTTAAAAATATTTTCAGCTAGTTGACTAACACTAATCAAAATATGATTCAGATTTGGATAAATGTAACATCTTATATCTCATGTTTACCTTGACTTGTGGTGAGTTGCATGTTACACTAATCAAAATATGATTCAAATTTGGATAAAAGTAACATCTTATATCTCATGTTTACCTTGACTTGTGGTGAGTTGCATGTTTCCCTTTCGTTCAACTTGAATGGATTTTCCATCTCCCAATTGCACTTGGCTTTTGAAAGAATCGTCTAACTTATTGAAACCATCTTTGTGACTTGTCATGTGATTTGAGCAACCCGAATTAAGAAACCATAAACTCTTACCAGTCCTCTAATCCCAGATTGCATGTGAGATAATAATTTTGAGTCATTTTAACCCTCACTTTTTTCATCTTGAAATGTCTTCTTTTCACCCTCTTGATTAGCTTGATTCTTGATTGTTAGGATCCTACAATCTTTGATCAAATGACCTTGTTTTTTACAATAATGATAAGTAAGGTTTATCTTGCCTTTACTTGTTAAGTTAGCTTGATCTTTCCCCTTTAAAATTGATTTTTTTTATCTCCCTTAGTTCTTATTTTTTATTTTTCTCTTTCAGCTTTAAATTACTTGATTTGGTTGCAAGTACTTACTTTGTTTCTCCTACATATAGGATCATTTTATCCTCATGGGACAAGAGAGAACCAACTAATTCAACAACATTCATAGTGTTCATGTCCTTTACACTCCTCAAGAGTGATCACAATATGCAATTGTCTTTGTGTCAAACGTCTCAAAAAAATTCTTACTATAAACTTATATTTTATGGTTTCTCCATAAACCCTCATTCTATGTATTAAACCATTTATCTTTATTAAGTGGTCTCCAACTCCATCGTCTAACATTCTCAAATTTTCAAATTTCGTTTTATGAATTTAGAATTTTACATCTCTTACCTTGGCAGAGCCTTGATATGAAGTCTCCAAAATATTCCATGCATGATGGGCATTCTTACTTTCTGCAATTCTTGGATAGATACTAAGATCTATGACACTCTGGAGATAGAAGAAGCTTATGCATCTACTTTGTCTTCTTCCTTTTTTTACTCTCTTCTAATCTTGAGACAATGTATTCTAATTTGTAGGTAGAGTGTATATATGAATAACATTATCGCAAACTCTCTTCCAAACAAGAAATCTCTTCAACTAATCTCTGCAAAATTCATCGAAACCATAATTCTCTTGAAACCTTTCTAGAATGATGCTTTGCTACTAAATGAAGGTATTTGATGTGTATGGAGTACAAAACACACTTGAAATACCCTTTAAATGAAGCTAGTGATCATCCAATCTTGCTCAAAATAACTAGTTATTAAACTAGTATTGTTATAAGTGAAATTTATGATAAAATATACACTAAATAACTTCAAATAATGTATCCCAAGCTTGTTAGTTTTCTTGGTAAAATACCTGCAAATAAAATCAAAGATAGACTCAATGCAAAAGGATTACTTTTTGCAAAACTTTGTCACACTATTGTTTTTTTGCTCATATAATTAATAAACAAAACAAGACTATATTAGACATCACAATTGAACTTGTCTATTTATACATAACAAGTTAAAAACTAATATAATAACATCAACTAAATACAACTAAAAATAAAATCAATATGAAAAATATCATCTACTAATAATACATGGTCAACATGCAAAAAAACCATTATTAGTTTAAGATACGCATGCACAACCAACATGCACACTAGTCAAACTAGATGCCTCACACACTCCTAAAAATAGAAATTGCTTAAAATAAGATTAAATTCAATCGTCTATACTTAAAAATAGTGCTCCACATCTTAGGGATGAATGGATAATAATTTGACTTAAGTTAAGTGCATACCAATAAACTGCACACTAGTTGGCACTTCCAACTAAAAATAGCATGTCTATAAATAAATATTTTTCACTTAACCAAAAAATCTCTCACACAAAACTAACTCAAATAATTCTTCTAAAAACGATCAACACAACTAAGAATTAACTCTAATGGTTATTAATTAGGTGTCCATATTGGCATCATACTCAACATTATTTATATAAGCATTTACCCCTACACCGCGAGAGACAGCTAGAGAGGGATTTCTTTCTATTGTTCTACAAGGGTTTGGAAAGCAGCAATGAGTAAGAGGGTATCCTTGGTATATTCAACTATTCCCTTATCCACCATGGAAAAGGGAAGCCTTTGTGTTCTTTTATGATGTCTACTTATTATGATTATGCATACTTCATGTTGTGTGTGTTGTATTGTTTATGTATAGGTAAATAGTATATGTTAGTTACACACGTGGATGTAATGTAAGAAATATTTGTAGCTATATAAATTCACATTTGGGATCCTAAGGAGCGACCCAATGTGTAGCATAAGTGAACAACTCCTTTGGAGTTGAATGTCGATGCTTCTTTATCTCTCTTTATTAGTCATGGTCATAATGTGTACACCAATTTTCGCTAGCAAAGATCAATCTATTTTGTAAAGTGTTTTAATTTCAATCAATTCAAACATGACCTTCCTTGCACTTAAACATGGGAAACAACAAATATAAATTAAAAGCACGTCAATTTATTAAACTCCCAACATATGGTGCTTTAATTATAGGCCACTCTCATAGTAGTTTGTAGGGTCATAAATTCATTCTTATGATAATGAGTCATGAATCATCTCATTTCACTAGTCCACATTAAGTTGCATTGTTTTTATGTAAGTCATTTGCATGTAGTTGTCTTCAATTTTATTAATGGCAATAGACCCAACACTAATGATTATTGTTCTAGAGGAGCAGCGTGGCATCTTCAACATTTTCTATGTCATTACAACTGTTTTTGAGGATACCACAACACACTCAAAGCAAGGGGGTCGCGATCTTCTCTCTTGAAATATATACTAGCTACCAACTTTTCAATATTTTACTAGAACTATTATGATTGAGCAACTGTTTATTGGAACGCATCATAGGTTGCAATTTCATTTTATTGGAACGCATCATAGATTAACTAAAACTATATACAGTTGGCAATCTTATGATTGAGCAACATTCTTATTGTCTTCAAGATGAAAGAAGAGGATCTTCTAAGTTAAACTCTTTATCACAAGTAAACAGATCATTAAAAGGTTAGTATGTAATTCTTCATTGCTTTTTTCCCTCTTCTCAAATTAATCTTACAAAAAATATTGCTAGTGCAATTAATTATTTACTCTTTTCTTTCTAATTAGTTATTAAACTTGTACTTTCCTTCTGAGTTCTAAACGCAAGTCCTAAACTCTGCCTCACGAACTTGCTCTTTATAAGGGCAATGGGTTTCTTGGTTTTAGATGTGCAAACTAGGCAAAATAGAAATGTTTTCAAAGTCGTCAATACAATCTTGCTTGCTACAATTGTGTCATATTGTTATGTTTTTTGTTTTTGTTCCGCTTGTTCTCGTACATTACCAATTTTATTATTTCTAGCTGTACAATTTTTTTTTTGCTTTTGTTAGCCCTCTACTGAAGTTTCACTTTCGCAATTCTAGGACATTATTATTTTGCCCACTGAAAGCAAGCAATACTATGATCAATCCATATAACCAAATATAACCTTTTCTATGTGTATGTGGATTTCTAAGCTTTGTTACTCTCAAGGTTTTAAGTCAAACTCCAAGGGCAAATAATGAATAATATACACACCAAATACGTCTGGCTTGAAGCTGATCTTAAAACATCCTTTACCTCATTCAACTAAATAATTTATCTATAGCAACTAGAAGCGCTCACTTGTAACACTTCTTAGACATTAATGAAGCAACCAGGCTCCTGTGTGTTTCATCTACATCCTAATCTGATATTTGCTCTGAGGAGTCGATATGAATAAGAAAGAGTGTGCGCATGATGATCACTATTGAAGCTTTTGAGAATACTGACTTTCAAAAAATCTACCTTATTGACATGTATAATGAGGAGTGAACATGATGATTGCCTGACGAAAACTCTGAGAATATAGACTTTAAAGAATTTTAGCTTTTCTGACATGTACCCACCAGATAAAGAGGACAACCACCGACTCTCCCTCCACACCAAAGGGAGGTAGGTATAGAAAGGTTGCCAAAATTAGTGTGTATGTTGCCCCACCTTTCCGTTCCACTAGTAGATGGTTTGGAAGTCAAGAAGAACTCTGCGGATTTCAACCCTGCCTAAGAGTCCTAAAACAATGCTTGCAACAAATATCTAGAAGGAAAATTTATCAGAATAAATGCTTTAAAAATGCATTTAGTTAAATGCACTGGTATGTTAAGAACAGTCTAAGCTCATACATTCTAAACTATCTTACCGGGGGTTAGGGCTATGGAAATGGATACACAAGTTTGTCAATTTTTTGGTCACCCAAAGTTTGATATGGCTTATATGCAAGTTAGTTAAAAATTTAATAAAAATGCAAACAGAAAATAACAAAAGTAACCTCAAAATCAATGTTATACACAATAAATAAACCAGAAAACTAGCAGAACGCTACTGATAATTCAAACTATTAAATGAGACATGACATGATACATCACAAAGGTTATATTATCTTCAAAATGAGAGAAAATGACCAGAAAATAACCAATGGCTATAGTCAAACTCAAAAAACTACATGATAAAATCGTCATATTGCTCTTCATCGAGAGCATCATAAACAGCAACTGGATCATTAGACCCATATGTAATTGAACTAGGAGCAGTGCCACTCCGCTAGCTCTATATGGCTCCTCAGTATTAGTTTAGAATTAGTTACATGTGTTTTTTTACATTTTTTATTGTGTTTAATTTTTTTAAATAATGGTTTTTTATTTTTTTTGTAGTTGCTGTCATTCGACTGGGTACACCCCATGGCAATTCCTGAGACAACGGAACCTAGGACATATCCAGATCAATACAGCTTCAGCACTACCCAAGCAGTTCCTGAGACAACAAAACCTAGGACATATTCGGATCAATACTGCTACCAGAACTGTCCTACTACATGTACAGGTACAGGTATAGGTACAGCCAGATTATTACCTGCTAAAGGAAGCTCTAAATAGCTGATGAAATGTGAAAAGAGATACTTAAAAATCATTATAAGCTTCATTATCCCTGTCAAATCCTTACAGAAATTTTCTGACCATAGAAACTCTAAAACTCAATCATAGCTCTACAGCAGCTAGTCAATAAAAGCATATTACTATCATCCATCGTCAAGTATGGCCTTGGATCCTTGCAATAAATATGGAATAGGATGTACGCGCTAAAGATATTCGAGATTCATGGGCTACTTAAACCCAAATAGTTATTTTGAATAGAGCTATATTGTATGCGTACTTTGAAATCTGTCTTTGATGGTACAGAAGATAAGCCCTCTACGGATAAAAGGTCTGCAGATGTCCTTACGGGCGCACTTCTAGCTTGGAGTATAGCTGCCAAATGAACAGATGTTTTCAATCTCCCATGAGTAAAATGCCCATCACCTCATCAAGAGACTTCGTGTAGCTCCCCAGAGTAAAAAGCTTGTTTGGCTGTATGGAATTCTTCCAGTTTAATAAGTTCAGACACCAATCCCAACAAAAGTTTGATACGGGGAATGCAACAATCTCAAACTTCTGTTTTGTGCCTGCAGATCACAATGTTACAGATCTTGATCCCCATGCCAATCTCTCTCTGTGTATCTCTCTCACACACGGCTGTGTCTGCATGTACAAATCCCTAGATAGTGTATTAAGTTGATTATTAATACAGATATCTGAAATGCGTCTATCTGATAAACGCCAATCTCAAGCCGCCTATCTTGGATTTGGCACATACCACACTGATTAATAACTCCATTACCTTCTCCGAACTTTTCCCACTAGTACATGACAAATAAAATAGCCTCAATCTTGCTACACCACTATGCCGGACTTGAATAATCTTTCTAGGAAAAAAAGGGCTCCAAACTTATGGCCATTATATTACGATTATTCCATCAACTTCTACAAGCAAGAAGAAAAAATTTCCAAATGATGGTCAAATTTAAGATTGAAACTTCCCTGTGATGGTCAAATGAATGTCAAATTTAAGTTCGGTCATTAACTGTTAACAACTCAAGGACATTACAGTCCTCTGCCACCACCCCCAGCTGCCATTGTAAGACGCCTCTCGGTATAATTACTCAAACTATAATCCCATGACAAGAACAAATGTCTACGAAATTCCTTGTGAGGTTGTGATTACAAATTCCATGATAACTAATGCATTTAATGTTTTGTACAAGGGCCCCAGTTATGCAACTTGGATACATGATCTGTAAGAGTTAACTGGCTCCTGTTCGTTCAATACCTGTACCCATCAGTCAGAATTAACGAAATGAAGCATATAAGGATAAAAAAGGCCAGACACCTCTTTTTGGTATACAACTTATAGATTACCCACAATCTCCTGGTCTAATGGCAGCTGCCTCTAATCTCATACTAAAGAGGCCCTCGGTTACAAAAGATTTATGTTTCAATTCCACAAAACAAATTAGACAAGTACGCTAGCCTCTGAAAATAGCATTCTGCCATTGAATAAAGCTGAAGCAAGAAACCTCAGAATTTGCCTAATTTTATAAAGAATATGTATTTCAAAAATGAATTAGGAATAAAATCGTTTATAAAAGGGGTAAGACATATGGAAACCACCACAATTTGAGGAATGCAAAAAGTGATTTTTTTTCTTAGGAAAAAGAATAAACATCTAGTCAATTCTATCAATGTGAGTCAGTCCAATAACAGCTATATATAGATGAAATGCTTACCCTTGAAAGTAACAAGTTGAACCAGTACAGCCTGTATTTACCAGTGTTACGAGGGGACGCGCAACCTCCTTTACCAGATGTCCCAGACGTCCGGGACATCCCCATGACTTGGGGCCGGGGACGGGACGTTCCCCTGACGTCCCAAAAATATTATAAAAAAAGGGGACGTCCCCTAAGGTTAGGGGACGCATCCGGGACGTCCCGGGTGCTTCGGGTATATGGGGACCGCATAAGGGATGTCACGACATCCCCTACGTCTTCGCTCATATTGACACAAACATTAAAAATACAAAACAATCTTAAATTTCAATGTTTCATAGCTTTATTTTATTCTTTTAATCAATTCTAATATTTCATTGTTTTACCCTAACCATAAAAGCCTCTAAAAAAAACTTATAAAAAACACATCTCACACTCATTGTAATCACACAAAGCAAAGAGCAAGAGTAAAAAAAAAAAAAAAAAGAGGAGCAAGGAGCAAGAGCAAGAGGTATGTATAACGACCCTTTACTTTAAAAAAAAAAATCCATTGTCCAAATGCAAAGTTCAAAGTGAGATAAACAAAGGAATTCATTGCTTTTTAAATTAAAAAATTAAGTTTATTCATTGATTTTTTTTTGTTTTTTTTCTATTTGGATTAGCAAGGGAGGGAATGAGATAAACAAGGGAGGGCTTTTTTTTTCATAATTGCATTTATTGTTGTTTTCTTTTTCTTTTTCCAAATGAGAAAATGGGTTAAACAAGGGCATTTGCCATTTGTGCATTGCTGGTTTTTTTTTTAAATGCAAGCATAGTTAAAATTTAAAAACTTAAACAAGTATGTTGTTTTTTAATTTTTTAATTCTAAATGCAAAGTGTGTTAAAAAAAATTATAATGTATAGCTATATTGTTTTATTTTTTAATTATTACAGCCCCAAAATGAATTCAAACAATGATTGTGAAGTTGAATGTGAGGCTGAAATAGGTGATGAGATGGGTGTGCAAGGAGTAAGAAGAACTGAAACACCTAATAGTTCACATGGGAGTGTTAACAAGTTCAGTAGCCCCTCCACAATGTTGAACACGTATGCTAGAGGACCTTTTGAAAAGAAAAAACCTTTGAAACAATTTGGTCAATTATTGAAGGTCCTAGATCAAACATTTCAAGGGAGATTAAACCGTGGAAGTGCAACATATGCTCATTATCTTGGTCAGACAAAATTACTAGGTTGAATGCACACTTATTGCACATCCAATCCAGTTGTGGACATGTGTGATATAATGGCTAAAGAAGAGGCCGATGATGCCATTGGAAAATTCATTTTTGCCTCTAACATCCCATTTCATGTTGCTCGTTCTCCTTATTACAAGGAGGCTATGGCTTAGGTACCCAAAGCATGTATACGTTATATGCCACCAAGAGACACAAAGTTGAGAACCACAATCTTGGATAAGAACTATTCCAAGATTAACTTATTGACGTAGGAAATGAAGTGCACGTGGGTCTCTCACAATTGCAGCATCATCATGGATGGATGAAAGGATATCAAACACCACCCACTCATAAAAATCATTGTTTCATGCAGAGAGGGTCCTTACTTTTTGAGAGTAGTACTTTTTGAGGGCAGTTAATTGTTCAGGAAAGAAGAAGGATGAAGCGTTCCAATTCACCATTTTGCGAGATGCCATTATGGAGGTTGGCCTCGTCAACGTTGTGCAGGTTGTCACAGATGCACAACTTACGTGTGCACGGTAGCAGGTAAACTTGTTGAGGCTCATTACCGGCATATATTTTGGACCCCATGTTGTGTGCATGCCATGAACAATGTAGTAAAAGACATTGGAAAAATTGAATAGGTCAAAAATATAGTGGCGGATGCTAAAGATGTGCACATGTTCATCTACAACCACCATACGGCATTGGCACTCTTTTGTAGCTTTTCAAAGAAGGAATTCCTCAAGCCAGTGGTCACATGTTTTGCATCAAACTTTATTTTGTTGGATAGGATGGCTAAGTTGCAAGAGTCATTACAATGTATAGTCATGACATCAGAGTGGTCTCGTTGGGATGGGTCCAAGACAAAGCAAGGGAAGAAGGTGAAAGTAGTTGTGGCAAAAGAAACATTTTAGGCAGATGCGAGATGTATCACATCCATAGTATCTCTGGTTTTTAGTGTGTATTCTGAGAGCCCTAACCTTGGTGAGATATATGAATGTATTGATGGTATGCTTGAGCAAATGTTGTTATTCGGGCAAGGGACCCTTGGAGTTCTACCATCACCATATTCAACCCATCATTGAGTGGATATGGGAAAAGTAGAACACCCCTTTACACATGGTTACATATGCACTAAATCCGAGGTGGTATATTGAGAGGCTTGGCAGAGTTGTCCCTATAGACGATGAGGAGGTGAGGAAGGGTTTCTTGAAAGCCCTAAAAAAAAATGAATAATGCAGAGGATGGTTCACAAGTCAAAAACTGATTGGCTCAAGTTTGCTTATCTGGAAGGCTACAAGAAAATCGGCAAAGGTAGACAGGAAACACATTGGAACAAAAGCGTCCCAATTGGTGGCGATTGTATGGACCTACAGGATTACTACGTACACTTGTTCTTTGTCTTGTTCTTTGTCTTCTTTCTCAGGGTTCTAGTTCCCTCTGCTTCTGAGCGGAATTGGTCAACATATGGGTGGATCCACTATCTTAAGAGGAACAAACTTACCTCTAAGAGAGCAAAGAAACTTGTTGTACATAATGCCTCGCGTCTCATGGATAGCAAGGACACCTACCTACAAAGAGACCCCAGCATTATAGTGGGATGTGTATCCTGAGGATTCAAGGCAGATTGACGAAGATTAGGAGCAACGAGGATTGGTTGATATCTCCTTTACATATGTAGATGATGTTGATACAGATACTTCTAGTGAAGACAAGGGGTTCGCGAGTGTTCCTTTAGAGGACTCTGATAGTGATTATTGAGTTGCCATTTTGGTTATGTAATATCATATGTGTACTTTTGAGTTGTGACTATGAGTTTAATGGCATAATATTTAATAACATATGTAGTTGTACTCTTCTCATGTTGATTATTTAAGACTTGCTTCTAATTTTCATTGTCATATTGAACATTGAATTATATAGCATTTTGGGCTTTGGCATATCTAATGAATAATTGTATTAATCATTAATGATTTCAATCTTCAAACTTTCAGTTTTGAGTCTTAGTTTATTGAATTATTCATGTTATATTTGTAAAATTAATAAATTCCTATATATTTTTTATCAATCGTCCCCGCGCCATCCTAAAAATTTTGAAAAAACTGTCACCCCAGAAACCCTGTTCTGTCGTCCCAGAGTCTTAGGTAATTATGGTATTTACCATCATGGTACAAGTTGACTATAAAGTGTACGATACAGGGAACAGATGTTTAACTCTTTTGGTGTTCTAATTAAGTCGGTATCCCTATACATATGGTCATAAAATCAAGATGTATGCACACAAAGCACATAAATATGCTAATAAAATATCTCTAGAACACCCAAAACTTCAAAAATTATCGTCCTACACCTGCACCTATAACTGGTTGGTTCAATTCACTTCATATCACACCATATTTACGTACATAATATTGTCAACAAAACCATTAACAATATTGAACAAAGATCAAGCCAGCAAGAGGAGGTCGACGTTGATCAAGGAACTGACCTCCAAAGGCACACTAATTGTAACAGTTTGACGCACATTACTCTGTGTTTCATTGTCTTCTACATTTCGTACAAGCAAGATGATGTGCAAGTTATGACCAAACAAATTAGTTAGGAATTTTGTCACGAAACGTTTTTAGTTGAATTCCCAACAGACTAGAAAGGTTTCCAAAAATATTTTAATGCCAGTTGTTTATTTGTCAACTTCATCAACACTGAGTTTTGCAGGCAATTTACATTAGCTACTGTCCTGTACAACCATTAAATTAGATAATCTCTCCCGAACTTATTCTATCTTTAGAACATGAAAGAATGAAAATAACCTGGAATTGGGTGGCTTTGATCTATTTTCTACATGTCAAAGAAACCCACATTATTTTTAATTTATCCTTTACTTTGACAGGAAATGGTGAATTTGGCTCAGGCCCATTTTGCACAGTGCCATTACTATAGAAGGAAATGGACGTAATTGTACTGCAGTTACCTATGTCTCGGGGAGGAAGGGCGGGGTACTAAAAAATATTTCCTGGATTTTGAAGACAGCGGGATAGCTATTAAAATAATATTAAAAAAAATAATAATAACTTTATTCAATATAGTTTAGGGGTTCTAACTTTTCGAGGTCCTCTTAGGGTTCTATGTTTTTTTAAAATAACAACATTTTTGGGATGGGTCTGTTTTACACTGAACGCGTCAAGAAAAAAAAAATTAAACTTATAATTTTAGGGACATCCACTCCCCATCCCCAGCCCCTGGAATGTCCAGGACGTCACCCGGGCCTGCATAACACTAGTTCTACCAGAGATAAGGCACATTGGAGCCACCTTGATCCAAATTGAATCTTGAAAGAACATCATAATTCATCTGATTGAGTAATCAACTCACTATGAAATGTTTTCTTTAACTCTGAGACACAGAATTGAACATAGTCCAGAAGCATAAGAGATAAAGAAAATGTGTGATTGAAATGCCCAGGGCACACACCACTTATTGAAGAAACAATCATCATCATGACTTCAGCGTACAAACCCATACAACAGGTTCAGCTTAAGACAAACTCATACAACATAAGACGTGGACATACAAATGAGTCCGGCTTGGTAAAAACTCACTCCAATTTGACAAAATAGCAGAACCATCGACCAAGCAACCAAAGGGAAGTTCAATTGATTTTGCTTCCATCTCTTTCGTCAGTTGCTCAATTGTTACCATAAATATATACCCCTTAGGGGGGTCATGCAGAGGCGTTGAAGATTGAATTTTGAGTTCTTCAGGTAGATGACAAGAGTAACAGGCAGGCATATGAATAAGCAAGCAATCCACAGCAAGGCAAACCAGTAGAGCATTGAAATAGGCCTGTAGATAGCCCACAATGTTCCATGAGCATTGTAGAAGTGCCATACAAACCCCACATTGCAGTTTAAGGCTCAAATTGAGCAAATGGCTTGTAAATCTGCAAGAAGATAGTGGAGATGAGGAGGTACAGCCCCACTCTTCTAGGAATTTCCCACTTTGGGTTTCTCCACGGTTTATTTGTATGTAAATCCTTCTTTCCATGTGAATTCGGGTTATTAACTTGCTTGCTTTCAGTCCATGCAACTGCTCCACATAGTTGAGCATTTAATCAATGGTATAATCGACATAGTAAGCTGATTACAAGCATAGAGTACTTAATATAGAAGTACATTTCAGTTGTATACAACCTAAAGAATCACCATACTGCTTATGGATAGGAAATGGATAGGAAATGTTGTATGATGCTGATAGCATAAAAGAGGTGTGAAATTTGATATATAAGTATTGTAAGCACATATATGGCCCATGAACACAATTCCATCATAAATATAGGATATATATGCTTGCACGTCAGCCTTATGTATGCTGGTTCTAGTAGGCATATTGCATTGGATCAGCACATAAGTAAAAGCATATAACCGTGTTGGTGAAACATTCTTGGAAATCTAGGTTAATTACAGATCATGTAGTAACAGAGCAGGTAATCCTTGTTACTTGAGCAAGGTTGTTGCTTACACATTTTGAGCTTGTGAGTGTATTTGCTTTCATATTTGATATTGATAATTGACAAGTGCAAACTATTTTATGGCATAACTCAACTATGGACTTTAAAAGAAAGGCTACAGGAGCTTGAAGATACAAATAAGGAATTTCAATTGGAAACCAGGAACTGAGAAAGATGGTGCACACTTGGAGAAGGTGAATCAAAGATTGCAAGAACATTGGTAAGCCACGGATGGTTCATGGAAAAATTGCTACACGAGTTGTTTACAAAAATAAATAAAAAGGTGATGAGGCAAAGCTTCAAAACAATGTTTGAAGAAGCGAAGAGAGGAATATGTAAGCCATGGGTGGCTCATTGAAAAGTTGCAACCAGAGTTGTTTACAAAAAGAAAGGAGATGAAGGCAATGCTCGAAAACAATGGTGAAGGAGAGAAGAGAGAAAAAATATGCAAGCCATGGATGGTTTCATTGAAAAGTTGCTACAAGATCTGTTTGCCAAAAAAAAGAGAGATGTTGGCAAAGCCTCAAAAGCAAAGGAGTTAAGCAAGAAGAGTGGATTAAAAAAATGACACAAACCTCTGCCACGGATACACAAACCATGACTGATGTACACATAGTAAACACTTCACCATGCGTTACTTCTTCCAATCAGGCACTGAATTAATCCTTTAATTGAAAATAGTAGATTTCAGTCATACACAATGTAAAGAATCAGCAAACTTGTTTACTTCACCATTATCTTGTGGATTGGAATGGTCACGTGCTAGTAGTAGCATAAGAAGGGAGTGAAATCTGATGTATAAGCTTGTAGGCTTGTATGTGATAATGTACGCAGTTGCATTATGAATGTAGGATGTAGATTGAAGCCCAAAGCTGTAGCAAACATCATCAACCTTATGTATATTGGTTTCAGCAGTATATTGCATTGGATCAGCACATAACTAGAAGTATACCTGTGTTGGTGAATCGTTCTTCGCATATCTCATTCGATAGAGATCACATAAACACCCCCATACAAGGGAACCCAAAGGCCCAGTTGAATGTGATTGTGCATTTAAAACTCAAAGCGGGAAATTAAGCGCCCTTTTCTAAATGTATTTGTAGATCTACCAATAACCTGGCAGATGCCTTTTCAGGGCCTTGAGTTCGAACTTTCTCTCATAATTAGCTTGGAATGGACGTTGAGAGGAAATCCAATCTAGTAGCAGATTCGGAAAAAAACAAAGGTTAACAGATTCAAAAAAAAAACAGAGGGTGGTGTCCAAGTTGGCAATTAAACTAAATCATTTGAACAATTACATTGATGTCCAAGCTTTTAGAACCCAATATCTAGGCATGTATGTCGGGGGGTGTAATAAACTAGTAAACACCATTGCTAGTGATGGGGATCCAAGTCCCTAAACACCATAGGAAGCTTTAAAGATTAAAACCCTTTTGGCTTTAAGTCTCCTTCATAAACAGCATACCCTTATATATTAGAACAATGTATCAAAATGAGGGGAGATTCCAACTGAAAAAATTAGGATTTGGGGGCAATTTACAGAGTTCAAAAGCGGTTGACATGACTGCTAGGAATTGTAGACACATGGTGTGGTTCATCAGTGAGAGGACAGAGAAATACATCTCGTCGTGTGATGATGACTTGCAGTGGGGATTTGTTGTTAAGTTCTAAGAACTACCTTAATTTTGTAAACTGCTATCCTGCTGTGAATTTTCTTTGGCGACTTCCTATGAATTTGAAAACTTGGAAACCCTTTCAGTGTTGTTTTTTCTGTTTGTGAAGGTGTTTGTGGCTTTGCAGAAGCAGAACATTGAGGTTTTCATCCAGCCAAATCTGTTTGACTCCTACAAATCATTCGGGAAGGTCTTCCTTTCGATGCTCGGGGTCTTTTGATTTGGATTCTTGGCAATGGCTCTGCATGATCTTTAATTAGGCTAGATATTCAACTCCTAATTTACAAACACATATCTATCATGTCTTATAGCTGAAATTCTGAAAAAAATCCTGCCGTAACTTGTAAACAAAGTTTAATACTAATTTCAACATGGATTTGAAATGCCACTAAGAGCTGGAAATGAAAATTGGAAGTGAAGTAAGCAAATGAACAAGCAAATGAATGATAGTACTCACACGAGGGAGAAGGCACAGATTTATCCTAGAGGAGAACAATGTGGGAACTCAAGCAACATGGGGTTGTGCCTCCATATCCCAACTGAAATCAGCAAGATGTACAGGCATGAAATCTCAAGAAACACTATGGGACTGACACTTTTACCATGCTATCTCAAGCTTATTCTCGACTGCAACTCACTTGAACATCATAGACTACTTCAGTCAGCTGTACAAGCATACTCCCCATCGTCCAAGGATACACATCTGTTACAAGTTCCAAAGGGGCTTATTTAGACAAATTGGTTTACCAAACCAACACAGAAAGATACAAATGTGTTTCCATCTCAACAGTCAGAATGGGGAACTCCCCATCATCTGATGAGTGCAGTTGGTCTTTGTCGATCTTGCATTTGTTAAGACTTGTGTCGGCTCAATCTCCCTAATTGTCCATGCCTACACATCACAGATTAGCCAGTATGCCAATTCATTCATATGACTTTTGACTCGCCAAAGACTCACTAGACTCACATTCGACTCACCATGTTTGACTCCCCATTCCAATTTGCAGGGTTTTCATTTACTCATCAAGTCTGCTTGATACCATGCATCACATCAACAAAAATTTAATGAGTTGAAATTCCTGTCACAATTTGTGGCCAAAAGGCTAAAAAATATTTGGGGTTATGCTTGTCAATAGCAACCAAACATAAAAAAAGTTCCTGCGCCTTATACAGGATATCAAGAAAAAAACTCACAGGCACAGTCATTTGAGAAAGTTAGAAATGATTCCAAGAGCAATTGAGAATCCAAAATTTAAAGAAAGTGGATAAATGCTCAAGGCTAAAATGCATAACCTTTTAACAGAATGAAAATGAATCATAAGATTGAATTTTACCCTCCTGAATATAGATGAATGCTAAAACTAGGGCAGCATCCTCAGTAATAAAGGTGGCTTACCAAGAAAAATAAGACAGTAAGATCTCATGCATTGCATGTGCTAAACTAATTCATAGTTCAACTACTCGTCAAGTAGTATTTTTTTTGCCAGGTGAATTTTTACAGTTTTAACTCACAAATCTTGCTTGGATGAGTTTTCACGAGTTCCTGCCAAGTTTTTTGCCAAGCTTCTGTATACAGAGAGTTCCCGTGTACAAACCGAATTTTAAATATTTTTTAAGTTGCCGAGTTTTTGCAGAGTAGGAAAAAATTTCATCTTTCAAGTCCAAGCATGCGAACTACGGACTCATTGATTGTCTACTAAAAGTACATGGTGTGTGATTTTGAAGGAAGAAATTTTCCAGTGTCCAATACTGCATCCTCGGTTGGCGAAAAGCAAAATTCAAACACAACAATAAATACAGTTTCATATGATCTCATTGCTTGCTTATTGCAGGAGTTACCAAAAAGAGAATGATCGAGCTTTAGGCTGTTCAATAGATGTCTTGAGAACAGTTCTTCAATAACACAGCATATACATTAACCTTGAAAGACAGGAGAGGTAATACACTACCTCTATGGCCCCTTCGCCACTAGCCCACAACTGAGCAAGAGACCCACATATTTTCAAAAACCTGTCTTCAACAGGTTATGGGAAGCTTTTAGTGCTTGGGGATGATTTGGAGAGCTGTTACTCCAGAATATAATATTTTAAGCATGTTTTCTTGTTTAATTTGCAATGCTCTTTTACTTGCAATTTACATTTGAAGATGATGAGCAGACCAGTTGCTCCGGGGATATAAAATTTTAAACACATTTTCTGACTTAATCTGCATTGCTCTTTTAAGGATGATCAGGCTTTAGGCTCCTCAATAGATGTCTTGTAAGCAGTTCTTCAATAACACGGCATATGCATCAGCCTTGAAAGACAGGAGAGGTAATACACTACCTCACCGGCCCCTTCGGCACTTACAACCTACAACTTAGCAAAAGACCTGCATATTTTCAAAAGCCTGTCATCAACAGATTATGGGAAGCTTTCTAGTGCTTGGGAATGACGAGCAGACCTGTTGCTCCAGAACATAATATTTTAAGCGTGTTTTCTAGTTAAATTGCACCACTCTTTTACTTGCAATTTACATTTATGATTTCATCCATTCCCATACTCGGGAACAGTGATGCTTTTGTGGATAAGATGCTTTATTATTATGTAGTCTAAGTTTATAAATTGAACTTGCCAACTCCTGGAATAATTAGTTGAATTACATTTATAACAGTAAGTAGGGGCTTCGCCTTTACAAGATGCAACTATTTATTGAACAAAGTTAAAAACTATACAATATTAAAAAATTGAGATCGGCAAATCAATCTGAAAAATAATTACAGACCTGATCAAAATTTACTTAGTTGAGTTTGTTAAAACTCCAATGACAATGTTTCACAGTTTAACCAGTGACATAATTAATAGACAATTTTCCCATAGCCCCATTCATTAGCACCCACTCCTCCATTGGCCTCTCAGGCAAGGTGGATGAATGGTGAGTTGGTAAAATGACAGATTACGCATCAATTAGGAGCTACAAAGGGAACACTACAGCACTCAGGGAAAAAACTTCATAATTGATAAAGCCTGCAGATTCTAGCCAATATTTGACAACTTTGAAAGGGAAAGGAAGTTTCAGAATGAAGCTCAGCAATGTGTAGATGCTAAAAGGTTGCTTCAATCTTCCAAAACGTTCACTAGGTTATGAGACAGTCATTATAGAAAATTCGGTAGGATAAGTCAAAATGTCATGAAAATTTATAGTTTCTCCATTGTTTCCTAGTATTTTAAAATGATTAATTTGTGATTTGTGGCAAAGGTTCAGCTAGCCCAATTACTGGGCTTTCTCTCTGAAGCCAAAACTGTTGAGATCTGTCAAGAAGTGAAGGCTTTCCAAGGTGGTAGTGTTATGACCCTGGGGATGGCTATGGAAGTGATGAAGTTGTGCAGTTGAAAATGAATGAAAATTTTCTACTTACTAGTTTCAACCATCAGCAAGGCCAAATAGCGTAGTGGTTAAGTTTATGTAAGTATTTTGAAGATGACACTCATCAAATTGCTAAGAACATTTCATTTCTACTTAAGATTAAACACTTCAAATGAACATTTTATATGAAAACCACTAGTTTGTTAATAACATTTTTCCGGATAAAGTGTGAACATGCACAGGTTAAGATATGGATGGCTGATATTGTTGAGGGGTATCTATCAACAGAGTGCTCCCATAGTACCTAATTTTTTCTGACACTTTTACTTTATAACAGAACAACCCGCCCCCTCCTCCAACAAAAAGAACTGTTATTTTTTACCATAAACTTTGAAACCTAATCCTAATAGTACCCTAGAATACATTAAACAAATTTCAAACCCCTATAATTCATTGATTAAGTTAAAATTCTAATAACTAGTTTTTGAATATTATTTTAATAACCGTCCCAAAAATTTGGAGTTCAGGGGGTATCTATCAACAGAGTGCTCCCACAGTACTTAAATTTTTTCTGACGCTATTACTTAATAACAGAACCCCCCCCTCCCCCAACAAAAAGAACTGTTATTTTTACCAACAACATTGAACCCTTATCCCAATAGTACCCTAGAAAACATTAAACAAAGTTTAAACCCCTAAATTTCATTGAATAAAGACTTAAGTTAAAAAAATTAATAATTAGTTATTGAATATTATTTTAATAACAGTACCAAAAATCTGGAAATTTTTGCCATCCCAGAACCCAGTTGCTGAGACTTAAGTAACTACAGTATATACATTTTGGTGGTACCATGTCTCTAACCTCCATAACTTCAAAATGTATACATATTGTAACCTTTCACTGGGTTGTTCAATATTTTAAATGATTTACGATGATTCTGCTAGGTTTTCATCTACAAGTCACCATACATATATCCAAGAAGGATGTTTAAGACATTTACAAGGAACCCAATACCTACATTAACCCTTTGCACCTTATGTCTTGTGATTTCAGTAATGATTGTTTTGACTCATCAAAAATCTATATCTGCTTCAACAACTATATTAGGATACTACCATCCTAGAAGGGGTCATCAAAACATTTATATGGCCCTTAAAGAGTAGTGCCCCCTCTCCTCAAGAATTCTTATATTACTATGGTGACAATGCTTACTTCTTACTGCACTGCGAAGAGTCTACAGATGATTTCACGGCTTTTGGATATATCTGACTTCTGGATTTCTTAAGATTTTTTCTTTCACTCGCACTTATGATTGTGGACAGATCAAGTTTGGAACAGTGTTTTAAAAACCATTCCGGTTCCGGTTCGGTTCGGTTCAACCGGTTTAACTAGTTCATTAAAAAAAATTGCAAACAGATAGAAAAACCAAACCAATGACCGGTTCTGTATGGAACTGACCAATTCAGTATTGAACCTTCCGGTTCCGTACTGGACTGCTCTGAACTAGTTGAGGGGCAAGTTTTGCCATTTAACATTTTTTTTTCCAATTTTAGCTTTGAAGTTATCCCTAAAATGATGCTATATAGACCCTGTTTGGAACAACAACGATTAAATGATCTCATCTTCTTGCAATGCAACCTCCGGCTAAGGCGCAACCAATTGCTGAATAGGATACCTAATATATATCCCATTGTCTTGGATGATATTAATCCAACCTCAGAATGAGTAGAGGAGAGTCACCTGGCAAAGTTTGATCCCAATGACTTGGGGTGGATGGCTTTGGATGATGAACCACTAGTAGCACCAGACATGGCAAACACTAGCTGTGCTACTACAACTCCTGCAGATGTCCGTGAGGAGTTCGATGTGTCTGAGCCAAAGGAACATGATGACATTGATGAGGATGAGGATCCCATTCTTAGCAGTTGTGTTGAGTTTGATGATTGATATCAAACATGTTGTAGCTTGTAGCATATTGTTTTTTGGACTCTATAGGCCATTTAGAGCCTCATTGTTTATGTATTTTGTTTCGGATATGTAGTGCACTCGGTGCTGTTTTGCTTTATTTACCCTTACATGGTATATGCATGAGCAAACTTTGCAGATTTTGTCTCTAATTGTTTGTAATAATGGTTTGGGATCTTTAAAATTTCTTATTTTCATTAAATTGTAATATTTTATGTATTTTTTTAGTAAACCGGTTCATAAGTTTTAAACCGGTCTGGTTCTGTTTCGGTTCTGGTTTGGTTCCGGTCTGACCCTCAGCCAGTTCCGAGTTTGGTTCCGATTTTTAAAACATTGGTTTGAACATCAATATTGTGTTCGCATTTTGTGTGTATGAACATGGCTCATAATGCGACTCAAGTTGTCAGTTTGAATTGGTTGCAGGTTAAGAGATGCAAGAATTTTTGCAGCACATTTATTTTTTATTTTTATTTCTCAAAACTAACTGGCAATCTTGTATTGTTAGATTCCTAGTCCGCGTATGGTTGCATACTTTGAAATTGATTCTTGCTTTTAGATACCAACCCCAACTTGAATGTTTATATTGGCCCCAAATATATAAATAGCACACTCAAGTTCTTCCCTGGATTCTTTAATCTTCTGTAAGCACCACAAGCACCACACTTCTATCATGATTCACTTCTTAGCTCTTCATAGAGAAATATGTATTTGTATAGTTGGTGAATACATATGGCATGCACACAATCATTGGATTATCACGTGGCTTACAAATCCTGTGCAATACAGAAGTCTGCATCTGTTACACAGCAAGGGTCAATGCATTGTGTGGGCAGTAACTCAAAACGTTTTTCGACGACATCACATATCCCACAACACACAGAAAAGCCCTATTTTATCATCTTTTTAGCTCAACCAAACAGTTCCAAAGACAATATTTTTCAACGTCAATTTCCTCAGTTGAAGGTGCAAGTGTAACCATTCAATTTTATGCATCACCTTTGTCATCACCGCCAGTAGTGTGTTTTCTTCACTATGCGCCAATCTCAGTGCAAACTTAGACAACTTCTCATAGTTTACAAAGTCACATTATCTCATCCTCCAATTTAATATTCAGATCTGCTACAAACCATTCCTTTTGCAGCTTGTTCTCTAATCCACAAATGCTTGGATTGGTAGATGATTACATCTTCTATCATACTCATCCACAAATTGTCCTGTATTTTTTTTGCTATCCTTAAATCTTAGCCGGACTTAATCATGTTCCAAAAATATGACTGCAGCATAGAATCACAGTAGCCATTGCCCCCGGTTATAATGTATTTATGTTGTCTTTCGAATCCTTTTCCTGCTTCACATTTTAACATACCAGTCCAAGGCTCTATAATGAAGCATAGCTCCAAAGTACACAACATTTGTATGTTTCTCATTCATGATACAAGCATCCCAATTGACCTAGCAAACAAACAACCAATGTCTGTGTACCAAATGATTTGATGTCAGAAGTCCTCTGTTTGCTTCTCTTTATTGTCATTACCAGTTGGTAACTGCAAAAAACAAGTTAACTTACAAACTCGTGCATACAACTTACGGGTAATATTGGTGCAATACTCTCCATTGTACTGCTTCTAATTAAATTCTAATATTAAAAAAGTATGCAGTACTATAACTATCAGGCCTCCTGTCTTAAAACTTAAAAGGATATTCTTAAATACAGTTTATATGTTCTAAATTAAGTTACTATCCGTTCTCTTATCTTCAAGGTTATTCTTCCTAAATTCTGCTGAATATATTCTAAATTTTTCCTTTCTGGCTTTGTTTTCTGCCCGCTTTTGCATTATTTCCACTTTTCTTTCAATTTGACAGTTTATTTTTCCACTACTCTGTTCCAACTAATTGATCACTTATTTGCCAACTTCTGTTTCTTGAGTTATAAATCTCCTTATGGGGCTTGCAAAAAAATATCCATATAGTCACATATTAGAACCTAAAGATTACATCATAATATCTTTTATTTTTATTTATAATAAATTTGAACTTTGCATGTTTTATATATATTTATATTATATGTGCTGACATTTATGTGTCATTTCATGGGGTTTTTTGAAAATCCATGTTTCCACATTTTGGACCAATTTCCATTCCTGGCAACTTAGGTTAGGACAAGATAGTAGGCAACAAGAACTTTAAGAAGCAATCAGACCAAATCACAGGGATTGCGAATGAGTGGGATATTCTCTAGATATGAGCAGCTATTAAATCTGTTGGCTGCAAGGCAGTTAGTTCGGGCCTTTTGTTTTCCTCGTCTGCTAAATCCAACAACAATGGGCAAAAGAGATATAGCTTGAGTTACATGTCTGCTCCAGATGTGTACTTGCTGCATCTGCAAATAAAGGCTGTTCGTGTGTCCGCTGATTGGGATGCTAAAAGAGTAAGACAAAAGATCTTTAAAGTTAGTAGAGGTGGTAGTGGGAAATGCTATTAGCTCAAGTAGCACAACAGCCAATGTGCCAGCAGGCATTAAGGAGGCGGTCAACTCCTATTGTGGATTCTGAAATCTGGTGTTCCAGAGCCCTGGCCTTCACTACTGACACAACTTCATTGGATTGTGTTGTTCCCACTGGAAATATAAATGTGCCCATTGTTAAGAGGCCAAATCCAAATTCAAGAGAAATAACACCAGGAACTCAATTGGACACAACATCGAGAAAGCGTTATACTCAGCCACAAAGCATGGAGAAGAAACCGCAATAGTATTGGACTCTGATGGTATTTGTCCAATGGCTACAAACCATCAAGTACAGGGATCAAGACATTCATCTGGAGGCCTGATTGAGATACTTTCCACAATGGAAAGTTCAACGACACATGATGAATTAAGTTATGAGCAGTGTTTCATTTGCTTCCTTGTTATCTAAGAAAGTTGAAGCTCAAGTTTTTCTTCAGACAAAATGTCGGCATACTGCAGACAATACACACAGCAGCTCGTTCAGACTGCCAAGTAAATTGCAACTCCTGGAAAGGGTGTCATTGCACCAAATGAGAATATCGGCACTATAGTAGACTTATGCTAAATAAGTATATCAGAGAGCTCGTGGCAGTCAACTATATAAAGAGAGGTGAGGAGATCTATCAAAATGTGCAGAGGGAGTCTACCAATCATCATTCGTTGTGGCATCCAAGCAAATCCGAAGAGGCCATATTGACACCAACACATTTGGTAATTGTTATGGAGTCTGCATCTGGGGATGAGCTCCTTGAGCGAATTGGTAAAGCTGGGTGCTTTAACGAGGACAAGTTTTGAAGGATGGGATTTATTAATTTATACTTCAGGAACAAGGCTTTTAAAAAATGTCTATTACTGTCAAAATTGCAATTAGTATATGCTGTAGTAGCTGTGCTTTCGTTTACCAGATGAAAGGCTTTACACATGGAAGGGCAATTGTAGTACCCATATGTGCAGTAGTTTCATCTATTGTGACTGGAGTAGTTGTGGACATACTTGCTCTTAGAGAAATGTTGCGTGTTGCTCAATTTTCAAGGATCTTACCTTGGAGGAAGATGAACTTGCAAAGGGAAGTGGTTCTGCTAGTGGTGTTCTTGCAGATTATAGCGGGTCTCCACAGCTGGGCATGACACCTTTAAGAAGGCCCCAAAGACTCCAGATAGAAAAGGTCATTCCATTATGATGGAAAATGAAAATCAAACACATTTAAGGCAGGCAGAGACTCCATTCTTTGGCAGAGAGAATCCTGGGTTACATCCTTCTGATTTCTCAAGAGTCACTCCCAAAAAAGGGAGGTTCGTACATTGAATTCTATTGTAACATGTCTAAACACTCTTAAAGACACCCCTATTCGAGACGTGCTCCTTATAAATGAAGGCATTAATACTCTTGACAGCTCCAAGGTTGAAAGTCGAAGGCAAGTAGAGTAGAGAAGGAATCTGTGAGCTGGTTTGAGAGAATTTTCTGCACCAAATACTTTTGTACATAATCTTCCAATAGAGGATATTATAGTGGACAAGACTAAGTTCAAGGAGGAATATTGCAGGGAAAGTCATGGAAAGGAGGAAAGGACAGTTCTAGAGATGCATGGTACACATCCAGAAGGTGCCATGCAATTATTGGATGGAAACTGTGAATACAGTGGTCTACATTCTTAACTGGTGTCCTTGTAAAGCACTGCAGGATATCACTCACGAACAAGCATGGGCAAGATGGAGACCGTCCATAAGTGATTTTCATGTTTTCAGTTGTGTTGTTTTCGCACTAATTACTGGAAAGGGGGAGCAGTAAAATATAGATGCAATGAGCAAAAAATAAATGTTTTCTGGTTATAGCAAGCAGTCAAAAGCATACAGGTTACTAGATGTCTCTATGAACAAAATTGTTGTTAAAAATAATGAGGTTGTAGATAAGAAGATGTCTTTCTTCCTGGAAAATGGTAAATCTATAAATGGTATGGTATGGGTAATTGCTACTGATAATTTTAGAATAAGTGCAGGTAATGAAATACAAGAAGGCTTGAAGCCAAGAACATCATATGAGTCAAATTTGAAAGGGAATCTGATGAATATCAGAGGGATAACCAGGCTTCTTAGACAAATCAAGGCAACCAACAATGGAGACCAAAGTGGTACTATACCACAGTGAAGGATGTCCGGGTGATGAATTGCCATAAGACAATGGAAGGGCGATATACACAATAAAGGAAACAAATGGTGCAAGGTGGTGAGTAGTTATAGTTTTATCCTACTTCTATTGTTTCACATGTATTTGAACCTACCACATTTGAAGAGGCCAGAGGAAAGCCTGACTGGGAAGTTGCCATGAAGGTGGAATCTAAGGCCTTGATGTAAAACGAGAATTGGGTGATGTAGGAGAATTTGTATGATTGTAGAGCTACTTTCCAGAGGTTGTGTGGTAAAATGAGCTTCATCTAAAACACGCCATGTCATTGCAACTTATTGGAGATATTTGAAGTTGTATGCAAACAACACATTGTCTACATAATAGACAGATGAGATAGGACATATTTTCCTGACAAATATATCATATCCCTCCAAGCATATCATAGACTACTTGGAAAATGGTGAATTGACCTCACGAAGAGGAAATTGCCTCATCCGTTGAGATGAATAGGACCCAGTCAAGGTCAGGAAGATGGAGAATACTTTGAGGCTAAGGTGCATCAAACAAAGTGTTCAAGGGATGAGGTATTCTGACGTTGAAGCACTCTATGTTGAGTAAAGGCTAGTGATGTCCCGTTATGAATGTGGTGGACCTAAGGCATGTCTGAGAAATGACACATTTAAGAGGCACTTGAAGGAAAAAGTGGTACTTGACTGGTCACTAATGATGTGACTTCCATCACTAGACATTTTTGGAAGGATTAATCATGTTGCATAAGGGCATGGTAGAACCATTGGGGATTGTAAGTCCCATCCAAGGCAAAGCGGTCATTAAAGGTGTAATGTCTGAGAAAAGACACATTTAATAGGCACTCGAAGGAAAAAGTGGTACTTGTCAGGTCAATAGTGATGTGACTTCCATCGTGAGACATTTTTGGAGGGATCGATCATGTTGCATAAGGGAATGGTAGAGCCAATGGGGATTGTAAGTCCCATCCGAGGCAAAGCGGTCATTAAAGGTGTATGTCTAGGCATTTAAATAAGCCGCCATAGTTATGAACTTATGATGTGAAGTAGGGACATTCAAATAGGCCACCGTAGTTATGTTGTGTGGTAGATGTCCTGAGAGACTTCAAGGTTGGAGAGCATCAAGCATCAGACATTCATGAGATCTGGGCAAACATAACCTTGGAGGGTATATCATGGCACTAAATTGCTGTTAAGTCTTATTATTTACATCAATTGATTATATAATTTATATTGAAATTAGCTACCTCAATATGATATGGCTGGTGTTAGAATTGATCACTCTAATAAAAAAGAGGTGAGGAATGAAACATTCAAGACAGGTCAACATTTATTACACAAGGAGTCGCAACAAAATGAACCCACTATTCAGCACTACTTCCTATTTTAATCAGCAGTTGCAGAGATTAGTTAACCATGTAATTGGGTGAGATGGCATGGCAACCATAGGAACGGTTGATGATGTTTGTTGCACTGGCAGCAGCGTTATGTTTGTTGCATTGGTAGCAGGGTTACACATTGATTAAGTTTGCATATGCATTTAATCATATTACCGACCTAATGACTAAATCATTGAGATTGCATCTAATTTTGTCATTACGGGGAGGGTACAAGACATATTACTAGATATCTGATATTGTTCAATATTGTCAGCATGTTTTTTTAAACAACTGCTGGAATCACTGACCCAGCAACTTTTTTGTTGCAACCCTTTTCGGTGTGCCCTATTCAGGCGAGTCACTATAACCACCAGGCGGTGCACAAAAATGCCCTAGTCTTCACACACTGCAGGTAAACAAAGAATCGAACCCATGACCTAAAGGTCACCAATGCAACGGCTTATATTTGTGGTACAACCTTGGGGGCAATATTGTTAGCATGTTGTTAGGTAGTTGCACTAGAATTGCAACCACGAGGTCATTTACGGTGTTGGAAGGATCTCATGATATTAGAAAAATCTAAAGCTCGTCGTATTCTATCTGCCTGGTTATAAATACAGGCTTTACTGCAATGTAATATTAATTGCCCGTGAATTAATCATATATTCCCTAATATGAACCCATTCGATCTTAGGAAAAATCTAACAATGCATAAGGAGACAATTAAAATAAGAGATTACCATTTTCTACCTCAGTACCATTTGAGATTCATCTGAAATTGATCAGACTTGTGACTGGAAAAGTAACTTGCCATAAAATCATCATCCTAAGTCATCATGGCATAAAAATTGACAGTGGGTGTCTTAGAGCATAAACCAAGGTGCCGAAAAAATTGCAGGTGAAACATCATACGTGTAACCTCCCAAATGCAAAAAAAAAGCTGTCTACAATGTTTCAGCCATTACATAGTCATACTATGTCAAAACAAAGTGGAATCTTGAACAGGAGAAACTAGACACCTTAATTGGGTCTACAAATAGGTTGGGGTATTTTATATTGGGCTAGCTCTTTTTTGTTTGTTTTTGTTAAGTTATTGTTTGCTTTTTAGAGTTACAGTAGTCTGCTGGGTTCGTACACATGACCCCAAAAACACCACCTGGTATGTTTCCAAGGAAGGAATCCAGATCCCAGAATCAGAACCAGAATCTAAACAGTACAGGTAGGAGGTGGGGTTCTGAAGAAACAGGTAGGTTGTACATTGACGATATGCTGACTCGAGCATTGATTCAGCAATATCTACATATACTTCATCGGCACAATTTATTCATATGAGAGTAACCTGTATTTCTAATATGGGAGCACATGCTTCGGTAGACATGTATTTCAAGCATGAACACATTTGAATCAAGAAAACAGATGTGCATGAAATTTTACAGTTGTAACACCCCAATCTTCAGCCTATGAATGTTGCATTTCAGTAGTTTTCCATCGGAACAAATAATGTACCAGGTATAGTTTGTGCAAATTACAGACCAGCTATAGACATGTTTTTCAAGCATGAACACATTTGAATCAACAAAAAGGATGTACATGAAATTTTACAGTTGTAACACCCCAATCTTCAGCGTATGAATGTTGGATTTCAGTAGTTTTCTGTTGGATCAAACAATGTACCAGGTATAGTTTGTGCAAATTACAGACCAGATATGCCACTTTCCATGTGAAGTAGAAACATACCCAACCAAATATAACAATGCTAATTATTAAGACTTAAAGGCTTCAGCTATCAATCTTTTAGATCATTCAAAGAATAAGAAATTGCATTAGATATGAGAGGCATTTGTGCCTCGTTACAAATTGAGATTCACTTAAATGTGAGAAGAATCGATAAACTGGCATTCTAAAAGCACAAATTTTCTCACTAAATTGCTCTTCAGATATCATTGAATGCAATTTTTACAAATAAATTTTGAATCGTTAAAACATCACTTGAACTTAAAAAGGTTATTACACAAGATCTAACATGTTTACAAGGAAAGTGCCAACCCAATTACAACTTGCTGAGGCTTGCAGTGCATTACAGGTACCTTTCTTGTAGGATTGCCTGATAGAAATTTAGCATTTACCAGAGCTAACACTTCTCTGGAAACATCTGAATTTCTCACGATTAAGAAGAATTTTTCGAATACTCGCACATCTCTCAACTTTTTTCAAAGCTGATCCTGTAGAAAAAGAGTAATTTGTGTAACTGAGAAGAAAAGAAGACACGGGCTTTAGGTAAATATAACAGATTGGTGAGAGGTGTACCTGCATCTTTACCACAAATTGAATGCACAGAGATCATTGTCAGTTGAAAGAGCAGCACAGGCTTGCACCACTGGGGAAATGAAGCTCATACAAATCAAAATCAGCACAGCCTCAAGAAAGCTCAGATCCTTATGAGTCTCAGTTTTTCCCTGGAAGTGATATAATACAGAAAAGGTCTAGTCAAGCTTTAGACCCCAGATTTATGTAGGCTGCCTCTTGCTGTCTTCTAAATTTTTGGAGTCATTCTTCCTCGGCTGACCTTCAACTATCACAGAGCCATGAGGCCAAACAGAAGAAACTGTTGGTACAGTAACTCTATGCAAATCACTGATACCAGAACTCCACATACCGACATCCAAACCTACATTTCCAGATCCATATAAAATACCTTGCTGGCTCAAAAACGAATTGTCTCTCAGGACTTGTGGAGTCTCAACTCCACCAGCAAAGGATTGTGTCAGTGCTGACGTTTGAGTATTTGTGATAATGCTTTTGTTTGCATTAACTGCATGGCAAGCATTATTCCCAGGCGAATCTCTACTTCTATGATGATCTTCACTAGAATGACTCCCAGCATACTGGAGATCACGAGAACCTTGCCTTCGAGTTAAGGCAAAAAATGCATCTACCACTGCACTGGTTAGAGCCTGCGAAGAGCTTTCTGGAATGCCCCCTATTGTTGAACTCAAATCTACATCCTTACCCCTACCTGCCATGCTGGGAAGGTCAGTTATACACGACATGAATGGCACACTAGGTCTCAAATCAGAATTCGTTGCAGTAAGGTCTCCAGGAGAGAGCACTAGACCATTGCCCTGATCTGGTTGTCTTTTGATTCCAAAACCCATAACTGGATTCTGAACATCTTGTAGTCTCTTTGATTGCTCACCCACATCAAATTTGAGAAAGGGAGATGCACCCTCAGTATGAGTATTGTCGCATTCTTTTCCCTCGCGTATAATTCGTTGAGCCACACGAGAAATCACAGTCTGGCTATTCTGCATGTCACTTTCTGGCTCTGCTGCTTGTGCCAAGCAAGCATGTTCCCTGCTGTCCAATAAATTGTTCCTTACAACAGTGTTCACTGGTGGTGTACTCTGGCCTGGATTATGGTGAAATTGACCCTGAGAGAAGGAGAGCCCAATCCGCCCAAAGCCAGATGGAAGACAAGGTGTACCATCAGGGTTGGCATAAGGTAAGTGCAACCCCTCTGAAATAGAACCTTCAACAAGACCAGCAGGTGTCGAGGGTAATGAATACATTGGCTTTGAAAAGCCATTCTCTGAAGTTGCAACTGTAGAATTTAAAGATGAGGTCGGCTGTGAGAGAAGAAACTGACCAAAGAGTTTGACATCTCCAGCTCTGGTCTGATGGCTCTCAGAAACAGACCCGGTTTTTAATTGAGGGTGAACACGAACTTGTAAATTACCTTGGGACTCTAATAAATGTCCAGTCTCATGCGTCTGTGACTTCTGTACATTTTTCAGCTCAATGGAATTGTGTAAATTAGAAAAATCATTATTAATAGCTTGGTTTGCTCCTTTGTGTAACATTATGGATTGGCAATTACGTAGATCCTGCCATTGGGTATGTTCCTTTCCAGATAAGATCTCAGGAGCTTGCAGCTGGTGATGATGAGAAACCTCAGAATTTTCATCCATGGGGTTTGGTAAAATCATCCGCAAAGGCTGTGGTTGCTTCTCTGACTGCAACTGGTGTTGGTGATAATGGAGTTGAAGTGCCAGCTGCTCCTGCAAAGATCCTAATATGGAATGTGGATCTTGCTGAGAAACGTGATTACCCTGTAGCAAGTGGTACTTATTTTGTTGATCATCATAATGTAATTGAAATTGGTTTATCAACTGCTGCTGACTCGCTAATGGGTGTTGATTAATTACCTTAAGATGGTTTGAAGATAACTGTTGACTGGCTACAGCTGCTTGTGGACCAAGTGCCTGAATAGGTGATTGCTGCTGCAAATAATGAAGATTCTGATTTATGGCATGTTGAATGTGATGAGAATTTTGAGATGTGTGTTGCTGTTGGTTCTGCTGCTGAAGTATCACTTGAGACTGTGGTGACTGTTGCTGCTGAAGAACTGAAGTCGATACGTTCTGCTGAAAGCTATACACTGCTTGCTGTTGCATAATCAATTTCTGCAATTTTTGAATGCCTTGATTCTGATAATCTTGCTGAGTGTTAGGAATGACCTGGGAAGTTATTTTCTGCTGCTTTATTTGGTTTAATATTTGTGACTGGAGATCGCAGGATGCAGAAGTAGACTGCAGTTGTGCGAGACCTGCAATTTGCTGGGTTTGTTGAGGATTTACAGACTGTGAATTTGAAGAAGTTGAATGTGGAAGTGACTGCTGCATGCCAAGATTCTGAGATTGATGGAATCCTGACCCCATAATTACTGGCAAGGCTGATGATTGAAGCACTGGAAACTGCCCGCTACTAGTTACCGACTGCTGAGTATAGCCATTTGGATACATCTGCTGGAATATTTTTTGCACTCCATTAAAAACAGTGGGATCTTCTGTCTGCCATGTCCCCTTTCCAAAGAATGTAAATGACAAACTATCAGAACCAGGTATGCCAAGCATTGTATTTACACCACCATTTACGGTCTGATCAGGTTTTAGTACGGATTCCTCTGATAGTGATGCTGTCTTATGATGTGCAAGGCGAGAAAATGTGTTCGTAGAATCACAGTCATCGATTTTAAGCTTTTTGTTTGCTACAGTCCTTGATTGTGTTCCTTCTGCTGCAGTAAATCCTAATTTGGCCTTGGAATTCTGAAAGTATGTTTTAATCTGAGTCAAAGATTTTGCAGGAAGATTTTCTTGTAAAAGGCTCCAATCCCTACCATGCTTCCTTATTATTTCCACAAATTTTTCCTTCTCATCTTGTGTCCAGGATGTAGCTTCCCTCCTAGGTTTTGATTCCCCCCCATTTGGGTTTCCCCTGGCCCTAGGCTGAGCAGTACATGTAGGCGTCGATAAATTTGAAACCGCAGGTTCAAAATTCGTCTGACTAGAACTACTGTGTGATGTTTGAGTAACATCAGGACATTCTTGTAGAGTTTGACATTCTTGTATAGTCTGATTGACAGAATCAGCTTGCAAATCTGTTTCCTCAACAGCTGCCCTTTCAGATGCATCCACTGTAGATACAGACACCTGAGTCTCATTCTTCACCTCAAACTTAGACGAGATAAAGTCAGGAAGCTGCTCATCTCTATGAACCTCCTGCTGTAATGTAGTATTATCCACATTTTCAACCTCAGTTTCTGGCTCAGAGACTGGGTCTGTTAATTTAGCAAGATGGTCCATTTTTTCTTCCTTTGGTACACACTGAGTTTCAGTTAAAAGTACAAGATTTTTTAGTTCTGAGCTTTCAATTTGCTCCCCAATATCATTAGGTGGAACCTTTTCCTGACTTTTTTCTGGAAAACAATCCTTCACCTCTGGGATGGAGGCCACTGGACTGTCATCTTCCATATTCTGTATTTCTTCATTATTTCCGGTGTTTATAAACTCCATTATCAATGGTTCCTCTGTAGTTTTAGCACTAACCATTCCTAAACCAGCAGCAGACTCAAATGGAGAACATTCACTAACAGATGCACCATTTGCATCTTCATTATCAGTCGGAATTTGGTCAATGTCCGCTGAATGCTCCACAGATGCTCTAGTATTAAGATCTTCACCATGTCCTTCAGCTTGTTCTAGATTCTCATGTATAGTCATTTCAAATGTTTCCAGAACCTGATCAAGTCCAAGCCGTTTGCGAGTTTTACTGAAGAAAGCTTTGCACTGCTCCTCACTTTTTGTTGAAACATGTTGAGAGATGTTCTTGAAGTCTTTACCAAACATTCTCAGAGCAAACACAAAAAGCTGCCTCTCATTATCTGTCCACTGTGAGTCAAATTCCTCCATGATAGATCTTGGGGAGTGGGAAATTTGAACTGCTTTTATTGTATTAGACTCTTCTGTCGTAATATTTCTCCCAATGACTGAACCTGCAACAGAACCATCTCTAAGATGCCTTTAACTAATAAGTTTACAAAAAGTAATACCCACATCATAAAAAGTAAGTAAAAGAGAGAAAAAGGTCTAAAATTACTAAAGAATGTTATCTTTTGCAGCAACCTGAAGAATTTCCTGGAGGGTTTTCCAAGCTGTTTGAATCAACAGGAGCAATACGATTACTCTGAACATTTTTACTTAAATTTCTACAAGAAGCCCTGCCATCCTCATTGTGTAATGCCATGGTTGATGGAATTGACAGCTTATCACCACAACTAGTTGATATTTCCCTTCGCCGACTGTTTGGAGGAGTTGTATTAACTAGATATGAAAATGGCCGTGAATAATCTCTACGATTCTTAAGCTGCTGCCTACGCCGCATCATCTCAAATTCTTCAGATTTCTGGTTCCTATAGTAAAACTCAATACAATCTGCAACAGTCTTGTGCTCTATAAAAGATGCAATTTTCTGAAAATTCTTGTTAAACAGGAAAAACTTCTCCAGAAATATCCTTTTTTCCTCTGGGCTCCATGGATTTATAGTTTTCCGTTCCTGCTCAAAGGCAACAGGATCTTCAATTAGAGCATTATTACTTACAAATCTCTGGATGATTCTTTCTTTCTCGTCCACAATCTGAGATGGCATTTTAAGGTGTGGTCGCTGACAACCACCGGAGGGCTCTGCCATAAGTTTTTGCATTGTATGCACTTCATCTGAAACAGCATCCACCTTTACAATACCTGCTCACAATCATAAACCAAAGGCTAATTAAAATTCAACTTCACCACACATACTACTTTTAGCTAAAACTAGACATGATCATCACACACCCAAATTGGTGCTTACAGAGCTAAGTTATCAAATCATGTTCCCCTATTAGAAGATAAGTTAAAACTAGATATGATATTTAGACCCAAATTGGTGCTCGGAATGCAAAGTTATCAAACCGTGTTTCCTATTAGAAGATTAAAAGCATTTCTAGAAAACTGCAGGTCAGTTTATGTTTTTCTGCAAAACATATTCTTATGGAATGTATCACAAGATTACAAAACCCCAGAATAGAATTCTCAAACACAGCCATATTTTTACAGAATGTGGACTCATTTTTTCTAATGGTCCTATGTTGAAAGCATTTCATGTACAATTTCTATTTCAAGAAGCAACCGATAGCTGATGTAGACACAGAAACACAATCATAAACCAAAGGCTAATTAAAATTTCAACTTCCCCACGCGTACTACTTTTAGCTAAAACTAGACATGATCATCACGCACCCAAATTGGTCCTTAAAGTGCAAAGTTATCAAACCTTGTTCCCTTATTAGAAGATAAGTTAAAACTAGATATGATCATCAGACCCAAATTGGTGCTTAGAATGCACAGTTATCAAACTTTGCTTCCAATTATAAGATTGAATGCATTTCTAGAAAACTGCAGGTCAGTTTATGTTTTTCTGCAAAAACATATTTTTATGGAATGCATCACAAGATTAGAAAACCCCGGAATAGAATTCACAAACACAGCCATATTTTTACAGAATGTGGACTCATTTTTTCTAATGGTCCTACGTTGAATGCATTTCATGTACAATTTCTTTTTCTCGAAGCAACCAATAGCTGATATAGACACAGAAACACAGTGATAACCTAAGTCACAAGGTTCAAGTTCGAGTTCAGTGAGGATAAAGTTTGGTTCAAGTTTGACAATGGATAAAGTTCAAAAAAAAAATCGTCATTAAATTCAAGCATTAAATTATAAATATATATAAATATAAAATAAATAATAAAGAATAAAGAATTTTTTTTTAAAAAGAACTTTAAAAAATAAATAAAAAATCAAAATAAACATAAAATACAAATTACAAAATAAACCAAAAATTCAAAAAGAAATAATGTATAACCTAGGTAGCCGGTACGTGCCCTACAGGGCATGGGTACGGGTATGGTACGCCTTGGGTACGTCCAGCAGTACCCGTGTACATCTGGGTACTTCCTGAGAAGTACCCAGACATACCCGGGTACTGCTGGACGTACCCAGGGCGTACCCACCAGTAAAAACAACAATTTTTTATTTTTTTAAAAAAAAATTTTGTTTTTTATTTTTAACTTTTTCGTAAAAAAAAAAAAAAGACAATTTTTTGGGGGTCAATAAAGGTCAATAGCTGGGATTAGGTAAATGATTCAACTGTGGTAAAACTTCACAGAAGTACCTAAAACAATGGCTGAAACTGCAACAGTTGAGATGCGTTTGGGTAATGTAGGATCAAAAAACAAGTGGCAGCATCTCCACTAGCAAGTAAGACTAATGCAGGAATAATAAGAGAAACCCCAAAGGAATCTGAACTGCCAGATTTGAAGGGAGCTGGTAATAGCCAGAATTCCAGTCCAGTTATGTAATTTGTTATTATTTGTTAATAATTGGACATTGTAACATTTGGAGTTTGAAAAATGTACTTGTTCGAAGTTCAATCAATGAATATCATGACAAAATGCATTGAATTATTAATACATTATTTGGCTATTTCACTTAATTATTAATTTGTTTACTCTATTCATGTATAAGGCTGAATTTTTGCTTATTTGGCTATATTTTTAATATTTTATATGTATATTGTACTGCCATACACAAGTGCCGTACCCCGGCCCCCAAAAAATTTGCCGTACCAGCGTACCGGATCCCCGTACCCGCACCGTACCCCCATATCAGCTACCTAGTGTATAACCCATAGTCCATATAATATATTATTAATTTATTTATTAAGTTTGAGGGGTTCATTAAATCCTTCGTGCCCCGAGTTTAACATTAGAAAATAATGAAGAGTAGTTTTGATGAAAATTACTAACAATATGCCTCGTCAAACGTTGCGAGCAGCTCCACCCGCACCACAAGCTCGTCAAACATTGCGAACAGCTCCACCCGCATGTCCCACACCACAGCGACAATTGCTCATACCTCGAAGAGACAAATAGCAGAGATTTGTACCCATGGGGATATTACATGCAATGGAAAGGGCCATTTTCGTTTGCTGTTCTGTAACGATTTTAACCTAATATTTGACTTATCTTTATGTCATTTCAGTTGTCTATTTTTTTATGAGACGTTCCAACACAGTCGGGTTTTATTGGCCAAACTGCATCAAATATTTTCAATTTTTTTCGAAATACGGCGAATTTTGAACTTCACGGATGAAATCCGTCGAACCCTATGACATAGGTGATAACTAGCGTTCATCCTATGTTCTTCACAAATTTATATGCAAGTTCACAGCCTCACAACCCTCATTATAATGTAATGTCCCTCCTTAAGATGCACCTTCACTTCTGTGCCATTTCCCCACTATTTCAACTAACTCCCCCTTAGACATGTTTTCCCTTCATCTGTGCCCTTCTTTCTAGCATATTTAACAAGTAATAAAAACTAAGTACAACAGTTAACATAATTAAGCAAACACTAAAAAGACTTGTTAATAAAATGGCATGAGCATTCAACAAAGAGGTATGTTGCGACTCGAATATACTCACCACTGTTGTATAAATTTCTCATTCTATTACATATTTGTTGGAAAGGTTGTCCTTCCCCTGTAACAATTGGTTTCATCATTCATGTAGTATAAAAGCTTTTCTTTCCAGTAGCTGTGAGCTAGAATCCCCATTTTTCTATCTTTTATGGCTAAATAATAATTGCAATTTATTATGTAATCATTGCGAAAAAATGGATATAATAAGTAAATATACTGGCAATAAATATTGATCTACAGATAATCTGCTACTAATTAATATCATGAAACCGTAAGGCGCATCTCTTGTTATAGGGACACTGTATAGAGTCTCCCGTGTCTCCTTTGGGCATCTCCAAAATAAATCACGTCTCCTGCCTTAAAAAATAAAATAGAAAATATATATATATATAAGTGAAAACCTTTAAAACATAAACATGAAGTTGAATGATAAAAACCTTATAAAAATCCTGCAGCTCTATTCATCTCATTGTTCTCCATTTGTAGCCAAAAATACAGAATACAGAGGGTAGACATATCACTGTACTGAATTTGATGTATTTTAGTTTTCAGAAATTTAAATATAAAATTTGCTATATTATTTTTTATGCAGTTTCCAAGTACCATGTACCCAATGTTTGAAAATTGGTGTCTGTCTCTCTGTTCCTGTTTCCTGGTCACTGTGTTAGAAAGCTATCAAATCCTGTACAATAAATCTTACATGGAATAATTTGGAGTCTGGATCACTGAATTGTACCTCCATTCCATCTATTTTATGTTTTCCACATTTTATGGATCACTGAATTGTATCTCCATTCCATCTATTTTTATATTTTCCATATTTTCTGTTCACTTTTACATATTCCTTGAAAGAAGTTTTGAATAACGCGCCAACACAATTCTGTCCATAAAACTTCAGCCCCTTTGTTAACATTTATGATTTGACCAAGCATTGACTTTTTGTCTTTGTTTCCACTGTCTTTAACTTGAAATATGGTGTGTGCCATATATTGGCCACCTCAGACATTCTCTTCCACCAAAGTCCAATAAAAAAAAATCACGAAAAATTTAAAAAATCTGGCCCGGTGTTATTTTTGAATTTCTTTGTGTAAGTCTAAATATCTGTGGTGAATGACCAAGAAAGGACCCATGTCACAAATAATAATAAAAAAACCAAAGGCGTGCTTATTTTATTGTCAAAGAGCGCAATCATCCTTACAACAAAGATGTAAAAACAGTACAATACACATTTGGAATCCTACAAATAACATCATGTTACTTCCAGTCCAATGTATCATTTTATCATTACATGCCCATGTTTTCCAGAAACATGACCAGAACACTCCACATCCCAAAAAGTGCAACATGTTTGTCACCGAGAAATACACATTTTTCCTTAAGGGTAGAGTGTTAAAAAATGTGCTTCTGGCCTCCAAAGGCTGGGCATGTTTTTGCAGGTAAGGCAGAAATGTGAAAAGCACCCTGCGGGTGAGCAGGGGGCGCCAGGCACAATGGAAGGGCAGTGCACGAAGAACATTGTGGGGCGCACAACACACACTTGGTGAGACAGTCAGCAAAAGAAAATAAAAAAGAATAAGCAACTAAAGCACCCCTCAAGCAGTGTTGGAAATGCCAAAAAGGCACACCCATAATGCACTACGGGAGCTGCAACAAAAAGGAGCCAACCACACCCAAGAATAACTGCCACAAGTGCAAAGAAAGGGAGCCTAAGTCACGCCAAGTGCATCATGAAGGCAGTACAGCAGTGTTGCACAAAAAGGAAAAAAATGCATCACAAGAAACAAAACCATGGTGTCGTGAAGGCCACAAGAAGCTCAAAGGGAGCACACGATAAGCTTCGTCCCTCAACCCCACTGGGAGTTGGAGCTCTTAGACCCCCACTTCTGGATTCAAAAGAACAAAATAAACAATGGAGAAAACCGCACCTGCCAGGAAAGCAATAAATATGTGGATCATTCATGGCAACAACATAGAGCTCCAAGAGAAAAAGATCGTGGGCACTTTCACCAAGTTCCAAGGCATTGGAAACTAATAAGGCGAAAAAAGTGAACAAAGGTGGCCTTTGAGAGCAAGTTGGTCCAAAGTCACCCTCCCTGCAAAGGAGCTTTACCTACGGATAAGATTTCCCAAGGCCAGTTTTTTCTAATTTCATGTTAATTTTTGAAAATAGCTCACAACTTAAAATGACTTCTATTCTTGGTAATACATGAACTACTTTTGTAAAAAATAATATAAATAAGTTAACAAAAATGCACAGAGTCATTCAAGAAAGAGTTATATTATCCTATTATAAATAGGAGAAGTAACCATTGTATAAAAACTTTTTATGTTGTCCGAAATTTTGCTTGAGAGGAAGAAGTACAAGAAACTTTGCATTCATGAGAAATATAAAGAAAGAGATTTGCAGAGCTTTGTCTTGGAATTTCTTTGATGATAACATTTATTCTTAAGTTAAATGTATGTCCTTTTTTATTTCCTTTCTAGACTGCAAGATTCTAACATTAAACTATCAATACTCTTATTGTTTATTTTCCTGCAGATAGAGTCTAGAGATAAGCTTGGAGTTTATTTATTCACATTTGCATCTCCTTCCATTTTCTCTCTCCCTTCTCAGCTTTCTCCACTTCTATTTTTGTTTCCTTTTTGTGCTTTCCAGTCAAAAGTACTCAAAAACCCCATAAAAACACATTTCTTACAAGGGAGTTGCCCCTCTCAAAGGCAGAGGAAAATTACCCACTCCAATGGTGATTTTTCTGATGTTGCAGAACAATGTCACTGCCCATTGGGCAAAGCGTTGGAAATAAACAATAAACCACAGCGACATAAAATTTCTGCCCAACCATACCAAACCACATCCACACAAAAAAAACATGCAATCCCTAAATCTAAATTTGAATATTTATTTCCTTTAATTGGTTTTATAAAAGCTTTAAGTGCAGGGCAAACTAGAACATTGCCTGCTCAGCTTGTAATTAATGCAGTATGTTATTCACTGTTGAAAAAGGGATAGGCAATAAACTACTGGATTAGGTTACACTCTACAGTTTGATGAAACGTTAAACTCGTGTTGCTTGTTAAGGTTGACTTTATTGTGTATTTGCTATTTCTTGATATTCTACTATTTCTCTCTGGCCAACCATTAAAAAACAAGCCCTTGACCTTTGAGAGATGGAAGTTAAACTTGAAGAAATGGTAGCCCACCAGACAGTCCATCTATAGGCTTATTATGATTTATAAATACCAAGTTTAGGTTACATATAGGCTATTAAAGGAATATATCTTTGAGCTTACTGGATGTCAAAACTTTTATTCACATTGTGTATGATGATATCTAAAATATAATAATTCTTGCATGTGCATGAGAGAAAACCCTAAATAAATTATCTTTAAAACTTACGTAGATTCCAGTTTTCTGGTTCATTTCCTGTAACACACTTGCAATATAAACAGAAGAAAACACATCTTCATTATGAACTTAACTGCAAACAAACAGATGGATTAATTTGCATTGCGCTTTGAGAGAAGAAGTCCTTGGTCATAGATTTTGACCTACAATAAGTGAAATTGTTCTTACAAGATAAGATCATGAGAAATTAACGGAATCTTGAAACATTCTGAAGAAAGATATCAGAATATTCTCAACCAGCGCCTTTAGTATTTTCAGTTGAGGAGCATTTAGAATAAGATAAAAAGCACTAAGCCAAGGTCTTTATGAACAATGTGTACGGTAATAAGCAGATAGAAAAAGAGAATTTAAAAGGGCTTAAAGGTCACGAGTTTAACAGAAGGACCCTACAGATCAACCACAAGCCTTCCTCCTTTATATTGAAGAGTTTTTCAACGAGACTACTAACGTTCCTAAGCACCAGCATATGAAGATGACATTCATTTCTATGAACAAAATCAGCAACTCACGCATATCAACTAAAGATAGGTTAAATCCTGAATCAAATAGCAAGGGTGTACCGGATTAAATGTTTGTGTGGAAGACCTTACATAGAACAAATCAGCAGATCAATACAAACAAGAACCAAGGAGCACTCTGTAGACATTCAACACCAATAACCAATAAGGAGGAGAAGTCAGCTTTGGCAGAGCATTTGGATGGAATGAAACACCATGTTGTGCATTGAAGATGCACAGGTTGATGACAAGAATGGTCATTTCTTCAAACAGAGACCAGGGGAGGCTATCAAGATGGGGAAGCATCCAAACAACTTGAATGGAAATGAAGATCTGCACTTGACTCACTTCTGGAGATCAGTCAATCTCAAAATTTGTGGTCCATCAAACAATAGGAGCAATTAATTATCTGATTAGCGTTTAACTAATTAATTAATTATTGTACCCATTTGTTTATACAAACAATTACTTAATTATGGGTGGACATAAATGGCTGATTACCCATAATGGCTAAATAGAAATCAATTTAATTAATGAATTAAGGCTTTCATTAGGTTATTGTTGGCATTTATTGTACTTTAAAAGGTTGCTTATGTAAGGAGCTCTAATATGTAATCCTATAGACATCTACATCCTAAAGATGGATTGTGTAGAGTGATCTGAAACATCAATAAATTTCCAAATACATCACAGGTCTTCTTCTTAATCTAAAAAAAGTGGAATCCTAAGATCTCTTATCAAAATATTCTCCTAGGTCCCGTCTCATTGTTGACAATCCCATCCACGTGCTCTTTTTCTAAGATTTTTGCATTACTTGAAGGCAGCATCCCTTTCACGCATTCCTGCATTAAAAACAAACTTGATGGAACACAAAACAAAATCTTATATATACACGCACACACATGCATACAACTCACTAGAAGTGAACTTGGTGAAACTAACAAATTAAGATTCAGACCTGGGTACTCTGCTATTTAAACTTGGTGAGACTAAAGAGTCAAGATTTAAACTTGGGTACTCTGATATTTTTGTGTTTTATTTAGTTAATATACTATGGCGTCTAGTCTTAATACAGGTTGAATATGCATCAGTCATCACTACAAATAAGCTTTTGTGATGGCAAAGGCTAGAGATTTCCATCTGGGTATTCTGCAATTTGTGTTTTATTTAGTTACTAATGCTATAGTGTAAATGTAATCTAAAAGAAAATATGCATCGTCATGTACAGAAAAGGTAAAAGACCTTCCTACAGCAGAGTCAAATGATGCTTCTGCAATGTCCTCAACACACCACGCTGTAATCATTTCCGTCTTTCAAATGCACATAATTTCAAGTCCTGCTCCAGACACTCAATGTACCTTGTAGAAAACAAGAATCAAAATGAAGGCACTGTATCATCAAAACATACCAGAAACTGAGAGACGCAATCGATGAGATGTCCGTTGGGTAGGTACCAATGTCCCATTTTTGCGCTCAACGTCCAATTTTTTAACACTCTCTGTACGATCGATCCACTGACAGACACCAGCCTGCTCACGTTTCCACGTCTCCCTCAATGCACGATACTTAAAAGAAAGGACACGCTCGCTGAATCTGAGAAATATTTTTTTCTGTAATAACATATTTTGCAGCTGTTGTTTGATTTTCAATGTGCTTTCTCTACTTTCCTCCTGAGATTGTGCTTGTTTGCACTTGCCAACAGAAACCCCGCCAGCTTTAAATTCAGAATTTGGAAGAAGGCTAGCCAATATATGGGAAGCATGCTTTGCTTGTTCCAAATTCTGATTGTACAAAATTCTACAGCACTTACTGATATCCTTTTTACCCAAATCTCCATAGATGCTTCCCAATTGGGCTTCACCATTCATTAATAGGCTATCAGAATTGATTTCTTTGGAGTGTGCAACTCCTGTCATCCTATCTAGCTCAGAAAATGATGCTGCTGATAAGGACCCCTCCTTTAACAAGCTGCCCTGCAAATTACACCCATTAACTTCAACCAGCCCATCATCTCCTTTAGCAATCGCTGAAGCTGTATGCATAGAATAATGAGATGGACACCGAGCTTCAGATGACACATGCAACTTAGAATCAACCTTGGATGTGACCGCAAATTCACATAAAGAAGTTTCACAAATTTCAGAAAATGGCCTTTCTCTTTGCTCATCTGTCACTACATTTTCCGGCACTCCCACCTCAGGAGCATGCAGAACTTCTCCCACGCCATCTTTATGTTCTATGGCATGTACTGAATGTTGAACTGCTTCTGAGTTTCTAGTGTCAGGTATTATGGGGTCATTTTCTGAAAAGAGATGATCTCCGGAGTGAACCTGGAACTTTGCAAGCTCCTTTTCTGTAAGCTCAAGTTCAAACTCAAGTTTTTCCAATCTTTGCAGTATACTTGCTTTTGACCTAACAGGAACCATAACCTGAGGCTGCACCTGTACTAAAGTCTCAGGACTCTCACATTCCTTAGACTCCATTGAGGCATCCAAACTTTGACAACATTCTAACCTGACTGTCTCGGATGCTGCTATGCTTCTAAACTCTTTATTCTTTTCAATTATACTGTCTTTACGAGGAGATCCTATTTTTTGCTCCAACTGCATTGCATGGATATCCTTGTTGACTTCAAAGCATGGATTTCCAGTGCCTGCACATTTTATTGATAAGAAATACAATATTACAATCATAGGAGAAAGCACTGGATAGTATGCAAAAGCTCAGTCATAGACACAAAATTAGTGAGTGTGTGTAGACCTTCCCAGACAAAAGCATCCAAGACATTCAGTAGTTGCTAATACTAGCATTGTTCCAGAAAATAATAGAAATTCGCACTCAAAACATGAATATGATATATTTTAAAAAGAAATTTAAAAGCATCCCACATAATGAAATGCATCGCACCTACCCTGCTGACGGACCATATTATTCTAAACAAGTAATGCAGAAAACATTCAGAAACTACAGCCGTACGTCGTGATGAATTAAGGCATCACACAACCTCAGTGGAACATCTCAAAACAATGTTAAACATTGTTCCAAGTATGAATAAACTTCCCAAAGATTTGTAAATGTCTTTTAAATGCACATCACTTCTAGAAGGAACTTTTTCTTCTTTAATTACTGTGGGAAGATTTCCACCCCAGATATCGATGTCAAGCACATAACACCCTACATGTGACACACTTCAATGATGATTTGTTTAAATATAGATGATTATAGTAGGGCCCAGGATAAATGGATACTACGATCACAATATAAAAGTCTATTTACTGCAAGCCAATGCCATTGCTATATAGAGCTTCTTCCTCAAAATCAGTGCATGATGACTTCCGCAATAGAAATTACACCAGGCTTGCAAGAAATACAACATAATGATCCCAGAAAGCTTATAAACTAAGGATTTTGAGCACTTAAACAAATAATTATTGTCAGAAATTGTGCTTACCATCAGAAACAACCTTTGCCGATGAAATTGTTTGCACCCGCCCTATACCTTGATGAGGACTCTCCATACAACTCGAAATCTCATCTGAACAGCTAATCCCTCTTCCCTTTGCCCCAAGGCTATCATCGGCACCTCCAGTTATCTTCTTTTCATACTTAGCTAGGCCTTGGCCCCACCCTAATCTGGGTCTCTTGCGAGGTGAAGTCTGGCTTCCATCATCGCGACCTCCATCAGCCATATGGTCAACAGGAGAAGAAAGAGGAGAAGAATGCCAAGAACCCAAAACATCAGAGAAGCCTTGCACCCGAGCACCTGATTCTTTACGATAACCATTGGTAGAAACGTGTGTTCGAACTGGCATTGTTGAAGATGCCATTCTATCACCCTGCCTCCATTCTTGATAAGACCTTATATGATAACTGCTGCCCCCAGTCGAATCTCCACTCCCGCCATTACCTTCTTGCTCTCGCCTTCCTTCACTGTCCTTGTGCACACTCAACGTTGTTGCAGGCTCATAACTAGAACCTGCTCTCTTGTGTAAATCAGACCTCCCCCATATCTTCTCCCTATAATCCATATCAGCTTTATATGGATAATCCCATTCACTACATCTTGAGTGTTCTCGCGCTACAATAACTTTTCCTGAATAACTAGGGTGAGATGCCTGTGTCAAGGAGGAGATTCTCGAGTGTGTGAACAATGGAGAGCCCGGTTTAAAATATCGATGTCCATCCAGGTCTTTGGGCGAAGGCGAACCATCTGCACCACTGATCTCAAGCCTCGGACTCAGAGGAGCAACTCTGCCTGTTGAATTCCCACCATGTGTTCCAGGCTCTGTAAAGCTTTTACTTCGAGAAACAACATCATCATGCCACCCATTGCATGATGTTCCACCCGGTCTTCCTGTAATCGTGTACAGAGATAGTAACACAAAAGGAATAAGCCATTACCCTCCGTTTGCATCCAAAGAAGAAAAAAAACAATACACAAAATAATTATATCCTACAATAGCAGAAATCAATAATATAATTAGCCTCAGCTCAAAAGCGATAGTATCATCAGTTCAATATCAAAAGAAATAATATCACGGGCTTCATCTCAAAATGAATAACCCCATTAGCTCCATCCCAAAAGATATAACATCATCATGCTGTACCTTGAAAAAGTCCACGAAGACAGAATATCTTGAACTAAGAAAAACAGGCAGATCCACAATTTCCAGAAAATATAGTAATAATTTAGCCCATTGGATTGATAATTCAACCCTAAAAAAACCCTAGATTGTCACAAACATATAAGCATAAACAGGCTACCCTTTCAATCAATTGGAATAGCAGATCAGAAAAACACACCCGAATACACGAATTCGCCGCCGCCGCCCCGCCGCTTGACGGGAGGAACCCCGGCCGACGCTCCATCTAATGAAACCGTGCTAGAGAACCTTCTCGGAAAACCATCCTTCTCCCTGCGTTTATCCTTGCCGCTTTCGGACATACATGAAAACGAATAATCCCTAGGCATCGAGAATAGTTCGCGCGGGGTTCCACTCTGACCATCTGGCCTGTCCGAGCTAGACATCTATCTACCCACAGCACTATAATTGAAAACAAGCAAACCCTACTTCAAAAATATCCTCCTTATTTTATTTATCTACCTACAGCCATTTCCTTCTCAAACCCTGACCATATTCGCTGCCGTTCCTCCACCGTTTTCACCGCCGTTAGAGCCAAACCCATACTTCATTTTCCAAAAGTAGTCAACTTGGTAAGCTATTTACCATTTTCACCTATATTGTCTAAAATCTGGCAAGTCCTACGCCACTGTAACAAACGCTGGAACGTTTTCCACCATTCTAACCAAGGCCGCAAAATTTTCCGCCATTTTCACCGGCTTCCGAACATTCCCCTCTGAATATTTCCACCCCTATTTCCCTTCTCTTAGCACCAAACCACATCCTGAAATTCCAGCCAAAAAAGCAAACCGAAACAAAAACAAAAAACAAAAAACAATTTTCTTACACAGATCGTGCCCTAAAAGCCGAATCCGACCGCAGCGCAAAAGCCTCTTAAATCCCTATTCTTCCGCCCTGTGGCGCCATCATGTGACCATCCGCGAAGGAAATAATTAGGCTTTCCCCGGGCCTTCTGTCTGCAACTGAGAGTTTCTCAAAAAAAACCTTACTCTTTAATGGAAAAAAAAAAGCCTGCGCGAATGCTGCGCCATTACCCCCGACAAATGCAAAATAACTTTAGCGTCACATAACAACAGTTGCCCTTCGCCTTTGATTTCCTCTCTAGCTACCACCACACATATCGTCACCCACCCGCGCAAATAAAAAATAATAAGAGAAGCAAAAAAAATTCCATTTGATTTTTTCCTCCCTTTTTCTTTTTGTGACTTCTTTTTCTGTTCAGTAAGTATGCTCTTCTCATGCTTTTTATCTCATCAGTCTTTCAATTAGTTTACTGAGAGTAAATTTTCCTCTTATTAAGGGGGGTGAAACATAGTTCAAATCTCTAGTAAATTTGGTCGAATCAATGCTCTTTAATTTTAGTAACATACATTGAGATTATTAAATAAAAAATAAATTAATATTTTTAAAAATTTGGGAAAAAAAATACTTAAATTATTTATAATTTTTTTAAATAAATTAAATTATTTAATTTATTAAAAAAAGGGTAATTTACAAATATATATGTATGTATGAATAACTATAATTATGGCGTATGGTATGGATGTTGATAAGCCCTATTATATTAGACTTACGTGTAGTTAGAGGACAAAGCCTGTTTGTTGATTAAAATAAAATAAATAAATAAATCATCGTATTTTATGTCTTTTGTGCAGATTCATCGGCTGAAATTAATAACTTATTAGGTTTAGTTTTAATTAATCAATGAAAAGTGAGTTAGGGCGAGGAGGTCAATGAAATCCGGTGAGGTTGGGGTCATGGCATGTGAGATTATATTAGCAATATTTTACACAAAACTAAATAAACTTCTTTCATTGTTTTGAAATTTGGGTTTGTGTCTTCTATATTGTTTATGTTTGCATAACTTTGCCATGAAATTAAATTATTGATATTTAGGTCAAACATTGAAGATATTTTTTATTTAAGAAATAAATTAATATATAGGTAAAAGTAAGATGTAATAGATTAATTATTGTGTTCATTTTGCTATTAGTTATGTAGCCGGTAATCTATTTTTGATATAAGTTATAAAGGTTACTTATATTTTGTATATTTTAAATTAAAAAGTAATTAATGATAGTTTTATTTGTTATATAATTGGTTTCTGAGATAGTTGATTTGACTACATTCTCAATTTCTTTTAAAAAATAATTTAGTTTCTAAGTTATAAAACTTTTTAAAAGAAATCAATCATGTGTACTCTAGGACATATCACATCTTTACTATATGCCAAAAAAAAAAAAAAAAAAAAGAGGGAGAAAGCTATTATTGTATTAACAAATTCTGACTTTATGTTTAAGGTTTCTTTCAACACATGCAAATAGTGACATGAAGTGAAGTGGTAGAGATTAAAAATTAATGCAAAAATATTTGTTTGGATTGTGATTTTCTAGTGCAACGTGTGCATTAAATAGCTAACATTGGCGAATTGTGCTTGAATATACACATTAGCAGTGACATTCAATTTACATTCAGTGTTTTATAGTGTGCGAGTTAAAGACTAAGCTCTATCTTTGATGGTTTTTAATGTAATTTGTATTGCGTATAAAGTTTTTACAATTACTACTACGAACTAAGCTTTCCCTTGAATGCACCAACTTTTGGCTCTATTGGACACTTGGAGTATGGTAGTTGAGTATTTTTGTGCCTTTGCACTTCTCAAGTTTCTTGTGTAAACGGTTATTTGTTACCTTTATTGCCAGTGGTCTTTTTCCATAATTCGGTTTGATCTTAGGCGGAAAGCATGACACTCTTACTTGCACAACCACAAGCCAACCTAGAACCCCATGTGTTAATGATATTTTTTCTCGTATATTTTTAATAATAATTATAAGGACATGTTTAACACATTAAGTATTTGTTAACAAAGTGTACAACCCTACCTCCTTGGGATACGAGTCCCCTTATTACATGGGGATTTTTCCCATTTCCCTTATATATTGTTTAACTGTGTGGACAACCCTACCCCCTTCTAGTATGAGACCCCTTGCAAAAGCCATTGAATTGTTTTTAGATTTGCCTTATATGTTATTTAACAAGGTGTACACAACTATCCCACTCTAGATTTGAACATGTGACCTTCTCTGCAGAGGACACATGCTTTGTGCCTTCATAATCAAGGTCACTCAAGTTGTACAAAACATTATAAAAGAAAATGAGTTTCTATCATCTACATTATGTATGTCATATATCTTTCTTTCCAGCAAGTTTTAAGCAATTTGGACATTTTGGACATTTTGGATGGCAAGCAATTATATATGTATAGAGATAATCACATTATTTTATTGACTTAAATATATATTAGAGATTTTCTCTCTTTTTTATAAACATGTGTAATGTTGGTAACTTGTCCCGCGGGGCCATGAGAGTTAAATTTTACATTAAGATGTTATAAGATTTGTATTGGGATGGTGTTGGAAACATAGATTAGAAACTATCACAATATATGATTTGTGTGAATGATTCTGACATTCTATATGGAATCACTTCCCCGATCAACATCCAAAATTTGATTTAAATCTTAAAATTGTGAAAAGCAATTATATATAATTGACATGGATATTCCATTGCACAGTTTATCAACACAAATTGTCTTTATTTGTATGTTATTCCCAAGTTTTATAATATTAAACAACACTAAAATGCAAAATTTGATGATTTTTATGACCTTTTTAGCTACCATCTACATCTTACATTTCATTATATAATTATATGCATGCTCTCATATATGTACATACATTATTTATATATCATAATTCCAACCCCAACTATGTTAATACGAATCATGTGATTCCTCGTAAGTTTCCATAAAATAATAATGCATGGGAGGTGTTGTTTTTTAACTTTGTGTGACACTAAACTCAATTCATATTGTTTGTCATGAACAAGTGCTATGTTTGTATTTAAACACAAACAATGAATCAAACACTTTAATAAAAGAGAGACATGAGAAGTTAAATTGGAAAAAACAGAGTAAGGGAGAGCTCTATAAGAGTAAAGCCACACTTCCTCATCTTTATTATCTTCTTTGTATTTTTACAATCGTATTTCCTTCTCAAGGCTTTCAAGGGCATCAACATCAATAAACAACATTCTAACACTTGTATATGCTCTTTGTTTTACTGTGGATCAATTTCTTCCTTGCAAAACTTGACTGTCATACTCAACCATCTCAATCATGCAGTCTTCTTTAATCTAAAAATTCATTCCTTGCAAGGTTTTTCAACATTTGGATAAATTGACTTCAATTCATTACCTTTTTTGAATGTCCACATAAGCATTGATAATGTTACACATCCCTTGGGCTCAAACAAGAATGCCAAAAGTTGTGGATCTAAAGAGAACCCGTCTCCATAATTTACTCTTCTTATGTGTTACATTTGGGTAAAACCTATGTTTAATACTTAGCAAAATGTTCTTCTAGAGAACCATCGGTTGCAGAACTACCCTTAAAGTTACAAACCCACCCTATGATTTTGAAACTGCCCATGAATGGAGCAATAATTGTTAATCTAAGAGGATTTACCAACAACAATTCTTATAGTACCACTAGCTCGTCCTCGTAGCTTGTGGTTCATGTGCTTCCTCTTCAATGGATTATGGTACTTGATAAGCTCATCCACATGTTTTTGGTGCCTTTAATACCATAAATCCATCCCTAACAGATGTCACGCATAATCCTGTTATGGTGAGATGTAATTTTTGTAGATTAAACCTCCATCACCAATGAATGTACCCAACCTTATGTGCTAGCTGCCAACGAGTTCAACAAGGTTTGATATACCTCCATATCATACTATAAAAAAGAGTTCATGTCATGTAAAACCTAGTTGTTCCTAACATTACACTTCAAACATAAAACATCACAATACGTACACCATACCATGTAGCACTCTCAAGGATCGTGTTATACCATAACATCTAACAATATACCACTGTAGACTCTCAAATTTGGCAATTTACTCTTTGACATTGTTGGTCTTGACAATACACTCTTGTTAAGACAAACACGCTCTTTTTATCCCTTCTCAGTACATCTTAAGATCTCTTGTCTAACCTATTTATTCATACACACTATTATGTCGACATATTATGAGAGATAAATGCATAAAATCCATATATAAACTCAACTTGACAGGATGCAACCTTCATTTTTCATGTTTCTCGTCCTTGTGTAAAAATGTCCACTTTGGTCACTTTGTGATATTTGTTCTCCGATCACTTGTACACTAATGTATCCTTCGTCTGATCTTTTAATTTCATATTCTTCATTAAGTCATTTACTCCTTCTAGGTTGGACTTTTCATGACAATTTACCTTCAGAACCCTATATAAGTAAGTTAAACTCACCTCATTTAAAAACCTAGCATAGCCTACCATTCTCGTGAAATCCTATTACAAAATATAGCACAAAAGGAACCCAAGCCTCCCTAAATCTCACCAAATATCGTGCACAACCCTTAAGACATCAATCACCATAGGTCTGAAGCATCCTACTAGGCTACTAGGTTAAAGAATGATCTTCCCTCTTTTACAAACACTCACACATCCCCACTTCGAGTATTAGTAAGAGCCAAACTCAACTCGAGCATTATCAAGGAGTTCTCAATTGTCAAATCATATTTGTATTCATTTAGATATCACGTGTTAGGTGGAGAATGAAAATGGTTTGAGGCCTCTTTGAAGTAGTGTCAATGTTGGCAATGCAAGGATTGCACTTTAATGCAATCAATGTTTATTTTGTAGGGTCTCGCACCCATGGTTAGGGTTTGAGACCTCACTCAAAATATTCAAAGAGCTTCACAACATGAGATACAATCAAGGCTTAACAATGACAAACATTTCCAAGCATATGGCAATCTTAGGAAATTGTTGGAAATTCTAGGCACTAAAGGGGTGGGGGGGGGTAAATAATTTCTTGTTTAAATGTTGACATACAATTCAACTTGCCTTAACTTAGTTATGATGAAACCATACAAAATCATTCATAAGTAATGAACAAGAGAACACACATAGAGAGATTTAATATTTAATGTGGGAAACCATTCAAGGGATAAAAAACTCACTAAAACTAAATGAACTAGCTTGGAAAAAATGTCCTTATAAATGTTACAATGATTTCATGTTGAGATCATCCACTCAACATGGAGTATAAATTCTCCAATAATTTAGTCAAGTTTACCACTTGACATTTAGCAAACTCCTCAACTTACATGGAAGCTTCAAGCTCCCAACACTTCAACCAAGCTTCAACTTGATCTTCTGTAAGTTTCAACTTATAAGGAAGCATCTTCACAATGCGTGTTGATCACCTTCACTTTATCGTCTCTTATTCAACAAATTATCATCATTTTTATTCAGCTCACTTTTCTTCTCAATTATGATCACTTATTCTTCACTTCATCTCTTTCTCGACTCATCCTTGTCATCTCATGCAATAACTCACTAAAAAATTTTTCTTCATACACATTTTATCATTCAGTTCTGATATGAAATACACCTCTCAAACATCATAATCTTTCATGTCCAAAACTACTACAAAATTTCAGTCCTCGATAGCATTAGATGCAATCCCTTGATTTTCATACCCTTACCACACATTCAATAGCATCTGTTCATTAGAAACATCTTACAACAAATAATATCAAATGTTTATATAATAAAATCAAATACATACTTCACATGACTCTTTGCACTTCACATTGTCATCGACCAAAATATTCTCAGTTCAACCCACGCACTCTCGAACTCAGTACAAGGAATGAATGAATAACTTCATAAAACTTAATGTCCTCTTGTAATGATTGCACTTGATTACATGTCAATTACATGTGAACTCATGAATTATACAGGCTGTAATCAAAATGCTTTATACCTTCATTACAAGGATCACTAGGAATACCTTCTTTAAATCATATTCACCTTATGAAATATTTAAAATTTTCCTCTTACAACCTGAAAACAGCATATCTGACATCTCTGAAATCTCACTTCCCTATGCAAATTTTTGTCTTCCGTCCTTTTTGGAAACTACCCTTTAATTTTCTAACTGATATTACTTAGCAAAAATTGTAATATGCATGCATATAAGTTATCAATCAATTCCTAATTTGAATATATAACTTCTTCACATCCTTCCTAACTCACCATTTCTCCTTCGAACTTTCCATTAGGAGCTTCACACATTTGGTCCTTGGTGGTACTAAAAAGTATCAGTCATGAAGGATGATCAACTAAATAATGACTAAGTGCACCTTTAACACCTTTCCAAAGCATGAAGATGTTTCGTATATTATCTATAGATCACCTTCAAGTCAAAAAAATGTTTCAAGGCATCCTTATTTTCTTCATGAGAGTATAAATTGGATCAGCTTATAGTCTGATCTTAAATGCACGATCTAATAGTCTTCAACAGGTGAGAAAGTTCACTCACTTATATAGATGGTCTTGGATCCTAAGACATGATTCAAATCATAACTTTCATTCAACATAATATATAGAGACATGAACTAAGTTCATTCATTCTTATTAAGGTCATTTCTGAGTACTCGATGCAAAGAACCTAGAAAAAGTATCCTCTAAATCTGATTATTTGGGGAACTAGAGCCTTATCATCCAAAAACTTTACCATACATCGACATGAAGCTCATAAAGTATCTTCTTTCACATCCAATTTACATAAAGTAATCAAACGCATAACAAGAACCATGATATCACTCCAATTTCTTAAAATGGTTTGACTAAGGTTCTAGGGGATTAAGGACTTAGGCTTAAAACGGTCATAGCACTGCTCACCTGTTCAGGGAACATATTTAAAGGAATTTCTAAGCACATCAAATACTTTGAACATATTCAAGGACATCAAAAAAAACATGTTACAAACACTTCATAGTCATAACTTATTTGGGAATAACACCTTCATCTACTCAACATGTAGCTGACAAACTTCTTCAGTAGATCAAAAGGGTAATTTTAGATCACTCAAATTTTATGCAATGAAAGAAATTCATAAAAATAAAATCAATCACAATATTTTCTCATATGGGACACCTTCATGCTTTTTAGAACAATGAAAAGAAACCACTTTATTATGCAATTCATTATGTAGTCCCTTGTATACCTTAATGATCTGGTATCCCTTAATTGCATTCTCAAACTGGTAGGAGAAAAGAACACACACTTGTATCATCACAGATATACAAATGAAATAACCCAAGTGACCATTCATTAATATAAATATCACATACCCATCATATTTAACCAAAAAGTTTGCGAATGGGTTCCTTTACAAAGTTTAGTTTATACACTTAGTTCTTCACAAAACATTTGTTTTCATATAGGGTCCACAATGTGTCATAAGATCAAAACACCATGAACAGTTACCTATGATGAGTTATCCACATACTTAAATGATTTTCTACAGGAAAAGAAACTCTGTTTCGAGGTACAACCAAATCATTTTTCTCCATACTGATTCTCAATTAGGTTTTAGGAGGGTTTTAGAAAGTGCCAAAGAAAAATTGATAGAAAATTCCTTATACTGAATCATTTTTACTTCATAATTTTTGAATAATATATGTATATCCATATGATATAAAAAATTGCATCTTATGATTTATCTTATTATTGATTTTAAATTTAGATCAAATGCTAAGAATTCAGAGGCTCTATTTTGGTATACCTTACTTTATCCAGTTCTAAAAAAAACTAGTAATTTCTTACACAAAACTCAATTATATGATCCTAAACTTTGTTCTACACTTTAATGAAAACCTCCTCTATGATATATAATGGCTATTTTGTCATGGATCACTCTGGAACTTCAAATTTGATCTCATTTTGGCATAGTTAAGCATACTTATCCTGAAAGGGCAGTCTATATCAAATGACCTTAACCATGCTTGTAAATGTTGAATTATCACCTTATAGATTCATTTTATAAATATTTTAAATTTACCTATACATCTTCTCATGACTTCTATTTGATCTTGATATGGCCTGATTCGCTTCATGCATCTCATGTATAGGTTCTTTAAATAGGCCAGAATTGAGCTAGTTTACACTGTATAATCATTAAATCTATACTTTTATTCATCAAGTAACCCATTATTAATTTCATATCATGTTTTGTTTTATACCTCGACCATACTTCACCGTAAACCTTAATCTTTCACTTTACCATGATCAGCTACAATTTTCTACATAGGCTTAGGGATTAGGCCTATTAAATTGAGCTACTCATATACCATTCCACTCAGTACTCTTTTGGATCCATCATTATTAACCTTATTATCCACATAATATATATGTTTGTACCATGTATGAAATCATCCTATTATGGTATAACATCATAACCTATTCTTGCACCAGTCATTAGCTGCTCAAGAAGCTAGAGTCTCAAACAAGTGTTATCAAGACCTTGGTCTTTGTCCTACCTTGTCAGCCTCATTCCAAGATCCCTATAGCTCTCTACTTTGTCATCCTATGTGCCCTTTAAATAAATTATAAATCATCATTTCACATGCCATAGTAAAACTCCCCCTTTGTCATTAATGAAAAACCTCCTAATTCTTCTCCATCTTTTTTGCATTAATGAAAAATTGCATGGCTATGAAGTACCTAGTATTCATCATTACCATCTTATGTAGATCATCTGTGTTTGTTAGAAGCATTAAGCAAAACTCAACATTCAAGCTCTCTCTCTTGTCTCTTACTTCCTTCAAATTTGTTTTTGGCTTTCATCATTTAGTGATTTCACTATTGCTCCCCATAATAAGAGGCTTTTATAGCATTTACAAACATGCCAAAAACCTGATCTTTGACTGAAAACATCTTCTTAGCACATACACATGTGTATATCAGCTAATAATATTCACTGCCTAGGCTAAATTCTTCAATATCCTACTCATAGGCAAGATTTTGGTCTTGGGTCCCTAAAGTGACATTTTCAGTGCAAAACATAGCAATCTTTGACCTTGCAGTACAAAGCTTATTAGGGCACATAAACTCAACCTCTTTTGGATCTACCCCTAATGAGGTTATTCCATCTACATTTCCATAATTTTTCAAAAATTGGACCTCAAAAGTTGACCTCTCAAGTCACATGGGCGTGTTAACATCTCCATCACTATCCATGAAACATGACTTGTTAGTGTTCATTGATGCTACTTTAGTGTAAATATAATAAATTGCTTAGTGATAACACTTTCCTCCCCTTGGATCAAGCTATTCTAATATAATCCAAACTCACCTCTATCTATTCTTATTAAACACCTAAGGAACCATTCAATAGAATGGTTATAATTTAACTCTCATTTTCCTTATACGGTACTTAGTCAAATCTGTAGAGCACTACAATGTTTTAAGAATGTAAAAATCTTGCATTTGTAGGAAATGAAACTTTCATTAACACCATTATGCACTTACAGTCAGTCATATATGCCACCTGAACAAACTTATGTTGAATTCTAGATCATTCAGTAGTGGGTCACTATGATTTTCTTTGTTACACCTACCTTTTATGGATGGTTTTCATTTACATCCCTTGTACCTTTTCATCAACATGCTACTGTACTTTTTCATTGTGTTCTTAATTATGGACTTCAAGTCCTATGACTTGTCTAGTCTCTCTTTCTCAACCATTTGTAAGAATTTTATCTTCTCATTAGCCTCATGTATTATGCTCATCACCATGGAAGGATTATAACAATACTAATAACCATGTTTTGAAGTGTCAAGCAACATCAATACTCTGATTCCATTTCTTAAGATCATATTAGTTCCTTCTTCAACTTGTGCCCTTCACTAACCTTCAAGGATCTAACACCAAGAGAAGAAATCTTTGACTCTTTAGCCCTCACTAGCTCTTTTACACCTTGTATTTTGTCCCCGCAATGTTCAAAAAACATGACATTAATCATCAGAATGACTATGGCAAGAAAAAATATTAAGTTCCTTCAAATCCATTCAAAACTATCATTTCAGACTTCTTAAGAACTTTTTTTCTTGGTAATTTCATGAATGGAGTAATCTATGTATGCCCAGAACAAAGTAGATACATTTTCAATTACCCTTTATAGCCCCCAAGATGTATGACAAGTTCAATGGACTAACTCTTTCAAGTTCTCTTTCAATCACCATTTTTCTTCTCTAGTTCAAATTGGCTTAACTAGCCCTATCCAGAGTGAAAGTTTGGCATAAATTTTGAAGGGATAACTTATTCAACAGACAAGTCAATGTTTGAGGTACCCAATTATTTATCAATGTGCAAAACTCATTAGGGATTCCTCCATAAAAACTTCTCCAATTGATTTAACAAAAATAGATATGATATTAAACCCTGAGATATTGGAGAGTCACATATGATAAATACATGCTATAGCACATATTTGACACAAGCAATAAGCTAATGAAAATTAAAACCCTAAGTGCAAGAGAGGGAATAAAAGACTTGGTTGTTTTCATAATTAATCCTGAAGTTTTTTGGACTGAAGAATCGATGAACATGAGGAGGGAATTGTTGCAATTGTGCCTAATAAATTTAGTAACTTCTGTATATGTCTGAACTGGGGCGCCTAGACTGGGTCGGGGGTGCTTAGGCACCAGATTCTACTTTTGGGTGCCTATGTTTGCACAGGAGCTCGAAATCTTATTTTTCTGGTATCAAAAGTTGGTCACTAACCTTCATTATTAGTCTTTTGTATGTCGCATCATGTCCGCATGATTCACATGTAATCTGGAAAACAAATGATATCTTGTAAAACCCCAAAACACATCAAATCCTAAAAAGAAAAACATGCAAATGGGGAGTCGAACTGACCCCAACGCTCACCTGACAGAGTGAACTTATGACCAAGCGTTGCACTACATCTTAGACTCCATGTAGTTCATGTGCGTGTGTTTAGAAATCATGCTCTAGGAAGCTCTTGTGCAAGATGCACTTGATAATGAACAATAGCTAGATGTAACAATGTAAGTAGATGTGTGGATGGCAAAATGAACTTCCCCTCCTATGCGTGTATGCAGAAAATGCAGCCCCTTGTCCCTTGAATGAAGCTAGATGAATGTTTTGATGCTCTTAGAATTCCTTTGGATGGAAATTTAGGTGGTGATAGTAGATGCTTAGATCTTGGTCCTTTGTTATGGTCACATAGCTTTGTATTTATATGATTCCCTTGTTTGAATTTTGTAATTGACAACTAAAAGGATGACCCATAAGAAAATAAAAGGCTCAAAAGAGGTGAGTACGATACAAAGAGGACAGGGGTGCCCAAGGGGACGAGGGTTCCTAGGCACTAAGGTCCTGGCTGGGCACTAATGTGTAGAGTTAATAAAGATAAAGTAACAAATATCAAACTAGGATGTGGGGTATGCAAGACCGAAGAGGAAACAAGAAAGACAAAAAAGAGTCTAGATATAGATGTCAATTACTGGTCCTCTCAATTAGTAATCATATGAATAGTGGTATGTGATTAGGACCTAGAAATTTACCCAAGTGCATGATTTAGTGTCTACACCAACCATACTAATGCAATGAAAAATTAGGTATCCTTCATACACCTACAACCATCTAGGGGTGTTGTCATGAACTAGGATATTTATAGCCTGGATTAGGTCTTCAATCCACAAAAATTTATGCAAGGAATGGTCAAAGACCATTTGTCTAAAATTGCACCTTCTGACTCAATCATTTAGGCCATCAAATGCCAAACTCTTGTTAAACCCTAGTAGGGTTTCTTACATACTTGGCAGGAGGTAATTGACCATAAAATGAACAAGAATTATTTTCAATCCCTGAAATTTTTAGCTGAGGTTTGTTATGACCTTCTCAACATGAATATTTTAATATTAGGTCAAGCTAAATTCTATATTCCAGGTTTGATCATAGGAAGGCATTGTTCTTTTCTAAGAAACATAGATTTCTCTCTTTGTAACTGATTAACTAAAATATGGATATGGGGGATATAATTATAGTTAATCTAAGCTATGAACAACTGTAAATAAAGTAAATAAATGCAATAACAAGTATGTAAAATGACCCGAGCAACTATGCAAAAGGAAATGCTAACCATGTTGTGCAAGAGGGAAGAGGAAAGAACTCAGTTGAATAGAAGATGCTCACGAGACTGTGTCGTAAAGGTGATTGGAAAATCTGGAACTAGGAACAATTGTGTAGAAGGCCCGAAAAGTATGGATCTAGACTGATTCCCTAGACTGGAGCACCTGGAGAAGGACTGGGGTGCATATAGGCGCTCTGGTCTGCCAAATGGGCACCCTGGTCTGTGTAAAATCTCTAGAACTAAATTTTATAGGGTTTGGAGGTGGTCTAAAACCTTTACTGTCTATCACATAAAGTTTGATGCCCCATACCGGATGTCACCAATGATCCAAAATGAATAGAAATACTTGCAAAACCCTAAACAAACATCAATCCCCAAAAAATAAAAATGCAAATGAACGGGTCAGACTGACCTGAGCTACCACAACAGTGGGCTTACTAACTGAGAATTTCACTACATTTCAAACCCAAATGTAGTTATGGTGAGTGTGTGCATAATGTGCCCCAGGCGCTCTTGTGTCATTATTACTTTGTGAAGTAATGAGCAATAACTAGATGTATAAAATGTAATAGAATCTGTGCATGGAATAGAATAAAGTACCTCCCCCTATGAAGTGTGATGCAAATGTCCTGGCCTTGTGCCTTGTGATGAAGCTATGTGGATGCAAGTGATCTCTAATGTAATAGATGGGTGTAACTCTATATGGATGATAGTAGTGGCTAGTGTTAGGTCCCTCATTATGGTCTCATAACTTTATATTTATAGGGTTCTCTTGATCTAATTTTTTAATTAACCCTGAAATGGCTGACCACCAAAAAGATAAGGAGAAATGGCTAGAAAGAGCCAAAAAAGTGGTGAGAAAGTTCAAGAAGGATCGGGGAACCCATGGGCACCCCAGTCGAGGTTAAAATAACAAAAAAAATCTGAAACCGACTAAGCATATGGATGTAAAAGGTTGGGAATGACGAAATAAAATAAAACAAGATGGCCAAAAGATGAGGGTTAATTACTACTTTCTTCACTCAAGAACCTTCTAAATAGTAGTATGAAACTGGGATAAATAATATCTGAAGTACATGATTTTGTGACTATATTTGGCCCCCGCTTTATGTTGGTGAGCGGAAAGCTCAAGAACATAAAGTAGATGGAGATATGTACCTAATGTCTATGAAGATTGTAGTAGAAGATGTGTTGATGGACTAGATGAAGCGTGGAATGAAAAAAAAGATGGAGGAGCGTGGAAACCATAGATGAAAAATGCACACAAAAAGTGATGAGAGTGAACCTAGGGTGGAAATGTGTGTGTATTTGCAAATGTATGTGGTGTACTTGCATGGTTAGTAAAACGTGTGCTATTGTGAAGTGTTGTTGTTATTACCCCCATTTGATTGTTTGTTTCTCATATGACCGAACCTATAAGGAGAAAACGATCAAGTAGTCAAATATGTATGTATGTGTAAAATCGTAATGTAAAAGACACATATAAAAGTACATAAATGTAAAGTACACAAATGAAAAAGTTTAAATGGAACACGTGCACCTGATCCCTGTTGAGAAAGAGAGTGTAAAAGGATATCCTGTACTGTCGGGGTTTTTTAGGCTATCTGATGCCATAGGCCGAATAAGTGTAGGGAGGAATTTCGTTGTATCCTCCCTACTATAACTACTTCCTCGAATGTGTGTGAATAGATCTTTATACGTCTTGGTTTTTTAGGTGATCCGATGCCACTGGCCAAATTAGTATAGGGAGGCACACCCACTATAACCTCTGAGCCTGTAACTGCTTCCCAGAATGCTAAAGACACCATGTCTTGTAAAAGCCACTATGTATGGGGTTTGTAGACTGGTCTAAACCCACTCGTTGTATATAACCCACAATACCAAGGTGGAAAAGTACACTGAACTGAATCAGTGTAAATGTGTTGTGTTAGTATGTAAACCCCAAATGATTTCCCCCCTCTTTGGGGGTGCATGTGACATTGTTAATAGGAGAATGCGGCCCTAAAAGAGGACCAACTGCATGAACTGTACCCTAGAAAGTGCTTGGTAGAAACCAAGGCACGCACGAAAAAGAGGGCTATCCAAAGACACGTGTTAGCACAAACAAGCATGCATATAGAAAACAATGTATAAGCCACACAAATAGTGTAAAAGCTACCAATCAAAGTAGTAATGTAAACATGCAAGAAGACAAAGTAAGCCACACAAAGCGGGCTACAAACATGGGACATCACTCATGATGTTGCAAGACACGCAAGGCCATCATGGCTACAAATAACAAACAAGTGTGCACACCAAGCAAAGGGTAAGGCCCGCAAACAATAGTAGAAAATAGAGCAAACAAGTATAGAAACAAATAACCCTACATAACAAATGTTGCACATGAAGCACTCGTTAGCATGTTAGAAAGATAACTAGTATGTCAAAAGCATGTATAACTAAGTAATGTAAAGTGCTAAGTACAAAATGAAACAATAACACCTATGAGAGATGAATGTGGATGCCCCCAACGACCAGTGTAAAAAGGGTATAAAGTGAACACTTGTGTTATGTGTAAGAGACTTTTATCTGCGATCACAACTAGAAAAATCCGTGAATGCGCATGTGTGGATGATATAGATAAATGACATACAAGTAAGTTAACTACCATGTGTAATAAAGCGACCACGAACAAGTAAAAGTAAGCAAGAGTAAAAGCAACCATAGTATGCAACATGTTGTGGGTGGATGGAATGGAATGCAAGAGCGTGCCCCCCCCCCCCCCCCCCGAGTGAATGGAAGTGTATGCATTGCGGCTCATTTGGTTTACCCCCTCAGCAGTCAAGAATAAACCGTAAACGAGAGTGCGTCATTGGGAAATGGTCGAATAATGTGTGTTGTGTCTAATGCGTTGTGATGAGTAGGTAGGCGTAGTGATGTTGATATGCGACATATAGAAGAGATGTGCGTGAACCCTATAGCCGAAGTGTATATCACAACAAAATGAATGTATGAGCGATGATTTATCCCTAAGCGTATATCACTACATGATGAATAGTAAGGAGTGGTGATGTAGCCTAAAGCGTATACCACTGTAAGATGAATAGAGTAAATGTCGAGTTAGCCTATAATGTATGTCACTATCCTAGAAATGTCGCATGATGAGAGGGTGAATGTTAAACATGTGATGAATGTAAGGTCCATTTAATTTATAAACCCTTGGCAGTCGAGTATGGACCGAAGAACTAAGGTGCATCATAGGGTAGTGAGTGTAACACATAGGAGACGATATATGTGATGACCATGTGATTAGTAGAATGTGTAAATACACTATGTGTAGAATGCAAATGTAAGATGTGTAGAATGTGTAAAGTGGCATATACGTAAATGGACTAGTAATGTGGTATGTAAGATGATGTAATGATAGAAACGTAGACAATGATGTAGATATAATGGTAACTAGTATGATGTATAAATGCACAAATGTCAAAATTTTGTAGATTGAGTGTAGAATGTATGGTGTATGACGCATAAGGTATGAATAAGTGTAGTGTGTGGGGTTTATGTGTAGTAATCCCTCAACACTCAAGTGTGAACCAAAGCACAAGAGTGTGTAATCAGGTGGTGACGACGCTAGAGTAAGAATGAAGATACATATGCTAGTAGGTTGATGTGTGAGAATGTACATATGCGATATGAGTAGATGCTAAGATGGTGTATGCTTAAATGCTAATAGCGTGATGTAGTATTATGTAAGGATATGAATGAATGATAATGCAAAGATGAGAAGTGTGGAAATGAGGATATGATGATGAGAGAGAGAGGGGATGTATGAGATGTGATGCCCCCCCAAGTGTATGATATAGAAGAGGGTTATGTTCCACTGTTAAGGAGATCATCATTGTCATGATCAAAACCTACCATGGCAGCATCGAAAACCTGATAAGCTATAGAATAAGGAGGGTCACATAAGAACACATTGTAGTAGAGTGTGCATACATTCATTACATATTATTCATTAGTGAAGGCGATTAGTGGACAACCGTGAGCATGCCAACGAGAGATATTTAGAGCGTAAGCAGGAGAAACATCATTATAAATAGAAATATTGCCAAAAGGCATAGTTAATGTAAGTAAAGAGTGATAAGCATCTATTGTACCACCAATATAGTTGAGTCAGGATTGTCCAAGTGTAAGTGGAGAGTCACAAGGGGAACGCGCAACAAAGACCATCAAATGAAAGACACGCAATCCACAAGCTGTAGTAGTAACTATGCTCGATACCTTAGTTGGTGCAAAGGTAGGATAAGAGGATTGAGCCATAACTTGATAGGGAGATAACATTGTCAAAAGGCAGTGTTGAAACGGCCACGTTCACCAAAATGATTAACTAAAATATGGATATGGGGGATATAGTTATAGTTAATATAAGCTATGAACAACTGTAAATAAATGTAATAACAAGCATGTAAAATGACCCAAGCAACCATGCAAACAAAAATGTTAACCCTAATGTGCAAGAGGGAAGAGGAAAGAACCTAGCTGAATAGAAGATGCTCACAAGACTGTGTCGCAAAAGTGATTGGAAAATATGGAAGTAGGAACGACTATGCAAAAGGCCCAAAAAGGATGGATCTGGACTGAATCCTTGTACTTGTTATCACCCTCAAAATCCCCCTCATTTTCCAAGACAAGTTTCAAAAAATTTGAGTTGGGGCCTTTGAGGAATGTTTAGAATAGAGTAAGAAGTCCGGAGAGATGGAGAAATTCATGCTTTGAAGTTGTTGGTGTTCGGTTTTTAATCTCCCCCCTTTCGTTTAAAATTCTCTAGTCTGCGTGGTTTGATAAACTTTTTGTCTTCCCATCTAGATGCTTAAAAAAATGTTTCCTTCATTCGAATGTTGTTGTCAATCCTTCTCTTTGGCTGAGGATAATGTCGAGCCTTGTGTCATTTGTAGTTTTCTTCGTGTGAAAAACTATTTGTAATTTGGGCATGAATGGTGGAGTTTTTCCCCTTCGTTTTATCTTTTATGGGCGTATCTTCCTTATCAAATTTTTTCCCCAACATCCACGGGTACGTGGACATCTCTAATTGGATGTGGCGGGATGGGTTCTTTTTGTGAACTTGTCATTTTTGGTTTTTTTAACAAACGTGTCAAATTGGCCCCATGGGCCCGAAGGATCTTGATTGGCTATTTGGCGGAAAGGCGAGCCCTTTTTGTGTTTTGATGCTTTGAAAGGTCAAAGGTGGAAAGGCGGGCCCTTTTTGTGTTTTGAGGCATTATGGTGAAAGGCGTAAAGTTATAAAGTGAAGCACAACCCCGTTGGCGCCCAGGTGAAGCCACGTGTTGATGCCTGCATTGAAAAGTCAAAGCGGAGAGGTGGGTCAGTGAAGAACTTGGAGTTTTTGAGCTTTTCTTTGAAAAGAGTTAAAATTGTAAAAGTGAGCCACGACTCCGCCGCCACTCAAGTGAAGCCATGTGTCAAGCCTATATCAGAAGTGGATGGGCAAACCAAAATGTCTAAAATGCACAATCTCTATAAAAATCATAAAATGCAAAAGGCGCCCCTAGGCCCGCTTTAGCAAATCTCTTCCACGTGGACGACCCATTTTTAAAGTTGTAAAAGCGGGTTAACGGCTGCGATTCAATGCATCTGGTTTTACTGCCAGGTATGGAAACAACAAAGGCATTGAAGAATTTAAAACATCATATTCTTGAGCCAGTTGGCACCTTTGAACTTCAGTTGAGCGTTTCTTCTTCGAGATCTTGAAACACTTCTTTTAATTCCTAATTAGTTCTTAATCTTTTGATTAAAAGAAGATGTAACTGAATCTACGCCATTGTTCAGGGATTCGATCCTGGGATTCTTGAAATGTTATAGATTTGAAATTAATCAATACAGAAGAATTTCAACTTTGTTTCCATCAGTTATTCCTTCTTTCCTTATCTAGAACCCGCAGATCATTAATCTTTTATGATAAGAAACTTTGTGTTCTTGTTTATATGATTTATGGAATTTTGTGTCCATGGAATTATATCTGTTGTGAAAGTGAATGATTTTATTCTACATCTCCCTTGATCAATACATATAAGGTTATACTCTGTTATCTATATTTCCTTAAAGTATTGTTATGTTCTTCCTCTCTCATGTCCTTGGTTCTTCTATTTTTTTGTATTAATAATATTTCGGGCTTAAAATGTTTCAAAGTATCAGGAATCCACACTTTGAAAGTTTGTACATTTGTATTTAAGATTTGCTACTTGCTTTCAATAAGGGAACCCCTCCCATAACGAGGAGGGACTTGTTGTCCCCTGAATGTGGTTTGTTAAGGTACAATTTTAAAAACCCAATAAGACTAAAGCACCTAGAGAGGGACTGGGGCACCTACGGGTGCTCTAGTCTACCAAATGGGCTCCTTGGTCTATGCAAAATCTCTAGAACTAAATTTTATAGGGCTAGGAGGTGGTTTGAAACCTTTTTTGTCTGTTGCATCAAGTTCGCTGCCCTGTACCGGATGTCATCAATAATCTAAGATGAATAGAAAGGCATACAAAAACCTAAACAAGCATCAATCCCTAAAAAAGAAAAATGCAAATGAATGGGTCATACTGACCTCAGTTGCCACAATAGCGGGCTTACTAACTAAGCATTGCACTACATTTCAAATGCAAATGTAGTTCTGGTGAGTGTGCGTATAATGTGCCCTAGGTGCTATTGTGTTAGTTGCACTTTGTGAAGTATGCGAGCAATAACTAGATGTAGAAAATGTAATAGAATGTGTGCATTGAATATAATAGAATCCCTCCCCCTTTGAAGTGTGATGCAGATGTCCTAGCCTCGTGCATTATGATGGAGCTATGTGGATACAAGTGGTATCCAATGCAATATATGGATGCAACTTTAGATGGATGATAGTAGTGACTAGTGCTAGGTCCCTCATTATGGTCTCATAACTTTATATTTATAGGGTTCTCTTGATCTAATTTCGTAATTAACCCCGAAATGGTCAATCACCAAAAAAATGAGAAGGAGAAATGGCTTAGAAGAGCCCAAAAAAGGGGTGGGAAAGTTCAAGAAGGATCGGGGCGCCCATGGTGGGACTAGGGCGCCTATGGGCACCCCATTCGGGGCTAAAATAACGACAAATGACCAAAACAGGATGGGCATATGGAATGTAAAAGGTCAGGAATGAAAAATAAAAATAAAAAAAGATGGCCAAAAGATGGGGGTTGATTAGTACTTTCTTCACTCAATAACCTTCTAAATAATAGTATGAAACTGGGATAAATATTATCTAAAGTGCATGATTTTGTGACTACAGTAACAATATTCTTGAGTGAATGATTCTTCCTAGAATGTTGAAAGATCTTTAATTTGTTTGAGTGGACCTGTAGATGATTACTCTTCAATGCCAAGACTTTATATTCAAACTTGAAGCATGGTCGGTTCATCATAGAGTAATAGGACCTGATGCATGACAAAACTTTGGCAAAACTATATTTCATGATGATTGTTATACTTTTCTTTCTCATCATTCAACTTAACTACTTCTAAGGTTAAGGAACTCCTCTGAGTTATGAAGAAAAATTTACTTTATGAATTAAGGAACACTTAATACCTTTGATATTCTTTATTTCAAATCTCTTCAATGTAGTCCATTTCAGGTTCAAATGATCAATCGAGGCTCTATTATACTAGTAAAGTATTACGACTTCATTTTTCATGATTGAGCATCAATGAGACCTACTTCGGACCTTTGACAGAGCTTTGATAAAAGAGATCTCCTTTAAGTAGTTTCACTCCATGTTCATGTTTCTAGAGTACCACATACTGCATGAACTTTCTATTTTTTGATGGACTATGCCTTCAACCTTTTGTACTCTTATGACAAGGATACACATTCACTTTTCTTGTTTGGCATTCACTTGTCACTCAAACAGTATTTGTTACACGTTGTTATAGATCCTTTAATATTTACTTCACTCAAAGCTCTGTTTTGAACATTTGAAGAGGATAACATTTTCTATCATGCTACAACTGATTGAGATTAGACTAGACACACCACACAAGGACAAAATAGCATGGTACTTGCTCATAAATTTACTTTCTTGGAGGATGACTCTATTGATCAGACTTGTAAATACTTGAGGTGCACCTATTTTCTACTCTCGAGGCTTGATTTTGAAAACATCTTCTCATGATGAAAACACAAGTCATGGAGCTTTATGGACACTCTTTCTTTTATTGAGATAGATGAGTGAGACCTTTAAACACCCTATACAGACTGACCATGCAAAATGACTTTATGAAAAACATACCTCTTGAAGAATTTGCTCATCTCCTGTTGATGAAAGTATACTTTCAAAAGCACACCATTACTTCTTTAAAATAGTACATGCCATCTAGAATCCTAGAGAAGGCACACCACCTTATGAGATCACCTTGGAATAATATATAGTCATCAAAAACACATGATGACTATATCCTCTCTCTTCTTGCTCTTGAGACCTTATCAATCTTCTTGTATGAACTTTTTGGTGTGACAACCTCGTCTCCCGAGCCTTCACTTTCTGATTGAATGCTTGATAAAAATACATGATAATATTCATTTACTTGCTTTCTCTTGACTATGATTGGAGGTCCTTCATGACTAACACTTGGTTTTCTCTCATTTTTCTTGGCTTGATAATCAATTTTTGATGTATTGCTTGAACTTGCCTCTCATATGAATGTCATTGATTTCCTTGTCTCTTCATCATCTGACCACACTATTTTCTTGTCATTCTTTGTCTCTTTAGGTCTAGAATTAGTTTCATTGACTTTGTATTTGAACTCAACCATCTTCTTTCCTTTGACTATCTCAGACTTTGTTGTCTTAGACTCACTCTTAGGGTGTGTCTTCACTTTGAATACCTTTTTACCTTGCTTCTTGTTTGATTGAAGCCTATTGCTATATATAAGATGTTCATAACAATGTTTTGCAAAATGTCCTTTTCCATGACAATTGAAACACACAACAGAGTTCTTGCCTCTAAGACTTCCATTTGTCTAATTTTGACTAAATGATTCATAGAGACAATACTTAGCAATATGACCCTTCTCTTAACATTTGAAGCATACTATGTTCCTAGCTCTCTCATCTCTAATATCTCTCCATGTATACTTATCTATGAAATGCCTCTTACACTCCTTGGATCTATTTTCAAAATTGTGGCAAGAAAAGCAATAGCCATTAAAATTTCTCTCATACCTTGATGCATTTGGTTTCCTGATTGAGTTTGGTCTTTTTGATCATTTCTTCTTGGTCTCCTTCATGCCTGTTTGTATGTTTGGACCAACCTTGTCAGCCTCACACTTCTTCATAGGGTCTCGTTTAAAACCTATTGTTGTTTTGTCTCATGTTGCTATTTGACTGTCCAAGATTCCATCCACAGCTTTAGAGGTCTTCTCTAAGTTTCCATACATCTTTAGTTTATTGTTTGCATCTTATAATTCAGCCTTCAAGGCTCTCAATTCTTATTCATGTATAAAACAAGCATCTTCTTTGTCCTTCAGAGATTTTTCTACACTTTCAACCATAGATTCCATCTCTTTGAGGGCTTAGCTATGATAAACTTCCATAATCTTGATTTCCTTCTTCAATCCATCAATCAAGGACTGTGCAATCTCACACTTCCTTTTCAGAATTATTTCAGCTAACGCACCTATGCTTGTGCTCCAAGGATCTTCTCCAACCTATTAAACTTGATTTAAGAGAACCATGCTCTGATACCAATTGTTGGAAATTCTAGGCACTAAGAGGGAGGTGAATCAATGCTTATTCAAATTTTGACATACAATTCAATTTCCTTAACTTAGTTATTACGAAACCACAAAATCATTCACAAGTAATGAATAAAAGAACACACAGAGAGAGAGAGAGAGAGAGAGAGAGAGAGAGAGAGAGAGAGAGAGAGAGAGAGAGAGAGACAAGATTTAATGTGGGAAACCATTCAAGGGAGAGAAACCCATTGAAACTAAAGAACTAACTTGGAAAAAAATGTCCTATAAATGTTACAATGATTTCATTGTTGAGCATCCACTCAACATGGAGCTACAACTCCAAAATTCAGTCAAGTTACCACTTGTCCTTCTGCAAGCCTCTACTTGCTTGGAAGCTACAACTCCCAAAAATTAAACCAAACTTCAACTTGATCTTATTTAGGCTGTCACTTACAAGGAATCTTCTTCACAATATCTTGATCACCTTCTTTGTGTTGTCTCTTATAAAAAAATTTGATCACCTATTCAACTCACCTATCTTCTCTTTTCAATTTAGTCACTCTCCTCTCATCAACTCATCCTTGTCATCTACTGTAAGTAACTCACTCAAGGCTTCTTCTTCATGCACATTTTATCATGGTTATGATCTCAAATACACCTCTCAAATAGTTTTTCTTTCATGTCTACAAATCTAAAAAATTCAGTCTTCAATGCATTAGATACATCCCTCGATTTTCATGTATTTACTACACCTTAAATGTCTATTACATACATCAACAAAATCAACTCTTCAAAGCATAAGGAAGAGTTTATATCATCAAGGAATATCCACCCAAATGTCTTTTTCACTTCACCTTTAATGACCCCTCACATACCTCTAATTACAACTCGTACAAAAGAGGACTGAATGACATTACAAAACTGTCAACTAGCAATAATTAAACCTAATTTTGTGTCATTTACACACTTCTGACTTACATAAATTTTCAAGATGTTTCATATTCTTACAAAGAATTAGGAAATATTCCTAAACTTGCTGCCCCTTATGACATATCTAAAATGTTCCTCTTACAACCTGACCTGCAATATGACATCTCTGACATGTAATTGTCATTTCTTTTGTCCTCTTCCCTTTTGGTGAGTTCCTTTGTATTTTTTTATCTCTTACACAAATGGAAGTGTGTCCCAAGCATGTATGTATGTTATGAAACTCCTCCTTTATCTCTATAACTTCTTAACATCATTCCTAACTCGCCATTTAGCCTTCAAATTTCATAGGAGCTCTAAACACATTTATGGAGGTTCATAAAATTGCAGTCATGGAGATGATTGAAAATTCATAAGGAACAGGTCTTCAACTCTATTAAAAACTTGCAGAAGGTGATGAGTGATATCTATATTATCTTCATATGCCAAGAGTAGCTTCATCACACTCATTCAAGCAAGAACATGTTGGTTTGATTCAAGCAACACTCAAATCTTCACACTCAGAAATACAATCCACAAAATCTGGTTGCTTAGAGGATTAAACCTTGTCATCAAATCACCTATCATACATCAACATGAATCTCATAAAGTCTCCTTTCACATCCAATTGATAGAAATCATTATAACATAGCAAGGATCTTCATATTACTCCAATTTCTCAAACTGGTTTGACTGGGTTCCAGTGTTCTCAAAAACCAGTCTTGACTCCTCATGCTCAAATATCTTCAAATTTCTCTCCAAGCCTCAAATAACACTTTGAACATTTCAAGGGAATCACTAGCAACTTCTACACGCATTAAGAGGCATACCTTGTTTGAATAAAACTTCATCTACTTACATGTAACAAAAAGCTTCTTCACTAGCTCAAAAGAACAGTTTTTGATCACTCAAAATTATGCATGCAATCACTTCATCAATCCAAAACAAGCACATTATTAGATCATATGGGACACCTTTATGTTATTTAGGACAAAAAAAATCACTTTATTATGCAAATTACAATGTTTCTCTTTATACCTTCATGACTAGTCTTGTATTTTAGAATTTCTTAGCGGTAGGACTGAAAATGCACCTGTATCATTAATTTTTTCCAAAATACCAACCCAAAAGACTTCATAAACATCAATATCACATTCCCAAAAACTTTCACTAATAATTTGAGCATGGTTTCCTTTGCAATTTTTGTTTGTATGCTGAATTCTTCACAAAACAACTATTTTCTTATGGGGTCCACCATGAGTCATGAGCTCAAACCACCATGAACATGACCTCTGATTAGTTCTATACACACTCAAATATGTTTTTAGGAAAAAAACTTCCATTTGGAGGCATAACCAAGCAAATGTCTCCATACCGCTTTTAACTGGGGTTTAGGAGGGTTTTAGATAGTGCCAAAAAAATGGTTAGAAATTTCTTATCATGCATCCTTTTGACTTCAGACTTTTTACATAATATTTGTATCCATATGATATTTTAAAATGTCTCTTATGATATATCTGAAGAAATATTGTCAATTTATATTGAATGCTAAGAAGTCAGGGCACTATTTTAGCATACCTTGCTTAACCCAGTTTTGACAAAATTGCAATAGCTTGCACAAAACTCATTCTTTGGTCCTCAAATTTGGTCCATACCTTCATAAATACCTCCTCCATGATCTCTAATGACCACTATATCCTAGCTCACCCTATAACTTACAACCCCATCTCATTTGGGCATGTTAAACATGTTTGTCCTAAAGGGCAGTCATACACATGACCCTAAAAATGACTCTAAGTGTTGACTTATGACATGTATTCTTCATCTGATAACTATTTGATATGTCCCTACACACTTCCCATGTCTACATTTACTTGTTATAACTTTTTTTTCTTCATACCCTCATACTAAGTCCTTGAAATAGGCCTAAATGAGCTAGTTTGCACCATAGCTCATCATGTATGTCATGTTATTCACTAGTTAGCCCCATTAAACATATCATATTATGTGTCTCATTCCTATACCATGCTTCACCAACTTCCTTATTCCTTCACTCCACCTTTCTAGGTCACATAATTAACCAGGCCTAGGGATTAGGCCTATTAAACTGAGCTAGTCTAACCAATTCAACTCATGTACCCCTGTATGTTAGGAAATAAGGGATAAAATATGCGGAATAATCCCTCACAGAATCGCAATAGTAGAAACTAATATGCAGAAATTATTACAGATCTCAAATAAAATTGCAGAATAAAATAACACAACACAAAGAGACAGTATTTAACGTGGTTCACCCAATTTGGGCTACGTCCACCAAGAATCACTTGCTCAGATTTTATTACAAGCCACAGCTCTCTCAATACAATACCTAGATCCGTTTGGAGCTATGCTTAACAAACTCTATAGAATTCACACCCCGAATTCAAAACACATCTGCAATACATTTGCTTGTACATCTATCATATGCATAAGACCATATAAATAGACAACTGCTTAAGAAGTTTTACAAGACCGTGGGTATCAAAACCATGGGCAAAACCTGTCCCATAAACCTATGGGTCACAAAACTTGCCCATATGAGAAAAGCACGTTTCCCAATATTTCGGGTGCAATTTTTTCGAGGCCAAAAAATTTACGCCTAAAAATTATTTTTTTGGGGGCTGCGCCCCCGAACCTCGGCGAGGATACATGAAAAGTGTACAGTACTCTTAGTGTACAGTGTTCAACACTTTCACACATGAAAACAGGCTCCACAACCTAACACTGTATTCATCCTTCTTACCTTATTTCCACATCATATGCATGTTAAACCGTGTATAACATCATCTTGGTATCCTCTCACATCATCACTCTCCTTATACCAATCACTAACTGCTCAAGAAGTCATCCTTTGATCAGGTGTTCTCATGACCATGCCTTGTCCTAGCCTTGTCAGCCTCATTCCAAGCTCCCTCTAGCTCTCCTGTATTTTTCTTTTTCATTAATATGTCTTTGACATCAATGAAAACTCAACATCCACGTGCCAACAAGGAAGTTATAGAGAAAGAATAAGAGTAGGTCCAAAACTTTACAATAGGGTCAAAATTGTATGGACGGTCCCTAAAGATCTATATGGTCCTACACTAGGGAGTTTCCGAGTTGAAAATATATGAATGAAGATCTCTTAAGTCCAAATCTCTTAGTTCCAATACTTTGCATACCCAAAACCTCACATATCCATATGTAATCAACCAAGTGCACTTGTCCTCTTATGTTTTCAAGTTCATAACATATCATGTACATTAGTTGCAAGATATAATGTGTTTTTAAGATATTGCATAGTTAATGTTGGAAGTTAATTAATCATAATAACCTCTTGTAGATCCCCTTTACATCCTTTTAGTGCACTTAAATAGCTAAATCTAGATATAATCTAATAAAGGGTGTACAAATATTTAATCAGGTACCTCCATCTTCTACCGATATCTTAAAAGTAGATGATCTTATTCAAGAACCTAACACAATTGATAATGATATTGATCCCATTAAACTTACAAATGAGAACTTGTGTAAACTTAACTTCAATCTAATAGATGAGGACAAGTCTATGTTTCAGTCTTTCTATCTCCACTAGACTTATGCATTATCAACTTAAGATCATTATATCTGATGTTTTTAGCACTAATAATCACATTATCTCTTACAATACTAGCTCTAATCCATTTCAACATGTCATCAAAAAAATTGGATACCATACCACTTATTAATTCTATCACAATCCTCGCCCACTATATTACACGACATGAACTCTTATCTATCTTACTTGATCAAGGTTTCCTTACCTTACCTTCTAAATGTCATTTCTCCACTAAACATCTTTCTCGACAATTTGATAACCCTTTTTGTGACTATCATCATTTCTGGACATGATACAGATCATTATCAAGCCTTGATAAACATAATCAACAATCTCAAGGTACATAAACATATCACTATTTTACATGGAACATTACCACCTCTCGAGAAGTCGCACTCTGACGATGTACTAACATCGAGTATCCTACCATGCTTCAACACTTTCACTAGTATATCATACATTCATGATCAATATTTGCAACACATTACACTCAATGTGAATACAAACAAAAACATTTGTACTTATGAGGCTTTGCATATTTTGGGGTTTACACCAACTGATATTACACCTCTTCTCATTATGATCATGATCTCTTTTGGCCTACGTATTATCATCACTAAGATTTGGGTCACTCTCAATCCATAACCTACACCATTATATTTTGGACAATCTTAGTTATGTGTATATTTGACACTCTCGATGATCATAACATTATCATCACCTTTCCCCTACTCACTGGCATGGTTATTATTCGTAACGATAATTTATCTTATTATTAACCTAATATGAAACATTAGACCTGTGTTATGAGGACAAATGGCCCTCCTTACACTAGAAAAGAATACATCATCGCACCAAGTCACTTCCACAAAATTGGAGTGTTCATAGACTCTTGTTTTAAGAGGCTTCACCACATGGTTAATCCAAGGCATGTCAGTGTTTAACCCTGACACATTTTATCTTCTCGACCACACTTGGTAGCTTTTTTGCTACCTCTCTCCTTGTACATAGCTAGACATTCAAGAATACAAAAACATTGACATAATTACACAATATAAAAACATTCATTTATGTAATATAAAACTAGGACTTGTACACTTAGCTTAAGTTGCTATAAATTTACATTATACATGTTATTTGTCACCTTAGTTTGATATATAACATATCTATTTACTCTTTACACACATGCATTCATGTGGTGTATCGAGCTTAATGCAGGACATACATAGAGCGATACATGATGACATGTGTTGGTTGGCCCTTTACCAGACTTCTTATACCTCTAGGGGCATCTATTATACACAATAAATAAGTGTTATTATTTTATTATAGTTCATTTTTACTTCCTTGATACTCTTAGTTACATATATTGTGTACATAGTTTCTGAGCTAACTTGACTAACCCATGTGTCTTGTGTAGCATTGACACATCTTGCCTCACATGTTTTTATCTATATTAGTTATATTATTTCATCACATTTGGACACTTTTGTTACCTATACATGTTTACAAGTTGTGTTTGTTATTATTTGTTTGCTTCACTGATTATGGCCGAAGAGTCTTGTTTGTCTTGTGACACCGTGGGTATCCCATGTTTGCGGCTTTATGCCTATCTTGTGTGATCTTATTTCTCATGTTTGTAGGCCACAAGGCCTTTATTGTCTTATGACACCAAAGTTGTTCCATGTTTTCAACTCTATGCCTTTGTGTGACATTATTTGCATACTATTGACTACAAATTTATTATTGCTATCTCTCTGCACTTGTTTATCTATACATGTGTTATTATTACCATCGTTATTGGTTTTTATTATTAACATTTTTATTGTTTTTATTATTGATATTATTGTTATTTTTACTCTTATTGCATGTCATGGTTTCCACCACGGGCATCCCCTTGATAGTTTGGGATCCCATCATCAACAACCACCACTACAACTTTCTATGTGTTTCAATGTAGACTATTAGATTCATCAAACATGGTCACACATCTATTCTTTTGAGTTGCGTTCTCAAATGTTTTATCACACACACCTCAAAAGAGGGGTCATTCATCTACGTATATTCTATACCTATAACATACATAAATAGAATTTTGGGCTCATACACATGTATATATAGGTTACAAGTACTCACAAACAACATCAAATAAAAAAATCCAAAAAATCTTGCATAGGTTCAAAAACCTATAGCTTGGTCGGGACTATATGGACGGTTTTGACCTTTTCATATGGTTTTTCCCAAGTGGTACAGTTACATCAAATTTCTCAACTGTTTCAGATTTCCACCTACAGGTATAATTTCTTGACATAGTTTTAAAGTCACTTGACTCAAATTAGATAAGTTATAGGGGGCATGAAGTACTTCACTCCTTCATCACAACACTCAAATTCAGTTATAATTTTAGGGACTTTTGGGGGCACGGGTCTCCTTTCTCCATCTACATTTTGGTACATTCTATTTGTTATTCATTTTCTATTTAGTTGTGTGGCACATGGTAAGAACATGAGAGCACTCATTCTCTTTTCTATTGTGTGTCATTATTTACAAAATTGGGCTTGAATCTATCTACAGTGGTGTGGTTTATAGGGTTATAGAAGGTATTGAAGTAGCTAAGTTTTTTATACGTAGCCCTTCCTTTCCTCTTACATTCAAAGGGGAAGATATCAGATTTATTGAATGACTTTGATACATGGTCTTCTTCCTTGATGAGGTACTTTGGTACTTCACTCTTCTTCTCTCTCTCCTATGTTTCCATGTTGGGTTGCATGTACCTAGCACTCTAGTTTCTCCTTAGCATAATTGGGGATTGATCAGCCCCAATCCTTCAACAAGTCTATAATCCAAATATCTAAGTACAAACAAAAAATGAGAACTTCTCCTTGCACAAAAAAATAGGTGTAATCCTTCCATGTTCTACATCTCTTTATTTCACTTTATGCAAATGCAAATTTTATGTATTACACTTTACATTTGAGTTAAAGTTTATTTCTTTACTATGGACATTGACTACACTCTGTGTTGTAGGTTTTATCATGGATCATGCCAACACCAACACAATGGGACTCTGTAAAACAAACTTCAAGAAAAAACAAAAGCGTGTCTACACACTTACACATCGTTTCCTTTAAACATGTAATTTTCATCTCATACTTAAAGGGGGGGCAAATGTAGACACTCAAATTTGGCAATTTACTCTTTGACACTACCAGTCTTGATAATGCACTCTTACCATGATAAACATGCTCTTTTTATCCCCACTTAATACATCTAGAGGTATCTTTTCTAACTTCTTTATTCATACACACTGATATGTCAACATATTCTAAGAGTTAAATGCATAAAATCCATATACAAACTCAACTTGACATGATTCAACCTTCAGTTTTTATGTTTCTCATCCTTGTGTAAAAACATCCACTTTTGCTAGTTTGTGATATCCATTCTTAGCCGACTTGTACAATTTTGAATTGACATATCCTCCATCTGATCTTTCAATTTCATATTCTTCATTGGGTCATTTACTCGTTCTATTTTGGCCTTTTTTGTGTAATTTGCCTTTGAAACCCTATATAAGCAATTTTAACTCACCTCATTTAAAAACTTGCCACAACCTAGCATTCTCATGAACTCTTAATGCAAAATCTAGAAAAAAGGCACTCAATGCTCCCTAAATATCACCAAATCTCATGCATAATCATTAGGGAAACAATCACCACAAGTATGAATCATCCTATTAGGTCAAAGGTTTGTCTTCCCTCTTTTGCAAACACTAAAACATCCATACTTCAAGTATTAACAAGATCCAAACTCAACTCAAACATTATTAAGGAGTTCTTAATTACTAAATCATAGTTGTATTCATTCAAATATCACATGCTAGGTGGATAATGACTTGTGGTTTGAGGCCTCTTTGGATTAATGTTGACTTTAGCGGTGCAAGGATTGCAATTCAACCTGAATAATGTTTTTTTTGCAGGGTCTCTCACCCATGGCTAAGGTTTGGGACCTCACTCAAAATATTCAAAGGGATTCACAACATGAGAGAAAAATAGGGTTTTAAAATGATAAACATTTCCATATATGTGACAATCTCATGAAGTTACAAAGTAAGATTCATAACAAGTCTAAAACCATATAGTAGGGTCAAAAATCACACAAACGGTCCCAACAGATCTGTACGGTCCTGATATAGGGAATTTTCTAGTTATAGTTCCAAGAATGAAGCGCTCTCATGTCCATATCTCTCAATCATGGCACTCTACATGCCTAGAACCTCCCAAATCCATATGTAATCAATTAAGTGCACTCATTCTCTTCAATTTTCAAGTTCATATCATATCATGTACATTAGTTCACAAGAATTAATGCATTGTTATGATATGTCATAATTGATTTTGGAAGTTAATGAATCAAAATAACCTCACGTAGTTCCCTTTTACATACTTTTAGTGTACTTAAATCACTAAATCTAGATATAATCTAATAAATGGTGTAAAAATAATCACACACGTGTCAACCACATGACTCACAAGAAAAATAAAAAGAGTACATGGAAACAAATCAACTTTTGTAATGGATTTTCATGCCTTATTGGTTTTATAATATATGTATACACATATGTAGCCTTAGTAGATATATAGTAAACAATCACATAAGAAGATAGTAATTTGTACATTTTTCTCAAGAGGATGTCATATATGGGATACACAAACAAGTAAATGTATGTACTGTTATAATTATATTATTTATCTCTCTTAATTATGCATTGTCTCATATACATTTTGCATGTGCATGTAACATATTTAAATACTCATTTGGGGTGATTTTGATTCAGTATTATCTAGGTTCACTTGCAATATTACATCACCCAAATACATGTCAGGAAAATAATTTCTCTAGCAAAACATGAGTTTTTATTTCACCAAGTCCTTGTTTGTCTTGTTTTGTGCAAGTATTTTTTTACACCTAGGTCTTGTAATGTTTTTCACAACCTATGAGCCGACAAGAGTATTTGTAATGCACACACCTTCAATGAATGCATAAGAAATGTAATGTTTTTTTGCACCTATATTGTCATGCACATATATGATGAAAAGTTTCTACATCCTTTATACATTCCCAAGTGTCTACAAAAATTTCAAGTTAATGTCATAACTGGTAAAGTTCTACAAAATAATGTCTTATGGAATTTTAGTTTGAGCATAATTTATAAGGCATGAAAATCAATGCATAAGAAATCCCCATGCACATGTCAAAGTGTAAGGTTTGGAGTGCACAACAATTCAATGAAAGGATTCAGTGCATAACATTTTACGTAAAGGCATAATTAATGTGTAACTTTTGGAGATTCAAAACACAACATTGTTTAATGAGCCAACATGGATTTCACCTAACTCATAATTGTGCCTATTAATTCAACTCAAGATCATCGAGTTATTTTATCATTTGTACATACATACATACATACATATATATATATATATATATATATATATACCCTGTATTACATAGAGGAATGGGATATATCTAATATTTGTTGGGGTTAATCACATCAGTTGTACAAACACATATTAAGATCTAAGAATACAAGCAATAAATATGGAAATAAACCAGAAGAAATAATACACAAGATATAACGTGGTTCACCCAATGTGGGCTATGTCCACCAAGAAACAACCAATATATTATTCAAAGCTTTAACAAAGGATATACAATGAAGATATGCAATCTTCCACACCTTCTCCTGGATGTACAATACTTTCTTCTTCACAAGCTTCTCTTTTTCTCTCTCCAAGAATTCTCTCTTTACAATTCTCAATTCTCAATGAGTTCTCTCCTTCTAACCCTAGCTTTATAGCTTATATAAGCATATACAAACTTAGGGCACTTTAGCTATGCAATTACAATCATTAGATCAACTTTATATCAAATGTTAGATCTAATTCTCGTGAGTTAAATAAAACAATCATGCACAGGAAACCAATGTCGGTTACCCTAACCGATGTCAGTTCCTCCTTGCTTTGACTGATACTGGTTGCCAGGTAACCGACGTCGGTTACTATGTATTCCAGCAAGTTAATAAAACATGCTAATGTGAAGCAATTAAGCTCCATAACTCAACAATCTCCCACTTGGAGATAAATTGTTGCACTGTACCGTACACAAATCCATTCTTGGATCCTTTCCTTGGCTTGTTTCTCCCTCTTCAAGTCTCAAACTTGAAGACCAATAGAAGTGGAGTGTAGCCCAAAACTTCTCCTTTGCTAATGGCTTTGTTAGCATATCGTGGGGGTTCTTATTTGTATGAATTTTCTCTAGTTTCAGCTGCCCATCCTCCAACACCTGCCATATGAAGTGATATCTCAATTGAATGTGTTTCTTTCTTGAATGAAATGTTGATTTCTTTTTAAGATGAATCACACTTTGACTATCACTATACAATCTACAATCCTCTTGCTCCTTTCCTAACTCTCCCATGAACTTGCTCATCCATATCATCTATTTGCTAGCCTCTGTAGCTGCAACATACTTAGCCTATGTAGTAGATAGGGCCATGACCTTCTGTAATCTCAAAATCCAGCTAACTACCGTCCCACCTACTGTGAATACATATCTAGTGGTACTTCTCATACCATCCAAATCTCCACCCATATCTGAATCAACATAGCCATATAAAAGAAATATCTGACCCTCCATAGCATAACTACATGTCAGATGTCCCTCTCAAATACCTGAGAATTCATTGGACTACTTTCCAATGCTCTTTACCTGGATTGGCCATAAATCTTGCTCACAACTCTCACTACCTATGTAATGTCTGGTCTGGTACAAACCATAACATACATAAGACTTCCAACTGCTGAAGGATATGGAAATTGTGTCATGTACTCGACCTCCTCATGTGATGTAGGACACTGATATTTACTCAATTTTGAGTGTCCAACCATAGGCGTACTTATAGGTTTTGAAGTCTACATATTAAACCTTTCCAACACCTTATTGATATAATTCTCCTGAGACAAATAAAATTTCATGTTCTTCATGTCTTTAAGAATTTGCATGCCAAGGATTTTCTTTGTACCTTCCAAATCCTTCATTGAAAATATATGAGCTAACTTTTCTTTAAGCTCAACAATGTCCTGCATACTAGATCCTGCAATAAGCATATCATCCACATACAGTAACAAAATAATATAACTTCCATTTTCAAGATTCTTGAAATAAACACAATGGTTAGATTCACATCGCATATAACCATGCTCACGCATGAAACTATCAAACCTCATATACCATTTCCTTGGGGCTTACTTGAGCCCATACAAGCTCTTTTTCAACCTGCACACAAGTTTCTCCTTACACTTGACTTCGTAACCAAGCAACTGTTGCATATAAATCTCTTCCTCTAAATCACCATGAAGGAAAGCCATCTTGACATCAAGTTTCTCTAACTGTAAATATTCTATTGCAACTAAATTCAATATAGTACACATATAAGTCATTTTTAGTACAAGAGAAAATATCTCACCAAAATCAAAACCTAATTTCTGTGAAAATCCTTTTACCACAAGCCTTGCCTTGTATCTTTTTTGTCCACCCTCTTCTTCCTTGATCATGTAAACCCATTTGTTATACAATGTTCTTTTACCTACTAGAAACTTGAATAAATCCCATGTCTGGTTTTGTTTCAAGGAGTTCATCTTCTCATCCATGCCATGCTCCCACTACTTGTGGGTTTCATCCTGCATTGTTTCTTCAAAAATCTCTTCTTCACCACTATCAGTCAATAATAAATAAGATAAGAAAGGTGAAAATATTTCTGGAGGTCTACTTACCCTTTATGACCTTCTCACCAAGATTTGGGGTGCCATAGGCTCAATCTGCTCATTTTACAAATTTGTATCAATCTCAGATAGTGATCGACGCCAGTCATCTGTAGCCGACGTCGGTTGGCTAACCGATGCTGCTCTGGATCTTTTGTAACTGATGCTGGATTAGACAATTGATGTTGGTCCGATGTCAACCAACATTGGTTACTGTGTAAACCTGTAGGTGTTAATTTTAAATCTGAGAATACATTTTCATCCACAAACTCTTTTACTGGTTCATTTTTGGGTACCAAAAATTGATCCCTGTACATTCTTTTTTCATTCTATTCAATGTCACGACTCCTAACAATCTTAGAATCTTCTAAATCCCAAAAATGGAATCCAAAATCACCAGAGCTATAACTAATGAAAATACATCTCTTGGATTTAACATCTAATTTATTTCTATTTTCTCTATCGACATGCACGCAAGATTCTGAACCAAATACTCTAAGAAAAGAAAGATCTACCTCTTTTCTAGTCCAAGCTTCTTCTGGTATTCCACCATCCAGTGCACTTGAAGGCCCACAATTAATTAAATAAACCACCATGTCTACTGCTCCTGCCCAAAACTACAAGGGTAATTCAACATATATCCCCATGCTTCTTGCACATTTAATGATTGTCCTGTTCATTCTTTCTACAACACCATTCTCCTATGGTGTTTTAGGAATCATTCTTTCTCTGTGTATTCCTAATGGGTGTTGTCATTCCCTTCATTTAATCAACTTCTTGTTGATGTCATATCAAACCAGGGGTGTGTCTAAAGCCATCTGCAACAAGAGTTTAACTGATCTAGTAGTTGACTGTAGCTATTTTTATATTTTATGGGGGATCTCTTTAATGTCTTAAGGACTTCTTGGTAAAACCTTATTCAAATCAAACTATGAAAACTTGCTGAAAGTAAAACACACTGAAAGATTGTTGAAAGGAAACACATCGTGTAGAATGGAAACACACTTGCTGTTGGAAAATAAACACACTTGCTTATGAAAGTAAACACTCTTGCTTTTGGAAATAAACACACTCAAATTAAAATGCTTGAAAACAATTGCAAGAAATATAAAGATTTACCTAAACACCTACAGGAACAAGTATACAACAGAGTTTAACTGAAAGAGCTAAAGCAATACAAAATTAATAGATCCAAGCTATTTCCTACAGAAATATAAATACCAAATAAATGAATATCCTGGTCCTTGGGGGAGTGGGCCCTTGCTCCTCCTTGAATCAATATTTTAACAACTCAAAATTCTCTCAAATCAGAATGGCTATTTTATTGATAAAAACATTCAGTATTACAAAACATACTAGATCTGGGTACTTAGTCTATTTCTTTTCTCTATTATATATCTATCTCATTCTATATCTCCATCTTCTATTATCTATCTATTGCAGATCTGCCTTTATTTACATTTTACAATCATAGTTGTCTCAATGATTCTAATGAAATCGAATCATGCCCAAAATAGATGCTAAGTCAGATGGCAGTTGATCAGATAGTTGTAGGATAACTGTCCCTGGATCTGTGTTCAAAAATCTTCTCGTCCTTCATGATTGAAAGGGTCATAGATGCAAAATCTCCGGATGTAGTTTAAAATAGATAACTCCCATCGGTTCCAGAACTTTGGAGAAGTTCCAGAATCATAGGAAATTGTTAAGACCCAAAACCTGTGAGAGTTCTGGAGTTGTCCCCAGGAGTTCCGGAACTAAGTCGTGGAGTTCCGGAACTAAATGATGACTGTGTGATGGAGTTCCGAAACTAGCTTGGAAGTTCCAGAACTAAGCTATGTAGGAACAAATGCTATCAAAAACATACTGAATGCCACTTGCTTCATTTCCTTGGCTGATTAGACATGCTTTATTACAAAACTGAATTTAAATACACACTATGTCAGGAATTTCAAAACTTTTAACATTAGGATCAGAATCAATCAAAAGACAGACAATTACATCCTAACTCATATCAGATCAACTAAAAGTCACACAATGTAATCAAACTTAATTAAAAGGAGAGTAAGATGAGATCATATATTATACATTAATCAGACATATTCTGGCCTCATCAATTCCATTTACTGAACAATAATCATTGAAAGCCTTGTTGTAGTACTCACCACAATTATTAGATCTAAGGTATTTTAACTTTGAATTTGATTCATTTTCCACAAGGGCTTTCCATATTTTAAAAGTCTCAAAAACATCAAATTTATGTTTATTGCAATAAACCCATACCTTTCTTGTGGCATCATCAATGAAAGTCACATAATATTGGGATCCTCCATGAGAAGCTACTTGGGCTGGTCCCCACACATCTGAGTGCACAAGCTCTAATTTTTGCTCCTTCTTTATTGACCCAACTTTGAGAAATCTCACTCTCTTTTAGTTTCCAAAGATACAATGCTCACAAAAATCAAGATCTACATCTTTTAAATATGATAACTTGCCCTTAACCTTTAAGACCCATATTCCTTTTTGACTTATATGGCCTAGCCAATTATGCCACATGTTTACATCTAAATCTGAAGTAGATAACACAGAAAAGGAATCAGTAATACAGGTGGACAAATACAATGTTCCTACCTTTTTGCCTCTTGCTACAATAAGAGATCCCTTGGTAACCTTCCAAGAGTTGGCTATGAATGTAACCATGCAACCATATTCACCTAGTTGTCCTGCATAAATAAGATTTCTCTCGAAGATTGACACATGCCTCATGTCTTTCAATATCCATGTATTTCCATTCTGCAATTTTAGATGAACTTCTTCTTTACCAATAATATTGTATGGCTCATCATCTCCTAAATAAACATGCCCAAAATTACTTTGGACATAATTTCTGAAATAACCCTTATTAAGGGTAGCATGGAAAGAAGCTCCCAAATCTAAAACCCATGATTCAATTTTATTATCCAAGGAGAGAATAAGGGCATCTTGTATTACCTTAGAAGATGCAACATTTTCCTCTTTACCTTTCTCTGGTACATTCTCTTTGTTTTCCTTGAACCAACAATCCTTCTTTGCATGTCCTTTCTTTCCACAATTCCAACAGGTTATTCCTTTTACCTTTGGATTTAGATATGCCATTCTTAGAATTTGATTTCCCATTATTCTTTCTCTTAGATCTCTCCTTCAACCTTCCTCTGCTTTATACATTCAAAGCATTACCAAATGATGATTCTCCTGTACTTTTCTTATGTATTTCTTCATTCAGGATTATACTAACCATATCATCAAACTTTAAAATATTAGTGGCAGACATTGTATTACTAACAACCATTACCAAGTTATCTCAACTATATGGCAAAGATCATAAGAATAAAAGTGCTTTCACTTCATCATCAAATGGAATATTCACCAATTTTAATTGATTTACAATAGACCATAAATCATTCAAATGACTTGATGTAGATTCACCTTCTTGCATCTTAGAATTAAATAATTTCTTCATCAAATAAACTTTATTTGAAGCACTAGGTTTTTCATATAAATTAGCTAAAGATTCCATCAACTCTACCATGGTTACTTCTTTGGTAATATTCGAAGCCACACATGCTGTCAGGCTCAATCTTATAGATCCCATAGCCTTTCTATCAAGAATTTTTCATTCTTCATCAGTCATCTTTGTAGGTCTTGCCTTCTTATCCAACAATAAGTATATATCTTTCTGCTATAAATAATCTTCCACCTATATCTTCCATAATTGATAATTACGGCTATCAAATTTCTCAACTCTGTATTTGCCATCTTCTACCATTGTTATAGCTCCCACTCAATCAGACATCCCTCTTTGAGTAAATCTCTCAACACACAAAACCCTCAAACAAAAAATCTCTTATACCGGTTGTTGGGGTTAATCACACCAGTTGTACAGACACATATTCATAACTAAGCATACAAGCAATAAATATGAAAATAACTAGAAGAAATAATACACAAGGTATAATGTGGTTCACCCAGTATGGGCTACGTCCACCAAGAAACAACCAATACATTATTCAAAGCATTAACAAAGGATATATAATGAATATCTGCAATCTTCCACACATCTCCTGGATGTACAATACTTTCTTCCTCATAAGCTTCTCCTTTCTCTCTCCAAGAATTGTCTCTTTACAATTCTCAATTCTTAATGAGTTCTCTCCTTCTAACCCTAACTTTCTAGCTTATATAGGCATATAAAAAATTAAGGCACTTTAGCTATGCATTTACAATCATTAGATCGACTTTATATCAAAGGTTAGATCCAATTCCCGTGAGTTAAATAAAACAATCACACAGAGGCAACCGATGCCAGTTACCCTAACCAATGCCGGTTCCTCCTTGCTTTGACTAATACTGGTCACCAGGTGACCGATGTTGGTTACTGTGTATTCCATCAAGTTAATAAAACATGCTAATGTGAAGTAATTGAGCTCCATAAATCAGCAATATCATATATGTTACTTGATGATTCGAGGCAATGATGTAAGTAGGTGGGTATTGCATATATATAAGTATGTCATTACACTTATGTGAGGGATGACTCCAACACAATAGGAGATGTATAGTCTGAACTAGTTAGCTCAATATGTTGTGAGCTACACTAGCAAAGATTGTGAGAGAAAATCTAAATTACACTTGAGGATATGTTTTATCATGATGCATCTCAATTTTTTTGACTATTGTGTGTTGTGTTGTATATTGAATCAATAAAATTCTGAGATTCATTTCATTGTGTTGTGTCATGTTTTATGCTTAATTTTATTGTGAATTTTGATATTTAAGTGGTTTAGGGTATCCTTTCATAAGGAATCTTAACTATGAATGCATTATTTAGTGTTATATCCTTAGGATTTCTCTAAGTACGTCATTCAATATTGTTTATTTACACATTTTCTAGTTTGAGAGAAAGAAATTGTAGACATCTTCCAACAAAAGTTAGATAAAAACTGTAAATGAGATCAGTACAAGAGAACTCTTTAATTTGGATGGAATGGCACATATAGGAGATAATAATGCATGAAGGCCAACAACACCTACTCGAGGGCATGGAGGAGCTACTAGACTTGTAGATATGACATGTTTAATGAGAGACATGTAATCTCATCTAGAAGCTACAAAGACAACATAATGTCACGGTATTTTGGTGTAATACATGATGCAAGTAATATAGAGTCACAAAGGAATTTCCTGAAAGGAATGAAGGAGAAGAGGAATTTCAATAACATGAAAATAATTTTAAAATTCGTCACAGGAATAACAAGTAAACGTAAGTTGGATCCACCTAGTAATTTTAGAGTTTGAATCCTAAAGAACTCATTGTTTGGAATGTTGAGTTGGAAAAATATGTTGAGTATGAAAGCTTTGAAGATCCATGACAAGTGAATTTTCACTAAGGAAAAATAAAAAACTCATGCATCTCTTTAGTGGAAGCATGTGCAAATTGATAGATTGTGAAAGGAAAATAGAAAATCAAGGTTTGGAGTAGATCTTTTACGAAATTGAAAGCAAAGTTTATCCCATAAGTTTGTGTAAGAAGCTCAAAATTTTGTGACAAAGGGATATAAGTGTAATTAATTATACAAAGGATTTCTACAAGCTAATCATTTAATTTGGTCATAGTAAAGATGTCACAAAAAATATATTGTGTTATGTAGATGAATTACACACAAAAATTTAAGATGATTATAATACATTCAATTAATAAGGTCTATTAGCGTGCATGTTGAAAGTGGAAGAAAAAATAGTATGTGACAAGTCACAACATGTGAAAAGGAAATTTTGTGTATGGTCATAGAAAAATAAACAAAAAAATGATCACACAAGGAGAGTAAAGTAATTCATAGCATGATAATGGTGCATAAAAAGATAAAGGAAATTTCAGAGAAAGAAGTTAAAGGCATGGACATGGGCTCATTAGAATGTGCTTCAAATGTCAATAGTTGGGCATAAAGCATTTGAGTGTCAAAACATACATAGTGATGGAATTAAGTGTAATAACGTAAGTGCACATATCACATAAGCAAATAAAGAAAGTGTTGCATGCCTAGTCGTACTCTTCCTTCGTACTCATGTACACAAGAATATGGTACCCCACACACATAAGTATTTCCCCTACCCTTTGTGTTAGCATATCACATCATAGTGTGGTTTAGGGCACACTCAATCGAAGCATGGAAGGTTTTCAGGTCCCATCAAGGCTAGCAAAGTGAAGTGGTTAGTTAGCAAATAACAAAGATGAAATCATAAGTACCTTAACATAAATGAATAGTGAGCTGATTATGGACCAAAACACATGTCGTTCATATATTAATTAACAATTCATAAATTATAAACTCAAATCATTTGTGTAGTGGCTCAAAATGATATAAGGATCATTCTCTCAAACTATGTTACACCACTGTCTGTCTAGGTATCTATATTTCTATATATTTACACTAGATCCCTTGTAGGTATTTATACTAATGTGGACTTTCCCTTCACTAGTCTTCCAAAGGATAATAATAGCCCCCGAGTTACAATTGTAAGCCTAACTAGTACATCTAAGCAGTGGATAAAAATAGTCATTCACTGCCTTGCTCTTATTTTGCATGGTGAAACTCTTTGAAGGTCACTGTTTATCCTTAGCCTACTTATAATATTATCCAATCTCTTTGTTAGCTCCATGCAAGTAATCCAACCTCTAACTTGAAGTATATCTTTGGACTCATGTTCATCTTTATCCTTTTTTGCCTTACATGTATTCACCTTGGTTTGTCCTCCTGTATATTTTTACACCTATGTTGGTGTTATCCTTCCCTTACACAACCTTTAGTTCCTTTCTTATGCACTTGTCACTTATCCTTTTTCCTTGCGCACATAGACCTTTTCATGTTGCATGTGCTCCCTTCCTTTTCTTCCACGCACATCTTCTTAAAAGTTTCGCCATCCCCCTTAAATAATATTGGATCATGAATAAAGAATATTTAATCCCACAAGGACTTAAAGAATAAAGAATACAAAACTATGGGCCCAACATCACCCTGTACTAAATCTATTTTCCATCCTAGGAAATGCTTTATTGGACATCTTCAAATAACTCTGACACTTCAACTCTTAAAAGCTCTTTATGCTCTTGCCAATGATCAATCACTTCATGAAGAATTTGGTCCAATATGTCTAACTCTAAGGATATTTGGGTTAATATTGTAGCACCTTTCATTCATGTATTCTCACATATGATTAGGTTTTTGGCTCAGTTTTTGGCGTGCAGTCCCTAGATTTGTTTCTTCCTTATTAGTGAGCTTTCTGAGCTCTGTCAACCACTATTTTAACCTCTTTTTTCTTTATGTGACCTCTTCACCCATTTTTTCACATTCTTCCATTAACTCATTTTTTTATGTGTCTAAAGAGTCATCTTCCATATGAATTTCAATTGTTGTTAGTTTGTCGCCTAGTTATTTTATGTGCACATTGATTATTCTTGGTTGTTTATAAAGCCCATTAAGTAACTTTTCAGATGTCACATCTTTGGCCTCTAATTTCCTTGTGCTATTATCACATATTTCAAGTTTATTATTATAAACAACTATGATATTTTCACTATCATCTTTCTGTTGTCTTTCTCTTTCCATTTATTTTTCAATTTGTTTGAATAACAGGTTCACAAGATGTTCTAGCTCATCAATGTTATCTCCTACGATGAGCGAGCTATCTTTTGTAAGCTTGGGGTAATTATTTATTATCCACTCTCCCAATGTTTTGAATTTGGAATCCACTTGCTTGTATCTCTCCCTAAGGGCCTTGTTCTCATGTTGGAGCTCGCACAACTTGCTCTTTGTTTCTTTGAAATCTACCTCCAATTTCTGTGACCAAGCCCTATATATCTTGGACTCATTGTTATTTTATAAGTTTTATTAGACTACCTCCCCAACAATTTTTATCAATTCCTACCCAACTTGAACATGTTATAGCTTGTAATGAAGATGACAGGATCCCCTTCCTTTGTTTGAATCGTGTGTATGTTATTACTCGACATCTCGATGAGTGGCTCTTTTATACATGCATCCAAGGAAAATGATAGGAAATTTTTCGAGTGATCTATGGCCACAATGTTTCTAAGGCAATCCCATTGCAACAATTATTTAATGTTCTTCCCCTTTTGGTATTCTATGTGCATTGATCTTTTTGTAGGGTTTGGGTAGAGTTGGGGGCCCGTTTCTTCGTCATATCTTCTGACTTATTGTTCTTGTATTGGCCTATTTCCTATACTTAATTGGGGTTACTCTACTTCTTCATTGCTTCTACGACAAATTCTTTCCTTAAGAATCCCTTTAGCACTTTCACTTTGCTCAGCCTCTTTAGGGTTATCTTTGACCTTATTCACCTTGGGAGGTGACATGTGAATAAATGTTGGTTGTGCGCCCATGCTTGTTTTATCAAAATGTTTACTTGTCCCACCTTTAATGCTAGCATGGACTAAAGAGTGTTGTACTAGACCTTTGACGTTGATCCCCTCCTAGTTTTGTGGCAACACCGTTATTTTTCTAGGGCCTATTATGGTATTTATGCCATTGGGTCACCCTTTCTCCTGTTCCTTTTCGACCTCCTGCACCTTGTTAGGCTTTTGATGTGGGTTTAATCTCTTACCTTACATGCATAACTTCCTATACTTTTTCCCATGTTTTTAGTGTCTACCTATGTGTAGCCCACCATCATGTTGTGGTTCCCTTTAATAAGTATAATGAGCAATTAATTCGTGCCTTTTCAGGTTTTATATAGAACTCTATGTCATTGATGAAATCTTGTATAATTTCAATTTCATTGAAAATTGGTGGGTTCTATGTTTTCTCCTTACATATCCTTCCAATACTCTTTCTAATATAGTTAAGTGCTTAAATAATGGGAAAATTAGATGCAAACCTAATCATTCAACATTCTCTCCTTAACAGTTCATACGAACAATGCGCCCAATTGTCACATTCCATGCTAGTTGTATCAAGTATTGATTAGTTATCACCCTATAGTACTCCTTCCAATGTAGGTTCGTAGTTTTTCATTTGTGTGGCTTGTATATTGTATATGCACTCCAAATCTTTATATTATTCTATATTCTCTACATATGGTACACTCTGCTTAGGGTCCATCAATAAGATGATGTGTTGGCCTTCATTCTTGAAGCTTACATACCATTTCTCAAATTGTATGTCATAATTATTCACATAACACTAAGGCCTACCTAGTAACATTGGAAAATTATTTGTTTCTGCCAATGGTATTACCTCAAAATTACCTTGAAATTTTACCCTCATCATACTGATAATGACATTCTTTAGGAATCCTATAGGCACTACCAGTGTTTTATTAGCCATAAAAAATACACGTGGAGATGGATGCAATGCTGGTTGCCCCATTTTATTCCAAGGATCCATTGTAAGTATGTTAACTTACGTGCCTGTGTTGACCAATATGTCATTAATGTTCCAACCATCTATACATACATCAACTAATATTTCTCTATCAAAGCCCCTTGTCTTTTCTGATCTTACGTATTGCTTCTATGTCTTCCCCATTTGTTTCCCAAGTGTCACCTTATTTAATTTTTGTGATAACCATTGACCTAGTAAGGGTAATATACCCTTTATGCGCATCAACCTACAGACTACTTAAAACTCATTTTTGATGATTCTTTCTTCCTCAAAATATTTTAGCCTTTCATTTTGTAGCTTTGTTTCATGTTTGAGGAATTATATTTCTTGTTGCGGTTCTCACGAAAAGTATTTCTCTTCTTGAATAATCTTCTTATGTTTTCTTATGTTGGGATATGGTTTCACAACACTAATTTTTGTGGGTTTTACCTTGTCTAAAGATGTATCTTGTGCATGTACATCAATGCACATCATTACCCATACCTTAGCTATAGGATCTATTGTTGGTATAGTTTTTGACTCATGCTCATCTATTATAGTGCACACAAATTTGATCATTCATTCACCCTTCTCACTTTTTACTTCATTAGTTTATATAGATCTGGACAATCTTTTACCTTGTTCCCATTTTTACAATATGTGTAGAATAGGAATAGTAGGAAATCACATTGGTAATGGTCTAAAGACCCCTAATTGTAGAAAATCCTTGGTATAAACCTTCTGCAATCATGACCTCCTTGTCCTCAATAGTTTTCGCCTCAACTAAACCCATCGTGTCCTTTAATGTTGCCTACCGTAGCCTGTTGAATTCTTAGTGAGTGGGCTTCACGAATTTGATCAATAATGTGACAATTAATTGTGTCATATATATGCACATCACATATCTTATAATAAGTAGTGACTTTTTTCTATTTGGTGCGATGTAAGATGGGGCAGTTTCGCATATCATGACATCCTTCACATATTTCAAACGCTAGAAGCATAAACTTCAAACTTTTACACAATTTTTTTTTTATGTGGCCTTCCACTTCATAGTCAATACACAATTGATTTAACAAAAATAAATTTATTAAACCCTAGATATTACAGAGTCACAACGAAATGATAAAGCAATAAAATATAGATTTAACCTAAGAAATAAACAATTAAATTTAAAACCCTAACTGCAATAGATGGGATAAAATACTTAAATAATTTCACAATTATTAATGGATTATACTGAACTAGAAAAATTGACAAATAGTCAGAAATGTTGGGACTAGGGCACCTGTACTGGGTTAGGGGTGCCTGGGCATCAAGGACCTTCTGTAGGTGCTTGTGAGTGCGCAAAACCTCTGAAACTAAATTTTACAATGTCGCAAGATGTTCGCTAAATGTCATTGTTAGTCACCTATAGGTCGTTGGTTGATCGCTGAGTTCGCTTGAAACTTGCAAAGAGAAAGAGCACCAGCAAAACCCCAAAACACATCAAATTGTAAAAATAAAAAGATGCAAATGGGGAATCATATTGACCCTGACGGTCACCCAATTGAGTGAACTTATGATCCGGGTGCTGCACTACATTTCAGACTCCATGTAGTTCTATGTGTGTGTGTAGAATTGTGCCCTAGGTGGCTCTTGTGCAAGATGCACAGAATAATGAGTAATATCTAGATGTAGAAATGTAAATAGATGTGTGCATGGAAAAATGAACTTCCCCTCCTATGAAGTATATACAGAAGAATGCAGTCCCTTGTCCCTTGAATGATAACTAGATGGATGCTTTGATACTCTTAAAATGCCTTTGGATGCAACCTTAGGTGGTGATAATAGATGCTTAGAGCTTGGTCCTTTATTATGGTCACATAGATTTGTATTTATATGATTCCCTTGTTTGAATTTTGTAATTAACCACTAAAAGGCCAACCACTAAGAAAAAAGATGCCTAATGGATAGAAAAGACCCAAAATATGTGAACAAGATACAAAGAGGTCGGGGGCGCCCAGAGGGGATGAGGCTGCCTAGGCGCTGACATCTTGGTTGGGCACTAGTGTCTAGACTCAGAAAAGTTGAAGTATTAAAAGTCAGACTGGGCAATAAGGTGTGTAAGACCAAGAAGGAAACCAGAAAGAAAGCAAAGAGGCCAAAGACAGTGGTCAATTAGTACTTTTCTCACTTAGGAATCATATGAATAGTGGTATGTGACTAAGACCTAGAAATGTACCCAAAGTGTGTGATTTAGTGTCTACATTTGCCCCCACTTTATGTTGTTGAGTGAATACTTGATAACATAAAGTAGATAAGAGATGCATACTTGATAACCATGTAGATCGATGGTGAAAAACATGTGCCGAGGAGACAAGAAAAAGTGTGGAGTGACAAAAATGAAGCGTGGAAGCTAGAGAAGAGGAAGTGACCCTAGGGGTGAAAAGTGTATGTGTGTATATGTCATGTTGTACCTATTTTCGATGTCACTTGATGCTTGATGATGTGATTGTTGTCTTCCCATAAGGATGGACCTGCAAAAGAGAAGAGAAAAAGAGTAGTCAAATATGTGTATATGAAAAATTTGATCCAAACGTGTAAAAAGTGTGTAAAAATGTGGAAAAGGAACATGTGCACCTGATCTGTGATGAGTGAAAAGGATAGAAAGGATCCTGAAAATGATGTAGAAGACCAATTTTTTGGGCGAATGCCAAGTGTGAGTTTTTTGGGTGATCTCATGCCAAGTGTGAGTTTTTTGGGTGATCTCATGCCCAACAGAATAAGTGTAGGGAGAAAGGTTTAGTGTTATTCTCCAACCTTTGACTGCTTCCTGACGATTTATACACCACTGCAGATGGTGTGATCCTGCTTTGTTTAATTTCGATCAAGTTTGATCCAACATGAAAATAGAAAAAAGGAGAAACATACATGTTGATTGTTGGAGGATTGTGCCTGTACTGTGAAAACTGCTATGTAAACTACTGAAAACTGTGATTGATCTGAGAAAAAATATGTAACTTGCCCCCTGGTCATAGGCACCTAGGAAGGTTCAAGGAGCACCCAGGCGCTATTGTCTATTTCTGGGTGTTGGCGTCTATGTTGTGCTGAGGACCCAAGTCAGATTTTGGGCCATTTGAGACTGTAACTATGTTGATTGTTACTATGGTGAACTGTGTTGTACTGTAACTTTGAACTATTATATGGGGTGACTGATTCACCCAATGATGCCCCCCTCATTTGGGGTGCATGCGACATCGCAAGGAGTATGTAGCCCAAAGGAGGACCAGACATGTTGATATGAAACTGATGCCCTGTAGGGGGAGGGAATGTTCTTGGTAGAAACCAAGGCACATGCAAACAAAGTGGCTGGAAAACATGTGTTAGTACAAACAAGAAAAATATGCATATAGAAGACAAAATGTAAGCTAGTAAACAAGAAGATAATGTAGACTGAAAAAGTGGGTTTCAAACATGGGACATCACTCACAATGTCAAGACAATAGGCAATCAAAGTGGCCAAAAGCATACAGTGTGCACACAAGACAAAGGGCATAGCCCACAAACAATGGCATACAAACAATGACAAAGCAAAGAGTAACAAACAACCATGGTGGAAAATATTTCCTACAAAGACAAATGTTGCACATGAAGCACCCATTAGCATGTTAGAAAGATAAAAAGTATGTCAAAGCATGTATGATCCGATATAAATAGTGTGCTAGTAAGAATATGAAGTAGTATAAATCAAAACAATAGACACTTGTATGTGTATGAAAGTAGATGCCCCTAGGAGCCACTGGGACTGGTAAGAGGTACAGTGCCAAGCATCCATGCTGCATGTAAGGATATCTGTAAAGTTTGCATTCACAACTAGAAGAGAAAGTGAACACACATGTGTATATAGAAAATATAATGACATACGTATATATCGTTTAACATAGTAAACAAAGTGTACATGTGAGTATAAGTAAACAAGAACAATGTGCAACCAAGATATGCAGTATGTTGTGAGTGTGAATGGAATGGAATGCAAAGTGAAGTGTGATAGGAGCAGCATTCCCCCCTGAGTGAATGTAAATAGTATGCATGAGATGAGGTTCATTTATAAAAGCCCCCTCAGAAGTCAAGAATGAACCATAGAACAAGAGTGCATCATCAGGAAATGGTTTGAATTGTGTGCTAGAAAGATATGATCGATAAAGCGTAGAGTGTAGAGAGTGAGTGAGTGTGGTGAGGTTCATTTTAGATTTAGACCCTTAGTAGTCGAGTATGAACCATGGAACTAGAGTGCGTCATAGAAGTGTGCATGTGATGAATGTGCACTAGAAAGATGTATCGTGAATGTGTCGAGTGTGAAATGTGTAATGTATATGATGTGAGGTTCATGAATGTAGTATCCCTCAACAGTCAAGTGTGAACCATAGCACAAGAGTGTGTCATCGGGTAATGATGATACAAGTGTATCAAGATGTGTAAGATGTGTGTGAAATACTAGATGCGAAGTATGAAGTGAAATAGTAGAAATGTAAGACACCTGACAATGCTAGAAGGGGGGATAGTAAGCATGATGCCCCCAAGTGTATGATGATGCAAGAAGAATCAAGTAATGTCATCTAAGAGATCATCATTGTCATGGTCAAAACTCAAATGGAGATGCATCAGAGACTTGGTAAGTAATAGTATGTGGTTGATCAAGTAAAGAGCCATTATGCAACATAGATTGTACATGCCCATTGCATATTCTTTGTCAGTGAAAGGTGGTAATGGACATCCATGTGCATACCAATGAGTAAGATTTTGTGAATATGAGAAATGAATCATTGCAAATAAAAACATGGCTGAAGGGCATGGGGAATGAAATGTTGATATGATTAGGATCTAAAGTTGCCACCAATGTAGTCAAGCCATGATTGTCCAAGAGTAAGTGGAGAAATGAGGAGTGCGTGCAACAAAATACTGATAGATGAAATACTTGGAGGCCATAAACAACAGTAATACAAACATATCCATGATATAAATGAGTGAATGTGATGGAGGGATGAGATCATCCAATTGTGAATCCTAGCTGAGCCAAGCCATCATGTGTGCAAATAGTGTCAGAGCAAGTGGGATCGAATGGAATGTGTGGCCAGTAAGCATTATTCATGAAAAGAGTGCATGTGAAAGGAGGAATTGCAGATGTAGGTTTCTCATGAGGAGACAATGAAGGTGGTATGATGTTTGATGTATGGATAGACCCCTGATAAAGTACCATAGCATTAGTAGAAGGAGGGGGTGATACTAGAGTGGATGGAACAACGTCTAATGCACAAACAGTTCCTTCGAGTGGAGCAAGTTGTTCAGATAGTCCGTGGGTCATGGATCAACAGTAGGATGTATAGTAGGAGAAGTCAGAATAGGTAATGTAGTAGTTGGATTCTAGGTTGTAATATTGGAATGGGGTACTATCAATGGGAACTGAATATTCAAATCCCTCATGTAAGAATTTGATGCACGGTGAACTGTAGAAGGTACTGCTTGCATTTTATGAAGCCATGGCCTACCGAGTAAGTAATTATATGAAACGGGGAAATCAATAACAAAGAATACTGTAAGAACTATTTTTTGGCCCAACTGTGATAGGTAAAATAATAGTGCCAAGACATGGACATGTAGTAGAATCATATGCCTGGAGAGAAATAGATGTTGGGTTAAGATTAGCTATAGAAAGGCTATATAGTCTGAATGAATGATAAAGGACAAAGATTGAGCTCAGATCCATTGTGACTAAATTTTCTTAACACCCAAGTTATGGATGCATATTGTATATAAAGAGGAGGATCATTGTCATAAATAAAAATATTGTCAGCTATAGTAGATGGAAAAGTAAGCTGCTGAGAAAATGCATCCACAAATGTCTGATAAACTATGTCCAGATCAGTAGTAGAAGGGATGCGAGTATTAGCCAAGAGAGTAATAATTTTAGCTTGACAATCAGGATTGGCTAGCAAGAAATCATGAATGGAGATATCCATGATGAGAAGATCCTAGGAAAATGAGAACAATGAAAGTATGAGGACCCTAAGAGTGTTTCGAATGAGACGGGTTCACCAAATGATTTAACAAATATTGAAAATAAATGTTAAACCCTAATATTGCAGAGTCACAATGAAATGATAATGCAATAAAGTATAGATTTGACCTAAGCAATAAGCTAATTAAATTTAAAACCCTAAGTGCAAGAGAAGGGATAAAGTACTTAGCTGATTTTGTAATTAATCTTGGACTGTGCCGAACTAGAAAACTGATGGAATAAGAGGATGAAAATTGTCGCAATGAGCCCAAAAAATGTGTGATTGTTAAAGATCTTGGGACTAGGGCACTTAGACTGGTCAGGGGTGCCTAGGTGCCAGAGACCTTCTGTAGGCACCTGTGACTGCAAAACCTCAGAAACTAAATTTTACAGGGTCACAAGATGTTTGTCAAATGTCGTTGTTAGTCACCTGTATGGTCACTGTTGATCATCGAATTCACCTGAAACCTACAAAGAGAAAGAACACCTACAAAAACCCCAAAACACATCAAATCCTAAAAATAAAAAGATGCAAATGGGGAGTTCAGAATGACCTCGATGGTCACCTGACTGAGTGAACTTATGATCTGGGCATTGCACTACATTTCAAACTCCATGTAGTTTTTCATGTGTGTGTGTAGAATTGTGCCCTAGGTGGCTCTTGTGCAAGATGCACTTGAATAGTGAGCAATAGCTAGATGTAGAAATGTAAATAGATGTGTGCATGGAAAAATGAACTTCCCCTCCTATGAAGTGTATGCAGAATAATGTAGTCCCTTTTCCCTTGAATGATAGCTAGATGGATGCTTTGATGCTCTTGAAATTCCTTTGGATGCAACCTTAGGTGATAGTAGTAGATGCTTAGAGCTTGGTCCTTTATTATGGTCACATAACTTTGTATTTATATGATTCCCTTGTTTGAATTTCATAATTAACCACTAAAAGGTTGACCATTAAGAAAATAAGATGCCCAAAAACTAGAAAAGACCCAAAAGATGCAAGCAAGATACAAAGAGGTTGGGGGCACCCAGAGGGGATGAGGGCACCTGGGCGCTGGCATCCTAGCTGGGCATTGGTGTCCAGACTCAGAAAAGCTAAAGTATCAAAAGTCAGACTAGGAAATAGGGTGTGTAAGACCAAGAAGGAAACCAGAAAGAAAGAAAAGAGGCCAAAGATAGTGGTCAATTAGTACTTTTCTCGCTTAGGAATCATATGAATAGTGGTATGTGACTAGGACCTATAAATATACCCAAAGTGCGTGATTTAGTGTCTACAACCATATACCACTATGGGATTCTCTTGCACTATTTTCTGTCATCTTCTCCAGCCGAGTCTCCATGGATGCAATTTGTGCATCTAGAAATGGACTGACTCCCATATTAATACTCCCAGTTGCTGCAACACACAACACTACTTTTAAAGCTTTGTGGGGGTCAATGAAGGTTTTGTGTGATAGTGCGCACCTGAATGACATGAGTAATCCCCCTACAAACCAATGTGTGTGCTGTGTAGGATGTATATGATATGAAAGTTTGGAAATGAGGGTATTGAAGCATGCATCATACACACCTACCACTCTCAATGAGTTCTTGCTTAATCTCCTTAAGTGCCAAAATAGGATTTGTTGGCTCCAACTCTGGGATGCCAAACTCTTTCAAGAATTCCAATTTTAGCTGACCATAATCTACCACATCTTGAAAGGGATCATGTTTCCTATACCACGTATGTGCGTGGTTAAGAAATGTCATTACAAATTAGAATCTGCTTGTCATTTGGACAAAGTTATCCTTCATTTGCCCATTATATAAGTTCACACTTGTGGACATATTCCACAACATTTTTGACAATGTGATACTCTAGTAAGTGCAAGGACATTTTGTAAAAGATATTTGGTGCAATTAACTGTTGTGAATTATTCATAACTCTTCTTTATATTAGAATATTTGTTGTTGGAGTGACATTCCCACTCCCACTTCCATTCATAGGTGAAGGATTATTTCCAACAGCGTGCTATATCGGTGCATTTCCTTGCACACCTATTATTGTCGATGTCGTGGTATTGCCACTCATCATGCCAAACCTTTGTGCTATCGAAAGATGAGGATTGAGATGTATTTTCTTTGGTGTTGGTTTTTGTGATTGTAGGACATATGGAAATCTATTAATCAAGGTCTCTTTCTCCTAAACGGTCCTTTTTTATGTCTTCATCACTCTTGCTTTCAATTAAAACTTATTCTTCTGTATTAGTTGGCCCAATTGTGAGAGCAAGTGTAGTAGGTTGGATTAGGATTTCATTAACATTATATTTCCCTTCCTCATCCTCTGAGATCCCATAATATCTCCTAGTGTGCTATTAATTTTCCATGTAGTTCCTTGTGCTCGATTCCTTCTCCCTGCCTTAACTAATGTTCTTGGTCATCTCCCGCAGTTCTTGGAGTTTAATTGTGTAGATGTAGTAGCTCCTTCTCCATTATTTTTCACCTTTGTTCTTCAAATCACATCCTCCTAAGGGTGCACTCATTTAGGAAATTCATGTCTTGATCCTAATAGCTTCATATCCTTCCTATGTCCTATGTCACCCACACTTTAGAGTGTTTACCCATTCCATTGGAAAATTTCTATTCCCATAGCGAGTTAAGTATGACCGAATTTTCTTTAAGTTGAACTAGTGTGCTTCGTTTGCACAAGAAAGCATTGAAACTGAATACTCAATGATATAGATCTAAAGCACTCCTTTCCACCAATATTCTACTGCGCGTGTCCAAGTTGTATTATGTATCATGATTTTCTTCTTGCGCTTTGAAGTCCAAGGATTCTTCTGACCCAAGTTATGAATTTTCCTAGATAATCGGAAGCCAACCATACATGCAGATGTACCAGAAGATCTCAGAAAATGTCATATAATGCATCATAAAGGTTAGCTTTTACCCATGCTCGTGGCGAACAATCAACACGTCTCAGATGTTGTTCAATAAAGGTGCCTTCAATGATGTGTAGCTAAGCCTCAATATTCTCCTATGTCTACCGAAACATCCTCTGTCCACTTCATCCTTTCATTGTTACGAGGGTTCCGACAATGGAATAAAAATGTTGTGTGTCTAGTCGTAGTCTTCATATGTACTCTTGAGTATAAGAATACGGTACCTAACTCATGCGCAAGTCTTTCCCCTATCCTGTGCACTAGCCTATCATGTTGTAGTGTGGTCTAAGGCCTACTCACCCAAAGTGCAGAAGGTTTCCAGGTCCCATCAAGGTTAACAAAGTGAAGTGGTTAGGTAGTACAATAACATGCATGAATTCATAAGTACCTTAACAAAAACTAATAATGAGTTGATTATAGACCAAAACACATTGCTCATATATTAATTAATAGTTCATAAATTACAGACTCAAATCATCTGTGTAGTAGCTCAAAATGATATAATGATTATTCTTTTGAACTAGATGTTAAAACCAAACTCTCTGTCTAGGTATCTATATCTCTATATCTTTACACTAGATCCCTCATAGGTATTTATACTAGTGGAGAATTTCCCTTCATTAGTCTTCCAAAGGATAAAAATAGCCATTGAGTTACAACTGTAATTCTAACTAGTACATCTAAGTTGTTGATAAAAATATCCATTCAATGCCTTGCCCTTGTTCTGCACGGTGAAACACTTAGAAGGTTGATGCTTATCCTTAGCCTAGTTATAATATTTAATCTCTTTACTAGCCCCATGCAAGTAATCCAACCTGCAACTTGAAGTCTATCTTTGGACTCATGTTCATCTTTATCCTATTTTTCCATGCATGTCTTCACCTTGGACTATCCTCTTGCATGTTTTTTTTGTCTTTTTTGGTGTCCTCCTTCCCTTACGTGGCCTTTAATTCCTTTCTTTCATGCTTGTCACTCATCCTTACCGATATGCTTGTTCCTACTCCATCCTTCCTTTTCTTACGCACACGTCTTCTTAAAAATTATGCGCGCCCCTCCCTATCAAAAATAGTGGATCATGAATGAAGAATATTTAATTCCACGAGGACTTAAAGAATAAATAATACAAAACTATGAGCCCAACATAAAGTGTTGCATCTATTTATATCATGAATGAACCTTAAACTAGAGAAGATATCATGATGAAGAAAGTATTGTTAAAGCTTATGAAGGTGAACAATAACATAGTGCAAAAGAAGAAGAAAAATGTTTAAAACCTTATGGAAGTAGGAATATAAAGTCTGCAAGTTGATCAATAATCGTGATTACACCTTAAAATTAATCATATGTAATATATATTAATTTAGGATATTATGTTGTTATAGGAGTAAATGAGCAATTAAATCATGTATATTAATTTACAAAATTGGAAACAAGGGTTATGCAAATATAATTATCACATAAACAAGTAGGGGTGCAACCAGGGTTGGAGAGATCACTCAGTTGATTTAGAAGATATTTTAGATGTGTTTTGAGTGAATTTGGGTAGTGTGAAGACTTGTGAAGGTGCTCAGAGTGTCACTACTTCTCTATATGCTTAGGGATTAAATTGTCTAACTCACATTGAACCATTCAACAATTTCATATGCTATGAACGGTTTTGTACTAGTGAATATTGGTGTGTGTGACTTGCTTCGTCATCACTTGGTGTCTTTTCCACATCACGTGGTGAGTCATCTCGCTTAGCAAGATCATAGGTCTTAGGAGTTATATGACACATGGTAGATTCTTTCATAGAATATGTCATTAATTCATATGTACCCAGTGGTATCATAGGAGTTACATTCCATTTTGGAATCATAACTCCTCTTTCCCTCATAGAGAGAATGATTTTCTAGGCACGAGAGTTACACAACACTCCTATATGTACACTCTTATTTTGATCTATGAGAATGAGTAGACTTTTTTACTTTATACATGATTTTCCTTATTGTTCGATTCTTATTGCCAATTACTTGGAGCATTCATGTCACCGTTAGAGTGTAACCTCTTTGATGTGCATGGGGTTCCATATTGATCCATGAAGAATAATCTCAAATGGTATCAGAAAGGTTTTTTGGTAAACATGCAATCATTTATTTTGGTTTCTAATTACTTCCAATTTCCTTATTCATGCTTCTTGTCAAGTTTTTCGATCATTTTTTGGAATCTTGCTAACTGGTTTAACAATTTTTGTTTTGGATTTTGTATTGGTTTTTAGGTTGTGCATGTGTAGTTTCAAGGAATTTCTCCACCAACTTTAGCTAACTTGCATCTAACTTTGGAGGGAAAGCTATTTTGGAGGTTGGTACATTTTTTGGTTTTATCAGTTTAATTTTCATTTAAAAAAATTTATTGAAAAATATTTTGGTTTAACCTTCCCTGCCTCCTACCCTTCCTTGCCTTCTTATCTGCATTTCTAGTTTACCCCTACTGCCTCACCTCCTTGCCCAGCTCATCCTAAGCTCTGTCTAGCTTGGTGAGCTCTATTGCTGGCTCGATTTGTATTGAAATCGAGTTGGGTTGTTTTCTAGATCATTTTGCATCAAGTTGTAATCCTTTTCGGGGTTGTCTTTGCTCGAGTTGTTCCTACAATGAGTCGTGTTTTCCCCTGTTACATCGAGCTCTACTCGAGGTCCTTTGCTACAAGTTTGGGTTGTTCCTTGCATTGTTGTTTGGCTTGTTACTTGAGCTCCACAAGCTCTATTTTTTCTGCATTGAGCTGGTGGAGCTCATTTCCTACCTTGCCCTCTGTCCAACTCATGTCGTGGTGTTATCCTCTTGACTCATGGTTTTTTCTTCCTTGCTTACATTGGCTCACTCACTTGGTGAACGCCTCGACCCTGTGCAATTTGTGTTGCATGCCCTTCCTAACTCTTCTCTGCTAAAATCGGCCCTACCTTTTGCATTGTACTCACCCGCCGCTTGGGATCCTTTGGCGTCATCCTGTTGTATGCTCCATCATCTACATTGGTCGTTTCATTGCACCTCATGCGTGATTTTGTTTAGTGTTACCCTAACCTAGTCATTTCACACCCTCTATCCCTTGATCCTTATCTCCATCATTTCCACCTGGCTCGCTGCATCGAGCTCAACACCAAACTCTGCCACCCTCCACATGGCTCATTGAGTTGGCCTCCACCGTCCACTCTGCCTTCTATTAGCTTAAAAGCCCGACTTCCCTTTTAAATTGCCTTGTTTTTTAATAGCTTTAATTCTATTCAAAGAAAATTAATAGGTTTAAAATAATTAAAGTGGTTTTTTAATTAAAAGGTCAGTAATTAATATTTGATCTTTTTAATTAACTACTATATAATATTTATTTAAAAGGTGGTTTATTATTAAAAGGTTGTCAATTAAATTTAATCTTAGAGGCTTTAATAATTTTAATTAGGTGGTTAATTAATTATTAGAGCTCTTTAATTAATTTAATTAGTAGTTAATAATAATTTTTAAATGTTATTTTCTAATTTTTTTTCCTTTTAATTTTTAAAATTAAATTAATTGGGAAAATAAAAAGTGCATAAATTAGCATTATTAGATGTTTTTTTGGTGCTAATTTTTTTGGAGTGTGTTGCACCCTTCCAAGCATTTTATTTTTTCTGGAGCCTTTTCTGCGTCCTGGAGGTCCCTTGGACTCGTTTTGAGCCCTTTTTTGTACATTATATCACCCTTTTATTACTTGCGGACTAGTGAGTGTGTCCGCCACAGTCTTGTGGCAAAGGGGTTTTTGCTGCGACGTGAGATGTTATTTCTCACACAAGATTTATTTTCTCTCCTCCTTCTCTTTGCTTTCAGTCATTTTGTGCTTTCTTACGGTGACGAACTATCGCGATCAACAAAACTTGATTTTGGTCTCCACTCTTGTGCATTATTACGCTGATTGCAAGGTGAGTGACCAACTATTTCATGACGCACATTCACACCTGATTGTAATCAATGCACTAAACTATAAAGTGCTAAAATCAGGGGGGTGATAATATTGTTCTTGTGTGGTAGTTGTGTTTCTTTTTTTTCCTTCTACATTCCTTCTTTCTCTCTCTTCGCGATGGATGCTCTTTCAATTCCTTTGCTCACACCATTCAAATTTTTTGAATGGAGATCGAAAATGTAATGAAACTAAGGGGTAAAGGGTTATTTGGCATCACCATGGGGGCTGAGACTAAACCTGATAATGAGCCTAAAAAATCTAAGTGGTTGAACCGATGTGACGAAGCCTTAGGTCTTCTTTGTATGTTGTTTCTCCTGACTTTCTCTTCCACATTGAGTCATCTGAAACACTTGATGAAGTGTGGAAAATGTTAAACAATATGTTTGGACAACAAGATGACATGAGAGCGCATGAGTTGGAAAATGAACTACTAGGATTAAATCCTAGTGACTTTGAAAACCTATAGGCCTTCTTCTCAAAGTTCATCCACACTAGATTATTTTAAAGGAATGTAAAGTGGAGAAGAAATATTCCCAGTTGATCTTGTTGATTATTTCTAAGTTATGTCCTGAATACTCTGTCTTTGTTTCAACTTTCCACATGAAAGCCACTTTGGGAAGTACTTGGAAAATTCCCTCATTTGATAGTTTTTTCATCCAACTCATTCAAGAATAGGACAAACTCATTCAAATGGGGAATCTAAAATCCAAGTCACATGCCCTTATAGCAAGTAATGGTAAGGGAAAGAAAACTAAAAAGAAGAAAGAGAAAAAGGACCAACCGAAGAAGGAAACCAAGACCAACCAATCCCAAACCAAACCTAACATGAATGCTTCTACTTTTGAGCCCAAATCGAAGAAGGAAAAGTGTAAGTGTTCCTATTGCAAGAATTCTGGCCATGAAGAGCATCAATGTATGAGAAAAAAAATCGATCACTTAACTCATTTACTTGAGAAGAATAAAATAAGTGTTCCTGATTCTATCAAACAAAATTCTCTGAAGGTGAGTCTTCCAAAGAAAAGGAGTCTAAATCTGAAAAGAAGAAAGGAAAGGCCCTTGTAGCTAGAGTTTCTCCTTTATCGAATGTGGATTATTGATTCTTGTGCCTCACATCACATGGATTCTTTACATGTTGATTTTTCCAACATCAAACCATGTGGCATGTCCCAAATCATGTTGGGTGATGAACTACGGTGTCAGTTTTTGGTAGTGGATCGGTAGAGATGGATGGTGGAACATTTAACCAAGTGTCGAGTGTTCCCAATCTCTCTACCAATATCCTATTGGTTTACTAAATCACTCAACTTGGTGAAGGAATGCGAGTGGAATTTGGTCCTAACTCAGTGATTATACGTGAGCTTCACTCTAACTCCACAGTGGCTGAGGGAAAGGAAGATCACCATTTACAGTTGTATACCTTCTCCCACTTTACTTCTGATTCAATGCCCACTTCCTTACTCAATCATGTAGATGAGGTTAGTAAGCTATGACATGAGCATTTTGTCCATCTTAACTATCGTTACCTTAAACAATTGAGCCAAAATGAAATGGTCAACATGGGTTTCCCCTCATAAAATTTTCTAAGGGTTTTTGTGAGGGTTGTGCCCTCGAGAAGCACCCCGAAGAAAGTTTTGGCAAAGGAAAATCCTAGAGAGCTATATCTTTTGGATCTTGTTCATAGTGACATTTATGGCCCTTTCCCATCTCCTTCATTTACTAGAGCTCTATATATACTTACCTTCATTAATGACTTTTTACGTTACACTTGGGTGTATTTTCTTAAGAAAAAGTCTAAAGTTTTTGATCACTTTCAAGACTTTAAGGATCTTACTGAGAAATAAGATGAAAGGTCTATCAAGGTTCTTCAAACCAACAATAGAGGTGAGTATGTGAGCAATAGGTTTAAATATTTATGTACCTCCAAAGGGATTGCTTTGCAACATACAGTTGCTTATAATCCCTTTACAAAATGGAGTTACAGAAAGAAAGAACCAAATTCTTAAGGAGATGACCACTTTTATGGTTCACTTAAAATCCCTTCCTTTGCAGTAATGGGCCGAAGTAGTGAAATGTATTGCTACATTCAAAACCTATGTTCCACATAATCCTGTAAGAGGGATGACACCCTTTGAAGCCTAGTTTGGATGCAAACATGATGTCGAGCACTTTTGCGTCTTCAGAATCCAATACTATGGCATGGATTCCCAAAAAGAAATGTAAGGCTTTAGAACCATAGTCCAGACCTTGTATTTTTGTAGGGCATCCTGATGGTATGAAGGGGTATACATTGTTGAACCCTACTACTCATTAACCTTATATTGAGATAAGTGTGAAGTTTGATGAGTCATCTTTGACTTATACTTCTCCACCCTATGAGTTCCTTATGCTCTCTAATTTTGATTCTTGAATCTTTGAATGATGATGATGTTAAGCATGTTCCTCCTCCCAATATTCTTGATCCTCCTACTCCTCTTGACCTCATGCTTTGGAATCTTCTTATTCTAAAAGTAGTGATGATGAGGATTTTGTCCCATCTCACTTGAGTGAAGAATCTACAGATTCTAAGCTTGATTCACCTCTTGGTCCTCGCTGGGCTAGATAGACTTTGCAGAGTACTAGAGAGTGGATTGGGGATCCTTCAGATGAGAGACGAAACTCGCTCAAAATTCACCGGACCCCACTCCTTCCGTGCCTCTACTTCTAATCCTCAGTCTTTCTGAGAGGTTTCTAGGATTCTTGAGTGGGATTCTACCATGGATGAGGAGTATTCCTCACTCATGAAGACCATGATACTTGGAATCTCACTTCTCTTCAGAAAGGAATGAAAATTGTTTGGTGTAAGTGGGTGTACCGAACAAAGTATGGTATTGATGGAGAATTCGAGAAGTTTAAAGCATGACTTGTAGCTAAGGGTCTCTCTAATGTAGCTGGGGTTGATTACTCAGAAACCTTTGCTCTAGTTGTGAAGATGAATTCCATACGACTGACCCTTGCCATCACTATTGTGAACAGATGGGAAGTCCACCAGATTGACATTAAGAGTGTCTTCCTTCATGGGGACCTAGAGAAATAGATCTACATGGAACAACCTCTAGGTTATGTCCATGATCCCTCCCTTGTTTCCAAGTTAAAAAATTCTCTCTATGGCCTTAAACAAGTCCCTCGGGCTTGGTATGCCAATATGGAATCCTTTCTACTTACATCAGGGTTCACTTCGGTGTCACTCTGACCCAAATGTTTACATTCTGCGGCAGGATGACTCCATGCTCATCCTCGTTTTGTATGTTGATGACTTGTTGATCACAAGTAGATCTTCCTCTATCATTGATTCTGTGAAATATTACCTTGGCTAACAAGTTATCCATGTATGACTTAGGATTGCTTCATTAATTTCTTTAGATTCAAATTTTGTAATCTGACTCAGGCATTATGACTTCATAGCCTAAGTACTCCATTGATTTTCTAGCTCAGTTTCACATGTCCAATTGTAAGCCTTCTCCTACTCCTTTCCTTTCTAGGGTTAAGTTGGTTTTTGATTTCTCTACTCCTATGGTTGATGGTACCCTTTATTAATAGTTGGTGGGGATTTTAATTTTCCTAACTCACACTTATCTGGATCTTTCGTATGTTGTTGGGATCATGTACAGATTTATGTAGGATCCTCATGAGCTGCACTGGAAAGTAACGAAGCAGATCCTTCACTATGTTTTTGGCAATCATACTGATGGCATTCACTATTTAGGAGGGACAAATATTGACTTGGTTAGATTTATAGACTCTAATTGGGATGCTGATCTAGATAATTGGAAGTCTACTTGAAGCTACAATTTCTCTCTTGGTTTGGGTCCTTTCAGTTAGTCTAATAAGAAATAGAATGTAATTACCATATCATATTGTTGTCCTCTCAAAATTTCCCCTCTTTTGAAAGTCGAAAAATTGAAAATTTTGAATTGACACCCTTTAGTGATGTTCTAGTGAAGTGAAAAGTTGAGGAGATAGTAAAAATTCACATTTTTTGGAGTTATTTTGGTGATTTGCAGGTCTGTCAGACATTTTTGTCCCTCATGTCCCAAGTTATGACGGGCCTTCTATTCCCCGATCGGCCACATTCCCCAAAATTCTTTAACTTTCGGTTATGTCAGAACTTTTTGGCCCATTTGTCCCAAGTTCACCCGGGCTCTCTGTTCCCCGATCACCCACATCCCACATCGGGTCCTTCACGTACTTTTGTCCCATCTGTCCCAAAAGTGTCTGTGCCTTCTGTCCCCACTTTTCCCACATCGTGCACATTAGCTGAATCACATCTTCATCCCTCACATTTCCAAGTTTCTGGACCACCCGTGCTCATTTGGCCCGCATTACCCGCATCGCCCACGTCGGTCGGATCACGTCTTCACGTCCCTCATGTCCCAAATGTACCAAAGACCATCCGGGCCAGTTTTTTCTGCTCTTCCTGATTCTTATCTTTTTAAGTCGGTGCAATATGAATTTAATGCACATTTAATGACCTTATCTCTCCTAAATGGCTATTTAATGGGACTATTCTCTATGCATTTGACACATTGCTCACTTGCCATCATTTGCTCAAATTCCTGCAATTAAGGTCATTTGCTCGTGCTCCTGCTCCCTTTGCATTTTTCATTGTGAATTCGATCCTTGAAGGTTTTTCCTCTGTGCATTGCAAACATGAAGATCAAATTCCAAGGCCAAGAACATGTATCACCTCTTGAGACCTATGTTCCTGATATCGGGGATAGTGAGGTTTGACACCTGGATTTTGGGGATTTTTGGAACAGATTGACTTGCCCTAATCCTTCCCCCATGGCACAAATGATCAACGACAGCGGTCTTGCTTATGCGGCTGGTTTCCCTATCTCTGTACAATGTGCCGACACCGTGCTCACCTGTGGAGCTCATTTTAACTTGGACACCAAAGAATTGACTAATGTGCATGGGGAGTTGATTTCCAAACTAGATGTTGTTACCATTACTACTGCCCTACGCATTCCAGAGACTAAAGACTCCATCATTCTCACTCAAGCTCAAGCTCATACCCTATTCGAGTAGGACAGTGAAAAATATAAGACAAGAATAGCAAAATCATGGTTGAAGAACCCTAAGAAGGGAGCGTCCCAACTTTCCAAGGCGTTATTTAGGGCTGATTTCAATGAAGAGCTGTCTGATTTCATCATTTTTCTAGCTTGTGTCATGGGATTTCCCTCTACCAATGAATTTCACTTCTGGATGTGCCCTTTCATCAACATCATCTGCGAAGGTAATCAGAACATAAATTGGGCAGAAATCATTTGCATGAATTTGACCGAGCAATTGTCTAATGTGTAGCAGACTAAGAAGTTCTATATGACTTCTTATCTCATGTATTCCCTAGCAGCATCCCGGCAGTGGTTTGGATTCACATACATGGAGGGCTAGAAGGATGAGCCCATTTATGCATACTGCCCTCAATTCACCCTTGAAACTAGCAACCACAATTTCAGGAGAGTTAATGATGCCTTTACCATGTATATTGTAAGGCTCTTAGAAGGTGATACTGCCAGGAGATTTTCTGATGAAGCCATGAACCTGATAGCTAAGTATGGAGCTTTCTTCATTCAATTCAGGAGGTTTTCATATATCAGGTTGGCTGGTTATGAAAACACACCTCTCAAGCTCCCCATGTTTTGTAATGACAAGATGGCTCTAATTGAAGTGTGCAGGCAATTGGATAAATTGCATAGAACCTGCAGGGACAAGAAAATCTCTGGTCTGCACTTCCCTATTTCTTTGGGAAACTATACATGTAAAACAACCTTGGATGCCCAAAATATAGAAAGGGCCCTTGCTCCCATCACTGTCCACTTTTTCAGGCCTAGGACTTGTTTTGATTTGAAGAAGTTCATTGAACAGAACCTCAGAATAAATTATCATCACAGGCCAGATACTGAGGATTACTGGGCTGATTGTGCAGATGATTTTGAAGCAAGGCGGAGGCACTATGGCAGACTCTCTCTGCAACTGATTAAAGAGCTCAATCTCTATCAAATTCCTGAAGGGTTCCAGGATGATGATGCAGACTTGTAGTCTTTTGAATATGAGACATTAATCAAACATACTCCTTTGGAAGATCTGGATTGGTACAAGAAGGAGAAGGATGACTTGGTTGAGATTTTGACCCCTATCCTTGTAAGAACCAAAGTTTGGTTTGACAAGAAGGTTCGAGAGCTTAGGAAGAATCAAAGTGGATCTTCTTCCAGAGATACTTCAACACCTAGGAAGGAAACACATACACCCAGCATAGAGGTACCTGTACAAACCCCTCCTCCTCCTTCCTCAATTAAAGAACCTGAATCATCTACTCCCTCTTCTTCTACTCAAGTGTACCAAAAGAAGATAAAAGAGGTTAAACAAGAGCCAATTGAGGAAGAACCCCTTCTAGAGCATTCAGGATTTCCTTCAGGGCTAGAGAACATTATTGTTCTCAGTGAAAGTGATGATGGTGAAGTACCAAACCCTGCAGGAACTTTAGAAGTTACAGTAGAAGATGAGAAGGAGGTGCCTAGCACTGAACCTCCTAGTACCACAGATTCCTCTACACAAGAAGCTCCAGATGCCTCACTCACCTCTTTACTGGAAGCAACAATGGTGAATACCTTAAGTGCCATGGGTTCACTTGCTCTTGGACCTCTTGTCCCTTCTTCTTCTTCTTCTACTTTTGCATGGGTACAACCCTTGGTTGATAGCAGGAAGAGAAAACCTTCTTCCCATTTGACAGGGCCAAATTTTGATGTTGTGGCAGCTTTGTTAGGTACTACTCCTCCTCCTCCAGCAAAGAGAGCTAAAACAACTTCAAGAATAGTGATAGATGCTCAAGGCCAACAATTTCTAGAGGTTGCAAAGCCTAAGGTTGATAAGGTAGAGCAAGATCTATTAGCCTCTGACCTAGAACTTTCTAGAATTCCCATGGGAGAATCTACTCCTGAGAGTGAGGTACATAACCTCCAAGAAACAGTAACCAAGGTTATTGAGAGAGTGGAAAAGGGTAAACAAACTATAGAATAGTTGGAAGAACAAAATCAAGTTCTTTCCAACTTCATCAAGTCATTATTGGCTAAAGATAAGGTTTTGGATCCTGCTCCACTGGCTGCCCTCCCACCTCCTATGATTCTCAGTCAGGATGAGGTTCAGAGTATCAAGGATATACACAGATATTCCACTTATGGAAGGGCTATGGAAGCCATGGTTGATGACATGACCATTGCAGGCTTGAAATTCATTGAAGAGGCCTTCAAACCAATGAGAAGGTGGCCAACCTGCAACAAAAACTCTCCTCCTCTATTAAAACTATGGACAAAGAACTGAAGCTTTGGAGTAGTTGCATCATAGATCTTCGCCTGATGGGAGAGGCTGATGAAAAGATATTGTTGGCCAGTAAAGTTTTTGATGATGCCAAGGACAACTTGTCAGGGTCATGGGTGTTTAGTGTTGAATGGAAAATAAAAGTTCTGGAAGAAGCCTTGGGAGAATTGAGAAACAGTTGGTAGAAGGGAGAATATTTCAAGACTTGTGTGGCATCTGCCTTTAAGGATATTCATTGTCATCTTCATGATGAAACTTTCAGGTGTTCCTTTCTCTCTTCAAGAGATTAAAACTTAGTTCAGGACATTTGTCAAAGAAGGCCTGTTCAAAGAAGAATTGATTACCAAAGAGAAGATAAAGGATATTTTCTCTCTTCAATCTGCCATTGAAGAGGCTAATAAAGAATACCTGGAACATACCGAGTTTGATAAGAACATGGAGAAATGTCTAGGCACTTGGTCTCACGCCACTACCAACACATCAGTCCCACGAGGTAGGGAGATAGCTGAGGCATTAAAAAGATTCAGGCAATGGATTCTCAAGTCGGTGGGCCCTCCTCAGCAATAAGCGGATGTTTTCTCTCCTAGTTTCTCCTTTTCTCCTTCTTTTCCTAGAATCTGAGCTCATTGTAAACTAATTAAGGACATTGTGTTGAGCACTTCCTTAATTAATATTTTAGTTAAAAGAAACGGTTACCAAGTGTAACCAATTTGTAAGCTATATAATGGGCTCTCTACGCCATTTTCAGGGGCTGGAACTCTGGTTATTTTTGAAAGTGTAAAGGAGTAAAAAGCTATCAATACAAGAAGATCTCTCTTTCTGTTTCTATTTGTTCTTGTTCTTTCCTTTCTATCTATTAAAAGTTATTGAATCATTAGTTTGTTTTACTTCAAGAAGCTTTGTATTCTTGTGGATGTCATCTCTGGAACTTTGTGTCTGTGAAATAACATCTTGTGGTTTTAATGCAAATGATTCTGTTCTATATGATTCCATTCTGGCATGTGTAAGGAATTATTTTGTTATCTATATTTCCTGAGAGTGCTATTCTACCTCCTCCCATTCCTTAATTCTTCTATCCTTTTGTATTGATGATCTGTTATATCAAACACTTTCATGATATCAGAGTTCCTCATTAAAACTAAACGTTGTACATTTGTAAATAGGTTTTTGCCTTTAAATAAGGGAACCTCTCCCATTAAAGAGGAGGGAATTTCTGTCCCCTAACTGTTGCTTTCAATAAAGTCCTATTTGACAACCAACAGTTTTTGGCGACTCTACTGGGGATTCATTTTTGACGGATTCCAGTTTATGAACAATTTCTTGATCATTCTTTGATATGGTGACTCTAAGATTTACTCGTGGTAGGAGAGCCCTTGGTATTGAAGATTCTCAGTTTCATCTCCTAGAGCAGCAAGGTTTTCCTCTTCCTTCAATAGGGAGAAATAGAAGAGCTCGTTCCACAAGCACACCCCCTTGTTGAAGATAGAACTCTTGGAAGTAGTATTCCTCAAGAGAAACTCAACCCTAATCTTCATGCTTTAATTCTTGCTGGTGTTTCAGTTCCTCTTCAAGCAGTCTTTCCAAGGATGGCAGTTCCATTACCTTGGGGCCACTATGTTGGGCCTCTTGCCCTTCCTCAACCTTTGCATGAGTTACCCAGGGGTAATAGAAAGAACTTCCCTAAGTTCAGAGGTGATGGAAAGGTCTACCCTGATGAACATATTGCAGCCTTCATAGTTGCATGTGGAGTCCTCAGAGTTGAGCATGAAGATGTCTCGATGAGGCTTTTTTTAGAGACTTTGCAAGATAATGCAACAGATTAGTTCTATCATCTTCCTGCTGGGGACATTACCAGTTGGACCACGATGAGAAAAATATTTGAGAACCGTTTCAAACCTACAGAGGATGTGCATGCTTTGTTGGCCCATATTTCTCAAATAAAGAAAGAATCACAAGAGCCCATGAGGGAATTTGTGGCTAGGTTCAACAAGTTGATTAACAAAATCCCACCAGATACTCAACCTGTAGATCAAATTCTAAAATGTTTCTTCCTGAATGCTCAACTACATGAAGTTAGATACATATTGAGGAGATCCAACCTTGTAACATTGGGTGAAGATCAGAGATTAGCTGTTAGCATTGAAGATGACTTGATCATGTTTGGTAAGTTGAAAAGAGATCCTTCCAAATCTAGAGCTTCTTCTTCCCCTTCTTCTACTCCCAGAGCTAATATAGATCCATTGGTACAAAAGCTTGCTAATGACCTCATTGCCATCAAGAAACAATTGGCTCAACATGCTCCTTATGTAAATGTTCCAAGGAGGAATTTTCAGCCTAGAAATCATTTGGCTTCCTCTCAGAAAAGGATGGCAATTGAGGGACCACCCATCAAGGTCCCTGTTAATGTAACTTGTGAGATTGAAGAACCTGAAGATGAAGAGATTAATGAAGATTTTGAAGAACCTGAAGAAGAGGCTGATGAAGAACTGGAGGAACTTGAGGGATCTCGAGTTAATTTCTTCACCACTGAAGGTGTTGATGAAGAGGATGATTATGATGAAGTAGTAGCAGATATGAATAGTGAATCATACACTGTCATGACTCGGGAATAGACAAATAAGAAGGAGAAAGTGATGTAACCCGTCAAGAAAGCTAAAGAGTGTTCCACAACTACCCCAGTTGTGGCAAGAAGAGGATCTCCTATTCCCATTGCATCCACACAGAAGGTGAGTTCTGCTAATTCTTCTTTTCCTAATTCTACTGCTAAAACTTTTTCTTCTCCTAACTCCTAAACTTGATAAGCCTAAAATTCCTAGTGATGATTCCCCATCCATCTCCGAATCTTTTGATATCATTAACCATCTTAAGAAAACAAAAGTTCAAATTTCAGAGGTTGAGTATTATCAAACCCACCCTAAAGCCTTTGCCAAAATGGTCCACTTTGTCAATTCCCATTCCAAAACTACCTCTAAAGGCCTTTTACCTACTCCATCCTCTGCACCCCAACCAAATCTTGTGGCTACAGTCACCACATCTAATGAGAAAATCAAACCTTTTTATGTGACTCTTCTTATAACAGGCCATAAAATCAGCAACTATGTCATAGACTCAGGAGCGTCAGATAATGTCATGCCTGCCAAAGTGGCTCATGCTTTGGGTCTTACTCTCACATGCACTTATGGGTCCTACTATTCTATGGAGAGTAAGGAGGTGCCTTTGGTTGGAAGGATTAAAGATGCACATGTAGCTTTTACTGCCTTACCTGAGAAAAATGTTTTGGCTACTATTCTGGTAGCAAATATCCCTCCTTCATATGGTATGCTGTTGAGTAGGAACTTCTGTAAGGACGTGGGAGGAGAAATTCAAATGGATTGGTCACATGCCCTTATACCAGTCAATGGCAAGATGAAGAAGCTATTGTCTGAGAAGCAATCTGAGTATATTGTGCAAAAAATGGATTATCCCAAAGCACAAATATTCTATGAAGATATTGGACATGGTAACTATATGATTATGTCTCTGGAGGAAACTAAATCTCCCAAAGATGTACTTCATGATCCTAATGATGTTTGGAATCTAGAATTTGATGGAAGTTGTTCCTCGGCTGGGTCTGGAGCTGGTGTGGTGTTGATATCTCCTAAGGGAAAAGTTCATCCTTTCTCATTCAAACTTCAGTTTGAGAATACCAATAATACAGTAGAGTATGAAGCCCTCATCCTTGGACTTCATGTGGCAAAAGAAAAAAGGTGTGAAGAATCTTCTGGCTCATGGAGATGCAGAACTAGTTGTTAAACAAGTCAGATACCTTTTTCAAGTAAAGAATAGAAGGTTGAAGCATTATAAAATCTGGTTTGAGATTCTATTGAATTTCTTGATGCCTTCTCCTATCGAGGCAATGCCAAGAAAAAAGAACACCAGGGCTGATTCACTAGCTGTCTTAAGATCGTTGTTGATACCTCACCCTGATTTATCTCAAGATAAATTCAGGGGCCATTGAAATGATCCATAGGCTTTAGTGTGCCTGATAATGCAAGTAACTGGAAATTTTTCAATGATGATCAGACATTTTCTTTCTTTCTTGGAGCTCAGGGATAACTTTGAACAATTTTACTTCGAAGGAAGTGACAATTTTCCTTGGGGGAAATGTTATCTTCCAATGATCAGGGTGTCAAAGAAGAGATAGATCAAGGATGGGTGCATTAAAAGAGTTCAAGAAGCAACACTATGGTCCTAAAGGGATGGTGAGTTTGGTGCAATTCTTTGGTCCCATAGACCTATTGGTCTCGTGGACGTTAAGTCTAAAGCTCTTTCAGGAGTTCAATTCAATTTGCATGAGTACGAAAAGATTAACATCGGTAATTTTGCTGACCCCAAAATGAGAATGAACTTTTGAAAGTGTTGTATTTCATTTCATTTCAAAGAGGTTTCAAATGTTGTACATCTTAATTATGGAGTGGTGGGGACCTATGAAGAGGTGCAGAGGACCTTATGCATGAAGAAAGAAAAGAGACAGCTTTGATCTATTAGATCTATGTCTTATCATCTGATTATAACATTATTATAGGTAATACATTCAGAACTTGAATATCAAACTAAGGCAATTAGGAGCATATGTCTCAAAGTAACTTGTTCAAGAATACAAAAGAAAATGATGAAGATCTGAAGTCTTTGGGTTCAGTAATACATTCAGAATGAGTCCAAGGGTGTGGCTAAGTACTGTAGGAAATAGCGGAGAGAGTCACGTGTCAGACTCTGACGATTCTACATAAAAGATTATAGAATCCATAAAACTTACAGGTTTAGGACTTGTATAGTCCCCTTTATACGGTATGGGCAGGAGTTGTCAACAAAGGTCCATGACAAGGGTTATACAATGGTCTAGGGACTCAAAAGAAATTGGGATTTAGAACTTTTTAGGTGTGTTTCTTGTCTGGAAATGCCGCCATGCGTCAGTATGTCACTTTTCTTCGCAGTAGTTTCAAATTGGGATGAGGCTCATAATGAGCGCTAGCAACAAAATAGTGTCCCCATGACAAACCTGTATAACCCTTCGGGTTAGAGCATCAGTACAAACACAAAGATAGAAAAATGGATGTGGGTGTTTAAGGTTGGACCAACCTTGGAACTAGGTTAAGACTCCCAATTGTTGGAAGGCAATCTTAGTGTTGTAGCTACATAGCTGCCATGTGACATCGAATCAAGAACTCGTGACCCTAGTTCTCTTAGCAAAGGACTTTTGCCAAATGTGTAGAAGATTGAGCCAACCCCCTGACGGAGGAAGCCCTATGTCAGCCCCTTGACATTCCAAGAGAAACAAGTTATTTGTGTAGCCACCCTAGAACATGCACCAAGCACTCCACGTGTTCCCATATAGAAGAGGGGGGCCGTTGACTCAAACCTATGTGACCTAACACTTGTGTATGGATCTGATACACCCTTGTGTAAGGGCCTAAAGTGATCTTTCGACTCAGGGCTCAAAATGTTGTCAAATCTGACACCATTGTGCACCAGATATCAATATCGTCTACACCATGAAGTTCGAAGACTTTAAGTTATGGGGAGGTCTCAGGTGGGACAAAAATGGAGAAATGTCCCCAGGGCCATCAATGTAGGATCTACCTTTAGCTCCTTAGGAAAGACCTCTAGATCGGATATTCGTTCCCATCCACTATTGAATCCATAATTCTAGGCCACCAATAACTACTCTGATATACACTCAAGGTACAAAAATGGGGGCAAAGGGAAAGAGGGATGGCATGAATAACAGGATGGTGATGACACCAAGAACTATTAGTCCGCTTCTCTCTTTGTCTCCCCTCTGTGTTGAATAAATGGACAAAGCAAGGTACACACGAAGCATTGTAAAGGGTTGGAGATTCTTTAGTTTTGCAACCAACCCTGCATTAAATCATACTGGCAAGTGAATTCGTGGATTTTTAAGACCTGCAATATAGACATAAAAAAATCATGCAAATATAGCCCACTTGTTAGCTATTGAAATGGTATCATAAAAAGCCAGGTAAGAAGAAAAAAATAGAGGCCAAAGTGGTGATAAAAGATCCCCTTTCTATGTCAATTATCGTATTAGTGATCCCAGCATATACACAGATACATGGTTATAACCATTGTGGAAGTCATTGTGTTGCATTACTTCAAGTTTAGATCAGAGATCTACTAACAAAAAAATTGTCTCAGCCACACAATTGGTGCAACATGACCTTGCAGTTCGAGAGTTTTATGTTGCTATAAATAGAAACTTTAACTTTGTATCCTATGGAAAAGAAGAGGAGAGATTTAGGGATAGATCCTTTGCAATGCCTTCATGAAGATGCCTTTGGCAAGGATCTGGAAGTTTTGGAGATGCCAAACTTAAACTGGAGAGTTTTTCCATTTGCAAAGTACCATCACTTCGAGGTATATTTCATGTTTTACGATGAATCCACAACCAAATGGAGGTTCCTTGGTTCCCAAGGAAACAAGCTGATATTTGTTTAAGGACTAATCCTTGAGAAAGGATCAATGTGATTTTGCATGAACAGATCTAGGGATGTAAAGGATCAAGATCAAGTGTGTACATTCATCCAAAACTTTCAGTGACTTGCACCCTTGTACCGCTACAAAACTGGACTCACTCTTTGGGCTAGGACAACTAGGCTGATAACTACTTATCCATCTGAACTTTACATGCTCTGTTTGATGAATTGGGATCATGAACAACTCTTCGAAGCATGATTCAGCCCACAAGAGGAAAAGACTCGCTCTGAGTAAGCTACATGTCTGATTATTTGGCGCTAGTATTTTGATTGAGAAAACCCTATTGAAAATCATCCCAAATCTTTGTCACAAAGATTTGAACTTGACTCCTTCAAATATCTCCCACTGAAATTATGCTCAAAGTGAAGCCTTATTCAAGGCTTCCTTTGTCACATCCCACTTGGGATCCTATAAATTCGACATCCTAGCTACAAGGCATTAATAGGATCAAGATTAAATTAGATGTACTAAGGTAATTTCTAGTAGTACATTGAATAAAGATTGGTGTAAGCTTTGCACCCCAATAAGTTTTGATTAATCAGTTGGGAGCCTTGAGTCGCACCATCATCATCTATTAAACACTATTGAAACTTCTAGTGTGTGTGATTGAATTTTAGATCCCTTGAAGCTAGGTTTACCTTATGCTAGTTGCACCAAGATAGTGGGCTACAACTACTTTTCCCTCAAGATAAATGTGTGAGATGGAATTTAGGAATAACCCCTCTTATGATAGTGGGGTGTGTTGCATAAGTGACTAGAGAAATAGAAAGTAGGAATGAATGTATAAAGGCTCTGAAAAGGATGGATCCAAGCTATCTAGCTGGACTGGAGTGCCTAGAGAAGGACTAGGGCACTTACGGGAACTTTGGTCTGTAGAATGGGTGCCCTGGTCTGTGAAAAAGATCTGTAACTGAGTTTTCACAGGTTTGGCAGGTGGTCTAAAACCCTCACTTGTGTGTCTGCATCAGATTCGCTACGTTGCTCCAGATGTTGTTGATAATCCAAGATGTATATAAGACTTGCAAAAGACAAAAAGAAGTATCAAAACCCTAAAAAAAGAAGAATGCAAATGAATGGGTAGGACTGACCTTAGCTACCACAACAGTGGCCTTATTAATTGAGTGATCCACTACATTTCAGACCCATATGTAGTTCTCGTGTGTGTGTGCATTATGTGCCCTAGGTGCTCTTGTTCCAGTCACACTTTGTGAAGTAACAAGAAATAACTAGATGTAGAAAATGTAATAGAATGTGTGTATGGAATAGAATAGAATCCCTCCCTCTATGCTTGTGTGATGCAAATGAACCAAACCTGTCCTTGTGATGGAGCTAATGGATGCAAATGATCTCTAAATGGATACAACTCTAGGTGGATGATAGTAGTCACTAGTGCATGGTCCCTCATTATGGTCTCATAACTTTATATGTATAGGGTTCTCTTGATCTAATTTCGTAATTAACCCCAAAATGGCTGACCAACAAAAAAATAAAGAAGCTAAAACAAATACAAAGTGCCCAAAAAGTGGCGAGGAAAGTTTAAAAAGGATTGGGGCGCCCCTGGTGGGAGGGCACCCAGGGCACCCATGGGCACCCCAGTACTAGCCTGGGTGCCACAATCGAGGCTAAAATAACGGCAAGATGATTGGAACAAACTGGGCATGTGGGTGTAAAAGGTTAGGAATGGTGAAAAGAAAATAAAAGTAAGATGGAAAAAATGTGAGGGTTAATTAGTACTTTCTTCACTCAAAAACCTTCTAAATAGTAGTATGAGATTGAGACTAAATAATGTCTAAAGTGCATGATTTTGTGTTTGAATTTTCCTCCACATTATGTTGGTGAGCGGAAAGCTTGGTAACATAAATTAGATAGAGATGCATACCCGATATCCATGAATATTGTATTAAAAAATGCGTTGAAGGAATAGACAAAGAGTTGAATGACAAAAAGATAATGGAGCGTGGAAACTAAAGATGAAAAAGCACAAAAAAGTGATGAGAGTGAACCTAGGGTGGAAACGCATGTGTAGTTACTGATGTGTATGATGCACCTACATGGTTAGTATAGTGTTTTCTATTGTGAAGTGTTGTTGTTGAAGTTGTCATTTTGGTTGCCTCCATTTGATTTCCTTATTTCTCATATGGTTGGACTTGCAAGGAGAAAATGATCAAGTAGTTAAATATGTATGTATGTATGTGTAAAAACACAATGTAAAAGACACATGTATATGAATGTAAAAAGCATGTGAATGTAAAATATGCAAATGAAAAGTGTAAATGGAACATGTACACTTGATCCACGTCGAGAGAAGAGAGTGCAAAAGGATATGCTATACTGCCGGGGTTTTTTGGGTGATCCGATGCGATAAGCCAAAGAAGTGTAGGGAAGAATTTCTTTGTATCCTCTAACCTATAACTGCTTCCCTGAATGTGTGTGAAGAGATCTCTGTACGTCTTGGTTTTTTGGGTGATCCGACGCCACTCGACAAAAGTAGTGTAGGGAGGCACACCCACTGTAACCTCCGAGCCTGTAACTGCTTCCCAAAATTCTAAGGACACCATGTCCTGTAAAAGCCATCTTGTACAGAGTTTGTAGACTGGTCTGAACCCACTCGCTGTATGTAACCCACAATGCCAAGGGTGGAAAGTGCACTGAATTGAACCAGTGTAAAACACACGTTGTGTGGTATGTAAAACCCCAAATTATGCCCCCCTCTTTTGGGGCACATGCGATGCCGCTGATAGGAGAATGCAGCCCCAAAAGAGGACCAAATGCATGTACTTTGAAATTCTACCTATGCAAGGGAAAGGAATGTGCTTGGTAGAAACCAAGGCATGCAAAAAAAAGAACGCTAGCCAAAATAAGTGTTAGTATAAACAAGCATGCATGCATAAGACAATGTGTAATCTAATAAAATAACATGTAAGCTACCAAGCAAAGTAATGATAACACACAAGAAGACAAGTAAGCCACACAAAGCAAACTACAAACACGGGACATCACTCATGATGTCACAAGACACGTTAGGCCATCATGACCGCATAAAAATAAAGAAGTGTGTACACCAAACAAGGTCAAGGATTACATACAGGAACAAACAATAGAAGACTATATAACAAACAAGTATGGAAGCAAATATCCCTTCATAAAAAATGTTGCACATGAAGTACCTGTTAGCATGTTAGAAAGATAATGAGTATGTCAAAAGTGTGTATAATCAAGTAATGTAAAGTGCTAAGTCTAAAATGAATCAATAACACCTGAAAGAGATGAATGTGGATGCCCCCAGTGACCAGTGTAGGAAGGGTAAAAAGGTGAGCATCCATGCTACGTGTAAGAGACATGTATCTACAATCGCAACTAGAAAAAAAGATGTGAACGCACATGTGTGGATGGTATATATAAATGACATACAAGTAATTGAACTAGCATGAACAAGAAAAAGTAAGCAAGAGTAAAAGCAACCGTAATATGTAGTGTTCTGTAGATGGATTGAATGGAATGAAAAATGGAGTGATAGGAGCCGTGTGCCCCCCAAGTGAACATAAATGTATGCAGTGAGACTCATTTAGTTTTCCCCCTAAGTAGTTCAAGAATGAACTATAAACAAGAGTGCATCATTGGGAAATGGTCAAAATGTGTGTGTGTGTGTGTGTGTGTGTGTGTGTGTGTGTGTGTGTGTGTGTGTGTGTGTTGTTGTGTCTAAACACGTTGTGATGAGTGTGTATATGTGTGTTGATGATATCCAACCTAGAGATGATGTGTATGTGAGCCCTTACGGACAAAGCATATATCATGAAAAGATGAACGTAAGCGTGATGATTTTTCCTAAGCGTATATCACTTCTAGATGAATAAAAGGGAGTGTTGATGTATTCCTAAAGTGTATACCACCACAAGATGAAGGGATAGGTGACTATTTAGCCTAAAGCGTATGCCACTAACCTAGTAATGTCACATGATAGAAGGGTGAATGATGAACCTATGATGAATGTAAGGTCCATTTGATTTGTAAACCCTTGACAGCCGAGTATGGACTGAGGAACTAAAGTGTGTCAAAGGGTATTGAGTGCAGTGCATAGAAGACAAAGTGGTATAAGCAATGATGAAGGAAAACCATATGATGAGTAGAATGTGTAAAATACGTGATGTGTAGAATGCAATATGTAATGTATAAAGTGGCAATGTGATGTATGTAGATAGACTAGTAATGTAGTATGAAAAATGATGTAATGATAGAATCATATGTGATGAAGACTAGTACAGTATGTAGAATATGTGTGATATGGAGATGCGCAATGTAGACTAAATGTTAAATGTAGGATGTAAGACGCAAGATGTATGATGAAGATGTAATGTGGTGGTGTCTATAGTGAAGTATGTGGGGTTCATGTGTAGTAAGCCCTCAATAGTCAAGTGTGAACTGAAGCACAAGAGTGTGTCATCGGGTAATTGACGACGCTAAATGTGGGATGAATAAGCCTATGCGATAAGGTTTATGTATAACAATATAGAGACAAGAGATGCACTTATGCTAATATGATGGGGGGTGTTAGATGATATGACCCCCAAGTATGTACGTGATGGAGGTCTAGTCAAAAGATACTAATTGGATCAATGTAATGGAGTATTTTCCTTAACAAAAGTGATGGGTGTGGACATAGGAGTATAACCATCAGATGGTTCATCATCGTAGTAGGTGTCATCTAGATCCCAATCATTAAAACATGTAGCATCTATAGCGGATGTTGGAATTACAAGCTTAACCTTAGGCGGTGATTGCTGCATATGTCTTGATGATGTGTCTGATACCTTTAATGGAGGAGTAGTAAGATCGTCCTTAAGAAGAGGCCGTTGAGTTTGACTTGGTAATACAACAGGTGACTTAGTATAAATAAAAAATATTCACTAATGACCAATCCTTTGGTCTTGTTGTTAGTAAGTTAGGCATCATTATTGTTTGTCTGGTTCATTTGTCATTTGTCTTTGCAGTTTTGGGCATCTTTTAGGGTGTCTCAGGTTTAGTAATCTACTCAGTTGTCATCTTTAGGTCTATGCTAGGGAACCTAGGGTTGCACTGGGGCGCCCCGGGGTGCCCCAATCCGTGATTTTAGGCACCCATGTCATCATAATTTGTGGTCTTAATTTCTTTGTTTGAGGTCAGTCCTAACGGTTACCCCGTGTATTCCCCTAGGTCATAGTCGGCAGTTTCAGGTCACTAGTGTCGAAATTTGAGCAAGAGATCCCTATATAAACATAGCATACTCACTACATTATGGGTGCAGACATCTCACTATCAAGGGAAGCTATCTACTAAGACAAGGGACTACATTTGGGCATCTTCTACATCTGCATCACACACATGCATAGGGGGAAAGGGTTGTATTCTTTCCATTCCATCCACCATTTGCATTTTACATCTAGTTATTGCCCTTTATTACCGCATCATTGGTACTAGGGCACCCTAGGCACAAAATTGCACACACACGCACATAGAACTACATTGGGTCTGAAATGTAGTGCAACACTCAATCATAAGGCCACTAGTTTGGAAGTTGAGGTCAGTCTAACTTATTCATATGCATTTTTATTTTTTAGGAATTGATGCTTTGGATAGGGTTTTGTAGGTAACATTCACATAGCGACAGTACTGCGACACCTGTGCGACAGGAGCGAAGGTATTTCAGAGATATTGCGACACTATCGAATTCAAGCTCTGAGCTTTTTTGCAGTCTACAGCACCTAAATATCAAATTAGGGTGCCCCGGGGGTGCCCCAGTATCCTCCCAGGTGCCTCAGTACAAAAAACAGTCAGCTTCTTCAATTATTCAAGGCCATTCAGTCACAACTTTCCCAGTCCGCGTACCAGTCTACTAAAGTCCAACACATAGTGAGGTAAGTTAATTCAAGGTTAGTACCATATCCCTCTTATTTCCATTATTTCAATCCATTCAAATATTAAAGCAAAATATTTAGATCTAACACTTCAATATAACACTTAGTTTCTATTTAGATTAACTTATAAAATAGCCATCAAATTCTATTTTTAGTTAATCATTTTGGTGAACCCTACATTTTGAACATTTTTCTTTTGGATCCTCTTTTATACCCTAGTAGTTAGCATAGTTTTTTATTTTCCTGCATCATGTCTCATTTTAGTGTCAATCCTATTTATGATGAGGTTGTCATAGCTGAACTTAGGAATTTATATAAGTGCTCCTATGGTCTTACCTGATGACATTCAACAAGTTCTCCTAGAAGGCCAACAACGTGTGCCAACTAATCCATTGATTCTCCTATAGGTATATGCCTTGTTGATGACCATGTTCCTTTCACTTGTTACACGCCATGCCATCCGATTGCATATGATCCTTCTTATCCTTCTTCTGATATGCTAGCCGATGTTTTAGATCCTTCTATCGTTGATTATTTATTAGGCATTGATTCACAATCCAGTGTACCCCCTACCTCTCCTCTCACCACCTTTGTTATTACTCCTATGCCTTCTACCACTTTCTGATAGCTCTCTTCACACATCTCTTTTGAGCTTGCATTCTCCATCTTATTACATGGATGATCCTATTGATTTTGGTGATGACCAAACCATTCTTTCGGGGACCCTATCTTCTATTAATCAACCTCACATGTCTCCTTCTTTCCATACCGCTACATGTGACTCTCTCACTCCTGAAGTTCTGCCTACTATTGCACATGATTCACCCCCTATTGTTTCTTCTTCTCCTTATATTCCCATAGTCCCCTACTATATGTTCACCTATTGAGGTTTCTTCCTTGCTTACTACACCTACTAGAATTTTTGTTGATCCTAGTCATACTACCACTCCTACATCCACATCTACCACTGCACCTTTAGAATCTGGTTCCACTCTATCACCTCTTAACATTCCCATAATCAGTCATAGTGGAAAACTTCAACCACTTAATACATTTTTTCCATCTCCTACCATCCCCTCACAAGATATTCTATCTCTCATGCATGTCTTAAGACAACTTCAATCACAAGTTCATACTCTTACTTTAGAAAGTAGAGCCTATTATGCCCCCATTGACAACAACCCTTTATATGGCAACCCCATCCCTAAAAATATTCATAATTTTTCCTTCCCCAAAGAATTTTTCATGCCTAATTTCACATGCTTCAACGGTACCGGTGATCCTCATGCTCATGTTATACATTACCGCACAGTTATGGCCAACGACTCTAATGATCACTTGTTGCTTAAGGCCTTCCATTATAGTCTTATTGATGACACACTACAATGGTATACCCATCTCCCTTTTGGTTCTATTAACACTTTCTACGACATGGAGGATGTATTCCTTTATCGGTTTATCATCAATAATGATCCTAGGGTCATATACAATCACATTCCTACTCTGAATCAGGGCTCTTCCAAACTTATTCAGGATTACATCTTACGCTTTAATGCATGTATACATCAACTTATCTTTCACCCTAGTGACTTGGAAAAGTAGTTCATCTTCTATCATGGTCTTATTCCTCCTCTAAAGCAACACTTATAGTATGATACTTGTGATTCCTTTATACTTTTGTGTTACAAGGTTATCGATCTAGAACAGGACCTTCTTTCTTCTCCTCTAGCCACAGCCTCCTCATGTTTCTCCGATTACTATGTCATTTTTTGTTCCACCTACACCTCCAGTTGTACATCCTAATTAACCTCCACCCTTGGCTAAAATTCAAACAAAGCATGCTCCTCCTACTCCACCTCCTAACAGCAATCAAAAGAAACCCGTATCTCAACCCAAAGTGCAAAGGAAACAACGTTGTTCCCCTTCTCCACCTCTTGCACATGTTTCTTCAGCTCCACCACTAGTTATTACTACCACTCTTTCACCTCAGTACCAGGAGCCTCTCTGTTTTTCAACTAATGCTTGACCTCATGATGTGTTGCGTGTATTACTTAATGAACGACTAATTAGACTTCTTTCAACCAACACCACCCACCACACCATTTACAACGTCTGCATGACCAATATTACTATAATTACCATCATGTTAGTGGCCATCGTGACAATGACTATCTTACTTTACATGAGAGGTTGCAACAACTTGAGGACACTAGTGTCATATCTTGTATATCCCGGGACCGATCATTGTATCCTTCACCACGACAGTGTAGGCATACACCCCCTGAGTCTTCTCTGCCTGGTACTCAATTTGTCCATCATTCACCACCCCCATATACACACTATCCATCACCTCCATTGCTTCCACCACCATATCCATTGCATCTGCCTCATTCACACTATCCATCACATGCATTCTCCATGGGTTTCCACCAATCTTTACACACCCCATGGTCACTCCATATAACATGCAATTTGGTTCATACACTCATGCTCCATCCATTCCATATGCTTCCACCTCCACCCTTTGTCTTGGTCGTTAGTAGGTGATCATTATCACCTCCCCCCGATGAGGAACTTGTGTTCTTATGCACTTATGTTCTTACACGACTGTTGAGGGATTAGTTTTAAGAAACTTTCATCACATGCTCTTTCATTCATCTAGCGCACCTCAATCATTTCCTGATGACGCACTCTTGCTTACGTGGCTCATACTTGACTACTGAGGGGTCTTATTACATGAGCCTACTCATCCATAAATGGGGGGCATCGTTAATCTCCTCCCCTCCTCCTATTTTCATCACCTTATCATATTACAATTATATTATATTTTCACCTATTCATTATGATACACTCATCTATTTCCACATTTATTCTATTATACCCATTTCATTGCCTACGCGCTACATGCTTTATTTGTCTCATCAATCATGTTACATTAGTTATCTACATTATCATTTACCATGCATACTCCATCTACCATTACAAACATCATCATACAAATTTATATTCATCACATACAATACAATACACATGCTATAACAATAACCATACAACCATATGATATCCATTACATAGAAAATACCAAAAACATCTCAACATAGATCTAATATATATCAAAAATAGGTGTCCATACATATATCAGTCATATAACCATCATCCAAAAACATGTTTCATCACTGGGGACAAGGCCCCCTACATCATATACAACCATCACTATCAAACCTCATCATCACTATCACTCTCGTGTACCACGAGAGCCCTAGAACTAGATGCCTCGCCACCTACGCGAAACTAAATTTTGTGGCCCCAAAACTTCTCCACCTGCCTACGTAACATCACAATCTCCATGTTCTACTCCGAGAACTGACGTTGTAAATCTACATATCATGCAAACACGTCTTGGGCCAATGGACCACCACCTACCACCTCTCGGGCACGACGAGTCTCCTCAGTGCCTCGTCCCTCTCACTAAGCAGCACCACACATGTCAGCGCTACTATGGCTACTAGCTCAAACAGATGGGCGTGCTTGCCTATAATATTGTCCACGCGCTCTAGTATCCCTCCACATAGCACATCACTAGGCATGTTCCACGTCAACGTGTAGATCGATGTGTCTACTATCAATGACCAATAGGCATCTCCTGCATACACAACATACAACCTCATATTAGTCAACCACATACAAACCAACATAGACATTTCATTAAATATGACATTAGCATATATAAATACTTACGATCTGCCACCGCCACCGTTACAGGGTCAGGGACATCTCCTTCACCTGATCCTCCTACTGGAAACTCCATGACACCTGTGAACACTGGATACAACAACACCCATCGATGCACTTCCCACCATGCTCGATAATCCTCCATACGCCATGCATCATCTCCATCTACAACTGCTATCGCTGGGTCTACCACATCTGGCCCTAATGGTATCAACTACTCTGCTACAGGCCCTGGCCTAGCACCCGCCCTCTTAGGGGCCCTAACAACTCGTAACCATATGTATGGATCTAGGGGCATGTACTGCGCCATACCAAACTGTCGTGATACCCTCTCCACCTGAAACAACTCTGCCACACCTTCAAAGTGGTCCTCTAACCACATGGTCCTTCGAATACATCCCAACTCTATAACATCCTCAGGCCATCCCCCATAATCTTGATATGGCCTCCATATCACTGACTCCGGCCCCATCCTATCTATCAGGCTCTGAAACTATCTGTGTCCATCTTCCTACTACGGATATCAACCCAGCATCGTGAAAATATCTTAGGTCAAGCCCACTCCCCTCATGGCCCTGCAACTAGTCTCAAGACAACTATATGCTCATATGACCCATACATGTATCAGTGTGGTGGCCCCTATACCCCCACCATGCTCATCCTACATAAATCGATACAAATCCTTGTATAAATGGGCCAACACACCGCGCCCATGCATATCTCATCCCATCCTCCTCTATCTAATGACATATGTCGTGCATCTTATATAAAATGCTGACACCTCCTCCCTCCACTACTATACAAGACGCTATCACCACTGCAATGAACTTCCACAACCGCAGAACCCTAGACTACAATATCCCATCCAAACTAATATGGGCCTCGGCCAACACTTGCCCCTTGTAAAATATCATCTAGCCAAGCGCATTTGGTGCTCCATATCTACTACTTCCATAACTTGTACTCATTCTCCAACCAATGGCAATTGTAGTATGCGATATACATCCTCTAATGTCACTATCATCTCCCTTGTGGGCAACCAAAATGTGCACGTATCAACACACCACCTATCACATAATGTAATCAACATGGGAATATTATGGGGCACATCCCCCATCCATGTTATATGCCGTAGGCCAAAATGGTCCATCACATCCCAATCATCATATGACAAACCAAATCCCAATAATGTACTCAAGTGTCAACCTCCACGGAACTCCCTCAAGTGGATATCCCTCTACACAACACCAAAAAAAACAAGAAAAGCAACATCAACACACCTCCCACAGTCAAATACCACTATTCAACATATTAGAAACATATACCCTAACATTACCCATCAAAATAAAAAAATTTGGACTAGGGCACCTAGATGCAGGACTGGGGTGCCCCAGAGCAGGACACCAACACCCGGTTTTGGGTGCTCCAGTCCTAGGGGTCACTAGCGCCCTCACTACTCTCGTTTGAGGTCCCAAATGCCAAGAAACCCAAAAACCCTAAATTTTCAAAACTTCAATGAAAAATTCCTAGTACACCCTACATTTTTACAAAAATGACACACTTACCAACTATGTCGTAGTGCGTGATGCCACAACGGTCGCCACTCTCTCAAACCGGCTAGGACGTAATGGTCTTGCTTGAGGCATCTCTACTCACTCCGTATATAATCTCACACTCATGCAAAAAATAAATGAAGTAATAATTTACCTTTTCACTTCACTATTTATAATCACATTTCCAATGCCACCTTTACTATGGGCTATATCTTGCGCTTATTACCATGACTAATACACACTATACCGTTTCGGTCATATCTTGAGCATTTTTACTCTGATTTACACCTTGTTTGTGGCATTATTTTTATATTTCTGCCTACCACCATATTGTACATGTTTAACATGCACTATATCTCCTTGTCGTTGTCTCCTATTTATTGTATATGCATTTTAACCTCTTATCGTTACTTTCTTATTAGAGTTCGTTCCTTTCATCACTCCCTCTTTCACCGAAAGGGGGTGCATATTATTGGCCCCCCCTATAATTCCCCTTATGTTACCACACATTCAAACATCATGAATCCAACACCTAGAAATTATACCGTGACATTTCACCATCAATCCCCCCTAAAACACCTCCCAAACGCGATCACACGCTAAAACCTATCACTCCCCCCTAATGACCTAACTTGGGGGAAATAAGCGACTAAAAATATTTTTACACGACATCTCGTCCATTTTCTAGAAAATTTCCCCTAATGACCTAACTTGGGGGCAATTAGCGAAAAACCTCTCCATGAAGTAACCAAATCAAAACAAATCAATCAACGCATTTAAATCAAATCATATCATTCAAACCTACAAGCGATCTCCCAGATGACCTAACCTGGGAGTTACATTCACCACTGCATTCCCAGATGACCTAACTTGGGATTTTATTCTAATACTATGCGTTCGCTTCCAGATGACCCAACTTGGAAGTCATCTCATTTTCTACCATGTTTGCTTTCATATGACCCAACATGGAAGCCATCTCATTTTCTATCACGTTTGCTTCCAGATGACCTAACATGGAAGCCTTTACATTACGGTGACACCCGTGAAGTGGGGGAAAGAGTGCCTTTCCCCTTATCACTCCTGTATGGGTCAACTGTTTAATCAAAATCATTTAGATCCAAAATCTCAACATTTTGATCTGAGTTCGTCTATAACGGAAAATCTTGAGGATGTAGTTAAATTTTGGAGAATAACACTATTCAATATTAAACATTTCAAAATCATCTAATCATCATTTTCATTTTCTCCCTACACTATTCCTATGGTGGCAGGACGCCCAAATCCCCCCATTATTCCATCCATATACAAGCGTTTAGGCTGCACTGGGGCATCCTTGTTCGTGATTTTAGGTGCATGTGTTGTTGTAATTTGTGGTATTAATTTCTCATTTTTATTCGATGTTAGGGTTGGTATACTGGGGCCTAACAGTTACCCTGTGTATTCCCCTAGGTCATAGTCAGCAGTTTCGGGACACTAGTGTTGAAATTTGAGCAAGAGATCCCTATATAAACATAACATACTCACTACATTAGGGGCGAGCATCTCATTATCAAGGAAAAATATCTACTAAGGCAAGGGATTGCATTTGGGTATCTTCTACATCTGCATCACACATAAACATAGGGGGAAAGGGTTGTATTCTTTCCATTCCATCCACCATTTGTATTTTACATCTAGGTATTTCCCTTTATTACTACATCATTGACACTAGGGAACTCTAGGCATAAAATTACACACACACGCACATAAAACTACATTGGGTCGAAATGTTGTGGAGTGCTCAGTCGTAATACCACTATTTTGGAAACTTACGTCAGTCCGACCTATTCATATGCAATTTTAGTTTTTAGGAATTGATGCTTTGGATAGGGTTTTACAGGTAACATTCACTGCGACATAGGTGACATTACTACGACACCTATGTGACAAGAGCGAAGGTATTTTAGAGATACTGTGACATTGCTGAATTCAAGTTCTAAGATTTTTTGGAGTCTAAAACGCCTAGATATCAGACCAGGGCACCCTAGGGCACCCCAATATCCTCCCAAGCACCTCAGTACAGAAAAATAGTCAGCGTCTGCCCTTCTTGAGGTTATTTAATCACAACTTACCCAATCCGCGTACCAATCTGCTATAGTCCGGCACATAGTGAGGTAAGTTAATTCAAGGTTAGTACCATATCTCTCCTATTTCCATCATTTCAATCCATTCAAATATCAAAGTAAACTATTTAGATCTAGCACTTCAATATAACCCTTAGTTTCTATTTAGATTAACTTATAAAATAATAGTAATGAGTAAGTAGTAAAGTGATCAATTGATGACATAGGAACATAGTAATAATGTCATGTGGCTTAGTATTATGCTCAAATATGAGAGGCTCAGATAATGGCATGACCTAAGGTTCAACTATATGACATGTAATGGACATAGATTGAAGATGAGATAGAGAGGGAGAATAAACATGTGCTTGAGAAGCATCCCTAAGCTGTTTGATTTTAGATTTGAGAGATGCGATCATGGATTCCATAGCTGTAAATTTGTCTTGAAATAAATCATGTAGAGCATGGATTGAGTCTAAGAGGTATTTATTAGATGGAGGATAACTAGGGTCGTCAGATAAATGATCGATTATAGGACTTATTTTATGCGGTGACGTATTGTCATCCAGATACATGGTGTCTAGATGTTTTTGCAAAACAACATGAAAATGGGGACATCTCTTAAGTAAATTAGATAAAGAAAACTTGAGCAACTTTGGGATCTATGATGGATGAAAAATTAGGATCTTAAGCATGAAAGTGGTTGGGTTCACCAAAATGATTAACTAAAAATGGAAAATATGCGTGTAGTTAATGTAATCTAGAATGACATGTAAATATAATAAATGAATGCAATAAATAAGTACGAAAAATGACCCAAACAACTAATCTAATGAAAGTAAAAACCCTAATATGCAAGAAGAGTGAGGAAATGACTCAAGTGATTAAAGGATCTCATTGGGTTGTGTCGCAGAAGTGATTGGAGAAACAGAAAGAAGGAATGATTGTGTAAAGGCCATAAAAAGGATGGATCCGAGCTATTTAGTTGGATTGGAGCGCGTGGAGAGGGACTGGGGCGCTTGCGGGTGTTTTGGTCTGCAGAATGGGCACCCTAGTCTGTGTAAAAGATCCACAACTGAGTTTTTCAGGTCCAGTAGGTGGTCTGAAACCCTCTCTATGTGTTACATTAGATTTATTGCATTGCTCTAGATGTTTTTGATAATCCAAGATGTATATAAGACCTACAAAAGACCAAAATAATTATCACAACCCTAAAAAAAAGAAGAATGCAAACGAATGGGTCGAATTGACATCAGCTGCCACAACAGTGGGCTTACTAATTGAGCACTACACTACATTTTAGACCCAAATGTAGTTCTCATGTGTGTGTGCATTATGTGCCCTAGGTGCTCTTGTTCCAGTCGCACTTTGTGAAGTAATGAGAAATAGCTAGATGTAGAAAATGTAATAAAATGTGTGTATGGAATATAATAGAATATAATCCCTCCCTCTATGCTTGTGTGATGCAGATGAACCAAATTTTTCCTTGTGATGGAGCTAATGGATGCAAATGATCTCCAAATGGATGCAACTCTAGGTGGATGATAGTAGTGACTAGTGCTGTGGTCCCTCATTATGGTCTCATTAACTTTATATTTATAGATTTCTCTTGATCAAATTTCAAAATTAACCCTTGAAATGGCCAACCACCAAAATGATAAGAAGCTAAAAAGGATAGAAAGCTGCCCAAAAAGTTACGGTAAAGTTTAAAAAGGATTGGGGCACCCCTAGTGGTGACCAGGGCACCCAAGGAGCACCCTAGTACTAGCTTGGGCATCGCAGTCAAAGATAATATAATGTGAAGATGATTAAAATATTACTGGGCATGCGGGTGTAAGAGGTCGGGAATGAAGAAATAAAATAAATTAAGATTGCTAAAAGACGGGGATTAATTAGTATTTTATTCTCTTAAAAACCTTCTAAATATTAGTATGAGACCGGGACTAAATAATGTGTAAAGTACATGATATTGTGTCTACAATGTTACAGAGTGCAAAGTTTGAGAATATGGTTAAGGGAACCCTTTGAGATGCATGTTTTTATTAAAAATTGTATTATCCTAGAGATATCATTGTTAGATATAAGTTTGGTGAGTTGTAAATATGATTCAATGAATCTGGTCATTGATAGTATTTCCAAAGGTGACAGATTAGTATGATAATTAAGACCCCTAGTGATGTGTTTGACCTAAATAATGTATTTAACATTAAAAGAAAGTCAGGCTCCATTGAGTTTCTGAGGAAGAATTATATTAGATTGGCCAAGCCCAATTTTTTTGGACATCTTAACTCCTAATTGTATGGTATCAAGGATAAGAGAAAGAAACTATTATAGTTACAATGTTAGTTGAACATATAATCCATAAACAAATTTTATATGCACTATTTAATTGAATAATAGTTTTAGGTAACCTTTTCGATAGAGGACGATGCAAAGATAATGCAAGAATATTTTAGAATATTCTATAGCACAATGATGCAGATATGATAATTCTGAATGTGAATAAGAGTGTCCTGGAAAGGATACAAATTTAAACTGAGCATAGGTTCAGTATAGGAAAGGAGTTGTGATCACGTGTCATGAGGAGCACAACTATAAGAAGTGAAAATATAAATTATTAGATAGAATACATCAGAGGTTTCATCCTTATTTTACAAGAATAATCACTGGAGAATATAATAATCATCATATAATGGTAGCAAATAACTATGACCCTTAAGAGAATCTCGTAATATCCAGTCCTCGCATTCATCACTCTATTATGCACATATTGGTATATGATAGGGAAACTAATGTCATGTGATTCCCTCCCTAGTACTATTTGAAGTTGAGATGATCGTGATTAGGCCATTTTGAGTAGTAATGGTATCTGTGAAGCATATCTCTATGGGAACATAGTTAATGGAATTTAGTGGACATTCATATATTATCAGATATGGTAGTTTTTATATGCACATTTTATTGAAACACGAGATGAGAGAGGAAGCACATATTCTGTGGCATAAATTCATCCACTTGATTAGGAGTAACTAAAAATCTACATCTAATGATAATTGATTAGAGTGTGGAAAGATTGAAATTCACACAACACTTGTAGTTGAACATTTCCTACCCCATAAATGAAACACATTGGAAGGAATACCTAGTCAAATTCAATGGCTTAGATCATTCCTGATATTATTTATCCAAAGTGCATCTTGAAGCTACACAATTTCTACCCCACTCATCATTATATCCCTATCAGCAGGAACTCATGTAGGAAGTAGTCTCCCTGGGGTAGAAATATTCGGGAGCATGTTAGGTATCACTTGCAATAAAAGACTATACAAACATTCACAATCATGAACTAAAATTCTAGAATATACGATTGATCTAGCATAGTTCTAGGTTGTGCATTAAGTTGAAGAAATAATGGATAATTCTTAAATTAAACACATAGAGTTATTTTATGCCTATGTTTTCTAATGAAACATGCAGTACTCTTAGTTGTATAAGATTCTTTGTAATGTGGTAGTACCCCACAATCAAATTATTTTTTATGTAGTAATTTAATGTTATATCATGAATTTAATTTCATATTGCAGTAATATAATTTAATAGTTCCATGTTGTCTCTAATCAGTGGAAAAGTGTTCTAAATATGAAAAATTGAATAGTGGGAAACGTCATCGATAGGGAAGTTTTGTGTAAGAGTGTATTAGGTTGACTTCTAGGTCAAGGATGTCACTTTTAACCTGCCTTAAGGGGACTTCACTATAAATCTCTTAAATATGTATAATCTATCCATTGGAACATGAAAGGTTTTTTTATGCTCTCTTCTCTATGTGAGGGATTGTAAATACTTTGGATTCTAAGTCCAATCAATATATCTATTGATAGCTATATTAATGAAAATGGAATCTCCACAATGTGCTCTGTCATCAAACAAACAGAATTACTAATATAAGAAAAGTTTGTAAATAATCTATTTTTATACATTCCAATATTTTTTTACATTCTCATCACAATCTGAGATTTAAAAAATTCTTATATCATTATTGGTGAATCAAAAATCCTTCACGAATTTAGCCAGAATTTTATGGTTTTGATTCTTGGAAGGTGAAATGTATATCACATGTATCTAATCTCAATTTCATGGTTACTCTTTATAATAGTGGTAGTTTCATCTTTCTCAGGGTCCACATTATTGGACCATAGATAATTCACCTATAAAAGGCTATAAAATACGCAACGTCATATAACATTTCTATTTACTTCTTATCACTTAATCATATATTCCCCTCTCAAATGTATAGAGAGATCAATCTAACCGCACTTGTGATATTTTCTACATCCTCGTAAAGTATTTTTGTCTCTACTCATTGGTTGATTCATTATAATATTTGCATATAATAATTCATAAATATGAAATGATTTTTTCCTAGGACGATTAGCAGAAGTAAATGTTAACACATTGGATTTCTATAGTTCATATCACAATTCCTCTTATAAAATCTGACAAGTGATAACCATTATAGAAGAAACTTCTGTAATTTTCTAGATACATCCACATTATAGAACTCCCTAGAATTACTCATGTTCTTAAATATCTTGAATAATACCTATACAACCCTTCTCTTTTGTATGGGATCTATTGTATCTGCTTCACCGCCAATGATCCATTTCCTAACACCCTCCCATTCCTACCGTGGATTCATTTATCAAAATCTATGCATTCCACTATCCCCACCATTCATTTGGTAGCACAAAGGAATATTAGAGTCTTGTGATGGGTTGAGGACCCTGTGAATCATCCTTGGATTCCCTCCCAATGGAAACTATGTAACAAAAGATCCACTTTGAGTAGGAAAGAGAATCTTTTGAACTATGGATAATTTTGCATATTCATTTATAGTGACCACCAACTATAGAGAATGTCAAAGACGAGCCTATCAAATCGATAATTTATGAATTGATACACTAGATATCCTTTGCTAGACTTTTTTAATTCATTTTTTGCATATTGGCATTGAAAAGATGAGATCAACTTATTCATCTATCATTGAGAGAATTTCATATCCAAAATCCCATATAATATGATTTTTAACTCCATGATATTATTTTTAGATTCATTTTTTCTTAGAATGCAAGAATTATTTCACTGGATACATTTAGTTTTTGATGGGACCAATGCAAAAGGAACCCAGTAGGACGTGCAAACCAAGTCTTATCTCAAGGCTTACACCATCACAACTTGTATTCAGCCACAGGTGAATCCAAGTGACTATTGTGTGCTTAGTGACATTCAAAAGACCAAATGGGAGATGGGATTATGTTATGTGACCTTGTTCTCTCCTAGACTTGATAAAAATGATCCCTCCCATATCACTATCTTTAGCACTCTGTCACCTCACTGCAGAATGTAAGGCCAATGAATATCTGATCACACAAGACATGTGAAAAACTTGATAAAATGCTTCTACTATACAGATCTATCTGAATATTGCCGGTCAAAAAAAACCTTTAATGTTGCTTTTGAATAAAAATATGTTCCTGTTTGGTCCTTTCTCAATAGTTTCTCAAAAGAAAATATAGCTAGGTACTACAAATATTTTAAGAAACAATAATTCATCCAGAAAAAATTATATATATGACCGCATATATATAGCTATATATGAGCCTATATATATATATAGGCTATAGTCCATATCATATATATATATATATATATATTTGTCTTGTGTATCCGACTGTATGTGTCCTGTATATAGATATACATGTGCGTATAGTGTGTGTCATATATTATTTACCAATAAGAAATTTTGCATATAATAAATAAATGAAGCATTGTAGATCAGATACACACCATTACACAGAGACATTAAGGGTGGCCAAGATGCCCAAATATGTCAATATATTCAGAATAAATACCCTTAAGGTAAGGGCAACACCATATAATGCTCCTTAACGAAGAAGTAACTCCAACAATCTCCCAAGATGGGAACTCCACATCGAGGGGGACACCTCCAATATACCTCTACCAAGTAGAAGAATCAACTCATACCTCACATGGCTCATAATGATACTTACATCCCTTATATAGACATACATTACTCTTAATAGATGCATAATACCTAATCCCAATGTAGGCCGACTCATTACCCAATATAACTAACTGCTATGCGACCCCCATATATTATAAACATGTAACGAAGGGGGATGTGCGTCACTGTCAACATATCCATCAAACCTTTTACATGATGATATCATATCCTAAGGTACATAACATGTCATCTGTCCTACATGTTTCATCCCCAAAACACGAGGATAAATTATATAGTGAATGTGCTTCAAATAATTACACACCAGTTGCCATGCTTGATCATCTAACAACCCATATGAGATCTTATTAGGTGATACATCTCTAAGCTTGGTTCCAAAATCCATTGTTATACTCTAATTCCATCCATGTCCATATTTGTTCCTCCTTGACCTCCGTGCACAACCAAAATAATTATTCATGTGATTCCATGTCATCTAATTTTTACACCATTGATTTCATGTATAAACATAGTGAGTGTTTCTCCAATTCCCTGTATATCCATATAGATTACTTCCCTCATGTGCCCTAACATGCCTCCATGATTGTTTCCTCTCACAATGATGTGGGTGTCTATATGCTGCAACCTTGGTATCCTTAATATCATCAACCTTTTCCTCAACTTTCTTTTCCTCTTCCACCTTGTTATTTTCTATTTTTTTCTCTCTTGAGTAGATGAATAATTATTTTCTTATTCTTCGTCATGTTCTTCATGTTATCCTTCTAAATCATCCTTATTCCCTTCTTCACGATCTTCAAATTCATCCTCATGCTTCAAATTGAAATTTATTTGTTCCTTATGAAGTGTGATATCCTGTAAGGTAACCTTATTTATCCTGTACCATATCTTCATTAATTTCTTTTGCACATTAATATTAATTGTTCTTGAGGTATCTAACCAAGGATATCCAAGAACAATATCTATACCATCCATATCTAAAGCATAAAAATATGAATACAAAACATATTTATCCATAAATATATTTAAATATTTAGAAATTTGAATATGATACCATCCACTTAAGATTTTTTGACATTATTTATCTGAACATGTAGATGTTGAGCTACATCCATATTGATGGAGTTGTCTTTATTGCTATGGTTTATGGAAACAATTACCTTTTTCATTTGAATGCACCTTTCAAACTGAAATATTAAAGCTTAATTTGTTGGACATGCATTATCTGAACTCTATCTCTCTTTATCTCTCTCCCTTATTCTTCATCTCCTTCTCATCAATCTAAGAAAATATGTTCCATTTCCTCCAAAGACCAATCTAGACTCTTTTGTCTCACTTAAGAGCACCGAGTTTGCGTTGGACCACCAAGCCAAAAAAAAAATAAGTAAACCATGGATTATCATCTAAAAAAATATTTTCTTCGACTCAAATCAACCATTATCTAGCATCAATCTTACCATCTCTATGGAAAGTTATCATCCCCATGATCCAAAAATACTAGGGTTTTAAGAACATAAGCTTCCAATCAATATTTATCTAACCTTTTTTTGGCTATATTTCGGCCTCAAATTAGAAAACATAGAATGAAGACCCTACTTATATTTGGAAGATATTTCCAAAAATATAAACAATTTAGAAAAAAAATGAATATTTTGTCCTACAGAGGAAATTTATTAAAACCCATAAAATTGTAATAAATCTCACAAAACAGATCCAACTTTTATAAAATTTTAATGGTTTCACCTTGAAAATAATTCACCACGCCAAAAAATTGACTAAATAATTTTCCACCATTCATAAGACACAAACAAAACATTTAAATTAGGGTTTCAACCCTAAAACTGAAATATCTTTCTCAAAAAAACTCCAAAAAATGAAAATTTGAGGGTAGATTCCTTGAATAAGTTTTCCACTTCACACAATTTTTTAATGAAAAAAACGTAAGAGATTTCAAGATATATATGAATTACTTAAATTAGGGTTTTATCCCACAAATTTTCCCAATTTAACCTAAATGGTTAAATTTAAGGGGTTGGTAACTAATGGTAGATTATCATAATCAACTAGTTTCCAAAGCTAATTACAGAAATACCAGGAAATACATGAAACAAAGATAAGTAGAGATAGATATTGAAACAAAGTACTAGTAATGAGAGGAAGAAGAAGACATAGCTAATGTTTTAGATTGTGTGTTGATCTAGGATGACCTAATGATTGGAAAGGGCTAGAAATGGTTATACATAGCTTTGTCTTTGAAACTGTGTCCTATAGAGCTACTTGGACCAAGGCATATAACAAATCCCAAAGTGTATGACTATTATGTCCCTTTCTATAGGCCAATGACCCTTTTTTCTTTTAACTCCTGAAACTTTATGAGTCTGTGCATTGTTTCCTGATATGTTATTGTCTATAATTTGGACCTTCAACATTGTGTGATGATCAATGTGTAGTTAATTGAATCTTCAAAACCCTAAACGGTGAAGGAGCCTGCAAAACAAACATTAGTTGCATTGTGGGCACCCCTATACACCACTGACACCACCAATACTCCAAAGAGGGCTGAAAATACATGTCATTCTCACCTAACATGTGATATCTAAAATATATGTAACCTTTTTGATAACCATGAGCTTGCAACAACATGATTGTGCTTGACCTTTTCCCTGGCTTGTCTTGAAATGATGTACTCTTTGTGCTTGCTAATATAAGCAAAGGTCACCCTAAGTGAATATGTAGAGTATATGACAACTCAAGGGATTTTTGGAGTATCTTTATTTGTGATGGCTCTTATTATTTTCTCATTAGAATGTTAGGTGCAAAGTAGATAAAATACCCTTCCTCAATGAGAGATGAATAAATTGTTTATATATGTGTTTTGGATCTGGAAAACTCATGTATAGTTGACAAGGATTATGAAAAATAAGTTCAAATGGAGAAAATTTTTGTTGGAGGGAAACAGATGAAAGCGTCCAGGTTGGCCCATAACGTACGGGCATTATGGCCCTTTCTGAGTGCTATGATCTTGGATGCATGTGCGAGTAATTTGGAAATTGGAATTGTAGTATGTGAGGGTATAACCTAATTTGATGAATTAATATGACCATTATGTGAATCAATAGGCTACTGGTGTAAGCAAGAATGAGTTAGATATAGCTAGGGATAACATAAATTGGTCAAATTGAGAAAGTGTGGGCTAGTGCAAAAGTGTTGTACAATTTATGTTGTTGCAAGACATGAATTATCAAAATGAGTTTCTACATGCCCAGATTGATGCTCTGATACCACTTGATAGGATATTTTCATATAATAATTCAAAAATATGAAGCATATAATCAATATCAACGCCATGCAAGAGATATTGGTTGTCCAAGATGCCCAAATATTATATATATTTAGATAAATATCCTTGAAGTATGACAACACCATATAATGATCCTTAAGGAAGGAGTAACTCTAAGATATCCCAATATTGGAACTCCACTTCAAGGGGTATACCTATAATATACCTCTACCATGTATAAGACTCAAATCATACATCACATCTCATAATGATACTCATATCCTTTATATAGGCATACATTGCTTTTAATGGATGGGTAGCATGTAATCCCAATATAGGATGAATAATTACCCAATATAACTAATTCCAAGAACGCAAAGGTTTATAGCCATGTCTTAGCAAGAGAAAAGTCACTTCAAGGATTGCCAAAGGTTTTCAAGGCACACATATAACAGCTAAAGCACACTACACCACACTACTGCCACACTAGGTACATTCTCTACTCTATAATTAGCCCACTATATTTGTGTCCAAATACATGAGGGCAATCATAGAGGGTTGGATTAGATCACACTCACACTTGCACAAAAACTTAGGAGAACTACATGATGGTTGATCCTGCTCAAGGTAAAGTATGGAAACACTTGGATTGGTTTGGTAGGGGTTAACCACCAAGGGTAGTCTAACCTCACCATACACTAATTTATACTTTTGTTATATAATTTTTGTATGAAGGGTATTGTATGTATATAGGGTTTCTAATGTGTTGCAGGTCATTACAAGTTATGTCAAGGTTTTTTGAATGAGAGTGACATATAATAAAGCACATTTCCAAGAAGGGAAAGTGCATAGAAAGTTATAGAAGTTGATTTTAGAAGGGTCCAAGACAATATAACTCTACTTAGGACCATAAAAATTCAAGGAAAGACCATACAATTGTTGTATCTTTACGAAGTCATTTTCTAGCTCCAACATTAGGAAAAAGGTATCTACAGTATCTGATAATATTTTCTCATTTTTCTACACACTGAGATATCCTTTTTTTAATATATAAAACTAAGTCTTCATCTCCTCTTGTGTATTCGAGCTATCTCTATCACTTTATCATTGTTACAAGTATTAATGTGTTGTTCTTATTATGCATGGTTAATTATGAATTAATTAATTAGAATAATCTCTTGTAATGAACCCTTGCATCCCATATATGGTTTGTGCACATCACATTTACATACCAAATATATTTTAGGGTGTAAATATCTGCAAGAAATACCCATGCATCCATCAGAGTGCAAGGTTTGAAGAACACAAGAATTAAATGGATGGGTCTAGTGCATAGCCTTTTACACAAAGGTGCAATCAATGTGTAATTTTTGAAGTTTCAAAATATGTTTTATTTGAATGAGACCATATGGATTTTGACCTAACTCATAATTTTGATTGTTAGTTGACTTAAGTGCATCTAGCTATGTTATCATTTGTGCCCCATATTACATAAAGGATTGGGGCATATCTAATGTCATACGGGTCAATTATGGATTTGAGGAAAATATAAATAGTATGATCTTGCATCTATATAAGCATGTTACAAACAAATTTGGTATAATAAGAGAGTTATAGTTTGAACTGGTCATATTAGTGTGTTATGAGCTATACTTGATAATATTGTGAGGTAGCAAGCCAATTTTAAGGATCTATTTTATCACGACACATATCAAATTGTGATATTGTTGTGTGTTATGCTATGCATATTCCTTTTTGTGGAATTGATAAAGTTATGAGTTCCATTTCATTATGTTGTATTTCATTTTATGCATAATTCCACTATGTAATTTGAGGGTTGTGTGCTCTAAGGTATCCCTTCAATGGGATGCCTAACTGTGACTTTATTAGTTTTTCATCAGGTCACTTCCTTCACCCCATACCATATTATTTACATTTTATAAGATTAATTGCTTCTTGAAGCCTTGAAAGACATCAAATTTAATTAACAACATCCTAGTACTTGCAAATTATATTTGTAATTTACTATGGATCAATTTATTTCATAATAAAGTTGATTATTATGCCTAAACATCTCAATTATGTACTCTTTTTAATTTCATTATGCATTCTTTCCCATGTCATTGAATAGTTCGATGGATTACCTTTAATTAATTACCTTACTTGAACCTCCATGTGCTAATTTACATTGTTACACATCCCTTGGATTTGAACAAGAATGCCAACAGTTAGAAATCTAAAGAGAAACTATCTCCCTATCATTTACTCTTCTCATGAGTTATATTTGGGAAAAACCACCACCTAAAATATGGGGCAAAAATAGTTTCTTAAAGAACCAACAATTGCAAAACAACCCCAACAATTGTGAAATTTCCCATATAAGAAGCAAAAATTATGTAACCACCCCTCACACTTACATAAATGAGTTGTAATATTCAAAAAATGTCATACAAATTTTGGAGGCCATAATTATTACATATGAGCTCAAAATTGTGTGTCATTTTTTTTTTTGTGTAATTTTTAAAGAGGGATCCATTTATGTTAAATAAAAGTTCACTTTAATACATATTTATAAAATGTTGGTATTGCTTCTATACCAAATATGCATTTATGACCTATCATAACATGTCACAAATAATTATATTTAAATCCCGTTAACAAACATGTAATTCAACATATTGATTTTGTTGATGTATGTGATTCAATTTTAGATCAATCAATCCCAACATATGTTTTTTCTAGAAAATATTTTTAAAAAAATATTTAGGTCCTTTAGATCTAATATTTCAAGTCACATTATTGGACCGATTATCACAGAATAAGGCAATCGCCATGTACATGTAATTTCATTGGATCTAATAATGTCATCACTTGGTTCTTGGTTGCTTAAATATTACATAGAAACACCTAAATTTGGCATTTGGAATTTGATAACGTTGTTTTTTGGCTTATATCACTTATACATGATTTATGTACAAAAAAGAGATCAAATGTGTTATATTGTGCCATCCCAAGGATTCCAATCCCTCATTACATTGCTCAAGCACCTACATGAACACCTTTGTTATTCAAAAGCACATCATATCTCATATGCTTGTTATTTTAAATCATTAACTGAAACTTTCTAGTAGGGACAAGATCGAATGCTCAATCTTGTTTGGGGCCCTCAGACGGTCAAAATCTCAAATGTGCATTCTTATAAAATTGTCATTTCCCTTAGGTTAGCCTTATTGTGAAATATCACCTTCGAAGTCGTATAAATACACACCATTCCCCACTTATTTACTCACTTGATCACTACTTGGAAATAACCTAGCCATACTAGGTTTATCTCTCAAAAAAGTAAACAAAGTTACCCTATTATTCCCTATTGCATGATTTTACACTAGGTGTAGCCTTTATAAAACTGTGAGAAGCTATAAATCAAACCAAGACCATTCTAAGCCATGTCAAAGAAAAGATTACCAAATGTTTAAGGGCTGAATTCTAGTTGCATACATGTAGTGGCATCATTGTAATTGTACTTTCAATAGGTAGAGAACTATATGGGTCTAAAGCCTCTTTACAGTAGTGCTACGTAAGTGAAGCAAGGGTGCCTCAACCCAAACTGCTGACCCTTTTTTACAATCTTGTTTAAGGAAGTTATGGTGTTAAGAGAAGAAGATTGATTTCAAAAATTTGCACACACATTTCAAATTCTAGATCGCACACAGAGAAACACATTTAGTATTCACAAGTGGTCATACAGTTGCAAATCCATTTTCTAAGTGAGAAACGTTTATGCAACTCCTGACAAGTTGCATAGGTTGATTATGTTTAGAGGGCAAATTCAACTCCTTTGCACACCACATCAATATATATATATATATATATAATATTCATTGTTGTGTTGTTTAATTTTGATCTAATAACAAAGTTCAATATTTTTGTTAGATGGTTTCATATAGATGGATGTTTCTTCCTCCAATATGAATCATTAAAACAACGACATATCTCATTAAGTAACTAACTAGACGAGGGATAAAGTTTAAGGAACAACATTTAATGTTGCATATGTGTTGACACACCTTTTCCTCACAACCATATACAATGTCAAGCAAGACAACTAGTTTTTGATGATTCTCAACAATATTATAATGGGTTTAATGATATCACAACAAAAATCACCCACTTTCTTCATATGTGTTCAACAATGTAACATATGTGCATAATTGCCTTCATTATCAGATAAAACGAGAACATGCTTATTTGGGTCAAGTTAAAAACAAACAACGTAAATAATTGTTTGTTATTAATGCTTAGTTTGACTTTTTGGAGTGCTAAGTTAAATCCTTTCACATTTCCCTATGAGTGGTTGAGGAAAATCTTCCAAATTTGAAGGTTTCTACCCTCACTAACCAACAAGACACAAGCCAACTATACAATGTAATGCTTTTGAAGGGCCCATAATGTAACCGATATTGTTAAGGAACACCTCACATAATAGGTGAGTAATCATCTCTCTTAGGATCACAATTTTTCGCATGTTGTATCTTTGAATATGGCATTGGTGGATGAGATAATGCATGGTGTGGAAATTATTTCTCCATCTTCTACTAATTTCAAACATCGTTGAGTAGTGTAGTATAATTGATCTAGTTTGCTCTTGGTGTCTTATTAAGTTCTCTTTGTATATGTTTTTTTTTTGTCAATTTGTATGGTAAGATTCATGTAGTACCTTATGTGTATTTAATATCAAGCGAAAATAGTAGATTCATCGCATGAAGGCAACTTTACGAACTTTCGGTTGTAGTGGTTTACCATATTGAAGAGGAATGAACACAACAATAGTATTGACTTTTTCATGACTTTGAAACTTATTAGAATTTTCAATCTTTTCTAAATAGATAATCGATGCCCACATTCTCAAAGAATATGTTCGTAAAGGACTTAATCATGCAATTCACATCACCAATAAATCAAACATCATCCAAACTCTGCCAACACTAATACGCGAACAAAAAAATAATCTAAAATTTCTAGCAACGACTTCATAACCTAACTTGTTAAAAATAAATTATTATATTTTTATTTCACACAAAATTGTCACAAGTAATGTGTTAAGAAACTTCAAAATAGCACTTTAGAAGTAATGGGATAAGGTGGATTCTTGCTCATCATTTTCAACCTCTTTTCTTACACATTAGGAATGATTCCTAACCTTTGCTTACACACATGTCGCCTCTTTCACTATTTAATCCCACCATGGAATCTAAAGGTGTGGAGGGTACAAATTGTCATTATTCGTGTGCCATCTTTTCGAAATTATTTGTGTAGGACGTAAAGTTTTTAAATGGGTACACAACTTAAGAAGCGGATGCCTTGGACTTTTCGCCAAGGGATGCTAATATACGCTTTTCCTTTTAAAGGGTGAGGGTGACTATCGTATCTATCCTTTGTATACCAATTTCTGCAAAATACTGTGTTTTTTTGGGGCTCTTAACACTCATCGTTTCCACCATTTGACCTTCACATGCCCATTTTGTTTCATGTGTTACTCCACTTTCAAAAAAATGCATCAAATAACTTATAGGGAAATGGAATATTTTTATCATGTGTGTAGTCTTTGTCTTCACTTTTAATTTTTGTTTTCTAGTGATTTGTGTTGTGGCATGTATTAAATTATAGTTTATGTGAAAATAATTATTTTTTGAATTTTTTAAATAAGTATTTATTTATAAAGTGTTTGGACACTTGATTTTTCTCTATGATATTTACTAATTGAGACAATTTTTGTTCTCTTTATAATCATAGTTTTAGGAAAAGAACATGTAACGTCTTTGATTCTGTCAATGTACAATTTTACTTGGCTTATAATATTTGTCTTCTACTTGGTTAAGTTTTGACTACTTGTTCTTTTCACATCAATTTTTATTGCAAGTGATAGCTTTTATTAGAGTAATCATCCCCAAAGAGACAATTTTACTCGATGGGTATGATTATGGGCACACGCTTATTATCATGGTTTTAACTTCATCTCTGTAAGCTATATGTATCTTTGACTTTTTAATATCTTCTTGTACAACAATGAAAAGTCGATATAATTAATCATTAGGCCAAGAGAATTTATCACTTTCTACTTTAGGGTCAGAAAACCTTCTTCCCATAAATCATTTGACATCGAGGCAGTGTTATGCGGATTGGATGCTATTTGATTCTTGGCACCATCTCCTACCAGTCTCTCCTTTGCCAAATCAATTTTATTGGGCACGAATATGTGGAGACGTATTGACTTCTTCGTAGGAAAACACTTTTTAAAGATGATGGTATGATCAATTCTCATCACACTCCTTTTATCTTCCAAGCTCGTTTGATTAGTTTCATTCATTTATTTTGAATTATTTCTATTACTATTTTTTGTATGCTCTTTGTAATCAATAGGCATTTTTCAACAATGATACAAGCTAAGTCGGTATGGTCTTCAAAATTCGCCAGCCTATAATAGAAGTGTAGAACTAACAACCAACTGTAAATGGATCTTCAAATAGTAATGTGAAATAGATCAAGAAAATTTGAACGCTTAGCAAACCCCACACCAACAAAAATCACAAGTTGCACACAAATGCATAAACCTCAGTTGCAAATGAAATATTTATTTTATTTTCACATTTATGATTTATAATTTATGGAAATTTGATATAACATAACACCTCCTTTCAAGGCATTTTCATGTTCTTTTTATAGGCAAACCCATTTGAGGTTAATTTCATTATCTTGGCTATATGTTACGGTCTTCTCATATATTTGAGAAATATCTACCAATTTTTTTAAAAAACATAAAAAACGGATTCAAACTTGTAACCTTTATTTCGAAAGTTAATAGGCTTACCAACTCATATAAGTTGAGAAATCAAAACTAGAGGATTATCTTAGAATGATTACAAAAAGAATAACGAGAAAAATCACAAATAGAGTTTTTATAATAAAATGAGGCATTCGACTTGAATCAAACTAAACCATTCCAATAATTAATATAAAATCAAATTTGCTACTCAAAATCCTAAAGTATTTGTCAAAAAGGATGGTTTTGCACAAATAAATTAACTGGAAAATGTACGGATATATATATATATATATATATATATATATATACTATATATATATATGCTCATCAACATTTATTTTATAATCAGGTTTGACAATTCATTCTTGTTGAACTGAACAAACCCCTTCTCCAATACATACTAGTCTAGGTTTATTTTGTGACTTGTAGATGTTATTGGGTATCTGGGTATCGAGTACTTCACTAATGATTTTTAATTTGAGGCTTTGAGCTCAAACACTTTGCCATAATTATCAAGACTGTTTAAGCTTAACCATAAAAAATATCTCATGCACAAATCATTGGAGGTAGGAAATGTCAATCACCCGAGGATTAAACCTAATGACAAGACAAATTAAGATAGGCCTACAAACAACAAATCAATAGCTTTATGTTTGTATAGTTGGCAAGCTCGGGTTTTCCATATCTAATTGGACATCAACTATAACTAGCTCATGCAAAAGTTTGATATCCACAAAATGCTTGGAAACTCCATTTTATAGACAACAATTACAAAAACATATGCTATAGGAAAAAACTCATGATTGTTCATCTCTCAGTTTGGATCATGTTATGCTCAAAGATTTTTGAAGAGATCAAATACATATTATTAGGGAGCCAAACATATTTGGGTTTTTGGTGTTAAAGAATTAGTTTTATCTTTTCAGTACTTGGATTTCTACATACCAAAGAGATTCATTTTGACTCTTTTAGAAGCCGAGACAAGTCTAGTACTCCTTTTTAATATAAAATACTTCACCTCTATAAAAAATTGCAACAACGAGGTTTGTGCAGCTACATTTTAAACTTGAAACAACCGCAGATTCTTACCCATGATAATTAAAACACGTTAATAAATTATTCAACTACATTTTGTTACTTGTAATTTTTTATGCAAAAAATGTCCAAATATGCTCTTTTTTGCATTTATTGGAGTTTTGGTTGAGACAACCTTGATGCTGATTTTGTTTCCTTTTTGTAATATCTCCACTTACACTTTTATGTTGTTGACATCTAGGTCCATGTTTTCTTACACGTTAAACATTTTGGTCAATTGATCAGATTGCCAAATCCCATAATGTGACTAGTTTAATTATTAATAGGTCAATTTGTGATTTATTTTGTATTTAGGATTTCCCTCTATTTTCAATATGATTTTTCTCTAAATTGTCATGTAGATTTGAACATTTGCCGCTTCAATGTATTTTATTGTGTTGAACAAATACCTTTTGGATCTCTTTTTTATTAGTTATTGTTGGATACCGATAACAATACTCAATCCAATCATTATAAAGTGCCATTGTTAAAAATGATTGGATGATGAGAAATGCTTCTTTACACACAATGATGACATGAAATGAATGTACTGACATTTGATTTATTTTTTGCTTTTATTTTTCATAAATTCTTTATATTAGGAAATTCATTAATTATTTCAAATAAAAAAGGATATGAATTCCCTAAAACACATCCCTTATTCAACTAAACACATGGGATCAAAACCAATTCCTATGTGACACATATTTTAATAGAAAGTAATATGTTCACTCTTAGACTTCATCTCTTGTTCAAGGAAATGTATAAGATCAATAAAAAAATTACCCAAACAGATGTAAAGGGTCAAACAATAATGCCAATTTATTTTAATCCCTAGTCAATGTGATGGAGATGCACCTAGTGGTGATAATCAATTCCTAAAAAGGAATTGTATACTTGTTACAAGCCCATTGCATCAAAAGTTATCCTTAGAGTTTAACAACTTATTGAGGATGAAATATGAAGTGCTCACTCAAAAGCCTATATTTCAATAATCAAAATGCTCTTCTTCCCTTTCTTCTTCATATAACCATCTCCTTTTTTTTGTTATGTTAGGAAATATGCAAGGGTCAGGATGTGGGGTTTAGTCTTGGCTAACCTATAAAGTCTTGCCCCCTCTGTGTTTTTTGACTTTATTTTCAATTTCAGTATCTTCATTGGGTCATTTCATCTTCCCAGGGTCGACCTTATTAAAATACTTCCCCTATAAAAGGCTATATAACCAATTCAATGTCACTTTATAACTCACACGACACTGTTATAAGCTCTTATTATAAATATCATTCCAAAAGTACTCAAGGGTTTCCTAAATCTTCCCAAATTAGCTACACATAAATTAGATAAGTCCCTAATACATGTTTGAAGCACTCAACAAAGTAAAATATTACATATTCATCTATTTCCAATCATGCAAAGGTCATAGAGCTATGTCTTAACAAGAGCAAAGTCACTCCAAACATTGATCATGGGTTTCAAGGAACAAAGGGTTAGGTCATGTAACTGAGACACACCACATCACACTAATATTGTGTTGGATCACTCTATACTATATAATTATCCCACTATCTAGGTGTCAAGATACACGAGGGAATCCTTTGGGGATTAAACATTTTGCACTCACACTTGCATAAGCACCTAAAAGAACTACATAAGGCTTGATCCCACAATGAGGGCATGTAGTCCAACGCTTGGATTAGTTTAACAACTAGGATCTGAATGCCAAGGTTAGTCTAACGTCATGACACACATATGTTTTCTCCTTTTAGTTTGTTAATTCTCTAATGAATCATTCTGTAGGTTTATAGGGTTTCCACCTTGTTGCAGGTGATTATATGTCATCCCAAAGTTGTGCGAGAAAGAGTGACATATAATAAAAATAATTTCCAAGCAAGAAAAACACATAATAGGTTTTTGGAATAGTTTGTTTAAGGTTCCAACATAATACAGATCCAGGTAAAGACCTCACAATTTCAATCTGGACCATACATTAGTTGTATTGTCTTGCCCCTGCTCAAGTTCTAGTTCCAGAATCTGCACAAAAGAATTTACAGTCTTAGATCTACCTTCTTCACCTATCTGTACATCTAGATCCTCTCTGTTATGACCTATAAAATACATTTTTTTTCTCTTCTTGTGTATTTGAGTTGTTACTTATCATTTTATCAAACGTTGCAAGTGTTAATGTATCATTATGATTGTGAATGGTTAATGTTGGAAGTTAATTAGATTAGAATATCTCATGTACAACCCTTAAAACCTCTGTACTGTTGTGCATGCCCATAACATCATATTTAATTAGGGTCTAAGTATTTGGTGAGATCAACTCTTAAATCAAACTTATTGCTCAAATCCTAGTAGCCCTAGGTTTTCATTGGTTTAAATTTGCTTATGCTTTCTCTGTATTCCCTTTCAGTACAGTAATCAAATTAATCAACACCCTATTGAATACATTGAGGTTTCTCCTTCTACTTATAATAAGTGTACACTCATGGCCTCTTCTGCACCCCATACTTCAAGGATCCCTTCCTTCTTGGATCATACTGCACATGAAGAGCTTCTAAATGAAATATAAATCACTAGTGAACATTATTTTGATGACGATCCTAACAAATATGGTAATGTAGACTAGGAAAAAGTTGAAATGGTATCTAATTTTTGTGCTCAAATCCATGAAAAAAATCATCAAAGTAAGCCTCTAATTTTCATACTTCTTTCTTCTAAACTTGTTTGTGGTCAAGAATCTAATGAGCAGTCCCGTTTTGGACCCCCCTCCTTAATCATCTAGTATGCATACATCAATCACTCGTACATCTATAATACCTATTTTACTAGGGGCATATAATCCTTCACATTGTATTATTGTTATGACTATTCCTTTGACCACTTGTATTCTTATGTCTCCTCTCTATACTCATAGTGTCTCACATGTTTCTTCTTCCAACACAAAGGATTTGGAATCCTTTGTTCATATTTTGTAAGCTCAAATTTTACAATTTCAACAAGGTGCATCTACTTTTTCTCATGCTATGGATTTTAATCAATTACTTCATAACCCACTTGCACCCGAAGTGGCCTCTTGTAGAAACCCTAAATTCACATACCTATTCCCCATATTATCCCAGTACATCCTAGTTCAGCCCTTTATGATTGATTGATTAAATCAATTAAATCATGCTCATTGTACCCCTTTGGCTTAATTAAATTAATCTCTAAACCTTACTTTAGCTACCTTAATTATCATTGATTAAATAAATGATTATTTAGTTAGTGTGCACATTAAAGCTAATTAAATTAGTTATACAAATGGGAAAGTACACCTATTTTCCTAGTCAACTGCCACTTGGACTCCACTTCACCAGTCCAGTCAACTCCACTTCATTAGTCTAGTCAACTCAGGTTCTAGAATCCTAGAAAGGCAGGGGAAATTAATTTGCACACACAACCACCTTTCTGGATGCAACTTCTGCCAATTAATTCCATTACTGCCCCTTAACAACAGTTATTTTTCTTGCAACTATTTAGTCCCCTCAAATTTTATTTTTAGCATGTGCATTCAATTAGTTTAAACCAAATTCCAACCACTACTTAGCCTTATAAAACACATGCTTATCCTATCTCAAATCCTCTTGGATTTCCGGTACAATAACTCCGTCAAGTTTACTCCAATATCTGCATATTGGAAGCTCTATCCAAGACCAAAATACCAGCTCATGACAATCTACATTCCCATTTTGGAGGTCATTCAAGAGCACTCACAATATTGATTTCGAAAGGTTACACAAGATAAGCTTCATAAAACCTTACTTGAGGTTTGCAAAGTAAATCTACAGGAATGTTTGCATAGTTGTTTTGTTTGTCTTTCATCTATTTAATTTTTTCTTGTCACTTTGCTTCATTGAACTAATTACCACACTTGCTATTATAGGGTTACTAGATGTTTTCATCCCATAAACTCACTTTTTAATGACTTTTTACAAATGTTTATTTGTTATTGCATCGTAACTAACACTTTTTCACCAAATTTTCTTCCATTTCCTTGTCATTTTTTTTCATTTTTGAGAAGTTAGTCACAATACTTCACGTGTATGCTCTTCTCTCACATTTGTTACAAGTGATCTTGAGAATCAGAAACGTGATTGTATTGTTTTTCATTGTTTTCTCTTTATCTACCTTAAGAAAAATACTAACACTTGTTTGCAAGACCACATTACGAAGACCATTTCTCAAACTAATAACTGTAGGTTTCCTCGATCTTGAGCTAAGCAAACTACTAATACTTTGTGTGTAGGAAATATTTTTAATCAAGAAAAAATGAACACTACACACTTTATTTTTAGGTGCGGTTGACAAGGATATTGCCTAAATTCTATAACTTTGGGAAGTTCTTTGGCTCAAGCCATACAACTCACTTGAGGAGTACCACAGGAGCCCTAAAGTAGTTAGCACATTGAGGGAACTGGTTGACAAAATGGGTACTGTACACACCCAAATTTGCACGTCCTACATTGATGGAAGATGGTTATAAAGTCCTCAATGATGATTCATATCCTTTTAGAAGGTGTTCAAGTTCCTAAATCCATTTGCAGTATATATTTGTAGCCTAGACATCCCTACTTAGCCCTTGCATGCTTTTTTTAGCTTCCCACTTCATTTTATGCATGTTTTGACCTTTAGTGTCAAAACCGCCGCCCTGCCTGGGTGACGATTTTGTAAATGCCGCCCAGGAAGATGACGGTTTTGTGATCGCTGCCCTAGTCAGGGCGGCAGTTTTGTGTTCGTCACCCTGCGCAGGGTGGCAGTTTTGCGCGATTTTTCCAAAAAAATTCATGCGTAAATTAGACACGCGTGATTTTAGTTAACTTCACTTTCAAGGCACGTTTGTCAACCAAATTAGCTAAATTTCAGCTTGATTGCATAGTATTCACTTCCTCTTCTATTTTTAAATATAATTAATTAGTTTGAACTACATCTTCATGTGATGATTTGGCATCCCATTGCCGCCAAATGTGCTTGTGCACTCTACAACTAACTTTCTATAAATTAATCGCTTGTTTTCAAGAAAATGGCCTGAGATTTTTTGTGTATCTTGCATAGTATTGCTGCCACAATCTTGCTAGAAATTACATAGCCAAGCTCAGATCTCTTGTGCTATCTCTCTTCTACTTGCATTGCAACCAGTCTGCCTTCAAGCTACCATTGCTCAAGTGCTTTCTCTTGTTGCTGCCTCTGCACTCCCAAATTACTTGGACTCACGTGGACAAAGATAATAAATGGATAAATTGAGGGGATAAATTACTACACAACTATATTTACCTCTGTTATGTGAATTCTAGGTTGGAGTTTTTGTTTGATTTCCTTCATTGCTGCAATTTATTATTGTTACATCATATCAAATAGAGTAGAAACTGATTTTATTTCATTTGCGAGTAGTTAAGTAATTTCCAAGAGGGTTTACATATTTCATAGAAGCTCCCGGTGACAGATCTTCTTCTTCATATCCCTATGGATTTGAAGGGAAGAATATCTATAGGAAGTTGTCTACATATTATAGATAAATTGGAAAATTCATTGTTTATGTTATTATTAATTAGAATACACTCATCACAAGTGAATGACCATACCGAGTTATTTTGCTTGTTTAGTTTTAGAGTAGAAGTAGTTTAATTATTTAGAATAAAAGTAATTTGTTGTCTGTGATTATAATATTTTAGTTTTGTGATTTGTTTAGATTAGTTTTCCTTTCAACAATAGTTTACATTGTTAATTTCATATTTGTTTAAATGGACACTTCAAAATATTTTAGCATTTAGATTCAACTAAGTAATTGAGCCTTAGGGAATTTACGCTACCCGTTTGTAGCCACTAAATCTCCCCTTTGCCGATTCAACTACTAGGAAATCATGCTACTAACTCTTAGTCATAGATTATCCTATAGCCAACCATCCACACTTTCCACACCAGTTGTCCCGACACAACCTCGGGTGCGATAGAAGGTCGCGTGTCAATTTTATTTCATAAAAATTGGTGAACCCAATGTGAAGGATTAATTCCTTCTTATTTCCATTTCTTTCATTATTATTACCTCACCTCTCCATTGTTAGGAATTAGAGAAAAAATATGCAGAAATAATTCCTCAAATCACAGCAGTAGGAAACTATATAACATATGTATACATACAGAAATATAACATAAATAAATAATGTACAAAAGAAGACAAGACAAGATTTAACGTGGTTCACCCAATGTGGGATATGTCTAACAAGAACTTGCTCAAATTTTATTATCAACAAGAGTAAAATAACTCTCACAGTCTTCTCTCAGTTATGAACTCACAACAGAATTCCAAAGATGCTAAACCACATCTAAACCATAATTGACACCCAATTGCTTAACCTTGATCACTCTTAATCACCTCTTGATCACTAAGAGTCAAGACCTTTTGAACACACAAGATATATTCAAGATACCCTAACACCTCTATTTGTAGGATTACAATCCTTTAAGAAGTCCAAAAGCCGACCCTAGAAGTTTGAAAGTCATGATCTTTCATCTTCCCATGGCTGGAAAAGAAACTGTCATGACCTTTCATCTTCCCATGGCTAGAAAAGAAATGGTCATGACACTTCATCTTCCAAATTCGAACTCCACACTTCAATATTGATTTGAGAAGACCAAAAACAGTCTCCACACCCCAACAATCTCCCACTTAGATACTGTTCCTAGTGAGAAAAGTTCTCAACCCTTCATTATCAACCATGAAGGCCAATCAAAGTTGAACACAACTTCAACTTCTCCCTTGTGACCACCTTGGTCATCATATTTGTAGGATTATGATTGGTATGAATATTTTCTAGCTTCAACTTATCTTCTTCCAAAGTTACCTTGATGAAATGATATCTCAGCTAAATATGCTTCGTCTTAGAGTGAAAAGCAAAGTTCTTCACTAAATGAATAACACTATGACTATCACTTTGTAGTCTCCCAACTTCCTGCTTATGAACCAAATCATCAAGCAATTTTTGTAGCCAAATCATCTCCTTGTTTGCCTCTGTGACAACAACATACTCAACCTCTATGGTTGATAAAGCCACAACCTTTTGTAAACATGAAATCCAACTCGTTGCTGTATCACTACCGTAAATACATAACCTGTCATGCTCCTCTTGCTGTCCAAATCTCCCGCCATGTCTGAATCTACATAACCACGCAATGTAGTTTCTGATCCACTGAAACACAATGCTGCTCCCATGGTCCCTCTCAAATACCGAAGGATCCACTTCACAACCTTTCTCTCTACTTGGATCACTCATAAACATGCTCACTGCTCCCACTGCATGGGCAATGTTAGGCCTAGTGGATACCATAGCATACATCAAGCTACCAACCCTTAATGAGTACAATACCCTGTATATTTGGATTTTATCCTCCTCAGTCTTGGGACTCTGCTCCTTTGATAATTTAAAGTGACCTGCCAAAGGGGTACTAACCGATTTAACATCTTGCATACTAAACCTCTCCAAGACCTTCTTTATGTACTCTTCTTAAGATAACACCAGCTTCCTCTCTTTCCTGTTCTGAGTTATTCTCATACCAAGGATTTGTTTTGCTGCCCCCAAATCCTTCATAGTAAAGGAGTCACCTAGTTGCTTCTTGAGTACCTTTATTTCCTGCATGTTCTTCCCTGCAACAAGCATATCATCCAGATATAGGCACAAAATAATATAACTACCATCAAGAAACTTCTTGATGTACATGCAATGGTCTGAGTGACACTTGGAGTAACCCTGCTCCTGCATAAAATTGTCAAACATCTTGTACCATTGTCATGGAGCTTGTTTTAGGCCATACAAGTTCTTCTTCAATTTGCACACTAACCTATCCTTCCCTTTGACCTCATAACCATGTGGCTGTTGCATATACAATTCCTCCTCTAACTAACCATGAAGGAATGCAGTCTTCACATCCAATTGCTCTAAGTGCAGGTCTTCTACTACTACTAAACCAAGAATAATTCTAATAGAAGTCATTTTAACAACAAGAGAAAAAAATTCATCAAAGTCTATACCTTTCTTCTGTGTAAATCCCTTGACCACCAACCAGGCCTTGTATCTTTTCCTACCTCCATCTTCCTCTTTTATTTTATACACCCACTTGTTCTGCAATGCTCTATTGCCCTCGGGTAGCTCCACTAGATCCCAAGTCTAGTTTTCCATAAGATATCTATGGTCTTCATCCATGGCCTACTCCCACTTCTTCTTGGCATCCACCTGCACTACTTCCTCAAAGCACTTTGGCTCTCCACTATCAGTGAGCAATAAATAATTCAAAGATGGAGTAAATCATTCAGGTTCCCTTCTTACCCTAGAAGACATTCTCACCTCAAGAGTTTGGGGTTCCTGATGAGTAGGTTCTTGAACTGGCTATGCCCGGACATGCTGCACCTGAACCGGTCCTTTGGACACCTTACTATCCACAATGTCCTCTAACACTGTGTATTCTTTCATTGATTCCTCTTTCTGTTCCTGCAACTGATCTTTATACATGACTTTTTCATTAAATACAATATCTCTAGACCGAAATATTTTCTTGTCCTTAAGAATCCAAACACGGAAACCAAAGTCATCCTCACCATATCCAAAAAAGGTGCATTTCTCAAACTTAGCCTCTAACTTGGTCATATCATCTTTATCAATGTGAAAAAATACCTCACATCCAAATACTCTAAGAAATGAGTAATCAATTTTCTTACCAAACCAAGCCTCCTCAGGTGTACCTCCATCCAAAGCCATAGAGGGTCCTCTGTTAATTAGATAAATAGTTGTGCTCACCACTTCTGCCCAAAAAATGAGTGGCAGCCCTGCATGTAACCTCATGCACCTAGCATGCTCCATGATTGTCTTGTTCATTCTCTATGACACTACATTTTCCTGTGGAGTATTTGGAACCGTTCTTTTCCTGCGGATCCGATTTACCAAACAGTAATCAAGAAATTCATTGCTGTAATACTCCCCTCCATTATCTGACCTGAGACATTTCAACTTGAGGCATGCTTCATTCTCAACCAAGTCTTTCCATCTTTTGAAGGTTTCAAACACATCATATTTCTTTCTAATGCAATATACCCAAACTTTTCTAGTTGCATCATCAATGAAAGTGACATAATAACATGAACCACCAATAAAGTTTACCTTAGCTAGCCCCCATACATCTGTATGCACTAAATCTAACTTACCGTCCTTCTTGGTAGGTTTTTACCTTGAGGAATATCACCCGCTTCTATTTTCCATAAACACAGTCCTCACAGAAATCTAAATCTAACTCCTTTAATCCAGGCAACCTGTCCTTTATAATCTACATGCCCTTTTGACTCATATGACTGAGTCTCTGGTGCCAAAAAGTTACATCTCCATCTGCAGTAACTAAATTACAATAATCAACACCACTGGTTAAATATAAAGTACCAATTTTCTTACCTCTTGCAACCACAAGAGCTCCCTTGGTAACCTTCGAAGAATCTACTATAAAACTGACCGTACAACCATCACTGCCTAGTTGACCTGCTGATATCAAGTTCTACCTCAACTTAGGCACATGCCTGACATCCTTAAGTAGCCATGTGTTCCTATTCTACATTTTCACTTGAACACAACCTTTCCCTACTATTCTACATGGTTCATCATCACCAATATACACATGTCTAAAATCTCCTTAAAAAAAATCAATAAAGTAATGTCTATGTGGGGTGGCATGGAAAGAAGCCCTTGAATCTAACACCCAAGACTCAATAATATTATCTAAAGAAAGAATTAATGCATCCTAACAAACATCACCTGCTACCACATTTACCTCTTTAGTTTCCTCCTTGTTCTACTTATCCCGAAGAGCCTAGAAATATTTCTTAGCATGACCAACCTTCCCACAGTGCCAACATTCTAACTTACTCTTGGACTTTGACCTTTCACGATCATTCGACTTCCCACGATTACCTTTCCCTCTGTTCTTTTGTCTCCCTCTACTCTCCACCGTCAAAGTGTTTCCAGAAGTAGAAGAATCTCCGGTGCTCTTCCTTTGCATTTCCTCACTTAGGATCACAATGTTTCACCTGATTCTAGATCGTTTCTTTGAACTATTGACAAAACAAATAGGGTAACGGGAGTAGGAGGAATACCTGTTCAAGTGCTGGTTAATGGGTTGTTGTGTGTGTATGACTTCTGAATCCACAGCTGATTGTGAGAGCTTCCTTTTGGCTAGGAGGAACTACCTTTAATACAAAGCAAGACCACCAAAAAAATTTAAACAATATATGTAGTGAACTGCCTAGTGTATGCTAGATCCGGGAAGTGTGATACTTCCTAGATGGCTATCAGTCCACTGTTTTAAACAATTTAATGTGGTAAATAAGGTAAATCTTATTGTAATTCAAATGATTTAGGTATCTCACTTAAACACAATAAGAAATAGATCTAATCTAACAGGCTAGGTTAGAATAGGATCCGAAGGTCAAGTAACTGGTTCTGGGTCTCTGCAGGTTTGACAGAGGTTTCAGATAGATCACAGATGGATGAGGTTGAAAGGGAACTAGGTGGATAGGTCACTATTCTGGGTTGTATGGGAAAATACAGTAACCGATGTCGGTTAAGGGTGACCGATGACAGTTGGGTGTAACAGTTGCCGGTTACTGTGGAGTTCTGGGAATGCCACAACGAGATTTAGGTCTCCTTTGTGATTGCACAATGGACTTTAGTTGGTCGGGATGAGGTATTGGGTGATTTAGGTAAGATTTGGCGGGGTTTTAATGGGTATATGGAGGGTGAGTGTTGGGGGAGGTCAATGGGTGGCTAGGTAAACAAAATATGATAATATAATGATGAAATGGAATAAACCAGAGAAGTATAACGTTTACTTACTTGGATTCTGGTCCTAGATCCCTATGAGTGAGGGATGGAGGTGCTGATGAGAGGTTTTGAAGGCTACAGGTGATCACCAACTGAAGGAAAGCTTCTGCATGGGATGCATGTACATTCCTCTTTGCTTGGTTAGATCAGATCATTGCTGGGATGGCTGTGCAGGAAAAGATGCTTGATCTCCTTCCTTTCATGCGTGTTCTCGCTGGAATTCGCTAAGGTTCACCAACTTTTCCAATCATTTTCCAACCTTCTGCCAACCTTGAGAATAAGGTTGTTTTGGGGTTAAAAGGGTAACTGAAGGCTGTTCCGGCTTAACCGGCGATGGTTAGGGGTAACCAACGTCGGTCAAGGAGGGATTTCCTAGGTTTACTAAACTAGGTAGATCCTCTTGATTTCCTTAGATCTTGTGCTGTTAACCCATGGATTATGATAGAAGCTTCTTGTAAGCATGCAGGAATGTGGCTATAGGGAATGTAGGCATTGATTTTTAGGGTTTGGGTAAGTATTAGTTAGTTATGGAAACTTACTAAGAATAGGTCTTAGGGTGAGTTGGCTTGATGAGGTGTTTAGGTGAGGTGTAAGTGTGGGCATTATTTAAATTAAGATATTTAAATAATAAATATGGTGAGGATAATGAATTAATTTAATTAAATTAATATTAGTGGGGTGAAGGGGGCCATGGCTAGGTGAATGTGATGAAGGGTGCTTATTTGTCGAGGGACCAAAGGGGAGTGTGACCTAATTTAAGTGTCTACACACACCTATTACATCCTCAAACTTCAGCTCTAAATTATTAGAGATTGAATTACTTACAGCCATAACCAAACTGTCCTAGCTATCTGGTAAGGAGCACAAAATCAACAAATCCCTGACCTCATCATCAAAGTCAATTTTTACCAAGTTTAACATACTCACAACCATATTAAATTCATTCAAATGAACAACAATAGAACCATTCTCAAAAATATTCATATTAAATAATTTTTTCATCAAAAATATTTTATTAGAGGCAAAGGGTTTTTCATATAACTTCCCCAACGCACTCCTGAGACCTTCCGTGGTCTTCTCCTACGATATGTTGAAAGCAACTACAGATGCAAGGTATAACTGAATTACCCTGAGTGCCTTTCTATCTAACAACTCCCAATCCTCATCTGACATGGTTGTAGGTTTCTTTTCTTTTCTAGCCAAAGGAACATGGAGGTCCTTTTGATATAAATAATCCTCCATTTGCATCTTCTAAAAACCAAAGTTCTGCACATTGAACTTCTCAACCCTTGATCTGTCCTCATCCGCCATAACTCCCAGTCAAGCTAAAATTTCCCTGTGATTTACCACTTCAGCAAAAAACCACCAAAGCTCTGATACCAGTTGTTAGGAATTAGAGAACAAATATGGGGAAACAATTTCTCAAATCACAACAGTAGGAAACTATATAGCAGAAGTATACATGCAGAAATATAACAACATAAATAAATAATGCACAAAATAAGAAACGACAAGATTTAACGTGGTTCACCCAATGTGGGCTATGCCCACCAAGAATTTGCTCAAATTTTATTATCAACAAGAGTAAAACAATTCTCACAGTCTTCTCTCAATTATGAACTCACAACATAATTCCAAAGATGCTAAACCACTGTGTTCAATGAAAAGTTGTAAAATCCATGGATTTGGGGTAAGAATCTCTAAAGAAACCCTAAAGGATTTTAACAATCTGATCAATGGACCATGTGATAAGAAATGAGCAAGATTCTCTTCTTTACATACATTAATTTGAAATAAACATGCAAACTAAGCAAATGAAGTTAATCTCTATTCTTTGAAAGCTTGAAATAATGAACCTAAGAGGATCTAAGCATTCAGTTTATGTGTTAAGAGAAAGAGATCTCCCCATTAATGGCGTCAAGGCCAATGGATCTTCCTTTTTACTCCATGTTAATGCTATGAAATACAAGATTAAATGCTTTTAGCTCAAATGGAAGAAGATGAAACAACAAACTAAATCCTAAACAAATTGCTATAATTTATGCTAGGAAGAAGAGAGAATTCTTAGGAAATGAGGGAGGGGGTATAACCCTATTTATAGTTTTTGGTTTGGAAGAAAAGAGAGATTTGGGTGCATGTGGGACAAAGGATAAAGTCCAAAAAGCACTTTTAGCAACTCAAAGTGTGATTTGACTATGTTTAGGGTATTTAACCTAGGTTAGACTAACTAATCTCTCTTAGAAAGTGATTAGGGTTCTGTAAAGGTTCTGAAGGGTTTAATCAATCCAACGAAGTGGGTTGATCTTCCAGGGAGCTAATAGAAGCAAGCTAGAAGAGAATAAGAAGCTTATGTCGTTAGAACGAGGCTATAACAACCTGTTTAAGTGGTTTATAAGAGGAAAAATGACCAAAAAGGGTGTCATAAGGAGGGAGTTAAATAGGTTTAACTGACGGTGTGCCATCAATTTGCAAAGAGGAAGAAGCGTTAGTGCACCATTAGAAATAATAGTGTATTGATCAAACTACAAGTGTCTACATTTGCCCCTCTTTGAGGTGATGTAAGCTACGCTACTTCAAAGAAAGTAGACAAACGCAAACAAGTAGAATTTTTTTTTTTGAAGGGGTGAAGAAAAATTAATAGGATAAAGGACGACGAATGCCCCCTCAAGTGTCAATGGGGTGATGAAGAAACTTGATCAAAGATCGAAAAGAAAACAGAGAAAGTAAAGTGGATAGAGAAGACGAGAAACTAGAAGAAAAATGAATATTGAGCTATCCGTAAATCAATTGCTAACAATATTTAATCATCATAATGCTTAGGATCCTCCTCATTGGTCCTTTTTAAAATATGAGCATGCGAAATAAAGCATAAAATTACATGAAAAGCCAAGATACAAACAACCGTCTTGTGCCTAAAAATACCAACTCCATGCAACATACACAAATGCAATGCAATACGAGAAATAAACAGAATCACCAGACAGGGAAATAAGTACAATCACACACACTTAAACCAACAACGTTCAAGATAGGTACACAAATATTTTGTTATCGAGATGAAGTCCCAAATGTTCTGATAAATGACTAGGGGTGAAGAATGATGCCCTAAGCAAGGTTTATATGCAAGGGGGAAGATGGAGGACACTTGGGTCAAAGGAAAAAACAATGTGAACTATTAAAACAGTACCAGGCAGCTGAAGTGCCCTAGATTACTAGACGAAGTAAAGCAACTTAGCTTATGTAGTTGATGGAGGTAAGATATTTGATGATGTCGTGAGCCATTGTTTCAAAATATTGGAAAATGTCATTAAGATATTTTTTGGGATGAGTTCCATCACAATAGACACAGTTTGAAGAACCTAAATAGGTGACCGAGTTTCAACCAATATTGCAAGTCATTTTCAAGAAGGTATTTCAATGTTTTTGGTATTTTACAATGGTTTGATTTATTTTTTAAATTTTGATCAGATCACGCAAAGAATTTCAAAAGATCAAAGATCTTCTAAAAGTACGTGCAAGGGTGATAGTGGGAAGGCAAGGAGGCTGTCATGAGTAGCTTAGCAATATACGCCTAGAAGAAGAAAGATGGGTCGGGAATAATTTATTTTTAATAAATTAGTACATAATTATCACGATGGGGGAAATAGATGAAAATAGAGGATATCAAGGTGGGAAAGAAGAACATGAAAGTTTCGTAAATTATTATAGTGCAACCTAAGAAGTAACCTTTGAGTAAGACACAAAGTGCCCTGGAGACGTGGGAAAAATAGCAAAAATAATTATTTTAATATCCTAAAAATAATTATCACATCGTTTCTTAGAAGAAGGTTAGAATGATCACGATAGAGAAAACATGCCCCAGGGGCATGTATATACGGGTTAATATACCCACCTGGGGTATGAGTAAAACAATCATGACCAATTCACTTTCAACCAGAGATAGTTGTAAAATTTGTACCGTGAGTGAGAGCGATAGCCCTGGAGTGAGATGGCAAGGATACAAGCAGCAGGAGTGCATGTTGATCGCATCTAAGAGAGTCACATGTGGGACCCCAGTGGATGGATCCATTTTTTAGGTGAGTGGGCTAACCCCCTTATATTTTTACGCATTTAATGCCATTTTTTAGGGTTTTCTAGGGTAAGTACGAGGAATTTGATGCATACGCATGGGCATATGCATTCAAAGTTTGATAGGATACACACAGTAGCGTTGTATGCCTCAAAATTTGAAATAGATGTGAAAGTTATGCATCCGTTGATAAGGAGACAGTCATGCGTACGTGCACCTATGTCAGGTAGAAGTAGGTATTCCTGGAGGCACGTACGCATATGAAAATGGATGGGCGTCACGTGTACCCATTAGAAAACGTTTTCTTCAGAGGGCGTTTTTGAAATGTATGCATTGATTTTCATTATGAAGGTACATGCAAGTGTCACGCGTGTCGATAAGGCAGAGCACTATAGGTCATTCTATGTGGCATCCTGTATGGCGACGTCTCAAAACAGAGAAGAATGGTATTTGTAGCATACGCATCTGTTAAGGGTATGTACGCATCTAGGAAGAGGACATAATCAGGTGCCAAAAGGAGGTGCGTATGATGCACTTGAAGCAAGGGGGAAAATTTGGTGACTTGATTTAGCTATGTTTTAAAATAGCCAAGTATAGAAGAATACACCATTAGATTGGTGTAGAAGAAAAGAATAATTAGTAAGCTAGATGGATTAACAAGTGTGGTATGTTTCTCATGTTAGAAAAGTACCTAGAAATGATAGATGCCTGAACATATTGTAGAGATGTTACAAGGTATATATGATGTACTTGTTCTATTCATGACTCAGTGAGTGTTATAAATATAGGAACTTCCAAAAGGCTTGTAAAAACTTTGGAGGTACTTAGATAGTGCCCTATTACGACTAATATTGTGCTAGTTGTGCTTCTCCTATGCAAACCGATGATACACCGCCGGTTTGACCTATCTAACTTTCTTCCTACGACATCCCTTTTGTCATTTTTTTCTTGTAAACCATTTAAACAAGCTATAATAGCTTCGTTCTAACTACATTAGCTTCTTACTTTCTTCTAGTCCACTTCTACCACCTTCCTGGCCTCTCAATCCATTCCATTGGATTGATCTAACCCTTCAAAACTCTCTCCAAACCCTAATCACCTCCTAAACATGTTTAACTAAGCTTAAACATGGTTTGTCTCTCCCTAAACCTAGTCAAAATAAGTTTTGACTTGCTAAAAGTGTTTTTTGGAATTTAGTATTTGTCCCACATGCACCCAAGTTTTCCTATTTTCCCAAATGAAAACTATATATAGGGATAGACCCCCTCTCTCATTTTCAAGAATTCCTCCCTTCTTCCTAAGCATAGATTATAGTATTTTGCATCTAGGTTCTAGATTTCATTTCTAGTTTAGATATTGAGCTATTTACTTCATCTTTTGCATTGTTCAATCCAACTTTATAGAGTAAAAGAGAAGAACCATTGGCTCAAAAAGCCTATAATGGGGAGATCTCTTTCTCTTAATCACTAAAACTGATTGCTTAGGGCTTATTAGGTTCATTATTTTAAAGCTTTCAAAGAATAGAGATAGTTTAATTAGCTTAAGTTTGAGTGTTTACTTCATAATGCATGCTAGTTAGAAGATCTTGTTCATTTCTTATCGGATGGTCCACTGATTTGTTGCTTGAAGCCTTTGGGGATTCTTTAGGAATTCTTACCCCAAATCCATGGCTTTCTACAACTTTTCTTTGAACACATTTGGCACGCCTGGTGGGACACTTATGTCCATCCTCCATTAATGGAGGTCCTTTGAGTTCTTCAAAGTCTTTTTTTTCAAGTTTTTTTAGTGTAAATCACTTGTTATTTTCCTCATTTCTGTTTTAAACCTTGGATTAATGAACTCTATTTACATACATTTGTGGGTTTAACATAGAAATAGGAAGCTTTGACTAACCAATAACCTGTTTGCTTTTGAAAATTTGAAAATCTGTGTTTTTTTGCAGGTTTTTTACAGGGCACGTGTAGGTGTTTTGAGGTAGCGCGTACACGTTGATATAGGCACGTCTCCATCGGAAAGGCCACGTACCCGTCAGGGTGTCCTCTATGTTTTTGAAATTTTTCTCCACAAGGACGCGTCTGCGTCTCTGTTGGCCTATCCACGTCTCCGCCTCTCTGGATGCGTGTCTGTGTAATTAATATCACTGTGTAAAATTTTATAGACTTCTTTTTGCTTGGGCGCACGTATCCATCGGTAGGAGCGCGTACATGCATTGAAACCCTAGCGTACCTATTGGATCAGGGTGTGTAGGTGTTGTTGACTGATTTAAATTTTAACATACCTGCGTAGGTGTTGGTTTAGGCGCATACCCGTTGGCTGGGGTGCGTACATGTCGGTTTGGGCGCGCAGGTGTTACTGTCAAAATTAAAAAAAATTACAGTCTGTTTTAGCTGTTTTTTCTGACATTTTTGTGCAGGTTTCTAAAAAGATTGACAGGTTTTAAAATAAGGACTAACTCTTTAAAATTTTGGTTTGCATGATTAAGTGTTTTTCATTCCTTAGCTTAAATTAGGGTTTGTGAAACATGCGTATGCTCTCTCCTCGCACTTTCCAAAGCGATCTTGGAGATCAAAAGCACTTACACAAAATCTATTTTTACATGTTAAAAACACTTGCTTTTTAAGGATAAAGTAACATTTTTATGTGCTTTTTAGGATTTCCACTTTGCGTATGCTCTTCCTTCACACTTTCGGGCGATCTTAGGAATCAAAAGCAAGTGTGAGTTCTCTTTTACCTCAATCAGCAAAACGGGGAAAACTACTAACCAACTTGTTGTCTATAGGACCTAACGTTGGTCAAAGAAAGGTGTTAAGAACGAAGTCGAAAACTTCTAATACACGTGTGTTTGCAGATTGCCAAAAGGTGTGCCACTTTTGAAACCACATTAAGATTAAAAAAAAAGATAAAAAACACACCACATTCAACACACTGTATTGCAGGTTTCGGAAAAGGGTAAGTCCCTCTCTACTTAACTGGAATGTAACCCCTTTGGCATAACGCCTTAAGCTATAACAATGGGGGTGGTTCCAAGAACCCCAAAGTAGTCCACCAGCTGAGTAACCTCGTGGACAAAATGGGGAAGCGCCTCGCTTACCTACTTGACTAGTACACCTTGTGAGATAGCAGTTATAAGTTGTCCTATGTGGCGACCCCAGTGATAGTACACGTGGACGCACTAGTTGCCTACTATTCTTGAAGGGGGTAAAGTAAAGTCGAGATACTCCCAAACTAGTCAGTGTGACTTTTTGGGTAAATCATCTTGCTCGCTTAAGACAACCTTGTAACACCTAGTTGAGAGAGCTTATTAAGGAAACCATTTTGTCTGGAGGCCAACTTTACTAGTCCATGCACGTCATTTCACCATCACGAAGTGATAACTTGTTTGGATTCAGCACCTTGTTTGTCGAACACGGTAACGAACCCATTCTAAGTTGGATCTAAGTGTTTTTCATCATGAATTTAGACAAACATATTACTTAGCTTAGCTTCCTTCTCATTTTTCGAACGAGGTGAAGCTCTACCCAAGTGAAACTAAGTCTATTTTCACATGTTCTTGATCTACACCCATGCGTTCGTACTTTCCACGTTGGAAGTTGAACAGAGGCATACTTTACGTGTCATGTCAGAGATAGTGCTAGCTACTTTTTTGTACGTTTACACTCATCCATGTTTGTGGCTAGGGGTGTTAAATGACTAAAGCAGGTGGGTATGTTTTCACGTCTTTGGAAGTCCTACGATCTTGATTTCAAGATCTTCGTCATTGTTGTGGGTCGGTTTTGTCATTCTATCTCTCCCCTAGTTTGTTCACTTTTGCTTGCATTTTAGTCGTTTAGTATTGGCATTTATGTTGCATCTCCCATTCTTTGGGCATGTAGTATAAATCCCTCTATTACGCATGGTTACGCTGCTTGCATCGTGCACATACTTCTTGTTATACCTTCTACTTGGTTTTAGTTTTGACATCATCTAGGTTTTTTTTTTTGACGAGTGTTGATAACACATTATATATATCATCATGATGTTGTCTTGATATCGATGCCTTGCTTGCTTGGTTGAGATATCTTGGTAGCGTTGTTGCGCTATATCTAATTGCGACTTCCGCTTTTCAATACACTTGGCTTGTTGTCAGTACTTGAGTCAGTTCTAGGTATACCTTGTTAGGGGACTTTGTCAGTATTGTGCTGATATTCAAGCCTTATTAGATTTCTAACTTCGGCCCACATATCTGGTACAACATTGTCATTCATCTTGGTCTTTTAAGTATAGATTTGACATAACACAACTTAGGTGAGTGGTACATTTTCATCTGTCCATATCGGTATCCTTTGGAAACTAGTAAACATAGTGTTGCATCTGAGTATTAGCTAGTAATGCCTAGACTTTTCAAAATGGCAACAAAATCTAGTGAGCTTAATACAGGAGCTAATCCTTTCGATGATTTCCCCTTTAGCGGGAACAATTTAGGACCACTCTTCTCTCAATTCAAAGATACGGAGACGTTAATCGATCATAGTGGAGAAGAGTCAAACTCTTTGGGAGAACAACAAAGGTTAGACCTAAACAGATTTGATGAGCTCTTATATTATAACAAAGATCAAGTACTCACGAGAGTCTTGGCATTAGGAGCTAAACTTCCACATGAGCGCGAAGAAGAAACAAAGGTCGTTGACCCTAACTTAGGAGAGCGAAGATTCGTCTTAGACACAGATAATCCTTTTGATGTGGGATATGCATCCACTTCTGGGAAACATAAGGCCGTTGTTGAAGGTGAAACATCATGTAAACCTCACTTTAAGGCTTCGTGTAAAGTAAAAATTGAGCAGAGGGCCTCCCCTCCTCCAAAATTTGATGAAGAAGACGATCCCTTGGTTGAGGAGGAGACCCTCCAAAAATAGATCTTGAAGTTGAGTCAGAAATTAGCAAACCTAGGTGCTTCAAAAAGAAACATAGGTAAGGAAAAAGACAAAAATAAACTTAACGAGTTTTAATTTGATCTGCATACAGACTATACCTTTAAAGCAACTCAGGCTCAAAGGTCGATATCACCTACTAAGGAGCAACTCATTCAAGATGAATTGAAATCTATGAAAGATACGATCACAACACTTACAACAAGGAAATATAGGCCAAAACAGAAAGTATCTCTACGAAGAACTATGTCCTTATCCCTTTGATAAAGACATGCTACTACTGCAGCCCTTTCCTAAACATTTCACTATTCCAAAGCTCGACAAGTACAAAGGAAAAGGTGATCCCCGCGATCACGTCAAAGACTTTTACATGGCTTGTCAAGAGGTCACTGTACGTAATGCAAATTTTAGGGTAGTAGCACCCTTGGATGCAAACTCAGGTTTCTAAGTTGATGTTTTAGGCATCCAGTTGGTGATTGCACATGGTTTGAAAGCTCCTCCAAGGATGGGACTTGTATAACAGACGAGCATGACATCTCTAGAATTATTTGTTGGTTCACTCATTTCTCCTTCAATATCAGATCCATTATTTCACAACTGCATGAGGTTTGCAATCCCAATCTACCTAAATGAAGACCTTCGCGGGTTTCTTACAAGGGTGGAGAGTGCAAAAATTGGCTAAACTTAAAACTAATGCTGCTTTATGGTGATGCACTAAATTAGTTGTAGACATTTGCTGTTACATAAATTTACACAATCCACAAGAAAACACTTCCATCTTCAACATGCACAATTTTGGATCAAAATTAATGAAAGTTATAGGAAGACAATGAGCCAGAATTGAAAGGATTGAGGGATTTTTACCAAAGGAACACTATAAACATTTGTGTCAATACAATGCATTACAGTCAAATCTGTAGAGGCAAACCTAAGGTGTTCTTTACATGGAAAGTAAAAATATTCACGAATTCTTCCAAGGAGGAAGAAAAAGGAATTGCACCGACTCTGAAAAGGTGTCTCAAGTTTGCAGACAATGAACTCACTTTTTAAGCTTTTACAATGCCTGGGTCCCAAGGCACCTACAAAATGAAAACGTCAAACATGTTGAGCCAACCCATTGAATGAAGATGCATTAAAACATTATGGAGGATTAAACCCATGGTAGACATTTCCAAGTGACCATAGTACCATTCCCAGAAAATGTTCCAAAACCTGGTTGGTACTAAAGACCATGAATGCAGTGACTTCCATCAAAGGACACATTAAAAGATGGTTGTCTAAACTCATTTCACTTCATGACAAGACGTGCCATTGAAGAGGGTAAGTTTCTAGAATTTCCTAATTCCAACAAGTTCTGAACAAAAATGCAAAAATGGGCATGTACAAAGAACCTTTTCACCAGATCATTGATAAAAAGAATGTGAAACTGAGATCACAAGTAGATCGAATGACTATGGCATTTGCGAATGTTTACCCTAGGTCAAAACAGGACCAAATCGGGTCGGTATAGGTTCATTTGGAAAAATTTCTAAAATTTCATCCGTTCACCTAATGATCTGGTAAACACAATCTAAAATTCTCAAATACCACTCTAGTGCCATGTGGGGGCATCTCATTGGCTGTGGGCCTTTCAGGGGAAAAAATTTCCAAAAAACTCCACCGAACCATAACTTCAAAAATACTATGGAGTTAGGAGGAAAACTTTACCTTTCTGGAAAGCTGAGAAAGAGCTCTATCCAATGGTGCCACTTTCAGAAGGTTTTGAGTGCATGAAAGAATTTTTTTTTGACTATCAGGCACAAGAGAGGGAAGAATGGGAGGAGTTAGCCATAAAACTTGAGCAGACATTTTGGATAATCAGTTCTCTTGTATTATTGCTACAATACATAAGGATAGTTTAATACGAATCTTTCCCCATTAGATAATTGGGTTCTTTAGCAATTGAATGGTTCTGTAGAATATCTCCATAAAAGGATCCATACACAACTTGGCCGGCATTAGCATGAAATATTTGTGCAGCACTATTCTTTAAATATTGAAAACCCTGATGTCACAATGAATGACCTTTTATGCAAAGAAAAAACCTAATGAGACCCGTAGGTTACAGATTTACAATGATGGAGATTATTGGCTAGTCACTTCCCTTTTGCTTTACCTAGAAAAAAAATTAGTTAGAATTCTAGGCCTTTCCTACAATTTAGATTGGGAGCAGACATATCCTTCCATCTTCAGTGTACATTGCAGAGATAAATCAACCGAGGAAGTTATCATTGGTAGCTAAATTGAAAAGGCTCTTGATTACCAAAGGAACACTTAATGACCCTTTGTCTGTATGAAGACTTGAACATGAGGCTAAATCTATAGACCAACCTAATTTCTTTCCATAAGAACATGCCACGTCATTGCAGGATGGAATTACTGACTCCAAAATAGTCCAAGTTGTGCCCTAGAAGGTCCACTTTTGAAGCTTTTGCAAGGACCTCATCCCAAGGCACACTCAAAACATACGTTCACAACGTTGAGCTGGATCATAGAACCCCTAACTACCATATTAAAACTAATTATGGATGTTGATGCTAAAATGGTAGAGTACTCCAAGCAACCGTGACAGTACAGTATCCCAGAAAATGATCTAAAACTTGGTTGGTATAGAGATAGATGCATGACTTGTGACTTCCATCGATTGTCAAAGGACACAATCACAGAAGATGTCTACCTAGGAAGCCATTTCATAACAAGACCTCATTGAAGAGGGAAAGATTAGTTGTAGTAATCACCTCCTAATCCACTTAGGTAAAGGGTCCTAATGATCAAAATGGGCATACACAAATAACCTTTTCCCGATCATTGGATAACAAGAAAAGGAAACCCAGATCCCAAGAAAGCCTCTAATGACTATCGCACTACTGCGTATATGATTTTACCCTAGTAATAACAATCCATTTCTCCCTTCTAGGCTAAATCTATTCACTTGATGACCAGAATAAACACAATCGGCCAAATCCTCGAAAAGAGTTGTGTAGTTGGATCACGCAATGCGCTCTAAACACATAATGATCATACCTGATCTAATACCAACTACCTAAAGCTAGTATAATTTACTGAGACCTTAGGCAGGTTTAGAGAATGAAGACCAGCTAAAAATATCCACTTTTGGACCTGTCTTAAAATTCTACTGCTCACAAGGATATGATTTACAAAGAACAAAACATTACAAAATTTTATGAATCTGACTATTTTTGAGGTAGATCCCGCACACTTGCAAGCTATGATCGCCCACCTTGTAGCCCACTAATCCATCACTTCAGATCACAACACTATTGTAATAGACCCTGAGCTTCTTTTGCCTCTCTATTTAGAAGTGGTCGTTACCCGTCGTAAGATTAAAAGAGTGCTTGTGGATGGGGGATCTAGTCTAAATGGTACCTTCATATGTACTTGAAGCTGGTTAGGCAGCTAGGCCTTTCATTTACCTCCATGGATCTAGGAGCTATTTTAACTTCACCATCACCATCACAGCATGCATTGTTCTAATGAGGAAGAGAAAGCAGTAGGTACTATTATAGTACCCATGGAAGTAGGTCTCTCAAAACTTTTCAATGCAACCTTCCATGTCCTTGATTTATATCTCCCATATAACATGCTCTATTGGGCGTCCATATTCATGTCATGTAGGCTATCCCTTTAAAACGTCAATGTATCAAGTTGTGACTATGAAGTCCAAGCATATAATCACTATCTCAGGTGATCCTGAAGCCTTGGCAAGGAAAACCTTTCACTCACCTAGTCATATTAAATCCCTGACTGCATATTAGATGATGCTAAAATGGTAGAGTATCCAAGCACCACAGTACCGTTTCCAGAAAATGCTCCAAAACCTGGTTGGTATAAAGACCATGAATACTGTGACTTCCATCATGTCAAAGGACACAAAATAGATAGATGTCTATGACTGAGACATTTCATACAAGACCTCATTGAAGAGGGCAAGATTGTTGTAGAATCACCTCCTGATTCAAGGACATGGTCCTAATGAAAAAATGGGCATATATAAAGAACCTTTTCCCGATCACGTGGATAACAAGAAAAGGAAACCAGATCACAGGAGCAAGCCTTTAATGACTATCGCACTACTGCGTATGTTTACCCTAGTAATAGACAGTCCATTCAACTCCCTTATAGGTTACATCTGTTCACCTGATGACTGAATAAACACAATCTAAATTCTCGAAAATAGAGTTATTAGTGCATAATTTGAAACCAACTACCTAAATCCAATATATTGCGACTAGACGCCACGCTTAATCATACCTAATCCAATACTAACTACCTAAAGGTACATATAATTTACTAGACCAGCTAGAGAAAACACCAGCTAAAATATCCATTTTGGACCTTCTTAAAATCTCTACTGCTCACAAGGATATATTATACAAAACATTACAGAATTTCAAAATCTCTACTGAGGTAGATCCCATGCACACTTGCAAGCTATGATCGCCCCACCTTGAGGCCCACTAATCACATCACTTTTGATCACAACACTATCTCGTGTAACAACCCTGAGCATAATTTGCCTCTCTATTTAGAAGTGGTGGTTACCCATCATAAGATTAAAAGAGTGCTTGTGGATGGGGGATCTAGTCTAAACATATGGACATTGAAGCTGGTTAGGTAACTAGGCCTTTCAGAAATGGATTTGGGAGCTAAAACCATCACCATCACAGTATATGATAATGAGGAGAGAGAATCAGAAAGGTACTATTATAGTACCCATGGAAGTAGGTCCCACTTGTCATGATGCGACCTTCCATGTCTTGTATTTAGATCTCCCATATGACATGCTCTTGGGGTGTCTATGGATTCATGCCATGCAGGCTATCCCTTCAAAATTTCATCAATGTATCAAGTTGTGCCATGAAGGGTGTATAGTCACTATCTCAGGTGATCCTGAGCCATTCACTCACTGTCGGGTGTTGCATAGTTTCTCTCGTGCAGCCTATGAGTGCCCTTCCATGGATGTTGTCATCCCTCTTAAAACGGAAGCTATGAAGAATCGGGTGGACTCAGAATCACTCACACCTTATAATCAGGACTTCCCTTCTTTGGTCAATCCTTTTACATCTTGGGAGGCTACATCAGCAAAATATGGCCCAGGAGAGCCATTTACTCTTGAACAAGCATTATTAATTTCAGACTTATCAGTGTCACCTAGGACACGGGGTAAGCCCTATTTTCAGTTCAAAAGTACACAAGAACCATGTTTGAAACCATTGGATAAATTTGTTCATAGTGGCCTCCTGTCCAAAGAAAAGATGCTGGAGGATCCCATTAGTAAGGTATTGGAAGGAACCATGGCCTCATGCCATCAAGCACCTCAGTATACTAAAGGACACCGCATGATGTTTGTCATGGGTTATAAAGGATACGGATGTGGAGCCAACACATAAGGCCATCTAGAACCTATTCCTACTCACCATTTCAAATCTGATAAGCATGGTCTTGGGTTACAATCCCAGGATGCTCAACCCATTGAGGTTGATGCTACCTTTTCTGAGTGCGAGGACGTTTCATATAATTAGGATAGCGATACAAGTTCCCAATGTAGCCTCTACAAAGATTTGGCTTCCACAAACCTATTTCCTGAATCAGCCATCCTTACCCTATCTGAATCCATCCCTTCAACCAATTATCAAGTCACCGTAGTTTATCTTGAACTTGTAGATTGGGACCAACAACTTTACGTACCACTTGATATCTTTGAGAATGATGAAGTGTTCATAGAATTCATGGGACTCAGGGATTTTCTTCCTGCTGGGGACCACAAGAAAGGATTCCAAATTTAGTTAAACACATGTGCATACTTTGGAGAAGAGGCAGAGATGTGTGGCTGCTTGGGTAAGAATGTTGTGAATAAAAGTAAAAATACTTCAGAGCAGCCTAGTACAAAGAATAAACAGAAATCTCACAGTGACAAACTCTTTGAAACACTTATAGAAGAACAAAATGCAAAGCACGTGGATAAAATAACTTATCCATTTGAAGATGATAAAGAGTTACCTTAGGAGGTTGATCTCACCCTCCCTCCTGATCCTACTAGAATGGAGGATGCATCTAAAATGCTCATTGAGGAAACCATCAGTGTTAACATTGGTTCAGAGGATTTACCCAGGATGATCAAGTTGGGGGCTTCGCTCTCAGCTCAGGAACAGAAAACCTTTGTGGAACTCTTAAGAGAATATGTTGATATTTTTGCATGGACATATTCAGACATGCCTGGCTTGGATCCAGCACTATTTGTGCACAACCTTGTTGTGCACACCTAGACGCCAAGCCCATTAAACAGAAACTGACTAAGGAAGATGCATCCTACAGTTGCACTTCTTGTCAAAGAAGAATTGGAGAGAAACTCTTGGCTACAAATTTTATCAAACCTATTGATTACTCAGATTGGATCTCCAATATAGTTCCAGTACAAAAGAAACCCATTGGCATTAGTATCTGTATTGACTTCCGTGACATCAATAAAGCATGTCCTAAAGATGATTTTCCTTTGCCAAACATAGATATGATCGTAGACTCTACCGCTGGCTACGAGATGCTATCCTTAATGGATGGCTTCTCAGGGGTATAATCAGATAAGGATAGCAGAAGAGGATCAGCACAAAACTACCTTCATCACCCCATGGGGAACCTTTTATTACAAAGTCATGCCATTCGGACTCAAAAATGTTGGGGCTACTTATCAGCATGCTATGACTGTCATTTTTCATGATATGATGAATGATATTATGGAGGACTATGTGGATGACATATTAGCTAAATCAAAGAGCAGATAAGAGCACCTAGAATTTCTTAGATGTATCTTTCAGCGCCTCAGGGACTACAAGGTTCGTCTTAACCCTAAGAAGTGTGTCTTCAGTGTATTATCAGGAAAACTCTTGGGATTTATAGTATCATAGAGAGGGATAGAGGTGGATCCCACCAAAGTCACTGCTATTACAGACATGCCTCCACCCACCACTCTTAAACAACTCAGAAGTGCTACAAGGAAAGATCCAGGCTATTCACTGTTTTATTTCTCAACTTGTGGATAAATGTCATCTGTTTACACATCTTTTGAAGAAAGATGTTTCTTTCAAATGGGGGCCCGAATGTCTGAGAAGGCATTTTCTTTGCTCAAATAGTACCTTGTAAATCCACCTGTGTATAATAAAAATATAATATGATGATTTCCCCCTACTCCTAGAGAGCCTCTCCTTTTATATATTTCTGCTACCCAATTCACTATTGGTGCACTGCTTTCCCAATATGATCTTAACCATAAGGAGAGAGTTGTTTATTACCTTAGCCGTACATTGATTACCTATGAATTGAACTATCCACAGATTGAAAATCAGCCTACTTGGTAGTTGTCTTTACATTTCAGAAACTCCACCATTACCTCCTTAACAATAAAACTAAACTTATTTCCTTGAAAACCTTCATTTTTGGTTTGTGGTTGACCCTCTTAAGTAAACCAATTGCAAAACCTCTTATCCAAACCCACCTTAACAGGCAGGTGCAAGTATAAGGCAATGGCTAATTGGATCATTACATGTGTAATTATTTTTGAGTGAATTTGAGATAGATGTGGTAAGTTTGTAAATAAAACAATTAGTATTGTTTTATTATTATATTGGTGAAGTCCTTAAAAGGATCTCCTATATAATGGAGGTATAGTGGTATAATCAAAATATAATATAGAGTTGTTGATTTCAATTATCATGTAACTATTTTGGATTCTTTGTATTAGAAGCACCTTTACCTTTACCAGGAACAGAGCCTTTTTCTCTGGATCTCCCAGACGCATCTATGATGTATATCGAAGAATCCACGGAATGACAGGTCCATTTCGATGGATCATTTACTTTTCATGGATCAGGAGCAGGAGTGGTGCTTATTAATCCCACAAGGAGATATTATACCAAGGGCATTCTGGTTGGGGTTTCCTTTTACCAATAACATTGCAGAGTATGAGGCACTCATTGCTGGCCTCAAGCTAGCTATCACTTGGAACATCAAACAACTGTGAGTTGTTGGAGATTCTCAGCTCATCATTAAGCAGGTCAATGATGAATACAAGGTTAAAGATGAAAAACTTATTCCCTATAAGAAGATGGTTGAAACCCTGAAGGAATATTTTTCACATGTCATATTTGAACAAAAACCCAGATCTCATAATAGATCTACAGATGCCATGGCTACCATCGGCTCTCTCTTGCGCATCCCACCTGAGGAGAGTAAGATGCCTTTCTTTGTGGAACACTTACAGATGCTGGCATATGATATGCCTGAATATTATTTAGCATGTGAAGTTGTTGGTCCCCTATCCCCGTGGTATGACCCTATTTGCCAATACCTACAAGATGGAACCTTCCCACCTGACATTACCCATTTAGAGAAAAATTCCCTTATCCATTCACATTGCCTGTTATACCCTCCTAGGAGGCACCCTTTATCATCGTGGCTACGACGGGAACTTGCTTCAAACTGTCTAAATGTTACTGATTCGGTTCACGTGATTAAATAGGTACATAGTGGTATATGTGGGGCACACACTAGTGGCATGGTGCTAGCTAATAAACTATTGAGAGTAGGCTACTATTGGCCTACCATGGAATCCGATTGCTGCAACTTCATGAAGAAATGTGAACTTTGTCAAAAGTACGGTAATCTCATACATGCACCAGTCACAGGCTTTGCAGCCTATTACGATGCCTTGGCCTTTTTCAAAGTGGGGTTTAGATCTCATAGGGAAGCTCCACCCTTCTTCATCAGATGGTCATACACACATCATAACTGCCACTGAGTATTTCACTAAATGGGTGGAGGCTGTTCCTCTTACCTATGTCACCGGTGTGCAAATATCCAAGTTTATCATGAACCATCTTATATGCCATTATGGTATCCCCTTGGCCATTGTCACTGACAATGGTAAATCTTTCAAAAATAAGATGGTAAAAGCCTTGTGTCAATGCTTTCATATCCAACTTAAATGGTCCACCCCCTATTACCCTTAAGGTAATGGGCAAGAAAAGGCTATAAACAAAACTCTTGTGTGCATTATGGAGAAAATGGTCAGTAAAACTGGTCATAATTGGCACTTGCAAATCCATCCCGCCCTCTAGGCTTATTGCACCTCCATCCGCACCCCTACTGGTGCTACCCCGTATTCACTTGTCTATGGCACTGAAGCCATCCTACCTTTAGAAGTGGAGCTTCCCTCCACGAGAATATCTCTCAGGGACTACCTTGACAAAGATGAACACTACAGAGTTGCTCGCCTGGCAGAGTTGGAACTGTTAGACGAACGACATATCAGAGCACTTAATCACCTTAAAGTATATCAAAATAGAGTATCCAGAGGATACAACAAACACATCATTCATAGGGAATTTTATGTAGGTGATCTTGTATTGAAAGAAAATAAGAAGAATACCACCAAAGACAGGGAAAAGAAAGGTAAATTTGAGGCCAATTGGCTTGGTCCCTATGTGGTGACCGCTAAATATGGATCAGGGGCATATAGAATTGCCTGTTTAGATGGTGAAGAGCTTCCAGAGCCCATGAACGCCATTCACCTCAAGCACTTCTATGCTTAGGTGTGGCTGGAATATTGAGATAAGAAACTAAAAAGTAAAAAACAAAGAAAAAACAAGAAAAACATTGAAAAAATTGAGAAAAGGTAAAGAAAAAGTAGGTCATCCTCGTGTGAAAACCACGCAATTGTGGCACAGTGGGCATGTCCTTTTATGAAAACCGGTTTCCGACACTCAAGGAAGGTTTCTCGTACACAAGTCACTCTTGCGAAAAGATGGGTAACTCTTGCCACTTGCTAAATTCCGTAGTACTCTGGCTAGGTCTAGGAATCCGACCTCAAGTTCCTTTGTAGGACCTGTGATCTGGTTTACTTACACTATATGTGTGTGATAGATGTGGCCTATTTGTATATTCCCACATGATGTTGTGGGAACATTCACATCCCACTTCATTATACACTAACACGTGGCATTTGACCCTTTGTATATTCCCGCATCACGTTGGGGGCATTCCATGTTTTTTTAAAAGCTTGTACATTGCTTTCAAAACATGACTTTGAAAATACAAAAACATTTAGAAAATGATACACAAAAACCTAAACATATAGAAAATTTCCCTTCTTAGGGATGCAGCTACGCTAGTTTCACAGCGTTATCTTAGGAAAGCCTAGACAATGACGTAAATTGTAGTCTTTAAAAATCTTATCTTTTAGATAAATCCAAAAACATTAGAAAATATGTCAATACTGTCCTGTAAAAACAAAGTGGTAGTTAGATTGCTTTTAGTTGTTGGTTTGTATAGTTTTGATGTACTTAGCTTGTTGTGTTGTTCATTCTTTGAATGATTCTTTGCTTACATTATATTAGATCTTGTTAGGTTTAATTGTGTGTTGCACTGCGTTCATTATTAGAACTGTTATGCTTGTAATTAATTGTTGTATGTTTCTTTGATTACTATGTACACTTATTAGAAATCATTTTTACTTTCTTAGATTAAAGTGTTAGATTAGTCTTCATTTTAGTTGCATTGCATTGTGTTGCATGTGTATATTTGTTTAGTTTTGTTAACTTTTGCTTGTGTGTTTGTTTAGCACATTTGTTTGTTATCACATCTATCATCTATCATTTCATCACATTTATACCATCATCTATACATCATATATAAATAAAATGCTAAGTATTACATCATGCATGTATGCTAAGCTAGTCATCACATATCGTATCATCAATGGGGGCAAGAGGGGTTACACATAATCACTAATCTATCCCCCCCACACGAATATCATCTAGTATCATCCCAAAATGCTAGTCATCTGGAATCAAACATCTCATAAATTAAAATACATGATATCAAATACACGAGTATATCATCACTATGAAAGGAAAACATGTACATCTCTACATCTGAAAGTATGTCACATACATGAAAAGGAAAAGATATAACATGATATCAATGAAATATAATTACCATGACAACATATCAATACATGACAAGATATACAAGACAATGTCCATATGATACATGTATAATAAATGTCTCAGTGTCAAAAGTCTGGTATATACAAAATGCTCTGTCCATCTACCATATAAAAGTGGTAGGGATCAAATACTGAGCCTGCATACATAGGCATGGTGGTACATCAAAAGTACATACATCGATCACAATCGAGCCTTCATCTAGAAGCATCCACAAAAGAATCAAACGAATCTATACATGGGCTAAACCTGCCTTCATAAGAGGCATATACAAGTGAATACATACATATACAAATGGCATGAGTAGGAGAATCAGCCGCAACTCTCACCCTCATCAGGGCTGCTAGGACCATCTCCTGGGGGAAAGAATAATGGAGGCCATGATGGGTCTGCCCTTGAAGAACCTACCAACTGTGAGGAGGGACCCTATGTACCCCTCTGCTGTGTACTCGGTTGTGTCGATGGTTGTTGTACTGACCTAGCTGACCTCCGTGATCTAGATCCTATGTGGCTCACATCAAGTTTAAAGCATATGGCGTCACTCGCTCCTCTGTTGGAAATACTCAAAAGTAGGCTGTCCTATAATAGAGAGCCTCACCTGTGGCCCTGATAGTGTCACGTATCAAATCCTCGTCTCCTATGGCCAAGGCTGCCTATAGGGCAGCATCATGCTCACCTATCAATCAACCTCTGTCAGCATCAGCCTACCTAGCAGTGGTGGCCTCTCTATCTCTCTCCAGTGTAATGGTTTGTAAATCATTACGGGCCTGATCTCTCTCTATCAAATAGCTCTTTCCCTCAGCCTGCACCTGGTCATGCTGGACCATGATGCTATGTAGCTGGCTCTGTACCTAGCCTAAGGAACTTGCTAACTGAGTGCCCTGCACTGGAAACTATGCTATCTGACCCTGCCATACAGCCCTACCACTGTCCTATACCTAAGACCTGGCCTGGTCTCTCTTAGCAATTAGTACTTAAATCTACGCTCTGGCCTGATCTCTCTCTGTGGCCACCTGAAGTTGCACCGCTATCATGGCCTGTAGCTACTACTATAGTGCCACAAGCTGTCCATCACCACCTCCTGGGGCCTGAGGAGGTGGACCCTGCTATGGTAGAACATGCTGTAGTGGGACATATATACCCACTGGAATGCCTACTGGAGGCAACTGACCAGCTGGGGCTTGGTGTACCTATCTAGGTATAGGCCTAGGACCTTGTAAAGGGGCCACCACCTGATATTCCAGCGGGGATTTATACCCCGCTTTAGTAGGTATTACCAGAGCAGGGGCCACCACTTGATATTCCAGAGAGTAGTAGCGCTGGCAGGCAGTGAGCTGCTCTTCAACAACAGTTACAGGCAGCCATTGCTGTATAGTTACATGTGGTTGTGAGAGAGACATAACGAGGACCTAGGTACAAGCCCTCACAGCAGAGTGAGATCAGGCTCTCACCCAGGAGTAGATGTTGACAGTAGAGAGGGATCAGATTAGGGCACATATTACCCAAGCCAACGATAGTGCTACATGGTAGAGTCAGATGTGAGAGTTGCCTGCGCAGGGTGCTCATATATTGAGCATCCTACACCAGTCCCAGACTCAAGTGTGGATGGTTGTTGCTTAGAGGGACCATGCACAGGCACAATCACAGGGTTATCTTACACAGAGAGATTAGACATGAGCCCAGGTATAAGTTATTATTGTAGAGAGAGATCGAGAGGATGCTTCCTTGAAATAGGCCCAAGCCAATGCTGGTAGTTTGACAGGCCAGCGAGATGCCACCCTACAGGCAACTCTCACTTCTAGAGATGCATACTTGATACGAGATGCCATGAGATATGGTGGCGAGGCTATGTAATATAGGACTTCCTACTTCAGGGTAGTTCCGGCAGGTCAGCGAGTAGTCTCATTTCAACAGTCAGAGGCTAGCATGATAGGCTCTAGGTCACGGAGATCAGGCCATTCAGCGAGATCAGTTAAGCAGCTTATGCCAGAGGAGCCGGCTGGACAGGGGCCATCTAGACAGTTTGGTGGTGCTCATAGTGCAGTGTCCATCACAACCACCATTATTCTGTCAACTAGGTGACATACTTGGGAGCCCCGGCGAGGGTGAGAGATGTGGTTGAGCTCTACATTTTTTTTGTTGTACAGATATTTTGTATACATGCCTCTTATGAAGGATGATTTTGATGTATAGCTATGTATACCTTCATTTTGATGATGCATCGTGATGAAGGCTTGGTATCTTTTTGATGCATTCCCCTTTTTGATGGCACATTGTATCGATGATGTATTATTTTGAGTACTGACCTGGATAGTTAGACCATGTATATATGGACATTTGATGTATCATTCTATGATGGATTTATGATAAATGTTTCACTTTTTCCTTTCTGTATGTGGCATATCTTAGATTCAAAAATGTGTATATTTCCTGCTTTCATTTTTGATGATGATGTATCTGTATATAACACCACATGTTTTGGATTCATGAGTTTTTATGCTAGCACTTGGGATGATACTAGATGATATAGGGTGTGGGGGGAGATAGATTTGTGATTATGTGCAACCCCTCTTTCCCCCATTGATGATACGATATTTGATGATTTAGATTAGCATACATGCATGATGTAATACTTAGCATTTTTGTGTATATATATGATGTAGTGAATGATGTTAGAAATGTGATGAGATGATAGATGTGATAAAAAACAACTGTGCAAAAACACACAAGAAAAAGTTAGCAAAAATAAACAAATATACACATACTACTACTAAACAAACACATGCAAAAACTTAACAATAGATTAAAATGAGATCTAATCTAAACAAGCAAGTAAAAATCAACATAACAAATAAAGAAATCTACAACTGTCTACAAGTATGAGAGCTCTCAAATGTATGTAATGCAGTACACAATTTAAATAAAAAAAAGATTCAAATTCAGATAAGCAAATGATCCATCTAAAGAACCAACAAAGCAACGGACTAAGTACACAACTATACAAACCAACAACTAAAAGTAATTAAAACACTACTTTGTTTTTGCGGGGCAACATTGACATATTTTCTAATGTTTTTGGGTTTATCTAAAAAGATAAGTTTTCGCAGCTACGTTTGTCACTATTTTTCTAGGTTTCCCAAAGATAACATTGTGAGACAAATGTAGCTTTATTCCTGAAAAGAGAAATTTTCCAGATGTCTAGATTTTTTGTGTATCATTTTCTGAATGTTTTTGTATTTTCCAAGGTCATGTTTTGAAAGCAATGTACAAGAACAAAGAAGCATGGATGCCCCCAACGTTATGTGGGAATATACAAAGGGTAGAATGCTACGTGCGTATGTGTAGGAAGATGACAATGGTACTTTCATGCTCAGCGTTAGATGGGAGTATACAAAGATGATGTCCTCCATGCGGATATAAGAGAAAACAAACTAGATCATTGCAAAGATGGTCCTAGTAGTATTCCTAGACCTAGCAGAAAAATTCATATCTAAAGAGTGGTAACAATTGCCCATCCTTCCGTAAGAGTAACTTCTATCTAGTGAATCTTCCTTGAGTGCCAAAAACTGGTTTTCACTCAATGACCTGTCCACTGTGCCACAATTGCATGGTTTTCACATGAGGACGACCTACTTTTTCTTTACTATTTTCTTATTTTTCCATTTTTTTGCTTGTTTTTTCTTTGTTTTCCAATTTTTAGTTCTTATTTGATATTCTCGTCATGCCTAAGCGTAGCACCAATTTAAGTGCATGGCGTTCATAGGTTCTGAAAGCTCTTCACCATATGAATATGCAAGTTTGTAGGCTCTTGATCCATATTTTGCAATTACAACATAAGGACCTAACCAGTTAGCCTCAAACTTTCCTTTCTTTTCTCTGTCTTTGATGATGTACTTCTGATTTTATTTAAGAATTAGGTCTCCTACATTAAATTCCCGGTGAATGATGCATTTTTTATATCCTCTGGACACTCTGTTTTGATAGAATTTTAGGTGATTGAGCGCTTTGATACGCCTTTCATCTAATAGTTCTAACTCTGCTAGGTGAGCAACTTTGTAGTCTTCATCTTTATCAAGATAGTCTCTGAGAGATATTCTCAGAGAGGGAATCTCCACTTCCAAAGGTATGATGGCTTTAGTTCCATTGACAAGTGAATACGAGGTCACACCAGTAGGAGTGTGGATGGAAGTACGATAGGCCCAGAGGGCGGGATGTATATGAAGATGCCAATTACGGCCGGTTTTACTGTACATTTTCTCCATAATCCATACAAGGGTCTTATTGGTGGCTTCTTATTTTTCCATTACCTTGAGGGTAGTAAGGGGTAGACCACTTAAGTTGGATATGGAAGCGGTGACACAATGTTTTAACCATTTTATTTTTGAAGGATTTACCATTATCAATGACAATGGTAGAGGGGATCCCGTAATGGTGTTGGTATCCATATTTAATCTCCTTCACAACTTGAGCAACATCATGGATTTTACAAAACACTCAGAGGTAGATAAATGATTTATATGTCATTTTGTAGCCGGGGGAAGCTATTTATTTGACTTGTTAGCACTCAGGATTTGAAGAAGTGGGTAGCACCTTGAAAGGATTTTGATCTAATCCTCACTATTTTAGGTTGTGCCTTTCAACCAAGGTAAGAGAATCCTATGTTGCAGCCTCTGTTTTGTGAAGGAGGTGGAGATATCCTTATACTGTTCATATTGTATGGAGGTGGCCTTGGGAAAACATGATCAATTTTCCATTATTAAAACTCAACAGAGCTGTCACTACTAAATGATGGAAATGCTTTCAAGACAAGGTTGAGGCTGCTAGAGACATGGTATGATCCTGATTTGCTTTGTGCATTTTTGTAAATGGATTGTATTCTTATGTTGAAAAACAGTGAAATGCACGGGTAGTATGGGGTAGGATTAGTTATTATGAATGAATTTTTTAGTGGGAGATTTTTAAACAAGACTAACCAGAATTTGCCAAATTCTTTGAGGACCTTTTCAAGAAATTTGTAAGACCCACACAACATAATGCTTCAAAAGGGTTGAGATAATCCTTCAACCAGGATATGTGCACCAAATGGAGGCCCATATATGCACTCTTCCACACAATCTTTGATAACCTACCACAAAATCTTGAAGCAAATGAACCAACAAAGCATCCATAAATCTCTATTTTATCATGACCTAAGGTGCACCCAAAGGTTTACAACAATCTCCAAATTCAAGGAAGGTAAAGTGATTTTAAATTTGTTTATCTCTTTATCAGATGAAAGCTCTTCTGAATGTGAGATTGTACATTCCACTAAACTATCAACAAGAAATGAGACCATGTATGATCAAAAGAGTTTTCAAACACAAGACTGCAACAGGAGCAAGAAACACAAATTAAAGACATTCCAGAACATAAGTGCATGCAAATTTTGCTAAGAGACAACACAAAATAATCCAGAAATGATCAAATCTATCAGCATGGGAATGTTATAAGAACAATCTCAGAGCTTGTTAATGGATTTACAACTGAAACCAACTCAACACGATACGAATTTGATGCAAAAGGAATTAGAAATGGTTCTCAGGTGATTTCTCAGAGAATGGGCTTCTTCCCAGATTTTTCTCATGAAATTCTAAGTTTCTATGACCTTTTACATGTCTCAAAACATGCATTATATAACTTTCAATTACATTTGATCCTTCTTTCTCAAGAAAATAATATGCCCAACATCAAGTTTGTTACAAAATTCTAACATGATTTGCAGATAGAGACATTTAACAAATTTGCAACCAAAGTTTCCAGGTGTTTTCAAAAATGGCGAATCATTACAAATCCTTCATCATTATCCATTTTGGAGGCACGTTTTTCATTCTCCAAGCATGCAGACCCCCTTTTATTTGATCATTTCATCCTTATCATTCCAAAATTTGATTATGTAACTTTATAGTCTGATATTTCACATTTTACACGGACCTGAGTAAAAATTTATTTCCAAAACACCTCAAATCTGCAAACGGTTAATCCCTAAAACCACTTGCATTGATCTTTGCAGGCACAAAGGACACAAATTCACTAAGAATTCGATGAAAAATGATGCAAAAATTACAATTCCACACTTCCTGGAGCAAAAATGGCGGCCAAAAATGAAAATGTATAGTTACCCTTGATCTGCTCTTTCTCCTTCAATCCGGGCCCTCCACGTGTCAAAATATTATTGGGAATGAATTCGGGCTCATTTTTTGACTTTTTAACATTTTTGGAAAATGGAAAAAATTGACCTTTTTCTTTGCCCCTTCGCCCTTGAATTTTAGAGCTGACACGTGGCATATGGTGGGTCCCATTGAAATCGTGGCTCCATTCTATGCATTTTGACCCCTTTTTGGAGTTTGGAAAAAATTCACTTTTTTCCCCATGGGCCCGCGCCTCCGCCTTTGCCCTTGACAAGTGTCATGCTCTCTATCGCTAAAATTCCGTGGGCTTATTTCATGTTTTAACCCCTTTTTCGCCAAGGGGAAAATTTTCCATTTTTCTTTCGTGGGCCCATGCCTCCTATTTCTCCCTGCCACATGTCTCCTTTTGATTGGTCACAGAGCCATGCCTCAATATTTCATTCTAATTTTTTTGCAAAAAAGGGCAAAAAATTCCCTTTTTCCTCTGCCGGCCCGCTGACCCGCTTTGACCGCCACATGTCCATCGCTGATTGGAGCGGAGATGCATCCCATTTTTAAAACTTTGATCCATTTGAAGTTAAAACTTCAAAGTGAACCCCAAAAATCCGCCCCCCATTCTGCCTTGTCAAGGTCACGTGTCCACCTGTGATTAGCCACAGGGATGCGCCTCAAAATTTCAATTTAACATTTTTTGACTCCAAAGGTAAAAAACTTCAAAAACCTCTGCCATCGGCATCCCCTCTGATTTTCCCCGCTTTGCCACGTGTCCACCCCCCACTCCATGGTGGACCTGCGGGTCTTTCTACACCTTTTTTCCTTCACCAAAAAAAAGGCAAAATTTTCCTAAGTCTTCTGCCAGCCTTACATTCCACCTTTGCATAAACATGAGACACGTGTCCTCCTCTGGAACATGCGGAGCTGCGGGGAATATTTACAAATTTTTCCAAAAATAAAAAACACTAAGTTTTTATAAAAAACCCACTGAATCTCATCCAACCAGAAGCGGCCATGTGTGAGGGATAGCTTGATCTTAATTTTGATGGGCAAATGACACCCATATAACCGTAAAAAAACACAGAATTTACCAGAGATGCCCGAATTTTATTTTTTCTTTGTGGGTGGAGGATTTTTGGTCAAAAAACAAAGGGAATGTGTTTCAAAGCAATTTTTGACCATGGCAAAGGATTTTTGAGGGCCAAAATGCAAAAAACAAACAAACACAAGCTCCACAAGCCGGGAAAATGGAAAAAATGATAGAGGTCCGTGGATTTGGAATTTTAGGGCACAATGTAAGGCACACGTATTTTTCTTTCAAAATGGGGAAAATAATAAGCTTGTGAGCCTTTGAAAGCATTCAATCTAGAGAAAAAAGTTTGCAGACCACTAAGTTTGAAGAAAAACATTTTAGAGCATGTAGAACAAAGGGAAAAGATGGGGAAAATAATAGAGGATTAAAATGGGCACCCAACAAACGACATATGAGATGGTTCATGATGAATTTTGAAATTTGTGCACCCGGTGACATAGGTAAGAGGGACAACTTCTACCGATTTGGTAAAGTATTTGGTGGCAGTGATGATATGAGTATGACCGTCTGATGAAGAAGGATGGAGCTTCCCTATGAGATCCAGGCTCCATTTAGAGAATGGCCAAGGCATTACAATAGGCTGTAAGGCTTGTGCTGACGCATATATTAAATTTCTATATTTCTGGCATAGCTCACACTTCTTAACAAAGTTGCAACAATCAGATTCCATGGTAGGCCAATAATAGCCTACTCTTAATAACTTTTTAGCTAAGACCATGCCACTAGTATGCGCTCCACAAATACCACTATGTACTTCCTTAATTGTGTGGATAGAATCAACAACATACAAACAACGAAGCAAATTCCTGTCATAGCCACACCGATAAAGGGTGCCTCCTAGGAGGGTATAACGGGCTATGTGGTGAATAAGGGATTTCTTTTCAGAATGGGTAATGTTAGGGGGAAGAGTTCCATCTTGTAGGTGTTGGAAGATAGGATCATACCAAGGGGATAAAGGACCAACAACTTCACATGCGAAATATGACTCCGACATATCATATGCAGGTACATGTAAATGTTCCATGAAGAAAGGCATCTTGCTTTCTTTAGGTGCTATGCGTAAGAGAGAACCAATAATAGCCATATCATCTGCAGATCTATTATGCGACCTTGGTATTTGTTCAAATATGACTTGTGTGAAATATTCCTTCAAAGTTTCAACCATTTTCTTATACGGAATAAGCTTTTCATCTTTAACCTTGTACTTATCATTAACCTATTTTATGATAATTTGAGAGTCCCCAATGACTCATAGTTGTTTGATGTTCCATGTAATAGCTAGCTTGGGGCCAACGATGAGTGCTTCGTACACTGTAATGTTGTTTGTACATGATAATCCCAACCAGAATGCTCGTGGTATGACATCGCTAGTTTGAGTGATGAGCACAACTCCTACTCCAGATCCATGGAAGGTGAAAGATCCATCAAAATGAACCTGTCATTCTACTGATTCTTCAATATACATCATAGATGCATCTGGTAAATCTAAGCATAAAGGTTCCATTCCTGGGAGAGGATCTTCTGCCAACTGATAAGCCAGTACCTATCCTTTTAAAAACTTATGATTCACAAACTCGATATCAAATTCACTCAGGAGAATGATCCAATTATCCATTCAGCCTATGAGGGCAGGTTTGGATAAAAGGTACTTGAGAGGGTCAGCTTTGGATATGAGCTTGGTTTTATTATTCAGGAGATAATGGCAAAGATTTTGAAATGTGAAGACAACCGCCAAGCAGGGCTTTTCTATTTGGGGATAATTCAGCTCGTATGAGATCAAGGTGCGGCTAAGATAGTAAACTACTCTCTCTTTATGGGATAAGTCATATTGGGCAAGTAATGAACCAATGGAAAACTGGGTAGCAGAAATGTATAAAAGGAGAGGTTCACCAGGGGTAAGGTGGCATTAGTACAGGTGGGCTGGACAAGTACTATTTGAGTAGTGCAAAGGCTTTCTGACAGTTATGTCCCCAATTGAATGTGACATCTTTCTTGAGAAAATGAGTAAAGGGGTGGCACTTATCTGCAAGTTGTGAGATAAAGCGACAAATTTCTTGAATCTTTCCTTGTAGACTCCTTATTTGCTTGAGAGTGGTAGGTGGTGGCATTTCTGTGATAGTCTGTAACCTTTGCAGGATCCACTTCAATCCCTCTTTGTGAGACAATGAACCCTAGGAGTTTTCCAGATAAAACACCAAAGACACATTTCTTAGGGTTCAAACGAACCTTATAATCTCTTAGACGTTGAAATATATGCCTCAACACTTCAGGGTGTTATTTTCTACTTTTGGATTTTTCTAGGATATCATCAACATAATCCTCCATGATGTCACTTATCATATCATGTAAAATAACTGTCATGGTCCACTAATAAGTAGCCTTAACATTTTTAAGCCCGAAGGGCATGACTTTGTAGCAGAATGTTCCCCAAGGGGTGATGAATCCTGTCTTATGCTGATCTTCCTCCATAATTCATATCTGGTTATAACCTAAAAAACCATCCATTAAGGACAACATTTCATAGCCAGCGGTTGAATTGACTATCATGTTGATGTTAGGTAGGGGAAAATCATCTTTTGGACATGCTTTGTTGATGTCATGGAAATCCGTGTAGATCCTTCTTCCAACAGGTTTTTTCTGTATTGGGACTATGTTAGAGATCCATTCTGAATAGTTAATAGGTTTAATGAAATCCACAGCTAACAGCTTTTCTAATTCTTCTTTGACCAAGAGCGCCACTTTAGGATGCATCTTTCTCAACTTTTATTTGATTGGTTTTGCATCTGGGTGCAAAATGAGGTTGTGTACAACTAGCTTTAGGTCCAAACCAGACATATCTACATATGTCCACGTGAATATGTCCACGTACTCTTTTAAGAGCTCTACAAAGGTCTTTTGTTCCTGAGTTGAGAGTGAAGCTCCCAACTTGACTATTCTAGGTTGCTCCTCTGAGCCAATGTTGATGCTGATTGTTTCCTCAATGAGCATTTTAGAAGCATCTTCCATCTGTGTAGGATCAGGGGGAAGAGTAAGATCGACCTCATGTGGTATTTCATGATCATATTTGAATGTGTAGATCACTTCATCTTTAGACTCTTCATTCTGTTTATCTATGAGCTTATCAAAGAGTCTGTCACTATGGAATTTCCATTGAGCCTTCTTGCTTGGTTTCTCAGAAGTATGTATAATTTTATTTACAACCTTTTTATTCAACCGTCCACACATCTCTGCTTCTTCCCCAAAATAGGTGCAACCGTCTAGTTGAATCTTAAATCCTTTCTTGTGGTCTCCAGTCGGAATAAAGTCCCTAAGTCCCTATGAACTCTGTGAATGCCTCATCATTTTCAAAGAAATCCAATGGCACGTGAAGTTGTTGATCCCAATCTATAAGTTCAGGATATACAAGGGCTACTGGATATTTATTTAGGGGGATGGATTTGGATAAGGTAAGGACCGACGTATCTGGGAATAGGTTCATAGAGGAAAGATCCTCGTAAAGGCTACATTGGGAATCTGCGTCACTATCAAAATGAGATGAAGCATCCTCACGTTCAGAAGAGGTGGCATCATTCTTAGAAGGTAGAGTGTCATGGGGCCTTATTCCAAGGCCATGTTTATCAGTTTTAAAATGAGGGATAGGGATAGGCTCCAACTGGCTTTGTGCATTAACACCACATCCAAACCCACTATAGCCCATGACAAATATCATGCGAGGACCTTTGATGTACTGAGGCGCTTGATTGCATGAAGCCATGGTGCCTTCTGACACTCTGCTAGTAGGGTCCTCTAACATTTTCTCCTCAGATAGGTGCCCACTATGGAAATTTTTTTCCAATGGTTTAGGACATTGTTCATGGGTGCTCTTGAACTGAAAATAAGGCTTACCCCTTATCCTGGAGGATACTGCTAAGTCTGATATCAACAGAGCCTGCTCAAGAGTGAATGGCCTACTTGGGCCATATTTTGCTGATGTAGCCTCCCATGAAGCAAATGGATTGACCAATGAGGGAAAATATTGATTGAAAGGTGTGAGAGACTCTGAATCTATTCAGTTTTCATGGCCTCCATTTGTAGAGGGACAATAACATCCATAGAAGGACATTCATAAGCTACATGAGAAAAATTGTGCAAATCCCTACAATGTGTCAAAGGTTCCGAGTTGCCCAAAATGGTAACCCCCTGGCCTTCATGACATAACTTGATGCACTGATGAAAAGTTGATGGAATAGCTTGCATGGCATGGATCCATGGGCATCCCAAGAGCATGTTGTATGGAAGGTCCAAGTCAAGGACATGAAATGTTGTGTCATGACATGTTGGTCCTACCTCAATGGGAACCACTATAGTCCCTACCGACTCTCTTTCTTCATTGTCATATGCTGTGATTGTGATAGTCTTAGCACCCAACTCTATTTCTGAATGACCTAGCTGCTTTACCAACTTCAAGGTGTAAATATTCAGACCAGATCCCCCATCTACAAGTACTCTTTTGATTTTTTGACGGGTAACCACCACTTCGAGATACAATAGCAAGTTATGCTTTGGGTTGTTATGCGGGATTGCAGTATGATCAAAAGTAATATGATCTTTGGTATTTAAGCGTGTAATCATGACTTGAAGGTTCGTGGGATCTATCTCTGTGGAAACCCCTGAACTTTACAAAGTTTTGTATAATATGTTCTTATGGGCATTAGAGATCTTGAGGATATCAAGAATAGATATTTTAGCGAGCATTTTCTCTAACTACTCTATTAAGTTATATTGACTTTCCTGAGGGGTAGGCACATGATCTAGTATGATTAAGCGGGCACGTCTTGTCCTGACTACATAGCTCTTTTCTAAAATCTGAATGGTGTTGATCTATTCATTAGATGAGCTAATGCATCCAATGAGGGAGTCATAAGGACTATCATTTATAGGGTACACATAGGCAACAGTCCTATAGTCATTGGAAGTTTTCCCTTGATCTGGTTTTGTTTTATTCTTATCTGCATGGTCAGGAAAATGTTCCTTGTAAATACCCAATTTTTCATTTAAACTTTTCCCGGTCTTAGGGGGAGACTCCACAACAATCTTCCCTTCATCTATGAGGTCTTCGATATAATGGCACAATCTCAAACATCTATCCATTTTGTGTCCTTTAACATGATGGAAGTCGTAATATTCATTGTCTTCGAACCAAACCGGTTTTGGAGCATCTGTCGGATATGGTATTATGGTAGTTGGATATTCTACCATCTTTGCACCATCTAATTATTTTAGGATGGTAGATAAAGATTCTATCAAGGATGTGAATGTAAGTTTTGTAGGCGCTTTGGGACAAGGCCCTTGCAAAATTTTTAAGAGTGGTCCTGTCTATACGGCTTGGAATCTCTTGGAGTTTGTAATGCCATCACAAAAAACATGTTTATTCTTATTGAAGAATTTAGGTTTGTTTGTGGATTTGGCTTCGTGTTTGTTTTTAGTAACAGGTTTAAGCGTGCCCTTTGCAATGAGCAATTTCTCAATTTGACTGCCTTTCTCTATGACTTCCTCAAATTTTGAGCCACAATGCATTTCTAGGTGAAAGGCTATTTCTGGGTTCAATTTAGGAACGAATATGCTCACTAACTACTTTTCTTGTAAGGCACAAGGAACGTGACTAGCTAACCCACGTCATCATTGTAAAAATCCTACAAACATCTCATTAGTTTTTTGTTTTGTGTTGCATAGATCGTTCATTGTGATGTCACTCTCCATATTATAGGAGTAATGCCTTACAAATTTCTCTACTAATGTGGGCCATGTTGTAATGGAGCCCTTGGGTATGTTATAAAACCATTCCAATCCCACGGCTCCTAGGATGTGAGAAAAAAGTCGTATTAAGAAAGTATCGCTATACGTGACCTCTTGGCAAGCCATGTAAAAGTATTTTATATGATCACGAGGATCACTTTTGCACTTATACTTATCAAACTTGGGAACAGTAAAGTGTTTTGGGAAAGGATATTATAACATGTCCTTATCAAAGGGGTAAGGACATAGTTCTTCATATGAATATTTTATATTTTGGCCTACATTTCCCTGTTGTAATGTAGTAAGCTTATCCTTTATAGATTTCAATTCATCCTGAATGAGTTGCTCTATAGTAGGTGATATTGACCTTTGAGCCTAAGTTTCCTTAAAGGTATAGTCTGTATGCGGATAAGATTGAAACTCGTTAAGTTTGTTTTTATCTTTGCCTTTGCACATGTTTCTTTTTGAAGAGCCTAGGTTTTCTAGTTTCTGACTCAACTTCAAGATTTGTTTTTGGAGGATCTCCTCCTCAACCAGGGGGTCCTCTTCTTCATCAAATTTCAGAGGAGGGGAAGCTTTCCACTCAGTTTTCAATTTATGTGAAGATTTAAAGTGAGTTTTACATGATGCTTCACCTTCGACAATGGCCTTATGTTGCCCAAAAGTGGAAGCGTACCCCACATCAAAAGGATTATCTGTGTTTAAGATGAATCTTTGCTCTCCTAAGTTAGGGTTAACAACCTTTGTTTCTTCTTCACGCTCATGCGAAAGTTTAGCTCCTAATGCCAAGACTCTTGCGAGTACTTGATCTTTGTTATAATATAGGAGTTCATTGAATCTACTTAGGTCTAACCTTTGTTGTTCTCCCGAAGAGTCTGACTCTTCTCCACTATGATCAATTAACACCTCCATATCTTTGACTTGAGAGAAGAGCGGTCCTAAATTGTGACCACTGAATGGGAAGGTGTCGAAAGGGTTTTCTACCACATCCTGTTCATTTGATTTGGCTGCCATTTTGATGATTTTAGGCATCACTAGAGGACGTTTGTATGTAGCTAGCGTAACCCCCAAGTGTATGGTTTTCTGGAAGCTATTCAAGGTGGTGTTGGAATTATAGTGTATCCTAGATGTAGTTTTTATGCAATCATCTTTATCAAGAAACACTTATATGCACATCTAATGTTATGACCACTCAATTTGTTATTGCCAAGCCTATACCCTAAGATAGTGACAATGATGTATCAATATGTAAGTCAAGTTAGAACCCCAACAAGGTATAAGCACTAACGTGATGCTGTCGCAATCCGTCGACAAGGTATACTTAAAACTAGTTAAAGCCAAACCTTTTGAAAAATGGAAGTCGTGAATAGATATAGTGTAATAACATCACCATGATACATTAACTAAACAAGCAAGGTGTTAGTACCATGACAACTTTATTATGATATATGTAAGGCATTATCAACACTTTTCAAGAAGACTCAGGTGACGTCGAAAATGAAACTAAGTAATAAGTATAACAAGGAGTTTTTAATCATGTGAGCAGTGTAACCACGAAATAAGGGGACTTATACCATCTCCTCACAAAATGAGAATACGATGTAAGTACCAAGATTGTACGTCTAGGATGTGAACAAAACTATCAATGCAAGAAGAGACAAAAGATGAACCGAACACACAACAGTGAAGATGATCTTGAAATCAAGATGGAAGGAATTTTATCAAAGATACGAAAAGTGTACCTGCACACTTTAGATGTTTGACAACCCATCTGTAAACATGGATGGGTGTAAATGAACAAAGAAGTGACGAGTACTATCTTTGATAAAAATGCGTGATGTATACACCTTTTTCACCCCAAACAATGAGTGATGAGAATGCAAGGATATTGATCAAAATATGGAAACAGGCCAAGAAACACTTAGGCAGAGCTTCGCCTCATCCAAAGACAAGAATAAAACTAAGAAAAAGTGGGACGTAGTTTAGTTCTGTGATGAAAAGACACCCAGTTCAAACTCACAAGGGTTCTTTGCCTTGTTCAATAAACAAGGTTTATATTTTAGATGAGCTATCACTTTGTGATGGCTTGACGTAACAAGGACTAGTAAAGTGGGCTCCTTGACAAAATGGTTTCCCTAATAAGTTCTCTCAACTAGGTGTTACAATTTTTTCTAAGAGCGAGGTGCGATTTACCCAAAAAGTCACAATGACTAGTTTAGGAGTATCTCGGATTTATCCCCCTTCAAGTACAGTGGGCATTGAATGCATCCATCATGTACTCTTACTAGGGTCATGATATAGACAAGGTGTACTAGTCAATTGGGTAAGTGGAGCGCTTCCTGTTTCATCCACGAGGTTACATAGTGGTGGACTACTTTAGGGTTCTTGGTACCACCCCCATTGTTATAGCTTAAGGTGTTATGCCAAAGGGATTATGTTCTAGTTGAGCGGATAGGGACGTACCCTTTTCTGAAACCTGCAATACAATGTTTTGAAAGTGGTGTGTTTTTTATCTTGCTTAACTTAATGTGGTTTTAAGTAGCACACCATTTGAAAACCTGCAAGAACACGTGTATTAGAAGGTTTGTGTTTTGTTTTCAATGCCTTTCCTCGACAAGTGATAGGTCCTGTAGATAACAAGTCTTTAGTAATTTTCCGGTTCGTAGGTTGATGTCAAGAAAGAGAGTTTTCTACTTTGCTTTTGATTCCTAAGATCGCTAAAAAGGCGCGAAGGAAGAGCATACACAATGTGATAAAGTTATACTGAAATTACAAGAAAGTATTACTTCAACCTTTATAAAACAAGTGTTTTTAAAACAATTTATATGATTTTTGTATTGGTGTTTTTGATCTCCAAGATCATCTTGGAAGACGCGAGGAGAGAGCATACACACTTCTACAAAAGCTACTTCTAAGTCAAAAACAAAATACTTTTAATCTATGCAAACTGAAATGTTAAGAAAGAACCTTTTTTTTTTTTCAAATTGTTAGTCCTTGAACTTGTAGTAATGGATTAGGAAAAAAGATTTTGCAGACTGTAAAAATTTTCAATTTTAAATACAGACACCTGCGTGCCTATATAGACACCAGTGATTCCTAATCAATGGATACACGCCCCACTTAACAAGTATGCCTGCAATAAAAAATTAATAAGACCCAATGCAGTAAACATAGATGCTCACAATATGATAGAGACATGCCTATATTGATATGGACGCTCAGGTTATGATGTGTACACACTTAAGCTTGAAAAAAAAAACTACAAAATTTTTTACACAGTCAGACCTTTTACACCTGTGCAACCAGAGAGGTGAATACGTGCTCCAGATGACAGAGATGCATGCACGTCCTTGTAAATGTTTAATAGATTTTTTTTACATAGTCTAGCACACGCATACATGGCCAGAGAGGCGGATACGAGCCCCATATGATGGGGATGCATGCACATCCTTGTAGAGGTAAAATTTACAAATGATGAGGACTACCAGACAGGTACGTGCCTGATCTAATGGATACATTGGGTTTCAACGTGTACGTGCCCTTTGTTAGACACCTACGCACACCCTGTGAAAAACCTACAAAAAACACGGATTTTCAAATTTTCAAGAGCAAACTGGTTAGTTGTTAGTCAAAGTATCCTATTTCTATATCAAACCCACAAAATACATGTAAATGAAGGTCATTTATCTAGGGTTAGAAATAAAAATGAGGAAATAAGAAGTGATTTAAGCAAAAAACTTGAAAATGAACTTTGAAAAACCTAAAAGACCTCCTTAATGGAGGATGGACATAAGTGTCCCATCGAGCGTGTCAAATGTGTTCAATGAAAAGTTGTAAAAGCCATGGATTTGGGGTAAGAATATCTAAAGAAACCCTAAAGGATTTTAACAATATGATCAATGGACCATGTGATAAGAAATGAGCAAGGTTCTCTTCTTTGCATACATTAATGTGAAATAAACATGCAAACTAAGCAAATGAATTTAATCTCTATTCTTTGAAAGCTTGAAATAATGAACCTAAGAGGATCTAAGCATTCAGTTTATGTGTTAAGAGAAAGAGATCTCCCCATTAATGGCTTCAAGGCCAATGGATCTTCCCTTTTACTCCATGTTAATGCTATGAAATACAATATTAAATGCTTTTAGCTCAAATGGAAGAAGATGAAACAACAAACTAAAGCCTAAAAAAATTGCTATAATTTATGCTAGGAAGAAGAGAGAATTCTTAGGAAATTAGGGAGGGGGTATAACCCTATTTATAGTTTTTTGTTTGGAAGAAAAGGGAGATTTGGGTGCATGTGGGACAAAGGCTAAAGTCCAAAAAGAACTTTTAGCAAGTCAAAGTGTGATTTGACTATGTTTAGGGTATTTAACCTATGTTAGAATAACTAATCTCTCTTAGAGAGTGATTAGGGTTCTGGAAAGGTTCTGAAGGGTGTAATCAATCTAACGAAGTGGATTGATCTTCCAAGGAGCTAATAGAAGCAAGCTAGAAGAGAATAAGAAGCTAATGTAGTTAGAACGAGGCTATAACAACCTATTTAAGTGGTTTATAAGAGGAAGAATGACCAAAAAGGGTGTCGTAAGGAGGGAGTTAGATAGGTTTAATTGGTGGTGTGCAATCAATTTTCAAAGGGAAGAAGCATTAGTGCACCATTAGAAATAATAGTGTATTGATCAAACTACAGGTGTCTACAACCACATCTAAACCATAATTGACACCCAATTACTTAACCTTGATCACTCTTGATCACCTCTCGATCACTAAGACTCAAGACCTCTTGAATACACAAGATGTCTTCAAGATACCCTAACACCTCTATTTATAGGATTACAATCCTTTGAGAAGTCCAAAAGCCGACCCTAGAAGTTTGAAAGTCATGATATTTCATCTTCCCATGGCTGGAAAAGAAAATGTCATGACCTTTCATCTTCCCATGGGTGGAAAAGAAACGGTCAAGACCTTTCATCTTCCCAATTCAAACTGCACACTTGAATACTGATTTGAGAAGACCAAAAACAAGCTCCACACCCTAACATCCATTTCTTCCACTATTTTGGTAGGTATTTTATACTTTCTCAAATATGTATGGAAGAGAGTTTGGTGGGCCATTTGGGTCTGATAGATATTACAATAACGTTTAACCACAAAAGTCCCCCTCCCTTTCCGGATGGGCTGACAGTTACAAAAGCAACGTCCAAACCTCCCCTAGTTACACTTCAAACCCCATTAGCTATGTAAGGATAGAGAAGGCTGATCAATCGGTAAACATGCAATACGGTCAGCCTAATGCAAACCACATTGTTATCACAAACGAAACAAGTTCTTACCACAAAGTCTTGTCAAGACCTCACATTTCCATACAATCAATAGAATATGACATATTTGCATGAATAGCTAATCCTCTTTGTCAAATAGATGAGTCTTTGGATAGAATGAAGGGCACAACCTCTAAGATTTTGAATGCCTATCCTAAGATTCTTACTTTTTAGGAAGACAAGATTTATAACATCGAACAATTCATGGCAAGGTATCATGAGCCTGCTCAGTCAAACTCTACACAATAGGTACTCTGATAAGGGACTCAATCCTCTCCCAATGATCTCGTTTCTACTTTAGTAGGAAAGATTAGAGAACTAGAGACTTCCCAACCAATGCAACTAACTCATGCAGTAGGGAAAAACATGGGATATCCAATAGCTAACAAGGGATACATTCCTACTAATGAACAACCAATGCAACATATTGTACAACAAGGTAATATGGTTCAGATGAATCTAGGTGATCTTATTATAGGATCTAAAACACTATGGATGGGTCCTCATCCTTCTCAAGATTATCCTATGAAAGGTTTGACTGGAAGTGCGTTCTCTAATGTTGCTCCATTAGGTAATGCGACGTTCCTTGGTTTTACGCCTGCTAGTACATATCCTAGTATCATCCCACCTTATTTACACATGTATTTGAAGTCCCCCCAGATGGACCCATATGGTGTCCCTGCTCCTTATGCACCATATCAAGGAGCTCCCTACATTCTAGGCAATTCCTATAATGCAGCTTATCCAAATCATCCTCCCCCACCTCCCCATCAAGGATATTCGATGGTAGAATCTTACGCAATGGGTACTTATGCTGAGTAATTATAGGAACCTATTGACTTCACTATATGTGGTGTCATGCTTCCACACCCATTTCCCGATCTTCCTAAGTTTAAGGGATAAGAAGACCCAAATGATCATATCAAGGCTTATGTTACTGCTATCAGGGAACTACTTCCTTAGGATGCCATAGTAACTAAAATATTCTTGAAAACTCTTGAGGGAATGACACTGGATTGATATTATTGTATCCTAGAAACCTCCATAAATTATTTTAAACAAATTTTCTCAGAATTCATTAGATCATTTGACATGAACAAGTTGTTACGTATATAGATTAGGGAGTTTTTGTATATTAGACAGGAGCAAAATAAATCTGCCCCCATTTCACTTAGAGGCGGCGTCAAGTTCTTTAATTTTCTACAAGTGCACCAAATATGGACCAAATGGAAATTTGTGATCTCTTTCTTCATTCTCTCAATCGAGAGACCGAGGAATAAGTCCAAATTTTTCCTTTCTATAGTTATGAAGAAGTACTAGAAGGTGCACTCCAAATTGACCAGGCAATAATTGATAGTGGTCGGAAGAATTATGGCTCAAATGGGAGATTGGTCACTCCCTTGTAGGTTAATTTCCCTGATGGTGCTAACAACAATCAAGGGCCTAAGGTATTTAAAAAGAATCGTGGTGTTACAACTGATGGTGTTGCTGATAAGGCCAGGGAGCTAAACATTGGTAACACTAATCAAGTAAATAATGGCAACACCAATGGTAACTTAGGAAATCATATAAGCCCCAAATTTGTCAACACTGTTTATGTGAACCTTCTTCCTCAGAAGAAAAGTCAAACCCAAAACCTGAACCAACATCAAAACTCCAGCCAAGGGGAAATGAACCATGGTTATAACAACCAATTCCAAAACTACAATCAAGGTTATAATCAACAACAACAAGACACTTATCAAAGGCCAAGAAATTATGATCCTAACAAATATTGTAGTTTCCACAAGGTTCAAGGTCATGATGATAGAACTTGCCACGATTGCAACAAGTTTCTACAAAGATTTCACAAAAACCAAAGACAACTCTTTGTAGACATGTTCTTAGAAAATCTGGAAACAAAACTGTAGTCTGACTATATAGGACCCATAGCTCCTCAGAATGCTAATGTGAGCATATTTCGGGATCCACTCCTTACACATCCTGAAAATATCAAGGTGAATCCTCAAAACATAAACAAACGCATTCCTATAGGGAACAATGACCATGAAGCCTCAACTTCTGATAACTCTTGAGTTGCTCCTAACCTCAGCTTAAATGATAACACAAAGATTTTGGGATTAGTTGAGCTAGAGTTTGAGCCATAAATTAATGTAACAACTCAGGCGGAGGAGTATGTTTCATAACCCATACCCACTATTTCCTTCTCGTAGGATGATGTTCATATAATCACAAAACCAAAAGGATCTTATGATTTAATATCAGATTTGAACAAGACTTTTTCTCACATCTCGTTCCTAGATTTACTGAATAATTCTCCTACGCATCATTCTGCATTGCTCAATGCACTAGGTATTGGTCATCTAATCCACATTATGCCTTCTCCTAGTGCTAAAATAAATCATATTGAATTTGACATACATCCTCCGAGATAGAGAGATTGGGATACTGGGTTTGTTTTCAATATAGACAAGATTCCATTTGACGCTGGAATTGACCGAAGAGGTGATCCTGCATTATATTTACAAGTTTGGGTTTATAACAATTGGATTAAGAGAGACATGATTGACAAAAAGGCTGATGTAAACATAGTCCCATTCTCTTTCTTACAGAATTTAGGATATGGAGAAAATAATTGCTCCTCTACAAGGAAAATGTTGTGAGGGTATGACAGTCTGGAGGTGAATTTGATTGGAACCATAGTTCTACCGGTCACTCTCAGTCCAAAAACCATCTTGATATAATTTTACATCATCGATAGGGAAACAAACTATAACATGATCCTTGGGAGACCTTGGATTCATCAAACGAAGGAAACCCCTTCTACTTTGTTTCAAGAGGTTAGATTCCTCTATTTGGGAAATGTATTCATTGCCCAAGGGGATCCTAAGCCCTTTGATATACACTTAGAGAACCTTAAGAAGAAAAGAAGATTTCGTTCAGAGTATGAACTCCTTACGAACTAATTGAAAAAACCACCTCTATCAACAGAAATGGTAACAACCACCTCGAGCATTCCAAAGGATGAAGTTGTTCACCCAAAGACATTCGAGGTAGAAAAAACTGATAAAGGTAAATCAATATCCATGGAAACAATGTCCACTAAAACCACAATAGAGATCATGAAACTCCTAGAGAGTGATGATCCAATCTTCCTCCCATTTGAACCATAAGGAATGGGTAGCCTTCTTGGTACGGCCTCTCTTCCCACTGATGGTCTTGGCCTAGGTGTAAACATGATATAATTAGCAAAGGAAGGAGGGAATTTTGAGATTGGAATGATACCCATCAAAACCATTTCTAAGGGTTGTTCTATCTTAAACCCCATTTTTGATAGAAATGCATCGGGAACCTAGTTTGTCACACCCATGGGGCTTGACCCCATGTTACAACAAAAGTCACAAGTAAACACAATAATCTACATAGAAAAAAAAGCTGAGCAGTATATTCATGCTCACCTAAACACAATGCGTCAAGAACGTGACAAAGAGGTTCACAAACACCTCTTTTAGAAAAATGAGTTTAATGATTGCACATATACACTTCTAGGCAAGAGTTGTAAGTTTAAACCCAGAATGGTAGGCCCTTGTCAAGGGAATAAAAACTTCAAAGGATGTCTACTTCCGCTGTGTATTTTTGGAGGTGAAGAGTTTGACATTTGTCAAATCTCTTTGCCTTAGACATTCCATCATGTAGTCCACCTGCATATCCACATGTATACTATTGCATCCACATTGCTTTCTCATCTTTCAGCTCATTATGTGATTTTTTGTAATCAAGGAACTTATTTATGAGGAATTCCCAAAAAATTCTACAAAATACTGGCAATTATTCAAATCATACCTCTTCAAAAATACATCAACATTTATTATTACTTCATCAATTCAAACAAACTAGGACAGAGTTTCGAACTTAATCCTACCAAGGCCTACATAGTTGGTTATGCTCTTAGTTTTCTTCTAGCTTAGGTGTCTTTTCCTATAGTATCTTCTAGAAGCTTCTTGGTGTTGCATCTATCCCATACACACCTCTTTGGAGACAAAACACTCTAAACATTTTACCTGGATCATTTGTTCTCCTATCTCAACCTTTGGTGTTGAGCCCTCACATTCTACTGATTGCATGGGGTTGAGGCTAGGGGAAAACTCTCTCTCCCAAAAGCACAACTTAAAGTTAAAAAAAAGTATATACGTCAAGTAAAAATCAAATACAAAATTTTCATTTACACACTTCCTTTTCCTACCAATCTTTGGTGTTGAGCATATGCTTCTTACTAGTGGTGTGAGGTTGGGAAAATAAGGAAGTGCCCTTACTCACCTATGCCTTGTCCTTGGTGATGAGCCCATACTTCTTACTGGTAGCATGTGGCAAGGTGTAGGGGGTCTTTACAAATAGATTAATAAGTTAAAAGAAATTCATTCAATAAAAATTGCTTTGAAATCATAAATCCCAACAAAGTGAATTAGATGTCTAAGTTCCAAGAGAGTTTTTAAGTCTTAAACCAGATTTTATCAATCAAGTGGCCATATACGGATCTAAGTATAGATAAACTGGCAAGCAATTACACTTTGAACTATGTAGAAAACGTGTGTAGAACTAGGTTATTGGTTCTCAATTGGTTTTTTATCAAAACCTTGTCTTACTCTCATCATGCTTCTGACTCTCGATGTTGAGCCTTCACATCTTATTGGTTGTGTGGGGTTAGAGGTGGAGTGAGTTCATCTTATTATCATACCATATTCATCACATATTTCTAGACAAAGATAAGTACAAAACATTACTTGAAAAGATAAAGTTCAACATTACAATGTGTCTGCACAACCGTCATATATCAACATTACAAAACCAACATAAATAATCATTCTATTAGCATTCATCATCCATTGCATACATTCTGAAAAGCATAAAAGATAAAAGATTTTAAACATCTACAAGTAAACATGTGAAGAAAACCGTAAAAGAAGTCAAATCTATTGTAAGGAAGATCCAAACCAAAAAGAGATATCTGTATATATCATGGTGTATCATATTTTTATACAATTCCATCACACACTAGGTGTGGTCAAAATTCTCATAATGAGCATGAAAATACAAAAAAATCATATATACACCTCATAAAATGATAACAAAGCAATAAAGGCACTCTGCTTATTTGTCTCTTTGAGACCTCTTACGACTGCTCTAGTTACAAATTTCCTATAAGTTCTTCTCAAATTGCATTCAAATAGTAAAGGCCAAAGTCTAATGCAAAATACCATTCCTAAATCCATTCCAATTCAACCATACTCACAAACATGATCGTCACTGTGGGCCCTGAGCTCCAAAAATTTCCAATAGGATATGCATAAATGAATTGAAAAATGAGTTTGTTTTGATATATATATATATATATATATATATATATATATATATATATGTTGTTTTAACCTCATTTTGAGTGTATGTGTCCAAAACGCTGTAGCATTGGCGTAGGTATATTCCTATCAATGAAAAAATGGTAAGTCCTCTTGTCATTTTAATTTGGAATTTATCTTTTGATATCATATTTATCTGCACTTGAGTCTTGTTTTCATTTCGCAGGTAACGGGAGCTTGGATGGTGACATTTCGGCACACAGATGTGTCAGGTATATCACCTAACTACCCATTTCGGGAATGCCATACTCAGAATCTATGTTTTACACATCTTCATGGATAAAATGATTCTTCGAGTGGGTAATATGTACATACCCAAATTTGCATGTGCTATATTGACAAAAGATGGTTATAAAGTCCTCGATGATGATTCATATCCTTTCAAAAGGTGTTCGAGTTCCTAAATACATTCGCAATATATATTTTTAGCATAGAGATCCCTACTTAGCCCTTGCATACTTTTTTTCTAGCTTCCTGCTTCATTTTATGCATGTTTTGACCTTTCGTGTCAAAACCACCACCTTGCCTGGGCGGCAGTTTTCTAACTGCCGCCTAGGCAGGGCCACAGTTTTGTGACCGCTGCCCTAGTTAGAACGGCGGTTCTATGTTCGTCACCCTGCACAGGGTGGCGGTTCTACATGAATTTTCTAGAAACCTTCATGCGTAAATTAGACACGTGTGATTTCAGTTAACTTCACTTCCAAGGTGCGTTTATGAACCCAATTAGCTAAATTTGGGCTTGATTACATAGTCTTAACTCCCTCTTCTATTTTTAAATAAAATTAATCAGTTTGAACGGCTTCTTCATGTGATGATTTGGCATCCCATTGTTGCCAAGTGTGCTTGTGCACTCTACAAATAACTTTCTATAAATTAATCGCTTGTTTTTCAAGAAAATGGCCTGATAATTTTTGTGTATCTTGCATAGTATTGCTGCCACAATCCTACTAGAAATTGTATAGCCAAGCTCAGATTTCTTGTGCTATCTCTCTTCTACTTGCATTGTAACCAAACTACCTTCAAGCTTCCATTGCTCAAGCGCTTTCTCCTGCTACTGCCTTTACATTCCCAAATTCCTTGGACTCATGTTGACACACAAAGAGAAAGGATAAACTAAGGGGACAAATTACTACACATCTGGATTTACCTCTGTTATGTGAATTCTAGGTTAGAGTTGTTGTTTTATTTCCTTCATTGCTACAATTTATTATTGTTACATCATATCAAATAGAGTAGAAATCAATTTTATTTCATTTGCGAGTAGTTAAGTAATTTCCAAGAGGGGTTACATATTTCATAGAAGCTCATGGTGACGGATCTTCTTCTTCCTATCCCTATGGATTTGAAGGGAATAATATCTATAGGAAGTTGTCTACATATTATAGATCAATTAGAAAAGTCATTGTTTATGTTAGTATTAACTAGAATACACTCAGCACGGGTGAATGACCATACCAAGTTATTTTGCTTGTTTAGTTTTAGTGTATAAGTAGTTTAATTATTTAGAATAAAAGTAATTTGTTGTTTGTGATTATAATATTTCAATTTTGTGATTTGTTTAGATTAGTTTCCCTTTCAGTAGTAGTTTAGACTGTTAATTTCATCTTTCTTTAAATGGACACTTCAAACTATTTTAGCATTTAGAATCAACTAGGTAATTGATCCATAGGGAATTTATGCTACCCGTTAATAGCCACTAAATCTCACCTTTTATGATTCAACTACTAGGAAATCACACTACCAGCTATTAGTCACTAATTCTCCTATAGCCAGCCATCCACACTTTTCACACCGGCTGCCCTGGCATGACCTCAGGAGGTTGGGTGTGATAGAAGGTTGTGTGTCGATTTTCTTCCATCTAAGTACCCCCATCCCAACTGATTAGTATGCCTTGTGAGATTAGAGTCACAAATATCCTTAGTGGTGACCCCAGTGCGATTCATTTGAGCAAGATCTTTTCTCATTGTTTCAAAGGGGGTAAAATAAAGTTGATGGATAGCAATACCACTGGGCTCCCTTGGGTATATTTCTGGCATCTAGTTGAGAGAACCACCTAGGAAGCCAAACATTGACCAAATCAATCTAAGGTAGAGGTCAACTTTCACTTCATCATTTTTCATTTTCATTATGTGTTACATACTTGTGTTTCAGTCATGTCATTCACATTTTCTCTCTCATCTAACTTGTTTCATTGTAAACATGTATAAGTATTATGTTACAAACATCCATATCTGCACTTGAGCACTTTAATCCTCTTCATCTAAGTCTTGACATTGTGATACTCACTTTATCACAGTCAAGCACCTTCGTGATCACCTTGATCTTTCTTTTTCATAAGTCTTAAGTTTGACACTTACTCTTGTCAAACTTTAAGAATTCCATACTCTTATGTCATCACACTTCACATTCATTTTGTTGAATTGTTAACATCCTCATCATTTCTTCACTTCTCTCTTTAAAGCATTCCCTTTGCTTTAATATCAAATCATTAATCAATCAATTTCCCCTTGTCTATTATCTCCACTTTCGTGAGATTTGTACCTTTTCCTCATTTCTTCACTTCTTGCGACTACATTCATTTTTCTGTTCTTAAAGTGCTCCCATTTCATTATTGTGTCTCATATTTTGACATATTATTATTAAGAGTTTACATCCTTCATCGTTAAGTATCTTCCCTCTTAACAGACATTTGGTAAAGAATAGAGCATTTTCATCACATTCCCTAAGTTTTTTTCCCTTAACACTTCTGTTGTTAAGATTTGGGCATCTTTCATCATCTTACTAAGTCTCCTCTTTTAAACATCCATCTTGTTAAAAGTTGAACAAACTCATCATCTTTCTAAGTCTCTTCCTCCTTAACACTATTTTTGTTAATATTTGAGCATTTTTCATCATGTTTTAAGTATCCTCTTGCCACACTCATTTTGTCGCAAGTTGAGAAAACTCACCTCTTTCACCTCTTCCCTCTTTACATTCACTTTGTAAAGGGTCACGAAGCCTTTCAAACCTCTTCACCTTTCTTAGCACTCATTTTGCTAAGAGTTCTCTAGAATAACTATTCAATAACTTCTTCCACCTTAGCATCACTCATTTTGTTAAGTGTTGCGAAGTTCCCCTTTCATTTCTCTTTACACGCATATTGTTAAGAGTTACCCTTTCACACCCTCCTTCATTTCTCTTAACACTTATCTTGTTAAGAGTTAACCTTACCCATTTTCACATCTTTTCATCACTCTTATCACTCATTTTGTTAAGAGTTGATCGCGTTCACCTTGTTAAGTCTCTTCTCCCTTAAAATGCATTTTTGTTAAAGAGTAGAGCACATCTAACCCCTTTCAGTCCCTTTTCTCTTAGCACTCATTTTCCTAGGGTCAAGAATTTTTAATCTTTTCCCCTCTCCCATCTTAGCATTCACTTTGCCAAGGGTTGAGTTTTCTATCACACCTCTTCTTGTTCCTCCCCTCTTTCAAAAATGATGGGAACATGACATCACAATTATAGTCCTTTTCGATGGGAGGAAAGAGATAATTTCCATATTAGATTTGATGAAGAGGACGAACAATAACTTAAAAACATTTCCATAGAAGACACTTTATGAAAAAAATACCAATTCCTTCTTTGTCTCCTCACAATGGGAGAAATATTTTGCTCAAAATTTGATGAGGATGCATTGAAAGCCTTAAAATGATAGCCTAAATCCCCTAAGGGCCCACCACCTGACTTAAATAAACATGACTATGTAGGACTAAGTAAAACAAATGCCGATCATAAAGGTAAATATAATGCTTCATCCCCTAATCCCAGCCAAGCCTTGCTCAATCAAATCAATGCAATGGCAAACAATTCCCTTTCTTATCCTCTACTGTCACTAACAATGATACCAAATGTATTGAACACACGAGAAATTGATAACACATTTAAAAATCATTTTGAGACTAATGATGAGAATAACAATCATATGAATGATTGTTCATCATCTATCCCACAAACTAATTCAACATTTTCTCAAGAGTGGAAAATGATGGAAACACTTTCTGGTATTAAAAAAAATGCAAACAATTCAATTTTGATGTATTGTGTCCATACCCTTTTGACATGGTCATCTTACGCATATCCTTCTCACACTCTTTCAAGACGCCCAAATTTGACAAATAAAAGGGAAAAAATGATCCTAGAGATCATGTCAAATAATTCTTTATGGCATGCTAAGAGGTGGCTCATAATGATATCTTTCTCTTACACCTCTTTCCTAAAAGTCTAGGAGGAAAATATTTGGATTGGTTCTTACACCTTCCAAAGGGATTTATCTCTACCTTTGTAGATCTCTCAGAGAAGTTAGTTAAAACATTTTTCTTTCAACCTTGACTATGAGGTCACAATGATGGATTTGTGCAACACCAAAAAACGACAAAATGAGAGATATACATAATTTTTACAATGATGGAGAGGAATCAAAAGTTAGTTCCCATGTTCAATCCCTGAGAAACAAATGGTTAAAATCTTCATACCAAACCTTAACGATGAGTTGTCCTTTCACATGCAAATACATGCTTTAACATTTTTGAGGAAGTTATCGAAAAGGGAACTCAAATTAAAAAAATCCCTCATTTCTAAAGGCTTGATCAAGCCTCATTATAAAGACAATGAGAAAAATCATACTAATCATCATAACTACAACCCTTGCACTTCGCACGATAAACCTAGGTACATCAACCACAACCGTAACATTGTAAATGACGGTGTCATGGATACTTACAACATGCACAACTTATAGAACAACCAATCTAAATAGATTGACTCTAAACCATCCATCATCATTCCAAGAAGAGACAGTTTTCCTCTTCCTCATGAATACAAACAAAGAAAATATATGTCTTTGGGGGGATCTCTTTCAAGCATCTTGAAACAACTGACAAGTTCCAATATGGTCACTTACCCTAGCAAACAACCCTTCCCTAAAGGAGAACCTAAGACAGAACGGTATAGACATAACACATATTGTGATTTTTATTGCATTGATGGTCATCAAATGGACAGATGCAAAAAAAATCACAATTACATCTAAGATCTCATTGACAATGAAGACATAGTGAACGAAGACCTACCATCTACCAAAACACCCAATGATAATCTAAAGGTGTTTTCTAATCCTTTTCCTAACCATGGTATAAAGGGAAAAGCTCAAGAACATGGAAAATCCTTTAACAATGTAGATTATAAATCCATCATATCCTATATCATTGACACTACTCCACACACCATTGAACGTTAGTTTACACCTCTCAGAAAGAGTTTATCTAGTGCATTTTAACACTTAGTAAAGGATAACATGATCAAATATCCACCTATGAGACCCTTTTCTAATGGGGAACCCAATCTTACATCATATAATGTTGTAGACACCTATAATTACGCCCAAGCAATTTAAATACTTAAATTACGCTAATTATCCCCTTTCTCGCAAATCAATGACATATTGTCAAAAGAACTCATTTTCCCTCATATCATCATTAATTAATTACACTAAGCTAATTAATTAAGTTTCCTATCCAACAAATAACCTAATTAACGACCTTCCGTTAATAAATCACCCCTTCTACCTAGACTAATTAATTATTATTAATTAATTAACTTTCCCTTCCATTTAACCAATAAATCAATATTTAATTGATTTAATCCCCTTATAATAGCCTAAGTCATACTAATATTCTTCTAATTGGCTTTTATAAGCTAACACCTACCTATCAATTAATCACCTTTGATTAATTAAAATACCCCCAACTCCCATGACTTGCTAAGCATAAATTAAACCCTTCTAAAGTAAGGTTACCTTTAATAAAGCAACCTTATCCATTCCTAATCATGTTTTACCTTTATCCCACATGCAAAGGGATGAAGTGTTTCCTTTTTCCATTGGGCTATATAAGGAGCCCTCCTTCTACCTTTATACCTACACCTAAACTCCTTAGAGAGTAAATGCAAAGCATATAGCAAATAGACTAAGAGCTTGCACCTTGCCCTTTTGAGAGTTCATCATCTTGAAGAGTTAAGCCTCTTCCTTAAGTGCTTAGGTCATATGGGAGGTGTCAAAGGGGTTTTGTAGCCCAACTTTGATATGCCCTCACTCTTAGGTTACTTGGCATACTAAGGACAACTATTTTGATAGCCATGGAGCTTACTTAGGTCCATTAATTTATTTGTTGTTAGAGAATAGAGGAGTTTAGATATTTAGCATTGTTAGTTTCAAAGTTTGTATTGATGAATGCTAGCATCTAACCCTTGTTTAATTCTTATCTTGATGGTGTTTACTTTGTTTTTCAATTCTTGCTAAGTTAAGGCTATTTAGGTGTTAGTCTTTACTCATATTAGCATTATTTTGAAAACAAACACATGCACACATTTGGCATGCTCGGTGGGACTTACTCCATTATCCTTTACACTTAATTTCAAGTTTTTGTAGTTAAGTTTCATTTTTTGTTACTAACCCTCTTTTACAAATGTTGATCTAACTTGTTTTTTTAAACTTGTTTTGTTAAGTTTGCACGTGTTGGGTATTCCTTGTAGGTATGAAGGACGTGAAGTGCTGTCAAAATTGGAATTAATGGGAAAATTTCAAGATTTCTCCATGTTTTCATTTTTAGAGCTTACTTTTTCAACATTCTACATGCTAGTTTTGTTAATTTCTTGAAAATTTTAAATTCTTGAGCATGTAGGTTAGTGTTTGATAGTGCTGAGTCTTCTATTTACATATTAATGTGGTGGGTTGCTATCAAAATTTAATCTTGGTGAGAAAATTTCAAGATTTCATCATGTTTTCATTTTTAGAGCTTACTTTTTCATCATTCTACATGTTAGTTTTGTCAATTTCTTGAAAATCTTAAATTCTTGAGCATGTATGTTAATGTTTGATAGCATTGAGTCTTCTATTCATATATTAATGTGATGGATCGTTGTAAAAATTGAATCTTGGTTGGAAAAATTTGCCCATTTTACAGATTAAGGGACGTTTTTTCACATTTTTTGAGTGCATGTCAAGTGTATACCCATGAGCATAAGAGCATATGCGTAACCCATCTTCCGAAGGCCATAAATTTTGCTCCCGAACTCGAAATGACTCCATTTTTTTTGCGTTAGAAAGGTATTGAAGTTAAATATGCAATGAAAATATAAATTTAGGATTTGTACTTATAGAAATTACAAGTTTTTCTGTTAGTTTAAAAATGGTCATTTTCTAACATGTCTAATATTTTGATGAATGTTGTATTTCCATGCTTACTCGATTTAGACCAAAGCGTGTGTATGCTCTTCTCTTGCACCTTTTGGTGATCTTGCGAATAAAAAAAACTTTGATCTTTTTAACATTGAGATTAAAATTAGAAATTTGATTATTCATTTTGCTTAAGGGAATGAACCTTTTATAAAGCATTTTTCAATGGTCCTTTGATTTGAAGTTTTCCATTTCTATATAGTTGGGATAAAGTTTGTGTATGCTCTTATCTTGCACTTTAGGGTGATCTTTAGAATCAAAAATAACTTTAGTCTTCATTTTATAACATTTTGTAAATTGGAAACTTCATCTTTCACTTTTGGTTTAAGGGAATTAACCTTTTATAAAGTATTTTTCAACGGTCCTTTGATTTGAAGTTTTCCATTTCTCTATAGTTGGGATAAAGTTTGTGTATGCTCTTCTCTTGCACCTTAGGGTGATCTTGAGAATCAAAAGCAACTTTAGTCTTCATTTTATAACATTTGGTAAATTGGAAACTTCATCGTTCACTTTTGGTTTAAGGGAATGAACATTTATCAAGAATTTTGTATGGTTCATTGATTTAAAAGATTTTCTTTACTTTTTAGTTGGATTATTTGTTGTGTATGCTCTTCTCTTGCATCCTTAGATGATCTTGAGAATCAAAAGCAACTCTTAATCCTATTTTAAATAATGTGATTTTCTTGGAGAACTACTAACGCTTGAGTACAGAACCTAAAAATGCTTGTCAAAGAAAGGAGGAACAAAAAAAAATCAAAAACTACTAATACAATTGTTATACAGGTTGCCAAAAGGTGTTCAAGCAAACCACACCTAATTAAACAAGATAAAAAGAACAACATATTCAAAACACTATATTGCAGGTTTCAGAAAAGGGTACGTCCCTCTCCGTTCAACTGGAACATAACCCCTTTGGCATAACACCTTAAGCTACAACAATGGGGGTGGTTCCAAGAACCCCAAAGTAGTCCACGCAAGAGGGAACCTTGTGGATGAAACAGGAAGTGCTCCGCACTACCTACTTGACTAGTGATTCTTTTGTGAGATAGCGTTATAGGTTGTCCGTTGTGGTGACCCCAGTGATAGTACACGTAGACGCACTAGTTGCCTACTGTTCTCGAAGGGGGTAAAGTAAAGCCGAGATACTTCCAAACTAGTCAGTGTAACTTTTTGGGTAAATTGCACTCGCTCGTGGATATTTTGTAACACCTAGGGCGAGAGAACCACCTAGGAGAATATAATTTGGCCAGGAGCCCACTTTGACCATTTTAAAATAGTGTTGAGTTGTGAACCTTCTTTTTGAGAAACGTGTGACGTATTACTTTCACCTAGTTTTTACTTGCCTTAGGGCGAGGCAAAACTCTATTGAAGTGAGGCTAGCATTTTTCATCATTTTTCTTGATTTATTTCCTTCATATTCTTTTGACACTTTGTTGATCAAAAGAGGTGTGATTAACTTTGTGTTGCCATTCGACTATTTCTCGCACTTTTATGTCCATTTACGCCCATCCATGTTTGTGGCTGGGTTAGTTAAACCTCTAAAGTGAGTGGATGCGTTTTCACGTCATTTGATAGCCATTGTGATCTTGATACCCATGTCAAGATCCTCATTGTAGTTAGGCGTGGTTCATCACCGCAGACTTCCATAGAGGAGTTAGCTTGTTTGTCTCGTATCATTACAATTTTGATATTTACGTCTTGTTTCTTGTAAACTCGACATAAATACCTATATTGTATGGTTACGCTGCACACATTCTTAACTATTCCTAACTATACTTTGAGCTTTTTTTTTGTTCAGTTTTATTATTACCTCAATTTCAAAAGGTGCTAGGCACTACCATTTGTGCGTGTTATATCAATAACAACTTGATATCAATACATCACTTTCTTGCAAAGTGGGTTAACACATCTTGGTGATATTGTTGTGTCATTCACAAATCGTAATTGGCACTTTTTGAGATATAGGTCTTAATTAGACTTGAGCTTGCTCGTCATATATCTTGATTGGGAGATCGCATTTAACTTCGTGTATTTACTTATGTCTTGTTCATTCCTTTGAAATTGGCATAAGTGGAGACATCTTTCTTAATCATCTGGTGTCGCAAATTACTTTGAAACATAGTCTAGGAAGTACTTCATTTGATTAAGTTTTGGTACCAAACGATTGTTTCATTGGTGACTTTATCATTCTATCACATCGGTATTCTCACACTATTAATTTACTCTTAACACGTACATCTTGTGTTTCACTTAGGGGTAGTCATTGAATTTTGAACAAATCTACAACTTACCTTAGTGAAACTTATCACGAAAACATGGCTCCCAAGACGTGTCTAGATTTAAAGAAACAAACATATGAGGAACAACAGGCACAAGCTTGGGAAACCTCTAACAGACAAGGGTCAAACCCATTTATTAGACACGATCTAGGACCACTATTTTCTACAGAAAAGGAAATAGAAGAAATGGTCGACCATAATGGAAATGAATTAGAGTCACCACGCGTGGACTTTGATTTTGACCCTGCTCTACTAGATGAGTTTCTCCTTAGAAACAAAGATAGAGTTTTGGCACGGGTCGTGGAGTTAGGGGCCAAATTTCCCACCGAGAATGAACCAATATTACCTACAAATGACACTACTAAGGAAGAACACCCCCTTATCAATATGGAAGATATTTTAATAGGCGGGCATGATTCCACTTCTTATGCAGAAAATGATAAAGTGGTAGGGCATAGAATACCCCTCATCAAAGTGCCATGAAGAAACAAGATAGAACATGAGACAGGGGAAGAACCTCCACACTATGAAGAGGAAGAACCTTTAGAAGAAGAAGACACAAACCAAGTCACAATCCAACAACAACTCTGTAACCTAAGTCGACAACTAGCTTTGCTTACTTTCCAGGTACAGAAAGACACAAACAAGAACGTTCAAAAGTCAAGGCCTAAGTTTAGGATCCACAAAATCCATCGAGAAAACCAAGGAGAAGAAGAAACAAGGTATCATCGTGTACATGTCCCCGCTTCTCCCACTAGAGAACAATTTCTCACATAAGAAGTGAAATCTATGAAAGCAACGCTTGCAAGCATACAAGAAAGCAATATAGGGAGTATTAGGAAATACCAATACGAAGAACTATGCCCCTATCCTTTTGACAAGACAATGACCCTTCAACCCTTTCCAAAGAAATTTGATATGCCAAAGTTTGACAAATAAAAAGGAAAGGGAGACCCAAGGGATCATGTTAAAGATTTCTACATGGCATGTCAAGAGGTGTCTTATAGTGATAATTACCTCATCAAACTTTTTCCTAAGAGTCTCGGAGGTCAAGCATTGGAATGGTTTACGAGCTTACCACAAGGATCAATTTTCACCTGTCTAGAATTGGCAGAAATATTCATGCGTCATTTCTCGTATAACATAGAGAGTGACGTCACCATGACAGACTTGTGCGGCACAAAACAATGCCCAAATGAGACCTTCGCCAGCTTCCTCCAACGATGGAGAGGGATAGCTAGTCATTTCCCTTGCGCTTTCCCTGAGAAGCAGCTGGTCAGTATTTTCATCCCTAATCTCAACCCAGATATAGCTTTCCACCTCCAAATGCATTGTGTCCGTACCTTTGAGGAGGTTATCAAGAAAGGGATTCAAATAGAAAAGGCTCTCATTGCCAAAGGCACCCTCAAAACCCAATCTAAAGACAACCAAAGTGTCAAACCCACTGAAAAGCCAAAGATCTTTAACAAAAACAAAAACATGGTGGGAGACGGAATCACTGATTCCAAACGTGTTCAAACAGTCCAAACCAGTAAACCTTTTAAACTAACCAAGGGCCCAATTCAACCACCACCAAAGTGATGAACATTCACCTCCCTCAATGAACTATTGTCCATCATACTAAAATAGTTGGATGCGGCCCACATGATGACCTATCCTACAACGCAATAATTTGATGACAATGCTCCTAAACCTTCATGGTATAAGGAGCATGAATACTGTGAAATGCATCGTGTTAAAGGTCATAAGACAGACAAATGTTTGTGGCTTTGCCACTATATTCAGGACCTCATTGATAATGGGGAGATAGAGGTGGATAACCCTGGCAAAACGCAAACACCTAACGAGAAAATGGGGATTTATAAGGAACCATTCCCTAAGCATGATAAGTCAGAAAAGACAAAGCCGGATCGGGGAGACTCATCCCAAACCTATAAAGCTGTGAATTACTTGTATACGAAAAGAGATAACAATCATTACGATTCACTTATCGGATGTATTCACTCCCTTGCTAACCGTGTCAATACCATCCAGATCAAGGGAAAGGACTACACTGTGGTAACAAGGCGTGCCCGCCTCGTGATTCCAGAACCCTCTCTGTTGACCCCGCAAACTGGTAAATATAACCTTTTAGAACAGCTTGAGAGGACACCTACTAAGATCTCGATCTTATATCTTCTCAAGATATCTAATGTACATAAGGATATTTTGTATCAAACTCTTCAGGGGTCGGGAGTGCCTTTAGAAGTCGATCCTGTGTACCTTCAAGCCGCGGTGGCAAATATTACACCCAGTGAGCATCTCACTTTCAACCATAGGGAGGTCCCTACCAAGAATCCTAAACATAATCTTCCCTTATACATTAAGGTAGTTGTCACCCGCAGGAAAATCAAACGGGTGCTTGTGGATAACGGATCTTGGATTGAACATCTGCACGCTTAAATTAGTCAAACAATTGGGACATACGGAGGCAGATCTTGAGTCCCATATCATCACTATCACCACATATACGACAACGCGGAAAGAGAGTCAGCAGGCACCATTACGCTGCCCATGGAGGTGGGCCCCACTTGCCATCAGACAAAGTTTCACGTCCTATACTTGGAACTTCCATATAATATGCTTCTAGGCCGACCATGGATTCATGCCATGCAGGCTGTGCCATCAACATTTCATCAATGCATCAAGCTGAAGCATGAGGGACATACGGTTACAATACCAGGAGATTCAGAGCCCTTTGCTCATTGTAGAGCTCTTAATATCTTTGCACGAAAGGGTACATACACATGTCCCTCCACAGATATAGTTGTCCCTCTTCATTCTGAGGCCATGGAATCTCGAGTAGATTCAAATTCTCTTAGTTCTTACGCTCATGGGGCGTCCACTTCCACATCTCCATTTGATTCATGGGAGATGAAAATTCTGGAATATGGCTATGGGGAGTATAATGTACAACAAGCACTCTTGGTTTCTGACCTCTCCTTGTCACCCAAGACTAGAGGTCGACCCAACTACCACTTCAAGAGACCTAGAGAGGAACACACTATTGGGTCGTTCCTACCTGGAGGCTTGTTAGCTGAGGAAAAATTACTTGATCCACCTACTACTTGGGTCCCTGAGGACACTCAGCCATCTTGTTATCAAAACCCGGAATATGAAAAAACTAGCAGAGTGATGTACTCCATGGGCTACAAAGGCCTAGGATGTGCTAAGAATGAATAAGAACAAAGGGAACCAATCCCTCTCCCCCATTTCAAAGCTGAAAGATATGGCATCAGGATTCATCCCTTATGGGGCATACCCTAACGATCAAGATGCGACTTGTTCAGAGCATGAGGATGGCTCTGAGTACCTAGACAGTGATACGGATTCCCATTGTAGCCTATATGAGGATCTGGCCTCCACGAACCTTTTCATGAACAATGTTGTCCTGACCATAACCCCCACCAAACTGACCCTTGACCTTGTGTACCCTTCCCTTGTTGAATGGGACCAACAACGTCACGTGCCACTAGATTTATTCGAGAACGACGAGGCTATTGCAGAGTTCATGGGCATAAGGGATACAATTCCCATTGGAGATCACAAGAAGGGTTTCTTTATTGACTTAGACACCTGCGCCTACTTCGGCGAGGAGGCTGAACTTCGTGGTCAACAAAATTTAAAGAAAAGTCGAGGGCAAGAGTTCTAAAGAAAAGCCTCGGCAAAAATCAAAGTCCAAGTCACACAGTGAAAACCTCTTTGAGGCACTGGCTGACAAAAAAATAAGAAAATCAAAGGAAAAACAAAGTGACCACGCTAAGGATGAAAATCTCATAGAGACATCCTTGGATGAAGATCTCAACCTACCTCCCGATTCTACGCGTATGGAGGATTTATCAAAATTATTAGTTGAAGAAACCATTGATGTCAATATTGGTACCGAAGAAGATCCCAAGATTGTAAAATTGGGAGCATCACTCTCAGCCAGAGAACAAAATATGTTCACTATGCTACTGCGAGAGTTTATTGATGTGTTTGCATGGTCTTACAAAGGCATGCCCGGCTCAGATCCAACTTTGGTCATGCACAACCTGGTTGTGCACCGCAGATGCTAAGCCTATCAAACAGAAGCTCTGAAAGATGCACCCAAGAGTGGAATTGTTAGTTAAAGAAGAGTTGGAAAGGTTGCTTGTAGCATGATTCATCAGGCCAATTGATTATTCTGAATGGATATCAAACATTGTTCCTGTCTAGAAGAAACCTATCGGTATCTGAATCTGCACAGATTTTAGGGACATCAATAAAGCTTTGCCCTAAAGATGACTTTCCATTTCCCAACATTGACATGATTGTTGACTCAACCGCAGGGTATGAAATGCTATCGCTTATGGATGGATTTTTGGGTTATAATCAAATTAAGATCGCTGAGGAAGACCAACACAAAACAACTTTCACAACTCCTTGGGGCACCTTCTGTTATCAGGTGATGCCATTTGGCCTTAAGAATGCGGGAGCAACTTATCAGCGGGCCATGACAGTAATATTTCACGATATGATTCATGACATCATGGAAGACTACGTAGACGACATCCTGGGAAAGTCCAAAACAAGAGAGGATCATCCTATCATTTTACGGTGTATCTTTGAACTCCTGCGTGAATACAAAGTCAGGCTAAATCCAAAGAAGTGTGTCTTCGGTGTGCTATCTGGGAAACTATTAGGCTTCATCGTGTCAAGACGAGGTATTGAGGTAGACCCTGCTAAAGTGTCTGCCATCAAAGAAATGCCTCCACCTGAGAATATCAAGCAACTGCATAGCTTGTGGGGAAAATTCAAGCCATTTGTCGCTTTATCTCCCAACTTGCAGATAAATGTCACTCATTCACTCATTTTCTTAAGAAGGACGTCACTTTCATCTGGGGACCCGAGCAACAACAAGCCTTTGCTTTGCTTAAATAGTACCTGGCTAATCCACCTGTCCTCATGCCTCCCACTCCGGGGAGAACCACTTTTGCTCTATATTTCCACTACGCAATACGCTATTGGTGCACTGCTCACCCAATACGACCTTAGCCATAAAGAGAAAGCAGTGTACTATCTGAGTCACACCCTCATCACCTATGAACTTAATTATCCTCAGATTGAAAAGGCTTGCTTGGCCGCTGTTTTTACCTTTCAGAAACTTTACCATTACCTGCTAAATACTAAGACCAAGCTCATATCCAAGGTCGACCCACTCAAGTATTTTTGTCCAAACCCGCCCTCATAGGTAGAATGGCTAATTGGATCATTCTACTTAGTGAGTTTGATATAGAATTTTTCCATCAAAAATCAGTTAAAGGACAAGTACTTTCCGACCAGCTAGTGGAAGCACCTTTGCAAAGCACAAAACCTTTGAGTCTGGATCTGCCAGATGCATCTTTGCTCTACATTGAAGAATCTATCATATGGTAGATACATTTTGATGGATCTTTTATGTTTCATGGTTCAGGTGCAGGAGTGGTCCTTATTACTCCTTCGGGTGATCCTATACCGCAGGCTTTCCACCTGGCCTTCCCTTTCATGAACAACATTGCAGAATATGAAGCACTCATTGCAGGGATGAAGCTAGCCATCAAGTGGAATATTCAACATGTTAAGGTTGTAGGTGATTCACAACTAATCATCAAACAGGTTAATGATGAGTATAAAGTTAAGGATGACTAAGCTCATACCTTACAAGAAGTTGGTGGAAACTCTGAAGGAGTATTTTGTGCGCATTACCTTTGAGTAGATCCCAAGAGCACAGAACAGATTGGCAGATGCTATGGAAATGGTGGGATCTATGCTTCGTATTCTGCTAGGGAACAATGATATGCCATTTTTCATAGAAAATCTACACCAGCCCGTGTATGACGTGCCAGAATCTTGCCTGGCTTGTGAGGTTGTTGGTCCCTATTCCCTATGGTACGAACCCATTTTCACCTATCTTAAGGATAGTACTTTCCCTCCCAATATCTCTCATTCTGAAAAGCAAATCCTGATTTGCTAGATAGCCCGTTACACCCTTTTAGGAGGTACACTTTATCATCGTGGCTACGATGGGAATCTGTTACGTTGTCTGGATGTGACGGAGTCAATCCAGGCAATTAAAGAAGTACACAAAGGAGTATGCGGAGCACATACAAATGGAATGGTCTTGGCTAAGAAACTGTTAAGAGTAGGTTACTATTGGCCCACCATGGAAACTGATTGTTGTAATTATGTTAGAAAATGTGTGCTTTGCCAAAAGTATGGAAATTTCATCCATGCTCCATCGTAACCATTGCAACCAATCACTACCCCGTGGCCATTCTCCAAGTGGGGACTTGATCTAATAGGGAAGCTTACTCCTACCTCATCTGATGGTCATACACATATCATCACAGCTACAAAATACTTTACAAAATGGGTGGAGGCTGTCCCTTTAACCTATGTCACAAGAGCACAGATTTCTAAATTCATCATGAATCACATTATTTGCCGATATGGTATCCCTGCAGCCATTGTCACAGATAATGGGAAGTCATTTAAGAACAAAACTGTGAAAGGTCTTTATCAATGGTTCCAAATCAGATTGAAATGGTCCACGCCATATTACCCTCAGGGTAATGGACAAGCTGAGGCAACAAAATAAGACTTTGGTAAGGATAATGGAGAAGATGGTTAGCAAAACCAGTCGAAACTGGCACCTACAAATCCACCTAGCCCTTTGGGCCTACCGAACATCAATTCGCACTCCTACGGGTGCGATGCCATATTCCCTAGTGTTTGGGACAGAATCTATCATCCCTTTAGAGATTGAACTCCCATCCCTGCGAATTTCTCTTTGGGACTATTTGGATAAGGATGAAGATTATCGAGTGGCAAGATTGGCTGAGTTAGATCTCCTGGATGAGAGGCGCATTCGCGCTCTTAATCACCTGAAGGTATATCAACATAGAATCTCCCGCAACTACAACAAGAGAATCATCCCTCGCTAGTTTGAGGTGGGTGATTTAGTTATGAAGGAGAACCAGTTCAACACTAGAGCAGAGTGAGAAAAGAAAGGGAAGTTTGAACCACACTGGTTAGGACCCTATGTCATAGTTGCCAAGTATGGCACCGGGGCATACAAACTGGCTCACCCCAATGGTGATGAGCTCCGAGAGCCAATGAACACCATGCATCTTAAGAAGTTCTATGCTTGAACATGGCACAAAAATAAAAAAAATAAAAACATCACAAAAAAAATCAGAAAAAGAAAAAGAGAAAACAGGTCGTCCACTAGTGAAAACCATGCAATTGTGGCACTTTGGACAAGTCCTTGGGTGAAAACCGGTTTTCGGTGCCTTGGGAGGATTCATTGTTCACAAGCATTATGTATTAGAAGGGTAGTTGTCTTTGTCCTGGACCTGGTTCTGCCTTCGAGTTTCCTTGTGCACACCATCTAGTCCAGCCTTGATCCGGCTTTGCCTTCTTCTATTCGTCTGTAAGGGACGTGGTCTTTCATTATTTCCCATCTTACGCTGGGGGAAACTCAACGACTTCACCTTCTTGTTCATAAGTGCATGGATTCTGCCCTTGTATATTCCCCACCTAATGCTGGGGGCATCCATGCTTTCTTGGTTACCTGCACATAGCTTTGGAAAATTGTTAAAAACACAAAAATAATAGAAAATTGTTTCGAGAAAAACACAAAAACAATATTAAATTGTTTTGAGAAAAACACAAAAACAATATAAAATTGTTTCGAGAAAAAAACAAAAACAATAGAACATTGTTTCGAGAAAACACAAAAACAATAGAACATGAGAAAACACAAAAAAATAGAAAATTGTTTCACAAAACACAAAAACAATATAAAATTGTTTCACAAAAACCTAAACAATAGAAAATCGGTTTATGAAAACATATCTTACAAAAACATTTACTTGCATTGTCTTGTTTTCTTGCTTTGCTTGTTGCTTGTATAGTGTTTTGCGTGCTTGCTTTTGAGTTGTTTGTTGCTTGGGTGTACTTTTTCATAGTTTATCTTTTCTTTCTTAGAATAGATTCATTCTTTCTTGTGCATATTGTAGTGGGTTTCGACATGCTAGTGTGTTAATTCTTTATTTCTTTCTTAATGCATTTGGTTGTGTTTTGTTACTTGTTAATAAGGCATGGTGATTCATGGTGTATTGCATTAATTCCTAGTGTTCTTTGTAGCATTTGGTTGTGTTTCTTGCATGTGCTCTGTTTTTTTATCATTCACATCACATTACCATCACTATCATCACATCTAGCATCATCTATACATCATATATAAACAAAAATGCTAAGTTTTACATCATGCATGTATGCTAAGCTAATCATCACATATCATATCATCAATGGGGGCAAGAGGGGTTGCGCATAATCAAAAATCTATCCCCCCCACACCAATATCATCATATCATCCCGTCCATATACATCAAAATAACACTTGAAAACAACATTTGATATTGTCTACAGATCTATCATCTACAATCTACAGCACGCCTCAAACGATCACGTGTGATCACCATTTCTCCTGAGTGTCAGAGCCTCATGGTAAGTTTTCTAAACTGAGCGGTTAAAATGAACTGATTGCGATGTTTTTACCCCCCTGGGGGGGTATATTAACCTATTTTTCACCGATCAGACGGCCGGGACACCCGTTTAGCTCACCGTTTTCTCCTCTGTTCGCTGTGGAATAATTATTTTTAATTAAATAATTATTTTTCTCTTATTTTTCACCGTATTGGGGCATTTTTTGTCCAATACCCCTTTCTTCTCCCCTAGAAAATTTTATTGCTCCCTGGTGATTTTTATTCTTCTTCACACCCTCGTAAATAATTATTTTTCAAATAATTATTTTTTCTTAATTTTTCCACTAAACAAGGACATTATTTGTCGTTTGTTTCTCTTTTCTTCCACCTAGGGCACTTTCTGTTGCCCCTAGGCCCTTCTTTTTCTTCTTCTCCTTTCTTCTATTGTTTATCACAGTTCAGAAAGCCAAAACAATACAAACATTTACTATATCAAAAAAATCCAAAAACAAGGCAAAATTTTTCAAAAAATTCCTAAAAAGTAAAACACCCTACAAAATGGTAACTTGCTTCTTACGGCTGAAACTTGTGTCTTGCGCATGGTATTTTCTCCATATCCTATTGGTTTGTCTCACATCTTCCCCGATTAATATGACTCACGGATCACTGGATTCACAACCATTCACAAAAGCTAGCTGCTTGCTTCGTCTGTACTCTGGGGCACTTTTGGTTACCTGGTGCTGTTTCGTTGCGCACAAACGCTTTTCATGGACCCCATGTCCATTTTCATTTCCCCTTGCATGTATCCTTGCTTGGGGCATCATTTTTAACCCTTTTCGTCAATCATAAACTTGTGGATCTCTTCAGCACTGATAACAAAACATTTGTACAACTGTCTTGACCGTTGTTGGGTTGGATATGTGTGTTTGTACTTGTTTTCCCTGTTATATGAGCTTGTTTCCTTCTCGTATTGCATTGCATTATTGTATGTTGCATGGAGTTGGTACTTTTAGCAATGGAAAATTATTCATAGTATGGCTTTTCATGTCATTCTACCTTTGTCGTATGCTTATATTTTTCATAAGGACCGATGATGTAGTTCCTATGGCAATATGATGACATCAAATTTGTTCCAAACAAATAAGCGGCTAGAGGTTAAGCTCTTCTCTCCCCTCATCCATATTTCTTCTACACCACTTCCCTTTCACCCCTAATTCTCCCTCTTATCGGGGCATCCTGCCTCCTCCCCATTCTTCTGCCTATATCTCACCTTTTTCGATCGTCGATCGACTTCTTTCATCACCCCATTGACACTCGAGGGGGCATCTCTCCCTCCTACTAATTTTTCTTCTATCCCTTCAAAATCTCTTATGTCTACTATCTTTGAAGTGGCATCACTTATGCCACCCCAAAGAGGGGCAAATGTAGACACCTATAATTACGCCCAAGCAATTTAAATACTTAAATTACGCTAATTATCCCCTTTCTCGCAAATCAATGACATATTGTCAAAAGCACTCATTTTCCCTCATATCATCATTAATTAATTACACTAAGCTAATTAATTAAGTTTCCTATCCAACAAATACCCTAATTAACGACCTTCCGTTAATAAATCACCCCTTCTACCTAGACTAATTAATTATTATTAATTAATTAACTTTCCCTTCCATTTAACCAATAAATCAATATTTAATTGATTTAATCCCCTTATAATAGCCTAAATCATACTAATATTCTTCTAATTGGCTTCTATAAGCTTACACCTACCTATTAATTAATCACCTTTGATTAATTAAAATACCCCCAACTCCCATGACTTGCTAAGCATAAATTAAACCCTTCTAAAGTAAGGTTACCTTTAATAAAGCAACCTTATCCATTCCTAATCATGTTTTACCTTTATCCCACATTCATGAGAATGTGTTGAATCCTTTATCCTTTGGGCTATATAAAGAGCCCTCCACCTACCTTTTTACTTACACCTAAACTCCTTAGAGAGTAAATGCAAAGCATATAACAAAGAGACTAAGAGCTTGCACCTTGCCCTTTTGAGAGTTCATCATCTTGAAGAGTTAAGCCTCTTTCTTAAGTGCTTAGGTCATATGGGAGGTGTCAAAGGGGTCTTGTAGCCCAACTTTGATATGCCCTCATTCTTAGGTTACTTGGCATACTAAGGACAACTATTTTGATAGCCATGGAGCTTACTTAGGTCCATTCATTTATTTGTTGTTAGAGAATAGAGGAGTTTAGATATTTAGCATTGTTAGTTTCAAAGTTTGTATTGATGAATGCTAGCATCTAACCCTTGTTTAATTCTTATCTTGATGGTGTTTAGTTTGTTTTTCAATTCTTGCTAAGTTAAGGCTATTTAGGTGTTAGTCTTTACTCATATTAGCATTATTTTGAAAACAAACACATGCACACAAATGCATATGAATATTGTGAATACCATCACATGGATGGCCATTCTAATGATAATTATATAGCTCTTCCTCATTATATTCAAGACTTAATTGATGACGAAGCCATTTCCATAGAGCTTGATGATGAATCTCTCACAATCAATGACACATCAACTACCACAAATTCTAACGAAGAGTTGAACGGTGTCGCCACTTTTGTATATACTAAAATTAAATGAGTTCAAAACGATAGTCAAGTATCTCTCCCTCAAAACCATTCCATCTCTTCTCTATATTTTCTTCCTTTAGTCAAAACATACATTGAACTTTTTTCAAAAAACAAATTTCTAACATCAAACAAGAGATTTGAACATGTTTCAAGACTCCTTTCTAACCCTTCTCATCATCTATTCATCCCTCATACATCAGGATCAACAATGTCCCCCTCTCTATGGGCCTCTTTCAGAACGAGGAGACAATCCAATATTTTTCTCGGGGACTCAGGACACTATTCCCTTATTGGACCATGTGCAAGTCTTTGATATAAACCTTGATGCCTATACTTATTTCGGAAAGGAATTCTAGTGCTTGAATACATTATATATTCAAGAATCCATTTCAAACATTGATATGATTATAGACTCTACATAAGAAGGTCCATCTTTAAGCACTATTGAGCTTGATTCTATTCTTCCACTGCTGGCTCTTACGCCTGGAATATCTAGTGTTGTTGTCAAAACATAACCACAAAAATATTATAAACATCTCAAAAGATCAATCTTATAGAGATCTCATTAAAAATGATCCCTACCTGTCAAGACATCTACATGCGTATACTCCATGAGTTACATGTACACATGAGTATTCTTATACAACCTTTTCACACTTTAATTGAAAATATATTGTGAAATCAACTAAATTCACAACCTAGAAGGATAAATATTGAATATATCCTCTCTACGACCAATAAGGAGCCTCAGGGGGTACATCTTGAGATCAATCCTTCTCTCCTTGCACTCTTCCACTCATAGATGAATATGAATCTCATCATATTCTCCCACCTTGAAAATCCTCCTTTAACATCACATGAGTCTTTTGATTCCATCAACGATTTATATAATCAAACATCCTTTGACATGGGCCCTTGTCTGCTTAAGTATCATACTTCAAGACTTATAAAATATTTAGATTCTCTCCTTTGACTTGGAATTTGTCTACCCAAGTCTTGTTAATGAGAGAATTATCAATCTTCATATTTCCTCCTTTGACTTAGAATTTTTCCGCCCAAGTATCGTATTTCAAGACCTAACAAATCTTTGGATTTTCCCTCTTTACTTGGATATCACCTGCCAAAGTCTCGTATTTTAGGACCATTCCACTTTAATAAACATGGACCTTATTATCATGTCCTTCTTGGCTCCCGGTGATGAAACCTCACATATTCCTAGTTGCATGAAGTCACGAGCGAAGTGAAACACACTATCATTTTACCATACACATTTTTGCCAATGGGATGGAATGCTTCTAATTATTTTGCACATGATTTTAAGTAGTGCACACCCCTTTACCCGAGTTTAAAAATACCAAAAAACATTCAAATATGTTTCTCAAAATACCAAAAACAATATAAAATTGTTCAAAAATACAAAAAAATGATATAAAATTGTTTCAAAATTAAAAATTAAAATATAAAATTGTTCCAAAATCTAAAAACAGTGTAAAACAGTAAAAAATTAAAACATTCAGTTAATGTTTGACCAAATTTCAAACAACTGAATAACACAGTTCATAATTTTTTCCATTTGACGTTGCTCCTCATGATTGTTCCAAATCACCGTTAGAAAATCTTTTACCCTTTCGCAATATGAATTTTCTTGGGGGCACACTTGGATTTCACATTTTAAATCCAATACAAATCAAACTTCAATGAGATCCGACATGAGTATCTTTTGGAGTATCTAAGTATCACTTCAGTCTTCAACCCAATCCAATCCTCTTGTGTTCTAAGCTATCACTTGGGGGCATTCAAATCTGTTTTATTTCTTCAATGTGGAACACATTTGGAGTGTCATTAAACCTTGTTCCTACAAAAGGTGTTGTACTATTGTAGTTTGTCAACATTGTGATGATGTTTTTTGCTTCTTTCAATTTGTTATTTTGTTTTAACTTTGTTTACCTTTTTTGTAGACCAATTGTATGAAATTTATTCACATCTTAGTTTGCATATAACTTTGGTGTGGTTCCTTCCTGTTCATATTGGGGTTTGTTTGCTATGTTTGTTTCGTGTCTTTGTGTCATTTGCACGTGTTGTGTTTTCCTCTAAATATATTATTATTAATTATGCATTACATAGTTAGATTATTTAATTATTGTTATTTGGTTATATTTATTTATAACCTTTTGTATTATTTATTTGTTGCATTATTGTCTGTAACTATATTTGTTTGTACTTAGTTGGTTATTGCTTCCCGGATGTATTTTGGAAGTTGTTATGATTTCAGTTGTACCTGTGTAACCTTGTATTTGTCTGCACATGGTTGTTCAATTCCTATAAGAATTACAACACTCCATTGTAATGTAAGTTGATTTGATATTAATAAAATTTATCAGGCTTCTGCCCCTGTTGCTCAGATTACATTTGGTACCAGAGCTGGTTGAATCTGGACCTGGCAAGCAGAGAAGGTGTGGAAAGAGAGAGCAAAAGAGATAGAGGAGATTGGAGAAGAAATTTGCAGCAATTGAGAGCCATGTGCTTACAACCTCCTGCAACTTCCCAGCCCCATCCCTGCATCCCCACAACCTCCTGTTTGTTCTAGGTGTTTGGAACAAAAATTTTTTTTGCACTTGGTGCACCCTCTGCACTAGGAAAAAATTTGCTGTAGGTTTTTAAAAAAGCAATTAAAAAAAAAATTCCCCATACAGGGGTTTTACCTCTAAATTTAGAGGATTTAAATTTAGTCATAGTATCTACTAATATAGCATTCTATATATTTGAATATCTCATATTAGAGGATTTTTGCATAACAAATTGAGAATTATATTTTCTACTTTCAAAATCACACTATTTGAAGGGTGTTTTGAGGGTCTTTAGCCATCAGTTGAAGGACTGAGTTAGTTGTGTTATTGAGATCTTACATTGAGCCATCCAACACTGATGTTAAGCCCACACTTGGAGACCCTCACACCAAAGGCCAAGTTTCAACATTGGAACCGAGCCAATTTAGAAAAGGGTATTTCACATCTTGTATTGGCAAACTGAATTCCAACCAAATGCATTTTTCAATGACTTTTGAGTTGAATTCTTGCACTTGGATTGAGACCGTTCCCACAGTTGTCCAGTTATAAGCGGTGTGTTGATCTCTCAAAGTGCCTGAGCTTTGTATTGAGGAGCACTTGCACCCTCGCCACGTCCCTGTACCCAACACAAATGGCAATTAACAGTACAACAAATAACGCAGAATCGGAGATTGTTCTAATTACAATGTAGAGGCCACACGTTGCATTCGAACCAACAGTCATCGCCATTGTCAACGCTCCCACTGAGCTCCTACCCTGCAACCTGTGACCTACACACAAAAGGATTAACCTAATAACAAACAATTTACAAACAAAAACTTTGGGTGCAAAAAACAACATAGGTGGTGGTGAAATAATATTCAAAGCCAAAACTTTCTATCCAAAATCTGCAACTTAAGCATGCAAACAAAATGGTGGATTAGTCAAATAAATAAGGATAAAAAGCAAAAAAGGAGGTGTTATTACCTAAAGGAGAATAAAAGAAGAAGATTCCACTCAATTCTACCATGAAACCCTAATCTTCCTCCATGTCAGAATCCACGTGCATCCACCTCAGCCAGGTGACATTTTTTTCAAAGGTGATTCATTTTTATTTAATTTAAATTAATTGCTTCAAATTTATATGCATAAGTGCTACATTGAGTGCCAAGTGGATAGAGGAAAGACTTGGGGAAGGGAGGTTTGGGGTTCAACCCCCACCCCAACACATCTTTTTTTAAACCAATTTGAAATTTTAGAGGAAAAATTGGAGAAACCACCAACTATTTGGAGGTAAAATTTAGTGGCAAAAACCTACCACTAAACAACTTAGTCAACTAAATAGGCCCCTAAAATTTTAGTGAGAAAAACCCTATTTTAGGGTCAAAAAAATTTTTCTCCCTTTAGGCCTCTTTTTTTTCATTCTGAGCTTTTTTTGCCAAAGGAGGTGTACCTAAAAACTACATTTTAAGCCATTTTTTGTGGGTTTTTTGCATAGAGGGTCATATTGGGCTCTAGAGGCCACCAAGGGCCCAAAAAATAAAAATTTTTTTGCCTGCCATTCAATTTTTTCCAAATTTTTGAATGTAATTGTATGCTTCAGTATATTGTACTAATTTTAGGTTTCCATAGTCAACCAAAAATATTGTAACTACTCAGAAACTGGCAGAGATATTGTAATAAAAAATAATAAAATTTGGTTCAAAAACACTCACGAGATCCTAGATCTCATTCGCAACGTTCGGTATATACAGTGCCTCTGGGAAGCACTTACAGGTAAAGCCATCATGACTACTACTGCACTTAACACCTAATATAGCTGCAACAAATGTCATCTGGGCATCGACCCTTTAAATTGATGGGGAGTAATAAGGACACAGTGCACACACTATGAGCCATCCCATCCATCTGTGAACGATTGCATGACATAAATCCAGACTGAGAAATTATCTGAGTATATAGAAGAAGTTACGTGTGTATGAGGATATTTCTTTGAGCTGGTGTCAATAATCACACAGACCCCTTTTAGTATTGTCTTGGTACCACGTATTGAATTCTTTCATGTACGTTAATGCCTCTTTCACGTACCGCTGAGTATATAGAAAGGGAGAGCTTCTTCCACGTACCACCGGGTATATCAGAAGGGCATGTATATAGAAAGGTTTGGTATATCAGACTGACGGTATATAGATTGGGAGACCTTATACCTAGAGTGATAAGAGCCTAACCCTGTCAGTGATTTCTACAAAATGGGCACCAATGCCCCCAAATTTTTTCTTCCAGATTCACAACTACTCAGAGGAAACAACTATGTTGCATGGAAGACAAAAATCAAGACACAACTTGAGTTTGAAGAGATCTGGCCTGTTGTGAATGGTACTCTGACCAGATCAACTACTGATACAACACAACAATGATAGTTTGATAGATCATATCAGAAGGCCAAACTCATCATCTTGTTTGGAGTGTCTGATGATGTGCAACCCCACATTCGAGATGCCAAAACAATCCAAAGAAGCGTGGGATAAGTTGAGCATAGTATATGAGGCCAAAAACAAGAATGTCATACTAAATTTGTAGAGTCAGTTACATACACTAAAGTTAAGAAAAATGAGAAAATTGAAGCTTTCTTGAGAAGAGTTACAGAGTTGAGGGCTTCACTTCTAGCCCTAGGAGAAGTGGTCACAGATGAAGCTCTCATTCCCATTGTTCTGAGAGCTCTCCCTTCTTCTTACCGCATTTTTGTAACAACACTAAACTTGTCAGATACGATGACAGTTAGTTTTGACAAGCTGGTAAACCTACTACAACAAGAGGAAGCCATGCATAATAAGGATGATGAAGAGGAGAAGGCACTTTCTTCACATCAAAAATGGAAAGGAAAAGGTAAAGGAAAACCTAATTCCTATCAAAAGTCCCAAAATTAGTATCAACATCAAGGGGACAATCAATAGAAGAAGAAATGTCCAATTTGTAAAAGAGGACATGACTTGAAAGATTGTTGGTATAATACTTACAAGAAAGGTTCATCAAGAAACTCTGGACCTCCACAACAAAAATCTCACAAGGGACATTCTAACTATAATCAAGGGTAAAAAAAGGGGAACTAGAAAAGAAAACCCTATCACAAGGAAATATTGTTGAGTAAGAAGAACATTCAGATAATGAAGACTACTTGTACACTGCTCGATCAAGTGAACCTTCCATGTCATCTAGTGATGTTGGTATGTTGATTTGGGAGCCACTCGACACATGACCAGCCACAGAGACTAGTTTACCTCAATGAGGGACATGCCTTTGAAAAACCATGTTTCGTTAGGTGATGATTCTTCATATACAATTTAGGGGATTGGGAACATTTCTCTACCTCTTGGTTCACGCAACTGTAGACTATCAAATGTCTTATATGTCCCTAGGTTGACTAAAAAATCTGTTTCAGTCAGTCAACTCCTAGATCACAACTTAAAAATTGACTTTGATAGTCATTTTGACAAGAAAATGTGTTTAATTCGAGACAAATCACGAGGCTCAAAAATAGTTGCAAAATCCTCCAATGTGGGATGCATGTTCCAGCTTGATTTTGTCCACAGAGATGATCAGGAACTTGTGGCTAAGAACTCTACCTCAGCACATTTGTGGCATCGGAGACTTGGTCATGTTAGTTTCAAGTATCTCGAGACACTTCACCAGTGCAATATGGTACATGGGTTACCATCTCTTCAGAAGGATACAGACAAGTGTCCTCACTACCTAGCAGAAAACAACACAGAGCTTCATTCTAGAAGAGTACATATTCGAGCTCATGGTAAGCTTGATCTGGTTCATACCGATCTTTGTGGTCTGATGCAACCAATTCATTCTGGATTTCAGTACTTCATGCTTTGTGTTGACGACTATTCAAGAAAAATGTGGATTTTTTGTCTTCGCAAGAAAAGTGAAGCTTTTGAAACCTTCAAGAAATTTCAAAGTAGCTGTTGAGAATGAAACTAGTCATCACATCAGAACTCTCCACTCAGATCGAGGGGGGAATTCACCAGTAATGAGTTCAAAGACTACCTACAAGCTCATGGGATTCATCGACAAATGCCTCCTCCACACACACCATAGCAGAATGGTGTTGTTGAGAGAAGAAATCATACTATCATGGAAATGGTGTGATGGCATGATCGATGAATCTGGACTTGCAAAGACATTCTGGGAAGAAGCAACAAAGACAACAGTGTATTTGTTGAACAGAGTGCCCAAAGTTTCTCTTGATGGAGTAACACCACATGAAGCATGGTCAAAATAGAAACCATCTGTTTCACACCTTAGAGTATTCAAGTGCAAAAAAAGTATGCATATACCCAAGCAAAACAAAAATAAATTGGACATGAAGTCACATAAACTCATCTTCATTGGGTACAGTGAAGAGACTCTTGGGTACAAATTGATGGATCCAAAGACCAGAAAAGTCTACACCAGCAGAGATGTTGAGTTCTTTGAGAAGAAGGAAGAAGAGTCTCCTCCTCCAGACTCACCTGATGTAGATTCTTCACCAGTTGTAAAAACTTAAGTTGATGTTCCCACAGATGATGAAAGTGATGATGGGGATGATGGTTTTGATCTGATAGAACCATGACCCACGGGAATAGTTCAGTGTATTCCCAAGTGGTGTACTAGCACATTACGAGATGAAAGAATGGATGCTCCACCGGATACATCTACCCTGGACCATGGACTCATAGTAAAGCAAGAGAAGAAGTGAACTTTTCTTTGATGAGTAGAGTTATTGAGTCTGATGAGCCCTCTATAGTCCAGGAATCCCTACATTCAAAATCTTGGAAAGATGCCATGGACTCTGAATATCAGTCAGTAATGAAAAATAACACTTGAAAGCTTGTCAATCTTCCACCAAGGAAGAAACCCATTGGATGCAGATGGATATTCAAAATGAAGTACAAAGTAGATGGGATAGTGGACAAGTATAAAGCAAGACTAGTAGCAAAGGGGTATGCACAAAAAGAAGGCATTGACTACGAGGAGACATTTTCTCCCACATCTAAGATCAAAATGATCAGGATGATCTTTTCTCTATCTGCACAGTTTGGTTGGAAATTCCATCAGATGGATGTAAAAAGTGCCTTCCTGAATGGATATTTACAAGAAGAAGTCTATATGACTCAACCTAAGGGATATGTTGTACCTGGTCAAGAAGTAAAGGTATGCAAACTCAGGAAATATTTGTATGGCCTCAAACAGGCACCCTGGGCATGGTACATCAAAATTGATGAGCATCTCGTACAACATGGATTTGTTAGAAATCCATATGATCCAAATATTTACCTTTAAAAGAAAGGGGGGAGATTGTGATTGTTGTTGTCTATGTCGATGATCTAGTCATCACTGGCAGTTTAGTGAGGATGATTGATGCAATAAAGAAAGATCTTAATCGATCATTCGACATGACAGATCTCAGGCTAATGCACTATTGTCTTGGATTGGAAGTATGGAAGAAAGAGAATCACATATTTTTTTCTCAGATGAAATATACCAAGAGGACACTCGAGAAATTTAGGATGATGGATTGCACACCAATTGCTACACCTATGGAGAAAAGATTGCAGTTATCTCGTTCAGATCCATCTCCTAAGGTAAATGCCACTCTTTATCGGTAGTTGATAGGGAGTCTCATTTACCTGACCTACACTAGACAGATATCAGCTTTGCAGTGAGCTATCTATCCAGGTTCATGTAGGAACCCAAAGTTTTTCATTGGAAAGCAACAAGGTGCATCTTGAGATATCTCAAAGGATTAGTGGATCTTGGTCTAGAATACAAGAATAATGACAACTTCTTCTTGTCTGGATATTCGGATTCAGATCATGTAGGCAATATTGATGACAAAAAATCCACTTCAGGATTTGTATTCTTTATGGGATCTGGACCAATATCATAGGGAAGCAAGAAACAACACTTTGTTTCTTGTTCTTCCACCAGAAGCTGAGTATCATTCTATAAGAGAAATTATCTGTGAAGTGATTTGGCTACGTCGCATACTTGAAGGACTTGGAATACCACAAGACAAACTGACCACCATGTATGTTGACAATGAAGGTGTTCCCAAACTTGTTCAAAATCTATTTTTTCATGAAAGAACAAAACACATTGAGGTAAAGGTGCATTTCATACACAAGCATGTCTTGAAGCACAATATACAGCTTCAGTTTTTTCCAACAACTGAACAACAAGTAGATATCTTCACAAAGTCACTTGCACATGACAAGTTCGAGATGTTCAGAGAGTTCCTCTCTTCATCCCTTGAGACAATGCAAAATTAAGGGGGGGAATGTTAGGATAAATATATTATTATTAATTATGCATTGCATAGTTAATTATTTATTTATTGTTATTTGGTTATATTTATTTATAACATTTTGTATTATTTATTTGTTGCATTATTGTTGCAACTATATTTGTTTGTACTTAGTTGGTTATTACTTTCCGGATGTATTTTGGAAGTTGTTATGATTTTGGTTGTACCTGTGTAACCTTATATTTGTCTGCACATGGCTGTTCAATTCCTATAATAATTACAACACTCTATTGTCATGTAATTTTATTTGATATTAATAAAATCTATCAGGATTCTATCCTTATTGCTTAGATTACAAAATCATATATTCAAAAATCCAAAAAATAAAAAATTATAAAATCTTTCGAGAAAATATTAACTTATCATCGAAATCCTACAATTAGAAAAACCTTAAAGTTAAAATTTTAAGATCTTAATACAATCTGGATAAATTCATACCTTTATCTACTACCATAGTGATCATTCCAGTATTACAACTCTCACTTTATTCCCTTTGCATGATAAGCTAACTTTGCTAGGGGAAAGTCACAAAATTATTTTTCCTTCACGATATAACTTTTACTGGGGCAATTTCAACTCTGGTCATTTGCACAATGGATCCAAAAAGAGTTTCATGAGTAACTTTACTCCACTCTTCAGTATGATCCTATTCCCACCTTGGGAGCATTTGCATCTACTTAATCCTCATTGTGGAATGTATTAGGGACATAATTGATTGTATTATTTTTTGATGTTGTATTGCATTGATTTAATTTTTGAATCACTTACAAGAAGTGTGATTACATCTTGGTTCCTTTTATAACCCTAATGTTAGCACCTACTTTGTATATCGGTTATGTTTTCCTTTTTATCTTTTCTTTTCTCTATGTGTGTTTGTTTACACACATCTGTGTTACCCATCTTGATTATTTCATAATCATGGTGAAAAATCTATTGTGTAATAAAAAAAATAAGGTTTCTCTAAATTTATTCTCCAAATAACACTCATGATACGAACACAATCCTTCCAATCCTTGTTCAAATCCCTTGTCTTTTTGCTATCAAGTGACTGTCCACCGCTTTGCTGCATCATCCACCCACTTGAGGGGGTATTCCTTTACCATCATTTTTTCCAAGGAATCTGAATGCTTCAACGCTTTCCACTTGCTTATTTGCACATGTATAATATCTTTAACACACTATTAATTTGCAATGATATTTTAAAGAGGGGAAAATGTAGACACCCTAAATTCACATACATATTCCTTGTATTATCCCAACACATCCTAGTTCATCCCTTTATGATTGATTGATTAAATCTATTAAATCATACACAATGTGCCCCTTTGGATTAATTAAATCAATTTCTAAACCTTACTTTAGCTAGATTAATTATCATTTATTAAATAAATGATTAATTAGTTAGTGTGCCCATTATAGATAATTAAATTAGTTATTTAAATGGGAAAGTATACCTATTTTCCTAGTCAAATGCCACTTGGAATCCACTTCACCACTCCAGTCAACTCAGGTTATAGAATCCTAGAAAGGTGGGGGACAATTAAAGTGCACACACAACCACCTTTCTGGATGTAACTTCTACCAATTAATTCCGTTACTTACCCTTAATGGCAGTTATTCTTCCTACAACTGTTCGGTTCCCCTCAAATGTTATTTTTTAGTACGTGCATTCAATTATTTTAAACTAACTTCCAACCACTACTTAACCTTATAAAACACATGCTTATCCTATCTCAAATCCTCTTGGATTTCTAGTACAATAACTTTGTCAACTTTTCTCCAATATATGCATATTGGAAGATCTATCCAAGACCAAAATATCTTCTTGTAGCAATTTGCATCTCCATTTAGGAGGTTATTGAAGAGCACCCACAATCTTCATTTCGCAAGGTTACATAAGCTAAGATTCATAAAACTTTACATGAGGTTCGCAAGGAAAAACTACATGAAAGTTTGCATACCTATTTTGTTTGTCTTCCATTTAGTGAGTTTTTCACTCTTCACACCTGTTACCATTTACATATCAGTTTTTTTGCTTCTCAGCTTCCCATAATTTAATTGACGAGGGTGATCCTGAAGAACACCTCCATACATTTCATGTTTCTTGCTTTGACTATTCCTCATTGATACATTTATTATTAAAATATTACCTAAGAGTCTCAAATATTTTACCTTATAATGGTTTTATGATGTACCCATGCACTTTGTTCAGACTTTCACTCCTTTGGAAAATCAACTCACTGCATATTTTTCCATCAACATTCGAGACAAAGTATCTTACACGCAAATGGATAAAATGTGAATTTTTTTCAATGAGCTCATTAGTGATCATGTCTTATGTTATAAGACCAGGCTTACTAAAATGAGAAATATTTTGGTTGATAGTGAATCAAAAGATATTTGTACAAAAAGTAGTATTTTCGCATAGAACATTATAATCCACCACCATCTAATGTGGGTCATAATTCTAGTACTAGCTATGCGCATGCCCCTACAACATCGTTTCAAAATGAAACTTGCCTTATGCTATGGGGTAGTGATTCCCATCACATGCCATAGAAATTCAAACTTCTGTACATGCTCTGCAGTTTATCCTCAACACCCTTGTAATCTAGAAAATAAAGTGACATCTCATAGAATACATGATGTTGGATGGTTGTGGTCCTTATCAAATACTATGTCCAAGACACTAATTTCCTCTGGTGTTTCCACCACTAGATCCACTTGACCCATTTTACCCCTTGGGTGAAATTCTTGATCCAATAGATCCAGGTTTACACTAGTGAGGTACAAGGATCTCATGATCAAATGGATGCTATTTGTGTACCCATTTCAATGTTTAAACTGCAGCTACCATGGTCTTTAGTGAGGATTGGAACTTACTCCCAGGAATTGATTCCTCTTTTTGGTTCTACAATGCTCAAATTTTTGAAACTGAATGAAACAGATAGGATGGAGCTCACTTGTAAATACAGAAGGGAAGTTACAATATGATGCCATAGAACTCAAAGCAAAAATGGTATCCACATAGATGCTTCTTGTATCAATCCATTTACTGTAAGAAATACCTTTGTCACATCTTGGAAAACTAAGCAAAGGTTACTGGTTGTTAGGTGAGTCTAGATGCACGCCCTAACGATTCTTACTGATCAAATACTAATGAGTCTATTAAACTTACATTTTGCATGGGGAAATCTTCCTGCATTTTCCAATATGGGGTAGCACAAACCCCTTTAACAAGTTACATGTATCCTTCGGGTGAAGCTCAAATCCTTGTATTACATTTTCCTCCAATAGATCCATCATTCATGCAATCAAAAAGATTTTATGTACTAACTCCATCTCCTGAGCTTCATTATACTTGAGCTCATCTTTCCTCAGATGAGTTAACATTTCCAGAGTAAGCTCTACCAATCCTTCCAAGTCGTGACTTCCGAAGCCCCAAGCTATAGGAGTTTAATGGCTGATACTAGGTCAAGACTCATGCATCAGAGTTGTTTCAAGATAGTGATGGAATAAAGTAAGTGCATGCATTATGAAATATCCCCTAAGTTCTCAAAAGGACCTCTAATGATTTGTTCTATGAAAGAATAGTTGAAACTGACATACTCTAACCTATAACTCATCAACATACCTCTCCACCAATGGTCAGCATCAGGAAGTCGAAATCAAGCGATGGAATTCATTACCATGAAGTATCTGATAGTCTTTTAAGTCCATACACCGAGGTCTGCATAGAAAATGTGAAAGCTTGAACTAAATGCAATGTTATAGCCAGTTCATCAGGTCTTACAGGGAAAATAAGAGAAGCAAGGTCATAAAATTGAATGAGTAGGTGGGTGAATCGTGCATCATACCCAGTTTATGCTTGATGCAAACTCAATATAACATATTACTAAGAGATGGGTTAGCTCACAAATTACTCCATGCATAAGCCAACTCGGACAATTTAGCTTGATGTGCTAATCGTAATCACAGGAGTCGATTATTACAAAAATCCATGATGGATGTCCTGGAAGGTAACCAATAATGTAGTCTTTGTTTACCTCTTACTAACCAATCAAACCCTAAACGCAATGGCACATCATCCCGAGTTAGTTTGGAATCTCACCCGAGGAATGTGCAGGATGGCGAGACCCTCTTTCATGTGAGTTTTGTGAGAATGTTTTCCCTTAATAAGGGGATGTTTACAAAAAAAAAGAATGAGCACACCCATTCTTGGAGTCAACATTAATAACTAAATCATTAGTCTAATGCAACCAGTGATACAAAATAACATGATCTTACTATAATAGAAGTAGAACTAAATCATGATTAACATTAAGAACATTGGTATTACATCCATGAACATAAAATAAAATGCACAGTATAAAAATCCATCACACATAATGTTCAGTCAACCATTCCATTATATTCATTCATCAAAGGGAAAGGAGTAGCCAATAGTACTTCAAAAGAGTTGTATGGATCGGAGATATTACATCAACAGATCTTTAACATGATCTCTATTATTACTTCATTAAAGCCTTACAATCACATATTACACATCTTCACTAGCAGTATCTCTCTCTGTCTCACTCGCACAAGTCTCTTTAATGTGTATGCAAGGCCATCCATAAAGAGGAATCAAAGGAATCTCATCTAACCACTCATCATTACAAAAGAAGGCCTGAAGGAATCTTTCATGATTTCCCTACCACTACCTAAGAACATGCCAAATGTCATCATGCGTTTCCTCAATCGAGTATCCCTTAACATGCAAGATGCTATCTAATCCATAACAAACTCAGCTCCTTACCTTTCATGATAAGCTGTATTGAGGTAAGGAAAGCAGATCCTTTTATTGTGTTGCACGTCATCATAGCTTATCCATAACTTGTATCTAGTCACTTTTCCATCCATTCCCTAATTGCGTCTTTACCTATTGTCTAAAACCCACTAAGTCCTGAATCCATCCTTCCTAGGCAAGAGCCCGGGGACATCCCCAAATGGCCACTTTTGAGCGTGCCTTGTGGCCAAAGCTTCGATGCATCCACAAACCTTTGTGCTTTATGGGTACTTAGTTAATTTAGGTGGTGGGATAAGTACCAATATTGGGATTGACAATGATCCATGAAAGACATCCACAGAAAAGTGCAAGCAAGGTAAAGAAATGCGATGAAAGTAAACAAACATGGTTCCTGACATGGTATAGGTGGCACCAAGTTGGAGGGATAAGGGGTCGGTATATATTACAAAGCTAAGGGATTCAAGATGATTTGTAGAAAATGTTTTCATCTCAGCCGAGCTGGCTGAACTGGCCAAATATAAATGATTTGTACGAAATATGGTTAACCATCACACTTCCCCAAGGATAAATGCAAGGTGGTGGAACATATAAAGGATGTAGAAGACCACAAGATTTTAAATGAAAGCATGGACTATTTAAACTAATTTAGAGGAACGATATATGCCAAAAAGATGGAATTATTTAACAAGCAATGATTGCTTAGCTGATGAAATTTTAATATGCACAAAGATGATCGTGGATATCCAAGCACTAAACCTGGCATGCATTGAATCAGGATAGTTTTGTAGTCACTGAGAAGCTCATAAGTTTGAGTGTTTCTCAACGGACTTGTTAATATATGCTTTTGAGTTTTTACTACATTTTGCAATATTTGTGGATTTTCTAGACACCTCCACACAAAGATCAAGAAATTATAGGAATTGATGAATGTTAAGGAGGAGAAATTTATAGAAAACAAACCTAATGTTTTTCTATTTTCTAGAGATTTCTAAACGTGGTTGGGGAAGTATTAAATAAGCATTTTCCGAATATTTTTGGATTTTCTAGGTTTTTCAAATGATTAAATTTTCTAGGTTTTTCTAGATTTTCTGGTACTTTGAAACTATGTACAGTAGAAAAATCCACCAATATTCCAATGCCCATGGTCAAGATAGAGGATAGAACCCTACTAAGATATCAATGATTGGGTGAGGATAAGTATGGATCAATGATAGATAAGACAAACATGCACAATATAACTGAAATGGAAGTAAAGAGAGCTAAGGAGCTCATCATGAATAAGATTACTATGATAAATAACATCTAAAATATGTAATACTAAGCTAACATAACACAATGAGGGAAGGGAAATGAACTAATCTATGTAAAATGATAAAATATGGTTAGAACACTCACCTTGTACAATTGTCATTGATGTATCCATCTCTCCAGAGAAGCAAAACACCAAGAGAGAATCATTACTAAGTGGAGAATGGGAGTACCGTTCCTATCCTATACTCAATATATATGACCCAATAGTGCAAGGAAACCAACCAAAAAGAAGAGTTTCCAATCCAATTCAATAAAAGTGCAAGATGAATTGATACAGCCTAGAATCTACTGTGAATAACCCAAACGCATTGGCACATCACCCAACCCGAACTGAGTGCTCACCTGAAGCGTGCAAAAGTACCAGGACCCTCTTTAGAGTTGCTTGTTGAATATGTTAGTGTGATGAAGATAAGACATATTCAGATCCATGATTAAACATAAATATTCCACAATGGATAATCCAGATCTAGATCTTAGAGAATCATGAATTAAACAATAACTAAATAAGATTAACCATACATTCACTAGATTTAGTTACATGTTTAACACCATTATCTAACCAATATACATCCATTACATTAAACACTGTAAAACACAAAAGCTTCTTACATTATAAAGTATATCCATAAGTCATGCATGCATCAGATCCAACAACATAACTCTACAATAATTAACACACTAGTCTCACTCTAAACTACATAGTTCAATACATATTTATATAGGTGGGGACTTTCCCTTCACTTCCTATGCACTTCTCAAAATAGGTCGGATGGTGATAATAGCCATGCGCCTTTAGAATAACATGCACACATGCAAGTGTGCTAATAATAGATGTCCTATAGTTAACTGGAAGAATTAATCCTATTATTAACTACAACCATGCATTGCACTTATCAATTGCTCATTCCCAAAATACCATTTGCATGTTGTGCAAGTCTCCATCCCGATGTGTGCTCTACACACTATCTCCAAAAATATCATATATCCATAAAAATGGCTAAGTCTAAACTAAAATGTTTGGTGCACGTTTCCTTTCCTATCATTCCATGTGCCTTCAAATACACCTTGTTCTCACATGCGTATTATTTGTGTGTCTTCTCCTTAGAATAATATTATGTATGCTCAACATTACCCCACACTAAATTACATTTCCGTCCCAAAAATGGGGATTCTTTCTATTCTCAAGTAATAAAGAATAAGAATGGAAAGAGTTCAAGAATCATTGTACAAAATAATGATTCTTTACTCTGCAGCATCCCTTTCTTCAACTAGGAGGATCAACTATGGATATTTAAGTTTGATTTCTACCTCTTGTGTTTTCTAGTCATCTAGCCTTGTCCTTGTCTATTTTGGAATGTTTATGGCTATGGATTTTAGTTCATCCTGAGTGGTCATTTCCTTCTCATTATTTAGTACCTGGACAATATTGGCCATAATAGACATCATTCCTTCTAGAAGATCCATCTTCTAAACTATGAGCTTCCCAATCTCATCTATCCTCTCCTTATGTGGATCTTGGGTTGTTGCAAGGACTTCATGCTTTTATTTCACTAGTGCCAATCTTTCTGCGTGCCCTAAAGTATCATCTTTCATTGCTGCTAGGAATTCATTATCTTCAACCAAAGTCCTAATCCTTTTTACTCCCTCTAGTGCTGCACATAAATTAAGAGCTTGGTTTGCTTTCTTCCGCTCATCCTTTAAAGTTTGGAGTAATGCCTCATAAATTGAAATTTTTTCTAATCATAGAGGCACTTGTCCTCTCTGCTTCTTGTTCAACATATTTTTGTGTCTGGGAATTATAAGTGGTCCATCCTCTAGCACTAAATCAAAAAAGTGTGCAAATAATGCATAACAAAAGGAAATGTTTCAAGTACCTTTGGTTCAAGATGAGGCCTTTCCTTTAGATTGTAATCAACAATTTCCTCAGCCATGCAAATAAAGGCCTCATTCTTTGTGCGTTATTTTTCCTTCTCTTCCTTTAACCACTCTATCTCTGTATTTTTTTCCTTGTTATCCTCCATCAACACTCTAATGGTGGCGGTCTTATCAATATTTCTTCGTGCCACCTTAGTAGAAACCTTGACTAAGGCATTGTTGACTTGCTCATCAGACATAAGAGTGGGATTTATGGTCATGTGCCTAATTCTTTGGTGCCTTCTTTATTCTTCTTAAGACACATGACTCCTCGCATACATCAAAATCTAGTTCATCCATATGAGTCCACATGGACTAGGATAATTATTTCCTTATGCACATGGTGGCCATAACTGGATCCATGAGCTCCAATCCATATAATTCCTTAAGGTCCATTGTGCTTTGAAACCAGGCACAGACAATTTTTCTTGTGTCCTTAGCATATCCCATAATTGGCACAATATAATATTCACTTCTCTTTGTCCTTGGCCTTAGGAAATGAGCGCTAAGGTTTGGAGTTGGCCCTTCTCATACCTAAGTCGTAACAGGTACGCTAGTCTTCTCGCAAACAATTTCTTTTGTTTCTTTCACCCCTTATTCTTCATCTCTCATTTCTTCATCCTGGGGCTCTTCCAAATCTTTCGGTTGAACTAGGTTTCCAGGTGCACTCTCTTAAGACTCCTCCACCTCCTTACTAAGCTTCAAATTTATTCTTTTCTTTTTCTATGGTATTTCCTTCTGAGAGGAGATTCAAGGAAATATTTTTACATGATGTGATGTTCCTATGCCTTGGGTCCTGGTTCTTCTGAATAACCTCTTAAATTAGTGCTCTTCAGGGACTGCATCCTTATCTAAGTCCTCTCCTTCTTGCACCTTGTAGGGTACTGTGCTGCCGGAACGATGTCACACATGCCCCAATGATGATACAGGTCACCTCGCAAGGTGTTCGGGGTCCAGAGAAGCTCATGAAGTATATGTTAGCATCCCAAATGCTTTGTCCAAGTTCCTTGTGCTTTGTTTTATCCCTCGCCCCCCCTTTTAATGCCTTTTCCCTTTAGTGATGAAACCGCTGCCCTGCCAGGGCGGCGGTCCTTCACCGCCCTGCCAGGTGGCAGTCCTGTAACCACCACCTTGCTTAGGGTGGTGGTCCTTCATTTTCCAGCACGCTCCTTTGATCGTGACTTGCATAATTTTTCAACTTTCACCAGCTTTTCTCAACCACCTTGGCTCGTATTAATGTTTTATGTCCCCTGGAATAGTGTTTCTTCATTGTTTAATGGTAAAAGAGTTCTAATGGGAATTACCTTTGGGTGAATGTGAAATCTATAAGTATCCAGCTTGTTTTCAAGCAAATGGCCCCTCAACTTCTCATTTCCATTGTTTAGTCTTTCAATTCCTTGTTTAGAGCTCATTTTGTTTTCATGTTTGCATCCATGCTAGTTTTCCTTTGCTGTTGGAAGCCATTCGATCTTCTTGCTTCAGTCTTGTTCATTGTTGTTCATGCAAATTAGTTTAGAACAGAATAGTGTCATTTGTAAGTTGAATCCATTAGAGTTGCAGGTTGTGTTCTTCACAGAAGGTAGATTCTAGAATCTCTCGGTACACTTGTGTTGTATTCCCGCAATAAATCCCACTAGGAATTGCATACGCCAAGCTCTGTCACTTGCGTTATCCCTCTCCTACTCGCATTATATTCGGTCTATATCCAAAGCTGCCATTGTTCAAAATACCTTCTTCTGTTGATGCTAGCATATACACGCTCTTCTGGACTCACGTGAACATGAAGGAACGAGGAGATCATTCTGAGGGGACAAAATCATACACTACTGGATTCACCACTGTTCTACAAATTCCAGGTTTTATCTGTCAAAGTTCTAGTTAAAACATATCAAATAGAGTAGTGAAATATTTCATTTCAGTTAAGTTTCATTTTTGATATTGCCAGGGAAGCTGTGGGGATTGATAGTTTCTGAGAAACTATGATTCATTCCTCACTTCTGAGGCAGGATCAAGAATCTTTCAATTAAGTTAATCAGCTATCTAGTTATTTAGGATAAAACTCACAACTGCACAGGCAAGTAGCTACACCGGGCTACCTTGTTTGTTTTAATTTTGTTATTAGATTAGTTGTCATTTTCTGAATGTATTAGATTAGTTACTCTTTCAATTCTATTCAAAATTCTATCAAAAATACAAAAAATAGAGGAATATATATATGTTGTAGATATATCTTGCATAGTTAGTTTATTTCATTTCAGTTAGGCTTATATTGATCTTGTATGACAATCACAGGACCTAGGGAGCCCAGGGAATATGTTTTTGAGCCAATCGTGCCTCAACCAAATATTGTTGCAGCAATAACTGACATAGATCAAAATATCAGAATTCAGGTCTTCCGAGCAACAGCAGACCTACAAGAAATCAGCGCACAACTAAGAGTATTAAACATAGAAGATGACAAAGCACACACGTTCTGGTCAAATCAGACAAATTATAGACTACCTTGATAGATATCCGTATGACTGTAGAAGGACCTGAAAGAGAGAAAACATTTGGTTGTGATCCACTAGTCCCACAGCCAAACGTAGGAGACCTCCTCGTTGATATAGACACTAGCTTACGTATCCAAGTTGCTAGAACACCTGTTAGGTACTCCGAGAAAATCATGCAACTTCTAGTTCTAAACGTAGAGGCTGAAAAGGCATATGACTACTAGATACTCGGACTAAGGGGTTGACTCTTCATATGACCATAGGAGGTCCACAACAACCATGAACTTATGGTTGTGATCCATAGGTCCCACAACCCAACGGGCCTACAAGTCAAACCAACGTTGATGCTGGTTTGCGAACATTAGTATTTAGGTCCTCTCCACTCCCACCAGACATCATCACACAACTATCATTATTAAACGTAACAGCCAACCAAGCTAAAGATTTCTGGACTAGACCAGAGAATCATCCATAAAGCACCAAAAGATCCACTACACATTTAGCCATTCCATTTTCATGACCTTGTCGGGAGGTATATACGAAGCACCCATAGGTCATCTTCCACGTATTCCACAACCCATAGATCAGATCATGGCAGAGCTCGATATTGATTGGAGCCTTCGAGCAACTATCCTCACTGAACGATCTATCACACCGGTTCAGGTTAGGAGGGCCTTCTTTGCCTTAGATTCACAGATCCCGCTATTACGTGTTGAAGAAATAAGATTACCTAACTAGCTTATCTACATCCCACATGTATTCCATCCCCACCGGCTATCTCGGCATGACCTCGGGAGGTCGGGTGCGAGGAAGAGTTACTTGTAGATTCTCATGCTCGCATGTCACTTTTCCATCGTACAAAATTGGTGAACCCAACGTGAAACCAACCTTCTGGTTCAGTTTTATTTCTACTTGTTCTTCCAATTAGTTTACTTTTCATCTTTTCCACCTCATTAGCCTTCACATCAGCTTCACCAACAAAATTGGTGAACCTCGACGTGAAACAAACAACTATTTCATCTTCTCTACCTCTTTAGCCTCCACATCAGCTTCACTAACAAAATTGGTGAACCTGACGTGGCTCAAGCTAATTTTCCTCTTTCTGTTCTTTCATCCACCCTTCACTCTTTCCCATTATTCTGCGGGTATTCATATACCCCCCGAATATGTCGGGATACGATGCATATGGCAGACCTCTCCTAGGTCTTGAAGCATACTACGATCAATTAAATAGACAACCATCACCCTCGCTCTCAGCATGGGGTGACAACTATTCAACTAACCGATTTTCAACACAAACTCCACCTCAAAGGACTAGATATAGTTCTTCTTTCCAAATAGAGGAGTTGGATCAACTCACTCAAATGCAACAACCAGAGCCTTCAGGCTCGAACAATATGACGCTCACTAGAGAATCTGGTTCATCTCCCCAGGTGTTGCTTAGACCACAAATTAGTAGACAGTCAGATCCATATCTGTTGTTAGATGATGAATACTTAGCATGTTATGCTAGGAGTGAACAACACTCTCAAAATATGTACCCATCTATAGGAGGTTTGCAAACACAACCCGAGGTCTCATTCCAAGAAAACACCCCCATTCCTCCACCTATGGGAAATGTCCTCGGTGAAACTTGGCAGGGCACCGATCAATTCATAGCAGGGTACCATATGCCTATACAACCTCAAGATATACAAAAAACGCCACTAAAGAAAAATACCGTGTCTTCACCAAACGAGGTCATCTCAGCCTTAGTTGAGAAGGTTAGAGGGTTGGAACTTGCTCAAGCAAGTCAAAATTCATAGTTCATGCAAGCAGGAACTTCCAATCTTCCACATCATCCCAGCCAAGTAGACCTCCTCACAGGAATAGGTACGTTGGGTATGCCCCCTCAGTACTTACAACAAACACCAACTAGAACCACATTTTCTAACGCCGCTCCAGTTGAAAATATAATACCCCCCGGTTTAGTACAAAACAATCCATTCCTGAGAAATGCTCCTCCATACTTAAACATGTATTCCAAATCACCACAGGGAGATATGTTCTCTTCTCCCGGCATGTTCGCTCAACCACAGGGATTCCCTTATGCCCCTACAAATACATATGCTATGCCATATCAACAACCCATTCCACCTCCACCCCCTCAGCAAACACCATCAATGGTCGAAACCTATGCAATAGGAACTTATTCAGAATATTTGAAAGAACCTTTGGACTTCACTATACGAAGCGTCATGCTTCCAAGACCTCTCCCTGATCTACCCAAGTACAAAGGAGAGGGAGACCCAAATGCACATATTAAGGCCTATGCCACAGCCATTCGAGAACTGCTCCCTTGGGATGGAGTTGTTGCTAAAATATTCCCCAAAACTTTAGAGGGTATCACCCTTGATTGGTATTACAGAATACCTGAAGCCTCAATACATTCATTTAAACAACTCGTGTCAGAATTCATCAAGGCTTTTGACATGAACAAGTTGTTGAGAACAGGGATCAGGGAATTCTTGCATATTAAGCAAGAACACAATGAATCTGTTGCTCATTTCATCCAAAGATGGCGTACAGTCCTCTATTCTTCAGCAAGTGCTCCAAACATGGATCAGATGGAACTATGTGATTTATTCCTTCATTCTCTCAGCAGAGAGATAAAGGAAGAAGTCCAGAAGTTCCCACTAAGAACTTATGATGAAGTGCTTGAGAGCGCTCTCCGAATAGATCAAGCTGCAATAGATAGCGGTTGCAAGACATATGGAACAAATGGGAGGTTAATCATCCCCAACCAAAACACTACGACTTATCCTACTACCACAAATGCCAATCAAGGACCTAAAATCCTTAACAAAAACCATGGAGTGACAACAGATGGAGTGACTGACCAAACTAAAAAAGCAAATGTTGTAAATGTTCCACCACCAGTTAACAACCAACGAAACAAAAATTTCACCCCAACAATCAACGCGGTGGATTTTAATCGTCCCCAACGACAACAACAACAACAACAATGGTAGATCCAGACACAGGGTCCAAGTCAAAACTCAACTGGATATCAAAACCAAAACCAAAGACAACAAACACAAAACTTTAATCCTAATAGTCAACAGTTTAATCAGAGTTTTGGACCACAACACATGCCAAACCAACAACCTAGGAATTATAATCCCAACTCGTATTGTGGTTTCCACAAAATTTGAGGCCATGACACTAGGACTTGTCACGATTACAATAAGTTCATGCAACGTTTTCTAGAAGAACAAAGACAACTCTTCATAGATATGTTCTTAACAGATTCTGTGACACCTATGCCGAATACTTTCACAGGGGCAGTTTCCCCTCAAAACGCACCTCTCAAGATCTTTAATGATCCACTCCCAAATCACAATAATAAATTAAATCCAAATGGGACGAACAAAGGTGTAATGACAGGAAATAATGATCATGAAGCCTCAACTTCACTAAATCCACCTGTCGCACCACAATTAGGGAATCAGCCACGAACCAAGATAGTTGGTCTAGTGGAGTTAGATACTGAGCTGCACGTAGAAGCCATAACAAGAGCACGAGAATATTCTTCTCAACCAAATCCAATCTATCCACTAGAGCCAGATAACACTCAACAAACATTGGTAAAACCCGTGGGTGCTTATGATTTAATTAATGACTTAACAAAGACCTTCTCTCACATCTCCTTTTTGGACTTATTGAAAAACTCTCCTGCCCATAGGGCTGCTCTTTTAGAAGCACTAGGTCTGGGTCATTTAATTAACATCACTCCACCTCCCGAAACACAAGTAAACCATATAGACTTCGATATCCACCCTCCAGGGCAGCCAGATAGGGATACCAAGTTTATATTCGACATAAACAAAATGCCAACAGATGTTGAAATTACACGTAGAGGTGATCCAGCCTTGCATTTACAGGTGTGGGTTTACAATAATTATGTTAAATGCACAATGGTTGATGATGGGGCAACAGTTAACATTGTCCCCTTCTCTTTCCTTCAAAAGCTAGGATATGGAGAAACAAACTGTTCCACAACAAGAAATATGCTAAGAGGTTATGATAGCCTTAAAGCTACTTCAATTGGGACTATAATATTACCAGTCACCTTAGGACCCAAGACAATCCTCACCAAGTTTTATATCATAGATCGGGAAACCAACTATAATATGATCCTCGGTCGACCATGGATACATCGCATGAAAGCAATCCCTTCTATGTTATTCCAGGAAATAAGATTCTTACACCTAGGAAAGATATTCGTAGCAAAAGGTGACCCAAAACCATTCGACATACACCTAGCAGACCTGAAGAAAAGACCAGGCATTCACTCTGAGTTTGAACTCCCAACAAACCAACTTAACAAACCAATCGACTCAAAACCGGAAGAAAAATTAATACCTACAACAGAACTAGAAATTACGAACCTAGTCAAGGGCATCCCAGCCCTCAAGGATGAAGCTAACATTGTAGAAACAGTGTCATTAGGAACTACTACAAAAATTGTCAAGTTACTAGAACAAGATCTACCAATTTTCCTACCATTTGATTCCACAGGTATGGGATGTACCCTAGGAGTTGGTTCTCTTCCAGCAGAGGAACTTTGCATGGTAGAAGTAACCGAAATAGAAGAAACAGATGCAAAGAATGTCCCAGCATCCATTTTTCCTAGTAAGTATTGGACTCTCCACTTCGATGGAGCTAGATGCCGCTATGGAGCCGGGGCAGGTGTGATCTTCACTTCCCCTGAGGGAAAGATCCTACCTTTTTCTTTTAAGTTAAACTTTGAATGCACAAACAATAGCGTTGAGTACGAAGCCCTCCTCCTTGGCCTCATCATAGCCAAAAGGATCGGTGTTAATGACATCAGAGTGTTGGGAGACTTGCAATTAGTTGCAAACCAAGTCTCTGAAGTATATGAGACTAGAGCTGAGCACTTACAGCTCTATAAAACAACGGTATTAGATCTAAGCAAAGGATTCAACTTCATATCCATTGAGGCAATCCCACGAGAACAGAACCTTCTCGCAGATTCAATAGCAACCTCAGCTTCACGTTTTACCCCAAGTAATGAGTTGGAAGATACAAGTTTCAAAGTATCACTTCGTACTGAACCATTGGTGAAGAAAATGTCAACGAACCCTCTTCTAACACATACAGCTGAGAATGAATCTTCTATCTTACATCATGTTGACAGTGATAAAGTCACTCTCGAATATCTAAATGCTTATGCAGAGCTACACCTTGCTCACCCTATAGTTGATCTTTCCCTAATACCACACTCCTCTTCCTACTTTGGAAATCCCATGGCGGAGCTCCCCCTGCAAAAGAATCTTGATATTTACGAGATAGAAAATGGAGAAGACTTGGAACTACCTCCGGCCCCACCTGAATTTGAAGAAGGTAATGCTTCTTTAATCGAAGGAACGATTGATATAAACATCGGAACGGAGGAAGAACCAAAGATCTTGAAACTAGGATCTTCGCTAACTCCAGAAGAAATAGAAATACACACTCAAATTCTCAAAGAACATCAAAAGGATTTCACATTTAATTATAAAGAAATGACAGGAGTTGCACCGCACATCGCAGTACATAATCTTGTCACCAAACCAGATGCAAAGCCAATTAAACAAAAATCAAGACCAATGAAACCAAAAGTAGCTCTCATGGTAAAAGAAGAAGTGATGAAGCTTCTCCAAGTAGGATTCATCAAACCAGTCGATTATTCACAATGGGTATCTAATATTGTCCCCATTCTCAAAAAGAATGGGAAGATACGCATTTGCATAGATTTTCGGGATATTAACAAAGCTTGTCCCAAGGATGATTTCCCATTACCATCCATTGACGTCATCGTTGATGCAACAACTAGATTTGAGCTTTTGTCTCTCATGGATGGGTTCTCGGGATATAATCAAATCAAAATATCTGAACAAGACCAAGCCAAAACCATGTTTATAACTCCCTGGGGAACTTATTGTTATGTTGTCATGCCATTTGGTCTTAAGAACGCCGGCACTACGTATCAGTGGGCAATGACGTATATATTCCATGATCTTATCCATAAAATTGTGGAATCATATGTGGATGACTTGTTGGCCAAGGCCAAGAAGCACTGTGATCACCCGGAAGTGCTCTGCATCATCCTCTCACGATTAATTGAGTATGGTGTCACATTAAACCCAGAGAAGTGTGTTTTCGGTGTAACAGGAGGAAAACTTCTAGGATACATTATATCTTCACGAGGGATTGATGTTGATCCGGCCAAAATACGGGTTGTTCTCGAAATGATCCCACCTTCAGACGAGTCTGGAATCAGGTCATTTCTTGGGAAACTCGGTGCAATCCGAAGGTTCATCCCAGATTTAAGCTTTTCCATTCATCCAATCAACAATTTACTCAAGAAAGATTATAGTAACGATTGGACTGAAGATTGCAATGAGGCCTTCAAAGCAGTTAAGTGCTTCTTGTTGTCACCACCCATGCTAATGCCTCCCAAGCCAGACCACCCTTTGATCCTATACTCACGAGCCACTCATGTCTCATTGGCCTACATGCTGGCTCAAGAAGACGATGATAAATGAGAATGCGTGATCTATTTCATTAGCCGAACGTTGCTCGATTATGAAACATGTTATACACAGGCAGAAAGAGAATGCCTTGCCATAGTCTTCGCCACAAAACATTTAAGACATTACATGTTAAATCAAGAAACAAGGGTCATTGTGAAGACAGACCATTTACGGACATTCCTCACGCAAGGGTCCTTGTCTAAGAAGGCTGGACGTTTCATAACCCTAATGGGAGAATTTGAGTTAACATTCGTAAACCAAAAATCCATTAAAGGACAAATCATTGCAGACTGGTTAGCTGACAATCCACTAGATGGAGGCAAGCTGGTAGATCTAGACTTTCCCGATGAATGTGTATACTTTGTCGAAACCAGACCCCCCATCTCTACATGTCCCTGGTATACTGATATTATCAATTTTATCATGGACCATACGTATCCAGAAGGTGCCACACCATAGCAAAGAAGGCGGTTACGCATTATCATAGCTAAATATGTTGTTTTAGACCAAGTACTCTATCGTAGAGCCTTCGACGGCATGCTTCTAAGATGCGTCGACATAGAAGAATCCAAGAGGATTCTTCATGAATCCCACAGTGGGATATGCGGGGGCCACTTCGGTGGTCACGCCACCACTCGCAAAATACATCGGATGGGCTATTTTTGGCCCACTCTCGAGCATGACGTAGTGGAATTTGTACGCAAGTGCCACAAATGTCAAGAATTCTCTCACGAGATTCACATGCCAGCACAATCCCTGCAACCAATAGCGACTCCGTGGCCCTTCTCCACTTGGGGTCTAGACTTAATAGGGAAATTCTCTCCCTCATCAACCAATGGCCATAATTTTATAATCACAGCCATGGAATATTTTACCAAATGGGTGGAGGCCATGCCTCTCACCACTGTACCAGGTTCGGTGATTGCCAAATTCATTTTGAACCAAATTATCTGTAGGTATGGTGTCCCACAAGTCATTATCTCAGATAATGGCACGTCCTTTAAGAATGACGAGGTTTGTGAGTTATGTAGCAAGTTCAAGATAAACCATCACACAGCCTCTCTTTACTACCCTCAAGCCAATGGGCAGGCCGAAGCGACAAACAAAACATTGAAAGCTATTCTCCTTAAAACAGTCAAGGAGAATAAACGAGATTGGCATTTAAAACTATATCCGGCCTTGTGGGCCCACCGAACCTCAATAAGAACACCAACAGGAGCAACTCCTTTCTCACTGGTATTCAGAGCAGAAGCAGTTCTCCCGCTTGAGGTTGAAATACCCAGTCTCCGCATCTCATTACAAGGGATTCTGGATGAGGAAGCTTACAGGGAGGCACGCCTCTCTCAACTAGAGAGCCTTGATGAAGCCAGGCTAAACGCTGAACAATGGCATAGAGCCTATGCTGACCGGATGTGCCGGCAGTATAACAAAAAAGTCTATGAGTGAGAAATATATGAAGGAGATCTAGTTCTAAGACTAGACAACCGGATCGATAAGAAAACCGGTGAGGGAAGAAAGTTCCGGCCCAAATGGTTGGGCCCATATCAGGTCATGAAAGACTACGGGAATGGTGCGTATCTCTTGTGCACACTGGAGGGTGAGGAGTTCAATGAATCAGTCAATTCCTTGCATCTTAAATGATTTTACGCATGAAGCATCGGCACTATTTGTATAATTATATCTACATTACATATTCATTTAGATAGGTTCATTTTGTTCACTCGTTTCATAAAATTTGGTGATCAAGGGACTTATTCTTAAGCAATTCATTACAAACTTCTGATAGTATTGGCAGGAGCATTCAAATCATACTTCTTCATTTTCATAACATCATCAACTGTTTCAGAATCATTTCATCAATTAAAGCAAGATATGACAAAGTCCTAACGGTAGCCATACCAAGGCCTGCATGCTTGTTCTCACTTTTGGTTTCTTCCTAGGATAGGTGTCTTGCCTATGGTCTGTTCTAGAAGCTTCATGGTGTCACATCTATCCCGTGTATATATCTCGTTGGAAATAAGAACATCCTGACATTTTGCTCAAGTAAGTAAGTCAAATGTAGATCAAACAGAAAATTTTACTTTTACACATTTCCTTGCCCTACCAACCTTCGGTGTTGAGCTTGCGTCTCTTACTAGTGACGTAGGGTTGGGAAAGGATGGGAATGCCTTTACTCGCCTATGCCTTGTCCATGGTGATAAGCCCATGCTTCCTACTAGTAGCATGGGGCAAGGTGTAGGGGGTCCGCTTGACAGAAAATGTTAAAAGTCATAAGCAAATAGTTCAAACAAACCTTTGAAATCTTGAGTCAAAAACAAATGAATCAGATGTCCAAAATTCCAAGAGAGTTCAAAACCCTGAAAACCAAATTTTGTCAACCAAGTGGCCATCTACGGATCTAAGTCTGGATAAACTACAAAGCAAGTTGCATTCTAAACTATGGAGTCACTTGAGTAAGATAGGTTTGTAGCATCCTAATTTGGTTCCACCAACTCTTTGTCTATCTCCCATCATTACCATTTCAACACACCTCATAGCTTGTGCCCTTTCTAGCTCTCGGTGGTGAGCCCTCGCATCTTACTGGTTGCATGGAGTTAGGAGTGGGGCAAGTTCATCTGCTCATCATACCAGCTCATCATCACATTTTGTCAAAACAATATGAAGTACCAGAAAATTGCTTATAGAAACTAAAGTTCAAGATCACATAGTGTCCACATCATCATACATCAGCATCACGAAATACAAAAAGAAAACATTTGTGATATTTGTTCTCCATTGCATACATTCTGAAAAGCATATAAAAACAAAAAAATTATAAACATCTAGTATACATGTGAAAATGAATCACAAAACTCTAGGTACAAAGAGATCTAGATCCAAAAAGAGATGTATATATATATAATCAGGTTTTATGTACAATGCCATCATGCACTAGGCATGGTCAAAATGCTCAATGAGCCCGAGAAAATACAAAATGGTCGTATAAACAATCTAGCAAGAGTCACTACAAAAGGAACCAAGTGGCCTCTCAATCCCTATGAGATCCCTCAGAAGGCGCACGATCACGCCTGGGACTCTGGCTACGCCGGCGCTCTGAGTGCACTGAGGGCTCGCGGTCCGAACAGTAGCTGTAGCCTCGCTATGAGAGCGGCTCCTCCTCATCAGGCGCTCTGCAGTCCTATACCCAGCTAACTCGGTATGAAGGGAGGTCACCATCTTGGCCACATGCCAGACAGGGGGCAAAAACATCGGTATGCCTACCGGCTGCTGAAGGCTCCCCTGCATCCACGGATAGCTCGGCATGAGTCTTCTCCATGGGGAGCATCAGGGTATCAGTACATACCCGGTGAATCAAGTCTCGCCACTCATCAGCAGTCTCTGCAAGCAAAGGAGAAAACAAATTAGAAAACAATCAAAAGGTGAAACCAAGGATGAACAAAAAGAGAGATAGCAACTAAGGACAATCCTAGCTAAAAATAAATATCAAAAGAAGAGTGACAACTCACTCGGATCTCTGGGCCTCCAAGAAGGATCTCTGGGATCTCGCACCTGCCACAGACGCTGCCGTTGATTGATGTCCTCCTCCTACATCTGGGACAACATGGCGTCCTACCACGGACTCATCCTCTCTACCTAGGTCCTGAGAAAGTAACTCCTCTGAGACTAGAGTCACCCTCTCCGCGCTCTGCTCTACCCTCTCAGCCTGTAAGATCTCCTAAGTATCATGCCACTCGGGATCGCTATCCTCTTCCCCACCCGACTCACTGATCTCCATGTCCTCGGTCTCCTCCTCTGTCTCTCCCCCTGTGAACTCCTCAGACTCGGAGTCTATATCAATGGGGTCATCACTGTTATGGGCAGGACCGGCGGTAATCTGAAGTAAAGGTGCTTGAGGAGCACCGACTCTCCCTCGAGCACGTACCACCCTCCTGGCTGCAATAGGGATGCACCAAGAGTAACAACAGTCCAACCCCAGCCTCTAGGACCTCCCCTAGCCTCTCGAACTGATCTGAACACTAGCACCACTGGGGGAAGCATGTCAATGTAAGCAAGGCCGAACTGCTGAGGCACTCGATCAAAGGGGTGTGTCTCTACCTTCCCCGTCCTATCCACAAGTTGTCATGTAGTAGAGCAGGAAATCAAAGTAAAAGTCTCCTCGCCCCACAACCCCGCCATGGCCTGATAAGGTGTGGCCTCCATATCCTCAGTAGTCAGGGAAGCAACTGGCTGGTGGGGTGCTCTAAGCACCATCATCTATGTCCATCTAGCTGCCCTCATGGCCCCGGGATCCGCCCCCTCTATGCCTCTCCCATAAGGGATGATGCACTCATAGACCCAGCTCATAACTAAGGTCGGATGGCTCAGCGACTATCCCTGTAATCGGACCATCCTGTATAAGTCGTGATAGGTGGTCCCAAGTATATCGGCTCCCCAGGCATAAATCCGACCATGTGCCTCAATCTGTGTGATGATGGGGGGCCTAGCAGTAGAGCAAAGTATCCCCTCCCTTGTCTCTGATCAATCTCGAAGCAAGGATACCCATAATGGCCTGACGGATCAGAGGGATGGGCAAGCCAGGAATAGAATGGACCTTCACCCCCTTCTTCGAACCAGTGGAGACAACTGCGTCTCCCATATAGGTGGCCCACTGAGTCACCTGAGCTCTGGATACTACTGTATCAAATGAAAGTCTCCTCCCAATAATCGAGACTCCCAAAATGTGGTAGACATCCTCTAGGGTGATAGTCCACTCACCCCTAACACCTGGAAATCGGAAGGTGTTCCGATTTGCATCCCAGTAAGAAAATAAGTCACATAGTATGTGACTGGTAGGTGCAACGTGGGGGACCCGTGCAATCCTCAATATGCCTGCCCTCTGGAGAGTATCCTGCTCAGCCTGAGAGAGAGCATCTAACACTGCTGGAAGCCAATCACTCTCCCTCTCTCGGCTCCATCTAATGTACTCTTCCTTCTTCTGTAAAACACCCAAAAACACGCAAAAAGAAGCAAGTTAGCATCAATATTGCATTAGAAAAATCATTAAAGCAAGTAAGGACACTAAAAATGCAAAAATGAATTCAAACTAGTGTTGTTTTAGCATTCTGAAGAGAACCGCCACCTTGGAAGGCGGCGGTCTTGTAACTGCCACCCTGCTCAGGGCGGCGGTCCTATCCGCGACTACAAATGGGTCGCATGCCCTAAAAATGCTTAAAAATGCTAAAAATTGACCATTTTAGCTAAAACAAAAGCCTACCCATTAGGCGCCCCCCCTAAGAGACACATTTAAAACTGACATTTCTAAAAATAACCCCCCCAAGACAAAGATTTTCATCATTTTAACATTTTGGGTGCAAAAACGTTAAATCAAGAAGAACTAACCTGGGATCTCGCAGGTCGAGGTTCTGCTCGCGGAGGCATGATCGCTATCTCGATATGAACGTTTCAACTCTACTCTCGTTGAAAACCGTCACCGTGGGTCCCAGAGCTCAAAAACTATCAAATTGACACACGCAAATGAATAGGAAAATGGTCCCGTTATATATATATATATATATATATATATATATATATATATATATATATATATAGTGTTTTGACTCATTTTGAATGCCCCTTTCGCAGGTTTAGAGTGCCGATGGAGGTAAGTTCTCATCCCCGCGCAAATGGTAAGTCCTCATTTCATACTAATTTAGTATTTATTTTTCGATTTATTTTATCTATCTGCACTTGAGTCCTCTTTCCATTTTACAAGTAGCAGGAACTCGGATGGCGAAATTTTGACACACGGGCGTGTCAAGTATAATTTCTAGCTTCCCATTTTGGGACCGCCATACTCAGACCCACCGTTTTACGCCTCTTCATGGTTAAAACGCTTCTCCGAGGGGGTAATATGTACGTACCCAAAATTGTAGGGTACTGTGCTACCACTGAAACAATGTTACACATGCCCCAATGATGATACAGGTCACCTCGCAAGGTGTTCGGGATCCAGAGAAGCTCACGAAGTATATGTTAGCATCCCAAATGCTTTGTCCAAGTTCCTTGTGCTTTGTTTTATCCCTCGCCCCCCCTTTTTAATGCCTTTTGCCCTTTAGTGACGAAAACTGGCAGGGCCAGTCCCCTGCTACAGGGAGGCGGTCCTTCACGCGTTTTCCAACATGCTCCTTTGATCGTGACTTGCGTAATTTTTCAACTTTCACCAGCTTTTCTCAACCGCCTTAGCTCGTATTAATGTTTTATGTCCCCTGGAATAGTGTTTCTTCATTGTTTAATGGTAAAAGAGTTCTAATGGGAGTTACCTTTGGGTGAATGTGAAATCTATAAATAGCCAGCTTGTTTTCAAGCAAATGGCCCCTCAACTTCTCATTTCCATTGTTTAGTCTGTCAATTTCTTGTTTAGAGCTCATTTTGTTTTCATGTTTGCATCCATGCTAGTTTTCCTTTGCTGTTGGAAGCCATTCGATCTTCTTGCTTCAGTCTTGTTCATTGTTGTTCATACAAATTAGTTTAGAGTAGAGTAGTGTCATTTGTAGATTGAATCCATTAGAGTTGCAGGTTGTGTTCTTCACAGAAGGTAGATTCTAGAATCTCTCGGTACACTTGTGTTGTATTCCCACAATAAATCCCGCTAGGAATTGCATACGCCAAGCTCTGTCACTTGCGTTATCCCTCTCCTACTCGCATTATATTCGGTCTATATCCAAAGCTGCCATTGTTCAAAATACCTTTTTCTGTTGATGCTAGCATATACACGCTCTTCTGGACTCACGTGAACATGAAGGAACGAGGAGATCATTCTGAGGGGACAAAATCATACACTACTAGATTCACCACTATTCTGCAAATTCTAGGTTTTATCTGTCAAAGTTCTAGTTAAAACATATCAAATAGAGTAGTGAAATATTTCATTTCAGTTAAGTTTCATTTTTGATATTGCCAGGGAAGCTGTGGGGATTGATAGTTTCTGATAAATTATGATTCATTCCTCACTTCTGAGGTAGGATCGAGAATCTTTCAATTAAGTTAATCAGCTATCTAGTTATTTAGGATAAACTCACAACTCCACAGGCAAGTAGCTACACCGGGCTACCTTGTTTGTTTTAATTTTGTTATTAGATTAGTTGTCATTTTCTGAATATATTAGATTAGTTGCTCTTTCAATTCTATTCAAAATTCTATCAAAAATACAAAAAATAGAGGAATATATATATGTTGTAGATATATCTTGCATAATTAGTTTATTTCATTTCAGTTAGGCTTATATTGATCTTGTATGACAATCACGGGACCTAGGGAGCCCAGGGAATACGTTTTTGAGCCAATCATGCCTCAACCAAATACTTGTTGCAGCAATAACTGACATAGATCAAAATCTCAGAATTCAGGTCTTCCGAACAACAACAGACCTACAAGAAATCAACACACAGCTAAGAGTATTAAACATAGAAGACGACAAAGCACACATGTTCTGGTCAAATCAGCCAAATTATAGACTGCCTTGATAGATATCCGTATGACTGTAGAAGGACCTGAAAGAGAGCAAACATTCGGTTGTGATCCACTAGTCCCACAGCCAGACGCAGGAGACCTCCTCGTTGATATAGACACTAGCTTACGTATCCAAGTTGCCAGAACACCTGTTAGGTACTCCGAGAAAATTGAGCAACTTCTAGTTCTAAACGTAGAGGCCAAAAAGGCATACGACTACTGGATACTCGGAATAAGGGGTTGACTCTTCATATGACCATAGGAGGTCCACAACAACCACAAACTTATGGTTGTGATCCATAGGTCCCACAACCCAACGGGCCTACAAATCAATCCAACATTGATGCTGGTTTGTGAACATTAGTATTTAGGTCCTCTCCACTCCCACCTAGACATTATCACACAACTATCATTATTAAATGTAGCAGCTAATCAAGCTAAAGATTTCTGGACTAGACTAGAGAATCATCCATAAAGCACCAAAAGATCCACTACACATTTAGCCATTCCATTTTCATGACCTTGTCAGGAGATATATACGAAGCACCCATAGGTCATCTTCCACGTATTCCACAACCCATAGATCGGATCACGGCAGAGCTCGATATTGATTGGAGCCTTCGAGTAGCTATCCTCGCCGAACGATCTATCACACCGGTTCAGGTTAGGAGGGCCTTCTTTGCCTTAGATTCGCAGATCCCGCTATTGCGTGTTGAAGACATAAGATTACCTAACTAGCTTATCTGCACCCCGCATGTAATCCATCCCCACCGGCTGTCTCGGCATGACCTCGGGAGGTCAAGTGCGAGGAAGAGTTACTTGTAGATTCCCATGCTCACATGTCACTTTTCATGTCCCATCCTTCATTGTAAACCCCACGATGTAGAAATGCTGATACATCACAAACTATTATTCTTTACCCACTACTGATGGTAGCTCCTTTGGAATGTGCCATTCCTCCTCAAATGCCATGTGATGTCGGTCATACCATAGTTCTACCCTTTTCTTGAATAGGCCATTCATTGTTACTTCACATAAGTATTTCTCAAATCTCTCTGCGAGGGACTTTTTATCTGTGGGGTATTCCCAAATTTTGTTCTTTGGCCTGTCAAGAACTATAATTTCTACAAAGACAAGAGATAATAGAATAGTGCCAAAAATTATCTTCTCACTTGTGCATAATTCCTCAGTAATTGTTTTTGTTATGCATCCTACTATATTGTAGACTTCTCCTTTCGACATTTTCTTCGCGACATATAGCCACATGGTATTCACATATGACCATATCTCTTGATCATTCAACTTAGTGAGCAGGTGCGCAGATTCCTGCACCAAAAGATACTTCCTTAATTTGTATATGTCCATTCCACATGGACCCTTGGAGTATCCAAACTCCTTTCTGGTGGCTACAACAGATTCCTTATTAGTTAGATCACTAATAATATCTGTCATTGTGCCCTTTAATCCTGTCAATGTAGCAATCAAGGCTGCTGTGATCCTTACCCTCCATCCAAAAAAATAGAAGTCCTCATGGACTCTACTTATAAGCCATTGGTATAAAGATATAGTTTTCTAAACTATGGGAGTTCATATAGTTGATAAACCCCTACCTTCTTGAGAAACTTCTCCCCAACATCATCATACACTAGCATGTCCTCCACTGTGCACTTATTGGTCTTCTTATTCACCAAAGCATCTAACTCTCCCTTGTTGTCAGTGGTGTGGTGGTTGTAATCACTTAATTTCAATGTGTGAATATGGGAATCCCAATCCCATTTGATTATAACTCCTTCTGGATAATACATCTCTAATAAATTACTCTCGGGAGCAAATTCAACCTCAACTTCCACCTTTTTCTTCCCCTTCATACTTGTTGTAGGTGATTTCTTCTATGACATTATAAAAAACCCACCTTTTGTCTTCTGTGTTGAGTAAGCTCAAACCCTAGCTAAAAACCATGTGCCCTAGCTCCTTCTCAATGCTTTTGATGTGCTCAAACCCTTCATCAATTGGGACGTAAGCCACTTCCATGCAAAAATCTACTCTCCACGTTTAGTTTTGTAGCTCTCTGCACCTCAACATGTTTTGCTTGGCTCGGTCGCACTTAACTCACTCGAATACTTGTGATCAAAAAGGTAAAAATGAACCTGCATCACATCCTTATATAGATTTTCAAAAGGTTATTACATTTATTACTTCTTCACCTATCACCAATCCTCTCATTAATTGACCATTTCCCCAATTTCCGTGTAGTACACCTTCACACCTCAGCTATAACCTTCAAGCGCACCTTATTACCTTCTGGCTACAGACTTCTCTTCTATACACTTCCATATGCTGAAGTACCTCACCACCGCGCCTTCCCCTAGTAGTTTCCACGACCACAACTTACCTTGTGTTATACCATTCATTCATTTATTTCTAACTATGGTCTTCTTTAGGATCAATCTTATTTCTAGCAACTTCCTTCCATCTTTAAATAACACATGTAACAGTATGTTCTTATGTGTACCCATTTTTGAATAACAAATAACAACACCCGAAACCAATGGTATGTCTAGTCCTCTGTGCATAAAAATACTTCAAATTGTAATTATCTTCTAGCGCACAAACACACTTATTACACAAAACACCAAACTAAATTGACAAAGCATAATGACAAAGAAGGGAATACATTAAAAGAAATATAGAAAGGGAAATCTATACTAAATGGAAATATTTCCTTATTACAAACACCAAGAAGAGTTATTTATAGTAGGTCTTCAACCTACTCCCATTAAAATAACCAGGTAACCGTGTTCCATCAAGTTCCTCTAAGTGATAAGCACCCGGTTCAAAGATGTGAGTGATAACATACGGTCCCAACCAATGCACCTTAAGTTTTCCTAGATGGTGTAGACACTCAGAATCATAAAGAAGTAACATCTTTCAAACCTCAAGCTTCTTGTTCCTGATGTGTCTATCATGCCATGCTTTCTACCTGTCCTTTTCCTGCTTCTAAATATAACATGCTATGGTGCGCCTCTCATCCAATTACATTAATTTGTCAATTCTTTCTTCTAATGTCTATTCATCTGCAAGACCTCCAACACATGCAATAAGCAATGATGGTAACATGAATTCCATTGGAAGAACTTCTTTTGCACCAAATACCAACTGAAAGGGTGTGGCCTTATTTAACCTCTTGTAGGTTGTTCTATATGCCAAAAGTACAACAGAAACTTTATCATCCTAATCTTTCCTTTTAACATCACAAAATTTTGTCAAGGTCTGGATCAATATCTTGTTGAAATCCTCGGTTGTACCATTTTATTGAGGATGATAAGGTGTATTCTTGTGGTGCATGACCATAAACTCATCCAAAAATATCTTGATCATCTCATTCAAAACGTGTGTGCCCCTATCACTTGTCAAACTCAACAGACATCCATATCTAGTGAGAATATTTTCCCATAAGAAACTTGTTGCCGTAGCTGCTATACAATCCTTTGTAGGTGTTGCTTATACCTACCTTGTAAGATAATCTATGTAAGTGATGATGTAGTGCAACCTAGTTCTACGTGCGGCTAGGGAAATAGAACCCAAAAAGTCGATAGCCCATTTTCAGATGGCTCTACACTAGGAATAGTCCTCAAGGCATTTCATTTATTTTCCCAAGTTTGACAAGGTGATGACATTGATCACGCCTTACAATACTCTTTTCAATCTTTGTACAGTGTCTCCCACCATAATCTAGCGAGTAGAATCTTGCACGTGGTGGCATTACCTACATAGTTCCCACCTACAATACCGCCATGATCCTCTTCCAGGATATCCATGTGCTCATGTTCCATTCCACACCGGCACAATAATTCATCTCATTCTAGTTTATATAAGTCACCATTGATCAACATGAAGGGTTTCATACGAATTGCGAGTTGTTTCTTATCTAATGCTTTCATTCATTCTAGCACCATACATGTGCATAAAAAGACATCAATATCCTTCAATCCTAAAGGTGCATGATGTAACAGGTACAACTGTGCATCCGACATTGTATCTTCAATTGTCTGCGTGTCCTCCCCCGATTGAATCCTTGATAAGTGGTATGGGCTAGAATTACTTATACCTAGTTTTACCATGACTCTAAAGTAAAATTATTGGAATAAGAGAACCCATCAAAATATGCGCCCCAGTAAAATGGACTTATTTATGAAGTATTTTAATGCCATGTGATCAGTATAAAATACAAAGGGTGTTGCTAGAAAATATTGTCCAAATTTATGCAACGCGTAGATCATTGAAAAGGCATCATGCTTTATAGTTGTGTAATTCTATTATGCAGGAGTCAAATTTCTACTTGAAAAACAAATAGGATGATCTATAATACTTTCTTTAGGCTGAGCTAACACCACACCAATGGATGTGCCTGAGGTGTCCACATGTACATGAAATGGTTGGTTATATGAAGGAAAACGAAGAATAGGCACTGTAGTAAGTTTCCCCTTCAATGCTTCAAATGCGCGTTTCTATGGTTCTCCCCAATAGACTGTCTATTTTCCTTTTAGTAAATCCTCTAGGGGTGTGGAAATATTCACATAACCTTTTATACATTTTATATAATACTCTATGTGGCCTAAGAATCCATGCACCTCACTCTAACTGATAGGCTCCTCTAGGCCTACAATAATTGCAACCTTAGTTGGATCTACTAACAAACCTTCCATGTAAATGATATGCCCTAATAGAGTTCCAAAAGGTGTAGAAAACACACACTTCTTGATGTTTAAAGAGATGCTTAACTGTTGACATCTTTCAAACATTAAGTGCAAATCATCACAATGATCCTTAACAAGCCTATATATCGTCAAATCATCCAAGTAAACTTTCAAGAAATTGTGAATAAAATCATGGAATGCTTGAACAACTATGCGCGAAAATACAATAGGCACATTCTTCAAACCAAAGGGAATAACTGTATATGTAAAGCTTCCCCATTCATTAGTGAAAGTCATTTTCTCTTGATTCTCCTATACAATTCTAACCTGGTGATACCGTGAGAATCCATCTGTGAAAGAGTAAAATTTGTGCCCTGTAACACCTTCTAATATTTATTCGGTGAAAGGTGTACGAAAAGGATCAATCACACATGCAACATTCAACTCCTTGTAATCCACACAAACCCTAATCTGACCATATTTCCTTATATTGATTACCATGGGGATAACCCACTATGACTCCTCTAGGGGATTAATGATGCCATATTTCAGCATTTTGTCAATTTCTTCTTCAAATTTTATGAGTAGGTTCGGGTTCATCCTATAAGGTCTCTTCATGACCAGGTGAGCTCCTTCCTTTAGCTTAATCTTCATCTCACCTAATGACTCATGCACTCCCTTTAAATCATGGTATCCCCTAGGGAATAATTCCTGTAAATCATGTAGTAACTCGATTATCTTTGCTACTTAAGAATTAGACTAATAATCCCCAACTATAGCCTCCTTAGGTTCAAAATCCATGCCAATGTTCACTTTCTTTGTCTTCATAGGTTCATGATAGGTGCGCATGTTTTTATCCACACCATCTAGGACCTCGCGCATACCTACTGAATGAGCTATGTCCAAATCTTCTACTTCTGCATCATTCACTATGTAGACCATCTTTCCTTTCTCCTTCTCAAGGGAAGCATACATAAATAGATCGACATCTGTATCATCTACTTCATCAAAATGCGCTTCTTTTTATTCCTCACCAAATAATTATTGAATGAGTTCTTAAGCCTTGGTATTGTCTCCCATAGTCAAGTGCTCCATAACCCATAATTCCTCTCTTAGCGGAGGTTTAGTAGAAAAGTACTCAAAATTCTGGGTCATTCCTACAATCAAGTCCTGCCGATTCCTAGTCTCCCTATGCAGTTCTGCATAAACATACCAAGCGGGTGCACAACCTTGCAAAGTGGAATAAATTTTATACACCTAAAGTGAAGGTGGTAAATCTTCTTGCCCCGCTGTCTAGAGTATCTCACATTGTTGAACAAGTTGATTACCATGATATATGTAGAGTTGAGTAGGAAAATTTCTCCTGAAGAACCGAGTAGCTAGACCAATTCTAACTTCATTCCATTATATGAGATTATCCCTGTGAACCATCCACCAGTGCGTTGCCATCCCATGCAGGGTATACACTAACCTATTTCTTTTTTCAACTTCATTTGTCCACTGCTCCTCCCTGGTGTGTAGGAATACTGTAGGATATCAATCTCTAGTATACCGAGGTATATAGTTGTTACCTATTATCCTAATATAATGAGGGTTTATTATCCACCAAATGCGTTTCTAAATTCACACCCAACCATTTCATAGGTGCCATGCACCCAATTGTCACAAGCAATACTTGTAGTATCACTAATAGATTGTGCATCTTCCCACTGGAGGATTCCTTCCTTAGATGACTTGAGTACTTATGGATACTGAATGGAATGTAGATATATTTTGTTCAGGTATTTCTCACTCAATGGTTCAACATAAGGTGCAGATTTCCCATCTATCAAAGGTATAATAACTCTTTCTTCCTTGTTCTCAAAACTTATATACCCCTTCTTTAACCGTAGATCAACATTATTTTCATAACACCAAGGGCACCCAAGTAGAGCTGGGAAGCTATCTGCTTCTACAAGTTCTAAGACCTTAAATTCCCTAAAGAACTTGGCCCCTTATATAGTAATGGATGCATCCTTTAAAACTCCGATTGGAGTGGCCTTAGTTTGATTAGCCATAAATAGTACATTAGAGGATGGTTTTAATGGAGGTCTGCCCATATGTACCCATGCATGTAAAGTAAGAAAATTTACTTCCACACCTGTGTCAATCAATATATTTCTCAAAATCCACCCATCCACAACAACATTTAGAGTGATCTCCTTGTCATAATCCAAGCTATGAGGGGAAGATTAACATGCAAGATCTTCCATCCATTATTAATACCTATGCGTGAAGTGTTTTCCTTTAGCCAATTCGCTAGTAATGGAATGATGTTCTCCTAGTGTAACATCTTGTATACCTCTTTCAAATCATCAATATCTGACTGGACCGTCTTTGTTGCCTTCTTTTGCTCCAACTTCCTTGAATATTCTTTTAAACATTATATTTCACCTTGAATATTTCTGAGTACCTCCATGTTTCTTGATAAACTTCCTTCTGATGGGTAGGATCTGGGTAACTTGCATCTAAAACCTCCTCCTTATTAATGGCAGGCTTCTGCTGTAACGTCTCTCTGGTGCACACAACTTCATCACCTGTAGTAATCTTCACAGGTACTACCCCAGGTTCCAGTGCCAACTTTGACATCCATTTATTATTTATGGTGCGATGTATTCTAACCATCCATGTGCCCTTGTTCTCTTGTTTATGCTACTTGCTAATATGCTCATATAAGTCTGGGCATTCCTCATAGTTATGATTCTTCCCACAAAAAGAATAAGTAATATTATGAGGACATTCATGCCTGTAGTGATCAAGAGATCCACATGTAAAACACCTTCCGCAAGGAAAATTTAATTTTCCACCACCACGACCTCAGCCCCCAAATCCACCCCGGTATCCTCAACCTCTTCCATGACCTCCTTCAAAAGTCCCTTCATTCCAATCATAGTGCCCTGGGTTGTGATCACGATCATGGTGCTCATTTTTATTTTTATAATTATCTAATACTCCTATTTTTCATACACCAATATCTATGACATCATGGATTTGACCAATCAACTTACAGTCCTCTGTATTGTGAGTTATGGACCAACAAATCTTATAATAACAAGATACATTCTTTCTTATCACGCGTTGTAATAATGTGTAGTGGCTTGCATCATGGTCTAAATGACATATCTCGTAGTCTAAAAATAATGAACATACTGACCTATGAGGACAACTATCTTTAGTGTGCCCTTCCACTTCACAATCAGTAGACCAAATCCCAGTGCACGTCTCATGTGTTGAACTTACCAATAGTTTCTCCAACTTCTTTGCCATAGCTGCAATCTATGCATCTAGGAATGGGCTTACTCCAATGTCTATACTTTCGACTGCCTCAATGTGCAACACTGATTCAAGTGCTTTGCATGGTTTTGTATATGTCTTATGTGATAACACCCTCCTAAATGATGTGATCAAACCTCCAACGAACCACTATGCATGCTGGCTTGCATGAATATCATATGAAAGTTTAGAAAAAAGTGTCTTGAAATGGCCATCATACTCCCAAACATTCTCAGTAGTTCCATGCTTAATATCCTTGAGCGCGTTGATACTCTTCTGCTAGAACTTGGGGATATGAAACTCCTTAAGGAAAGCTTCTCGTAATGCTACATAATCTATGCAAGTTTGATCAGGGTCAAACTTCCTGTACAAACTTTGAGCGCATCCCTGCAACGTAGCTACAAACTGACTTTCCTTGCACTCAGAAGTCATGATTCCTTTTACGTGCCACATTATCTCACACATGTGTAAGTGCTCAAGAGCATATTATATTCCCCTATACTCTAGAAGATGAAGTGACATCTCCATGTAAATATTCTGGGGTTGGTATAGACCATGCCCACCTGATCTAGAACCTCTTGTGTTACCTCTACCTCCAGACTAACCAAATCTACCTGAACTAGAGCCACCTATGCCCCCTTATCCTCCTCCTGTACTTAGAAGTAGACCAGTGGATGAACTACCATGTGTCCCAATAGTGGTACCAAACTAAACTCCTACAGTCTGCGAGGTGGTATTACTCCCAGAAGTGATTGCAAAATTATGCGTGCTTTAGTTATGTGCCGAAGATGTACCTAAAAAGGTATCGTAAAATAAAAAAGAAGATGTTTGATTCACCATAGATGCACTTTCTACTTTATTTACTCCTTTTCTACTACCACCCAAACTAGGTTGCTAACTACTGGTTAAACTAGATACTAGAAAACCAAACGCGAGGGCTAGGTTTCCAAGTAGTTTCAGATGCACGCCTATGGTCCATGTTGTATCTATTGGCATTATCCCATGTGAGGCCAAGGAGGGTTTCCTAATATGCTTTCCCAAATGGGGGAGTTCTAGATGCTCTTGCTCCATGCCTTCTATGTGAGCTCTAAGTCCTTCACAAGCCATCTCTCTCCTCAATGCCATCCACTTTGTAATATCACACTACTTCTCTATTTCCCTCTCGCATGCCTCATTGTACTTAAGCCACCTTATTTCTCTTTGCCTCTATTCTGCTAGGTCTGCCATCCTTCACCAAACCTTCTCCTTCCCCCACGCATGGTAGGGTTTAGCTAGCCACCAACGTTTCTTCCAAGTTCAGGTTTACCATCAAAATTTTGATTTCCAATGGAATATCTTGTAGATAAGTTCCCCTGGGATAACATAAAAACATGAACTCCACTACCTTTGGGCAAGAGTAATTAGAAATTGAGTTCTCTAAAATATAGCTATTTAGAACACCATGAAACCGAGTGTTCACAATGGGTGTCTAAATTTGATCGACATCATAGAGGGCTTAACGTTCTTCCTGCATCCAGAAAAGTGTGCGATACCTCTAATTATTTTTAGACACATAAGAAAATAGCCACTCATACAACTCTACCAAAAATATATCAAATAATCTCCATATAAATATTCATACAAATTTTGTTCCACCCACGCATGTGTGTCAAACTCAGATCCAGTGCTGAACTTCCTAGCGTACTCTTCTTCCAGATATTTTATCCATTCCTCAACACATGCTAATATCAACCAATACGTATTCATCGTGAAACATCTAAAAAAGAGATCTCAACAACGAAACCAATGATGTAGCATAGAATCTACTGTGAATAACCCAGGTGCATTAGCACATCACCCAGCCTAAGCTACGCGCTGACCTGAAGCATGCAAAGGTACCATGCCCCTCTTTAGAGTTGCTTGTGCAAGATGTTAGTGTGATGAAGATAAGACATATTCATATCCATAATTAAACATAAATATTCCATAGTGCATAATACAGATCAAGATCTTTGAGAATCTTGGATTAAAAAATAAATAAGATTAACCATACATTAACCAGATTTAGTTATGTTTAACTCCATTATTCATCCAATATCATCCATTGCATTACACATTGTAAAAAAAAACTTCTTACATTATAAAGTATATCCATAAGTCATGCACGTATAAGATCCAACAACATAAATATAAAATAATTCACACACTAGTATCACTCTAAAATGCATAGTCAATACATATTTATAGAGGTAGGGGCTTGCTCTTCACCACCTACACACTTCTCAAAATAGGTCACATGCTGATAATAGCAATGGGCTTTACAATAACATGCACACATACAAGTGCGCTAATAATAGATGTCCTATAGTTAACTGGAAGAAGTAACCCAATTATTAACTACAACCATGCATGAAACTTATCATCTATTCATTCCCAAAATACCATTTGCGTGTCATGCAAGTCTCCATCCTTATTTGTGCTCCACACGCTATCTCCACAAATAGCATGTATCCATAAAAATAGCTAAGTCTGAACCAAACTGTTTTGACATGTGTTTCTTTCCCTATCATTCCGCACCTTCAAATGTTCCTTCTACCCATGTGTGTATTATTTGTGTGTCTTCTGCTTAGAATAATATTATGTCTACTCAACATGAACCAAGAGCTAAGTGAGTAGATGTGAATTTGGCACAAAAGAGTAGTGTAGGTGGAAATTCCTAGGTCTGAACTTTCTTTCTTTTAAATGTCAATGTGTGACAAGTATATATAGGATGCCATTACTTTTGGGTAATGGCATTGGCTAAGAGAAATATAACACCAAAACCATCACCCACGGGAAATGACATTGGCCAAAGGTGGTGAAATGAGATAATGTGTCATGAAAAGTGAAAATAAGGTATCATAGCTCATGAGGATGGATGAAAAAAGTGCCAAATGGTGAGAGACAAGAAGAATGTCAAGAGTGCTATGTGTGTGAGACCTAAGGGGATAGGGATAACTAGTGCAAGGAAAACTAAGGCCAATACCAAATAATGACACTCTCTCTGTGTACTATCTCTAACCCATATGATTACTTGAATAAGCATTCCCCATTCTCGGTAGGCCCCTTAAGGAATATAATAAAGAAATGGATGCATCAACGACTCTTATTTGCATAAAATAAATTGTTAGTAATAGTTATGAAAGATGAAAAGAGAAAAATTAGGTATATCCATATGCCCCAACCATTGATCACTACTTGTCACAATAACAAAACATGGGTTGGTAAAATGAATGAGACAGTTAGTAACACCGATACTAAAAGTAGATACTGAAAGTAATGCTTAAAGGACTAGTTGAAATGAAATATACCCACTAATGCATACATAATAGTGTCACTCATCCTACCATGCACTTGTGTAGTCAATTCTACAAGAAACCTAAAGAGGAAAAAATGAAAGGAAACATTATAGGATCATCAGTAAAATAAGACATAAATCACCTAGTTATAGACCCATGGGATGGATTTCGTGTCATAGTGTCAAGATGTCATAGATATCCATGTCATAAAAAGTGGTGGGTATTAACATTGTGATTAAATAAAATAGAAAAATTATAGTGTAATCTAATGCTATAGGAGTAGTAAAATAACTAAATAAATGAAATAATAAAATGATATCCAAGAAAAATAAGCTAGAAGATATTAAACCCTAATGTGAAATAAGGGGTAAGAAATCCTTTGCTGATTCAATGTTGTTGTAGGATTGTGTCGCAGTGAAGACCAGGTGAACATGAGGAGAAAAATGTTACGCAGTAGCTTGAGAAAGTGTAAATATGAGTTTTTTGGATAGACTGGGGTGCTTGGAGAGAGATAGGGGCACCCATGGGTGCCATGGTCTGAGATATGGTTTCCCTAGTTTGTAGAAATGGCTAGGAAACCTCCTCTGAAGTGTCGTTGGATGTTCACCTGTGTTCACTTATTGTTGCGTGAATGTCATTTTGTGATAACCAAAGCAATGATAAACTTGCAATGGAAGAATCACCTGTAAAACCCTAGATAAAGCATAAAAAACCTAAAAATGAAAGATTAATATGAAGGGATTAGACTATCTTCAACTACCAAATTGATGAACTTATCACTGAGTATTACACCACATCTCAAACTCAATGTAGTTCTAGGTGTTTATGTGTGTAATTGTGCCCTAGGTTACTGTTGTGCCAGTCACACTTTGTGAAGTAGCGAATAAATAACTAGATGTATAATGTAGTAAATGTGTTCATGGAAACAATAGACTCCCATCCTATAAAGTGTGATGTAAATGAACCAACCTTGTGTGCCTTGTGATGGAGCTAGATAAATACAAATGTAATTATCATCCAAATAATTTCCCTAGTTATTTGGATAACTTGTATTCACATTCTATCTCTATGGTTCTACATTACAGATTACGTGCACTTCAGTTATCTCTTTGGCACATTCACTTGGTTGTAGTTTCCTCTCGCGCCCTGATGCACTTCCCCTTTTCTCCATCCTTTCATTTTCTTTTTCCTCTTTGTTCTATTTTCCCATCATGTGCACCTTATGCACACCCACCTTATTCCAAGAAATTTATGCATCCTGCACGTGTGCCTTGCACTTGCTTCAAAATCAGCTAAGTCCCTGAACCTCTCACACCCCACACACATTACTTTGTAATAGTTGTGCCTTGACCATACACTGTTTCCTTAGGCATTTCTCCCATTTTCCCACACACATCACCTTTACATGTACCCTTCCTCTATTTTCCTCCCGTGCTTCATTCTTATGCACATGCCTTTACGCCTTCTTCTGCGCCATTCTGTGCCATGTCATCTTCTAACAAGATTGAATTTTCTACATGAATCCAACCAGAGTGTGCCAGCTAGGTGACGAATCCTTTCAACCAAGTGGTGTATGACACCTGACAGAAATGAAAAAATAATTGGCCAACCTTTCAGCCAATCCATGTATGCCATGTGTCTTGTGTGCACAGATGGCTCTGACAATCATCTGACAACCATATATTTTGCTACAAACCTCTGATTGGCTTACACCTAGTAATCGATAGTTGTTGACGTAGGATACAATGTTTAATATTTAAATTCAAAATTTTGGTTGATCTGGTAGGTGAGAAATGGGAAAACACCTTTATGGGAATTGATGAACAAATCTAATTTCTCCAACCACTTGATTTGACATAGATTTTTCCTCCTTTCTTCTTCTACATGCCAAACAGACTTAGGGATACACATTTGACAAATTTATAGGTAGATTTGTAGGCAATGAATGCTTGTTGTTGGTGGTTGTATTTCAATTTTTGGTTTCCCCCCCTTCTCCTCTTATTTTTCCATCGATGTATCTACAAGTGTAAGAGCTAGGCTCCTTGTTAATGTTGGACATTTTGGATCCTTAAGCTATTTGCTAAGGAATTCATATATTTTTATTTTGAGTTGTAGACCTATAGATCTAGCTCGTGCATGTGGATATCAACATCTTGCGCCATTGTAACAAATTGTGAATCCTTGGAAGTAATAGAAGCATCATTTTGTGGCTATTCTCTACCCTAACATGTTTGTATTCTTCTCTCTTGACTCCATCTTGCATCGTGTGCTTGTTGTGTCACTCTAAATTCCTTACATCATCATCTTCTAGTTTTTTTTCTTGAAATCTATGGTGTAAATGCTTGTTATTTTGTGTTACGTGTGCCTATCCTCCCTTGACACTTTTCCCATCACTTCTTCTAAAAATAGATAGTGTTCATCCCTCTTTTTATGGTGTTGTCATTTCCCTTAGTTTAATATTCCTTTCTATTATCCTTATATACCTGGTCCTTTGACATTGTTAGCTTAGTTTTCCCTTCCAACATTAGGATTAACAATAACAGTAGAAATAGGTAGAGGAACCGTCCTTCTCCAGAGATCTGTCTCAAACGTGCAAGGTACCACAACTTGGAGATGGTTCCATTGTTTTCTCAAACAACTCGATTTGTCTAGATCTGAGATGCGGGTGTAAGTTTGATAACCAACAATTTCTAGCACGCTCGATGGGACAAGTAGTGAAATCTTAGATTTTAACATTGTTAAGTTTGGTGTGTGACTTAACAATTTCCCCCCTTTAGAGGCTCATTTTAAACACATCTAGTGACTCATGATACCCAAATCTACTATTTTAGTAGCTAGATCACCTTTTATGGGAAGAGTGAACATGAGACAAAGTGCTTCTGTTGAAGGATCCTTTAATTACCTCCAAATTTCACCAAGAATTACACATAGCAGAGCTCCCATGCATGTATTCCTATCTCTAGTGTGTAGAGCACACTCTAATCCTCCTCATAATAGATAAGTGCTCCATACCATGAAACTTCAACCTCCTCCTTCGAGGAACTTTGCCAACTTCACTGGTGGAAGCCTGCTCAATCTTAATGCACAACATGATGTGCCAACATCCGCACTCAAGAGTATTCCATAATTCACGGGAGAGAATCAAGTCAACCCTTTTGAACACATTCAAGATGTGGCTAATGTGTGCTCTATATATCTAATCACACATGACAATGTTGTTGTCAAGCTTCTTGTAGCCTCTTTTAAGGGTAAAGTGATCCAATGGTACCGAGGCTTGAGACTTGCATCTGTTGCCATATGGGATGAGCTTGGAATAGTCCTATGTAACTATTTTGAGGAAAATTCATATCGCTTGTCTTTGGTGGAATAATTGACTACAGGCAAGTGAGCACCCAATGAGTAGATGACTAATTTCAACATTAGATTCTAGAAAAATTGGGACATAATTCTTCAAGTGGTAAGGCCTACAACTCAACATGCTTCCCTATATTATCTAAGGGCTTTGACTAGTGATATCTCATTCATGATTAAATAAATAGGAGGTACCTGTTGCATAAAAAAATGTACTAAGGGTAGAAAATAGTCTCATCCATGCAGGTAAGTTAGCACCTAGGCTTCTTATGCCCTTATTCCTAGAGATGTCTCCAGTGCCCCATCCTTCTATTTCCCCTATTATAATACAAAGCACATAACCTGTTGCATCCACGTCTTATTCTCTCACTAAACAGAAGGAAGATGATGAAATGAAGGCCTTGATTAGGAACTTGTCCAATAAGGTTATATCACTGGAGAAGCAACAAGCATAGGCCTACAAAAGTAGTTCTAATCAAGCACATAGCCAAAAAAATTAGCCTTAGAGGAATCAATCTTGAAATCATAGATAAGGGCAAAACCTATAAAATGACAGATGGTATGCTAATGCACACTTTCCCTTGCAAGTTATCCTTCTAGCACAACCTCTTCTAGTGCCCAACACAAGCCAGGAACTTATCCCAGTCCAGAAAAACATGGTGCAAAAGTCAGAATGGTGATATCCTTGCAACATGCCTCATAGTCAATATCATTGCACTAATGTTGTGTGTGCAAGCCTATATGATTTAGAATATTTATAATTGTGAGCCTTTCATCATCATGAATGAGTCTCAGAGCTAAGAAAATCCAGAGGCTCCTCCTAAAAACAACTTGATATTATTTGGTGCTAAGGAATTTTTTGCAATCAATCAGGTTGCAAATGATTCGAGTAGACCACTCGCCCATATTACATACAACACAAGGTATAAGAAGAGAATGCTCAAATATGACGTGCAAGTTTCAATTCTAGCAACAAAAGAAGACCCTCAAAATCAAAAGGAAGCATCTTAGCAATCGAGTAGTAGAAGTGCCCAAGTTCCTACATGTAAGGTTCCACACAAAATTCCTCCTAAAGTGGTGCGTACCCCTCCTTTGGTAGGTCAAGACTCTACACCAGATAAGGCTCCTACCTCTTCACCCAAACAACTTAAGAAGGATGTTGTTATACCTCAAATGCACAAGTAAGTGGGTCTTCCATTCAGAAATATAAACAAGATGAAGAGGAAAAACATAAATGTCACAATGTGGGATTTCATGACTATTCCATCTCATCACGACCTATTGCATGAAGCTCTAGATCAACTTCCATGCATTGGTCCAGTTGTTCAAAAGCCCCGTGCTTCTATCAATATCTACCAAAAAGAGGAGAAGAAAGTAAGTCAAGTTGTAAAAACCCCGCCCTTTTATATGTCCTTAATCATAGGAAACCATATTGTCCATAGCTGTAGGATTGACTCATGCACTAGTACTTTTGTCATGCCTAACAAGATTTTTGATGTCTTAGGTCTTAAGTATAGCCCCTCGACAAAAGGATTCTTGTAACTTGATGGTTCAACTATCACTACTATGGGAATCATCGAGGATCTTGAGTTAACCCTCCATGCATGTCCAAGCTTGACAATAATTCAAGATATGTCAATCATTGATCTGCCCCCTATGTTTTCCCTATGTCTGTCAAGGGACTTTACTACTAAAGTCAGTGGTTACATGTCTTCTGATTGCTCCCATATATTACTCAAGACAAGGTATGGTACCTAATTTACCATACAAACTAAGCCAATATTTTCCTATCTTGTGAAGTCATATGTTCCACACCCTCTCCTAGCCAATTTTTTAATCCAAGAAGAACAAGTTTTAGCTTTTGAAGAGCAGCCCTCTCGCACCTCCTATCTCGTACTTAGTGTTGGATGAATGGGTAGAGAGACACCATATATTTGATCCATATGCTGAAAATTTGGAAGCTTATGAGACAAGGCTTGGTACCTACTCCATCCTTGAAGAATAATTTGTGTTGCCAGCGCGTGCTCAATAAAAGTGAAGAGAACCTTAGTCTGTGGAATTTATACATTTATGGACCTAGAATCATAAACGGTACGGGTATGGGTGTTGTTCTCATTTCTCCTAAGAATGTGAAATTATCCTTTGTGCACATGTTGCAGTTCATATGTTCCAACAACATGGAAAATTATAAGGCATTGGTGCATGGTCTGCTTATAGCTGAAAAGAAAAAAATCAAGACTATGAAGATCTTTAGAGACATAGAAGTGGTTATCCACCAAGTCACCAGCAAGTGCGTAGAAAATAATAAGATTCTCAAATATTATAAACAAATAATTTGGGACCCTCCTTGAGATCTTTAATGCTCTAAGTCTGCAGGTGGTGTCACGTAAGATGAATAAGGAAGTTGATCAATTGGTCACACTCGGTTCATAGTTCTCCCTGCTTAGGAATTTTTAAAAGGAAACACTTAGCACATCAAGATGGTGATTAAACCATCCATTCTATATAACAACATCAGTTGGAAGGTGTTTGACAGTGATGCACAGATCATCCAGTTCATCATAGAATGAATTTGAGTTCTCATCAAACATACAAGTTTATTTACATGACAGTTACAGTGACCAAGTGATATAGCTGAAGACAAACAAGTTGCCTAAAGGGTTGGTCACCTTGGAAAAAAAAATTAGCCTTGATGATGAGTTCAAGGGTGAAGAAACATATATTCATTGTCACACAAGAAGACTTATCCTAGTCACTATTGCACACAAAAAATGAGTTACTACTTAGTAAAGCTTACGTGAATAATGAAAAGTATGCCTTCATAGCTCTTTGTCATAAATACAGTGATATCTTCTTGTGTGAATATGAAGAACTCAAAGCATTTGATCCAAGTGTTTCTCAACACTCCATTGACCTTGATCCTGATATCAAGCCAATCAGACAAAAGCAGCAGCCAGTCAATCCAAAGATAGATCCCCTCATGAGGAAGGAGTTATCCAAACTCATTGAGGATAAGATAATATTTCCAATCAAATATTCTACTTGGGTCGCGAATCTTGTTCTGGTACACAAGAAGAATGGAGAAATAAAAAAACTTCCTTGATTTCAGAGATTTGAACAAGGCATCATTGAAGGATCATTATTCTTTTCCTTCTATAGATCATATTTTGTAGATTGTGGCTAACATGTACAGAGATTGTCAATGATGGATAGATACTCTAGCTTCAATCAGATCCTAGTCAAGGAAGAGGATCAATTTAAAACAACGTTTACAACCAAGTGGGGAACAGATGCATATCAAAAGATTCCCTTTGGTCTGTCAAACCCAAACGTAATGTTTCAGTGGGCCATGGATATTACATTCAAATGATATATTAATGATTTCATCTTGGTCTACCTTGATGACATCAAAATATTCTCAAAGAAAAGCGTGGATCACATGGCACACCTAGAGAAAGTATTTAAGAGATGTAGAAATTTTGGGGTGTCTCTTAACCCCAAGAAGTGAAATTTTTTAGTAGTACAAGGCAAGCTTCTAGGCCATGTGGTCTCAAAGGATGGAATTGCAATTGATCCTGAGCATATTTCACCCATCTTGGCCCTTTCTTTTCTTGTGTACAAGAAATACTTATAGTCATTTCTTGGAAAAATCAACTTTGTTAGGCACTTTAATTCCTAGCTTTGCAAGACTAGTAAGGTCCATCACCCTCATGCTCAAGAAAGACATAGATTTCAAATGGATAACAGAAGGGAAATAAATCTTCAACAAGATCAAGAAAGATATTTCTTGTGTGCCAACACTCATCAACCCATATTACTCAAATAATTTTGTCCTTTATTCTTATAGTGTTGATGCAAGTGTTGTTGTTGTCATGACAAAGGAAAATGAACAAGGTCTGGAGAAGCCATTGGCTATTTCAGCCAAATGTTGAAGGACTATAAATTAATATTCAGTCACATGGAGAAACACGTCTATGCCATCATGCGTGTGCTTAGGAATTTTAAAATCATTCTCTCCATAAATCATATTAAGGTGTTATTTTTTTGACACAAGTGTTAGAAAATTCATCATGGGAGTAGAAATCAGTCAAAAGAGAGTGCGATGGGTGAAAAAAAAAATTAGAGTATAATGTGACTATCAAAGCCACAAATCTAGTTAGAGGTAGCGTGTTATGCAGACAACTTTCTAAGGACATGTAGAATGAACCTGATACTTCATTGTTTCTAGATGAAGAGCTCTCATGCGTAGAACTTGAACAAAATTCAGCCCCTAGCACGTGTGACTGGATAAAAGAGGTGATCACATTCCTTTCTGAGGGAACATACCCTCCTATTTTAAACAAAGAAAAGAGGAGACATCTGAGGCTTTAATATATCCCTTATATCATTATTGATGGTATTTTCTTCAAGAATAATCTTGATGGCATGTTGTTAAGGTGTATTGATGGCACGTAGATTAAAAAAGTGTTAGCAGAATTTCACAATGGATTCTCTGGTAGACACTTCTCTGCCAAATTTACAGAAATGAAGATCATGATGGTAATATTGTTTTGGCCTACCATGTATGTTGACACACACAAGTGGATCACAAAATGTAGAGAATGTACTTTATTTATAGGTAAGAAAATATTAGTAGCACTTCCCCTCCAACCAATCCAAGTGGATCAACCTTTTTCACAATGGGGTCTTGACTTCATAGGCATGATCAATCCTCCTTCATGCACTTGCCACAAATGGGTGTTGACAACTACGGAATACTTCACAAGATGGATAGAAGTTGTCACACTTAAAGAATCAACTGAGGTCAGTCATCTTGGAATTTCTCAATGGTATCGTGACAAGGTTTGGCATTCCTCAAACCATTATCTCTGATAATGCAATCCTTCCTTGATACTAGAATTACCAATTGAGCGCTAGGTATTAGAATATATTTTAATACTTATTCAAAATATTACCCTCATGGAAATGGTCTGGAAAAATCAACAAACAAAAACCTGATTAGGATCATGAAACACACAATGAACATCAACATGAGATAGTAGCATAAAAAGGTCTTTGCCTGTGCTCTGGGCATATTGGATCACAACCAAGAAGGCAATAGGTACATCACCTTACAAAATCTTTTTATGGTAAGGAAGATAGACTCCTCATATCTCTTGATTTTCCTTCATTAGAGTTTTCCCAACAACTTGAAATGGAGGGTGTGGACCAGCGAGGAATCAAAATGGCAGAGCTAGTTAAACTTGAAGAATCAAGAAACTTTGTCATGATCAAGCTACAAAAACATCAACAAGCAACAAAGAAGTGGTTTAAACAAGAAGGCTAGACCTCAAGCTTTCAAATTTGGGGACCTGGTCTTGAAATGGGATGCTAACAGAACTAAACTAGGATTTCATTCAAAATCTTTATGCACTTTGGAGTGGCCCATATATCATCAGTTCATGAAAGGAGGATAAATATTTTGAGTTCTCTCATCTTGATGGAGGCACACTATAAATCCCAATCAATGGGATATATCTCAAACCCTTCCATTGAATTATTGCATAATTTCTGTATATTTTAGAGTAGTTTTTAATTCCTCCAAGTGCATTGTGTGAACATTTTTTTATTTTTACATACTTATTTCTTCTCGTGTGCTTCTTATGCATGCTCTTCTTTTGCTTCCAAGGATTTTGGTTATCTTCCAGTAGTTTTAAGCAGTTTTTGTAGGATTTAGAATAGAGTTCAAAAATAATTTTTCCAGTGACTTCAAGGTCAGTTCTTAAAGATCCTAGATCATAGATTCATGATTACATATCAAAACTCCATGCCCAATGGATTTTTTAGGCTACTGATCCCTTTCATCTAGCAGGCAGATGGCCCCAAAAGTCACCAAAAATGTTATCCAAATAACTTCCATAGTTATTTGGACAACTTGTATTCACATTCTAGCTCTATGGTTCTAGATTGTAGGTTGTGTGCACTTCAGTTATCTCTTTGTCACATTCACTTGCTTGTAGTTTCCTTATGTGCCCTTATGCACTTCCCCCCTTTTTTCTCCATCCTTTCATTTTCCTTTTCCTCTTTGTTCCATTTTCCCCTCGTATGCACCTTCTGTGAACCCACCTTCTTTAAATTAGTTTATGCATCCTACGTGTGCGCCTTGCACTTGCTTCAAAATTAGCTAAGTCTGTATCCCTCTCATGCCCCCCACACATTACTTTATAATATTTTTGCCTTGACCATTTCTCCCATTTCTCCTACACACATCACCTTTGCACGTGCCCCTTCCTCTATTTTCCTCCCATTATTCATTCTTCTGTGCATGCCTTTTCACCTTCTTCTATGCCATTTCGTGCCACATCGCCTTCTGACAAGCTTGAGTGTGCTACACACAGCCAATCAAATCATGCCAGTTGGGAACTAAATCTTTGCAACCCATTGGTATATGACACATGGTAGAAATGAAAAAATAGTTGGCCGACATTTTATCCAATCCGTATGCACCACATGTCTTGTGTGTGCTGACATATCTGACAACCATATATTTTGATACAGAGCTCCAATCGATGCACGCCTAGTCTCAATAAATAGTTGCTAATGTAGGCTACAATTTTTAATATTCAAATTCAAAATTTTGGTGGATATGGTAGGTGAGAAAAGGAAAAATGCCTTTCTGGGAATTGATGAGAAGATCTGATTGCTCTAATCACTTGATTTGACATAGATTTCACCTCCTTCCTTATCCTACATGCCAAACAGACTAAGGGAGGCACATTTGACAAAATTTTAGGTGGATTTGGAAGAATTAAATGCTTCTTTTTGGTGGTTGTATTTCAAATTTGGGTTTTCCCCCCTTCTCCTGTTCTTTTTCCATCGATTTATCTATAAATGTAAGAGTTGGGATCATTTTTAATGTTGGACATTTTGGATCCTTAATCTCTTTAATAAGGACTTCATATCTTTGTATTTTGAGTTACAAACCTCTAGATTTGGCTCATGCATGTGGATATCAACCTCTTGCGCCATTATAATAGATTGGGAATCCTTAGAAGTAATAGAAGCATCATTTTGTGGTTATTCTCTACCTTTGTTTGTTTGTATTCTTCTATCTTACATCCCTCTTGTATTATGTGCTTGTTGTGTAACTCTAAATTCATTGCGTCGTCATTTTTCTAGTTATGTTTCTTGAAATTGATGGTGTAAATGCTTGCTGGTTTGTGTTACATGTACCTAGCCTCCCTTGACGTTTTTTTCTCATCATTTCCACTCAGAACAGATAGCGTTCATCCCTCTTTTTCATGTGTTATCACCTTCCTTAGTTTATTTTCCCTTTCTGTCATCCTTCTATCCCTACCCCCTTAGCATTGTTAGCTTATTTATCCCTTCTAGCATTAGTAGAAGTGGAAATACGTAGAAGAACCAACCTTCTCCAAAGATCCATCTCAAGTGTGAAAAGTCCCACAACTTGGAGATGGTTCCATTATTTTCTCAAATAACTCGGTTCATCCAGATCTGAGATATGGGTGTAAGTTTGATAACCAATAGTAACTATAGATGCCTATAATGAATGCAACCTTAGGTGGTGATAGTAAGTTCCTAGTGCTTGGTCCCTCATTATGGTCACATAAATTTATATTTATATGGTTATCTTATTCTAATTTCATAATTAACCCTGAATAGGCTGACCAACAAAAAGATAGAAAGTTCCCAAAAGGTGAGAGTAAAGTGCAAAGAGGATTATAACACCCTAGAGGGGACCAAGGCACCTAGGGTGCCCTAGTCAAAAATAGGAAAAACACAATGAAAATACAAACTGGGCAAGTGCGGGTATCAGATCAAAGTTAACGATAGAAAGTAAAGTAAAATAGAAAAATACATGGGTTAATTATTACTATTTTCACTTAAGAACCATATGAATAGTAGTATGAGACCGAGACTAAATAATGACTCAAAGTGCATGATTTTGTGTCTAAATTTTCCCCCACTTTATGTTGGTGAGTGTAAATCTTGATAACATAAATTAGATAGATATGCGTACCTGATAATCCATATAGAGTGATGTAGAATGAGTGCTGAAGGACTAGATAAAGTGGAGTGATTTTAAAAACATGGAGCGTGGAGACTAAAGATGTAAAAAGTGATGAAAGTAAACCTAGTGTGGAGGCATGTGTGTAAATGCCAATGTGTGTAATGTGCCTGCATGGTTAGTATCGTGTGTGTGATGTACTCACCATGTGTGTGTTATTGACTATTTGCTTCCCATATGGATGGACTTGCAAAAGAGAAGATGATCAAGTAGTCAGATACACATGTATATGTGTAATGTGCAAAAATGGATGTATATATGTAAAAATCATGTAAAGAAAGTAAAAAAAATGAAAAAGGAACATGTGCACCTGATCCATAATGAGAAAAAGGGGGTAGAAAGGATCCTGTAAATTTCAGTGAAATGTGAGTTTTTGGGAAATCTCATGCCACTGGCCAAAGAAGTGTAGGTAGGAAAGTACGATGTTCCTCTAACCTTTAACTGCTTCCTGAGAGTTGTGAATATATCGCTATACTACCTGGTTTTTTGGGTGATTCGATGCCACTTGACGAAGAATTATAGGGAGGAAAGTCTGATGTTTCTCTAGCCTGTAACTGCTCCCCATAATGCTAAGGATAATCTAACCTATAAAATCCATTGTGTATGGAGTTCTATAGATGGGTCTTAACTCACGTCGGGTTCACCAAAAGGATTAACTAAAATATAAAAATTCTAGAGTAATATAATGTTATAGGAATAATAAAATAACTAACTAAATGAAATATTGAAATGATATCCAATCAAACTAAGCTAGAAGATATGAAAACCTATTGTTCAAGAAGGGGTAACAAAGCCTTAGATTATTTGATGTTGTGACAGGATTGTGTCACATTGAAGACCAGGTGAATAGGAGGAGGAAACCATCACAAAGTATCCTAAGAAAGTACAAATATGAGATTTTTGGATAGTATGAGGTTCCTAAAAGAGGGATAAGGACACCCGTGGGTTCCCTGGTCTACAGAAATGGACAAGAAACCCCATATAGAGTGTCATTGTATGTTCTCCCATGTGCACTTCCTATCGTGTGAATTTTGTTGTTTGATCACTGAAGCACTGATAAAATTACAATGGAAGAATCACCTATAAAATCCCAGACAAAGCATCAAAACCCTAAAAAAAATATACATATGAAGGGGTCAGACGGACCTTAGTTTCTAAATTGATGGACTTATCACTAATTTTTACACTACATCTTAGACCCAATGTAGTTCTAGGTGTGTGTGTGTGTGTGAAATTGTTCCCTAGGTTTCTCTTGTGCTAGTCGCACTTTTTGAAGTAGTGAGAAAATAACCAGATGTAGAATGTAGTAAATGTATGCATGTAAATAATAGACTCACTTCCTATTAAGTGTGATGCAGAAGAACCAACATTGTGTGCTTTATGATGGATCTAGATGGATGGAAATGTATCAATATATGGCTCTGATGGATACAACCTTAGGTGGGGATAACTAGTGCTTAGTTCTAGGTCCCTCATTATGGTCACATAACTTTATATTTATATGGTTCTCTTACTTTAATTTCATAATTAACCTTGAAAAATCTGACCACCAAAAATATAGGAAGCTCAAATGGATAGAAAGTGCCCAAAAAGTGAGAAGAACGTGCAAAGAGGATCAGGTCACCCAGAGGGGACCAGAGCACCCTATTCCTAGCTGGGTGCCCCATTCAGAAATAGGGGAAAACACATAATGTGAAAGAGTGGGTGCAATATTGAAAGTAACGATAGAAATAAAAGTAAAATGGCCAAAAACATGTGTTAATTATTACTCTTTTCACTTAAGAACCATATAAATAGTAGTATGAGACCGAGAATAAATAATTTCTCAAAGTGCATGATTTTGTATCTATACAAAGAAAAGTGAAAAAAACCATATCGTAGAAGCTACAAGGAGAAATTATCATAAGCTTGGAGGTATAAGTAAAGAGAATACAAATGATTATCCTAAATGGAGGATAACACCACTAAAAAGGACAAAAAACCATGAGGTAGATGCTATAAGAATAATATTGTAAATTAGAAGCATAAATCCAAGCAAGGCCATGAACCTAAGTGAGGATGTACATAATAAAGTGGTGATCCACTGGGAAAGACCGGGGTGTACAAAGACAAAATGTTGATAGAGAATGTTGATGAAGTAGTGAATTTGAAAAGAAGGATGAGAGATGGTAGATGAGTATCAAAACACCTAAGATCCTTCATGTATGAATGCTTTTTGAGGAATTGAGATTTTTTTGGTTCTTTGAAGATGTGGCCTTCATTGGTTTAAATATGATATGTTTTAGGACCTGTGATATCTTTGATGAGATAAGGAACCCACCATTTCTGAGCGTAATTTCCTTATTTTTCATGTGTATAGTCAAGTTTAAGGACAAGGTCACCCATGTCGAAGGTACATGGATGAACAAGTTTATTATGTTATTGGAAAAGGAATTTTTTATGAGTGTATGCCCTATCACATCATTCTTGTAATAAGTCAAGATCATAGAGGTAGGATTCACAAAGGATGTTCATGGTATTTTAAGGTTACCGATAAGAGGAAACCAAATGTATTGTTTAGATTCTGCTGAGTGGAGAACATTAGCCATATGAGATACTGGGAGTGGCACATATGATTAGAGTATGTTATGCATCTGAATCAATGCAATATAGGATTCATAGATTCCAGATATCTAGAATATTGTTATGGGGATCATGGTGGCATGCATAGTGTGCCACAAGACAGATGGATCCATCCCATTGTTTTTGATTTATGTGTGTAGAGACATTGTGGACCATGGGGTACTATTCAACTCAGGAACCACCATATGGGTGCAGTTGGTTCATGTTTTTTTATAGAGTTTGGTGTAGAAGATAGAGGGTCATGGGACTCGTGGTTTTATTGACAAAATGTATATATGGTAGGTTATCTATGTATAGGACAACACAAACACCAGAGGTAATAGTAAAATATGCCTTGAGAGTGAGTCATTGGGCACATGGGCCTGTAGTGAGGGCAATTTAAGCATTTCAACCATTGACACAGGTGAGTTCAGATGATGTTATATGGAAACCCTACATAGGGAATGTGGATCATTTTCCCAGTTAGGATAGGGTAGATTTTTTGGACACCATCATTAAGGTGATGGGGCACTATGTTTATTAGATAGATACCCATGTATTTAGTAGGATCTCAAGATAGTTTGGGTGATTGAACCCCATGGTGATACTAATAGTATAACCCTTCTGACATCGTCATACCAAATAGGCTGCATGAGAATAGGTTAGGGAACCATCACTTCATACCCACAGGATATGGGAAATATGCGCACATGGTCAGAGATAATGGAGGTGTGGTAGGGATGCTCAGGGCCCATAATAGATTATAACATTTAGTGGTTCAGAGGAGGGATCCTATAGAGGATCCTTAGGTACATGTTCACATGCTAGAGGTATAGGTAAAATGGGTCTCAGTACTAGAGGAGGATCTAAACAACCAACACCAAGGCTCAGACAGAAAAAAATTCCATGACCTTTGGAGGATATTTAATGATACTCAGGGTTTAAATGGTCATCAATCTGACATAGAGGATCATACCATAATGAATATGGGACATTATATTAGTTCCCTGAGACAGGTGGGCACACTACGTAGGAGCCAAACCTCATCATGATGACAAGATGTAGGAGGTGTTTGGTGGCCACGAGACAGAAAACATCATATAAAGTCCAATGAAGCCATGTATGTGTGATATTGTGTTATTTAGATGGTTATTGAGAAATGGTTCTATGTCATATTGATATTTTGAGTGAAATGTGTTAGTTTTTTGTTTTACAGAGTAGACAGTGGAGGTGTGGCACTCCCTAATGGAGAGTTCCCACTATGATATCTAGGATCCAGTGTTGGATGTCTAGGATACTACAGTGATGGTGGATCCAGTAGCAGTTTCAAAATGAGATTCCATGAGTCCATTGTTGGACTCCAGTAATTGTCAGTGGTGTTTTCATTGATGTCAAGTGGTATTGATGGTAAAAAGGGTTGATTGGTGAAAGTGAAGAAGTTAGGGACATGAAGGTTGATTGATAGTTTTTAGGTGCCTTCATGAGCCTAATGAGATGTGATAGGTTGGTACATGGTCAGAGAAAGGTCATGTACACATGGGAAAATCCTAGGAATACTACATATAGCATGTGTGAGCTAAAACAAGGCTCAATTTAGCTCATGGAGTCAAAATTCAAGAATGCACAGAAAGTGAGCTTTGAGAACTGACAATGTTATTGCATGAAAATGAGATTGGTTAGAGTATTCACAAGAAAACCTATGGCTAAAAAACTTATTATGGAATGTGTAGAGGGTATGTATTGCAATGCTCCATGTCAAATTTCATCAGATTCTATAATGGGGATTTTGAGTTATTCAAGTTTTTCTAAACAACCTTCTTGAAAAATGCATTTGGAGTTCCTGGATTATTAGGTCTCAAGAAAAAAATGAGGGATTGCTCAGATAAATCATAGATATAAATTTTTATAGTAGTACTCCAATAATTTCAGTGTACAAATAATTTTTTGAAAATTGGAGGTTGTATTTGAGAAGTTATGATCATTTTTCTGACAAGTCGTTGTCTTGATCTCTCTTGGACTATGTTCTTGAATTGATAGAAGAAAGAAGTTGAGTTGTTGTACTCAAATGAATTATTTAATCACTTCTAAAATCACTTAACAGTACATTTAAGGATTTTATCAAAGATCATAATTGTTTGAATCCTTAATTTCCATGAAATTGCATATGAATGATCTATGTTGTGTAGGCCTTGGATCTGAACTTTGGTAATGCTTCTGAAATGCTTCCAAACTTGTTTTTCTTAAGATAATCCCATAATGTAGTGAAATTATTTCAATAAGGGCTTATATTCTCTCCATAGGTTATTCTCAAGGCTCTTTATCATTTGATAGTGGTTGCTAGGTTAAGACCAAGGTGTAATTTCAAGTCCACTAAATGTCTTGGAAGAAGTCCTGTCTAAAATGTTGTGTTGCTTGAAGGTAGTGCCTTGAGGTGTCTACTTCCATGCTTTTTTTAGAAAATTAGTCATCCTTGACCATATATTCTTAAAAAAACTCTTCACCATTAAAAACATGGAGCATTTGAGCAAAATGTTCAAGTTGGCGGTCCTATAGTGTGCTTATTGACAAGATCCTTGGAGTCATACTTTTGCTTCACACATGTAACAGCAACTGAATAGTTTAATCTTCATGTCAAGGAAAGAATTCATAAGTAGTTTCCTGGTGTTTGAGGGTATATGAAGGATGTTTAATTTTCTTTCAAGTACATACTTTCAAGTGGAGTTTTAAAGAGAAAAGTGTTACCTTGGTAAAGGTTGAGACTCAAGAATCTTGATTGTGTTCTATAATGATACATTATTGTAGTTTTGGAAGACATGGAGTGAATTCTGTGAATAAAGAGTGGATCTTCGAGCTCCTAAAATATGGAAAAGATATATATCTTCATTACACACTCAAAGAACCTTAAATTGTTCTATTTCATTGAACATTTAGGAAAGAAATCTGGTTATGAAGCTTTTGGGCCGTGACAGTCTTCTATACCCTAATTTGGGGTTTTTGCATCATTTTTTTGAATCGATTGTCCAATGTCTAACTAGTGAAAAATTCATGAAAATTTTGGTACAATATTATATGAGGTCATTGCTTAATTTATTTCAAAAATAATTGGCAGTTATTTAAGCATCAAGTGTGAGCAGAGAAATTTCTAACAGAAGTTTTTAAAACCGTATACATTCATTCTGTGACAATGCAAATGTAAATTGTTTTCTTTTCCTTGAAAAATCCTTAAAAAAGCCCTCAAGTGGTTTCAGTTGGGACACATGCATTAGTAGTATTTCATCACATTGGAATGCACATTTTGAGTATTGAATTAGTCTCCATAGAATGTTATTGCAAAATCATTTTGATATCTCTCAAATCTCGAAAAATGTCAGACAACATCAGGTGAGGTCTTAAATTATTTTTGTTTGATTTAAATTGAAGATTTTGCACCTTGAAGTTGATGTCAAATGGAAGTTAATTGGTTGGAGGTAGAGGAAAGGTTCAGGTAAATGAAAATTTCAAAAATTATCTCTAGGATCAAAGTGAGGGTTGGAATGTGAAGATACGCATGCCTCTTTTGTCTTATGCATTCGGTGAAAGATGGGTTGATCATAAAAGAAAAGTCTGAAAGGTCAGATGCAAATGGGGAAACTTAAAGTGAGAAGGTGAAAAGTTCTTAAAGGATGTAAAAAAAGAGAAGGTGAAGAATTATTCAAATGCAAATAAGTAAAGTTGAGTATATTTGTTTTGAGAGAGGAAGAAAAATATAACAGCGTGAATAAGAAAAGGCGGAAGAGTTTTCTGAGAGAGAGACAATGCTATCAAAATGCAGAGATAAGACATGGTCTAAGAAGAGAAAAATAAATTAACAATGAATATAAGGATTTGAATATATGGATGGTAGGAAGCATCATAAAAAATTGAACTGAAATGAGACATATACATATAAAATCAAGAGGCAAATAGGTGTGTGCTATTGGATGAAACAAGGGTATGAACAACATAACCATGGTATAAAAAAGTATAAAGGAAAACAACAATGTTTATTGATTGTAGATGACTGATATAATACCAGAAAATAGGGAATGAAGAGATATAATATGCATACATTGGGGTCAAGTTTTATAGAAGAAAAATAGAGAATTTAGAACACATTATGGGTTGATTGGATGGAAAAACAATGAATTTAGAGAGACACATTGAGAACCATGGTCAAAGGTGTGTATAAATGTTTTAAGAAGAGATATAGCATGATTTTTATAAGGATATCCAAAAATAGAGATAGACCAATAAACATGAGAAGAACACAGTGGTAATTATGAATGTACAAGACTAATAATTGAAGTGATGACAAAAGTTTGAAATAGAAGATAGAGGATATCAAAGGTTATAGACATGTTTCAAGCTGCTAATATAGGACTGTATCAGGATCAGTCTTCATGCATTCTTGATGGTGTATAAGTTAGAAGAAATAGGTGAATTGTGAAGTGTCAGTAAGGGATCATGATTTGTTGATGAAGAAACAAGGAACTAAATGATCAATTTGTACAATTTTATTTTATTTTCCTAAGTGGGTGTTTGGGTGACATGAGTAGGAGCTCCTTGCAAGTTGAAGCTTACTAAACTAGCCTAGTGGGTGCTTAGAAACCTTCCAGTGGGTACTAGAAGGACTATGAAGTAGGTACTTCTCAAGTTGAGTGGGTACTCAACCAAACTGGAAATCATTGTATGTTAAGAATGGGTGTTCTTAATAAAAATCCTTGATTTCAAGTGGGTTTTCTCCCTCTATGGGTTTCCCACTATAAATTTGGTGTCCTTTGTACTTGTCTTATTACATGCACTTTAATTTTTTCATGGTTTGAGTTATGTTTCTAGTTAAATAAGTTTTTAAAGGTGATAAAATTGATTTACATTGATTCACCCCGCCTCTTAGTGCTTGTGATATCCAACAATTTGTATCAGAGTATGGTCCTCCTAAATCAATCCTAACAGCTTGGAGGTGATCCTGAAGTCACAAGCATGTGTACATCAGCATATTCTATGCTGAAGAAGAAGTATGAAATTGCTCAAGATTTGATTAAAGAGTTAAAAACTGAAATCAATCTCAAAGATGCAAATTATCTTGAAGGACTCCAAGAAGTAGAAGTAGTTTTTGATAAGTTATCAAAATATCTAATTTTCAAAAAAAAGGCTTATACTAAACTTGAGGAAGAAGTGAAGACTTCAAAGGATGAGCTAGAAAAATTTAAAGCTAAATTGATGACACATCAAAGACTTCCTAATGACAAAACATGTTTGTACTGTAAAAATGAAGCAACCCAATGTGAAATAGAGCATGAACCTAGTCATGAGTCATGACAATTATCCATCAAAGCTAAGGATGAAGAATGTGGTGAACTAAATGCAAAATTGATAATGCTAAGAGAGGAACTAGAGAAAGCAAGGAAAAGAGATTTGAAGGCTAAATAAAGTCATGAATGTTGTCAAAGGTGTTCAGAAAACAAGGAAGATAAAGAGGTTGATCCCAGCAAGCAAATAAACAAGAACTAGACAAAAGAGATAAATACATGAAGATCCAAGTCAAATAGACAACTAAATTCATCCAAGTATGAGAAGATATTTATTGGTTATTGTTTCTCATGTTATGAATTTGGACATAGAGCTAGAGAGTGCATGAAAAATTATGACAAAGAGCACCCATGGAGATCTTGTGGTATTGATTGTGAAAGGAATATAGTATGTTTCAATTTTAAAAATAAAGGTCATACTACCAAGCATTTCCTAGAAGAACCTATAAGTCAAGTTAGTAATGACAATCATTACTCAAGAAAAATAATAAATCATGTCATATGTTATATATGTCATGAATTTAGACACTTATGAAAGCATTTATATAACTATGGACAACCTAAGCACAATAGAAATTTATACACCTTCAAATGGAAAGAAATGAAAGCCTGTAATGTGAAGATAAATTCTAGAAAAGAGGCAAAATCAGTCAAGCCTCAAGTAGCTCCTGGAAATAAGGAAATGAAATAGGTATACAGGATCAACAAAGAAAATATAGAATTTGAAATAGAAAATAATGAAAATAAAGTTACATGGGCAGATATGGAAGAGGCACAACAAGCTAATACTATGTCAGGAGAAACCACCTTACATGATATATCAACAAAGGATTATAAAGGAAAGAAAAAAGAAAAACAATTCAGTGTTGAGGATGAGAAATTTATTCCTCAAGAAGTGGTAGAGTAGGTGTATTAATGGTAACATGAATGATTATTAGGTATTCTTATAGAAGATGAGATCTTAGGTAATGATGTTATCTCACCCAGAAAAAGTAGCTAAGAAGGTGAATAGGGTTATAAGGAAAATAAACGGGAAAATGGAGTCATCATGTTGTTTTGAGATGATTCAAAGCACACAGTATACCTTCTCTAAGCTTCTAGGAGGCATATTCACTTAAATGAAGCATTTGAGTTTGTGTGAGTCTTCTCTATAGTGCAAAAGGTAAGTCATCATTGTTTTTGAGTGTATTTTCAAGGTTCTTTTTTTAGTGTTCTTGGTTGAAATATCATGAACTAATTTGTGTGGTCATTATTAGATCATGTTAGTCTATCTAGGACAGTTATGATTGTCCTTGAGTCTCATGGTCATATAATGTGAAGTATGGTTTTCATCTGTAAGAAACACGGTATCAAAATCTTAGTCTTGATGATGTTATAAGAATAGTCAAAGTGGTGTAAAGAGATGTCATGGTATCTAAAAAATATGTCTCAAGGGTATGAGAAAAATGTTGTTTATACCACTGAAATGGTTTTCTATGAGTGTTTTGGTCAAGATATCCTAGATCATATAGTGGTAAAATGATCAAAATGATCAAGTACAGGTTGTCTAGAATTCACGTAGATGGTTAAGAAAAATCATGGCTAAGGAGGTCCCTAGGGAAAGAGGTACTCATCACTACAATTAAGAACATCTTTGCAAGATTGATTGCTAACTCTTGTGTAAGGTATTGTGATCATTGAAGGTGAAGCATTTTATTGTCTAAAAAAGAGGGTTATTTTGAATGTTAGTTGAAATTTTCATATATCTATAAGATATCTAAAATTTTTCATTGAATTTTGTAGCAAGTTAAGATAACAATGATCAATTACAAGTGCATGTGTAAGATAGTTCATAGAGTCTGTGAAGTATGAATTATTTTCTACAAGGTCCAAATCTGAGAAATCTAACTGAGTTAATGTGACCTCTGCAAGTTATTGGTTATGTTTTAATGTCAAGGTAGTTGTTCAAAGGTCAACAAAGGTCCTAGCCGAGAAAAATATATTCAAGATAAGAAATTTTAGTATGGTCTAAAAATGGATATGTACAGGTTTGTAAGGACGTGCTAATGAAAAGTGTTTTATGAATGGAAAAGTAGAGTTCTTAAGTTGCTAAATGTTATGCTACAGATGTAGAGGAACCCTTGAAGTATATATTAGTGATTGTTAAGTGAAAAATACTACTACAAAACCTCCAAGGCTGGTGTTGCTGGTATGTCCCAGTCTAAAGCAAAGATATGATTGTTGTTTCAAACTCAAAATCTCTATGATAAGTAAAGGGACATGTAAGGAAGGATTATTATGGAACTGTAATATATATGTTTGAGTTTGTGTAGTGTCTCTATCTAAGGATCATCACTAATTTTTCTCAAGAGTGTCAAGTAATTCATATTGACCATAAAAGTATTCAATAAAATTTCTCTTGTAGAGCTAACAAAATCTAGTCTACATGCCTAGATAATTTATGAATAAATTGAAGTTTGTGGGAAAATGAAAACATGAATAGTATGGCACAGTGAATTGTGTTTGTAAATATATGTGTTGTGAGGTGTTAAAAAATGGGTATACATCATGGATAGATCTGAGATACAAATGAGGACTCATTACTTGTTCATCAAAGCCTAGGTTTTCTATTGAGTAGGATAAAAGTTTAGTTTAAAACATTCAGTCCTCGTGAGTACATTCAAGGAAAGAGTGCATCATGACAATGCACATGTATGTATGAGCCCCTGGTAGCTCATGACCTTAGTCAAGGTCTCTTCAAACTATATATGTAGGTGGAAAGTGATAATGAGAACCCTAAAATGCTATGGTTATGTTGTTGATAGTACAAGAATATTCACCTACAAGTCACAGTGGAAGTGAAGGGTAGAATTCATGATCTTGTTTGTGAAGAGTGTGTATAAGTCCATCAAGGACATGGGGAGAATGCATGAAGTGGTTGAGTAATCACACAAACTAAGAAGAATAGCTTTCTTAGTTGAGAACTTAGGTAGAAAGTACTACAATGGTTTAACATGTTGGTTTGATCAACACATTAATTCAAGAGATGAACTATGGCCTAGACATGATCAAAACATGAGAATTCTAGAGTTTGAAAAAAAGGTTTCAAGTCAAACCTTGTTAACATTTGAACAAAGTGTTTTTAACTCCAAGTATAAGGTAGAACCATGATTATGAAAAGGTGTGTAAAGGATGCCTAGTTGATATTTCTACTCTGTTATGATCAAAATGGATCTCATGATGTAAGTAGGCATAGCCACTATGTTTTCCATAAAGGAAAGAGTATAGTTCTTAATCAAAAGGTTGCTAAAGTTTGAGGTAATTAGGGAAGCTTAAGTTACTTCTTGGTCAGGTGTGAAAGTTTGAAATGATACTTATTTGGGTCAGAGGCATATTGTTTGAAGTCAAGGAGATAAGTACAAATCAAAAGGGAGAGTTTTGTCATTCAAAAGTATGAGATTTGATTGATGGTGCAGGTGTATGGAAGCATTATAAGGTATGTCCTAGAATATGTTGAGGGGAGCTCTGTTGAGGCTAAAAAAAATTCACGGATCTCTATATGCTACTTAATGGGAGTCAAAGAAGGTGAATTACAATCTCGTGGGGACACTATACAAAAGGAAATCTAGTTTCCAACTCAAGAAAAGTGTTGTAAAGCATATTATGTGTCATCCAAGGGGGAGCTACTAAAGGTCAGTTTATGATTTTTTGTTTCTCATTTTGTTAGTTGTGTGGCCCTTTGTCAATGATGTCAAAGGGGGAGAGATAAAAATTTTGAAGTCAGAAACTAGGTATGCAAATGTTTTTTCCATCAAATTTTGTAGGTTTCTAAGGTGTTTCCATCAATAAAAAATGGGGAATTTTTTAGACTCCAGTAATTGTCAATGGTGTTTTCATTGATCTCAAGTGGTATTGATGGTAAAAAGGGTTGATTGGTAAAGTGAAGAAGTTAGGGACATGAAGGATAGTTTTTGGTGCCTGGTGAGATGTGACAGGTTAGTACAGGTCAAGGAAAGGTCATGTGTAGCCAACAGAGTAATCTGAGGCTCAGGAACTGATGTGGAAGAAGTGTCAAATGTGTTTGAAGGTTCCTCTTGTACTAGGATGACGTTTACATCATGAGTAAATTTGATGCGAAGGGTTTCTTGGTAACACAAGACTTCTAAATCATGAATCTAAATATAGATATCTAAGTGAGAGTCATCCAAAGTGTAATTTTCATCATAATATAATGCGTAAGAAACCACCACACAAAAATCAACTATGGTATTGACTTGGACCACATGCTCTAGTGGGAGTTATGAAGTACATGAAATGACTGCAAGAATAAAAGGCTCCTTCTTAAAAGGATATAAGGAAGGAGGAAATTGAGATATGATAAGTTTAGGAATATCAAAAGTATTGATCTAATTGTGACTTCATAAGGATCGTCATCATCCAACTCCAAGATATTGAGAGGCGTGCACCCGACCAACTCACGATGACCGACATTAGTGCGAAGAGTATCTATAGGATAATAAAAATGTTGATATTATCGAAAGGAGATAGGAGATAGTTCATCAAGTGCAAGAAGCTTGTATGTACCCTTTTGCTAAAATGTATCCTAGTTCTAAGTTTTAGTGTCCCCTTGAATCTTATAAATGGCTCCTTGGTGAGCTAACTTCACAAACTGACATGCAGAAGAAGCAATGACACTAATAAGATGAGTCCAAGGTCGCCCTAGGAGAATATTATAATATAGAGGAAAATTGAATACCATGACTTTGATGTGGACAATCCTAGGGGGAATGGTGATGGGTAACTAAATACACCCCATAGGTGGTATCTATTAGATGTCATATCCTTAATAAGTGGTTCATGTAGATTTTACATTATTTATTGAATAATCAAAATACTTAATGAATTTTAATGAGGCCCACACGTGTATGCTCCCTTGTCAATGAGAGCATGCTTGATCATAGTGTTTCTACTTTGGACTAAAATGAAAGAGAGGTAGATCATCTACATGAAGCAAGAACTCAGTCGATATCATAGAAGCCATAGGAAAACGAATGCAAGAATGAGCATCCATATTAAGATCGATATGAATGGAGAGATCCTCACATTACCAACATATGCTTTCCTCTAAGCCATGTAATGTGGGAATCTTCCTCAAAGAGGGAGAAAAGGAATATTCATTTTAAACAACGTAGTCATGAGATGCTCACGATGGTGAGGCGACGTACACATAAATTATAAGAAGGGAATTTTTCCAGGAATTCAGGAAAGTGCTTCAAGAGGATCCCAATTGTTGTGACTAGACTGTTCACTAGGCTGACATTGTTACGAGTCCTCAGAAATAGAGCCATAAGGAATAGGAGTGATTAACGAGATTTCTAAACCTAACTTTTACTCATTTCCCATGCCATCGACCCTGTAAGTTGATTTTACATAGGGGTCAATGATGCCCATGGCTAGAGATACAGATCCAGACATCATTGTCCCTGTAGGAGAATTTCCATATGAGCCAATGGCATCTGGAGGAGGCATGTTTTTCCTTAGAGAATCCTAATTTTGAGGTAGACAGGGATATATGACCATGTGAGCCCAAGGTTGGAATTCTACAGGGTATTCTAGTTCTACATAAGTTATGGCATGTTTTAAATCATTAATTACAAATTTACTTTCAAGAAGATAATTTGTGTCAACTATATTAGTTGTAGCATTTTCCCCTAATTAGCAATAAATCACTAATTGTGATTAAATGAAAGTGATGTGGGTGATTTAAAAAAAATAGATTTTTTTAAACCCCTAGATATTACATAGTTACATATGATTAATAAATGCTAAAGCACATATTTGACACAAGCAACAAGCCAATGAAAATTGAAATCCTAAGTGCAAGAGAAGGAATATAAGACTTCACTGATTTTTGTAATTGATCCCAAAGTATTATGGACTCAAATATTGATTAACAAAAGGAGAAAATTGTCGTAGCCACAATTAAAAAATTCTGTAATTGTCAGATGAGTGTGGATTGGGAAGCCTACACTAGGTTAGAGGTGCCTAGGTGCCAGAGTCTTCTTCTAGGCACATGTGTCTGTGAAAATTTCTAAAACTTGAATCTTCTAGTGTCACAAGGTGGTCATTAGCCTTCAGTGTTATCCGTTTGTATATCTCATAATATCCATAAAATTCACCTGTAACCCACAAAGAGAAAGATAACCTACAAAACCCTAAAACACATCAAATCCTTAAAATAAAAAGATGCAAATAAGGAGTTAGACAGACCCCGACGATCACCTAACATAGTGAACTTACAACTGATCACTACACTACATCTCATACTCCATGTATTTGTTATGCGTGTATGTAGAAATCGTTCCCTAGGAATCTCTTGTTCAAAATGCACTTGATAGCAAGCAATAATCATTGTTATATGTGTTGTCATTGATGTCAAGATTGATGAGTTGATATCAAGTTGCATTGATGGAAAAAGGATTCAATTGGTAAAGTGAGCATGCAAGCAAGATGAAGGTTGATTGGTAGTGTCAACTCACAAAGGATTTGATATGGTCAAGGATAAGTCCTAAAGGACTTAGACAAACATTTTTGCAAGCCCCAAATATAAGGTGCTAGCTGCCAAGTACATAAGACAACCATGGAGTAAAGAAGCTCAAGGAAGGAACCACAAACTAAAGGAAAGCTCCAAAAGAAGTCTACCAAAGGTAGGTGAGTGCCACAGAGTGAAGAAGGTCATGAAGGTAAAGCCATGAGTATGAATATTTGAGAATGCCATGTATAAAGGGAAAATATGCAAAATACAGATAAGAAGAAAAGCCATAAGTATAGAGGATTTCCACAGATAGAAGGAAAGCCATGAAGAAATAGAAAAGGAGAAAATTGTGGAAGGTAGAAAACAAGGAGGAAGCCACAAGAAGTTGAAAAAGCTACACAATGCATACAGATGTAGCGAATAACTAAAAAGCCACATAATGAAGGGAAAAGCTAAAGGAAAGAAGGAGAAGCCATGATATGAAGGAAAAAATCAAAATGCCAAAGGAATCCATGGAATGATCAAAGTGAACTAGAGTGGATCAAGGATAATTAGTTGGATTTCAAATTGAAAGAGTGAACGTTTACATTCATATTTTGAAGGAGATTTGATTGACAGAGATTTGCAACTACAAATACAACTAGAACTTCATACAGACCAATGAAATTCTCTGTTCCAACTACCAACATTTAATGCATGTTGACCTTGAGGTAATTTGGTTATAATCTCGATGGAGATTCCCAATTTAAAGGTGAATTAAAATAATGCAAAGAAAATGGGTTGTTGTTTTAATTTCACGATGCAAATTCTAAACAATGCAAGTTTTCTATTTTTGGAAGTCAGCTAATAAATTATGGTTTGTCATATGCATGGAAGAAGGAGGAATGAAGCCAACAAGGAAATAATAAAATCTGGACTCAGCTGGGAACATTAAATGATCCATATTCATAGGAGACAGATCAGGAAGAGTACATGATGCAAATCTTGAAGCAAGATTTTTGAGTAAAAGGTGAAATAAAAGAAAAAATCTAAGTGATTCGAGTAAGTGGTTTCTCATGAGAGATAATAAGGCATCAGAGCCAAGAGAGTGACAAGGTGAAAAGAAGAAAATATGATGTAATCAAGCTAAGAAGAGCTACAGTGGTGGAGAAGAGAGAAAGGGTGAGATTGAGAAAATAATGAAGAACATGATCAGATAAGTAGAGCATAAAAGTGGCAGTTTGAATGAGTAGAAGAGTGTGACATAGGAAGAACACAGATTGAGCTAGGAAAGTGATCATAATCCATTATATTAGCAATTGTTGTAACTACATTATCAAAATGTATATGTAAAGAAGTCTAAGTTGTAGCTTATTACATTCAGGGAGTTGTAGCTTCTTTGTAGGTGGGTTCCTGCAGAAAGAAATCTCTTGTGATTTGTAATATTCACTTGAGTCCTTTGTTGTGTGTAATATCAGCATAGGTGTAGGGGTTGGTGCTCCTTGTGGGATTGGTGTCTCACTAAACAAATCTTGTAAGATGTGTTATATTCTTATGAGTCCTTTCTTTGTGTAATATAAGCAACAGTTTTGGTGGGATTTTCTCCCAAAAGGGTTTCCCATGGTAAATATTTATGTTCGTTGTTTATGTGTTTGATGAATACTTGATTGATTGTATGTTTACTCATACATATAGATTGGTAAAGAATATAAAATTGAATCAAGAGTGTAAATGTTTTAATCTACACTGATTCATCCCCCCTCTCAGTGCTTGTGATCTACAACAATTGGTATCAGAGTGAGTCCTCATTAGTAGAAGCTTAACATCTTCAAGGAGATCCTCCTATCACAAGCATGACAGAAAATCAGGCACAAGGTGTTTTGTCTCTATCTAGATCACCTCTGTTCACTAGGAACAAATTATGCATTCTAGAGAATAAGGATGAAAACATATTTGATGTCACTTGGGTTTGACATCTGGGAATGCATTGAGAAAGGATATACAGCTCCACCCATACCGATCACTTCTTCTGCAGGATAAGGTAGAATATGAGTGCAACTCAAGAGCTATGAATGCTATTTTATGTGGTTTGATTGAGATATAATTTGTAAAAGTAATGCACTACACAACAACAAAGGAGATATGGACCAAATTATAGAGTATCTATGAAGGAGATGAAAAAGTTAAACTGGAAAAGTTACAAACTTACAGAGCTTAGTTTGAGAATATGAAAATGAAGGATGATGAGAGCATCATGGCATATATGCAGAGAATAGATGAGGTCATAAACATGATCAGAGGCTTAAGGAGAAAATCTATAAGAATCTGTCATTATTCAAAAGATTCTAAGATCCCTGACCAACAAGTATGATGCAAAGGTTTCAGCCATAGAGGAATCAAAGGACATGAAGACTCTTACAATGGATGAACTTCATAGAGCACCCTTGCTACATATGAAGATGAGAACTGTTGGAACCAAGACCACTAAGAAATAAGTGGATTTCAAGGTCAAGAAAGAAATAAAGTCTAGTCAAGAAGATGAAGAAGAATCAGGTTCCATGGATGAGCTGGATGAAGAAAATATTGAAGGCATTGTTCATGAGGAAATTTGAAAAGAGGCTCTGGTAAGTACAAAGGAAAACTCCCATTCAAATGCTTTTCTTGTAGGACAAGTAGGTCATTTTTCCAGTAGATTGTCCAAACAAGAATAAAGACAATCATGAACATGAGGAGCACAGTCATAAACATAATAGAAGAGAAACTGAGTATAAAAAGAAAGATAACAAGAAGAAATTCTTCAAGAACAAAAGAAACTTCTACTCTAAAGAAGAATCTAGTGAATCGGAGTTGATAACACAGAAAATTTCTGAGAATGAGAAATGAAGATCAATTAGAATGTTTGTTTATGGCTATGGACGCAAGATGAAGAAAGTAGCTCCAGAGGGAAGAACTCAGTTGAATATGAAGATTCTGATGAAGAGGAAGTTGAGGTAAATCTCAAAGTAGAGTTAGTAAGTGCACTTGAATAACTGCAACTATGTAGAAAGAAAAATTAGAAACTAAGATGCACATTAAAGGATTATGAGGAAAAAATCCACATCTTTGAGAAAAGACAAGCACAGAAAGAAGAAGAGGAGGCTAATGAGCTAAAGGAACTTGAAACTGGTTGGAGAAGATCTCTAAGTCCTACAAATCAAAAAGGAGGAGTGCTCAAAGTTGAACTTTGAATTGGAGGAGTTGAAATCAGAGATGGACCAAATGTTCAACAAACTAAGTATGTATGAAAAGCTAGAGAAGAGCTCTATTGTGCTAACTGATATACTCAACAGCCAAAGTGATACAACTGATAAATCTAGAATTGGCTTCAAGGGAGAAAATAAGGAGAAAGAGTCAACAAAAACTAAAGAAAATAAGTTTGTGGCTACACCAAGTACTTCCTCTGATGCAAATAAAGGCTTCCAAAAAATCCATGAGAAGAAGAAACACTGTTCCTAGGATCACCTATGCAATGAGGTACACACATTCCTTTTATGGGTATTGTTTCTCTTGTAATCAATTTGGACATAAATCCGCTGAAGTGTAAGAAAGAATTCTAGAGGCTATAGAAGAAATTTTGGCCCATCTTACACCAGTTCAAGCTATAATGCTGCTCAGTAAACCTATCACAAGAAAAGAAATAATGTGTAGTAAGGAAACAAGAGCCATTTTCCTAAACAAAAAAGTGGATATATGTCCAAAGAAAGGTGAGAATAAAAGAAAAAATGTCATGTTCAGTAGTACAGACCGCATGTTCCATGTACAAAATGAAGATAAATTTGGTATTTAGATAGTGGATGCTCCAGTCACATGACGCGTGATAAAAGTAAATTTATTTCTTAATCAAATAATGCATTAGGTGTTGAGATTTTGGGACAACAACTCTGCAAACATAGTTGGAAAAGGGACATTAAGTTTAGATAATGGAAAGACTATTACATGAAAATGTTCTATATGTTTAAGGCTTGAAACATAATACTGTTGAGTGTGAGTCAAATGTGTAAGAGAGGATACAATGTCATATTCCATGATAAAGGATGTGATATTATCAATGAAATATAGGAAAAAGAGTTGCAAAGGCCAAGCGGACAAAGAACAACATGTATGTGTTGAATGAGATAAACAATGAGAAATGCTTCACTGGTAAAGTTGATTATAGTTGGTTGTGGCACATAAGACTTGGACATATGAGCTTTGAGAATTTGGTTAAACTAAGTGCTAAAGGGTGTGTGAGACACATGCCTAAGATTATCAAACCCGTAGATACACTATGCAAGACATGTCTACATGGTAAACAAACAAGGAGGTCATTCAAGTCAAAGGAGTACTCTACAACAAGACCACTAGAATTGATTCATACAGATGTGTGGCCCTATAGAACTGAAGGAATATCAGGTGAAGTATATTTTATGTTGCTTAATAGATGATTATACAAGAATGACCTGGGTAGCATGTTTAAAACAGAAGTCTGAAGCCCTAGATAGATTTAAGAATTTCAAGGCATTAGTTGAAAATGAAGAAGAACAAGAAAATCAAATGCCTAAGATCAGACAAAGGCAGTGAATTCTGGTCAAATGAGTTTGATGAGTTTTGTGAAGAACATGGAATCAGGAGACAATTCTCAGCCCATGTGGACTCCTCAATAAAATGGAGTTGTTGAAAGGAAGAACAAGAACAATGCAAGAGATGGCAAGGACCATGCTAAATGAATCCAAACTCCCAGACAGGTATTGGAGTGAAGCAGTATATACCATGGTCTATCTATAAAAAAGAGCTCAACTGAGAGTAAATAGTGATAAGACCCCCTATGAACTATGGAAGAAGAGGCTACAAATGTGAAGCACATCAGAGTGTTTGGAAGAAAATGCTACATCAAAAGGGATGAAGAAAACTTAGGAAAATTTGACTCAAGGAGTGATGAAGGTATATTCCTTGGATACTCAGTGGTTAGTGTGGCCTACAGATGCTACAACAAGCGGTTGCAAAAGATAGTGGAAAGCACTAATGTGAAGGTGGATGAGGCACAATATGGAAAAACCAACACTCAACATACTGGTGGAAATGAAGAACAAGAAGATGATGAAGACTTGGACAGTCCATGTGAAGAAACAGAAGAAGAAGAAGAAAGACCAGACACTAAGGCACCCTCTAGGAAAGTCAAGAAGGATCATCCTACAAATAAGATCATTGGAAACAAGGATGGTGACATCCTAACAAGAAGGAGACTCAAAGAGTAGTAGAGTCATGAAGATATAACACTCTTGTCCATGATAGAACCCAAGAATGTTGTTGAAGTAAGAAAAGATCAACATTGGGTAGATGCCATGAATGAAGAATTGGATCAGATCGAAAAGAATGAGACATGGGAACTAGTACCCAGGCCACGAGACAAGAATGTGATTGGAACCAAGTGGGTCTTCAGGAATAAGCTAAATGAGAAAGGAGAAGTTATTCACAACAAGGCCAAACTAGTATGCAAAGGATACACATAAATGGAAGGGATTGAATTTGATGAGACATTTGCACCATTGCAAGAATGGAGGCAATAAGGTTGTTTCTGGCTTACATGGCATACAAGAAGATCAGAGTGTTCTAGATGGATGTGAAATCAGCCTTCCTAAATGGTTTCCTGAATGAAGAGGTATACATTGAACAACCTAATGGATTCTCACTGACTGATGATAAAGATTATGTGTGCAGGCTGAAGAAAGCTTTGTATGGATTAAAGCAAGCTCCTAGATCTTGGTACAACAAATTAGACTCATACCTCATTGAGAAAGGTTTCAGAAAAGGAGTTGGGGAAAACAATATATACATAAAAGAAGAAGGAGAACATCTACTCATTGTAATAGTATATGTGGATGACATCATTTTCGGTGGAGATCATGAAAAGATGACATACGAGTTTGCAGACATGATGAAAGAATAATTTGAGATGTCAATGCTGGGAGATCTATCTTTCTTTTTAGGACTACAGATAAATCAATTAGATCAAGGTATATTCATCTCCCAAAGCAAGTATATAAAAGAGATGTTGAAAATATTTAGATGGAAGACTATAAACCTATTGGGACACCAATGGAGGTTGGATGCAAGTTGAGTAGAGATGATAACTCACCAAAGGTAGACAAAACACTATACAAATCCATGATAGGAAGTCTACTTTACTCCACAACATCAAGACCTGATATCATGTAGGTGGTAGGCCTTGTTGGAATATTTCAAGAAGATCCAAGGGAAACACACCTCAAGGAATTCAAGAGGATCTTGAGATATCTCATGGGAACAATTGAATATGGACTATGGTACCCCAAAAGCAGTGATTTCAGTATAAAGGCATACACAGATGCAGACTGGGCTGGAAGTGTTGATGACAAAAAGAGCACAAGTGGAGGAGAATTCTTTGTTGGAAACCATTTAGTCTCTTAGTTAAGAAAGAAACAATCATCAGTGGCTCTCTCAACATGTGAAGCAGAGTATATAGCTTCCACGATGTGTTGCACACAAGTTTTGTGGATGAAGCAGACATTGGAAGATTACAAGGTGAAATCTGAAAATCTAATTCCTTTACTATGTGATAGTACAAGTGCAATTAGTGTCTCCAAGAACCCAATATTCCACTCAAAAACCAAGAATATACCAATAAGGTATCATTTCTTGAGGGAACAAGTGAATGACAAGGAAGATCAGTCTAGAATATGTGAGCACTAAAGAAGAAATTGTAGATATAATGACTAAGTTGTTACCAAAGGAAACATTTGAGCACTTAAGGAATGAATTGGGGGGTCATTCCTGATCTTTCCAAACAACTAGAGGGCATGTAGAAAATATAAGGGAGCATTATAAAGTAATATCATAGCTCCTAAAATAGTGCTAAAGTGAGGGGGAGCTAATCTATTAGCTCAAATTTATCAAAGCATGCATTAACTCAGGGGGAGCTTCTTGAGGTAAGCACATGAATAATCTCGAGGTAAACACACCTTACAAGCATATTTAGTTATGTGTGGCATAGATGGAACCTTTATCATTTGTGTCAAAGGGGGAGAGATAAAGAAACCAGAAACCAGTCTGTGGATATAGAAGAATAGGAGAAAGGTGGATTTAGGTATCCAATCATTTTTCCATCAAAAGGTTATAAGGTTATACAGGTTTCTATAGGCTAGAGTGTTGCCATCAATGAAAAAGGGGGAGATTGTTGAATATTTTTCATTGTTATATGTGTTGTCATTGATGTCAAGATTGATGATTTGATATCAAGTTGCATTGATGGCAAAAGGAGTCAATTGGTAAAGTGAGCATGTAAGAAAGATGAAGGTTGATTGGTAGTGTCAACTCACAAAGGATTTGAGATGGTCAAGGATAAGTCCTAAAGGACTTAGAAAACATTTGTGCAATCCATGGATATAAGGTGCTATCCTCCAAGTACATAAGAGAGTCGTGAGTAAAGAAGCTCAAGGAAGGAACCATAAACTAAAGGAAATCTCTAGAAGAAGCCTCTGAAGGTAGGTAAGTTCCACAAAGTGAAGAAGGTTAGAAGGTAAAGCCATGGAGTATGAAGATTTGGTGAATATTATGTATAAAGGGAAAAGATGCAAAACCATGGATAAGTAGAAAATCCACTAAGTATAGAAGATTTCTAAAAACAGAAGGAAATCTGTGAAGAACTAGAAAAGGAGAAAAGCTGTGGAAGGTAGAAAACAAGGAGGAAGCCACAAGAAGTTGAAAAATCCACAATGTATACAAACCGTGGATAACTAAAAAGCCACATAATGAAGGGAAAAGCCAAAGGATAGAAGGAGAAGCTATGATATGAAGGAAAAATTAAAAATGATCCAAAGGAATATGTAGAATAATCAAAGTGAACTAGAGTGGATCAAGGACAATTAGTTGGATTTCAAATTGAAAGAGTGAATATTTGCATTCATATTTTGAAGGAGATTTGATTGATGGAGATATTTACAACTGCAAATATAATTGGAATTTCACACAGACCAATGAAATTATCTATTCTAGCTACCAACATTTAATGCATGTTGACCACGAGGCAATTTGGTTATAAGCTCGATGGAGATTCCAAATTTCAAGGTGAATTAAAATAATGCAAGAAAATGGGTCACCGTTTTAATTTCACAATGCAAATTCTAAACAATGCAAGTTTTCTATTTTTTTCGAAGTCGGCTAATAAATTGGTTTGTCAGATGTGTGGAAGGAGGAATGAAGTTGAAACAAGGAAAGAATAAAATTTGGACTCAGCTGGGAAACATTTAATGATCCAGATTCACAGGTGACAAATTAGGAAGAGTACATGATGTAAATCTTAAAGCAATATTTTTGAGTAAAAGGTGCAATAAAAGAAAAAATCTAAGTGATTCGAGTAGGGGTTTCTCATGAGAGATAACTAAACATTATATCCAAGAGAGTGATAGAGGTGAAAAGAAGAAAATACGATGCAATCAAGCTAAGAAGATCTACAGTGGTGGAGAAGAGAGAAAGGGTGAGATTGAGAAAATAATGAAGAACATGATTAGATAAGCATAGCATAAAGTTTAATAGTTTGAATGAGTAGAAGAGAGTGATAGAGGAAGAACATAGACCGAGCCAGGAAAGTGATCATAATCCATTGTATTAGCAATTTTTGTAACTACATGATCAAAATGTATATGTAAAGAAGTCTAAGTTGTAGCTTAGCACATTCAGGGATTTGTAGCTTCCTTGTAGGTGGGTGCCTGTAGAAAGAAATCTCTTGTGATGCATAATATTCACTTGAGTCCTTTGTTGTGTGTAATATCAACATAGGTGTAGGGGTTGGTGCTCCTTGTGGGATTGGTGTCTCACTAAAAAAATCTTGTAAGATGTGTTATATTCTTATGAGTCCTTGCTTTGTGTAATATAAGAAATGGTTTTGGTGGGTTTTTCTCCTGAAAGGGTTTCCCATGGTAAATCTTTATGTTCAGTGTTTATGTGTTTGATGATGAATACTTGAATTGAAAATATGTTTCTCATACATATATATTGGTAAAGAATATAAAATTGAATCAAGAGTGTAAAAGTTTTAATCTACACTGATTCACCCCCCTCTCAGTGCTTGTGATATGAAGGGAAAACATGCAAAAGAAAATTGAAAGAGTAGTAAAACTCATGTGTCATGAAAACTCTATAAAAGTATGAAAAAGTATGTAAAAATGTGAAAAATTAGTAAAAAGGAATGTGTGAATTTGATTTGTGATGAGTGAAAAGGATAGAAAATGTCCTGAACTATTGTAGAAGAGTGGGTTTTTTAGGGCAATATCACGCCAAGAGCGAGTTTTTTTGGGAAATCTCACAGAACACAAGTCTGATTTTTTGGGTGATCTCATGCCACAACATAAGAGTTTTAGGGAGAAAGGTCTAGTGTTATTCTCCATCCCTGAATACTTCCCAAATTTATACACCACTGCAAATAGTGTGATTCTACTTTGTGTTCATGTTCGATCGAAGCAGAAAAAATAAGATAGAATGAACCGTGATTGCTGGAGGACTATGCCTATACTGTGAAAGACTGCTCTGTGAACTGTCTGAAAAATGTGTCAATATGAGAAAGTAACTGTAACTGCCCCCTATTCATAGGCACCCATGAAATGTCAGGAGTTCCCAAGCACTTAGTGTCTGTATCTTGGTGGTCACATCTATGTTACTGAATGAGGACCTAAGTCAGATTTTAGTCCCTTTTATGTAACTGTAACTCTTTTATGTTCATGTACTTTGCAGGTCTTGTACTAAATCTATGAGTTGCTGTATGGGGTGACTGATTCACCCTATGTATCCCCCCTCATTTGGGGTGTATGCAAAGTTGTTAGGAGGATACATCCCAAAGGAGAGGACCGAATGCTATTTTGAAAATGATACACTGCATGGGGGAGGGAATGTGCTTGGTAGAAACCAAGGCACATGTAAACAAAGTGTATAAAATATGTGTTAGTAGAAAAAATAACAAGCATGCAATATATGAAGGCAATGGAAACAAGCAATAATGTAGAAAAAGTAGACCGCAAAAAGTGAGGTTTCAAACATGGGACATCACTCGCAATGTTTCAAGACAAACAAGGCTGAAGTGGCCAAAAGCATACAAGTAATGAACAAGAAAAACATAGGGAAAATCTTGCACAAATAGTGGCATACAATGGCAAAAAATGGCAAATAGTTTCAAGAAAAGTATCAAACAACCATGGCAGTAAATATTTCCTGCAAAGAAAATGTTACACATGAAGCACCTATTAGCATGTTATAAAGATAAAAATTATGTCAAGATGTGAATATATCAATAGATTAGTGTGCTAGTAATAATAGGAAGTAGTACAAAACAAAAAAATAACACCTGTAGTGTGTACGAAAGTAGATGCCCCAAAGAGCCTAGGTGGGACTGGTAAGAGGTACAATGCTAACCATTCATGCTACATGTAAATAAATGTAGGAAAGTTTGCATTCAAAACTAAATAACAAATGAACACACATATGTGCATATAGAAAGATAATGACATACTAAATATTTGGTCTAGCATGTGAAATAAAGTGTTACATGTAACAAGTATAAGCAACCAAGAGTATGTGCAACCAAGATATGCAGTTTGTTGTGAATGAGTGGATATGGAATGATATGCAATGTGAATTTGATAGGAGTAGTGTGACCCCTGTGGATAATTTGTTTGAGATGAGGTTCATTTATAAAAGACCCATCGACAATCAAGAATGAACCATAGAACAAGAGTGTGTCATCGGGAAATGGTTTGAAATCGTGCTCTAAAAATATATATCAATGAAGTATAGAGTATAAAAGTGTGAACAAAATGAGGTTCATTTCGACAGTTGAGTATGAACCATGGAGCTATAGTGCGTCATATGGTAGTATGATGTGTGAGAATCGAATGCTAGGAAGATGTATCAAGAAACATAAAGTGTGAATTATGTAGTATGTGAGGTCCATTAATGTAGTATTCCTTCAATAGTTAAGTGTGAACCGTAGCAAAAGATTACGTCATCGTGGAAATGTTTTGATAAATGTGTAATAGAAAGATAGATCAATGAAGTGCAGAGGGTAGATTGTAAAATAGGATAGTATGATGTGTGAGAAGGAAACACTAAAAATATGTATAGTGAAGCACAAAGCATAAAGTGTATGGTGAAGTATGAGGTTCATGGATTTAGTATGCCCTCAATAGTCAAGTTTGAACCTTAGCACAAGAGTGTGTCATAGGGTAGTGACGATACGAGATGAGTATCAAGTAATGTGAGATGAATGAGAAAGACTAGATATGAAGAATGGAACGTAATTACAAAAATGTGTGACACCTGGTAATGCTAAGAGGGGGGGAGTAATGCATGATACCTCCAAGTGTATGATGAGGAGTATGATGTATGAAAAAAGTGAAGGGAAAGGGTCATCTACCCAATGCTTGCAGAGATAAAGGTGTGTGACCATGCTATGAGATCAGTTATGTAAGAGGCAGACTATGTAACATGAATGAGACATATGTGAAGGATACCAAGGAGGTGATGTGTACCTATGTGAATGAGTTGTCTGAGTGGTGGACCTAGGATGATGAGATGGACTATTGGACCAATGAGACCAAGTAGGTCGTGTGAATGAGATAGGAGATCTAGGAATCATATTGTTCCTTATATTGGAGAGGTCTATGGGACCTAGATTCTCTAGTGAGTGTAATGTAAACCTTAAGAGGAGGTTACAACCAAAGTGTGCATGGAAGAACACCTTTGATGGTGATAAATTTCTTGTTGTGTATGAATTTTAGACATAAGTGATTCATGAAAATGATAGCTTGAGTAGACATGGATCCAAGGGAGATCTAAGAGCATGTAACAGCCTTTGATTGAAGGTTCTACAGTGAATGACACAAGCATGGTAAGAGGCCCAACTGTTACTGGAAGGTTGACATAACCATAAGATTTGGGAACTAGCTATGAAATATGAGATAATGGATAGTTGATAGTGACAAGAAGTGTAATACAACACACACTCATATGGATCGATGGATTGATCATTGTATTATTGATAGAAATGTGGTCCAATAGAAGCCTTAATATGCAAACGTATAAAAATAGAATGTATGGCATGATAATAGTGATAAAAAATGTAATGAATGGAGAAGATGAATCGGTGTAAACAACTAGAAAATCAGGATCCCCTGATGAAGGAGGAGGCATTGCACAATATGTGTGATTGGAAGAAAATTAAAAAACTTGTTTGTCATGCTTAGGAAGAGAATCATTAAAGATTTTAAGCTTTTTATTATCTTTGACCAGAGTGGATGCCGAAAGATCAAAGAGCTCAATTGCATTATTTTCTATTAGATCTTGAAATGAGATGCGATGAGTTTGAAATAATGATAAATATAATTCCCAATGCATTGATCATAGTCACATCCAAAATTTTCGTTATAATTGTGGCCTTTAGGGTGAGATGGATCCAGATTAAGTGGAGGAAAAAGCGTACTAAGATTGCTCTCAATAGATTTACAGTAATAGAATATGCAGAGTACAAGGTAATTTTGTGAAATGTATTATTTAGATGCTACCATTGAAGCTTTTTAAGAGTAGCAAAAACATTGACAGTAGCTTTAGCTTCAGTAGGTTTTGTATACAACTTGAAAGTTGATTTTCTTTGAAATTGAGTATAAGATGAATCCTAATCATGATATTTAATCTTTCCCATAGATAATAGTTTTGTTTCACTTAGCTCAAGAGTATGGCATAATTGGTCAAATTATGGAGATGTCTAAAGAGATGACGCTCTCTTGTAGAGGTGGTAAGAAACTTTGGATAAATAGATCTTGTAATTTAGAGTCCATGAGTACATTAGACATCTTAGCTAAGTTGTTCTTATATCGTAAGACATAATATGCTAGATGAAAATTAGATCCTTGTTTGATTTTTGCAATTTGCACATAGGATATATTTGAATAGATATTGATTGCAAAATGAGCAAGAAAAGCATCATCCAAATGTTTAAATGATGTTACCGAATGGATAGATAGATTGTAGAACTAACACATAGTATAGTCTCGGAGACTTCTAAGAAATATCTTTTCTAATGAAGTATGATCATCCACATAATCTAGACATGCCACATGAATTTCTTGGAGGTTCTCTTAAGGTTCCCCATGGCCATTGAAGTTGGGAAACTTAGGAGTGATGAAGTTTGGAGGAAGTGCATGAGTGGAAATGGTGGGGTGTGAAGGGAGTATGAAGGAGTAAAGTGGAATCAAGAGATGGATATGCACAAGAAGTAGCCTATTGAGGTTGAAAAATTTGAACTTGGAGATCCTGGTAGAGAGAGGATGGGTCCTAAGTACCAGTTGAAGAAACTTGTTGCGTGTGAGAAATAAGAGGAAGAGTGAAGAAATTGGTGGGGGTAGGAACATATACGGTAATAATAAAAGTAGGTGGAAGGGTGGAAGTAGGATGTCATGTATAAATAATCATAGAAGCGGGAATAGATGTAGGAATAATATAAATAGGTGGAAGGGTGGAAGTAGGAGGTTGTGTAGCAATAGCATAAAAGTGGGAATGGAAGTAGGAACATTAAGCTTAGTAATATTTTTGGCTTCCTCATGAGCAGGTGAAAAAGATCAGATCTAGATCTTGGGGATGTTCACCAAAATGATAATTGAGCTCTTGAAGGTGAGCTTCAGTAAATGGTCCATAAGATTGAGCCATGATGAACAAATGACAAAATATCTAGAAGAAAATTTGTGTTCAAGCGATGGGTTCACCAAATGATTTAACAATAATAAATTTTTATAAAACCCTAGATATTGCAAGTCACATATGATAAATAAACGCTAAAGCACATAGATCTGACACAAGTAATAAGATAATGAAAATTGAAACCCTAAGTGCAAGAGAGGGGATAGAAGAATTAAGTGATTTTGCAATTGATCCCAAAGTATTATAGACTGGAAGACTGATGAAAAGGAAAGGAGGAAACTATCAAAACCACACTCATAAAATTCTATAATTCCCGGATGAGCCTAGACTAGGGCACCTAGAATAAGTCAGGAGTGCCTAGGCACTAGAGTACCTAGTTTGGGAACCTGTGACTGTGAAAATAGACTGAAGTTGGTTTATTCTTGTGTCACAAGGTGGTCATCTAACCTTCACCTGTTAGTCATCTATATGTCACATTATGATCTACAAAATTCATCCTGTAACCTACAAAGAGAAATGATAACCTATAAAACCCCAAAACACATCAAATCCTAAAAGTAAAAAAGATGCAAATAGGGAGTTTGACTAACCCCGATGGTCACCCAACAAAGTGAACTTAAAACCGAGTGTTTCACTACATCTCAAACTCCATGTAGTTCTTGTGCGTGTGTGTGCATAAATCATGCTCTAAGACGCTCTTGTGTAAGATGCACTTGATAGCGAGCAATAACTAGATGTAGCAATGTAAACAGATGTGTGGATGTAAAAATGAACTTCCCCTCCTATGCGTGTATGTATAAAATGTAGTCCCTTGTCCCTTGAATGAGTGCTAGATGGATGCCTTGATTCTCTTAGAATGCCTTTGGATGTGATCGTAGGTGATGATAGTAGATGCTTAGAGCTTGGTCCTTTATTATGGTCACATGGATTTTTATTTATATGATTCCCTTGTTCAAATTTTGTAATTGAAAACTAAAAGTTTGGACCCATAAGAAATTTTTTTTCCCAAAAGAGGTGGAGTAAGATACAACGAGGTCGAGGGTGATATGAAAGGGGTTGGGGGTACCTGGGCACTGATGCCCTAGCTAGGCATTGGTGTTCAGGGTCAATAGAGATAAAGCAATGAAGATCAAACTGGGATGTGGGGTGTGCAAGACCAAAGAGGAAATAAGAAAGATAGCAAAATAGGCCAAAGATAGATGTCAATTACTGTTTTCTCGCTTAGGAATCATATGAATAGTGGTATGTGATTAGGACCTATAAATGTACCCAAGTGCATCATTTTGTGGTATATAGTGGGGAAAATTAGTGAAATATTAATATTAAAATTACGTGGCATAAATTAGGTGTCTACAATAGGTCTAAAACGAATTCTTATATCTTTATATGATACTTTTAAATTCCTTCCCATAAATTCTAACTAGCAATCCAATGTATTTTTTTACTCACGTTCTTAGTGGATCAATGTACACATTACTATAACTTGAGGAATTGTTTCTAATTTTATTTACTGATGAGAAGGGTCCTAAAGTTACATATGAGTTATTATCCTCTTTTCATCAAGGAAAAAATACAATTCACTAATTTTACACTATGCTTTAAATCTAGTATGCAACAATTAATATACAAGCCTATGGATTTGTAAATTCAATACATATTTTGTTGAGGCCCCATATTCCCACTCAAGGAAGAGCATCTTTATGACACATGTGATTCATTCATTTACCTTTTTTTGTATATTATCTACCTAGAGAGTGATATTTTTCCCATGCACACTTCCATAAATTCTCATGATGTTTTTCCCATTTCCTTCACACACTCTACATATACCACTCCACAGGATCCACCTTTATGTTTTTATAAGATTAAGGTGTATAACTTTGAAGACACTTCTTATAATGTTACACTTAAACCTATGGCTAATATGAATCCTCAACAACACTTCCTAAACACAAGCCATTATGTTTTTACAAGGCCATTGATCGTCTACATGATATTCCATTCAATAATAATTAATAAATGATAAATTAAATTATCCTCTACTACACATACTCCTCCTCATTAACTGGAATATGAAAAATATTGAATTTTTTTATAATTTCCATTGTTATTAATGGAAACTTTGATAATAATTTTTATGTGTTAGATAAAAAACTCAAGTGTCTTGAAGACAAAGGAATTATCTCATCTGATACATGATGTGTACATAGATATCTTTTCCTATCCCCTCCACAAAATTTTCCTCCAGAGACTATGATCTATTATGATGGGCCTTCCATCTGTAATCTGGTTTCGCAACCTCTTGAAAAATATACCTCTCTAAAAGAGGTTGTTACTATTCAACCCATACAAAAACATTCACCCAAAAGTGTCACAAAGGAATACTGATTTGTAATATTAGATGTTTAATTTAATCATGTATCTTATATGGTAATGACATGACACCCATCTATTCAACCAAATAGTACCTCATGGGTAATCCTTGACTATGAATCATGGAAATAAAAAGTGACCATACATCCTTTATTCGATTAGACTATTCTCACATCTCCACTTGTAGATCATCTTCCTACACTTGGTATCCCTACTTGAATATCTGGGGAGGAATGAGGATCACCCTTCTTTATTTTTTAAGAATAAATTTCCTCACCATTCAATTTTTTCTCATGTGCTTTTAGGATGGGAATTTTCTCACTACTTTTACCTAAGTTAGATTTGTTAGCAAGTTATTCTATATTCAGTCATCATAAGTCTATTTCACAATATTCAGTAAAATATTTGTACTCAAAACCATTAATCATGGTCAACACATGTATCACATCAAATTATACATTACTCTAACATATCAAGATAATATACAGAACATCTACAGTTAATACCAATATATAATCTTATCACACAATTACATCATATGAACTCAACATCGAAGGATATATATATATATATATATATATATATATATCGTATGATTAAAAATGACAATACTATAATGGCCATTCCCCTCTCAAACAATGTCTGCACATCATCACTATCATCATCACCCTCACTCAAAAACTCAATGGGATGTTGAGAACTCAATGACTAATTTGCATCTATATGATAGCACAAATGTGAATGTGATCTATATTAATGCTACCTATTTTTTAGGGCTGCTATCTATGTCGTAGAATATGTATTATGCCTACACACTAATCGATATTAATAATAAATTTGTGCAAGATCTATCCAGAGTGGAGGTTTTGGCCTTTGTGTTATATCATATCAACTCTTATCTTTCTCACTTTGTAGTAAAATACAAGTGGCAACTGCCATGGCTACCAGATCAAACAAATATACATACTCATCAATACAATCTAAGATCCCACTAATTATCACATCATTGGAGATGTTCATTTTCAATGTACTCATATTGGCATTAGCCATTATCATCCAACATGCATCTGCTACATGAACGTGACAACACATTCACGTGTTAGGTGCTACAAATTCAAAAATATCATATTAATGTATTATAACATATTATGTACATATCCCCTAATACTCACATTGAGTAATTGTCATGGATATAAAATCATATGTTGGCATTTATCCCTCACCTGCATCATCCCCTCCTACAAGTGAGGACATACCAACTCCATCTCCTCATTATTTTGGAGCTCCACCGCCTAGGTCACCTATTATCACATGAAATAATAACACCCATTAATAATTTTTCCACCATCAAGTATAATTTATGATTTCTTCTTGTATCATACATGACACCTACCACAACCAATAGGCCTACCTCATCCATTGATGGGGATAACAATTGTGTTGATATTAGTCCTATCCATTTCCCATCTCTCAATGTTGCATGTATGGGCCTCCTCCACAAAAAGGTGTTTGAGGCATGTCCTAAACTAAACCAAACTAGAACATCATGCACTCCCAATGATACAACTCTCATATCCCAGGTTATTGATCCTCTAACCACATAGTATGTCACACTCTATGAATCTCTACGAAAACTCCTATGACAATCCTATAATTTTTTTATATGGTCTCCATACAATACCACAGGGGTTAACCTATCTAATATGGCTCAATAATATGTGGTGTGTATGCTTTGAATCATAGGGTATCACCCATTGTGATGCAAATATCTCTAGATGGTCTCAACTAGTTCTCAAACCTCCAAATGGTTACATAACAACTGTATGATCATAGGACCATACATGTAAAAATTTCACTACTGCCACACCACCTTCATGGCTCTATATAATATACAAATCCATGTAAAAGTGGGAAAAATACTTTGACACCACGCATATCTCACACCATCATACTATATCAGCTAGCATATCTGCCACATCCTCTTTGAAATGGATACCTATCTACCATATACTACCAAATTTTTTGCTAAAAACACTTCAATAAACGTCCACAATAGTGGAACCCCAACTGTCACAGTAGAAATCAAGTGAATGGTTATATCCATAATGCCATTAGTTGATTTAACATAAATATAATTAAACATTAATTTCAAAGTAAATTTAATGTAACTAATGATATAGAGATTATAATATACTGTAATGGAAAGGAAAAAAACATTAAAAGATAGAAAAACCTAAACAATTGAAATATGAAGACGACTTAGCTGATTTTCTGTGCACTCCGGGGATGATCTGTACTAGATAACTACTGGATCTAGATGGGAAACATGTAATCAAGGATTTATGACGGTTTTGAAAATCATAACTATGCCAAAAATAATTTCCCAAGGGAGGACAAAAGCATATGGGAACTAATGACTGTATTATGTGATAGTGGCTGCTTAGATGCCCAAATTTTTATCTTTTCTGGGCTAGAGGAGCTTTCCTTCTACTCTCTCTTTATCTCTCTAGTTAGGCTATCAGATCGTCGTTTGTACCTATAAATTGCAAAACAAATAGGTACCTGTACATGTCCACAAACCACATCAAATCTAATAAAAAAAGATACATAATGTGGATTTGGACTGACCTCGGTGGTCACTCAAAGATTGAACTTAGTACCAAGTGTTGCACTACATTTCAAACTCCATGTATTTATATGTGTTTGTGTGTGTAATGATTCCCTAGAATTACTTTGTGTAAGTTACACAACGATAACTGGCTAGATCTAGAATGTACTAAGTATGTAGAATGTGTGTGATGGAATAAAATGAACTCCCCTCCTATGTTTTGTATGCAGAGTGATGAAACCCTATACCTCGTATGGATTTGCTACATGTATGCTTTATAATGCTCTTGTGCCTTTGAATATAAGCATAGGAGATGATAGATAATGCTTATGTGTTTGGCCCCTTATTTGAGAGCAATAAATAAGTATATATATGATTCCCTTGTTTGAATTTTGTAATTGACAACTAAAAGGTCAACCCTAAGTTTTAAAAGGTGAAAAGAAAGTAAAAGATAGCCAAAAGAGTAAGAACAAGGTAAAGAATGTGAGGAACACCTAGGAGATAAATGAGATATTGGGAACTTCTGTCCTAACTGGGCGCTAGTGTCCAAGGCCATAAATGATAAATTAGTAAAGTTCCGACAGGGATATAAGATATGTAAGGCCAATAAAAGTGTAAGAGATAAAACAAAAGACCCAAAAGAAGTTTTCAACCACTAGTTTTCTTGCTTAGGAATCATGTATACAATAGTGTGCTTTAAGACCTAGAAATTTACTAAAGTCCATAGATTTTGTGTCTACATTTGTATCAAATAAAATTTTACATGATTTTTGTATTTGAATTGACAAATATTGGAGTAATACTTGCACCATATTCCCACTAGTGGGAGCCATAAAATATGGTAGAAATACTTTAAGATCACAATCATTTCCCCTATATGGATCCAAAAAGTAAAAGTGATTAGATTACACCACTCAAAAAATGTGTTAATTGAATTCATATTTATGGGCACATCCCCTAATGTGGTTATGTGTCACTTGCCATCCTTATCCAATACATCCCAAACCTCATCATTTATACCAAAGATAAGGAGGGTCTCTATATGAAGACCATTATGGAATTCTCTAACATGAACATATCTCTACAATCATAAACCAATTCAAACATATATTAGATCATCTATCATTAATAAAAATTATGTTATAATCATAATTACATAATCACTATAAAAATTTATATTTATTTATTGATATCATTCATTATTTTCTATACAGGGTGGAGACCGTACAAGTACGGTCTAGACCGTACATATCTGGGTCAATACTATAAAAAACTATATAGTTTTGACCCCAAGAAAAAAATGGACCGTTTTGTCTTATATACCCTAATGTTCTCAAATTTAATTAACAATCTAAAAAATGATGAAAATTGCTACTATTTTTTAACAACATTACGAGTTTTTGATGTTTACCAACTCATCAAATTTCTTCTCCTGAATGACATCTACCATTTGGCCAAATCAGAATTGCAAGGCCTTTCTGGTATGTGACATCCTATCATTCTTAAATCACAATTCAATCTCAACAAAAGTAACAATAAAAGTACTATTTTACTTTTTAACTAGTAAATGGGCCACTTTGGGAATATAGTTACATATCCTGGCCTAATTCTATTAGTTGATTAATACCTTGAAATTTTGCACTCTATTTTTGGTTGCAATTTCTCTTATTGTTATGCCATTTTTGGCATTGGGATCATACTCCCCCTGTTTCCATATGGAAATGTGATGAAACTTCGTTTAAGAAATGTTTTAGTCCCACGAACCTCATTTTTAACAAGGATATTTACACATTATATTCCTATGTGCTAAATACGATTTTTTAAAGATACTAATCATGGAAAATTCAATGCACATTTGTTCTATTCTATCAAGACTCAATCCCTTTTCTGCACTTTATACATGCTCTATACTAATCTATCGAACATAGTTTATGATTCACAAACTTCTATGAATCCAATACTCCTTTATGAAGATACACTCTCTATTTTATGAAATCAATACTACTATATTTAACAATGATTCTCTTTCATAGTTACAATCTATTCTCTGCATTTCATACCAATGTACTCACTAATTTTTCATTAGAACTTACAATCAATGAGATTTCAATCTTATTTTTCTTAATACTGTCTCGTTTTCTCAGAATTCTTTTCACCTCTGATGACATAAATTCAAAATTATATTAATAATCATTGTTATTAATTTTTTTATCAAAAAATATTTTCATATTAAATGACTCTATTTTCTATTCTCAGTAATCTATCCAATATTGATGACAAAAGTTTTAGTATCAACCATTAATTTTACCTCTTGAACGATATTATTTTCTATCATCCATTTCATCAAAAGGGGGGAAACTATATGGGTTGGATATGTAAGGTCATCTTATCCCTTATGCAACTCAATATGAAAATTAAAGGATCAAACAATCAACTCTGGATACAAAGATGCACTGAATATTGAAGTTACTAAGTTGTGGTTAGCTATGCAAGGCCATTATTTTCCTATGCAAATTGATGTACATGATCAAATGAACAAATGGTCAATTTTGGATATAAAGATCTAGTAAAAATAAGAAAATATAAAATACACTACCATATTTATTACAATTGTAGAGGGTGAGAATACCTATCAAAATATAAAAGTTAGAAATATTGTTCTGACATGCATATAATGCATAATGACAAATGTGCAAGGTTTATTGTTTCAAAAAAATGGGACATGTTGGTGATAAAATTTGTCAGGTAGAAAAATTAGTGGTTATCTTTCCAACACTTTGGGAATCTAATTACCTCTACTTGAATGGTGCAGCTCCATATTATTATACACGTGTGAAATTTGATTTTATGGTGGCCTTACAGTCAGGGATCCAACAGGGGCACTCTACTGACCCTGCAACAAAGCTTACAATCACTTGCAAGAGTAGAATTTTCTAGGCAAGTGGGAAAGGGAATGAGAAAAATAGAGGGGGGATAAATGTTGTGGGTAGAAAATCATATTCCTATAACCATTAACTGGAAAATTCCAACACACATAGATTAGAAGAAACACAATTTTGTAAATGAAAACAAGATAAGTTCAGATTTTGAATGCAACATTTCAAGAAATATCCTTATCAAAAATGGAAATGAACTCCTTTCTTCATTGATGCTTGAGAAAATTTTTACATAGTAAGAGTGGGAAGAACATAAAGATGAGAAATAGAGGAAAATGATATATTTTTGCTTCTTCACAAGTGATACTCTCACATGAACATACAAAATTGACAACCCGTTGGAATGAGGGTGCCTTTACAATTTATAGAACTAGAAGAGACTCTTCACCTACCCGCCATATGACCTTTCATATGTCTTACACAACTTGTGACTTTTTGCATTATTAGGAGAGAATTAAGTCCCCTTTTATGAATTAAGGGATACCTTATGACATTATAATTATAAAGTCACTTTTTAAGTAAATAAGACAATGAAAAATTACAACCCCCGATGGATAAATAGAACATGGGGTAGAGAGAAAATGGGGGGAAGAGAAGAGAGAGAAATAAGAGAGAGAGATAACTAATCCATTGAAGAAGTTGCCTCACTAGTCTAGCCTTGCTTCCTAATTGATCCAATGCAATGCTCTAGTGTTACAAACTCTAAATACTTGAACCTTTTATGCCATGAGAAACCTCCTCTAGATTATGTATAGACGCCTTAAACTGAGTGTTTAGAAACACTATTGAATGATTACCTTGATGACTGCATGCATTTCTCATGGAGGTCCACTATGAAGAATTGGAGGATGGATACTAGCCCCTGATGACTTATGTTACATGGACACATTGATATATTGATTGGAATGGTTTTATGAAATGAATTTTAAACACTTTATCCCATCCAGTGATGACCACAATCTCTTCTTGGTACCTGATGCACATAAAACTTGGACCATAGGAGTGTTTAAAAGCACATGTTAGAGTTCCGATGTAGATTCTAGATGACCTATGGGAAATGCTCATGATGATCTTCTGTGACAATTCCATGCTTTGATAACAAATATTTCTCCTGCAGTGATGTAATTTTCTTGTACACACCGAGAAGGTAAATGGTGAGCACCGATGAGTACACCTATGATGAAAATGAAGAATAATCACTCTACAAACATAAAATCACCATTCCAAGCCATATAACACCGCCATTTCTTCATGACTAATTACACATGTGGGATGAGAAACTGAAACAACCTGTGAACTTGAATTTTATGGCTTATGAAGCATTTCCCTGTACTATAAAGGGGGGTTATTATTTTTAGTAAATGGATATTTCTCACCCCTTATGGATTTGACCACTCTGATTCTCCTTCTTGATGATCACTTTGTACACCGCCTTCACTGGAACTAATTCTTATGAGACCTTACTAAAATAGTAAGTACCTATGTAAGAGGCTTACTATTTTTAGAAAGTGGTTTTTCTAGGCATCGGATTTTGATGAAAGTGGTTTTTCTGATATGGGGTTTTATTTTGTATTACACCTCTCAATTTTAGGATCAAATTGATTTTAGGAACAAGATATATTAATTTTCAAAGTTTTTGTTTAGGGAAATTGGAGTTTGATTTCTGTAAAAAATCTTTGATCATGCATGTGAAATCTAAAACCTAGGTTTTTTCGGCCTCTGAGAATGGAAAAGAATGCAATAAGTTTCGTTTTGATCTGTGCACTAGTTTTTTAGATATTACATTTTTCATTCTCATGTGAACCTCTTCATTCTGGACAAAAATAGAGATTTGAGCATGGAGTTTTTGGGTTTTCTTATAAAATAATGGTTTTGAGATCCAAGGGAGATAGTGAAGTGAAGGATAATGAGAAAAAATGGTGAAGGAATTCTGGAAAAATTTCACCAGAGTTCTGGGTGCAAATAGAGGAATGTGTGGGAGAATGAAGAAAATGGCTATCTTCTGGTATATATAGATTTTGAAACCTTGAGGAGGGGGTCGGGAAATTTTTTTCCCCATTTACCCCTTGGAAAGGGACAATGAGTGCAAAAAAATGTGCCTTATCCCTATGCTTCCAAGTGTCGCACATGAATTTGGGGCTGGAAATAAGCACCTAATGGACTTAGAAGGGTCATATTAGGAAGCATAGAGCCTAAGGGGGGTGGCGTGAATTTTTTTGTCCCCATTGTGCCATTTGAAAGGGAAAATGGGTTTAAAAAAGTGTGCCCCAACCTCACAGTGACACTTGTCACACATGCAGAAGTAGGTGAGGGGGCTAGTCAAATTGGTCAAAGGGGCTTATATGAGATGTCAAGGTCATATGGGGTGACCATAGACCGAAAGGGGGAAGGGCACCATTTTTTCCTCGTTTTCCCTATTGAAAGGGAAAATGGGTGCACAAAAGTGTGTCTTAGCCTCATGCTACCACATGGCCCTCTCTAAAATTGACTAACTGATGAATGTTGTACCTTAGCAATAACTTGAAACGATCATAAATTGAGCTCCCAAATGACTTTTCCCACACTTATTTATATGATATAAATGACCTGTTAAAAATAATGGTATGGGTATAATTACATAATTTTTCTTGAAACCATCTCAAAAACTTCTGTTTTCTTGGGACCGCTTATTGAGCTTGGAAAGAACGAGTTGCCTAGAAAAATGCATGGGATTTTTTATCAAGCTTATTTTTCCACCATGTAGAGTACTAAAACTTATTTCCATGGATTTTTTTGGCTCATAACTCATTCCAGTATTCCTAGAATCACCTCTTGAAGTTCATGTACTCTTTCGTGATACAAGTTCCTTCGGCCTCAAAAACCCGCTTTTGATAAAATAGCTCCTAAACCTATGAATATTTCTATAATCTTCCTAAATCCATTGCATTGTGATTATATATCTTGAATACACCTTCTTCATGAATTTTTCCCCTTGACACAACTCTGGAGATTATGAAATTTTCTTAGAAAGGCTGATGATATCCCTTCCTAAGGTTGCTCAAAAACACACTTTTATAGATGCTACTCTTAAAGTACTTGAATGATATTTTTCTTCCTAAATCACCTACAGGGAAAGATGACACACATATATGAACATTTGGAAGAATAGGATAGGACTAATATAGGAAATATACTAACTTGGAAGGGTGTCTAGAAACGTATACCATAGAATGTTTTCGATACTAGGGTATGGTTGTCCTATTTTCAAGTGAATTTTGTCCATGCAAACACATAGGACAACAACTGGCTCTATCTTTGGGACTTTTTGTGGATCGAGCACAACAAGGACATGACATGATAAATCCTAGAATTTAAATATATAAACTGGACCAGTGTCTTATCCATTGGGCTTCACATAATATTTTATACAAGACAGTTGGAAGGAGTACACACGCATGACAAAAGATAACACACAACAACATGCAACAAATGAAAGGAAAAAAAACACATAGCAAGAAAGGAAAAAACACAACTATATCACCTATGGTACAGTGTGGGGGATAACCCACTTTCACTAAAGAAATTTTCCTTTTCAAAGGTTGCCTCCAAAGAGGTAACATTAAATGATGATGTTCTGCGAAGCCATTGACTGGATCAAGAAAGTATCATCCCTTCCTCAACTGCTTATGAAATCTGGGTGCTTTCATACTTTCCTATACAGTTAGGGAGGAGTGAGCCTACATGAGCTTCTAGATGCTCAGGGATTCACTCAGAAATTCCATTGCTTTTATTATCTTCAAAATCCATTTTAGAGTGGAAATTTCCTTCCATGTTTACCCACACTTCTGATTTCTCATTTACCATCTTATCATTTCCCCAAGGCTGATTTTATTTTGAATAACTTGGATCTTGAGTTTTCTTCTTTTCCCCATTCATGCATATTGAAAACCTTTTCGCCAGAGGCCTTAAATTTATCTATCTCATTTTGAGGTATTTGGAAATAAAGCGAGGGATTAGACCTAACCTCATACATGTCTTGCATGGCCATGACATGAGTCAAGAGGAAAAGACTCATCTCGAGATCTTCCATACCTTCTATGGCTTCCAAGATTTCTTACAGGGACCCCTTCTTTGAAATTTCCAAAATATCACTTTTATTCTTATTTAAAGAATATTCATTTTGAATTTTAAGGGAACGTCTTAGTGTAACACCCTTGACTGTTGTTATTTTCCTCCTTTGCATTCAAGTGTTGATATGTGATTTTCCTTATAAAGAATATGTTCTTCTGATTTTTGGAAATTATGTTTGATATGGATAAGTCTTTTCTTCTCTTAAGATCCTTTGATCGAAATGGTATGACTTCTTTGAATTCATTTTTCACTTATGGTAGGTGGTTTGCAATCTGGTTTAAGAGTTGTAAACTTGTATTTTATCTGACTCATCCTTGGATCAATTTTAGTGATCCAAGGAATGTTTTAAAACTGCTCTGTTGAATGAATGGTAAAAATCAACATTCCATAAGTTACGCTACACGTTGGACTGAACTTTGTTATTGTAAGTTCTTTGAATTCTGTGTGAACACACTTCCATTCAGTAGGTTGATTGGCTTGTGTCTTTGAAGATCGACCAAGATAGGTAATTGCTGATAAAATAGGCATGCAGCCTGTAAACGGCATAAGGGATATCCAGGACCCTATTAGGGTTTGATTTACGGAATCCTAAGCTAGGTGAGAGTGTTCCCTACCTAAACTATGTTACTTGATACAATTCTATTTCTAACCTAAACTGGTACTAAAGAGTTAGAAGGGTTGCTAGGTATAAAAACTAGAACCTAACACTACAAGATTATTTAGTAATCTAACCTAGTTTTTAAAAGCTATTGTATTTTTGATTACTTACCTAAGTGGAATTATCTAACCTAATTGCTAAGGACCTATGTGGGGGTTAGTGGTTAGTGTTATATCCTAAGGTATAAACTTTAACTTACCTAAGATCTAACCTAAGCCATTAATCTATCCTAAACTAATGGTATGAAGGGGAACCTAAAGGGTCGCATACACATTGGCGATGGGTTCCAAGGCATTTATGAAGATGATAAGGTTTATTAAATCCTACAGACTGCTAACTTTGGTAGGGGCTAGTTTGGGTTGGCGGAGGCCTAGGTGGTAGCATCACTAGCGATGGAAACACATGTTATTTTTGATTTAGAACTCGCCAAACTTAGTAGATGGTGGCAAGGAAGATTGGGTGGGAGATATGGAATTAATGCAATTAATGAACCTTGTTTCATGAGCCCGAACCACTTTGGAAGGCATGCCATCCGATTTTTGTTTGGTTGTTTCATTTTGCATGCTCTCCGTTTTTTCTCTCTCCATGCGCTTTGGTTTTTCAAACCAGCAGTTTAAACTACACTGCATGGATATTTTGGAGGTTTCAAATCTATTTTTGTTTCGTGGAGAGTATATGAGGCATAGTGGAAGACGTATTTTTTTGTTTGATCTTTTGTGGGGGAAGAAGGGAAGAAGCGAGCTCAGCAAGAGGTCTTCTTCGATCTTTTGGTGACACTATCAGGCATGATAGGCCCTAAATGTTAAAATCTCTTACTTTCCTCTAAGTTTTTTCATTAAAACAACTTTTCTCTGATGAGTTCTATGCATTCATGCTTCACTGGTAAATTGATAGATGGGTTTTTGTAAAAAAAAATTGTATTTTGGGTTTTGAAACTATTTTTTACTTGATTCTGTTTGAAAACTTGTTTTGAATTGTCTTTTTCACCAAGGAACTATGTTTACGTAAACAAAACTGGTAACACTGTTTGCTTTTCTAGTTGATTGAAATTCATGTATGCGTAAACAAAATTGGTAGTACTATTTTTCTTTTCAGTGGTTGAGATTGTTGTTAGTTTCGACTTCATTTATGACCTTTAAATGTTATAGAGGTCTATCTGTACTCGTTAAGGGTTAGTGTTGCAAATTTGTTGTGTTTTATCTACCTGAACTGATAAGTAACTCTAGCTCTTATTGTTACTTCAAACTAGTTTGAGCTATTTGTTGGAAACATGATTTGGTGGATAGAATCGTTGCAGTGATTCTAGGCTCTATGGTGTTAGCGTTTTATTTCATGGTTATTTGGACTATGAATAAGTCCGTAAATGGCTTGTTTTATATCACCATGTGGAAACTTTGACTGTTGCAAAGTTGCATGCACAGGTAAAATAGTATATGGTTTAGTTTGTTTTCTTCTTGTGAGAAACATTGACTGTTATTGAAACAACATGCACCAGAGGGACCATATATGGTTTAGTTTTGTGTTTTATCCTGCGCAAACTTGATTATTTTTGGAACAATATTGAACTCAAAACTTTGGTTTGTTATCTTTGATATCTAGTATTGTAATTCAAAGTCTCTTTGTCATGGTGCTTGTGAAATATTGTCCTTTTGACCACATTAATGGTTTTTGGAGATTTTTTATGAATCCGACTTGTGAGTCATCTGGTCTGGGCTCTGTCAAGCACCTTACATCCCGTTTGAGTTTGGAAATAAGGTTAAAAGGATGTTAACGAAGGATGAAAACATTTCTTCTTACTCCAAACTATATGTAAACAGTTTCTTTACACTCGGTCTAGTCTTATGGTGCTGGTGTTTTAGGTAATAATGTTTGTGATATTGATATGCATAACTATACAAACCATTTAATACTTAATTGTAATTGAGACCTGAACGTTGTGTTGGTTCAAGTATTATAGTCTTTTGATTATTTAATAAACTATTGGGGAAACATGTTGTTACCCTAACTTGGTTACATGTATTTGAAAGGTCTTGATCCTTCAATGACGTTTATGCTTTGCATTGCACCTGGAATTGTAAATAAGTCTTGGACTGTACGTATTATTTCTTGATGTTTGATCTTGTCTTTTATGGAAACCCAATTTATAGTTCTTGTAATGATGCATTGGCATAATGTTGAGATGGTTCTACTTTGCTTGAACTATTGGGAAGGCTTGAGTGTTAGCAATTACTCATATTCTTACCTCTTGTTGGATCTAGTAAAATGTATGTTATGTCTTGGAAAATTGATTGTGATCTAAACTTGATTGCGATTGTGTTTGAACTTCATTGTTTTCTCTCAGATTTTAAAAAGGGAAATTTTATTGTAAGGTTTGATGGAACTACACTGTTGATAGTATAGGGTTCTAAGAAAGAGCAATGTTAACATGTTTTCTTCTTATCTTGAGGCTGTTCTGGTCTAATGGAAGAATTTTAGGTCTTAAAAGAAATACTTTGTGAATCTTTACCGGCCGCGGGCTGTGTATGAGTTTTATTGATACATTGTTCCTAATGGTAGTAGGATTCATGTATTATAAGGGGAAGGTTTAGAAAGGAAGATAGTTTTTTAGTTTTCTCTTTCTTTAATTTGGTCATGGTTCTCTTACCTTGGAAATCTTGAACGAACTTAAACCGTATGTAGGAGAGGAAGTAAAACTGTTTAATTAAGTTGTATAGAAATTATTTTAATTGGAATCATTTTGTATTAGGTCTTCTATTCTAATTCATTTGGGTTAAGTTCATTGGTTGGAACCTCCTGATCTTATTCTTTTTGGAAAAGACATTCTGTGTTATTAGTCTTGTATACTTGTCATTTGACTAAAATGAAGTGGAATGAAATCAAAGTAGGGTTGGCAAAAGGAAATTGTAGCTTGTTGTTGACTGTTAATCCATCACTTCTTCTTGGATTTCTTTCATTTGGATCTGTTTTGATGAATACCTTAAATTGTTAAGTTTTAAATTAGAGTTACTTTAAAGGAATAGTTTAATTCATGATATACACTGTTTCAGCTTTGTTGATGGTTATGTACTTTGGCAAATGGAATGATTTCTCTTCTTCTTTACTTGAAAGTTAGTTGAAGCATCTAAGAGGGAATATGCTGTAAACACTTCTGTATCTTAAGGTAAAGATATGTGTTGTATTATATTTGGTAGGTTAAAAACAGTGATATGTCTAGTGTTGTGGTTTGGTAAAGATAATTGATGGAACCAATTATACTTTAACTTTTAGGACAAGTATTACAAATTATATTCTGTTCTTCTTTTTAACTTGTTTAGTATTGCTCTTCTTTTTATTGATATTACTTATGCTTAGGGAGTATGAATTACTTGTTGTTCATTAAAGCAGGGTTGTTTTATTGGAACAATTAGTGGAATGCACTTCGTTTTAAGGATTAGTGCTTATCATGCTAAGTTCATTGAACTGACCCGTGCTAGTAATTTTTGCAAATGGATTTTGTAAGTGATAAAAGAAGGAAAAAACTTATATGATGCATTGGCTGATCTAAGTTGATTCTTGTGAAGAATTCTGATATGTTCTTAAGTTGTATTGAAAAAGAAAATTTATTCTCTTTTAATAAAGGCTACTGTCATGTAGTATGTTTGAAATGCATAAGTTGTAAATGTATAAGTTTTGAAAAGGAAATGTAGAATGAGAATTTACTTGCATGGATTATGTAAATTATCTTGTACTTTGCAAAAGAAATGGAATCCTATTCTATTGATATTCTTCATGTTATTTATATGTATCAATGAGTGTTCTTGGATAAGTAGGAAAAAGGGGATTAAAGTATTATCCCTAAACGTGAAGCAACTAAGTAAGTTGCGGATAATCAATGTTGTTATCTAAACAACTCAAATTTTTAAAGTAATGTTTCATGAACTTACAATAAAAACTATGAACTTTGTAAGTGACATAAAGGGGGTGTTAAACCCTAGAACTTAAGAGGAAGTCTCTTCCTCTCTTATTGAAAAGTAAGCAAAAAGTGAGATCTGAATACAATCATTAGACTACTTTTAATAAAGTCTACTAAGTTACAACCTCAGTGGTTATTTACACTTCCTTGAATAGTTAATTCACATTGAAGGAAACTAAAGATGTTTTTGTCCTTAATTCTGGGTGGATGTTGCTCAGCCAACGTTGGCAAACATCGAAAGCAACCTTAACAAAATGAAGTTCTGCAAAGGTTATTAGAACCTGATTGGAAAAGAACTTAGGGAGAATTCGATTAGAGTCCGGGTAGGGTTGCGGAAATTTTCCTTTAGGAATCCAAATTAATTAACTTTAATAATCTCCTAAGGGTATGTATATCTCGACAAGGTTGTTCTGTAGAATGCTGGCACACGCCGACTGCAGGGTTGTACCTTCAAGAAGATTAGGATCTTCTCGAGGATACAACATTGTAGTTAACATGTGGCAACACCCTTCTACATTGATTTTCTAGATCTACACACTTTTGGAATTGAACTTAGTTTCTCTCTAGGACTAGGTAGTAGTGTAGTTGCGATACGAAGTATCCCTCTAGGACTCAGGATATCTTGGCACATGGGGTTGACCTAGGTTGACCCAGTATGCCAATCTATCCTAAGTCTTTATGAGCTCCTTCCTATCATAACCTATGATGTTAACCAGAACTAGGGATAAACCTTGGGCAAGAGAATTGACAGAAGTCAGTAAAGGATATTCTAGATAACAATAGAGTGGGGTGAAGGACATACTCTGCATTGACGAATATGCCATCAAGGAATAAGTAATACGAATAGTATGTTAAAAATATTTGGCCAAAGTATCACAAGCTGCTGATTGCATTGTCCTATGTCACCTAATCTAAGGATCGTGATGTAGATGAATATTGGTAACAACTATTCAGTTAGGTTCCTTAGACAGATCACTCAATACCCAGAACAGGGTAAGAGATCCATGTATACGTAGTATACAAGAAAATATTCGGTACTTAGTGTTAAACATGAATAGATTAGTAGTTTACCGAGTCATGAAATGAATAGATCAGTAGATTATCGAGTCATTATAGCTTCCTATGATTATCTATTATAAGAATGATTGTTTTGGAATGTGTGTTCTAAATTATGTATTTAGAATAGGGAACATTATGAATTGTTTTTCCCCCTTGTTTCGAAAGTCTTAAAATGGGAATGTTACATCTTGGTATCAGAGCTGAAGGTTGTAGCTATTGAATCTATTGTGTCCATAATCTCATAAAAATTTGAATTTTCTTGTAACAGAAAATGGTTAGAACAAGAGGAAACGTTGCAAAAAATGCTCCACCTGAGGAAGGAACAACAACAGCCCAAAAAATTGATGAGATCATTGTTACCTTGTTGGATATAAGAGATCATTTGACTGTGCTCGAGCAACAAGTGATGGGTAATGAGGAGGAATAAGAAGTTGGTAATAACAATCAACCACTTTCTGAGGAAAACCCCAATATAGGTGTTGATAATAACAATGTTAATGTACCTAACCAGCTAGAAAATAAAAAGGCTAGGTTGGCTGTTGAACTCGCTAATGATATAAAAAGGATAATTCCACCTAAGTTTGATGGCACCACATTAGGTGATGGAGCTGAGAACTAGCTTAGTGAGATGGAGAATTACTTTTCAACAAGGAACTTCTCAGAAGAGACCAAAGCTTTTTGGGGAGCATATCAGCTTTCCCATTAAGCATCTTCATGGTGGGACAGCCGCAAGGCTGAACTGAACATTGATGAAAATAACATCACTTGGGATAAATTTAAGGGTTATTTTAGGAAATGATGGCTGCCACAACTTTATTATGATCACAAAATGACTGAATTTCAGAACTTAGCTCAAGGGAAGTTAACTATAACTGAGTATTGGGAACAGTTTACGAAACTACTCAAGTATGTACCTCAGTATCAAACTGATGAGAAGTTCAGGATACGAAAATTCATCATGGGGTTGAATCCCATTATTAGGGGAGAGGTTGATGTTCATAGCCCAACCACTATGAAAGGGGTTGTTGAAAAATCCATAAGGCAGGAACAAAAATTACAGGCTATTTCTGCTCACAAAGAAGAAGTACGGAAGAAAGTTCCAAACTCTTCTTCAGCTTCTCTTACACCTAAGAAAGGACCATGGAAAAAATTTGGTAACAAAAGTAAGTTTCCAACCGATAATAATAAAAATACAACAATGAATAAGACTGCTGGTAATACACGGAACAATTTGTCCAAAAATAATAATCACGGGTGGAAACCTTATGGAGGTCAGAATAATAACTACAAGGCTGGGAATAATTATGAGCCCAAAAAGGGACCGGTAGGAGGCTGTTATAACTGTGGAAAATATTATTACATGAATCAATGTCCTTTGAAGAAGGATGATCGTAATCAACAGCATAAGATATATGCTGCAGTAGTTGACAAGTAGGCTGAAAAGCAAGTTACACCTATTGAAGTTCTTGGTAAGTTATCTGGCATACCTGTAACTATTCTATTTGATACGGGAGCTACTGAATTTTTTATTTCTAGTAAAATTGCCCGTCAAAACTTAAAAGAAAAGATGGAAAAATGGATAAATCAGGGACTGTACATTATGGTAATAATTATGTTCATACAGTTAGTATGTGTCTTTTCGGAGCAGTCCTTGACTTACCTAGCTTTTCCACAAAATTTGATCTCTATGTAGCACCTTTGGGATCTTATGATATAGTCATAGGTGTAAATTGGTTAGCAAAGCATAAAGCAAAAGTAGACTATTTTAAAAAAACATATTATTTGTTTAGATGATCTGCAGAAAACAACAGAGATTCAAGGTGTAAAACGAGAAATTTCAGTTAGGAAATTATCGTCTATGCAACTTTAAAAGGCCAAAAATAAGGGTTGTACCTTATATGCAGTAAATATTTCTGAATCTATAGAAGAGAACATCAATAGTTTAAGACTGAGTTGAGGATCTTTTTTTTCTTTCACATCTCTTAGGAGTTCTTTCACAGAGTCTTTATTTGGAACTACAAAAATCTCACCCTTACATTAATTTAGAGAATCCTCTTTTTGAACTTCAAGGAAACCTTTTGGAAGATTTGCTTCGTCATTATGAATCTCACTATATTCCACTACTTCTTTGTCAAGGGTAACCTCGACTTCAAGTACCCCAAAAAAATTTGTCTCAACATTTTCATCATAGAAAGAATCATCTTCTTCAAATGGAAAGGAGAAAACATCAACTTCGTCACTACCCCCATTTTTCATGGGCTCAAGAGGGACATTGTATTTTTCATCTTGCTTTATTTCATCATGAAAAACCTTCAAATTGGTTTAGGATTCAAAATTATATTTATAATTTTCTTGTAGATCCATAGTTTGCATAAAAAATTCAAGACCGAGCTCAGAGTCTTTTATTTCTTCTGCAACTCTTAGTATTCCTTACACATACTATTTTTTTAAACCTTTCTAGAGATCATCACAAGTTGTATTTTTCTCTTCTTCATGAATGACATGATCAAGAGATAAATTTTCTTCAAATGGTAATGAGAATGTCTCCTCATCATGGTAAGCACTAAAGCTAATTTCTCTGCTTGAAAATCATCATTCATGGCTCACATCATTTGGAAATTTAGGGCCATCCTCTTGAAACTTAAAAATTTTCTACACCACCTCAAGATCCATACCCCCTCAGACTAGGATAATCAGTCCTATCAAAATGGGAATCCCATCTTCCTCCTCGGTTGTCACAAAATTATTCATCCTCCTGTTGTCTTGACATAGGATGTTGGCTATCAAGGATTACTGGCCTTTGTATTATATATCTCACATTTTTAATAGGAAGAAAATTCTCCATATCTCCTTTAACTGGTATGGTTACGGAAGACCAATTCATCTGGGTTTCCCCCTCCCAAAACTTGACAAAATATTCTACCTAACAACATTTCAAATGTAGCCAGGATGTACACTACCAATATAGTCATTGACAAGTTCTTATCTAGAAATTCAGAAAGATGCACTTGTGCATCTTTGAATTTCCCTTCAAGTGGTACTTACTTTTAATCCATGGATTAAAAAGAGCCACCATCTAGAGTCATGGTGAGTTTAAGGGAATTGGTGACCTTCACAGTCATTACATTGTTAGAGGCTCTTAAATCTATTATGAAATTATTTAATTTGTATTCTCTAATGAGAAGGGAAACATAAAACAGATAAATCTTATCGCTCTTTGATGCACTCAAAGCAATCATGTTCTACGTTGAAGGTGTAGGTGGAGTTGATAATAGGAATTTAGAGATATGGGTCACAATTTCGGGACTTGAACTACTACCCATGATATGATGAACGAGCTTCTCTAAATGTTTAGGATGAGTTCGTAGATATTAAGATTAAAAAAATTGCACTTTAGTCTTGTTCATATGTTCTATGATTGTGTGAGAGATTTTTTTATATCCAAATTTAAATTAATGAAGTGAAATAACATAATAAAACTGACCTCAGAAGACAATGGGGTTTACCGATACCCACGAGATGGTTGATGTTGATCTTGATGGATGATTGAAGTTGCCAAGTCCAAATGAATGTCTAAGTCCTCCTGTCTTGAAATTCACTCTGTGTTCAAAGACAATAAACATAAAATATTAGATAAATGGATAAATAAGCTACTAGGTAAAGGCCGATTCCAAGAATCCAAAGGGACTTCCTTGGAGGATCTCATCTCACTTTTAGACAATTAAGGTCCCATATAAAGTTAATGTCTTTGTAAAGAATATGATGAAAGGATTGGCAGTGTCCGAGAGTTGTGATATAAAGAAGCAAATGGATTTTAGTTTACCTTGAAGGCTACACAATTGTTTGAGGTTTTATGGAGGAGGTATTTAAATTATTACTTTGATCTTAGGCTAGTCTACTTTAATACCTCGGATATATATGATGAACCCTAGAAGATTACTAGTGATAACACCAGAAACACATTTAGTGGGATTAAGGTGAAGAAAGTATTGAATAAGTTGAGTAAATATTGAATTAAGGAAAATAAGATGATTCCTACATTTTTTATATTTCCCTAGGAGAGCATCAATGTATTATTCTATAGTTTTATGGATAAGGTCATGAAAGATATATGTCATTGCGCTTTTATAAGTGGCCCCTAAATTATTGAGTCTGAAGGGCATGACATGGTATTAAAAGGTTCCACAAGGGGTAATAAAGGATATTTTGTATTTTTTGTCACTAGTGATGAGGACTTGATTATAATCAGAGAAGTCATCCATAAGGGAAATCATTTTGTATCCATCCATTAGATTGATGAGTTGGTCAATTTTGGGAAGGGGGAAATCATCTTTGGGACAAGTGAGATTACGATCCTAGAAATCAGTAAAGATGCATAACTTGCTTGAGTCTTTGGTTACAGGTTATGATATTAGAGACCCATTATGGATAGTTAATGGGTATGATGAAGTTAGCAGAGAGAATACATTGTAAGTCTTACTTGATGAGAAGAGCTATGTGAGGGTGCATCCTATGGATCTTTTGTTTAACTGGCTTGGTGATCGGATAAGTGATGATGTTGTGTATGATGATGTTAGGGTCAATTCCTGGCATATCACTGTATGATCAAGAAAAGGCTTGACTATAATTAGATACTAAGGTGGTGAAATCGTTTAACTGTTGTGGATTTAAAGATTAGCCGACTTTAACTATATGAGGTTTGTATGCACTTCTTATGTTAACATCGACAATAGATTCATTAAGGAGTATGGATGTGTCATGTGGTAAATATTTTTGAAGGAAATAATCCTTTACCCCCATGTGAGAGAGGATATATTTATCGTCCTAACATTGAATAATATTGATGGTGGGGGAGTCCTCTTTGATCATTTTTGACCATATGAGAGGAAGTGTTGTAGTAACGTAATTAGTTTTATAATCCAATGGAGGTAAGGTGATAGCATTGATTAAAATATTTTTAGGAGGGATGTATATTATGTCTTCAGTCTCCATAGGATCATCATGTGTGTTCGAGGATGGCGTTTCATATTTGATGATAGGTGTAATGGTGTTTGACACAGAAGATTCGGATGTTTGCTTCTCGTAACCTAACCCATGTTTCTCGCGTGGTTTGTGGGATTGTTGGATGATTAAATCATGGATTATTTGTTCATAGCATCCAAATCAAAATTATTTCTAGGCACAATGATGGAGGTACATTTGTGTAAAGGCTGGTTGTATAAGAATTTAAAGTCTTATATGAATGACATAACACAACATTGATGAGTTGATTGTGAGGAGGGGTGATCGATTCCTCCATAAATGAGATTTTTTTTAGATGTGGGGGACCATAGGAGATGACATATCCGATGTTAGGTTCATACATGGGTTTTTTATTTGGTCTTTCATACATATTGGGTGTCAGAAGTGAATTAAGCATGAGGAGATGATAATCCCCCAATGAAAGATGCTCCATAACATCATCAATGGAGGAGTCATTTATTATTTTGGATGATGGGATGGATGTACTGATAGATGCATTGTTAGAGGATCCTAAATTTGATTTTGGAAAAATTACATTTTTTAGATGATACATCATGTTGTATGCTCTAAAGGTGTTAGGATCCGCAGGAACCATAAAGGTTTTACCTTCGTAATCATATTTAAGATATTGATGTTGTGTGGAGGGGATATAGTGCATAGCACATATCCAGGGCCTCCATAACATTGTGTTGTATTGGAACTCTCCTTCTACAAGATAGAAGAGTTTAGGAAGAGTTTTGACACGACCTTTACATGTTAATATTATTGTACCCAACATGAAAGCAATTGTATTGTTGAAGGCTTGGGGTACGACTAGTGTTTGGGTGATAATGGTGTTTATTAAGATAATTTGGTTGAAGGTTTATGATGATATAATATTGATCATGGATCCATTATCAATCATGACTCTTTTCAAAAGGACATCATTGAATTGAGCAGTGATGAAGAGGGGAAGGTTGTGATCTTCTAGCTGTAGTGACAGTATTTTAGAAGTATTAAAGGAGATAACAGTGGATTCCTTGAGAGTAACTACTAGGTTTGCAATGGGTTTTGAATCATCTGAAGGCATAGATATGGACTAAAGGGCTTTGATCATGGCTTGTTTGTGTGATAGTGAGGTATGAACCAACTTGTAAAGAGACATCTTAACCAAAGCTTGGTGTAATATTTTAATAACAACTTTTAGTATTTTTGTAGTGGATTGTATAGAATGGGTGGAAAGGATGGTAACCATGGTATGGTAATGTGTGATTTGATCAGATGATTCTAGAGTGAGAGAAACAGAGACCTTGGATTTATTTTTTTAAAAGGGTTAGGTTAGTGGGTATGGGATCAAGTAGTAATACGAAAAACATCAATTTAGTGAGGAGGGATTTTACTAGAAGACCCTGCAGTAGGTGGTGATGATGAGGTAGATACAATTGTTGTAGATGTTTTACGGGAGGTTTTTTATTTCTATAATTCTAAAGGGAGAAGACCTTTATCTACAAGGTTTTTAATGACAACATGGAAATCTTTACAATGTTCTATGTGATGTGCTAGTGTTTGATGATGATCACAAATGGCTTCATAGTTATACCGGGAGGGATTCCAATCTTGAGTACTAGAAGGCTTAAGTGGAGGAAGTATTATGAGTGACTGTTGAAGAAGTTGTTTAAGGGTTGATGCACAGTATATTTTTAAAGCTGACATCAAAGGAAGAAATGTTTTGTTTGATTTTAGAGGTATGGGGGATACTAGTTATGAAGTAAATTCATTATTCATGTGTGAATGAATGGTATTTGATGGCTTGATTGTGATGGGTGTTTTAGATGAAGGGTGTGTTCCTAAGATAGAGGGCTGAGATTTCATTTTTTTTGTTACGGAAGTGGGTTGGTTTTGAGATATGATTGTAACCTTTTTAAATGGAGGTGGGATAGTATTTTAAATGTTACGTATGCGATATTGAGCCATAAATTCATCATACAAAATTTTCATAATTTTTAGGATAGGTTTATTTTGATCAAGAGGTTGTGAAGGGTTCATAGATAGGCTAGATGAAGAAGATACCAAAGAAGATGGTTCGTTTCTGACGATAGATTCAATGGGTTGTTCAAATTTATTATTTGACGTTTCTATAGTGGCGTTAATAGAACAAGGTATGGGTGTAGATTTAGGAGTAGATAGTGTTTCATTAATTGTATTGATGATATGTTGGGCCTGAATATTATTAGTTTTTGTTTGACTAATTAATAGAGAATGGTTTGTAAATGGTTGTTTAAATACATCGAGATTATGATTTTGAGGTGCATTAGGATTGTCTATATGTAAGTCACCTTTATCAATCAAATCCTGAATGACATTAAGCAATGAGTGACACCTTTTGATGTCATGTAATTTGAGCCTATGATACTTGTAGTAATCATTTTCTTGGTACCAAGAGGGTTTTGAAATAGAGGTATCGATAGGATGGATAGGTGGAAGAGTATCATATTAACAACGAGAAGTTTGTCAAAAAATTCACTATATGATTCACTAATAGGAGTATAGTTTCTGAGGACGAGAGCATTTTATGGTTGAACGTTCTTTGGAGGTAGATTTAAAAACTAATGGTTTGGATTTTTCTTGGTTAGAGGATGGTTTGGATGAGAATTCAATTTTTGGTTTCTTTGGTCTAAGTTTGACTCTACCTTCTTTAAGGGCTCAGAGCTCAAGTTTGTAGACCATTGTAAAATCTTTGTCAAACATCTGAAAGGATTGGATTTGGATTATAGATGAGATATTTTTAGCACAAGAATGAGTGAATAATTATTTTAACTTTACTTATGGGAGGGAAAAATATAGTTGATTGATGATACCCCTCCAACGGGAAACAATGTCTATAATGGACTCGTATTCAAATTGTTTGATTGCATACAAGTCAACAATGGTGATTTTTCAAGAGATATTGATTGAAAAATGTTCAAGGAATAGTTGAGAAAGATGTGTAAATGAAAAGAGTGAATATTGTGGGATGTTGTTATACCAGTTTGAAATAGGGCCTGCTCGAGACATGGGGAACGTCCTAACTATTAATTCTTGATCATGATCTATAAGGTAAAAGGCATGATGGAAGGCCTATATATGTTGTTAAGGATCTTCCTTACTATAGAATTTAAGGAACTTGGGAACCCAGTGAGGACTATAAGCTTTGTACATTACGGATGGATGAATAGGATCATTGCATATTTATTCATATGATAGTGTATTCTTGGGACCCGTGGAAGTAGATTGAGGATAGATATTTTGTTCATTAAATCCTGAAGAGGGTCTATTTGTGGTTGTTGTGTATTGGATGAAGATGAACAAGGATGATTATATGAAAATTGATTAGGTTACTGGTATGGTTGAGGGATGTTGTGCTGAAATTGAATGTTTTGTAGAGGAATGTTAGTGAGGATGTTCTAAGCAGGATGTGAAACTAACGGATGTGAAGATTGAATATATTGATACTAGTAGGCATAGAGGTGTTAAAAAGGGTTTGTGATTGTTGGTGTATGTGTTGGAAAGGAATAGGCATGTGAATAAGAGGGTGTGGCTGCTCTGGAATGTGCTAAGAGGGGGTAGAGGTATCAATAATTGGTTGTGACTATTGTGGTACATTGTTAAAAGGGATAGAGGTATGATTCATAGGTGGAGTCTGTTGAGGTATAGATTGAGAAGAAGCATGAATAATATATGATTTTTGTGATGAGGGGAGAATAGTAGGAATAAAACTAGTATTGATAAGTGGGGTTGATGTGGGAATAGACATAACTATGTTTTGAAAAACATACGTAGGTTGCTGGGATAGGGGAGCTTGAACTACACTTGATAGGATGACTATGAACTCACGGGAGGAGTCTGGATAGTAGAGGAAATAGGAGGTGTTTTTGTGGATGAAGAAATATTTGTGTTACTTTGAGGTGGTGTGGAACCAGTCAAAGGATTTGGTAAAGATGTGGATTTTTTATTGGCTGTATCTTTTGAGGATACTATGTTAAGGTTGAAGGCAATAATAGGAGTTGAAGACACAAGATTGGATGTTTCTAGTTAGCTACTAGTAGGATATGGATGTACTTGTTGAATAAATAGCTCATAATAAGGATCAATTAGATGGATATAAGTAGGTGATGGACCAAGTACATAAGGTTGTGGTTTTGGTAATGATGGCTGAAGATGAACACCCTGAGTAGCAAGGTATGTATTAAGAGTGACATGATTTTAATCTAAGATTTCAGAAAAAATAGAATCTCCACTATCAAAGAAATAGGGACTGAAAGGATCAGGTATCTTAGAAGAATTGGGTTGGCTACTAGGAAAATGAGGTTGTTCTTGATATTTTGGTTGAGGTGATAAAGTAGACCGCCATTCCTTAATTAGATGTGAGGTGTCCACGAGGTGGGTTTGAAGATTGTTAATGGATCTTTGGAATTTTAGATATAGGACTATTGTCTTGTAAGAACCATGGAAACAAAAAATCACCTAACAACAAAAATAAAAACTAGATGGTTGATTACAACCAATAGACAAATCACGTAAAATAATTTTTTGTTATCTTTATTAATTTAGAAGAAAAGTGAAATGTGTAAAACAATTGATAAGGTCCTAGGAAATGGTCGTCTAAGGATGGTTTTAGGTAATGTTTAAGGTTGGAGTCCTGGATATACTTGAAAGTACGTGAGGCCCGAATATATGTTGGTGTCGGTACGGGGCCTAGTATTAGGGCCTACCTCCTCACTTCACGGTCCTACAGTGATAAGGGAGTCAGGTGCTTAACAAATATACCAACAATCAATTATTTATACTCAGACAAAAAACTGATTCAGGTTCCCTATCGGGTGATGAAATCCCAATAGTTTCACCTAGGTAGGAATTTTTCAATGTAGTTTATGTTTGATGTGATTTGTTTGTGTGTAGGGGAGATTAAGTGAATGTAATCTATTAACCTCATAATTGACCTATGTTATTAAGTAGGATGAAAGGTTCGTTTTAAACCCAAAAGAAAGATTTATTTTGATGAGAGAAGAAAACATGAATGCAATGCTTTGAAAGAAAATAAGTGAAAGAAAAACACCTGTAAAACACTTCCTGTTTAATTTTTTGTTTTTTTAGCACAGCAAAGCGCAGTAAGAGAAATCCCCCAAAGAAGAAACCTATAAAGGTTAGCAAAAACTAAAAGACATAAAATCAAATATGGATGTTAGAGGCTGACTGAATGAGTAATCAAAATAAGTTCCAAAGATTGTCAAAGATTGATAGGAATCGTGGGTGATTCACACCGATCACTGACAATTATGGAGCATAAGGCCTAAAATGAGTGAAAAAATAATTTAAATGAAAGAAAAAGGGACTGAGGTCCCACCGGCATGCCAAAATGTGTGAGAGAGTTTTTTCCTTCCAAATTTAAATTAATGAAGTAAAATAACAAAAATAAACTGACCTTGGAAGATGGCATGATTTACTGATACCCATGAGATGGATGATGTTGATTGTGATGGATGATTGAAGCTACCAAGTCCAAATGAATGTGCAAGTCCTCTTGTCTTGAAAATCACTCTATGATCAAAGACACTAAACAAAACGTATTAGATAAAGGGATAAATGAGATGTTAAAAAAATTATGATTCCAAGAATCCAAAGGGACTTCCTTGGAGGATGTCATATTACTTTTAGAAAATTAAGTAGGTTGATAAAGATGTGTAATAAATAATGACATATATATATATATATATATATATATATATATATAATAGATAGGAAGCTCTAGAACTCAAGATCGAAAGGTAAGTCTTTTGTAACTTTGAAATTGGCCCAGGAAAGGATGGATGTGATTTGAACCGACTCAAGGTAGTCATACCAAAATTCCTTAGTGTCTTGCTTAATGTAATTGAGGAACTCGATCTAATCCTCACTATCCTCATTGTCGGTGGAAAATTTTACTGCGCATAATGTTAATTTGTGAAGGATGTTGTACTGTTCCCAAAAAAGGGGTGTTGAACTATAGGGAGATCATAAATGTTTGTAATTGGATGTGAATGGCCAAGAACTTCCATCTAATAGAGATCCATACTTGGAATCAACAAAGTTAAATGCAAGTAGATTTTTTTGATTTATTGGTAAAAGGTTTTGGAGGGACCTTTCCCAAGAGTATAACCAAAGGATCAACAACCAATATATATAAAACAAAGAAAAGTGGATAACAAAAAGAAGGGGGGCACACCCCAGCCAAAAGAAGAAACTAACAAAGTACTAGGGCAAGGGCTATCTTCTAATAGCAATCCCTACTAGGATCAAAATACAAGTAGATTTGATAAAATGATACTAAAATGATAAATGATAAAAAGTGATGTTTTGATGGGGATTTCCGGCAATTAGAGCTGATCACTAGCGATTCAGGTATTCATTCGCAATTTCTATTGAAAATATAGTTTTTCAAAAAATGATGGTGGAAGCTAAGAAAATGGTGTTTATGATTGTTTTCAATATTGTTATGAATTGTAAATAATGAAAATATATGTAGGAATACCTTTGGATGCAAGAGGAGCTAAAATATGCCTCAAATATTTAGTGAAATTGATCAAATTTGTTGATTTAGTTGTCATGTCTGCTAAGATTTAACAAGTGAAAAGGATATGAAAATTTTGTGTAGATGATTGCTGGAGATTGGTGTTTTCTCTTGGTGATCTCAAGAATGTTTTGATTTCTCTGAAAAGTAGAAGAAATAAGAGTAAACAAGAGAAAAGTTATTTTGAAGATCCTCTAGAGATATCACAAAGTGCTAGTTATAATCATTGGAAATTAGTTAGAATTTCTAGCGATCTACTTTTTTCGGGGAGAACGTTTGAGAAGTGGTTAAAACTACTTCTAAACAAAGTTTTTTGGGTTTTTAATTAAGGTATATGGTTAATGGGAAGTTATTGAAAAGGTGTAGAGGTTTGTATGTGTTGATTAAATAGGATTAGCTGGTTTTAAAATGGTTAGGATAGATTCAGAGTGGTTGGGTGGTTTCTAGAAGGGGTAATGTAAGATTTTATAGCTGTAGAATGATATTTACAGGTGTAAGATCATGGATTAAATATGGTGGAGGGAATTAGACTTAGGATAAGATGTACATGGATTAAATAATATCATTAAATGACTTATTTTGACTTGATATTTATGTAGGGGTAATGTATGTGGTCAGGGAAATTAGTGGTGCTAATTTTAGGTGTATACAATAATGTCAAAAGAAGTAGATGCAGACAGGGGAGATGGAGACACTACTTTTTATGTTACGATACGTTTGGAAGCAAGGGTATATTTTTCGTGAATGGAGGCTATTTTGAAAGGAAAATTATAGGTTTTTGAAGGAATAGATTTTTTAGGATCCGAATTAGATTTAGAAGGGTTATTGGAATACTTACTTGGACTAGCTGGTGACCTCTTGCTTTCCATGGGATCACGTTTCAACAATGTGGAATCCATGGAAGGTTAGAGTGGAGATCCTTGACTGATTATTTTGTTTAGTAGAGTCATCACATGAGGGTTTTCACTCTTCTTCTTTGCAAAAGTGGAGGAATAATCTCATGTTTGAGACTGAGAACGAGTGAATACCGCACATGAGAAATTGGGTGCATCTTTGTCATCATCTTCATATCCTCCAAAATACTCATAGAAAATATTTGTGCGTCATTATCAAGCTCTTCGATCTCTAAGAAATCACCATCTTCAATTTATTTTTAAATTTCTTCCTCACCTTCTTGAGGCCTACAACTGGAATTGACAAGTGGAACCTCCAAGACAAGCTTTTAAGGTGCTCTTGTAGTCTAATTTCTGTTAGGGATTTGGTGAGATCCTCATTGGAAAACTTGTCTCCTCAATATTATCATTTCATTTACCAATATATGCAACATTGAATTAGTTCTCTCATCTTTAGGATGTTGGGATTTATCTTTTTTCTTGATTTTCTTGATAAGATGAGGTCATCCTCAACTTCAATGGCCATTCTTTGTGCTTGTGCAAGATTCCTTAGTTGAACCCTCCACATAAATAATCCTACCTCCACCATTTGACAATTTATGAATAATATTTTTACATTATTATCGGAGGGTGCATATTCAAGAGGTATTCTTTTGAGTATCTTGTTGTAACGGGCTACGAAGTCTCTCATAATATCATTAAATCCTTTCTTTATTTGAACCAATTGTACCAAGAGATCCTGATAGCCTTCAATTTATTTGAATATTTCCTCAAAGGCAGTCTTGATGTCATCCCAATAGGTGATTGATCAAGCTAGTAGCAGGTAGAACCATTCAGATTCTTTTTCTTGAACTGATTTTATAAACAATCTCACAGCAACGTCCTCATGTTTGATTCCAAGAATTCTACATGATGTGGTGATGGTAGAGATGTGTTCTTTGGGAAGTTATGTGTCGTCACCTTTGAATTTTGGGAATTTATTCTAGGAACACATTGGTAGACCATGAAGAAGAGGTGTGAGCGTAAGAGGGTCAATATATCTTCCCGATAAAACAATGGGTTGGGGTCTTTCTCATTCTTCATCTGCCATTATTTCTTATTCTTCAATGTTTTCTACTAATTCTATAAATTCTTCTTCTGGTTCTCATTCCTCTTCACCAGGGAACTCAATGTTAAATGGTGGTTGAAATATGGGGAAATTTTTAGGAGAAGTATTAATAGGGGTTTGAATAGGATTTCCATGGGTACCACTTGAAGAGCCATATGGGGATGAAACTTGAGAGAAATAGTAGGGGTTATCTCAGATTCTTTCTTCTAGGTTTTGCAAAGCCTCAAAAATGGGATCAAAAACTCCTCTCAGTCTATTCAACCTGGTATATCTCATTTCATCCATCTTTGGGAAGATATTACAATGGGATTACAAAAGGGCACCGTGGTTCATATGAAAGGTCAGTTATAGGAATCGACAATGTGTCTTTCAGCAATGGATTTCCACCAACCCCTTTTTTTGTTTTTTCAATATTTTATTTTTATTTTTAGAATATATAATTTTTAGGATTTATGGTCATATTTTGGGTGTAGATTATTGCTAAGTTTTCCCTATAGTGGGCACCAAAAATTGTTAGCAAGAAATTTTTTTGGGTAGACAAATTGGTGGTTATATTGCCAACGCTTTGGGAATCTAAGTCCCTCTACTTGAATGGTGTAACTCCATATTATTATGCACATGTAAAATTTGATTCTGTGGTAGCCTTACAGTTAGGGATCTAACAAGGGTACTCCATTGACCCTGTGGAAAATATTACAATCACTTGCAAGAGTGGAATTTTCTAGGAGAGTGGGAAAGGGAGTGATAAAAAGAGGGGGTGTTTAACGTTGTAGGTAAAAAATAATATTTCTACAACCATTAACCAGAAAATTCCAACACACATAAATTAGAATAAACACCATTTTGTAAATGGCAGTAAGAAAAGTTAAATTTTGAATGTAAAGCTGCAAGAAATATCCTTATTAAAAAAGGCAACAAACTCCTTCTTTCTTCATTAATGCTTAAGAAAAATTGTACATAGTAAGAGTGGGAATAACATAGAGATGAGAACTAGAGGAAAATGTTATCTCTTTGTTTCTTCACAAGTGATACTCTCTCATGAACATACAAAATTGAAAACCCCTTGGAATGAGGGTGCCTTTTCAATTTATAGAACTAGCAGAGACTCTTCACCTACCCCTTAAATGACCTTTTATATGTCTTACACAACTCGTGAATTTTCAAATTCTTAGGAGAGAATTAAGTTCCCCTTTTATGAATTAAGGGAGACTTTATTACATTATAATCATAAATTCACATTTAATGTAAATAAGACATAATGAAAAAATGCAACCCCCAACGGATAAATAGAACATGGGGGAGATAGAAAATGGGGGGAGGAGAAGAGAGAGAACTAAGACATTGAAGAAGTTACCTACTAATCTGACCTCACTACCTGGCTGATCTGATGTGATGCTCCATTACAACGAACTCTGAATCCTTGAAAATTTTACGCCATGAGAAACCTCCTTCAAATGATGTAAGGACACCTTGAACTGAGTGTTTAGAAACATTGTTGAATGATTTCCTTGATGACCATGGGCATTTCTCACGGAGGCCCACTATGAAGAATTGGAGGATGGAAACCGACCCCTGGTGACTTCTTTTACATGGCCACACTGATATAATGATCAGAAAGGTTTGATGAAATGCATTTTAAATAATTTTTTCCAGCTAGTGATGACCACAATGCCTTCTTGGTACTTGATGCACAGACAACCTGGACCATAGAAGGATTGTTTAAAAACATTATTGAGAGTTTCAATGTGGATTCCAGATGACCTATGGTAAATGCTCATGATTCTCTTTTGTGACACTTCCATGCTTGCTGAAAAAAATTGCTCCTGGAGTCATTTAATTTTCCATACACACCGAGAAGGTAAGTGATGAGCACTAATGAGTACACAGTTGATAACAATGAATATTGTTCACTCTGCAAACATGAAATCACCATTCCAAGCCATGGGACACGTCCATTTCTTCGTGACCGATTACACATATGGAATGAGAAAATGAAATAGCCTATGAACTTGAATAAATATATATTGGCCCTATCTAAACTATCCAAGGATGGCTTCTAAAATATTTCCATATACTAGAAAATTGGGGTTACTATTTTTATTAAATGGAGATTTCTCACCCCTTCCAACTTTGACCACTCTAATTCTACTTTGGAATGATCATTGTACACACCGCCTTCACTAGAAATACTTCTTATGACACCTTAATAAAAATAGTAAGTGCCCGAGTAGGAGGCTTACTAATTTTATAAAATGGGCTTTTGGGTATCATATTTCAACGCTATTGGTTTTTCTGATATGGTGTTTTCTTTCTTATTACACCTCTGAAGTTTAATATCTAATTGATTTCAGGAACAAGAGATATTAATTTTCAATTTTTTTATTCAGGGAAATTGGGTTTTGATCACTGAAAAAAAAATTTGATCTTGCATGTAAAATACAAAACCTGGGTTTTGTCAGCCTCTTAAAATGTAGAAGAATGCAACAAGTTTCGTTTTGATCCGCGCACTAGTTTTTTAGATATTGCGTTATTTCATTCTCATTTTGAACTCTTCATTCTGGAAAAAAAATGGAGTTTTGATCATGGATTTTTCTTGTTTTTCTTGTTAAATAATGGTTTTGAGATCAAAGGGAGATGGTGGAATGAATGAGAGTGGGAAAAATGGTGAAGGAATTCCAAAAAAAATTTGTTCAAGTTCCAAATGCAAATGGAGGAATATGGGGGAGAATGAAGAAAATGGCCATCTTCTGTATATATAGATTTTGAAACCTTGAAGAGGGGTTGAAGAACATTTTTTCCCCATTTTATCCTTGGAAAGGGATAATGGGTGCAAAAAAATGTGCATTATCCCTATGTTTCCAAGTGTCACACATGCATTTGATGAGATGAATGGAAGAGGGGGCTGGAAATAAGAACCTGATGGACTTGGAAGGGTCATATGAAGAACCTTGGAGCCTAAGGGGGTGTGGTGTATTTTTTCATCCCCATTTTCCCATTTGAAATGGAAAATTGGTGAAAAAATGTGTGCCCTAGCCTTACAGTGACACTTGTTACACATGCAGGAGTAGGTGGGTCAAACTAGTCAAAGGGGTTTAGATGAGTTGTCAGGGTCACGTCGGGTGACCATATAACTAAAGGGGGAAAGGGGGGAATTTTTTTTCCCTATTCTCCCTTTTTAAAGGTAAAATGGGTGCACAAAAGTGCACCTTCAACTTATTCTACCACGTTTCCCTCTCTAAAATTGACTAATTGGTGGATGTCGTGCCTTGGCAGCAACTTGAAATGATCATAACCTGAGCTCCTAGATGATGTTTCCCACACTTATTTATATGAATTGTACTATAAATGAATTTTTTATAAGAATTTAATGGTTATAATGAATCGATTCTTCTTGAAACACTCTCAAAAACCTCCTTTTTCTCGTAACCTCTAGCTGCGCTTGGAAAGAATGGTTTTCCTATAAAACATCCTGGGGTTTGTGATGAATTTGATTTTTCCACCATGTAGAGGATTAAAATTTATTTCTATTTATAGTTTTTTGTATCATAACTCATATCAGAGATTTTGGAATCACCTCTTAAAGTTAAGGTACTCTTTCCCGATGTAAGTTTCTTTTACCTCAAAAACCTACTTTTGATGAGATGGCTCCTAAACCTCCAAATATTTCTAGAATATTCTTAATTCAGTTTCACTATAATTATGTCTCTTGAATACACCTTCTTGATGAATTTGGTCCCTCGAAAAAACTTTGGAGATTATGAACTTGTCTTAAAAAGGCTGATGATATCACTTCCTAAGATTGCTTGAAAACCCACTTTTATAGATACAACTCTTGAAGTACTTGAATGATATTTTTCTTCCTAAATCACCTACAAGGAAAAATGACACACACACATATGAACCAATGGAAGGACAAGATAGTATTGATATGGGAAATAGGATGACCTGGAAGGGTTTCCGAAAAGGTATACCATAGAAAATTTTCAATGCTAGGGTATGGTTGTCCTATTTTCAAGTGATTTTTTCCCATACAAAAGCATATGACAACAGGACCTAGATCCATATACATCAAGGAGGTCCCAAAATATGAGAAGTATTAATTTAGGGCCTAAATAATATTCCTTGTGAAACTCTTCTCTTAGTGACGGGACACCCGATTCCCTTGTAAATAATCAACACTTATTAGGGATTGATCACCCCCAGCTCTTCAAAATTATAAGTGAAAAATATCCAATTCTATAAATACTCATGTCACATCTATTACACCCTTAGACACTTTCAACACATCATTCCCTATCTCCATACTATTCACATCAGTGTCCTATGTTGTTCACCACATTTTGATTACTACGATGAAATTCCATATAGCCTCATATGCTTCAACACTATTAGGTAAACCCTTCCTTTCTTTTAAAACTAGTAAATTATATTCACTAGCATAAATGATGGGAAAATGTAGACATTAAAGTTTTCACAAAATCATTATTAGATCACATTTTTTGTGAGATTTATATATGTGGGTATTAAACGATGAAACTAAGTCTTACTGGCACAATCCCTTATTGCTTTTATTGATTTATCCTTTGATTTATGACTTTCTTGATGTTTTTATGTTTTATATTATGTCATAGAGATATATGGCATTTTAAAACCATTTTTTTTTTAATTTTTTCTAAGACCTTATAGATTGGTCAAGACTGTACTATAGTTATGATTGAGATATACACAGTCTTGACCCTTTTCAATTTTTGGTTCCTTTCTTCCCATTGGGTATTTTGGTCATTTTTTGTCTTTTACATTTTATGTTTAGGGGCATCTTTGCATGTCACTAAGATTCAAATTTCAAAGTGACCCTAAATTATTTATTATTTAGCAAGTATCTATTTTTTTACCATATGATGAATTAAGAAATCAAGGGTACAATCTTCATACAGTATATCAAAACATAGGAAGGCATAAATCTATTATAAATATCTACACACAAGGTTTTTATGTGACCAAAGTACAATATCCCGCTATCGGTGTGGAAATACAAGAACAAGGATTCTAGATTACATGCACACTTACAAAATGCACTAGAAAAACTACATTGAGACTAAATGTAGTGTAGATTTTGATGACTCACAAATGATGTCATTCTAACTCAAATATTTACATCATTTATTATTACGTCTAAATAATGTGTGAGGTTCTTGTAGGAAGCTAGGTTTTTGCCAACCATTTTTTATGGAAATTATAGGTCACATGGCGCACTTATCAATTGCATATGCAATTAGTGCATATTTTTTGGAGGCTAATGAAGGAACCAATGACATCAACATCAACATGTAGGAATAAGATCTTCTCCAAAGGTCTTTAAGATAGTATACACAAGGTTGGTTTGTGGGATAAAAGTCCTGACCATCCATATAATCATATCCCTATAAGATTCTTTCTGAATATACTGTTGATTAGAGTTCAGTAACAGTTCTATGATTCATGCTTAAATTTGGAATTGACGCAATATGAAAGAGAAATGAGACATATACAATAGTTTATATCGTGGCTATCTGTTTTTTTAACAAAATTTTAATAGTTTATCAAATACACTCAAATAACCTATTTTTTTCAAATAACAATATATAAATAATTAAATCATACTATGCCCCATGATATATGGAATAATCAATCCTAGTCAAATAAAATTGCATCTTAAACAAGTATCACCCTTGGTTACAAAAGGGAGTGCACTTAGATAATTTAAATGCCCATAACACCTACACTATGGTTTTGAATCCACATGTCCAAACATGGTATAATCCATGAAAAATATGGAACCTAAGTCACATGATCAACTAAACATGCCCACTTGAAAGTTTCCCATCACCGAGGTCTTTTGCGCACCATAACTCTAGTCAAATTGTCCGCAATTTCATCCTCAACAAGGTTTGCAGAGGAACATGACAAGCAATACTTTGTTGATGGTCATAGTGTGTTTAATTTGACAAAACATGTACTTCCTTAGGTAAATGACTGAAATTCACTGTTTCGTCAAGGAAGAATCTATAGTTCATCAACAGAGGCCTAATTGAAAATTATTATTACTTGGGTAGATCCATTTGATTCTAGCTGATAAGACACCCCTTAATATCTATACATAGTGAATATCTAATATTAATGTGACCATTGTTTCCACACAAGTAATGAATTGCATGTTTTTAATATACGCAAGGACACTAATTATGTTGGCATATATGATTAAATTTAGGAACAACTTTGTGATCAATACCAAAACTATTTATTTACGTCACAACGTAGGATAAATAATATTATCCTATTATTAATTATGCATAGTTAGATTATTTAATTAATTTTATTAATTAAATAATAAATATACTGTTGTATGGTTAATCAACCATATTTGTTTGTATTCAGATTGTTATATTGTTTTAAACAATATATTTGTCTTTTTCTAATTCCTGCTTCCCGGATGTTATTGGAAGCTTATTCATTTTGGCATTTGGTTGCACCTGTGCAACTTATTCTCCTGTGTGTATTTGGCTGTGCAATATCTATAAATATTGCAGCCCATTCTCTGTAATTCTTTACTGATTGAGATTAATAAAATATCACAGGCTTCCGTCCCTGTTTCTCAATCGACATTTGGTACCAGAGTGAAATTCTGGCCCTGTGAAGGTGTGGAAGAGAGAGCAGCAGAGAAAGAGGAGATTGGAGACGTATTTGCAGCATTCGAGAGCCTGTGCAGCCTCGTGCAAACTCCTAGCCCCATCCCTGCCTCCCCCACATCCGCCTGTTCCTTCCAGGTACTTGGAAGGCAAATTTTTTTTTTGCACTGGTGCACTCAGCACCAGGCAAAAATTGCTACAGGTATTGAATTTTTTTAAAAAAAAAAAAAAATTTCCCCAATCAGGGTTTTGTTTTTACTGCATTTAGAGCTATATCTTGTTTTGGAGGATTGCTTTGCTGTGTATATGCACCTGCAGTGAACAAACAGAGCAAAGAAAATAAAAAAAAGAAGAAGGAGGCGCCCAAGCTGGAAAATATACAGTGGGAGGAAAAAAAAAGAGCGTTTTTTAGAGCATATGCGCCCATTCTCAGTCCCTGCACGGCCTGCATTAGAAAAAACGTGTTTTTGGAGCTAAAAAAACGTCATTCTCCTCAAGCCCGCGCCCTTCTCCATCTGCCACGCCCTGCACATGCAAACAACAAGCAAATGAAGCTTAGATTGTAAAAAACGCCCCCACGGCCTGTACAATCAAAAACGCCTCCAGCTTTAAAAAAATGCGCCCAGCATTAAAAAAAACGGCCCAGCAATCAAAAAAAATGCCTCAAGCATTAAAAAACGCGGCCTGCACTTGCTACAGTGCGTGGAAAGGTAAAAATACGCAGCAAAAATCAAAAACATGCCCAGGCAGTCAAAAACGCGGCCAAAGTCAAAAACGCGGCCTGTACAGTGAAAAACGTGGCCTGGCATTCAAACACGCCTGCCCAAGAAGAAAATACAGCAAAAAAATACGGCTTGATCAGTGCGTGGGAAGGAGAAAATGAGGCCTGAGCAAGTAAATGCGGCCTGAGCAAAGAAGATAAAGCCTCAGATCCGTTTTTTGGGCAAATAGAACCCTAAAAACGCCCCTTCACCAGCATGCGCCACGTGGCATTCATTTTTCAAGAGGTAAGTCAATTTATTTGACATTAAATACAAATTTCTTCCATTCATAGTCCAAGCGCCCCAAGTGGCCAAGTTGGTTATTGCATGTGCCTTAGGAGTGAGAGGTTTGAGGATCAAATCCCACAAAAAACACTCAAAAACTCTCCTTTTGCATCTGGCGGAAATTCTGGCGGAACTACTAAATTTAGCAGGCTTTTTTGAATTTAGTTACGACTAACTAAATTTAGCGGAGAATCCCTAATTTAGGGTAAATTGTTGAAAGTTTTCTCCTATTTGGTCTGTTTTCTCATTCCAGACATTTTTTGCAAAAGGAGACCCACCTAAAAATTGCATTTTCAGCTATTTATTTTGCAATTTTTAGCATTTATGGGTTGCAGGAGGTCACCAGGACCCCGAAATTGTAAATGGTTTTTGCCTGTCATTCAAATTGTATTGTATATTGTACTAATTTACAGGTTGCCATAGTCAACTGCAAAACTTTGTAACTGCTCAGAAACTGGCAGAATTGTAATCAAAAATAGTAAATTTGGTTCTGTAACACTCACGAGATCCTAGATCTCATTCGCAGCGTTCGGTATATACAGTGCCTCTGGGAAGCGCTTACGGGTAAAGCCGTCGCGACTACTACTGCACTTAACTGCCTAATATAGCTGCAACAACGTTTTTCGTCTGGGCATCGTCCCTATAAATCGACGGGGAGTAATAAGGTCACAGTGCACACACTATGAACCATCCCATCCGTCTGTGAATGATTGCAAGACATAAATCCGGACTGAGAAATTATCTGAGTATATAGCAAGTTACGCGCGCGTATGAGGATATTTCTTTGAGCCGGGTGTCAATAATCGCACAGACCCCATCAGTACTGTCTTGGTACCACGTATCGAATTCTTTCACGTACGTTAACGCCTCTTTCACGTACCGCCGGGTATATAGAAAGGGCGAGCTTCTTCCACGTACCGACGGGTATATCGGAAGGGCGCGTATATAGAAAGGTTTGGTATATCGGACTGACGGTATATAGATTGGGAGACCTTATACCTGGAGTGATAAGAGCCAAACCCTGTCAGTGATCTCTGCAAAATGGGCACCAATGCCCCCAAATTTTTTCTTGTCTGGATTCACAATTGCTCAGAGGAAGCAACTATGCTGCTTGGAAGACAAAAATAAAGACACAGCTTGAGTTTGAAGAAATCTGGCCTGTTGTGACTGGTACTCTAACCAGATCACCAACGGATGCAACACAACAACGACAATTTGATAGAGCAGATCAGAAAGCAAAGCTCATCATCTTGTTTGGAGTATCCGACGATGTGCAAGTCCACATTCGAGATGCCACATCAACAAAAGAAGCTTGGGATAAGCTGAGCACAATATATGAGGCCAAGAACAAGAATGTCATACTCAATTTGCAGAGTCAGTTACATACATTGAAATTCAAACAGAATGAGAAAATTGAAGCCTTCCTAAGAAGAGTTGCAGAGTTGAGGGCTTCACTTCTAGCCCTAGGAGAAGAGGTCAAAGATGAGTCTCTCGTTCCCATTGTTCTGAGAGCTCTCCCTTCTTCTTACCGAATTTTTGTCACAACTCTAAACTTGTCAGATACGACAATTAGTTTTGACAAGTTAGTAAACCTACTGCAACAAGAGGAAGCAATGTACAACAAGGATGATGAAGAGGAGCAGGCACTGTCTTCACATCAAAAATGGAAAGGAAAAGGTAAAGGAAAACCTAAATCCTATCAGAAGTCCCCACATCAGAATCAGTATCATGGGGACAATCAACAGAAGAAGCGATGTCCCATTTGCAAAAGAGGACATGACTTGCAAGAATGTTGGTTTAACACATATAAGAAAGGTTCATCGAGCAATTCTGGACCACAACAACAACAAACTTACAAGGGACATTCAAACAACTATCACGGGCAGAAAAAGGGGAACTGGAAAAGAAGACCCCACCAGCAAGGTAATATTGCTGAGCAACAAGATCAGTCAGACAATGAAGACTTCTTGTTCACTGCTCGATCAAGTGAACCATCCACGTCATCTAGTGACGTCTGGTATGTTGATTCGGGAGCCACTCGACACATGACCGGCCACAGAGACTGGTTTATTTCAATGAGGGACACGCCATCGAAAAATCATGTTTCGTTGGGAGATGATTCTTCATATACAGTACAGGGGATTGGAAACATTTCTCTACCCCTTGGTTCACGCAACTGCAGAATATCAGATGTTCTATATGTCCCTGGGTTGACAAAGAACCTTCTTTCGGTCAGTCAACTCCTAGATCACAATTTGAAAATTGACTTTGATAGTCAATCCGGCAAGAAAATGTGTTTGATTCGAGATAAATCCAGAGGCTCGAAAATAATTGCAAAAGCCTCAAATGTGGGACGAATGTTTCAACTTGATTTTATTCACAAAAATGATCAAGCACTCGTGGCTAAAAACTCCACCTCAGCTCAGTTGTGGCATAGGAGATTTGGTCATGTAAGTTTCAAATATCTCGACACACTTCGCCGGTGTAATATGGTACATGGGCTACCATCTCTTCAGAAGGATACAGACAAATGTCCTCACTGCTTAGCAGGGAAACAACACAGAGTTTCATTCCAAACAAGTACTTTTCGAGCTCATGGAAAACTTGACCTGGTTCATACCGATCTGTGCGGTCCGATGCAGCCAAGTCATTCAGGGTTCCAGTACTTCATGCTCTGTGTTGACGACTATTCACGCAAAATGTGGATTTTCTGTCTTCGCAAGAAAAGTGAAGCCTTTGAAACGTTCAAAAAGTTCAAAGTGGCAGTTGAGAAAGAAACTGGTCGTCACATCAGAACTCTCCATTCAGATCGAGGGGGGGAATTCACCAATGATGAGTTTAGAGACTATCTACAAACTCACGAGATTCGTCGACAAATGCCTCCTCCACACACACCACAGCAAAATGGTGTTGTTGAGAGAAGAAATCGTACTATCATGGAAATGGTGCGATGCATGATCGATGATTCCGAACTTGCAAAGACATTTTGGGCAGAAGCAGCAAAAACAGTAGTGTATTTGTTAAATAGAGCGCCCACAACTGCTCTTGATGGAATTACACCACAAGAAGCATGGTAAAAGAGGAAACCATTCATTACACACCTCAGAGTATTCGGATGCAAAGCAAACATGCACATACCCAAACAGAACAGAAAGAAATTGGACATGAAGTCACAAAATCTCATCTTCATTGGATACAGTGAAGAGACTCTTGGGTACAGACTGATGGATCCTAAGACCAGAAAAGTCTACACAAGCAGAGATGTTGAGTTTTTTGAGAAGAAGGAAGCAGAGACTCCTCCTCATGACTCGCAAGATGTAGATTTTTCACCAGTTGTAAAAACTGAAGCAAATGTTCCCTCAGAAGATGAAAGTGATGATGGGGATGATGGTGTTGATCAGATAGGACCACAACCCATGGGAACAGCTCAACGTATGCCTAAATGGTGTACAAGTACATTACGAGATGCAATATTGGATGCTCCACCGGATACATCCACCCCTGGACCACGGACTCGCAGTAAAGCAAGAGAAGAAGTTAACTTTGCTTTGATGAGTAGAGTCATTGAATCAGACGAGCCCTCTACAGTCCAGGAAGCCCTACAGTCAAAAGCTTGGAAAGATGCCATGGATTCTGAATATCAATCAGTGATGAAGAATAACACTTGGCAGCTTGTCGATCTTCCACCAGGGAAGAAACCCATTGGTTGCAGATGGATATTCAAAACTAAGTACAAAGCAGATGGGACAGTGGACAAGTGTAAAGCAAGACTTGTAGCAAAGGGGTACACACAGAAAGAAGGCATTGACTATGAGGAGACATTTGCTCCCACAGCTAAGATCAAAACGATCAGGATGATCTTTGCTCTAGCTGCTCAGTTTGGATGGAAAGTTCACCAAATGGACGTAAAAAGTGCCTTCCTGAATGGAGATTTGCAAGAAGAAGTCTACATGACTCAACCTGAGGGATATGTTGTACCTGGTCAAGAAGAAAAGGTATGCAGACTCAGGAAATCTCTGTATGGCCTCAAATAGGCACCCCAGGCATGGTACATCAAGATTGATGAGCATCTCGTACAACATGGATTTGTCAGAAATCCATACGATCCCAATCTCTACCTCAAAAAGCAAGGGGGGGAGATGGTGATTGTTGTAGTTTATGTCGATGATCTAGTCATCACTGGCAGTTCAGTGAAGATGATTGATGAAACAAAGAAAGATCTTAAGTGATCATTCGACATGACAGATCTCGGGCTTATGTACTACTGTCTTGGACTGGAAGTATGGCAGAAAGAGAATCACATCTTTGTTTCTCAGATGAAATATACCAAGACAACGCTCGAGAAGTTTAGGATGATGGATTGCACACCAATTGCTACACCTATGGAGAACAGATTACAGTTATCTCGTTCAGATCCATCTCCTGAGGTAAGTGCCACTCTCTATCGGCAGCTGATTGGGAGTCTCATTTACCTGACCTACACTAGACCAGATATGAGCTTTGCAGTAAGCTATCTATCCAGGTTCATGCAAGAACCCAAAGTTTGTCATTGGAAAGCAGCAAAGCGCATTTTAAGATATCTCAAAGGATCAGTGGATCTTGGTCTAGAATATAAGAAGAACGAAAACTTCTTCTTGACTGGATATTCAGATTCAGATCATGCAGGTAACATTGATGATAGAAAATCCACTTCTGGATTTGTATTCTTTATGGGATCTGGACCAATATCATGGGGAAGTAAGAAACAACACTTTGTTTCTCGCTCTTCCACAGAAGCCGAGTATCGTTCTGCAGGAGAAGCTGTCTGTGAAGCGATTTGGCTACGTCGCATACTGGAAGGACTTGGAATACCACAGGACAAACCGACCACCATGTATGTTGACAACGAAGGTGTTCTCAAACTTGTTCGCAATCCAGTTTTTCACGAGAGAACAAAGCACATTGAAGTTCAGGTTCATTTCATACGCGAACATGTATTGAAGCACAATATCCAGCTTCAATTTTGTCCAACAGCTGAACAACGAGCAGATATTTTCACAAAGTCACTTGCACGTGACAAGTTCGAGTTGTTCAGAGCATTTCTCTCCTCATCTCTCCAGACAATGCACAATTAAGGGGGGGAATGTTAGGATAAATAATATTATCCTATTATTAATTATGCATAGTTAGATTATTTAATTAATTTTATTAATTAAATAATAAATATACTGTTGTATGGTTAATCAACCATATTTGTTTGTATTCAGATTGTTATATTGTTTTAAACAATATATTTGTCTTTTTCTAATTCCTGCTTCCCGGATGTTATTTGGAAGCTTATTCATTTTGGCATTTGGTTGCACCTGTGCAACTTATTCTCCTGTGTGTATTTGGCTGTGCAATATCTATAAATATTGCAGCCCATTCTCTGTAATTCTTTACTGATTGAGATTAATAAAATATCACAGGCTTCCGTCCCTGTTTCTCAATAAGAAAATTTGTGAAATTACAAATACAACTATTGATTTTGTAAACATAGAAATTTTTGTTATAAAGGAAAGATAAGTATTACATAGTTAAAATAATATAATGATGGAAAACCATTAATGGTCACATCCTAACCTCTCTTGAAACAATTTTTTTAATACATGATCCTCACAAGCCGTGTCATGGCACATATGTTGTTAATTCTTCATTAAGACAAGAATTTGGTGATGTAGTGATCAAAACTCCTCATGAATCAGGATCACAAAGATTAGTGCATGGTTTCATCCCTCCACTTCCTCATTTCCAAAAGATCAAAATTCTCAAATAAATATCAAGCTCTCCACTTGCCATGGGTAAAATCCTCGGTGTTTTGGTCATTGTTCCCCTCTTTGCTGAGCCTCACAATCCACGAGTTAGAAGTTTTTTGAAACTTTTGGGGTAATATGTGAAAAATTATCATTTTGAGGAATGGGTATAACTATTTATATGTTCCACCTATTCCCTGCATCTCTTCCTTGGCTACATTGAGCATGGAAGCAAGAAAATTTAGTTAAAGATGACACCAAGGGAACATTTCCACCATTCCCTCAATTCCCTGTAGGTTTACATTCACCGAAAAAGGTAAAAGGAAGGGGAAGAGTTAGACATGTCAAAATTCTAAGGAATTGTGGGAACAATTCCTAGGTTTTGTGAGTTATCTACCTTCCTGTAATCACTGAGCCAAGCACAAAAAATGTTTCATTGAATAAGGTGACATTTGATGGAACCAAGGGAGTAGTTCCACTATTTCGTTAGTTCCCTGAGAACCCACAAAAGATGACATGAGAGAAAAGTTGGAAGATCAATTAATTTAGCTAAATGAGGAACTCATGGAATTATTCCATCATTCCCTTAGTTCTCCAAAACTCTACCCAAGCTGATGATTGGTGAGCGAGTCGATTAAGTATATCTATTAAGGAACAGAGGGAATTGTTCCTTCATCCCCTTTATGCTTTGATTTAATTCCCTACCCATAATGGAAAGAGATGGATAAGTAATTAATTTAAGTCCTAGGAGGAACTATTGCTTAGTTCCTCTAATTCTCTGAATTTCTACCCAGACCGACGGCAGTGCATATTATATCATAATTTTCCCAATTCTCACCAATCAAGGGTTATTTTCAATATTTCTAAACTTCGGTTTGGAATGTAATAATATAATATTGTATTTATACCCAAATTAAATGTATTAACTCAATTTTAGGAGATGAAGTGTCACAAGTGATAAGAATGTGAAAGGCCATGTGAGGGAAAGATGAAAATTCATGTTGTAAATCTACAAATGGGAATGGATTCTTTGTTCCAAAAGGTTGGGAAGTGTTGATTTTTATAAGTTGTTAGATTTCACTACTAAATAAAACAATAAAAGATAAATTTCCTCCATCTCCTTGTTTATGTTCCTCTATCCTCTCTACTCTCTAGCTTTTCTAGTATTGTGATCTTGTACAACCAATAAGAAAATTTGTGTCCTTGAATAATGGATCTTTAGAACTTCGTATTTGTGGTTTATTAGTCTTGTTTATTTCTTACCTTGTTATGTTTTTCCAGTTAAATGTAGACATACTCTATATAAATTGTGTGAGTTATGTAAGTCTACTCAAAACATTAACCCTCTCTCCTTATTTCTCCTACTCCTCTTTACCTCCCTTCACAACAAGTTCCTTCCTTGTACACTATACAAGAAATTTTCCATAGGTTTAGTGGAGTATTCCTATGTGATCCCTGACCTAAAGACCACCCCACATATTTAGTTATTTTACATTCAATAATGAGATCATCCATTTACCCAAGAAGGAGGGCTTATACCCGTGACCATTAGTGAAAACCAATAATCTGCACTACAAAAAAATATTTTACCAACATTTTTTGGCAACTTCGATGGGTAAGGTCTACCCTTGTGTACCCTATATAGATCTCTAAAATCTAAAAAATATATATTCCAAATATCTAAAGGAAACTCTATCAAGGAAAAAAACCATGTCACGTTCATTTCCCACATCACATTGATGAAGTTTTATGATTGGTATTTAACACCAATAAGTGACAACAAAAATGAATAAGAAAATGAACATGAAAACATCCAAATTGTGGATCAACCACCATTATCGACCACAACTTATAAATGTATGGATTCTCTCATAGCGAAGAGGTCTCTTGCTTCAACTATAAATATGCAATCAGAAAAAGGAAAGAATGTCAGTGACATTCCTACACAAGTTATGGAAATGATATCTAGAATGGATAAAATTCTTGCATCTAAAGATCATACTGTCAAATTATTGTGGCTATAATTTAAATGAAGTGATGCTAGAGGAAAGAAGATGAAGATTGCACAATCTAATGATCAGGATTCTAAGTGCATGATGAGAATAATGTAGAAAATATATGAAATTTTGTATGAACAACATGAGTATAAATCTCTAGATGAAGCGAGGAAAGAAGAATCTCCTAAAGGTAATGTTTTGAATTATACACTGCTAATTGAATCAAAGCATTGTCTTTTGTTTCTCTTCCTTTGTATAATTTTATTTCTTATGGAGATGAAGGAATGACAACCTTAAAAAGGAGTATACATGTAAAGAATTTTGAAAATTGTAAAAGGAAGTTATGACCCTCAAACCAATCTTGAAATTCTGAACTATGTTGTGGCTATGCAAGAAAAGTATGAACGACTTGAAGAACTCCGTGGTGAGGAGGAGAAGGACTACCTACCGAAGGTTGATTTTGATGAGTCTCCATACCATGAAGTGTTTTTCCTGGTAAGATACTTCGATGCCATTCACAATTATTCTATTTCATAACATCCTGATGAAGGTCAACTCAACATCTTGGTGGACAACAAAATAAGCGTATAATTTGAGTCTTCATCCATAGCTACACTTTGTCTTCAAGCACAATCCTTTGGAGAATTAATGTGCATGGGAGATGATAATTATTTTCTCATAATAGATGAGAAAATTCTTACTGATATTTCCACTGACTATGAAGACATTCAACAGATGAATCCTCCTTCTCCACCACAGGTTCTTCAAGATAATTATTTTGAGGTAATTATTGATGACTTCCTTTCTAACTTTGGATCTTAATTTTATGCACAAAATCCCAATAATGAAATATAAAAAATAGAAGAGTTCAATTTCCCTCTTGAATAATTCACTGATGAGAGAAGAGTATATGAAATTTTTAATGAGTTGGTTCTCCATATCATTACCAAAAGAGTGTGATAGAGATCATGATTGTGATTATGGGGTTTTCTCTTTTGCTCGTGAAAAAGAGGAATATTTAGGATGGAACAAATGACCTTTACCATGTTGTAGCTCTGATGTTGTACCCTCTCTCTTTCTATGGATAGGATGCATCATGTCAGTATCACCATATCAAAAGTGAACTGGTATGCATAAAAATAAATCATTTGGGACAACAAATGAATGAGTAGTGAGAAGAAACATGTCCATGGGGAGAGAATCAAATTTTTCTCATCACTTATGAATTCTTGGATAATTATGTAAATGAATCCATGCTACAATTTTCACCAAGGATGATGACTACCTTCATGCTTAAAATAGAGACTCCATTTTTTAAAACATAGATGAATGGCTTATTATGGTCACAAAACATCAGGAAAAGACCACATAAATAAGAAATTTCAAACATATAATGAAGTGGTCATTGGATGTAAATGTGTTTTCCATGAAATATTAATATGATACTAGAAACTTGGTTTCTATTCTTCTTCTGAAACCATGCATAGCCATCATGAGATCTTGGCATGACCACCTGGTTGTTTTTAAATTCAAAAAGTGTTATGAACTCATCCCAATATTCCATGATAGTACATATTTTTCTCATCTCATTTCTAGAAGTGTTTTTATTATTTCCATGCATCTATAAATTTCCCCTCACATGTACCATATTTTCCCTTTCCTTTTTGTGTTTCCTTTCCACTCTTTGTGTGTTTCTCTTTTGTGTTGTGAGCTTGTTTTATTTTTCCCTTGTGTTAGTTGGTGAAAGATGAAATCATTAGCCCAATGTATAAGGAATGGGTCTGCTACTCCATGAGATACCTAATGTTCTTAATTACCCATTATAGTCTAATGTCCCAAATCTAAAGCTAATTGTTTTCCTGCAAAATCTATAGCATTCAAGATTAAAAAATTTGGCCATGACAAATAAGCCCCCACTTGAATGTTTCCCTTCCTGATCATTGTAAGCATTTCCTATAGCAAACCTAACTATAGCTTCATCCTCATTTTGGTTTAGTGGAATGTGCTAAAAATATTATCAAGTGTTTTTAATGTGTAGGGATATATTCTCAAGTTGATTGATGAAACCACTGAGATTTAAGGAAGAACAATTATTCTGTGAGGCCTAGAAAGATCCAGTTTTTTCCATTTTACAACTAGTAAACACCCTCCAAAATCTTATAGGGAAGATTTAAATCATCTAAGAGTTGTCTCAGAGAACAATAAATTCATGCAAAGTATTTTAGGGAAATTTGGTGGAATAAATTAAAGTTAGGAACAACTTGTGTAATATAAGATTTATTTTGAGTATAGGGAATGAAGGATCCAACGGTGAAAGCTAGCTTTCCTAGATGATTCTGGGAGATTTGGGAGGATTTAGGAAGAAAAAAATTCATTGGAAACCCATGGAAATACTCTACATGATCCTTTCTATAGTTATCACACGAGACTTCTTGTGATCTCTCAAAATATGCATAAAATGGAAATCAATATATGAAACCTTCTCTCTACAATGAGGATTGCGTCAATCCTATTTCTTCCCATCCTATGGACTATAAACAAGAATAGGATACCATTGATGACCATATATTATCTTGTCATGTAACTAATGAAATATCTACTAATTTGGAAGATAATTCAATAATGCAAACTGTGTATAAACACTATGCTCTATTGGAAATTGCAAATACAAATGATGATTTTGAAAAAATAGAAGTTTTTTGTTCTAAATGAAAGATAGGGATCACAAAGGTAAAATAATATAATGATGGAAAACCATTCAATGGTCACATCACAACCTCCCTTAAACATGTTTTTTTAGTACATGATCCTCCCAGGCCATGCCATGACACATATGTTGTTAATTCTTCATTGAGGCAAGAATTTGGTACTGCAATGATCATAACTCTTCATGAATCAGGATCACAAAGGTTAGTGTATGGTTTCATCCCCCCACTTCCTCATTTCCAAAAGAGCACAATTCTCAGAAAAATATCAATCTCTCCACTAACCATGGGAAAATATTCATTGTTTTGGTCATTTTTCCCCCTTTGTTAAGCCTCACAGTCCACGAGTTAGTCAAAATTTGCAAGATTTGGGGCAATATGGGAAAAATTTTCCTTGTAAGGAACAGGTGAAACTATTTCTCTATTTCAACTGTTCCCCACATCTCTACTTTGGATGCATTGACCATGAAAGTTTTTAAAATCTAATGACAACACCAAGGGAATAATTCCATAATTCCCTCAGTTCCATGCATGTCTACATTCACCAAAAAAGGTAAAAGGAATGGGTAGAGTCAGACCTGTCAGAATTCTAAGGAAGTGTCATAATAATTCCTAGGTTCCATGATCTCTCCACCAACCTGCATTAAACAATCCAATAACAAGTGGTGCTCAATTAGGTAATGTGACATTTGATGGAACCAAAGGAACAATTCCAGTATTATGTCAGTTCCCCATGAACTTGTAAAATATGACATGAAAGAAAAGGTGGTAGATAAATTAAGTTGGTAAAATGAGGAATTGCGGTAAATATTATGTTTTTCCCTTAGTTCTTGGAAAATTCACCCAAGGCGATGATTGGTAAGTAACTTATTTAAGTCAGTCTGCTAAGGAATAAAGGGAATTGTTCCTTCATTTCCTTTATGCTCTGATTTACTACCCCGCTCATAAAGTAAAGAGATAGAGAATTCAGTGATTAACGACCTAGGAGGAATTATTCCTCATCTCCTTTAGTTCTTTGGATTGCCTCTTGGATCGACTGCATTACATATTTTCTCTAAATTTTCCCAATTCTCACTAATCAATGGTGATTTTAAAGATTTATAAACTTGGGCTTTGGAATGTAAAAATAGAATATTGTATTTATGCCCAAATTGAATGCATTAACTTATAGTCATTTTTATTCCCTCTCAAAGAACAAGGAAATCCCATGCACGTCATCCTATCACCCAGCGGGCGCTGAGTGCTCACCCGAGGCACATACGGAAGCTGAGTCCCTCCTTTATATGAGTTGTGTGAGAATTCACTATTTATGATAGAAACTTAAGTGAATATATTGGAAAGGAACCATATATTCATCTTATATCTCAGAATGACTTCTAGACCAATGTGTTCATTCATATAAGAAAAGCACTATAGAACATAGATCTGAATCATAACAGAAAATAAATGCACATGGGGTTTATAACCACTCGTATGAAAGATACATATATAACCGATCCATACATATGTAAGTAGAACTAAAAAGACACATATATTCATATTAATCATGTTGTAATCACATTACATTAAGTGGGGTAGTCACATATACATATGATAGTGCAGAACAATGTCATGCATCAGAACTGGACTTAGGACCTCCATAATATAAAGAAACATAATGTTAAGACCCATCCCCTTGATACAACATACACCTACAAATCCTCTAAACCCAACCTATGGAGCTCTCACAGTATTCTTGCATGGATTTGTCTCTCTTCAATTCTCGATCTCTCCATCTCTCTCTCTCTCTATTTTTTTTCTACTAGGTGCTCATATATATAGCCTTATCAAGAACCAGCATGCCTTTTTGAAGTTGTATATCACTTACCATGTGTCCAAGTGGTCCTCCATGGGATCATGATTCTTTAGATGTGAGCTCTCCATCCTTTTCCATGATAACCTTCTGGAATCTTCTATCGCAAGGTATATTCCATCCATGGGCACCAAGTTGTCAGGCTATCCACCTCGCATGCATAGTTGGGTCATGTTTTCCTCATGTTCTACATGATATGAAAAATATGGATAAGTCCCAAGATCTTTTCTCTGTCTTGTGCGTGCGCCATTGGTTCTAACAAAACCCTCCTAAAATCTGTCCAACACTCTTTCTCCTTGCGCGTCCTTCTTCAAATAGGCCTTGCGTGCCCACGCGCCTTCTTATACTTAGCCAATATTTTAAGGTCCTAACATCACCCCACACTACACCTATTCTCCACCCTCAGGAACACCTTCTGAAAGAATAAAGAATGACTATCCTTTAATAGTTTGGAGAAAGAATAAAGGAATGAAGAATTTTGGGGAAGAATGAAATAATGGGTAAACTATGATTATTCTTGCAAGAGGAGAGGGAAATATTTCGTCAAGTCTACCTCTAACTTATTCCAAGTATTGGCCTCACTTTGTTCCTGTTGCCAGAGGTCACCGACTAAGGTTCTCACCTCTTCAAAGCTTATCCCTTCTCCTTGGGTATTCATCGTTTCCATGATTCCCTCCAACTATTTGCCTAAATCCTCAAACATGTCCATCCTTCGAGTGATTTTGGGATACAACTCTTTCAACCGGTTTTTAATTGTGCCCCGTAAGGTCTCAATAGCCTCTGATTTCTTCTCAACCTTAGCTATAATTTTTTCACGTTCCTTCCTATTCCCCTTGTTCTTCTCTTAGAACTCCTTGAGCTCTACTTCATGTGTGCGACCATAATGCTCGCCACTCTATCTCTATCAGTGTAGTTGTCATAAGCAGCCTTAGTGACTTGGGCGATGAATTTTAAATCTTCGAGAACTTTCTTGTATTGGGACACAATGGCCACAACCTTCAGCTTGTCCTTCTTTTATTTGTGCATCAATGACTCTTCTGCAAACTCTAAGGATAGTGGTCATCTTTCCATTGTGACGATGAGGGTCAAGTCTTGTAGACACTCTAGGGTGGATCCATACTTCTGCATTGGTGGTATTGGATCTTGATGCTTCAAGAAAATGGTATCTATGATCATCTTTATTTTCTTGTAGACCTCATGCATCCTTGCCTTCTCTTCCTTTAACTCATGCCTTGGTTGCGCGCTGATTAGCTCCTCCTGATTTAATTCCTTGGTTCTTTTTCTCCAGCTCCTCTTCCTTCTTCTCTAGTTCTGACTCTAGGAACTTCACCCTGTCATTCCTCTCGAAGATTCTGGCCTCTACTTCCACCAAAACCTTGTTTAGTACATTTCAGGTTTACTTGTCTGATAGCCACTGAGTGTTTACTAGGGGTTGTCACCTTTTGACTCTAGTACCTTCACTATTTCCCCTTGGCTTACTTCAAATTATGGTTCATCGATGTGGGAATCAAATTCCTAAGAAAGCATTTTCCTCGTCTGATGGTATGCACCTTCCTCATCAAATGATGCCATATCCAAGAGTTTCTCCATTGGTATGGTGCTTTGAAAGTGTGCGTGCAACACCTTGTTTAGATCATCAATACAGCCCATCCTTTAAACCAATGATGCATCTGCACTTTTTATCCCTATGTGCGTGGCCTTAGGAAAGCTCACAACCAAACTGGGATCCCCTCCCATGCTTCCATATTCCTTTTCTACACTTTCCTCCTCTATTTCCTTCATCACTAGGTCTGTGTTGCATTCCATCTCTTGCTCTACTAGGTCTTTGATGATCTTGGCTACTTATTTCTCCGTGACCTTATCTATATTTTCCTTAGTGAGGCTTGGGTTCCTTTGTTCCTTTGTAACTTCCTCACTTACCCCTTTGTCCCAAGTATCCTCTTCTTCCTTTTCATTCTTCCTCTTGGAAAAGATGCATTCATTTTCTTCTTCCTCTCCCTCCTTTGAGTCATGAACTTCATAGATAGGATGGTCCTTTCCTCTTGTTTCATCTTCATCATCATCATCTCTCTCACCTCTATAGGCCTCTAAGATCTCTGTCTCCTCTAAATCATTTTCTTCTGTCACCTTCTAATTCTTCTTGACATGAGATTATGCTTCCTTATCATCCTCCTCCAGTGACATCTCTTGGGTGATGGGTTCCTTTTGCTTTAGAGCTTCTTCCTCTGGATTCTTTTCTTTCACTGAGGACTTATTTCTCCATGTGTAAGTATTGGGCTTAGCGCTTGTCTCCGGTGTGCTTTCCACTTGTGAAGCCTGAACACTTGGTGCTTTCTGTACCTCTTCTTTGGCGTGGGATTCTTTCTTCCTATGGGGTCCTTAGGGATGGATACATCATTTTCCAAGTATGTTCCCATTTCAAATTTTGGCTTGATGCGAAGGTATATTCTTGTTGGATCCCTTCCAGCAATTGGCAATGTCACTGGTTTCATCATCGGCATCTCATGGGAGACATATCTCTCCACGTATGTGCACTTCTTGGAGTAAACTAACTTTCTGCGCAACTCCCTGTGATCTTGATCCACCTCACTAAGGTTGTACCTTAGTCTCTTTACCTCTTTGAATCCGTTCACTCCCTCTTGGAGTATTGTACAGTGAAGGAGAAGGGAAGTTTGCACCATGGGATCATTGTTTCATATGTCAACCTAAATCTATAAATGTAGAAGTTTTGATATACCCTAAATTCTACTTCTCCCTACACGAGTGTGGGTACCTACTCTGAAATCCTCCATTCTACTCCAAACACATCCCTCATATGCATATGACATTTTTATAAATGCACCTTATGACTGCCTATCATGATCTCACAAGTATATTTTGTGAACTGCTTCGCGGGCGAGGGATCCTCTTATGGGTAATCCCAAACAAACCTTTCCAAACCATTGGGCACTCCAATCTCTGAGAAAACAATAGTGAGGAGGAAATTTCCAAATAGTATCTTTTCACCTTCTTATGTGCTGCTACTGATTTCATCCACGATAAAAGTAGACAAGTTGTAGATGGTACCCTCAGATATTTTTCAGTGCACATTTAGTCATGCCTTGTTCACTTGAGTCCATCTTTCTTGGTCATTGAGCTTGGTTACCAAGTGCACGGCCATCCTCATCATGGGGTCTGGGATATCTGTGATGTGAAAGTATCACGATCCTTTCTTATAGTCATATGCAAAAGTTGTTTCCTTGATGGCCTCCTTTTCACTTAGGTCATCATAAATGTTATCCCCTTCACAGATAAGGCCTGTGAACTTGGAAATTAACTAGGGATTTATATGCATCTTGCGCTATGAGAAATAAAAGTGGTCTTTATGAATGTGTGCCATTAGCAACTGGTATAGGAATTTAGGGTTTTTGAAGTAGGGTAATTCATAAAGTTATAGTAATCCTACCTTCTCCAATTTAACCTTTACTTCGTCACTATATATGGGTGTGCCTTCTGGTATCCTCTTATTTGTTGGGTGAACCAACTCCAAAGCCATTTATTTTTCTGTCATGCTAGTGTGGTGATTATAGTCACTTACAAACATCTTCTAAAAATGAGATTCCCATTCTTTTCCTAGAGATACCCCATCCGGGTGTTACATCTCTACATACCATTCTTCATTTGTGCTTGCGATGGTAGCCATTTTCTTCCCCTTACCCTTGCCCTTCTACTTTTTAGGTGAGATGGTTGCTTTCTTTGGTGTCATTCTTTTGGTTAGGTTATCACTTCAAGCATATTTTCCTTTCTCTTATTCTACCACTTTATCTAACCCTAATGCACAACCTTGTGAAGAAACCGTGCCCTAGCTACCAAACCCTAACCAGAATAATTCTTCCACAAGATGGTGATTCAATAACTTCCTTATGAAAAACTTCTTCCACACCTGTGTACTCCTTTCCTACTGGTTTGCGGATCTGATCTAGTCACATCCTATTAGATATTCACAAATTTTCTTTGCACAGATCACCTTTGGATGCCCTAGTTCACGAGAGCTCTTTTCTCTTTGTAAATGCAAGGTAAATAATGAAGTTCCTGACTTCTTATTTATAGCTTTTCTGTCTTTCTAGAATTAAATTTTATTTTACTTACTATTGTACTTAGTACTAAATGTGACTTTTTCCACCAAGATGGCCTTATGCACCTTCACTTACATGCCCAATCTTGGGTGAAAAACTTCTACAACCTTCTGGCGTGTAAACAATCCACCTTGACCAAAGACTCTTACGTACGTGTTAACAGCACCAAAGGCACTTCTTCTTCCCTTCACCTGATTTTTTATCTCTCTTACCTTGTGTTGTTCATGTGCTCCTTCCTCTGTACGTGGTTTCTTTGGTCTTATCTTGACACCAAAATTTTATGTCCACCTCTTCTTCCATGCTCTTCCTTCATCCTTGCACAATTTGTATCCATCAACCGGGAAATCTACCACAACTTCTACTTCCAATTCAATTTGTATTATGGGCCTATACTTCACATTACTCCACCCCACACTAAAATAGATGTGCAGTCCTCTGCGCATGCACAACCTTTAAAAAATAATGTGGTTACCAGCACTTAAGGTGCAAAAAAAACAACAAAACCAACGATGAGAAAGGGAAACACAAGAAAGGAAAATTTCATAAAGGTAAACTTATACTAAATGGTAGAACTTCCTTATTACAAACACCAAGAAGAATTATTTATAGTAGGAATTCATCCCACTTCCATTGAAATGTCCTGGTAATATCATTTGATCCAACACTCTCAACTGCCAAGTGCTTGAATTAAGGATATCTGAGATGATATAGGGACCCAACCAATGGACTTTCAATTTTTTGGGATGGTATAGAAACTTAGAATTATATAACAATACAATCTACCCAATCTCAAATTGTTTGTTTCTGATGTGGTGATCATGTCATGCTTTTTGTTTAGCCTTTTTAGTCTTTTGAATCCACCATGCCAATGATCGTCTCTCGTCTAATTTCATCAATTTTTCAATCCTTTCCTCCAGTGCTTGTTCGTTGGCCGATCCTCCTGTGCATGCTATATGTAGAGAAGGTAACATAAATTCAATGGGTAAGACAACCTCTGCGCCAAAACCCAATTGGAATGGTGTGGCTTTATTCAAAATCTTATAGGTTGTCTTATACGCCCATAGAACTGCTCATACTTTTTCATCCCAATCTTATCTACCAACATCATAAATTTTGGTCAGAGTATGACTCAGTATTTTATTAAATGCCTCGGTAGTTACATTTTCTTGTGAATGGTAAGGGGTAGTCTTATGATGAGCCACCATGAACTCTGCTAATAAAATCCTAATGGTCTCATTTAGGAAATGCATACCCGTATCACTGGTTAAGATCAACAGGCATCCATACCATGTAACAATATTTTCCCAAAGAAACTTGGATGTTGTAGCCGATGTAGTAGGCACTACTTCTACCCATCTTGTCAAATAATCCATCCAAGTGATTACATAGCGTGATCCTATCCTATGCATGGTTGGTGAAATGGGTCCTACAAAACCTATGGCCCATTTTTCAAATGGATCTGCACTTAGAATAGGGTGCAAATGCATTTCATCCCTCTGCCCTAGTTTTCTAAGGCACTGACAATGATCAAATGCCTTGCAATAATCTTTGCAATCTTGATATAGGGTTTCCCACCATAACTCAACTTGTAATATTTTTCATGTAGTGGTGTTCCTTGTATAGTTTCCACTTGCACTTCCTCCATGTGCCTCCTCCATAATATCTAGGTGCTCATGTTCTAGCACACACCAGTGCAACACTTCATCACATCCTAGTTTGTACAAGTCACCACTAAGTAGCATGTAGGGTGTGGTGCGTATGGTTAATTACTTCCTCTCTAGTGCTTTCATCCCTTTTAGTGCCATACATGTTTTGAGAAACACTGCAATATCTTCCAAGTCTAAGGGGGCACACTGTAACCTAAACAATTGTGCATCTGACATAGTATCCTCAATGCTTTGCATGTCCTCTACTGAGTCAATTATAGACAAGTGATCGAGCCCATAATTACTCTTTCCTGGCTTGACAACCAATGTGAACTCAAATTCTTGGAATAACAAGACTTGTTGACATATGCACCCTTGCAAAATGAGCTTGTTTACCAAGTATTTTAATGCCATGTGGTTCATGTAAAATACAAATGGTGTCACTAGTAGATATTTCCTGAACTTATACAATGCGTAGATCATGGATAGTGTTTTACACTCAGTAGTGGTGTAATTCTGTTCTGTTGATGTTAAATTTTTGATTGCAAAGCACAATGGATGGTCAAAAATCTCTTCACTAGGTTGTGTCAGTACTACTCCAACGGTTGTACTAGAGGCATCCACACGGACATGGAAAGGTTTATCCCAAATGGGGAAAACAAAGAATGGGTGCTGTGACAAGTCTATCCTTCAAAGTGTCTAATGCCCTCTGTTGCACCTCTTCCTAATGAAAGGCACTCTTGTTGTTGATCAGAGAACACTTGAAAGGAACTCACACAAGAAGTATATGTGGGAAAACATGCTAGGTTTAAGGGTACGAATGGACAGGAAGAACCCACGCATGGCAGGAAAGTTCAACATTCAGGACTTAGCTTATTTTGAGCATGAAGATCTATTTTTAGAAGATGGCGTACGTAACACACCAACGATGCAGAGATGTGCGTGCCACACATTGTCTATCTTTGGAGGATTGGATCAAAGTGTTTTCATGGAGATGAGCTAAGAATAGGATTTCCACTTTAGTTAATTGAAAGAGGTCTATAGATAACACACTTACATGTATGGCTATGCATGTAAACAATGCGTGGCTAATAATAGCATGTGGCCTATATTTGGAATAGATAAGCGGTGAAGGGAAAGTCCCCACCCTATATATAGGTAGTGAATTACCTAAGATAGAGAGAGGATGAGATATATATAGGTATATGTAGAGCGTAAGAGGAAAACATAGTGAGAGATGTACATATGACTGGATTACTGTATCAGATCCATGTGTGCATCGGTATAGAATGCCATTATTGCAACGAGCTTCTATGTTTATTAATAGATGGAAGTTATTAGCTAAATCTAAGTGTCAATCGTGTGTGTAATTAGGTAGTACATGCTCTTGATTCATTCATTATTATTTTTTAAGCTTGTTTTTCTTAGATATGAATATGGCATGCAGTGTAGAATGATGGATTAGTTATGGATCTATATGTTTCTTCCTTCATCACACTAACATCTTGATATAACAACCCTAAAGAGGGACCTGGTACCTTTGCGTGCTTTGAGTGAGCACTTAGTCTAGGTTGAGTGATGTGTCAGCATGTCTAGGGTGTTATCTGGTAAATTCTAGGCTGCATCATTGGTTCTGCTGCCGGGACCTCTTTTTTAGTTTTTTCAGGATGGTTCGTGATGAAGACGTACCGGTTAACTCTAGAAAGTATTGAGGAGTGGATACATGATCTGAAGGAAGAATATGCATGATGGTTTAGCATTGGATCTGAGTTTAACGCACGCAGTTGGGTAGAACAGAATCTGTATGACAACTTATATGAGAGCTTTTTCACCATCTTTCCAGTAGAATTATACGAGTGGCTGATTGCTTATGCATCTAAGAGGAATTGGAGGTATCACGCACTTGTCTAGACACAGGAAGAATTTCAGGCCCTTTATGATGTTGATCTGATCTGGACTCACACTGTGGATACGTGGTTTCATGGTGTTCTAAATAGTTATATTCTGGAATATTCAATTTCGACGTATTCTTTCTCGGAGGTAGCTGAATTCCAATTTTTGTAGTATCCTAGAGGAGCATATTTGCAAGGCATCCCACTGGCGATCAAGATCTTGATGGTAACTTTGAACCTGGAGAGTAAACCGATGGCTAACTAAACCTCACCATGCGTGAGGGAAGGAACAGGTTTGGTGAAAGATGGCAGACCTAGCGGTAGAAAGGTAGAGAGAGGAAAGGCGGCTTAAGTATAATGAGGCACATGAGAGGGAGATAGAGAAGTAGCATTTTGTTACAGAAAGTATGGCATTGAGGAGAGAGATGGCTCGTGAAGGATTTATAGCTCACGTAGAAGATGTGGAGCCAGAGCATCAAGAACTCCCCCATCTTGGAAAACATGACAGAGATCCCCCCTTGGCCTCACACAGAAGTGTGCTAGCAGAGACTACCTGGGCTGTGAGCATGCATCTTAATCCACCTGGTGACCTAGCCCTTGTGCTTGGTTTTCCAGTATCTAGTATGACAAGTAACCAATAGGATAACTTGGGAAGTAGGAGAGCAGGAGTAAGTCAGGGAGCAAGTACATCAATGGCAGGACAGATGACTTCAATGATATTTGGAGGAACATTCTTAGGCACATCATCCACACAGAATGTGAGTGCGTAGAATGTTGGATTCACCTCTGGAAGTGGAACTACCTCACAGACTGTAGGGGTTCAGTATAGTACTAATGCTAGAGCACAGGGGAGTACATCTATAGGTCCTATTATAGCTACATGTGGAGGATCAGGAGGTATAGGTGGTTCTAGTTAGTGGATCTGGTGGTTCTAGAGGCAGAGGAAACACAGGAGGTTCTGGATTAGGTGGTCAAGGCTTGCAGCAACCATAGAATATCTATATGGATGTGTCTCTTTGTCTCCCAAAATATAGAGGTATAGAGGATGCTGTCCGAACATGTGCATATGTGTGAAATCTTATGGCACGTGAAAGGGATCATGGCTTCTGAGTGTAAGGAAAGTCAATTTTCTACTACATTACAAGGACGTGCACATAGCTGGTATAGGAAGTTTGACCCTAATCAAAATTGCGTGGATTATGCAGCGTTGAAGGATGCATTCTTGAAAGAGTTCCATATCCTTGAATTTGAGTAGAAGAGTATAAGCGCGCTCAAGGATATTAAGCAAGGCACTACTGAGAGTGTACATGAGTATGATGCCCACTTTAAGACACTTCTATCTAAGTTGTCTTATGATATTCATGCCAGCCAGCATGCACAATGGTTTTTTGGAGGATTGATTACACCATTCAGAAGAGCACTGTCACATAAGACATACACTGATCCGAGTGAAGCACTGGAAGTAGCTTTACGTGCTAAGGTAGTTGGGAGCATTGACACTAGTGTTAGTCCATTCTTAGAGGCACAGATTGTAGCTATGGTAAAAAAGTTAGAGAAGCTATCAGCCAATTCAGCCCATGAAACGCGCTAGGGATTTGGTGTATAGATTGTGAAGTGGAAGGTCACACCAAGGATAGTTGTCCTCAGAGAATAGTACGCTCATTACTATTGGACTGTGAGATCTATCATTTGAATCATGATGCTAGTCACCGTCCTTTATTACAGCATGCGATAAGGAAGAATGTATCTTGTTACTGTAAAATTTTCTGGTCCACGACCCATGATACAGAATATTTTCAGTTGATTGGTCAGATCCAGGATGCTATAGACATTGGGGTATGACAGAAAAGTGTAATGGATAACTCTAAGAACAAGAATGAGCACCAGGATCGGGATCATAATCAAATGTGCTATGACAGGAATGAGGGGTGTTTTGAAGGAGGTCGTGGAAGAGGACATGGATATCGTGGTGGATATGGAGGATGAGGCCATGGTGGAGGAAGAGGTGAGTTCCCTCATGGAACATGTTATACGTGTGGATCTCCTGACCACTATAGGCACGAATGTCCTCAGAATATTACATGTTCTTTCTATGGAAAGAACCATAGCTATGAAGAGTGCCCAGACTTATATGAGCATCTGAGTAAGTAGCATAAGCAAGAAAACAAAGGTGTCTAGGATGGTTAGAATCTAGTGCATGGTAGAAGATCAGTGGATGCCTAAGATAGCACCAGGGCCTGAGGCATTAATAGTGAAGATTACTACATGAGCTGAATGCAGTGTGTAAGAGAGGCATTGCACCAGAAGCCTACGATCACCAAGGAGGAGGTTTTGCATGCAAGGTACCCAGATCCTGCTCATCAGAAGGAAGTTTACCAGGATACCATGGAAGTGCTAAGGAATCTTTAGGGTGAGATACAATACCTAAAGGAGCAGAAGAAAGCATCAGAGATAGTCCAAACTGATATCGATGATCTGAGAGAAGTGTGCAAAATGTTGCGCCAGGAGAACATCATTCCACTATTAGGAAGTTGGTTAAAAGGGAACACTCCACACATAAGTATTGAGACCGGATGATAGATCCTGCATGCGAATCTTCCCCCTGATAGCATTGACTATGATAAAGAGATCACTCTGAATGTTGTTGTAGATGGATGGTTGTTGAGCAATATTTTGATTGACATAGGTGCGGAAGTCAATGTGCTTACATTAGATGCATGGGTACAAATGGGGAGGCCTCCATTGCAGCCATCATCTAATGTTTTGTTTATGGAAAATAGGACTAAGGCCACTCCCATAGGAGTGTTGAAGGATGCATCCATAACTATACAAGGGGCCAAATTCACTGGGGATTTTGAGGTATTAGCACTTGTAGAAGCAGATAGTTTTCCAGCCCTGCTTGGACACCCTTGGTGTTATGTGAATAATGTTGACTTGAGATTCAATAAGGGGTATATCAGCTTTGAGAACAAGGAGGAAAGAGTTGTGATACCTCTAACAGATGGGAAGTCTACACCATATGTTGAGCCTCTAAGTGAGGAGGACTTAAATAAAATCTATGTATGCACTATTCAGGACCCAGAGGTCAATGAGCCATCAAAGGAAGGCATCCTACAGTGGGAGGATTCTCACTCTATTAGTGATACTATGAGTATTTCTTGTGAAAATTGGGCTCATGGTACATATGAACTAGTAGGATGTGAGGTAAAAAGCATGGTTGCATGCAAGAATGGACTTCATTCTATTCGATGGATAGGTAGCGCAGTACCTTGGTATACAGGAGCAGAAGATCTTCCTGTATTCTTACAAGCCATGGAGGCACAATGGATAGACCAGGTCAGGAGAAGAGACATGTTAGCATATGTCTTGTGTGGGACAGCAAGTGCGCTGGTGGGTAGTTCATAGAGATAATCTTACAGAGTGGAAGGAGATCAGAGTCTCCCTATCTACTAGGTTTGTAAGGAGCAATGCACCTACGTAGATCTACACTTATACTGGTGATCAACCTATTCAGCATCATATTCAGTAGTGTGAGAGACTCTGGACAGTGGGACAGGAAGCATTACCACCTTCACTCTGGGTGCATAGATTGTACTCTACTCTACAAGGATGCGCATGTGCCTGGTATGTATATGCCGAACTACATCGAGAGACTGGGAATTGGAAAAATTTGACTGTAAGAATGATCCAGACCTTTGACTACTTTTCTTCCCAACCTCCAATAGAAGAGGCATTAAAATTTGTTAAGTGGTTAACCATGGGAGATAGTGCAAAGGTGGAGGAACTCATACAGGGATTATTTGGTGAGACAGAATCAGGTGTGCATTTTGAAGAAGAAGGAGAAGACTCCATATTGCTTGAACGTGATTGCCTTGAGAAAGAAAAAGGAAAGATGGTTTACATCGTGGATGATGAGGAAGTTGAGAACCTAGATATTGAACATTCACAAGGGGTGTGCGAGGTCTTGGACAGTGCAAACAAGGATACACGTGCACCTATCATGAACCCATGAAGACAAAGAAGGTCAATATAGGATCGGAGGCTGAACCTAAGGAGGCCATAATTGGAGACTATTGGTCAGACTCGGAGGTGGAAAATATTATTGAGTTACTATGGGATTACCAGGACTTATTCCCTCGAGGGTATCATGAACTTAAAGGCGTGCATGAATCACTTGGGGAAATGAAGATAAAACTTAAGGAAGGTGTGCATCCAGTGAGAAAGAGACCTTACAGAATGAATCCTAATTTGTGAAAAGGTAAAAGAAGAAATTGATCAAATGTTGAAATCTGGAATTATCAAGCCCCTTGATGAGTCAGAATGGGTTAGTCCAATGGTGATCAGTATCAAGAAGGATGGTAGAATTTGAATATGTGTAGACTACAGGGAGCTAAATTCCACATGTGTAACAGACCCATTCCCTATGCCATTTACTGAGGAAATACTAGAGGGAGTTGCAGGGTGTGAAATCTATTCCTTTACAGATGGGTTTTCTAGGTATCATCAGGTTAGGATTGCTCAGGAGGATCAAGAAAAGACAACTTTTACTACTGAATGGGGTAGTTTTTCCTATACTGTGATGCCTTTTGGATTGAAAAATGCATGCCTGTTGTATTCTCACGCATAGTTGTTTAGGCATTCAAATATTTTATTCACAACTTCTTACAGGTCTACCTTGATGATTGGACAGTATATGGGCTTGTTAAGGATCACTGTGACAATCTGTGCTTAATGTTTGACCGGTGTAGATAATTGAGTATCTCTTTGAACATCAAGAAGTGCATATTTGCTACACCTTTTGGAATACTGTTAGGACACATAATCTGCAAGGAGGGATTGCTTGTTGATCCAGCTAAGGTTGCAGTCATTTTAGGGTTGGAGGTGCCTACCAGTCAGAGTGAGGTGCATGGATTTTTAGGTCACATAGGATATTATAGAAAATTCATCAAGGGATATGCAAAAATTTCTGCACCTCTAGAGGAGTTACTGAAAGGAAAAGGTACATTCTATTGGGGAGAATCACAGCAACGCGTGTTCGAAACATTGAAAGAGAAACTTACTACTGCGCCTATCCTACATTTTCCTTCATGGGACAAACCATTTCATGTACATGTGGATGCCTTTGGCATGGCCATTGGCATTGTGTTAGCTCAACCTGGAGAAGGTATTGTCGATCATCCTATCTGCTTTGCTAGTAGGAAGCTGACTCCTACTGAACAGAATTATACAACTACAGAGCACAAGCTTTTGTCCATGATCTATGCATTGCACAAGTTTTGACAGTATTTTCTAGCTACACCATTTGTATTCTATATGGATCACATGGCATTGAATTATTTGGTGAACAAACCCATCTTACAAGGGCACATATGCAGATGGGTACTCCTATTTCAAGAGTTTGATTTCACAGTTATGGTGAAGCCAGGGAAAAGTAACTCTGGACCAGACCACTTGTCTAGAATTAACTCAGGAGAGGAAGCACAGACAATTGAAGAAACCATGCCAGATGCACAGTTATATAGGTTATAACGTGTGCCATCAGAATTAGAAGACATTGTTGTCTTTCTACGGACTGGTGTGGCACCAGAAGGAATGAAGGCATTAGAAAAGAAACAACTTGCTATACACGTAGCACCATTTATGTTGATCAGTGGTGACCTATACAAGTTAGGCAGAGATGAAGTATTACGCCATTGTGTATTAGAGCATGAGCACAAGGATATTATGGAAGAATCCCATGGTGGTATTACAGGAGGCCATTATGCAGGTGATATGACTTCCTGGAAGATCCTACTTGCTGGATTATGGTGGGAGACATTGTATAAAGACTGTAAAGAATATGCAAAGCATGTGACCATTATCAGCATCTAGGTAAACCAGGGAAAAGAGATGAGATGCATTTGAGACCAATTACTAGTGTTGAACCATTTGAGAAATGGGCCATTGACTTTGTAGGACCTATTTCACCAGCCGCGTAGGACTGGATCGCGCTATATCATTACTTGCACATAGATTATCTCACACGGTGGGCAGAAGCAGCACCTACGAAGGACTGTACAGTAGCTACATCAGCTAGGTTTCTATGGGAGAATGTTCTTACAAGATATGGATGTCCTTTAAGTTTGACAAGTGATAGGGGTACACACTTTTTAAATGAAACCATAAAGATCCTATTAGATGAGTTTATGGTTGCCCACCATAAGACTACACCTTACCACCCTTAGGAAAATGGAACTGCTGAGGCTTTCAACAAGATTTTGAAGCCAGACATTGAAAAAAAATTGTGATGTTGGAAGAAAGGATTGGGATGATAAAGTTTCAGTTGTTCTTTGGGCATATAGAACAACTTATAAGAGATTGAACAAAGCCACACCATTTCAGTTGGTGTTTGGTAGAAGTCCATTCTCCCTATAGAATTTATGTTACCTTCTTTGCGCATTGCACACGTGCTGGAGGTCTAGATGATGAGCAGGCTTTAGAAGAGTGTATTGAGAAGATGATTCAATTGGATGAGTGACGAGCCATAGCACGATGGAGTCAGAAGCAGGAAAAGGCTAGGTAGAAAGCATGGCATGACAGGAACATAAGGGATAAGAAGTTTGAGATTGGACAAATGGTACTCCTCTATGACTCTAAGTTCTTGTGCCATCCAGGAAAACTTAAAGTACATTGGTTGGGGTCGTATGTCATCACTTACATACTTGAATCAGGTGCTTTCCAGTTAGAAGCACTTGATGGAACACGGCTACCCGGTTACTTTAACGGGAGTAGATTGAAGCCCTACTATAAATAAGTCTTCTTGGTGTTTGTAATAAGGTAGTATTGCCATTTAGATTAGGTTTTCAATTTTGTCTTTCCTTAATGTATTTCCTTCATTTTCATTATGCTTTGTCAATTTAGTTGTTGTTATTGTGTAATAAGTGTGCTTGTGTGCATGAAGCTAATTACTATGTAAATAATGTTTATGCACAGAGGACTGCACATACTTTTAGTGTGGGGTGGTTGTCATTATCCAAGAACAAGACTGTGGGAATTGAAAGGTGAAAGGAATAAGCTGCTATGGGTGTGCTTTAAGTCAAAAGAAGATTGCTTCTCAAAAGTGACCAAGGATGGAGATGAATGAAAGGACAGTATAATGTGAGGTAAGTAGAGGCCATGATAACTACCAGGAGAAGGCACGGTGATGAGGTACTCGGGTGCAAGGGCACGTGCGTTGAAGAGAATTCTATGACCAGAGGGTAGGAAGGCACGCTAGAAGGTTATAGCTGGGGCATGAAGATGTATCGTGGAACGAATGAATTTGGTCAATGAATGAGAGGATATTTGGTAGGTGAAGGAGTAATAAATGCATCAAAATTTGAAAAATTATATAAGGATGGGATGTGAATTCATTTTTACCATTGCGACTAAGAGTATTTGAGGAAAGAGCTAAGTGTGAAGAGCCAAGTGATTGGGTTAAGGTGCGAAGGGTGTGAAACCAAGCGTGACAAACAGATCTATGCGAAAAGAAGCTTGTGTCCCTGGTGGTGAAGGGTTTGAGTGAAGTAAGGTGATAGAGAGGAGTTAGGGCATGAAGTTTCCACCTAGGGCATGATTGAATCGAGCTAGGGTTTGATTCGCAAATTGTAGAGTTAAAGAGGAGACGATTGCAAGGTAAAAATGGCACCCAAGAAGGCAGCTGTAGCAGGAGCAAAAGGAAAGAAGAAGGTGGTCATTGAGGAGGAAGAGATGGCACCCGAAAGCAATTTTTTAGAAATGCAATATCCAGAAGGAGTCATCATCGGCCAGGAATGGGATTCACACATCAGAAAGAGAAAAGTAAGTGAATACAATCACAGGACCTCAGAGAACAAGAAGGAGCTTGATTCCTTGCTCACTACGAGGATGAACAAATGTACGGCAGATGACATGCCTGGTTTATGATGATGCAGGTGAGAAGCTTCTAAAGAAAATTGGGGTCTACCAATTATATGAGCTTCCATATTTTGGGAAGTATGAGCCCTTGTACCAGTGGCTCATGAGTAGAGTGCATGAGGACTTCTTCTACTTTGTAGGATGCAGAGTTAGAATCTCATCCATGCTTATCTCATCAGTGATAGGTTTGAAGGCCACAGGAGAGGATATAAAGAATGATCTCATAGATAAATCTGTGATCTTAAAGACCAGACAGGAGTTGGGGTACCTGAAGGGTCCTGTGGTATGGATATAGACAAATTGAAGAACTTTCTGGTTGTGCAAGCAACAACACACCTTGTTACAAAGTTGAACGATCAGGAGTGGTGGTCACAGGTAAATACTATGTGGTTACACGTTGCATGCAAGATGTCAGAAGGAGTAGTCTACAATATTGTAGGCTACATCACAGAGCAGATAGTCGAGGAAGCATGCACAGGAGGGAAGATCAGCTTTGGGGTTGTTCTATTATCACTAGTATTCATGGAAATTGGAGTACCAGATGGGCTGAAGGAAAAGGTATGGGAATACCCAATGGAGAATAAGTCGTCAGCTGAAAGGTTCAACAAGTACCTATGTAAAGGGTCCATAACAGATGACGTCAAGAAAAGGGCAGAGAAATGGTATGACAGGCTCCACATGGCATTTGGAGAAGAGTGGCACATCCCGAAGGACCTACCATCAGTAGTGGGGAAACAAGTCCAGTTTTTTGTATATCAGCATTTCTGTATCATGTGCTTCCCAATGAGAGATGGAGTCTGGAGCCCTTGGTGTAAATTTCCTTATGCATTCACTACAAGGTATTTCCAAGCATCTGTTCACATATTCATAGACACGCGCTGACTGGTATTCAATGCAGATAAGGTAGACTGTGACTACCACACGTTGAGGAAGAAGTATGTGTATCCAGGAAGAAGTGCCTATGATGAGAAGCTCTTTTCAGAGGTGTTGAATATTAAGCCAATAAGTCTAGTTGTAGCAGATGTAGGGGCAACATTAGTATATCTTCAGCTAAATCCCAAGATGGAGAACAATAAGTATGTGGAGAATGAATTCACTCCCAGGGCCACCGAAGGGTAAGCACACAATGGAAAACATATGTGCAAAGGCCAATAGAAACTGTTGAAGTAGAGGATGAAGAAGAGGAGCGTGAAGATAGTGGAGGCTTGGAGCGCAGAAGAAAGCAACCATATGACAGAGAAGAGTCACAGCGTGTGACCACTCCACCTCAAGGACAGGATGAAGAGGAAGATACAGAGGTTGAGTAGGGGGAGCACAGGTTTAAGAAAGTGTTCAGATGCACAAGGACTCAAAGTGGAACCCCACAAATGGTAAGGAAATCACCTCGTCTCTCTCCACACAAGGAGACCACTGAGCCAAAAAGGAGGAGAAAGTTGAAGTTAGATGAAGAAGTGGAGGAATCAGGGGAGAGAAGTGTGCATCTCCTACCCCACTCGAGCAAGAAGATGAGCCATAGAATGAGGAAGAGAAAAAATATGAAGAGATGAAGGATGGAGAAGAAAGAGAGAAAGAAACCTCTGGATCCACGCATGTGACTATTCAAGGCATAACGGGACAGGCTCCTAACCTTGAAGCTATAATTCCCAAGGGTCCTAGATTGAAGAGGATGAGTGGAGAGCACATTCCACCAGCCATGGGGTATGCAGAGGACACAGGTAAAATTTTCCTGCGCCCGCTTCCAGAGCATGATAGCACAGAAGGATTTATTCGGCTGGGAGCTAATGGATGAGGATATGGTGACTATGTGCACTTGAAAGCAACTATCATGGTCAATGCATACCCACATGGATGAGCCTGACTTTGATGTATGTGAAGAGTCATGCATTTTGAGATGGCTGAAGAAGGCACCCCAAGCTAGACATATGACAGTAAAGCCTACTGTCATGTCAGATGAGCAGGTCAGCAACGCATTGGTGAAGGTTTCTACTGAAGTTGCAAGAAGAAACATGGACAAGGCCACAACAATCAGAGTGTTGCGTGAGGAGTTGAAGACAAAGGATGTAGAGATAGTGCACCTAACCCAAGAGAAGGACTTGGAGCAGAAAAAGAATAGTGCGTTAATTGGCATGGCAGAGGCCATTGGAGATCATGTGATGAAAGAGCACCTGCATCTGAAATCTAAGGTACCAGAACAATTCCCCTCGGTAATGCATTATGTTAGAGCTTTGGTGGACTTGGTATTGGAAGAGAACACAATCAGAATGCCAAAACCAAAGAATCCTGAAAAAGAGGTAGAAAGGGCTAAGGCTGCAGTAGTCAGAAAAATTACATCATACGAAGGCCTACTGCAAGCGCTCCAAGAAGAATTGAAAAAGGTGGATCATGCCTTAAATATATGCATAGCTCCAGAGGTGTTGATCAAGGTAAAGACTCTGGAAGAAGATAATGCAGTCCAGAAGGCTATGAAGGATGATACCTTGGGCCACGCAGAATGGTTAACACTCGTAAATAAAAAGTGTGAGGCCCTAGCAGTAGCACAAGAGCCACACAAGGAATGATTAGATGAGCTTGGGAAACTCATCGCACAAAATATGGATGCACTGGAAGGAAAACATACTACAATGTCCAGCATTATGTTGGTATTGCAAAATGAAAAAGGTGAAGTTACCCAAGATGAACTGGAGTCTATTATTGTGGACATACCAGAGCAGGTAGAGAAAGCATTCACTGAGTGGTAGGCCTTGGAGGCCGAAATAAAGGAAGAGTATCCAGAGTTGATCCTTCACTCTGATACAATGGAGGCTACCTCATAAAACATTCTTTATTCATCTACATTCTTTCTTATTCTTTCCATTCAACATTATTTACTTCAATTTTTGGAGATACCCATTGTCGGGGTGACAATGAGATTAGTGTGGGGTAATGTTGATCAGAGAACACTTGACAGAACTCACACAAGAAGTTATGTGTGGGAAAATAGGCCAAGGTTTAAGGGTGTGAATGGACAGGAAGAACCCACTTGCGGAGGGCAAGTTCAACATTCAGGACTTAGCTGATTTTGAGCATGAAGACCTATTTTTAGAAGATGGCATACAGAACACACCAACGATGTAGAGACGTGCGCACCACACATTGTCTATCTTTGGAGGATCAGATCAAAGCATTTTGCATGGAGACGAGCTAAGAATAGGATTTCCACTTCAGTTAACTGAAAGAGGTCTATAGATAGCACACTTGCATGTGTGGCTATGCCTGTAAACGGTGCGTGGCTATTAATAGCATGTAACCTATTTTTGGAATAGATAAGCAGTGAAGGGAAAGTCCCCACCCTATATATAGGTAGTGAATTACCTAAGATAGAGAGAGGATGAGAGATATATAGGTATATGCAGAGCGTAAGAGGTAAGCATAGAGAGATATGTGCATATGAACTGGATTACTGTATCAGATCCATGCGCGCATCGGTATAGAATGCCATTATTATAAGGAGATTATGTGTTTATTAATAGATGGAAGTTATTGGCTGAATCTAAGTGTCAATCCTGTGTGTAATTGAGTAGTGCATGTTCTTGATTCAATCATGATTATTGTTTAAGCTTGTTCTTTCTTAGATCTGAATATGGCATGCAAGTGTAGAATGATGGATTAGTTATGGATCTATATGTTTCTTCCTTCATCACGCTAACATCTTTCTATAGCAACCCTAAAGAGGGACCTGGTACCTTTGCATGCTTCGGGTGAGTGCTCAGTCTAGGTTGAGTGATGTGCCAGTGCATCTAGGGTGTTATCTGGTAAATTCTAGGTTAATGTGCATGACACTTTGGCTAGTAGGCTCCCCTAAACCAATGATGGCTGAAACCTTGGTGGGATCTAGGAGACTAGTAAGCCCTCCTTGCATATGATGTCCCAATAAGGTTCCAATCTATGGGGTAGCAAAGAACACACTTTTTGATATTGAGGGATATCCTCAATTTTCAACACCTTTTGAACATCAATCTTAAGTTATCACAATGGTCCTTAACTAGACCATACACAATTGAATCATCCAAATAGACTTGGAGAAATTTATGGATGAAGTTCTGAAAGGCTTGCACTACAATGTGTGAGAACTCATAGTAGGTGTATTATTCAATCCATAAGGCATGAACGTATAGGTAAAAATTCCCCATTCAAGTGGTAAAAGTTGTCATTTCTTTGGTCTTCCTTGCACTCAATCCGTACTTGGTGGTACCCTAAGAACCCATATGTGAAGGATTAGACAATTTCGCGCCTGTAAAAAACTCCCTCTAAAATTTCTTTAGTAAACGGGGGAGGGGAGGGATCAATGAAACATACTGCATTCTAGTCCATGTAGCCAACATAGATCCTTATCCTCCCATCCTTTTTTATGTTGATGACCATTAGGCTTATCCATTCTGAGTTCTTCCATAGCCTCGATGATACTTGACACTATCATTTACTCTATCTCCTCCTTGACCCGTACGTATTGTAATTTGGATTCATCTGATATGGCCTATTTCCAGATTGGGCATAGGCCTTCCTTCAATATTATCGTCATCTCCCCCATCAGAATGGTGGATTTTACCCTTGGGTCTCATGATACCCGCAAGGGAATCTATACTAGAATTCACGTAACAGATCAGTGATCTTTGAGACCTCCTTTATTGACTATAAATAGTCTCCAAGGGATTGTTTCCTTGGGTTCTTTCTCTAACCCAATGTTAACCTTCTTCATTTTTAAAGGCTCGTGCCTAAGCGTGCATCCTTTCATCAAGTGTCTATCTGAAAAAAACAATCGTGTGTAGTTATACAAAGTGGTTAACATCTAGAATCTCCATTTCCTCTCCATCTATGACATAAACCATCTTGACCCATTTTTCTTTTTCTATGCATGCTTTCTCAAACTGCATCTCTTTTGAATCATCCTCATCGAAGTGTGCCTCTAAACTGGGATCACCTAGCAAATATAGTAGCTTGTCTTCTCCCATGGCACTATCCCACATCATAAGGCACTTGATCATGCTTGCAATGCTTTATCCATTGATGGCTTTATGCTATGATATTCAAAACATCTTGGATGAGATTAGTTGTCAGCTCTTGCCAATTTCCTATTTGTTGGTGGGTTTGGTGAATGGATATACCAGAGCACGTGTATAACCTTGTAGTGTGAGAATATATCCCTTATGTACCCTTTTAATGATGGTGGCAAGGCATTAACGCCTCCTATCTAGACCTTCTCACATGCTTGGATATGAAATGAAGTGGTTTCTTTACCATGGTAGTCTTGAATGACCCATGGGCAAATTGCTCCTAGAAATACCTTATAGAGAATGTGATTGGTTGTACCTCGTTTCCACTTACTTGTCGTGAAAATGTGCAACAGGGAAATTGGAAGTTTCCATGCACGAAAACTATACCCCTATGGTGAAATTTTCATGTTTTATCATTCCTAGGCACCCTATGGGTCAAAACCAGAGATGAAATCTAAGTGAATCCCCTATGATGTCAATTTGGATTCCCTGAGAGATGATTTAGGAAACTATTGTGCACCTAGGTGATTTTAGGGAGTTCTGCAAAAAGACACTATCTTCTGGCAGTATAGGGAAGTGCTATCGTTGACCTACCCAGGACTGGATTCAACTCATTAGAACAGTGAATAATTGAACATGGAGATGCAAATGAATACCTTAACAACATACTTGGTGGATATGATTTTGAAGGATTTTGTGGGAATTTTCCCCTGGAGTAGTTGAGTGAAAAAATCAGGGTTCACAAGCCTAGTAGTTACACAGATAAAACACCTGCTAGGCTTGGAGAAGGTCATGTTCTGGGAGCTCCAGATGGAGTTAGGTAGAAAATATATATCTCCGAAAAATAGGATAGCATTCCAAGACCATACAATATGGTGAAATGCAACGTAGTTTTTCACAACACTTTGGCACAATTTCTGTATGGCAGTGATTTATCAATTGCACAAGCTGATGAGTACAAAATGAAAAATCCATATTTTTTAGGAGATCAAATGGAATAATAAATACATGTATACCCAAACCATTGGATTTAGAAGGCCATTTAAAGTTAGGATCCTACTAAATTTTCATCCAAAAAAGTCCATCAGGAGCTCAAGTATATCAACTTCTACGAAGTTCAGGACCTTAGCCAAATTTTTGGGAGGACACATGTACAGCACCAGGAGCTCAAATCAAAATTTTTGTGTCCCTTGTGATCCCTCAAGGTCAACATAAGGTTGATGAAATAGTTCCAGCCCCCATATAGGAATCCCTCTAGCCTTCATATGACCTCTTACCCCCACTCCATGTGATCTCCAAATCCACAGTTGGCCCAAGTTAGGTCATTTTTGAAGAATCCATCCAAATGCCATCGGATTGGGCTTCCATGTTAGGTCCAAGAAGTTTTACCAAGTATGGAATTTAATTTCCCTTATGTCGTCACCTTAGGTCATTTGGGAAAGTAAAATTGAAAAATGCACCCATACCCTCCCTTTAGGGATTCATCTGGGACACCAATTGTGACCACCTTTTGGCTCTCATTGATTGAAAAAAGTATGATTTCGATCCTTCAGAAACCCGAACTTGTCGTTGGATTGAACGCCACATGATTCGCCATCTTGATCATGTATGAGAAATTGATGTACCCTCACATTTCCATGAGTTCAGGTACATTAGGGGACATGGATAAAATTGCACCCAACTTCAATCAAAAATTTGAAAGATATTTAACTGTTGTTTCTTCTAACTGCTTCTAGGTTGTTTCTCCATTACCAATTGATGAGAATTCACATAAGTTTTTTACTCCACCATGTTAGGTCATTAGGGGGAAACTGAAATATCCGTGAGGCATCAGGAAATGTTTGAAAATGAAATTACCTTGTTCCATTGATCATACATAGGTCTCAAAAGGAATTATTGACATCAATCTATATGGAGGAAAACGAAGAAGTAATGAGAAGAACGAATGCTGAAATCCCCAAAGCCAGCTGAAAACAGAAGATTCAAAATAATCCTGCAAACCGGTGCTCATATTGAAAAACAAATAGTAAGCTGAATTTTAATCTCTTGAAGGCCATTGTAAAATACAATTCAAATCCAATTCTGATCAAGGATGTCGTAAACAAGGTGGAAATCCTTCTAGAAATGCTCAAGAATGGAAAAAATTTGATGGTTCCCGTCATTATTTGAGTAGATTGAACGTAAAGTATAATGATTAAAGTGTGAAAATGAAAAAACCCACATATAAATACAAGTTTTTTTCACAAAAGGATGAGAAAATGAGACCTACAATTTTGAGGTCTCATTACATGGCTGTGATACCCAGAAGCTCTAATAGTGTCCAAATGTTAAAACTTGAGAAATCTCCTGGATTATTCAAGATGGTGGGCCCAACCATCGTAGGGGTGATATTGGGAAAAAGTTGGTAGTGCAAAAAACTTCATTCCACATCAATATGACTCCCAAAGGTCAAATTTTTATTGAATATAGGTCTACTAAATTGGAACTTTTATTTCAGGAAAGTCATCAGATCACAATAACCTGCGAAGGAATGAATACATTGGAGGTGCACTTCGGGACTAAGAATTCCTAGACCAGAAATTGGTGGCATACTAAAAATAGGTGGGCCCTTGAGCATGCTAAAGAGTAGTGTATTCAATCCATAAGGAGTGAGTAACGAAGGGTGATTTTGGAATCAAGGTCAGTAATCAGTAAAGTAATTAAGGGAGTTATTGGATTTTTATAGTTTCTAAACATAGAAAGTTTGATGTCAAAGAGAAGTTTTGCACAATGGGATGTACACTTGAGGATAAGCTCCGCGAGGGACATCATTCATTCATGAGCATCCTAGTCATTTTTCATGGGCTAGGTTTTTTAGATGATCCATTGAGAGGTTCATTCAACTCAACGAGTGTCCTGCGTGAGCATAATGGATGGGGGATGTTTCTTAATGTGCAAGTTTTTTAGTTTGAGAGGTGATGTGCGGATACTTTTCACTTCAATTTAGAGGAGCTTTCCATCAACGAGGATCAACAGACTTCACGTTAGAGGCATGACATCTCCTCACACTTCTTCGTTCATTCTCTCTTTCTCTCTCCTCTTCCCCCAACTTTCTCTCACTTTCAAATGTTCTAATTCTTATGTTGGAGTTTACACTTTTTGATATGCCTTTAATTGGGGACTTAAAAGTGACTTTACCGAGGCCCATATTAGTAAATTAAGTCACCTTGATATTATAAAAGGACTTAAATTTTAAAGTGGAATGCGGAAGTTCTTAGTCATGGTTAAGGCATATGGAGGGCAGTAGAGGGAAGATGTTAAGTGGGCATCATTGTATAAATGTAATGTCATTTCCATTGTAAAGGGTTGGTAATAAGATATTGTAGACTCAAGAGTGCATTGGCCAACCTATATATAGATTTATACAGCATTTACTTAGGAGATAGCACAGAGGTGGGATACTGAGCTACTACACTCAAATTACATGTCCATGGGCACATTATGTAGAAAATATTAGATGTTGAGGCCAGTCAATAGGTCCACGAGAGAGCGAGTTTCTAGCTTTCTTTTACTAAGGGGTTTCTTGATACTTGCTCATGTGATCAATAAATTCTATTTGGTCTAGATGCTATTCACAGAGTTGTTTCTTCCCATAAATACCTTTATTGTATTTATCCTCACCCACTAGTATGTGTGTAGGATATCTTATTTTCTATTTATTTAGATATTAGGGTGATCTACTATCTAGTTGTTAGGTCACTAGTTCTTTCCCGCTTTATAGACAAAGACTATCCCTAGCAATAGATTATTAGCCTTGATCACATGGTTAGTTGACTAGATCCTATTAGATCCCCAATCGAAAGACCTTCCATAGAAATCTATGGTCTTGACTAGTTCTCATGCATGCACATACGGAAGCTTTCACTTGATTTATGGCTTGATCTATGACCTTAACTAGTTCTCATTGTATTTCATTGAGTTCCATAGATAATCCATATGATATTTCTGCCTCCATTTGTTTGCAAAGGTTTATGTCGCCAAATTTATTTTGGCGAATTGCTTTCATGATGTGTATACCACCAGTGGCGTTTGAATAACATCTAGTAGGTTCTTGGCTTGGTATCGATCTTATTATCGTCCTCATTTTTCCACTGAGCTTCTATGTCCCATAATAAAATTTCAAGGTATGCCCCTCCAGAGTAACTTGGTAACTAAGTTCTTTGAATATTCATAGGCACTTTGGTGATTTGTTCATATTTTGTTGTTGCACTGTGTTTTTATTGACCCCCTCAGTTGTCACTTCCAATTGGACTCATAGGTCAGGTGCGCAAAACTGTCACATGCCATGCTTGATTGTATCACTCACAGAATGGGCATTCTCAAATTGAGGATAATCAATTTTTATAGTTTTTTTGTTAATGCTCCAAGTCTCAGACTGCAGTGTACTTTGGAATTCCGTGCTAAGGAGGAATGAAACCCAAAAATTCATATTTCTGGGTTCTGACTTCCCATCCGTCAGAGGGATGATGACACTAGTTCTTTTTTGTATCTCGAAACTGATAGTGTCCTTTGTCACACACCCATTGAAATCCTTAGCCCCTGGTCATATGGTATGGTCATATGAGGGCTTAAAGCTTGTGATTCCTACTAGTAGGTGCTTAACTCCAGCCCCCTTTCATTTTATTTGTGTGGTGAAGGAAAGAGCATTTTATTCTATTGTAGTGGAAACTAAAATAAATAGTAGAGCATAATATTGAAAAACTTGTATCTTTTGATCGGTAACTCCGTTTTGAGTGCGTTTTTTTGCAAAAGTGTTTGTTTTTTATGCTCTTTCCATTGGAAATATTTATTTTGAGAATTGCACAATAATTATAAAGTGCCATATTGTAACACACACTCATTATAAAGTGCCAAAATATGGGGGGGCTCTTGTTGCATTGTTTAGGCGGTCTTGTTACATTGCTTGGTTCTTTCATTTCTTTTGGTGATTTTTTCAGGATGGAATCTTTATCTACTTCTACATTAGATCATGTTGAGCCATTAACAACACATAATTACCACACATGGAAACCAAGAATGGAAACAATAATTAAATGGAAAGGATTATGGGATTTAACTTCTTCAGAACAACCAGTGTTCACTAGAGAATATGAGAAATTTTAGTACCAATGCAAATTTGATGAGTGTATGGGTTTGATAGGAACTTATGTAAGTGAAAGTCTTTTGTTTCATTTGGAAAAGTGTAACTCTCCTTTCAAAATATGGGAGAAATTGGAGGATTTATTTGGTAAGGTGGATCATATGAGAGCCATGCAACTTGAAATTGAGATCACCTCTCTTAATCCTGAAGATTTTCCAACAATTATAGACTATCTTACCAAGTTCAAGCATTTGATGACACAGTTGAAGGGGAGTGGAAGAGATAAGAAAGATGAAGAGTGTGTTTACTTGATTCTATCCAAGTTGAGAGGACCATTCCAAATTTTTTCTTCTACCTTTTTCTCTAGCATGGATGCCTTAGGTGACACATTCAAAATGCCTAACTTAGAAACATTTTGTGAAAGACTTACTAGGGAAGAATCCAAATTGTCTCACCTTGAGTCTTCCACCTCTCAAAAGGAATTAGTTGCATTTAATCCTAAGGGCAAGGGAAAACCAAAAGTAAAACCAAATCCACACCTTCTCCATCTCAAAATGCTCCTAAACCCAAAGAAAACAACTCAAAACCCAAGGAGTCTTCTAAATCCAAGAATAAGTCTAGCCTTTCATGCTCTTTTTGTGGGGGTAGTAATCATGAAGAACATAGGTGTTATAAGTGAATGCAAGCCTTAGAGGATGCAGTCAAGAAACAAAAAATTTTTATCTCCACTCCACCTCCTTCTAATCAGCATGGAAAAGCACTTAATGTTGTTGGGAGATCTCAGTCACCACTTGCAGACAATTGGGTTATAGATTTTGGTGCTTCTCATCACATGACTTCTTCCAAGGAGTCTTTTGTTTCTCTAGGTTTGAGTTCTACTTCCAAAATTGAGGTTGGAGATTCTTCCTTTCTTTCTGTTGAGGGAAAAGGTGATATACACCTTGATGGTGGAAGTATCCAATATGCACTATATGTTCCTAACATTACTACAAATTTGCTTTATGTATATCAAAATTTTCATTCTGGTAAAGGAAAAATAGTGACTTTTACACCACATGGGGCAGAAGTACGAACTTTGTTGGAGCCTCATTCACTTGTTGCTCAAGGTATTGTTGATCATAGTTCTATACTATATCACTTTGAGGGTTTTGATGACACTTCCTCTATAGGGTTAGGATTGGTTTCTCATGCAGATTCAGAGAGTAAGCTTTGGCATGAAAGATTTGGACATCTCAATTACAGATATTTGAAGGAGTTGAGCACTCATGGTATGGTAGATGGTCTTCCTAGAGTTTCTTGTCTTGAGGGAGTTTTTCATGGTTGTGCATTAGGGAAACAACACCAAGATCCTTTTCCTAAGAATTTTTCTAAGAGAGCTTCTTCACCACTTGAGCTTGTGCATAGTGACTTGATGGTTTTTCCTACCCCATCTTTCAATGGAGCTAAGTATGCACTTACGTTTATTGATAATTTATTGAGGCGTACTTGGGTTTATTTTCTCAAGTACAAAAGTGATGTTTTTTCACACTTCAAAGTCTTCAAGGCTTTGGTCGAGAAACAATCTTATAGTTGCATAAAGAACCTTCGTACTGATAATGGGGGGGAGTACTTCAACAATGAGTTTTCTGAATTTTTTTACAACTCAAGGTATTATTCACCAACATTATGTTCCTCATACTCCACAACAGAATGGATTAGTAGAAAGGAAGAATAGAACTTTGAAGGAAATGGCTAACTGTATGATGCATTCTAGAGATTTACCTCCTATCTATTAGGAAGAAGCAGTTAATTGTGCTAACTACATTCAAAATCACACACCACACAGAGCACTTAAGCATTTGACTCCAGAGGAAGCTTGGTCCAACACTAAGCCAGATGTATCATTTTTTTGAGTCTTTGGGATCCATGCTTGGGCCTTTGTGCCAAAGAAGAAAAGGAAAGCTTTGGATAAGAAGAGAAAACCATTTTGATCTTTGTAGGGTATTGTGAGGACATGAGAGCTTATCGTCTTTTAGATCCTGATACTCATGATGTTCTTTTTCGAACACATGTTCAGTTTGATGAGCACTTCACTCCTCATGATTCTTCTTCTTCTTCCATGCCTCCTTCTTCTTCTTCATCTCATCTTGAGGATTCTTTCTTTGAGGAGATTGATGAGGAGGATATATATGTTGTTGATGATCCTATTCCCATTGATGTTAGTCACTATGCCTAAGTGGGCTTGTACTACAGTTTCTAAGGCAACACCTTTCATAGAGGATCTTCCACCCACTAGGCATCATCATGCACATTCTACAAGTTCTGGAATTTTGTGTCAAGAAGTTTTTGAGGATCCACAGTCTTTTTCAAAGGCTCATGGGATACAAGAGTGGGATGATGTGATGACAGATGAGTATTCTTCTTTGATGAAGAATCATACTTGGGATTTGGTATCTCTTCCTAAAGGAAGAAAGATGGTTAGGTGTAAGTGGGTATACCAAACCAAATACACAGCTGATGGGTCCATTGACAAGTATAAGGCTCATCTTGTTGCAAAGGGTTTTTCACAAGTTGAAGGTATTGATTACTCTGAGATACTTTTGCACTTGTTGCCAAGATGGATTCTGTATGCCTTGTACTTCTTATTGCTGCATCACAGGGGTGGCCCGTATACCAGATGGACATGAAGAGTGCCTTCTTACATGGAGATTTACAAGAGGAAATATACATGGAGCAACCTGCTGGATTTGTTCAGGATTCTTCTCTTGTTTGTAGGCTCTGAAGGTCTCTCTACGGTCTCAAACAAGCCCCTCGGGCTTGGTATGAGAAGATGGATTCTTTTCTTCTATCTACTGGTTTTGTTTGTTTCCACTCTGATCATATAATGTATCTCCAACATGTTGGTGAGAATATTACTGATACTTGTATTGTATGTTGATGATCTGTTACTTATTGGCAACTCTTCTTCCCACATTCAGACTATTCAGAGGGCTCTTTCTACACAGTTTGACATGACAGATCTTGGGTTATTGCATTATTTCCTTGGTTTGCAGATTTCTCACACAGATTCAGGGATTCATTTGAGTCAGAAAAAATACACCCATGATCTTCTTCGGTGCTTTGATATGGCTGATTGCAAGCCAAGTCCATCTCCTTTTTAGTCTGGGGTTACTCTTACATCCACATGTACCACACCACTTTGTGATCCTATGTTGTATAGGTATTTGGTTGGGAGTCTCATGTACTTGACCCATACTCACCCTGATATTTCATTTGTAGTAGGGCTTGTATCTCGAGTTTGCACATTCTCCTCATAGTAGTCATTGATAGGTTGCTAAAAGGATTTTGTGCTATTTACAGGGCACTTCCCACTTTGGCCTACACTACACTAGGGGTTCTACTCAGTTGGTTGATATACAGATTCAGATTGGGCAGGTTCTATTGATGACATACATTCTACTTATGGCTATCTTTTCTGTCTTGGTTCTTCTCCAGTTGCTTGGGCATGCAAAAAGCAATGGGCTATTGCACTTTCATCTTTAGAGGCAGAGTACATGGAAACAGTTACAGCGAGTCAACAGATTCTTTGGCTTCGACAGTTATTGATAGAGTTTGGATTCCCACAGGATTCACCAGACTGTACTTTGGTGTGACAACCAAAGTGTAATTCACATTTCTCGTACAACCAAGTTGAGCACTAGCGGACCAAGCATATCGAGATAACATCCACTTCATTCGGATAGCACATTCAGGATGGAGTTCTTTACTTGGAGTACCTTCTAACTCAGCAGCAGGTTACAGACATCTTTACGAAGCCTTTTGCATCACCTTGCTACCTTGAGTTGCGTGGAATGCTTTGGGTTTTAGAAGTTTTTCTTGGGGGTGTTAGAGAGAAAATCTTCCTTCTTCATATTTCTTCTTTCTCTTTCCTTATAGTAGGATTATTTTCTTCTTTTGGTTTGAGATTTCTTCATGGATATATTGTACATGAGTACCTCATCAGGCCTAGTTTCTTGAGAATCATACTGTGGACATGCCACTTCTATTTTGGTTCCTTGCTTCACTTGATGGGGGGTGTTAGAGTAGGTATTTACCTTAGCTCATGTTCACCTAGGTACATTATTTACCTTTATTGTATTCATCCTCACCCACTTATGTGTGTGGATATTTATTTTTATTTATTTAGATATTCAGAAGATATTATCTAGTTGTTAGGTATAGTTCTTTCCTTGATCTATGGTATTGACTAGTTCTTTAAAGCATAGATCTATGGTATTGACTAGATCCTTGATGTCTAGTTCTCTCATAAATCTATGGACTTGACTAGTTCTTTCTATGATTTATGGCTTGATCTACGACCTTGATTGGTTTCTTAGATCGTTATTCCTTTGCCTATATAAGCAAGGTCCATTCTCATTGTATTTCATTGAGTTCCATAATAATATATGATATTGCTGCTGAATTTATTTGCAATCAGGTTTATGTAATCTGTGTTATTGGCTTGGCAAATTACTTTTATCTTCCCCCATTGATTTCATTGATGTTTGATTAACCTCCACATTCTAGTGTTCAATGAAGGATATGACTAATGAGTCGAAACACCAATTCGAACTAATAAAAATTTGAATGTAATCTCAATATTTTGTCATAGTCAAGGCTATGAGGGAGGAAGGTTTGCATGTAACACCTGCTTTCGAAGCTGCTTCTCCTGGTGCAGTCTGGTAGGTACTTCTCTCTCAATCCATGATCCTAGCAAGGGAATAATATTCTCTTTCCTTAATGCATTTTGCATAAACTTCCATTGACCTCATCCAGGTCATTACTGACAGCTATTAAATGGATTCCTCAATATTGTATCCTGTCTGCTTGGATTGCTCCTTTAGACACTAGATTTAACATGACAGTTGTAAACTCCTAATGACATGTATTGTGTCTATAATACGACTTCCTTCTGTGGGAAGGGTCCGGGTACTTTACATGAACTGACTTCAATTCCCTAAAATGCACTAGAGTTTAATTCAAAGGCCTTGGTATCTTCTTATGATCTCACAAGGCCTATACCAATGTGTTATCAAAACCATAGAATAGGTTAATATCCAAACCTGACTCCTTGTGTCATAAACTCAAAAGGCATCCAGTGTGAAACTTGGCCTTCTTGCTCGATGCTGAACCATCTGAAGTGCCTTTGTCCTTTCGAGTGTTGCTGAACTCATGTGCTCAAACAACTCAGGGAACTCCTCATAATATGCTTCTTTCTCGCACCATGAGCACTGTAACAAATCTAATACACTCTACATTTTTAATGTTTATAGATCCACAATTGAAACTGGTGTTCCTTATGCGGAAACTCACTTCTTCCTGCAATCCGCGATTATTGTGACCACAAAATCCTCTGTGAGAACCCCTTCCACGCACACCTCCATGCTGCGCACTATATCATAGATAGTGATCATTTGAAAAGGAACTATTGGCAACACTAGATTGGTTCACCCCATGATAAATAAGGATACAAAACGTTTATATCTAAAAGTGAACACAGTAGTGATCAAAAGTAAAGTGAAAGTGTGTAAATCTTGCAACAACAAGACAGATGTGTGACTAAACTTGCTTGACAGATACGTAAGGGGTATCTACTTGCATCATTGTCCCCATGAGATATTGCACATTTTCTGACTGCCACGAGGAAATACTATGAAGTCATTGGAAATTATCCTTAACGTTTAATTCTACTTTACAATCTATATGTACACTATTTTTAATGATTAATTAGTGAAAGTCTAAATAGGGCATTGAGTTTGTACAGACAAGAAGAGTAATTGAATTTTTTAAAAGATGCTAGAGCCAGTAGGTGAAAGGTGAATCTAAGGTTTCAAATTTGGGCTGAAATTTTAGTATGAACACTAAGAAGGTCAATTCCTAAAAATTACAGAAGAGCTTCACAATTCCTCAGGCGGGTCTTGCAACCAAGTTGAAGGGTGGATAGTTTTTTGTCTAAACATCGGGTCGTAGCTCAATCCTCCAATTAAAAAACTATAGCATGTTCTTGCAAGTTGTGAGTATGCTATATGATAATTTAGACAAGAGAGTTCATAAAGTGCACTAGTTCTACTCTCACAAACTCTTCTAACCATTCCTTGTAAAATATTCCTTCAAAGCACTCAGTGGGGGTTTTGTTCCAACTTTGGGAATGTCCCATTCTACCAATAATCTGTGCCTCTTTAAAGTAGTATGAGTCCACTATTTCATTTTATGAGTGTGTCATATTGTCCTATACTTAGAAATCTGATGCGCAAGGTTACAACGTGGTTATAAATTGACTAGCCTTGAATTGAACACTGGGGTATTCACCCCCTTCTGCAATGCCATATCAGTCTCTATTAACTTGGTATTAAAGCTTGGTTTTGGTTTGGCAACAGTCCTATCAACTACAAGGGAGATAATCGGGAAAATGATAGAGACATTTAAAGGAATCACTTGTTCAAGTGGATTTTGGGGCCTCCAAATTACCTCATGAACTAGAGCCTTGGTTATCAAATTATTCTTTCCTGGACCGCCTGATCAGGACTTGGGTTCCACTAGGTCCTGGAAATCACCAAATCCACCAGGATACACTAGGTTCTAGATACACCCCCTATTGATGCATCAGGACCCACCAGAGTCCTATAGTGGTCATGCCAAAAATTCCCATAGTTCCACTGTATGCTGTGTGCTCTATGGGCTGGTTGATAATACACCAGTACGTAATAGTATCACCCCATGGTACACTACATCTAAAGAAATGTGGGACCAAAAGCTTGAATGTCTATACCTATGCCCAAGGAGTCCTAACAATAAGGTAAAGTTGGCCAAGTTACATAGAATTACCATGCATATTTTGGAGGAATGATAAATGAAGGAAGGTGTAGAATGATTACCTCCAATGTATACCAATTGAAGTTAACAATATTTTCCCCCTAGAGTATTAAGAGAGAAAATAGAAGAAAGTGTGGTTATGCAGAAGGTGGTCATAGTCCTTATCCTCCCAATTTGATTCCAAGGTGTTAGCAGTAGAGGACACCAAAGAGTTAACTACCTCTGAGAACATGATGATCTCTCATGGAAAATTAACTACATATGAGATGATAATCAGTGACGTGCAAATTGCAACAAGATGGGGTTAGAAGCAGACTATTCAAGGCATATAAATAATCACTTTGTGTGAACCTAAGAATCCCTTTTGCATATGAGTCTGATATGGAGATACATCCATGAAAAACCTGGAAGCTCATGCTGTGTAAGAAAGCTCCCTTTCATGCGGTTCATGTAAATACAAAAGGCAAGTCTCTCCATCCCTTAAATGTTTCTAGTTGTGGCACAACATCTGTTCATCTTCCTCCACTCAAAATGTCCTAAACAAGCGCAAGGGGGGGCCAAGATAGCCATGAAGAATAATCTCAAAAGAAAATGGCAACCATCAAGATTTTCATAGAATAATGGGGGCATAACACGTAGAAATGATCTTCTAGGCTCCCTATAGAAACTTTATACACAGCAACCTTTGAAAGATCAAGATCTTCTCATGTAGAAGTGATTCCAGCAGACTTGAGAGTGATGATGAAGCGATAGCAAGATGAAACCTTGTTCATGGTTGATGGAAGTGTCATAGTTGTAAACAACTCAAAAGGATTTGCATCCTGCAGACTGAATAGTATTCTTTTTGGATCCACACACAAGAAGCGATAAGGCCAATCTTGAGGCTAAAATAATAAGTGAAGTTCGAAGAGCCATTAAAATGTTAAAGGAAGAGGAATAAAAAATTGAAACTGATGGTAAAAGAATATGAAGGAAAAATTAGTCTTCTTTGAGGAAAAATAGAACAAAAAAGCTCAAGAACATGAAGAAATGGTCAAGTAATTTTAAGCAAAAATCAAGAAGATTGAAGATGCCTTGAAATCAAGGAAGAAGAGCACATAAAGCTCAAAATTGAAATAGAACTATTACAAATTTGATTAGATCAGACATCCACAAAATTGAAGACCTATCATAAATTTGAAAAGAGGTCCCATAAATGGAACCAAGATGTATTCATTTTTATGCCCCTTAAAGAACAAGGAAATCCCATTCGCATCGGCCTATCACCCAGCAGACGTTGGGCGCTCACCCAAAGCACACATGGGTGCCAAGTCCCTCCTTTATATGAGTTGTGTGAGAATGCATTATTTATGACAGAAACTTAAGTGAATATATTGGAAAGGAACCATTCATCTTAGAGCTCAGAATGGCTTCTAGACCAATGTGTTCATTCATATAAGAAAAGCACTACAAAACATAGATCTGAATCATAATAGAAAAGAAATGCACAAGGATTTATACCCACTCATATGAAATGTACATATATAAATAATCCATACATATGTAAGTAGAACTAGAAACACACATATATTCATATTAAGCATGTTGATAACCACATTACATTAACTCCAAGGTAGTCATAGATCCATATGATAGTGCAGACCAATGTCATGCATCAAACCTGGTCTTAGGCCCTCCATAGTATAAAGAAGCATAATGTTCAGACCCATCCCCTTGATACAACATACCCCTACAGATCCTCTAAACCCAGCCTATGGAGCTCTCATAGTATTCCTGCATGGCTTCGCCTCTCTTTAATTCTCGGTCTCTCCATCTCTCTGTTTATATTTTTCTTCTACCAGGTGCTCATATATATAGCCTTATCAAGCACCTCCATGCTTTTCTAAAGTTGTAGATCACTTTCCATGTGTCCAAGTGGTCCTTCATGGGAGCATGCTTCTTCAGATGTGAGCTTTCCATCCTTTTCCATGACGATCTTCTAGAATCTTATATCGTAAGGTATATTCCTTCCATGGGCACCAAGTTGTCAAGTTGGCACCTTATCCACTCCACATGTGTAGTCAGGTCATGCTTTCCTCATGTTCTACCCAATATGCCAGATATGTCTAAGTCCCAAGAAACTCAAACTCAATAACTTCTGGGAAATAATATGTCAAAATGGCTTATTCTAAAATGTAACTGGCTAGCACTACCTTCCACTCGTGATCAATAGCATGTGTCCAAGTCAGATCTGCATCATACAACCTCTAATATTCATCTTGGGTACACATGCACGATCTATAGAACCCACTTGATCTAGATGCATATGCCGAGAGCCATTCATATAACTCTATTAGAAAAAAACAAAATAATGTCTCATACAGCTCATGGTATAGGTTCTCTTCTACCCATCCACGCGCATTAAAATCAGGTCAAGTACTGAATCTTTGAGCAAACTCATCCTCCGTGCTCTTGAACCATGTTTCAACACTTTCTAGAGTTAGGAATTATTTCATTACACCTCACAAAGATAAAGATGCATGTCATTTATCACAATAACTTCAACAAGATGTAGCCATTTTTATTCTCTCTCAAAGAATAAGGAAATCCCATGTGCATCGTCCTATCACCTAGCAAGTGCTGGGCACTCACTCGAGGCATGCATAAAAGCTGAGTCCCTCCTTTATATGAGTTGTGTGAGAATGAATTATTTATGATAGAAACTTAAGTGAATAGATTGGAAAGCAACTACACATTCATTTTAGAGCTCAGAATGACTTCTAGACCAATGTTTTCATTCATATAAGAAAATAACTATAGAACATAGATCTGAATCATAACAGAAAATAAATGTGCAGGGGTTTATACCCACTCATATGAAACATACATATATAACCAATCCATGCATATGTAAGTAGAACTGGAAACACACATATATTCATATTAAGCATGTTGATAACCACATTACATTAATTGGGGTAGTCACATATCTATATGATAGTGCAGACCAATGTTATGCATCAGAACTGGACTTAAACCCTCCATAGTATGAAGAAACATAATGTTCAGACCCATCCCTTTGATACAACATACCCCTATAGATCCTTTAAACTCAGCCTATGGATCTCTTATAGTAATCCTGTATGGCTTTGCCTCTCTTCAATTTTCGGTCTCTCCATCTCTCTCTATATATCTTTTTCTTCTACCAGGAGCTCGTATATATAGCCTTATCAAGCACCGCCATGCCTTTCTGAAGTTGTAGATTACTTGTCATGTGTCCAAGATTTCCTCCATGGGAGCATGCTTCTTCAGATATGAGCTCTCCATCCTTTTCCATGATGACATTTTAGAATCTTATATCATAAGGTATATTCTTCCCATGGGCACCAAGTTTCTAGGATGCCACCATATCCACTTCACATGTGCAGTCAGGTCATGGTTTCCTCGTGTTCTACCTGATATGAAAAATATGTCTAAGTCCCAAGAAACTGAACTCAACAACTTCTAGGAAAGAATACGTCAAAAATGGCATATTCTAAAATGTAACTAGCTAGCACTCACTTCCACCCATGATTAATAACATGCGTCCAAGTAAGATCTCCATCCTGTAGCCTCTGATAGTCATCTTGGGTCCACACGCATGATCTATAGAACTAGCTTGATCTAGATGCATATGTTGAGAGCCATTCATATAGCTCTAATGGGAAACAACAAAATAATTTCTCATACATCTCATGGTATAGGTTCTCTTCTACCCATCCACACGCATTCAACTCAAGTCCAGTGATGAATCTTTGAGAAAACTCATCCTCAGTGCTCTTGAACCGTGTTTCAACACTTTCTAGATTCAGGCATTCTTTCATTACACATCACAAAGATAAAGGTGCATGTCATTTTTCACAATGACTTCGGAAAGAGGTCCCAGCAATGGAACCAAGATGTAGTCATTTTTATGCCCTCTTAAAGAATAAGGAAATCCCATATGCATCAGCTTGTCACCCAATGGGCGTTGGGCGATCACTTGAGGCATGCACTAAAGCTGAGTCCCTCCTTTATATGAGTTGTGTGAGAATGTATTATTTACGATATAAACTTAAGTGAATAGATTGGAAAGGAACCATACATTCATCTTAGAGCTCATAACGACTTCTAGACCAATGTGTTCATTCATATAAGAAAAGCACTATAGAACATAGATCTGAATCATAACAGAAAATAAATGCACATGGTTTTATACCCACTCATATGAAACATACATATATAACTGATCCATGTAAATGTAAGTAGAACTGGAAACACACATATATTCATATTAAGCATGTTGATAACCACATTACATTAACTAGGGTAGTCACATATCCATATGATAGTGCAGACCAATGTCATGCATCAAAATTGGATTTAGGCCCTCCATAGTACAAAGAAACATAACGTTTAAACCCATCCCCTTGATACAACATACCCCTAAAAATCCTCTAAACCCAGCCTATAGAGCTCTCATAGTATTCTTGCATGGCTTTGCCTCTCTTCAATTCTTGGTCTCTCCATCTCTCTCTATATATCTTTTTCTTCTACCAGGCACTCATATATATAGACTTAACAAGCACCGCGATGCCTTTCTGAAGTTTTAGATCGCTTGTCATGTGTCTAAGTGGTCCTCCATGGGAGCATGCTTCTTTAGATGCAAGATCTCCATCCTTTTCCATGATGAACTTATGGAATCTTATATTATAAGGTATGTTCCTTCTGTGGGCACCAAGTTTCCAGGTTGGCATCGTATCCACTTCGTATGTGCAGTTGGGTCATGCTTTCCTTGTGTTCTGCCTAATATGAAAAAACTTTCTGAGTCCCAAGAAACTTGAACTCAATAACTTATGGGCAAGAATACGTCGAAATGGCTTATTCTAAAATGTAACTAACCAGCACTCCCTTCCACCCGTGATAAATAACACATGTCTAAGTTAGATCTACATCCTGCAGTGTCTGATAGTCGTCTTGGGTCCACACACATGATCTATAGAACCAGCTTGATCTAGATGCATAGGCCGAGAGCCATCATAAAGCTCTACTAGGAAACAAAAAAATGATGTCTCATACAGCTCATGGTATAGGTTCTCTTCTACCCATCCACACGCATTAAAATCAGGTCCAGTACTGAATCTTTGAGCAAACTCATCCTCCATGCTCTTGAACCACGTTTCAACACTTTCTAGAGTTAGGCATTCTTTCATTACACCTCACAAAGATAAAGATGCATGTCATTTCTCACAATAACTTTGAAAAGAGGTTCTGATAATGGAACCAATATGTAGTCATTTTTATGCCCTCTCAAAGAACAAGGAAATCCCACGCACGTCAGCCTATCACCCAACGAGTGCTGGGCACTCACCCAAGGCATGCGTGGAATTCGAGTCCCTCCTTTATACGATTTGTGTGAGAATGCATTATTTACGATATAAACTTAAGTGAATAGATTGGAAAGGAACCATACATTCATCTTAGAGCTTAGAACGACTTCTAGACCAATGTGTTCATTCATATAAGAAAAGCACTACAGAACATAGATTTGAATCATAACAAAAAATAAATGCACATGGGTTTATACCCACTCATATGAAATGTACATATATAACCGATCCATACATATGTAAGTAGAACTGGAAACACACATATATTCATATTAAGCATGTTGATAACCACATTACATTAACTGGGCCAGTCACATATCCATATGATAGGGCAGACCAATGTCATGCATCGAAACTAGAATTAGGCCCTCCATAGTACAAAGAAACATAATGTTCAAACCCATCCCCTTGATAAAACATACCCCTACAAATCCTCTAAACCCAGCCTATGGATCTCTCACAGTATTCATGTATGGCTTCACCTCTCTTCAATTCTCAGTCTCTCCATCTCTCTCTATATATTTTTCTTCTACCGGGCACTCATATATATAGCCTTATCAAGCACTTCCATGCCTTTATTAAGTTGTAGATCACTTTCCATGTGTCTAAGTTGTCCTCCATGGGAGCATGCTTCTTCAAATTTGAGTTCTCCATCCTTTTCCATGATGACCTTCTGGAATCTTCTATCACAAGGTATATTCCTTCTATGGGCACCAAGTTACTAGGCTAGCACCTTATCCACTTCGCATGCATATTCAAGTCATGCTTTGCTTGTGTTCTACCTGATATGACAAATATGGATAAGTCCCAAGATTGTTTCTTTTCCTTGTGTGCACGCCACTAGTTCTACCAAAACCCTCCTAAAACCTTGTCTTGCGCGCTTTCTCCTTGTGCGTCCTTATTCAAATAGGCCTTGTGTGCCCATGCACCTTCTTTTATTTAGTCAATATTTTAGGGGGCCAACATAACTCAATTTTAGGATATTAAGGGTTACAAGTGATAATAAGGTGAAAGGTCATGTGGGGGGAAGATTAAAAAATCATGTTGTAAATTTATAAATGGGAATGGATTCTTCATTCCAAAAGGTTGACAATTGTTGATTATTTTAAGTTATTGGTTTTCACTACTAAATAAAGAAATAAAAGCTATATTTCCTCCATATCATTTTCTATGTTCCTCTATCCTCTTTAATCTCCAAATTTGTAATTATTGTGATCTTGTACAACCAAGAAGTATCTTTGTGTTATTGATTAATGGATATGTAGAACTGTGTGTCTCTGGTTTATTAGTATTGTTGATTTCTTACATTGTTGTGTTCTTCAAATTGAATGTGGACCTAATTTTACTAATTTATGTGAATTTTATAATTCTACTCACAATATTAACCCTCTCTCCCTGTTTCATCTACTTCTCTTTACCTCCATTCATATCAAATTCCTCCATTCTACATTGTACAAGCACTTTTCCATAGGTTTAGTGGAGTTTTCCTATGTGATCCTCGACCTAAAGATCACCCCAAAATTTTAGTTAGATTACATTCAATAATGGGATCCTCCCTATACCCAAGAAGGAGGGACTTATCCCTATAATCATTGGTGAAAACCAATAATTTTCACTGCGACAAATTATTTCACCAATATGATGTGTAGACTAATTATGCATCCCAAGGGAGATTTGAAGATTCTTTGTTTATGGAACTAGATTTGGAGGATGATATGGGATATATTTGTATGGATAAGGACATCATCATACTATAATTTGGTTCAATTTTATATAGTTATATACTTATATGTGTTAAGGTTGTGCAAATTTAGGTACTCACATATGGTTTATAAATATGCTTTGTTGTTGATGATTATGACTCAAAAATATGAGATACTATATGTAATGACCTATAAAATTTTAAAACCCTAGATACATGCAACAATATTCATACAACCATTAGATAAAAAGGATAATTTAAATTTTGGTTAGGTTGGATTGACTATGGTGCTCAACATATGTTGAACTTGTATAGGCACTGCACTACATCCACTCGAGCGAGCACAAACATCATCAAATTCTTCAAGTGTTTGTGTAATTGTGAATACAAATATGATACAACCCCATAATGTTCCCTTGAGTCTCTTAACCTTAAGATAGCATGCAAAATTATCGATAGAATGAGATGTACCCTTCATCATTATGTATATAGTGCTAGTGTATGTAGACATAAAATGAATAATATTGAAATTTTAGATGTTTGAAAATGTGTAACCTTGCAATGACCTTGACAATGGATTGGCTCATGGATAGGGAAGCTAAAATATTTGACCTAGTTGAGTGCTTCAAACCTAATGTATATGTTTCTCCTAAGGATGTTTTTTTTGTTATAGATAGAGAGAAAAGAGCTTGATAATTCTTTAGAATTTTATTTGTATGAGTGTCTCTACAAAGTGTCAAGTGAGTTCAAATAATGAATTAGAATTTTCTTATATAGGTGTTTTTTATTACTAGTTCATATTTTTACCTAACCTATAAAATAGAGAATGATCTAAAGAAAGATATCAAATTAAGAAAATATCCATTAGATGTGAAAATGCAGGGCCATATAGGTCATCCCAAGCCATAGTATAAATTGGTTTGGGTCCTTACGGTTTTGGATAGGAACTTCACGTAATTAATATTGAATTGTGGGAGATATTCCTAGGAGTTGTGATCTGATTTGAGTTAATATAATTGGGTATATTGATAATTGAGTAGAGTCAATAGATAAAGTCATGCAATAGGATTGAAAATAAAAAACCTAGGATTAGGATGCATGCACAAGTCATAGTTTATGGATGAAGTCAAAGTTTTCATTTCCAAATGATAAATTACCAAATTTATGTGTCTACAAAGAGATTGGCTTGAAAAATTGCTAAATTCTAGATGTGGATACTCAAACCAAGGAAGATAAAATATTTAAGAAAATATTCCTCTGTAACCTCTCCCTGACATTCACAATGATTTTTTTCTCTATTCCTTCACACACACACACACACACACACACACACACACACACACACACACACACACACACACACACACACACAGAGAGAGAGAGAGAGAGAGAGTCTCTTCTTAACATTTTATTTTCATCTTTTATCACCTTATTTTACATTGAGTAATTTTAACATTTTCTTTGCATCTTTATCACCTTATTTTACATTGAGTAATTGTAAAAATTGCATTAAGTGATTATGAAGTGTAACAGTAAAATGTACTTAAGATATAAATATTAATAAAAGGTAGTTTTAGTTTTTTCTCTTCTTATAAATAAGAGAGCTTGATATTGTAATATACCATTGAATGCCCTCAATTTATTTTAAAAATAATAGAGAGGAAGAAACTTTGTTTTCTCTTTTCAAAATAAGAAATACATAAATATAAGTAGAATTTTGTGTCTAAATATATCTTATGGTCGCATTTAATCTTATGTTGAATTTTTTCCTTATTGTATTTATTTTACACAACATTTAATTATGGAATTTAATGTTTCTTATTTCATGATATAATTTCATGTGTATGTGGAAATTAATTGTGTAATGCTCTACTTTTTCATTTTGGAAAGTATTGGAAAAGTTAATGCTTATGAATGTCATGTTGATTATATTCATTGAATTTGGTGAGGATTTATTTGGATCCACAACTATTAGTTTTTATTGACATTAGTGTACCATATATGTGAAATCAAATTTAAATTTATAGGATTTTTATTTTATTTTACAACTTACTTATTTGTCACCAAGTTTCCAGGTTGGATCGTATCCACGTCGTATGTGCAGTTGGGTCATGCTTTCATTGTGTTTGCCATAATATGAAAAAACATTTCTGAGTCCCAAGAAACTTTAGAACTCAATACTGGGCAAGAATACCGTCGAAATGGCTTATTCTAAATAATGTAACTAACCAGCACTCCATTCCACCCGTGAGATAATAAACACATGTCTAAGTTAGATCTACATCTTGCCATTGTTGATAGTCGAGCTTGGTTACACACTGTTATAGACCCAGCGGATGGTTCTAGAGGCATAGGGCCTTGATTGGAGCCATCATAAAGCTCTACTAGGAAACAAAAAAATGATTGTATATACAGTCATTGGTTATAGGTTCTCTTCTACCCATCCACTACGCATGAAAACAGTCTGAGTAACGTGATAATCTTTGAGCAAACTCAATCATCCATGATCGGTGAACCACGTTTAAACACTTTCCTCAGGTTAGGCATTCTTTCATTTACACAAACTCACAAGATAAAGAGGCATGTCGATTCTACAATAACTTGAAAAGATGTTCTGATTTAATGTGCACCAAATTTAGTTTTTTATGCCGTCTCAAAAGAATCAAGGAAATCCCACGCACGTCGAGCCTGATAACCATACGAGTGCTGTCGTGCACTCACCCGAGGCGATGGTGGCAATTCAGATCCATCCTGTATACGATTTGTGTGAGAATGCATTATTTACGAGATAAACTTAAGTGATTATGATTGGAAATGGAAACCAGACATATCATCTTGGTGCTAATAGACGACTTCTATGCCAAGTGTTCATTCATATAAGAAAAAGCACTACAGACATAGATTTGAACATAACAAAAAATAAAGGCCAAGGCAGTTTTACCCACTCAATGAAATGTACATATATAACGTCCATACATATGTAAGTTAGAACTGGAAACACCACATATATTATTAAGCCAACGGGTGATAAACCACATTAATTAACTGGGGCCGTACATTTAATCATGATGATAGGGCAGACCAAGTCATCATCGAAACTAGAAGTAGGCCCTTCCATAGTACAAAAGAAACATAATTTCAAACCATCCCCTGAAAAACATACCCCTACAAATACCTATTAAAAAAAGAGTAAGGGGGATGTCTCTCACAGTATATTCAGTATGCTTGCACTCTCTTCATCTCAGTCTTCACTCTATCTATATATTTTTCTTTCTACCGGGCACTAACATATATCTAGCCTTATCAAGCACTCCATGCCTTTAGTAATTTGGAGATCCACTTTCCCATGTGTCTAGGTGTCTCATGGGAGCATGCTCTTCAAATTGAGTTCTCCATCCTTTCCATGATGACCTTCTGGAATCTTCTACTCACAAAGGTATATCCTCTATGGGCACCTCAAGTTACTAGCTAGCACCTTATCTCACTGCGCAGTGCATATTCAAGTCATTGATTTGCTTGGGTCGAACTGATAGACAACATATGGCTACGTCACAAGATTGTTTCTTTTCTTGTGTGCCGAACTAGTCTTACATAACAACCCCTCCTAAACACACTTGTCTTGCGCGCTTTCTCCTTGGCGTCCTTATTCAAATAGGCCTTGTGTGCCCAGTTCACCTCTTTTTTAGTCAATATTTAGAGGGCCAAAATAACTGCATTTTAGGATATAAGGGTTAAATAGTGATAAATAAGCGTGAAGGTCAATGTTGTGGGAGGAAGATTCAAAAAAATCATGTTGTGTAAACTTTAAAATGGGAATGTACGATTCTTCATTCCATTTAAAAGGTTGACAATGTTGATTCATTTTTAGGGATTGGTTTTCACATACTAAAATAAATAGGAAAATAAGGCTATATTTCTCAGTATCATTTTTATGTGCCTCATCCTCTTTAATCTCCAAATTTGTAATATATTGTGATCTGTTAGTACGAACCGTAGAATGATCTTTGTCGTTCATTGCTATGGATAGTTAGAATGTTGTCTCTAGGTTTATGGATTGATGATTTCTTTACATTGTGGTGTTCATCAAATGAAGGTGGCACCTAATTTACTAATTATGTGAATGTTTATAATTATACTCACATATATAACAATACTATCCCTAAGTTATCACTCTCTTACCTCAATTCATATCAATTCCCTACATTCTACATATGATTACAAGCACTTTTGCATAGTTTAGTGGTAAGTTTTCACTATGTGATCTCGGACCATAAAGATCACCCCAAAATGTTAGTTAGATTTACATTCAATATGGGATTCCTCCCTATACCCAAAAGGAGGGACTTATCCTATAATCATGGTGTGAAAACCAATAATATGTCACATGCCTGACAGAGATCTTTCACCAATATGATGTGTAGACTAATATGCATCCAAGGGAGATTTGAAGATTCTTTGTATGGAACTCAGCTTGGAGGAGATCTCTGAATATATTTTATGGATAAGGCCCCTCATACTATAATTTGGTCTCAAATCTTTATATAGTTATTATTATATGTGTAGTAAGGTGTGCCAAATTTAGACTCAGACATAGGTTATTAAATGCTTTGTTGTTTATGATAGATCAAAAATATCGATGATACTATATGTATGACTGAGAAATTGTACTAAAACCCTCATACATGCAACATATGTCATACAACCATAGAAAAAAGGATAATTGAAATTTATGGTTAGGGTGGATAGTGGGACTATGGTGGTCAAGCATATAGTGAAACTTGTTATAGGCACTGGACGACGTCCACTCGAAGCGTAGCACAAACATCATCAATTCTTCAAGTGTTTGTGTCATTGGATACCCATGGAGAAAAAACAATTTTCCCCCCCCTTCCCCCCCTCAGATAATGTTGACCACTTGAGGTTTTAAACCTTAAGATAGATGCAAAATTATCGATAGTTAGTAGAATGAACAGCTGTCCCTATCATTATTGTAATAGTGCTCGGTATGTAATAATATTAAAATGGAATAATATTGCAATGTTTAGATCTTACTAAAAACGTGTAACCTTGCACATGACCTTGACAATGGATTGGGTCTCATGAGATAGGGAAGCTAAACTATTTGACCTAGTGAAGTGCTTCAGAACTAATCGTATATGTTCTCCTAGGATGTGTTTATTGTTATAAGATGAGAGGGAAAAGAGTAGATATTAGTCTTGAGAAGTTATATGTGTCATGAGAAGTCTATACAAAAGTCAAGTGAGTTCAAACTAATGATATTAGAATTTCTTATATAGGTGTTTTTTATTACTAGTTCATCTTTTTACCTAACCTATAAATAGAGAGAATGATCTAAAGAAAGATATCAAATTAAGAAAATAATCCATTAGATGTGAAAATGCAGGGCCATATAGGTCATCCCAAGCCATAGTATAAATTGGTTTGGGTCCTTACGGTTTTGGATAGGAACTTCACGTAATTAATATGAATTGTGGGAGATATTCCTAGGAGTTGTGATCTTGATTTGAGTTAATATAATTGGGTAGTATGATAATTGAGTAGAGTCAATAGATAAAGTCATGCAATAGGATTGAAATAAAAAACCTATGATTAGGATGCATGCACAAGTCATAGTTTATGGATGAAGTCAAAGTTTTCATTTCCAAATGATAAATTACCAAATTTATGTGTCTACAAGAGATTGGCTTGAAAAATTGCTAAATTCTAGATGTGGATACTCAAACCAAGGAAGATAAAATATTTAAGAAAATATTCCTCTGTAACCTCTCCCTGACATTCACAATGATTTTTTTCTCTATTCCTTCACACACACACCACACACAACACACCACACACACACACACACACACACACACACACACACACACAGAGAGAGAGAGAGAGAGAGAGTCTCTTCTTAACATTTTATTTTCATCTTTTATCACCTTATTTTACATTGAGTAATTTTTAACATTTTCTTTGCATCTTTTATCACCTTATTTTACATTGAGTAATTGTAAAATTGCATTAAGTGATTATGAAGTGTAACAGTAAAATGTACTTAAGATATAAATATTAATAAAAGGTAGTTTTAGTTTTTTTCTCTTCTTATAAATAAGAGAGCTTGATATTGTAATATACCATTGAATGCCCTCAATTTATTTTTAAAATAATAGAGAAGGAAGAAACTTTGTTTTCTCTTTTTCAAATAAGAAATACATAAATATAAGTAGAATTTTGTGTCTAAATATATCTTATGGTCGCATTTAATCTTATGTTGAATTTTTTCCTTATTGTATTTATTTTACACAACATTTAATTATGGAATTTAATGTTTCTTTATTTCATGATATAATTTCATGTGTATGTGGAAATTAATTGTGTAATGCTCTACTTTTTCATTTTGAAAGTATTGGAAAAGTTAATGCTTATGAATGTCATGTTGATTATATTCATTGAATTTGGTGAGGATTTATTTGGATCCACAACTATTAGTTTTTATTGACATTAGTGTACCATATATGTGAAATCAAATTTAAATTTATAGGATTTTTATTTTATTTTACAATTACTTATTTTATCAACGGTTTTTTTTCTAAAGTTGCAAATACATCTTATATTATTTATGATTTTTTGTTTCTTTCGCCAATAAATTCATGTCATTAATGCAGAGATCAAGGTCTTTGAAAACTAGGAGAAGAGTAGAAAGTGGCTTTAGTTAAGAAATTAGGATACTGCATAGTTTAATCTAAATAATGAATTCCTAACTTCTACACATGTAAATATAAGGTAATTACATAAAAAATAACTTTGAGTAAGTAGGTGGTTCAATTCAAATATTTTAACAAAGGATAGTTAAATCTTACTATTTATTGTTGTTTTGGTTGCTGCATGTATCTTACATAGCAATTATTTTAACGAGTTTAGAATTTATTGATTTATTTTTATATGATTTACAAATGGAAGCTAAGGCTCGACAAAGTTACCTTATCTTATTTGTTGTACCATGTATTTGATATCAATAATCAATGGTTTCAAATAAAATAGCATCAAATATTGAGCAAGATGCAATTATCCTAACCAATAAAGAAATCCCAAAGCAATATTGATAATTTTAATTCTTTATTTTCTTTAGCTCATTTTAATTCTCAATCTACATGTAGTGTAGGAAGTGCTTCAAAGAATTTTAATTGGTACTGAGTTTTATCAAGTTGTTTAAGACTCTAATTTTTGTAATAATGACCCGATTAATCAAATTTCTCTAATTCCATGTGCATTGCTTTATTAAATTTCAATTTAAGAGCATCAAATGTTTTTATTCTCATGATTTTTGTATCTAAATCTATCGATAATTCATTTATCTACACAATTATTATTTTAATTAAGAATCATTTGATTTGAATTTTATGTGTTGTATCTTGGTGTACCAAAAACATTATATCTATCACATAAGTTAGCATGGTTGAAATGTCAACTAACCAATGGGATATTTAGCATTGTTTGAGTTCTATTGTTTCATTAGCTGGTCAACAATTTAACTTTCTAACATAATTTTGAGGTTTATGTAGAATGAGTATACCATGTTTGTGAAATCAAAAGCTATAATAGAAAGCAAATCTTCTTTTGCAATGAATATCTACTCATTTTTTAATTTCTGGTTTTCAAGTTGGGAAAACACTATTATGATAATACTAATGATCTATTCATGGTTTTTTATGAGGTGCCAAAAAATAATATAAATCTACATGGTGGTTTATCCCATATTTTTCTGAGTTAAATGAATGAGAAATAAATGCATTTTGTATTTGAAATATATACATTTCTCAAAAAAAATATGAATATTCATCCATTATCTTACTAAGATTGAATCTAATTTTAAATATTGGTACACCTAGTTGGGAAATATGGTTTTAGAAATAATATATAAGATTATCTTGTTATCCATTTTTCCCCCTGGAAAAATGGACAAATTGGAAACATTAGACTTGGGCATTTTCAGGGGACCTTAGTGAAAATCTATAAATTTATGTATTTTTTCATGTTTTGGGCACTTGGAATGATTTTTAGACATTTCTTTACTTTTGGCCTAACTCCTCAGTTCAAGAAAGATCTAAAACACTTAAAAAAATTGAGAAAAATGGAAAATGGGTCATTTTTAGTGTATTTTAGGTTTTTCAGGTTCAGAGAGAATAGGAGGAACAAGTTCCTCAGGGTTGAAAGTTCCCCACATTTGGTTTGGACCCATAATATAAAGGATGAGCAAAGAGTTGAATGAAGTGCAGGCTGGGAGGTGATGTAGAGAACTGCATTGGAGGTGGAATTGATTCCATGGGGATGCGAGTTCCGCATGGGAGCAATATATCCGCAATGCAAAGGCAAAAAGTGTTGCAGGAGTTTAGGGCATGGGCAGAATGAGGTTACGAGGAACCAAATGGTGAATAGAAAATTCCTTGTTAGATGGAGTTCCACGCACATACACCCAAGACGTAAAACAAAGAACAAAATGGGAGTGGAGATAAAGTGTAATATGGGGTAGAGCTGTGGAGAAGCCCAAGACTATTGTAGAAATTACAAGTTCCATGAGAATAGAAGGCATAGTTCCAAAGTTTCATGTGTTCCCTAAAAATATAATTTATCTACACCACAAGAGAAAATGAATATTAATGTGAATTTTCATAAGGTAAAGAGGAATTGTGTTCCTCATGACACCCCTTCGACCCGATTTGACATATTTCCCTCCCAGGTTATCAAAATTTCAAAAACTTATAATTTTTGGAAATGTTTCTTTAAGTAATACATCATGAAATCTAGAAAATTATATTTTTACAGAGGTAGGTGGATGTAAATGGAAGAAAAAACTTCCAGCATTCAAAGCACCACTTGAGGCAGCTGAAAGATCAAATTAAAAAATTAACGTACACATTTCTTCTCCAGAAAGCAAAAGGACATTAGGGAATGGATTTGTAAGGTTGTTTTGGCTCCCAAAATCACACCTCGAGGAAATGAGAAGCTAACTAGAGTGGGTTGAATTTGAGTGAGTGATGAGTAGTGAAACATTTTTTGATGTTTATAGTCAAGGATTTGTTCAAAACTCAACCTATCGACTCAAATCTGGGAGGTGATCAGGAGACACCTTAACAAAGGGGGTGTCTTAACCCTGCTACTTATGGATCTCCCTGGAGCAAGGTGAGAGAACCTAGTTAGAGGATCTGAATAAAGGAAAATCTTCCTGGCTTGGTTTCCTTTATGATTGGTGCAACTTAATTTGAAGTAAATGTAGCCACAGATATAATACTCACTCAAAAGAGTTGTCACTTGATTATTGTAGACACTTGACACATCAAATACAGATCAAATAGATAGATAATGAAAAACTTCAGATATTATGTTTACATAATAGTATCAACCAAGGGTGCTTTAAATGATATTGGATCACAGACATTGGTGGGATTCTCAACAAAACATACTAGTAATAAATAAATCTTAAACACAACTTTGTAAAATAAACATATGTATGGTATGCAGGTATGATATGCTTAGTAGGTATGAAGATAACTGGATGTTTTTAATTGATAATTGAAGGGGGGAGGGTAATTTATTTTATGAATTAGGTATGTTAATGTTCCCATAGAAAGAATCCATCCTTGTAATGGTGATGCTGAAAAGAACAAACAATTTAACACAATCTGTGAAACAACATTTACATTCATTGATACTCAATTTACACAAATGTTATCAACAGTCTTCATAATCCTAACTAAAAATCCTTGAGTTATAATTTAGATAAAGAACTTGTTATACTTGTTTCATCCACCAAAAATACCCTTAAGGGATAACAATAGCCTTTCAATAAGTGATGTTGTCCTTTAGGATTTTACAACTAGACTAAACTATTGTAAAGTATACACTGCTCTACAATATTCTCATAGTGGCCAGAAGAATGTAGTAACTTGAAGGAACCTTGTGTACTTAACAAACTAAATCTAGTGCAATATTGTAACAAAAACTATATTGCCTTATTCATACTTTTAAAACATGAGAAATAGGAAAGTATAGTTTCATAAAAATAGAGAGAATCTATTCATGTAAGTTTTGGCAAGGAGACATAATAAAATGCCTTCAAAACCTACTAATGGTTGTACAACACAACCACCTTAGCACTTCCTCACAGAACTAGATACATACAAAATGTTTTGTAAAAGAAACTAGAAACTCGAACTTAAAACTGAACTTGATCAACAAAATTCTACAACTACCCCCCTTCCACCTCTCGCTCAAAATGAAATACTTTTACAATATATAGAAGATGAGAGAGAAAAAAAGAGAAAAATATTAATTTTCCTCTTCAACCACCAATAAGATGCATTAAAATTCTGAAAAGCAGCATGGGCATCCTACCAAAGTCATTCATTTTTGTTTTCTTGCTTGTTGGAGAAGAAATGGGCACCATACTTCATTAAGACGAGTGGTTGAACAATACTTGGAACTGCATCTTTAATTCTGAGGAAATTTTCTTATTTTTCTCCCACCAACTACCACCATAAATTTTTGAATTTGATGATGTCAAAGTGAAGGGATCGAAGAGACCTTTCCAATGATATAAATTTTTTAAGATTTGGAGCAGGGAATCGAAAGATATGGCCTTCTAAATTTTTGTATGTCGGGATGAACAAGAGAATGACATGTGGCAGCCTTTGATTAGCCTTTTTGGATTACCTTTTCCAACATGTGCATTAATTTTACTTTGCCATGTGTTGGTCTCTAGTTGGGTCACAAGGTTCGGCTTTGCTTCCTTTTCCTTTTCTGCATTCCTACGTGCAAACAGGTTTATTTTTTAATGAAATGTGAGCCAATTAAGACAATGTCATGCTCCTTCACGATGTTAGATCTTCTTTAACTTTGATTATCCATCATGAATTATGAGCCAATAGAAAATATCCATGCTACTTCACAATTTAGTTTCATCTGATATAACCTTATCATAGATAGCAAAACACCACCAATAAGAATGTTCCATGCCCCTTCCCTGTGTCATACTTTTGATAACCTTTACTGACAACTACGAGACGTGAGCCAATGAAAAAGTCTTCATGCACCTCCCAATGTTAAACTGTTTAAAAGCATCATAACTGACAACTGTGGAAAATTGTATCCAATAGGAAAGCTCCATGTACCTCCTTCCTTGTGTCAACACTTTCTTACATCATACTTGTATTCCACTCTCCTTGGTTACTGCCTTCACATCATTGGACTGTCCAAATTCACTGTATTGTCTTTGAAAATTGATCTTTTTTCACTGAATTGACTTTTTTTCCGCATTGAAACCCAAATGGCATATAGAGACCTTAGAATCCAACCACATAGCTCATCACATCGCGAGCAAGTATTCACATCACAAACTTCTTGAATTGTGGTGTAGACTTTTGACAGCCATTTGAATGTCCCAGTATTTGTTAAAATGGCTAAGTCCATTTTAACTAAGTCATTTGGTCTTGTAGCTTTAGATTTCATGGGTCAGGTTACATACTTTTGAGCCTTCAGAGCTTTAGATTCTTGGAGCAAATGAATCATTCGGTGTTGATTGCAGGTTCTTCTTGAAAGATATAGATGTATCTCGATCACCCATAAGTCTGAAGCTTTTATACTTTGATCAATCAGTCTATTAAACCAGTTCTATTGAATCCTTTTATTTTACTTTAACAGGGCACACCATTTCATCACAAATTGACAAGTCTCCTTTACTCAAACTGATATTTGAAGCACGGGGAACAATATGAAGCACATATAATCAATTACATTTACAGAAAGTCTATGAAAAATACCAACTCGATCCAAGGGACTTGGATTGAGCACCAACAATGGCTCCTTCTTGGGGATGGACACCCCATGTGGGTGCCACAAGAACAAAGATAAAGACCAGATACCTAGTCCATTGGGTAAGGAGTCAGTGGAAACAAAACACACAGGGCTTCCTGAATAGATACATAACAGGCCAAGGGAAAATTGTCAACTAAAGAAACTTGGTCACTGTATACCAGAGCACAAAAATGGAAACAACACAAAAAAACAAAAAAACAATACAAAGTTATACATTGTACAAAGATCATACCTGACCCTCTAGCTTAGTCCAAGAAATGTTTGAGATGTCTATCATTAATGGGAAACTCCATAAAATGTCCTTCTAATTATTTTAGAAACAAAGTATGTTCTCCAACCTTGATATCGATAGAATATGGTCCCATCTATAGGGCATCAAACTTTCCATGTTTAGCTTTGTCTTCATGTTTGTTGTCCCATAACAAGACCAAGTCTCCAACATTGAAAACTCTTAGAGTGACCTTATTGTCAAATATTTTCTTGAGTTTTTCTCTGAACTTGACATGTCTTTAATGGGACTCTCTTCTTTCCTTATATAATTCCATAATTTGATTAATCCTTGTCTCATATGGACTTACTTATTCTCCCTCTTCAAATTGTTACATGAACTGATATGCAAAAATTTGTAAGTGGAAGGGGAAAAGGGCTTGAATTCCATAAAATAACTCAAAAGAAATCGTTCTAGTAGACCTCTTGGTGGTAACTCTATCTGCCCATAGTGTAAATTTAAGTTTCTCACCCCATTTCCTCTTGTTTGATTCCAATATTCTTCTAAGGATCTTAACCAAGTTCTTATTGCTTTATTCTACTTGGCCATTTCCTTTAGTATTATAATTTGATGCATAAGATAAATTTATTCCATATTCCTTACACATTGTTGTCAATGGTTTAGCTTTGAAGCTCATGGAATTGTCAGCAACTATCTTGGTGGGAACCCCAAATCTATAGATTATGTTATTGAGAATAAGTTCCATGACTACTTGATGAGTTTCCTTCTGGGTAGGAATGGATTTAACCCATTTGGTAAAGTAAACAGTGGCTACCAATATCCACTTATGACCAGCACTTGAAGAGTCTGATATTTCTCCAATAAAATCCAATCCCCATTGTTTGAATGGAGCTTCTACTGACACATGTTGTAATGGTAAGGCCCCAAAGGATTTAAATCTTCCAGAAAAAATGTTGACAACTCTCACATCTTTGAACTAACAGGGTAGTATATCCTTGAAAAATGAAGGCCACCAATAACCTACCCTCAAAATTTTATGAGTAGCAACTCTCCTAGAAAAATGACCTCCACATACTCCCCCATGAAATTATTCAATTATTTTAGGTGCCTCTTCTTCAGTGATACATCTTAGCAAAAATCCCTCTGGATTCCTCTAAGCTAGTCCATGATTAGTCAAAATATACTTTTGGGAAACTAGCTTGAGTGTCCTCCTTTGATTCTTGTCCAAGTGCATAGAACAATTTAATTTTATCAAGGAATAAACTATATCTTTATACCAAGTTGAAGTGCTTATATTTTCATGGGGGTATGGCCCATCTTATTCAACATTGTGTATCTCAACTACCTGCAGATTTCTCTTTGTCATCAACCTTGTAAGGCCTAGACCTCATACCAGCTTGGTAGTTTATATGTCCATGTCATATTCTTGAAGCTTGTTAACCATCTGCACCTTTTTGCTAGATACTTCCATCTAAGACAAGATATCATTTACCATTGTGTGAGGTACATAGGCTACTATCTTTAAACTAAGAATATGAGGTCTAAAGATCTTAGTTGCTTTGACTAGAGAAAAACTTTCTTTTCCATGACATAATAATTCAACTCAAATCCTTGCAAAGATTTGCTAAAAAATTCAATAGGATTTTCATGACCTTCTTCATTATTTTGTAACAACACAGAGGCAATAGTGAATTCAGAGGAAAATGAAAACATCTAAAAATCCTTTCTATAATCGGGACTAGCCAACATAGGAGCAAGTTTTGAGTGCATCCTTCACTCCTTTAAAATATTGGGTCTCTTCATTACCCCATTTGATCACCTGATCCTTATTATAACATATTGGTGATTGGTAGAGTGATTTCAGTGAAGTTAGAAATGAACCTTCTTACAAAATTAACTTACCCAAAGAAGGGTTGAATACCTTTCTTTGAATAGGGGATAAGAACCCTATTTCAATATCTTTTAGTCTTTCTGTATCAATAAAGACTCCTTGGTGAGATACAATGTGTCCAAGTAATTTTGGCCTTTTGCATTCCAAAATGGCATTTCTTGGAATTCAAAGAGATGTCCTATTCCTCTACATCAGAATCAAATATTTTCTCCAAATGTAGCAAGTGATCACCTTTGTTTCTGGAAAAAAAAATTGTGATATCATCTTGATACACAACAATGAACTCATTCATAAATCCTACACAGGAAATGTTTATTACTCTCTGGAATGTTGGCCCCAACATTCATTAATCCAAAATGCATTCTAACATACACATAAGTACCCCATGGAGTAGTGAACGTAGTTTTATATTGTTCTGATTCTTTGACTACAACCTGATTATATTCTTGAGAAACCATCCAAGGTAGACAACAGTTTTGATCATGTTACCTTTTGCAATAAATTGTCCATATTTGGAAATGGATAATTATCTTTAAGTAAAGTCCTATTTAGATTTATAAAATCAACACAAATCCTTATGTCTCCATTCTTTTTTCTCACAGGAACTAAATTGGCTACCCATGAAGAAAATCTAGTAGGCTTTATGATGCCACCATCTTACAAATTACTTCAACTCTTCCTGCATCTTGGTTGTAAGAATAGGGTTGATAGGCCTTTACTTTTGTCTGAAAGGCTTAGTGTGGGGTGAAAAGGGTTTTTCATGCTAAAACAAATCCTCCCTATAAACCTTTAACTCAAAATAAGACCAAGCAAGGAAGTCTTGATACTTTCTTAACAACTTAGTATAAGCCTCCCTTTCTTCCTTATTCAGATTACTCCCTAACCATACATTTCTAGGATCTTAGCATGAACCCATATTACACTCCACAACATCTCTTGGTAAAAGTAGCATAATTATGAAATGCTCTATCAATACTATCAAATGCATATTCTAAACTAACTAATCCACTTGGGAGCACATTAGTTTTTAATCGAATTACTTATTTACTAAAGCGGTTTTCTTCTTCCCCTCACACACTTATCAACCATAGGTTCCATATTAATGATCTGGTCAGTGAACTCACCTTGGAAATTCATAAATCTATTGATGTGTGAATCATCATCAAATAATTGACAGTGTTGAATATTATCAAGTATAGAATGTTGAACCAATACTTCCACTTAAAACTTATAGTAAGGGGATGAATCTTGATTGTCATATTATAAACCCAAGACTGCTAATCTATCATCTACTACATTTTGGCTTCTTTCATGGTATTCAATATTGAATGAATAAAAAACATTCAACAATATCCCATATTGAATTCATGTACTGTTTTAATCTTTTATTTTTCAACCACATATAACTTTATTATTTTCTTAATCACTAACTCATAATCCCCTTTAACTAGGAGGTCCTTTCTTCCCATGCCTTTAAGAAATTATCAATATTAACAGGAGTGCCTCATACTTAGCCACATTATTGGTGCATTCAAAATTCAATTTAAAAGAAAAATTGAAAGACTCACTGCTTGGAGAAATCAACACCACTCATGCCCCCATTACCACTAATTGAGCATGCTCCATCAAAGATCATTGTCCATGGGACCCCCGAGTCTTCAAACTGAGTATTATCATCCATACATTGGTCTTTGGTGTGCATGTGTTTGTTTTCAAAATAATGCTAATATGAGTAAATAATAACACCTAAATAGTCTTAACTTAGCAAGAATTGAACAACAAACTAAACACCATCAAGATAAGAATTAAACAAGGGTTAGATGCTAACATTCTTCAATACAAACTTTGAAACTAACAATGCTAAATATCTAAAATCCTCTATTCTCTAACAACAAATAAATGAATGGACCTAAGTAAGCTTCATGGCTATCAAAATAGTTGTCCTTAGTATGCCAAGTAACCTAGAAATGAGGGGCTTATCAAAGTTGGGCTACAAGACCCCTTTGACACCTCCATATGACCTAAGCACTTAAGAAAGAGGCTTAACTCTTCAAGATGATGAACTTTGAACAGGGAAAGGTGCAAGCTCTTAGTCTCTTTGCTATATTCTTTACATTTGCTCTCTAAGAAGTTTAGGTGTAAGTAAAAAGGTAGGTGGAGGACTCTTTATATAGCCCAAAGGATAAAGGATCCAACACATTCTCATGAATGTGGGTTAAAGGTAAAACATGATTAGGAATGGATAAGGTTGTTTTATTAAAGGTAACCTTATTTTAGAAGGGTTTAATACATGTTTAGCAAGTCATGGGAGTTGGGGGGTATTTTAATTAATCAAAGGTGATTAATTAATAGGTAAGTGTAAGCTTATAGAAGCCAATTAGAAGAATATTAGTGCGATTTAGGCTATTAAAAAGGGATTAAATCAATTAAATATTGATTTACTAGTTAAATGAAGGGGAAGACTAATTAATTAATAATAATTAATTAATCTAGATAGAAGAAGTGATTTAATTAATGGAAGGTCATTAATTAAGTTGTTAGCTAGATAAGTGACTTAATCAATTAATGTATTGTAATTAATTAATGATGATATGAGGGGAAAATGAGTACTTTTGACGATATGTCGTCGATTTGCGAGAAAGGGGATAATTAGCGCAATTTAAGTATTTAAATTGCTTGGGCGTAATTATATGTGTCTACATTTTCCCCTCTTTGGGGTGGCATAAGTGATGCCACTTCAAAGATAGTAGATAGAAGAGATTTTGAAGGGATAGAAGAAAAATTAGTAGGAGGGAGAGATGCCCCCTCGAGTGTCGATGGGGTGATGGAAGAAGCTGATCATCGATCGAAAAAGGTGAGATATAGGCAAAAGAAGGGGGACGAGGCAAGATGCCTTGATGAGAGGGAGAATTAGGGGTGAAAGGGAAGTGGTGTAGAAGAAATATGGATGAGGGGGGAGAAGAGCTTAGCCTCTAGCCACGTATTTGTTTGAAATAATTTGGATGTCATCATATTGCCATAGGAACTAACGTCATCGGTCCTTATGAAAAATATAAGCATACGAAAAAGGTAGAATGACATGAAAAGCCATAATACGAATAATTTTCCATTGCTAAAAATACCAACTCCACGAAACATACAAAAATGCAATGCAATACGAGAAGGAAACAAGCTCATATAACAGGGAAAACAAGTACGAATGCACATATCCAACCCAACAACAGTCAAGACAGTTGTAACAAATATTTTGTTATCAGTGCTAAAGAGATCCACAAGTTCATGATTGACGACAAGGGTTAAAAATGACGCCCCAAGCAAGAATACATGCAAGGGGAAATGGCAATGGACATGGGTCCATGAAAAGCATTTGTGCGTAACAAAACAGCACCAGGCAACAAAAGTGCCCCAGAGTACAGACGAAGCAAGCAGCTAGCTTTGTGAATGGTTTTGAATCCAGTGATCTGCGAGTCATATTAATCGGGGAAGATGTGAGACAAACCAATGGGATATGGAGAAAGTACCATGCACAAGACAACAAGTTTTAGCCGTAATAAGCAAGTTACCATTTTTGTAGGGTTTTTTACTTTTTTAGATTTTTGTGAAAAATTTTGCCCTATTTTTGAATTTTTTGATATATATATATATATATATATATATATATATATATATATATTGTTTTTCTTGTTTTTGCTTTCCAAACCGTGGTGAATAGTAGAAGAAAGTAGAAGAAGAAAGTGAAGGGCCTAGAGGCGACAGAGAGTGGCCTTTGATGGGATCCCTCATGATGGATAGGGTGATATGATGATATTGGTGCAGGGGGGATAGATTTTTTTACTATGCGCAACCCCTCTTGCCCCCATTGATGATACAATATGTGATGATTAGCTTAGCATACATGCATGATGTAAAACTTAGCATTTTTGTTTATATATGATCTATAGATGATGTTAGATGTGATGATAATGATGGTAACATGATGTGAATGATAAAAAAAGAGCACATGAAAGAAACACAGCCAAATGCTAACAAAGAACACTAGGAATTAATGCAATACACCATGATTCACCATTGTCTTATTAACAAGTAACAAACATAACCAAATGTTTAAGAAATAACATAATGAAATAACACAGTACATCATGATTTCCCAAGGTTCACTAGCATGTCGAGACACACCGCAATGTGCACAAGAAAGAATGAATCTAATCTAAGCAAGAAAAGATGAACTATGACAAAGTACACCCAAGCAACAAACAACTCAAAAGCAAGCACACAAAACACTATACAAGCAACAAGCAAAGCAAGAAAACAAGTTAATGTAAGTAAAATGTTTTTTTAAGATATGTTTTCATAAACCGATTTTCTATTGTTTAGGTTTTTGTGAAACAATTTTATATTGTTTTTGTGTTTTGTGAAAAAAAATTATATTATTTTTGTGTTTTCTCAAAACAATGTTCTATTGTTTTTGTGTTTTTCTAGAAACATTTTTCTATTGTTTTTTATGTTTTTAACAGTTTTCCAAAGCTATGTGCAGGTAACCAAGAAAGAATGGATGCCCCCAGCGTTAGGTGGGGAATATACAAGGGTAGAATCCACGCGCTTATGAACAAGAAGGTGAAGTCGTTGAGTTGCCCCCAATGTAAGATGGGAAATAACCGAAGACCACGTCCTTTACAGACGAATAGAAGAAGGCAAAGCCAGATCAAGGCTAGACAAGATGGTGTGCACAAGGAAACTCAAAGGCAGAACTAGGTCCAGGCCAAAGATAACTACCCTTCTAATACAGAATGCTTGTGAACAACAAATCCTCCCGAGGCACTGGAAACCAGTTTTTACCCAAGGACTTGTCCAAAGTGCCACAATTGCGTGGTTTTCACTAGTGGATGACCTGTTTTCTCTTTTTCTTTTTTTGATTTTTTTTGTTGATGTTTTTGTATTTTTTTTAATTTTTGCTGCCATGTTCAAGCATAGAACTTCTTAAGATGCATGACGTTCATTGGCTCTCGGAGCTCATCACCATTGGGGTGAGCCAGTTTGTATGCCCTCGGTGCCGTACTTGGAAACTATGACATAGGGTCCTAACTAGTGTGTTTTGAACTTCCCTTTCTTTTTCTCGCTCCACTCTGGTGTTGAATTGGTTCTCCTTCATGATTAAATCACCAACCTCAAACTGACAAGGGATGATTCTCTTGTTATAGTTTCTGGAGACTCTTCATTGATATACTTTCAGGTGATTAAGAGCACGAATGCGCTTCTCATCCAGTAGCTCCAACTCAGCCAATCTTGCCACTCCGGTAAACTTCATCTTTATCTAGATAGTCCTGGAGATAAATTCGCAAGGATGGGAGTTTGATCTCTAAAGAAATGACAGATTCTATCCCGAACACTAGGGAATATGGCGTCGCACCCGTAGGAGTGTGAATTGATGTTCGGTATGCCCAGAGGGCTGGGTGGATTTGTAGGTGCCAGTTTCGACCGGTTTTACTAACCATCTTCTCCATTATCCTTACCAAAGTCTTGTTTGTTTCCTCAACTTGTCCATTACCCTGAGGGTAATATGGCGTGGGCCATTTCAATCTGATTTGAAACTGTTGGCAAAGACCTTTCATAGTTTTGTTCTTAAATGAATTCCCATAATCTGTGACAATGGCTGCAGGGATAACCATATCGGTAAATAATGTGATTCATGATGAATTTAGAAATTTTTGCTCCTGTGACATAGGTTAAAGGGACAGCCTCCACCCATTTTGTAAAGTATTCTGTAGCTGTGATGATATGTGTATGACCATCATATGAGGTAGGAGTAAGCTTCCCTATTAGATCAAGTCCCCACTTGGAGAATGGCCACGGGGTAGTTATTGGTTACAATCGTTGCGATGGAGCATGGATGAAATTTCCATACTTTTGGCAAAGCACACATTTTCTAACATAATTACAACAATCAGTTTCCATGGTGGGCCAATAGTAACCTACTCTTAACAGTTTCTTAGCCAAGACCATTCCATTTGTATGTGCTCTGCATACTCCTTCATGTACTTCTTTAATTTCCTAGATTGACTCCGTCACATCCAGACAACGTAACAGATTCCCGTCATAGCCACAACGATAAAGTGTACCTCCTAAAAGGGTGTAACAAGATATCTGGTGAATTAGGATTTGCTTTTCAAAATAGGAGATATTGGGAGGGAATGTGCTATCCTTAAGATAGGTCAAGATGGGTCCGTACCATGGCGAATGGGGACCAACAACCTCACAAGCTAGGTAAGATTCTGGCATGTCATACACGGGCTGGTGTAGATTTTCTATGAATAATGGCATATCAATGTTCCCTAGTGGAATACAAAGCATAGATCCCACCGTTGCCATGGCATTTGTTGATCTATTCTATGCTCTTGGGATCTGCTCAAAGGTAATGCGCACAAAATACTCCTTCAGAGTTTCCACTAACTTCTTGTAAGGTATGAGCTTGTCATCCTTAACTTTATACTCATCATTAACCTATTTGATGATTAGCTGCGAATCACCTACAACCTTAACATGTTGAATATTCCACTTGATGGCTAGCTTCATCCCTGCAATGAGTGCTTCATATTCCACAATGTTTTTCATGCAAGGGAAGGCCAGGCGGAAAGCCTGCGGTATAGGATCACCTGAAGGAGTAATAAGGACCACTCCTGCACTTGAACCATGAAATGTAAAAGATCCATCAAAATGTGTCTACCATACGACAGATTCTTCAATGTAGAGCAAAGATGCATCTGGCAGATCCAGACTCAAAGGTTCTATGCTTTGCAAAGGTACTTCCGCTAGCTAGTCAGCAAGTACTTGTCCTTTAACTAATTTTTGATGGACAAATTCTATATCAAACTCACTGAGTAGAATGATCTAATTAGCCATTCTACCTGTGAGGGTGGGTTTGGACAACAAATACTTGAGTGGGTCAACCTTGGATATGAGCTTGGTCTTAGTATTTAGCAGGTAATGGCGAAGTTTCTAAAAGGTAAAAACAATGGCCAAGCAAGCCTTTTCAATCTGAGGATAATTAAGTTCATAGGTGATGAGGGTGCGACTCAGATAGTACACTACTTTCTCTTTATGGCTAAGGTCGTATTGGGTGAGCAGTGCACCAATAGTGTATTGCATAGTGGAAATATAAAGCAAAAGTGGTTCTCCCAGAGTGGGAGGCATGAGGACAGGTGGATTAGCTAGGTACTATTTAAGCAAAGCAAAGGCTTGTTGTTGCTTGGGTCCCCAGATGAAAGCGATGTCCTTCTTAAGCAAATGAGTGAATGAGTGACATTTATCTACAAGCTGGGAGATAAAGCAGTGAATGGCTTGAATTTTCCCCTGCAAGCTACATAGTTGCTTGATATTCTCAGGTGGGGGAATTTCTGTGATGGCAGACACTTTAGTAGGGTCTACCTCAATACCTCGTCTTGACACAATGAATCCCAATAGTTTCCCAGATAGCACACTAAAGACACACTTCTTTGGATTCATCATGACTTTGTATTTATGTAGGCGTTCAAAGATATGCCGCAAAATGATAGGATGATCCTCTTTTGTTTTGGACTTTCCCAGGATGTCATCTACGTATTCTTCCATGATTTCATGAATCATATCATGAAATATTACTACCATGGCCCACTAATAAGTTGCTCCCGCATTCTTAAGGCCAAATGGCATCACTTGGTAGTAGAAGGTTCCCCAAGGAGTTGTGAAAGTTGTTTTGTGTTGGTCTTCCTTAGCGATCTTAATTTGATTATAACCTAAAAAGCCATCCATGAGTGATAGCATTTCGTACCCTGTGGTTGAGTCAATAATTATGTCAATGTTGGGCAATGGAAATTCATCTTTAGGGCAAGCTTTATTGATGTCCCTAAAATCTATGCAGATTCGAATACCGATAGGTTTCTTCTAGACATGAACAATGTTTGATATCTATTCACAATAATCAATTGGCCTGATGAATCTTGCTACTAGCAACCTTTCCAACTCTTCTTTAACTAACAAGGCCACTCTCGGGTGCATCTTTTGGAGCTTCTGTTTGATAGGATTAGCGTCTAAGTGCACAACCAGGTTGTGCATGACCAAAGTTGGATCTAAGCCAGGCATGTCTTTATAAGACCATGTGAACACATCAATAAACTCTCACATTAGCATAGTGAATGTCTTTTGATCTCTGGCCGAGAGTGATGCTCCCAATTTTACTATCTTGGGATCTTCTTCAGTACCAATTATTGACATCAATGGTTTCTTCAACTAACAATTTTGATAAATCCTCCATATGCATAGGATTGGGAGGTAGGTTGAGATCTTCATCCAAGGATGTCTCTATGAGATTTTCATCCTTGGCATGGTCACTTTGTTTGTCATCCAGTGCCTCAAAGATGTTTTCACTGTGTGACTTGGACTTCGATTTTTTCTGAGGATTTTCTTTAAAACTCTTGCCCTCTCTTTTCTTTAAATTTTGCTAACCACGAAGTTCAGCCTCCTCACCGAAGTAGGCACAAGTGTTTAAGTCAATAAAGAAACCCTTCTTATGATCTCCAATGGGAATTGTATCCCTTATGCCCATGAACTCTACAATAGCCTTGTCATTCTCGAATAAATCTAGTGGCACGTGATATTGTTGGTCTCATTCAACAAGGGAAGGGTACACAAGGTCAAGGGTCGGTTCGGTGGGGGTTATGGTCAGGACAACTTTGTTCATGAAAAGGTTTATGGAGGCCAGATCCTCATATAGGCTACAATGGGAATCCGTATTGCTGTCTAGGTACTCAGAGCTATCCTCATGCTTAGAAAAAGTCACATCTTGATCATTAGGGTGTGCCCCATAAGGGTGAATCCCAATGCCATATCTTTCTATTTTGAAATGTGGAAGAGGGACTGGTTCTCTTTGTCCTTGTTCATTCCTCCCACATCCTAGGCCTTTGTAGCCCATGGAGTACATCATTCTGCTAGATTTTTCATATTCCAGGGTTTGATAACAAGATGGCTGAGTGTCCTCAAGGACCCAAGTAGTAGGCGGATCAAGTAATTTTTCCTTAGCTAACAAGCCTCCAGGTAGGAACGACCCAATAGTGTGTTACTCTCTAGGTCTCTTGAAGCAGTAGTTGGGTCGACCTCTAGTCTTGGGCGACAAGGAGAGGTTAGAAACCAAGAGCGCTTGTTGTACATTATACTCACCACAACCATATTCCAAAATTTTCATCTCCCATGAATCAAATGGAGATGTGGAAGCGGACACCCCATGAGCGCAAGACCTAAGTGAATCCGAATCCACGCGGGATTCCATAGCCTCATACTGAAGAGGAACAACTATATCTGCAGAAGGAAATGCATATGTACCCTTTTGTACAAAGCTATTGAGAGCTCTACAATGAATAAAGGGCTCTAAATCTCTTGGTATTGTTATCGTATGTCCCTCATGCTTCAACTTGATGCATTGATGAAATGTTGATGGCACGACCTGCATGGCATGAATCCATGGTCGGCCTAGAAGCATATTATATGGAAGTTCCAAGTCTAGGACATGAAAATTTGTCTGATGACAAGTGGGGCCCACCTCCATGGGCAGCATAATGGTGCCTGCTGACTCTCTTTCCATGTTGTAGTATGTAGTGATAGTAATAATATGGGACTCAAGATATTCCTCTGTATGTCCCAATTGTTTGACCAGCTTAAGTGTGCAGATGTTCAATCCCGATCTGTTGTCCACAAGCACCCATTTGATTTTCCTGTGGGTGACAACTACCTCAATGTACAAGGGAAGATTATGTGTAGGATTCGTGGTAGGGATCTCCCTATGGTTGAAAGTAAGATGCTCACTTGGGGCAATGGTTGCCACTGTAGCTTGAGGGTGTGTAGGATCGACTTCTAAAGGCACTCCCAACCCGTGAAGAGTTTGATATTGGATGTCCTTATGTACATTGGAAATCTTGAGAAGGTCTAAGATCGAAATCTTAGCGGATGTCTTCTCAAGTTGTCCTAAAAGGTTATACTTACCAGTATGTGGGGTTGACGAAGAGGGGTCTAGAATTACGAGGTGTGCGCACCTTATTACCATAGTGTAGTCCTTTCCCTTAATCTGGATAGTGTTGACACGGTCAGCAGGAGAGTGAATACATCTGATAAGTGAATCGTAATGATTGTTATCTCTCTTGGTATACAAGTAATTCACAGCTTTATAGGTTTGGGATGACTCTCCCTGATCTGGTTTTTCCTTTTCTAACTTATCATGCTTGGGGAATGGTTCCTTATAAATCCCCATGTTCTCGTTAGGTGTTTTCATGTGGCCAGGGTTATCCACCTCTATCTCCCCATTGTCAATGAGGTCTTGAATATAGTGGCAAAGTCACAAACATTTCTCTATTTTATGACCTTTAACGCAATGCATTTCACAAAATTCATGCTCCTTATACGATGAAGGTTTAGGAGCGTTTTCATCAAACAGTTGCGTTGTGGGATAGGTCATCATGTGGGCTGTATCCAACTATTTTAGTATGACGGAAAACGGTTCATTGAGGGAGGTGAATGTTCATCACTTTAGTGGTGGTTGAATTGGGTCCTTGGTCAGTTTAAAAGGTTGACTGGTTTGGACCGTTTGAACACGTTTGGAATCAATGATTTCGTCTCCCACCACATTTTTGTTTTTGTTAAAGATCTTCGGCTTTTCAGCGGGTTTGAAACTTTGGTTGTCTTTAGATTGGGTTTTGAGGGTGCCTTTGGCAATGAGAGCCTTTTTTATTTGAATCCCTTTCTTGATAACCTCCTTAAAGGTGCAGACACAATGCATTTGGAGGTGGAAATCTATATCTGGGTTGAGATTTAAACTAACAAAAACCTGCAATTTCTGTAAGTATACAAATCCTAAATTTATGTTTTCATTGCATATTTAACTTCAATACCTTTCCAACACAAAAAAATGGAGTCATTTCAAGTTCGGGAGAAAAATTTATGGCCTTCGGAAGATGGGTTACGCATATGCTCTTATGCTCACGGGTATGCACTTGACATGCACTCAACATGCACTCAAAAAATGTCAAAAAAAAAAAACGTCCCTTAATCTGCAAAATGGGAAAAAATTTTTTCCAACCAAGATTCAATTTTGACAACAACCCATCACATTAATATATGAATAGAAGACTCAACGCTATCAAACATTAACATACATGCTCAAGAATTTAAGATTTTCAAGAAATTGACAAAACTAACATGTAGAATGATGAAAAAGTAAGCTCTAAAAATGAAAACATGATGAAATCTTGAAATTTTCTCACCAAGATTAAATTTTTGACAGCAACCCACCACATTAATATGTAAATAGAAGACTCATCACTATCAAACACTAACCTACATGCTCAAGAATTGAAAATTTTCAAGAAATTGACAAAACTAGCATGTAGAATGTTGAAAAAGTAAGCTCTAAAAATGAAAACATGATGAAATCTTGAAATTTTCTCACCAAGATTAAATTTTGACAGCAACCCACCACATTAATATGTAAATAAAAACTCAGCACTATCAAACACTAACCTACATGCTCAAGAATTTAAAATTTTCAAGAAATTGACAAAACTAGCATGTAGAATGTTGAAAAAGTAAGCTCTCTAAAATGAAAACATGGAGAAATCTTGAAATTTTCCCATCAATTCCAATTTTGACAGCACTTCACCTCCTTCATACCTACAAGGAAGACCCAACACATGCAAACTCAACAAAACAAGTTAAAAAAAACAAGTTAGATCAACATGTGTAAAAGAGGGTTAGTAACCAAAAATAAAACTTAACTACAAAAACTTGAAATTAAGTGCAAAGGACAATGGAGTAAGTCCCACCGGGCATGCCAAATGTGTGCATGTATACTTTTTTTCAAAAATGCTAAATGCTAATATGAGTAAATACTAACACCTAAATAGTCTTAACTTAACAAGAATTTGAACAAAACAAACTAAACACCATCAGATAAGAATTAAACAAGGGTTAGATGCTAGCATTCATCAATACAAACTTTGAAACTAACAATGCTAAATATCTAAACTCCTCTATTCTCTAACAACAAATAAATGAATGGACCTAAGTAAGCTCCATGGCTATCAAAATAGTTGTCCTTAGTATGCCAAGAACCTAGGAATGGGGGCTATCAAAGTTGGGCTACAAGACCCCTTTTGACACCTCCCATATGACCTAAGCACTTTAAGAAAGAGGCTTAACTCTTCAAGATGATGAACTCTCAAAAGGGCAAGGTGCAAGCTCTTAGTCTCTTTGCTATATGCTTTGCATTTGCTCTCTATGGAGTTTAGGTGTAAGTAAAAAAGGTAGGTGGAGGGCTCTTTATATAGCCCAAAGGATAAAGGATTCAACACATTCTCATGAATGTGGGATAAAGGTAAAACATGATTAGGAATGGATAAGGTTGCTTTATTAAAGGTAACCTTACTTTAGAAGGGTTTAATACATGTTTAGCAAGTCATGGGAGTTGGGGGGTATTTTAATTAATCAAAGGTGATTAATTAATAGGTAGGTGTAAGCTTATAGAAGCCAATTAGAAGAATATTAGTGCGATTTAGGCTATTAAAAGGGATTAAATCAATTAAATATTGATTTACTAGTTAAATGAAGGGGAAGACTAATTAATTAATCTAGATAGAAGACGTGATTTAATTAACGGAAGGTCATTAATTAAGTTGTTAGCTAGATAGGTGACTTAATCAATTAGCGTATTGTAATTAATTAACGATGATATGAGGGAAAATGAGTGCTTTTGATGATATGTCATCGATTTGTGAGAAAGGGGATAATTAACGCAATTTAAGTGTGTGCAACAGGGAAATTAGACAGTTTTCAAGCATGACAACTATACCCCTATGTCAATTTTTTCATGTTTTATCATTTCCAGGCACCCTAAGGTCAAATCCAGTCAGTCTGATCACCCCCTAATTGATGTCAATTTGGTCCCCTAGGTGATTTAGGAAATTGTATTCATTCCCCTAGGTGATTTTAGGGAGTTCTAAAAAGATAATATCTTCTGGCAGTATGGGAAGGGCTATCACTGGCCTTCCCAGGACTAGATTCAACCCCCAGGAGTGGAACGGAAGGGAAAAATTCAACATGGAGGTGAATGGAAGACCTTATAACATCATGGAAATTATCTTGGAAGGTTTGGGGAATTTTGCAAGACTTGGAGCAGTCTGAGTTAAAAACAGGGTTCACAAGCCTAGGCGGTACACAGGCCTAAAACAACTACTGGGATTCAAAAGAAGATTTAGGAGCTCTGGATGGAGTTAGAAGTAAAAAAAACATCTCAGAAATAGAGAATTCCAAGGCCTACATGATGGTGAAATAATATTTTTCACAACACTTTGGCGCATAGGTCTGTAGGCAGTTTTTCTTAGGCACAAGTGGAGTATAAAATCAAAACCCAATTTTTTAGGGAATCAGATGGAATAATCAAGACATGATACCCCACCATTGGATTTAGAAGGAAATTTCCAGTCAGTATCATATAAACATTTTCCAAAAAATTCCATCAGGAGCTCAAGTTATCACTGTTACAAGTTCAGGACTTAGCCAAATTTTTGGGAGGACACGTGTCAGCACCAGGAGCCTGGTGGGATTTTGTGTCCCTCACATCCCACAAGGTCAGGGAAATCAAGGTCGGAAAAGTTCACCTAGCCCCCTTGAAGCCCTCTCATCCCTCATATGACCTCTTGGACCCTCATGTGACCTCCAGACTTGACAGTTCAGCCCCTAGGTGCATTTTTGGAGCATCCATTCCCTACCGTTGGATCGGGACGTATCACCTCCAGGACGTGTGGAAACAGTCCCCTACCTTGGGGGACCACCTTTAAAAATGTTCCCAATTTTATACACCCATGTGACTGACTTTAGGTGCTTTTTTGGAGCATTCATTCCCTAGTTGGGGGTGCCACGTGTCAGCTCCAGGACCACCGTGGAATTTTATGTCCCTTATGCACCTAAGGTGGGGGACATCAGACCTTGAAAAATTCACCCACCCCCATAGGGAGTCTTCTGGACACCCACGTGACCACCTTTTAGCTCCCAGTGCTTTAAAACAGCTTTTTCCTCCTTCATTCCCCATCGTTGGATTAAACGCCACATGTCATTGTCTTGCTCATTGTGGAAATTGATGTCCCTCACATCCCTGAGGTCAAGGACATAAAACATGAAAAAATTACCCAAATCCAACTCAAAAATTTGAAAAATATTCTAACTGTTAGCTGTTTCGTGTTGCTTCTAGTTGCTTCTCCATTACCAGAAGAATGTTGTAGAGAACACAAGTCCACCACTCCACCATTGCAAGAAACTCATACCAGATCAGAAAAGGAACTGAAATACCTTTTCCATGGAGATACAGCAGGTCTCAGAAGGAATTTTCATCAATCTAAGAAGGAGAAATGAAGAACAGAGAAGAAGAACAATGGAAATCCCCATAGCCATGAAAACAAAGATTCGAACATATCTTGCAAACCGGTGCTCGGATTGACAAACCATTTGTTGCTGAGTTTTAATATCTTGAAGGCCATTAAAAAATCATATTCAAACCTCTAATTTTCATCAAGGATTTATCATAGTGAAGAAACCCTCTTTCCAGCTCTACGAAGGAAAAAACTTGATTTCCCATCAAACCGGTCACCGGATTGAAGAGAAATTTCACGTGAAGCACCATAATGAAAAACCTATCAATGGATTTGATTTCATCGATAACAGAGGAAAAAAACCAGACCTGTAATTTTCAATCTCCATTAATGGCCACCATGACCGTAATGGAAAAAATCAGCGAGGTACCTCTTTGGTTCTGTTCAGTGGATGAAATCGCCTGAAAATTAGAGGAAACAATCATCGAAAAATCTAGTTTGGCAAACTATTTTCACCGTGGGCGGGCCCTATTTTTTTAGGGATATGATGTGTTTTTTTTCAGCATTCTACCATATCAAATAATTTTTCAAATTCCTGAAGATCCGATGAGCAAAATCATCGGAAAAATGGAGGGAATGATCATTGAAAAATCTAGTTTCACATGAACTAGTTTTTGCACTGTTAACTATTTTTTAGGGATAGGAGGGCTATGTTTTTTGTTAGTCATTCCCCTCTAATGAATAAATAATTTTACCACTTTTTCAAATGAAGGAATTACTCCAAATTAGAGCGTGGAATCTGGAATAAAACCCAGAATTTCAAGACTCATTTCATTGCAATTTGACATTTGTGGCACACTTACTAAAAATAGTAATGTCTCCTTACATAGGGGAATGTTACTTCAGGTAAGCCACCATTTTAAGGATTCCATGAAGAAGGGTGAAAGAGGGAATCAATCACAGGAAAGGTCATAAAAAAGGATCGAGGGAACATCTCGGATCGCAATTCACACTTACTAAAAATAGTAAGTTACACTCAAAAAGTAGTTTTGGCACAATGGATGTATAAGGATAATCATTCAGGGGGACATCATTGTTTGGGAGCATCCTAGCCATTTTTCATAGGTAATTCAAGATCCACCTTAGTTCATTCAACTTAGTGAGTGTTCGTGAGCTAATTTGGAGGAGTTTCACAGTGTGCAAGGAGTTCGAAGATTCATAGTTTCACTGCATTTGGAGCTTTCCATCAACGAGGATCAATGGACTTCATCGGGTGACATCTCCTCTTCTTATTCTCTCTCTCTTTCTCTCTCCTCTTCCCCCAACTTTCTCTCACTTTCAAATGTTCTAATTCTTCGTTGGGGTTTGCACTTTTTGATATGCCTTTAAGTCACTTAAAAGTGACTTTAGAAACATAATGTAAATTAAGTCACCTTGCTATTATAAAAGGGACTTAAATATTTAAAGTGGAATATGAATAGTCTTAAGTCATATTAAGGCATATGGAGGGTCATGAGGAAGATGATAAGTCACCTCTCATTCTATAAATTGTAATGCCATTCCCATTGCAAAGGGTTGGCAATTGATCTTGTAAACTCAAGAGTGCATTGTACCTAGAGAGAAGCAAAGGAGATAGCCATTTTCTTCTACATTCCCCCATTCTCAAATTTCTTCCATTTCTCCATTATGTACAACTTTGGTTTGAGCAATCAATACAAGAAGGAGTTTCTAGCTTTCTTTGACTAAGGGGTTTCTTGATACTTTGTGATCGATAAATTCTATTTGGTCTTGTTGTTATTTACAGAGTTGTTTCTTCTCATGAATGCATGTGTTGAAGTTTCTAACTAGTGTGTGTGCAGGAATCTGATTATCTACTTGCAGCATTAGTTCTCCTACCTCTTTTCTCACTCCCTTTCCCGCTTTCAGACAAAGTCCTCTCTTGCAAGAGATTGCTAGCTTTGCCACAGGGTCAGTGGAGTGCCCCTGTTGGATCCCTGGTCGAAAGGCCACCACAAAAATCCAAATTTTCATGTGCATGCACATACAGAAGCTACACCTGGTTAAGTAGAGGGACTTAGATTCCTAGAGCATTGGAAAGAAATCCACAAGTTTTTCCACCGACAAATTTTCTTGCCAACAGTTTTTGGCACCCACCGTGGGGTAGATTTAGCAGCATCTGCACCCAATATATGACCGTAAGGTCTTAAAATAAAAAAAATCAATATTTCAAAGGAAAATCATTCTTTGAAGGTGACTCCATCAAGGAATGAACCCCTATCATGTTTGTTTCCCACATCATGAAGAAATTTCTAGATTGGAGTGAAGTACCAATGAGTGACAGTGAAGAAGAAGAAGAAGATTTCTTCCCAGAAAAGAAGATCGTAGATCAGCCATGGTTCCAGACTAGTGTTGAAAAAGGAAAGAAGAAAGAACTTGTCATCGATGAAGAAGAATGGATTCAAAGGAGACATAAGATAAGGTGTGAAGTTTGAGAATATGCCAAATTCTTACAAGAGATGAATGAGAAACTTGAAGCAGCCCATAGCGAGGAAGAAGAAGAGGAGAGTTTTCCTATAGAGGAAGATCCTGAAGATCATTCGTACCATAGGGTTTTCATACCTGAAAGGTTCTTGAATTCCACTGAAGAAAATCCTATCCTTGAGCCTTCTGATGAAGATAAAATCAGCATTCAAGAAGATGACAAAAGACAGGATGGTGCAAGATCCACTGAAGAAGATTTTTGCAATCTCGCACAGCTCACTACAAAATTGAGAACTTTGTCCTTCTTCCACCATTCTCTAGATGAATTCATTACATATGGTGATGAAGAAATGAACATGTTGAAAAGAGAATATGTGGAAATACTTGAGAGCATAATAAAAGGAAATTCTGACCCCGAAGTCTTTGATGAAATTTGGAGGTATGCTTTAGCTCTACAGAGAAGATATGAACATCTTGAAGCTCCACATCAAATGGAGGAAGAAGATGAGATGCACCCTATGGAAGAAGACTTAGATTTCTGCCCATACTATGAATTTTTCATTCCTGAGAGATTCTCAGATGCTTGTGAAGAAGATCTTTTCATGGAACCTCCCTGATGAAAGACAAAGCAACGTCATGGAGGAAGAAGTAGAAGAGACAAAGATAGAATCACCATTCAACAATTCCATTTGGCTCGAGTCATAGCCCATTGGGGGAATAATATATTCAATAAAAGAAGATCCTTGCTGCATAATGGATGATCCAATGCCCTCTGAAGACTCCACCAATGATGAAGAAGATGACCAATTCAAAGTAAGCATGGATGATCTCTTTTCAAGTTTTGATCTTTCAATTGATGATGAAATGGGGATATGTGAAGAAGTGCAAGAAATTCAGCCGAAATTATGGTCTGAAAATGATGAATTCAAGATGGTCATAGATAATCCTCCTTCCTATTTTGATTCTTCAAGTGATGTAGAAATGTTGCATGAAGAAATTAAGGAAGTCAAAGAATCAAACTCTCATCCTGATGCAATCATGGATGATCAAATGGAAGAAGCCCACTCTCTTTTCAAACCTGAGGAGAATGAACAATTTAAACACAACCTCTACTCACTCGGGGAGCAGAATCATCATCTTGGTGAAAACATAGCCTTTCATCTTTCACCTGAGCAAGAAGATTCGATAATGGATGGTCAAGATATAGCAGAAAATTATTCTCATACTGTTGTCCCAACATGGTTCTCTACTTCTTACCAAGAAGAAGATGATATGGATTTTGAGCTTGAAGGAGCACCCTTCCCTCAAAGCTTGGACATCTTCTCCTTGTCAATAGGTGTCATGAATCAAGTATGCCCGTATGTATGCAAGAAAGTGAATCTTTGGCAACACAAATCATGAAAGAGATGAACGAGAATGTTTCAGATGAATCATGGGCCCATATGGATCATATTTTTAACCATCTCCTAGAGGCACAACAAGAAGATTCCTCCAATAAAGATAAAAAAGAGTCTATGGAAATTTCAGAAGAACTATCTGTACAAGACATCTTGAAGGCCACAGAAGAAACTGAGGATCCTCAACTCGGTCTTGAACTCTTAACCTGGGCCATGGAGATACAAGAAAAGTATGAGTCAATTTGTGCTTCCTATTTTGGTGCACCAATTTTTGATGTTGAAATGGAGCAGTTGGATAAGCTTGATGACTTCTCTAATACTTTGGTTGATGAGAATAAACATGAAAACATGCCTTTTTCTTCCACATTGTGTGAAGAAGTTCATGAGTGCAAAAGAATAAAAGTTTGTGTATCTCCTTCAGACATCTCCATTTTTGAAGACAACACCTCTGCCATGGAAGAAGATAACAGGGAAAACATTGAGCTGACTTGCATGGAAGGAAACATGGCACTATGAAACCGACTTCAAAGAACATGAAGGCGATAGAATTTCCAATCAAGGACTCGAGCATCAAGAAGCTCACATGGACTCACTACCCAAAGAGCATAAAGGTAGTGGAATTTCTAAGAAAGGAATTGAGCATCAAGAAGCTCATATTGAATCACTCCTACCAAAGTAAAACAAACAATTATGAAAGCACATGGCTTTCATAAGTAGTTGAGGAGGGGAGGCTACTTTCTGGAACCCGTCAACGGCTTCATAGAACATCATCACTTAGTGTTACCCTACTCAGGGGTAACTCTTGAGGAAAGAAAAGTGATTCAGTGAAAGTGGGTTGTCCCCCACCTTGTACCATAGGTGATTTCTAGGTGTGTTTCCCTTCCTATTGCGTGTGTTTGTCTTTTTCTCATTTTGTGTGTGTGTGTGTTTCTTCTTCTCTCTTCTCTTTCTAGAAGTTGTACATGACTCGCAAGGGCCCAATGGATAAGGCACTGGTCATAAAATTATATGGTCTAAAATTGAGATTCTAGATTCCCATGCCATGTCTTCACTCCACTCAGTCCATGTCATGTCCCTAAGCTAGAGCCAGTTGTTGTCGTGCAAATGTGCAACAGGGAAATTAGAAGTTTCCAAGCATGACAACTATACCCCTGTGCCAAAATTTTCATGTTTTATCATTCCTAGGCACCCCAGGTCAAATCCATTCAGTCAAATCACCCCTTATTTGATGTCAAATTTATCCCCTAGGTGATTTAGGAAATTCTATTCATTCCACCTAGGTGATTTTAGGGAGTTCTAAAAAGACACTATCTTCTGGCAGTATAGGGAAGGGCTATCACTGGCCTTCCCAGGACTGGATTCAACCCTGGAGCAGAATGGAAGGGAAAAATTCAACATGGAGGTGAATGGAAGACCTTATAACATCATGGAAATGATCTTGGAAGGTTTGGGGAAGTTTTGCAAGACTTGGAGCAGTCTGAGTAAAAACAGGGTTCACAAGCCTAGGCGGTACACAGGCCTAAAACAACTGTTGGGCTTCAAAAGAAGATTTTGGGAGCTCCAGATGGAGTTAGAAGTAAAAAAAACATCCTAGAAAGAGGATTCCAAGACCTACATTATGGTGAAATAATATTTTTCACAACACTTTGGCGCATCAGGTTGGCAGGCAGTTTTTCTCAGGCACAAGTGGAGTACAAAATCAAAAATCTAATTTTTCAGGGATCAAATGGAATAATAAAGACATGATACCCCCACCATTGGATTTATAAGGAAATTTATAGTCAGGATCATATAATTATTTTCCAAAAATTCCATCAGGAGCTCAAGTTATCACTGTCACAAGTTCAGGACTTAGCCAAATTTTTGGGAGGACACGTGTCAGCACCAGGAGCCTGGCTGATGGGATTTTGTGTCCCTGACGTCCCCCAAGGTCAAGGGAAATCAAGGTTGGAAAATTGCACCCAGCCCCCTTGAATCCCTCTCAGCCCTCATATGACCTCTTAGACCCTCATGTGACCTCCAGACTTGACAGTTCAGCCCCCAGGTGCATTTTTGGAGCATCCATTCCCTACCGTTGGATCGGGCGCCACGTGTCACCTCCAAGGACCACCATGGAATTTTGATGTCCCTTATGTACCTGAGGTGGGGACATCAGACCTTGATGCACCCATCCCCTATGGGGAGTCATTTGGACACCCACGTGACTGACTTTCAGCCCCCAGGTGCTTTTTTGGAACATTCATTCCCTGTCGTCAGATCAGGCGCCACGTGTCAACTATGGAATTTTATGTCCCTTACACCTAAGGTGGGGGACATCAGACCTTGTATTCCATCCCCCATAGGGAGTCTTTGGACACCCACGTGACCACCTTTTAGCTCCCAGTGCTTTAAAGCAGCTTTTTCCTCCTTCATTCCCCGTCGTTGGATTAAACGCCACATGTCGCCATCTTGCTCATTGTGGAAATTGATGTCCCTCATGTCCTTGAGGTTAGGGACATCAAACATGAAAAAATGCACCCAACTCCAACTCAAAAATTTGAAAAATATTCTAACTGTTAGTTGCTTCTTGCTGCTTCTAACTGCTTCTCCATTACCAGAAGAAAGTTGCAGAGAACACAAGTCCACCACTCCACCATTGCAAGAAACTCAGACCAGATCAGAAAAGGAACTGAAATACCTTTTCCATGGAGATACATAGGTCTCAAAAGGAATTTTCATCAATCTAAGAAGGAGAAACAAAGAACAGAGAAGAAGAACAATGGAAATCCCCATAGCCATGAAAATGAAGATTCGAACATATCTTGCAAACCGGTGCTCGGATTGACGAACCATTTGTTGCTGAGTTTTAATATCTTGAAGGCCATTAAAAAATCATATTCAAACCTCCAATTTTCATCAAGGATTTCTCACAGTGAAGAAACCCTCTTTCTGGCTCTACGAAGGAAAAAGCTTGATTTCCCATCAAACCGATCACCAGATTGAAGAGAAATTTCACGTGAAGCACCATAATGAAAAACCTATCAAAAAAATGGATTTGATTTCATCTCTAATGGAGGAAAAAACTAGACCTGACAATTTTCAAGCTCCATTAATGGTTGCCATGACCCAGTAATGGAAAAAAATCAGCGAGCTACCTCTCCGGATTCTCAAGGTTCCAGTGGGCAAAATCGCCTGAAAATTAGAGGAAACGATCGGGAAAAATCTAGTTTTCAAAAACTAGTTTTCACACCATGAACTCCCTATTTTTTAGGGATATGGAGGGATGTGTTTTTTTTCAGAATTCTTCCCTCTCTAAGAAATTTTCAAATTCCTAAAGATCTGACATACGAAATCATCAGAAAATTGGAGGGAACGATCGTTGAAAAATCTAGTTTCACATGAACTAGTTTTTGCGTCATGAAGCCCCTATTTTTTAGGGATATGGAGGGCTGTGTTTTTTTTCAGTATTCTTCCCCTTCCAATGATACATCATTTTACCACTTGTTCAGATGAAGGAATTACTCCAAATTCAGAAGCACCTGGAATAAAAAAATTTCAAGACTCATTTCTGTCACAATTTGACATTCGTGGCACACTTACTAAAAATAGCATGTCTCCTTGCATAGGGGAATGTTACTTCAGGTAAGCCACCATTTTAAGATTCCATGAAGAAGGGAATCAAGAGGGAACATCACAGGAAAGGTCATAAAAAAGGGTCATCTCGGCTCACAATTCACACTTACTAAAAATAGTAAGTTACACTCAAAAAGAAGTTTTGGCACAATGGGTCGTATAAGGATAATCATTCAAGGGGACATCATTGTTCAGGAGCATCCTAGTCATTTTTCACAGGGAATTCAAGATCCACCTTAGTTCATTCAACTTAGTGAGCGTTTGTGAGCTAATTTGGAGGAGTTTCACAGTGTGCAAGGAGTTCGAAGATTCAGAGTTTCATTGCATTTGGAGCTTTCCATCAATGAGGATCAACGGACTTCAGTAGGTGACATCTCATCTTCTTCTTCTCTCTCTCTCTTTCTCTCTCCTCTTCCCCCAACTTTCTCTCACTTTCAAATGTTCTAATTCTTCGTTGGGGTTTGCACTTTTTGATATGCCTTTAAGTCACTTAAAAGTGACTTTAGAAACATAATGTAAATTAAGTCACCTTGCTATTATAAAAGGGACTTAAATATTTAAAGTGGAATATGAATAGTCTTAAGTCATATTAAGGCATATGGAGGGTCATGAGGAAGATGATAAGTCACCTCTCATTCTATAAATTGTAACACCATTCCCATTGCAAAGGGTTGGTGATTGATCTTGTAAACTCAAGAGTATATTGTACCTAGAGAGAACAAAGGAGATAGCCAAATTATTCCATTCCCCTCATTCTCAAATTTTCTCTATTTCTCCACATTATGTACAACTTTGGTTTGAGCAATCAATACAAGAAGGAGTTTCTAGCTTTCTTTGACTAAGGGGTTTCTTGATACTTTGTGATCGATAAATTCTATTTGGTCTTGTTGTTATTTACAGAGTTGTTTCTTCTCATGAATGCATGTGTTGAAGTTTCTAACTAGTGTGTGTGTAGGAATCTGATTATCTACCTGCAACATTAGTTCTCCTACCTCTTTTCTCACTCCCTTTCCCACTTTCAGATAAAGTCCTCTCTTGTAGGTATGTGCAAGATTTTCCACAAGGTCAGTGGAGTGTCCCTGTTGGATCCCTGGTTGAAAGGCCACCACAAAAATCCACATTTTCACATGCATGCTTATACAATAGCTACACCGGTTAAGTATAGGGACTTAGATTCCTAGAGCATTGGCAAGAAATCCACAAGTTTGTAGGGTAATCAATAATGACAACATTCATAATTAAGTATTTTCCTGGATGTGTTGATAAATACACAATCAATCCTTTCACATAGCCCACTACATGTACTTATCTAGAATCCATAACATAACATGTACCAAAACTAGCAGTTATCTTAATTTTTAACTCATTCATGACTAAAAGAGGCATGATGTTACATGAAGCTCCAAAATCAAACATACAATTGTGTAAGATCCACCCATTTGCAATAAGGGATGTTAAAAAGAGGTCAACATATACTTGTGTTTCTACCAAATGAGTTCCCATATATACTCCAGTAATAATTTCCATATCCTCCTCAGTTCCTTGTACTTTAGCTTTAACAATTGTGGAGAATGATCTTTCATCAACATGATCCTTATTGGTAACAATCTCATCCTATTTAAAACCTAAATACTCAAAGGTCCACTTTTTATACTCATAGATCCTTAATAATTCTACAATTGGAACTGTTATCACTAAATCACTGCACCCTTTGAATGATTAACATGTGAGTGTGTCAATGCAAGAAGAGTGACTAGGTAACATGGAATTACTTCAAGGTGTAGGACCTTGCAGTTAAAGTAATCCTGCAGAGAAAGCTGGATCTTCTTCCTAAACTAATGCAATAACTACGTGTAATGGAAAGAAACCTAATGACTACTTTTAACCTATGATTTCCAAGGAACCAGGGAGAAAGAAATAACATAAAATGAAAGAAATCTAACTCTACAAAAGTGGAAAGTAGGGAATCTCATCAATGTTTGAAAGTGATAGAAAATGAGGTGCAGAGAGGGTGTAAAAATCACCATAGTCAACAGAAACATCAAGCTAGCTCCTCCATGAAATCACAACAACAATGAAATTTGTAAGACAATTTAGATTGAGACAATATAGCTGCAAGTGAATTGAAAATTTCCCTTTGTTGTGGTGAATTGGACCACCTTTACTTATTTCGAATGACATCTTACTTCCTTGCGAAGTAAGTGTCCCTCTGTTTGTCATATTAGCCATTTGTTTTCTATTTGTGATGAGCTCCATTGGGCTCGGCCCTAGCTTTGGCATCTCCAAAACCCTGTGTTAGTTCCACAAGCCCCCGAATTCGTATCATCATGCTATAGGCCTAGGTTTTCATTCTTATTGCATGTGGCCACTTTGAATCTGATTAAGCCTTGGCCCATTTAACTTTTGCAAAGGCTCACAAAGTCAAGATCGACTCCCTTTGGATATTTCCATGCATACTCAACCTAGTATGATATCCACATGAACTCATCTGATTTATGATAACTTGACCTCCTTAAAGCTCAATGCTTCCTTCATTGAGCTCATCGATCTTCACTGCAATGGCTCGGCCTTTCCTTTGAATGAATCGACTTATATCTCAGCTCAAACAACCAACTCAATTCTTCCATATGTATGGCTTGATTCCATGATTCCCCATCACTCGCTCTCCTTTGTACAGTGTTTATGCATGAGCCAAGTTCTTGGCTCACCTTCAATTTCTATGGGCTCAGTTTCTCTCAAGTTGATAAGGCTCATTAATCCCAAAATGGATCGATTCAATGTTGCAGCAACTCGGTCTCTCCAAAAATCTCACCTACACCTATGAAACTTGGTTATGCTTATTAGCCAACTCGGGGAGTTTCTTTACATGGACATCTCACTCTTTGACACAAGTTCAAATCAGTTTCTCGAATGTATAGCTCAATCTATTCCCTCATTAAATAACCATCTCAATAGATAGAGCCAGCTCGACCACTCCTAATCAGCTCGATGAGTTTTTCTTAGAGTTGAAGGTTCCCTCTTTAAAGTCTACACCTCCCTTAAGCATTCTATGGAATTTTTTGGATTTCCCAGGTTCACTAGACCTATGAGGAGATGTCAAGGAAATGTTTAAATGAATCATCATATTTTTTCATTTTTCTTACAAGTGGATCCCCATCATCTGCTCCTCTAAACTGAGTCAAAATCTGAACTCAGACAAGACCAAGAAGAGAAAAAATTTCTATTGTAACTCTCAACTCTCTCTAAGATCTTGATCCTACCTTGAACACTGAAATCCACATGTGACCTTTAGATGGCTATGAGAGTTTCTTGACAAGTGCTTGTAGGCCTGCCTAGTTATCCAATTTCACCTGGGGGATGAAATTGGATAACCATTTGGCGACTCATGTGACCATTTGCCTACTAGATGGGGAATGACTAGTTTCCTTGAGGCATCCATTTAGGATATAATCTTTTACGTTAACCATGAACTAATCTGAATCTCAAAACCTGTACCACCAAGCCTGCTTGAACACTACTAACCTGAAATGACCCCTTTCTAATTGCTTTCTCAACACTGTAAGAAAATCCTTAAAATTGGTTTTGTGAGAGTGGAAAATTTTATTAAAACTATAATTCCACCTTTCCTCTCAACTTAGATTCGTGAGGATGGATGATAAATTCCTATAGTTTTTGCCTCAACATCTAAGTTCTACCAATATCAAACACGACCAACTAACTTTCTGGTCAAGAAAATCATACTCTGAATTTGGTGCAAAACACCTGTCAGTTTGGACATCATGAAACTCTATTAAGTTTTGAATTTTTTCTTCTAATAATTCCATTTCCAAAACACCACTTGTAGTGTCACTAAAGGCTAGAGTTGTTTCTTTGGTACCTAGGGAAAGTTTTCATGGCACTTCCGATTCCTAATTTCTTTACGAGGGATTTTAACATATCAGTTGCTGATTCGAAGGAACAAGGGAATGACAATATTGAAAACTATCCCTTAACCTGATTTTAGTTGCTCTTCATTTGAAAAAATTTGAAGATAGAAACGGTTTCCCATGAGCTTGAGATTCTTGCTACAATTCCTCTACTCTAAAGTATAGTGAACTGTGAAAAAGATATTAAAGCCATAAAACAAGAACTATATACAAAATACAAAAACATACATGCCTCAAATAAGACATGTAGAGTGTGGACAAGTACTTCTTCTTCTGAAAACAAACCTACTCCTACTCTAAACTAACCAGAAAATGAGAAACTTCAAACAAAACCTACAGATAGTGATGAGAAGTAACTCCCCTTTATCACAAAAGGTATCCATCCAGATGATTTGGCACTAGACGCAACTGTAAATAAGTGTGAAAAATTGACTGCAAGCTGATTTTCCATTCTACTCATCGAGGTATCAATTAAGAATAAGAAAAATACCTCCTCTGGCTACTCTTCATTTGGTTCTAAGAATTATTGTAGTTGATCCTCAGCACTCTAAAACTCATCCTTGTGATTAAAAGAAAGAATAACTAGTGGATGATTTTGATCTTGTTGCTCATCCACAAATAATTGATTCTCTGTCCTGATGACTGGTATGAAATGGTTATCATCCTTTCTTTTCTCTTCCTCTTCCTCCAATGTCAAACTTGGAAGATTGGATTCCTCCAATATTGATTCAAGAATATTGTTATGAGATGCAAGCTACTTTTGAATGTTTTCTCCCATGGTAACAGACTCTTGTTGTTGAAGGATACAAGATGGAGTAGTGAAATATGTGATCTCCTTAGGATCCTAACCATCAAAGCACTCCTCTAATTCAGATAATAAATCAAGCTCATCATTTTCTTGTTATACCAAGGCTTCTCCCTTTTTCATGATGACATCTAAATCTGTAACTTGTTCGTCCTATGTGGCTTCCATATTTCACATAAATATGGTAAACTTAAACTCTTTGAGAAAGTTAGATTTTTAGAGAGATGAAGTGGAAGAGAGATCTAAAATATCTTGTGCAACCTGCTCTACACTAAAGACCTTTGAATCTGCATGATTCTCATTAATGGCATGGAGCTCCTTGTGATTATTTATTGTACTTGATGATGACTTTGGTGGGCTACTACAACCTCCTATAAGTGTTGCAATTTCTCGGCATGTAATGCAATGAGGATCATTGCATTCACCTAAAACACCTTACACACTTGGGATCCTCTCTTCATTTACTTTTTCTCATCATTTACTTGTTCATGCCTCTCTTCTTGCTAATTCAAAGGTGGTTTTCCCTCTTCCTTTGCTGATTTTGTAGTTGGTGGATAATTAACAATTTGTGCAAAGATGGTGCCATCATGTATAATGCACTCCGAGAAAATTTATTATTGATCTCCACTTTCTTCTTCTTTCTCTATTCCTGCTACAAAATCAGTCTTAACCTCTTGTTTTTAGATCTGAACCTTCATTGGAGGCTTAACCATTAAGGGAATTTGATTAATATCAAACTTGGAGCCCACTCTTTCAATTTTCTTTCCAATTCTTATTTATTTTAAGCTCTTCCTTTTTTTCCTCTCTATTTATTTTTTGATTTTGTTCTTTCAAAAATGGATTTGGGACTACAAGAGGGGTGGGTTGGGATTCAACATGTCTTTACAATTTTTGAGGTGGTGGAAGAGGTAAAAAAAAAATTGAGAAGGGGATGACTTCTTAGAAGGTAAAAGGGCAGAAACATTGAGATGAGGTGGAAGGTTAGAAGATGGAGAAGTGTATTCCATAATGGGAACAACATGTGATAAGATTGGAAATTGAATCTCAAGACGAAATGGTACTTCTTGGGGAATGGAGAGAGGGTTATGGGATGGAAATGCAAGTGTCTCCCATTAACAGGATGGACCAACACTGGATTCATAAGCCTCTAACTCTTAGACCCATCTTTGAATTTGAGGCAGCATCTTAACTATGAAACAAAGATTATGGTACATGTTATAGTGCATTGGCATATGACCAACCCATAAATAAGGTGCCATAAATTTGATCCTGAATGCTTTGAGTTGAATTATGGCCCTTGTTTGCACCATAGTTTCCTCCATCTTTCAAACCTCCAACTGTAAATCAGCATCACCAGGTGTGATAACTTCCCAAAATGTTCATACCCCTACTCTTTAACAACTCCATAGTTCGGTGGATAACCAAATTTATCTACATCTTTCTCATATGGGTATGCATACTTCTAATCTTGATTGTAGTATGGATCTGGAGGTGTTTAATAGTAACCTAGAGATAAACCTTGCAAGCTTCGAGGAGGATTGATCTGATATTGTTGTAGCTTCAAGGGTGGATTACATGAAAGGAATGAAGTCATGACTGCACAACTTCATGGGATGGAAAAAATTTGAAGATATGGAAAGAAAGTGGATGGAAATGGATGGAAGAAGGTCTAAAACTTGCATAATGGGTTGTTTAGGTCAGTGGATTTTCCAGATGTGTTTATTTTTGGATTCTTGATTACTTAAGCTTTCAATATGTTGTAACTTGAAATAAGTATTCAACTTGAAGTAATCAGCTTGAATTAATACAACTTACTTCTTCCTCTTGATTTTTTTAACCTGTTTTACTCCTCTTTGTTCATCACTGATTTGAACCTGCTTTACTTCAGTTTCTTTCTTCCTAGTTCATCTGTGATTTAAACCCTGATTACTTTCTCTTTGTTGCATTGTTTAGAAATTACATTACTTCTCTTTGTTCATCGGTCTTCTTAACCTAATTTATTTAAGTATTTTGATTTGGAGTAATAGCATTACTTAAGTAATAGTACCATAGAATGACACAACTTAAAAGAAGTAGATTCTTTTGCTTGGGAGTAATAATTTTATTTAAGTAGTGTAACTTAGAGGTGCAACTATTTAAGTCTTTCAATTTGAGTAAAGTAAAGTCTTTCTTTCCACAACTTTAAAGTAATTCTTTTTGGGCCCCTAATTTATTGTCCAAGTACAGAGAGGCACATGGTCACACAAGGCCTATTTGAAGAAGGGAATGCAAGGAGAAAGTACGCAGGATAGGGTTCTAGGAGGGTTTAGTAGAACAAGTGGTGTGCGCACAAGCAAGAGCAAAGGATTTGCGACTTAGCCATATTTGGCGTATCATACAGAACACAAGGAAAGTGTGAACCAACTACGCATGCAGAGTGGATAAGGTGTTAGCCTGGCAACAGGGTGGCCTAGGAAGGAATATACCTTGTGATGGAATATTTTAGAAGACCATCATTGTAAAGAGTGGAGAGCTCAAGCCTGAAGAAGCATGCTCCCATGGAGGACCACCTTGGACACTTGGCAATGGATCTACAACTCCCACAAAGGCTTGAAGAAATTGAGAAAGGCTATAAATACAAGCACCCAATAAAGGGAAAGGGAGAGATTAGAGAGAGTAGATGAGAGGCAAAGCTTTGCAGAAATACAAGGAGAGCTTAATGGGTTGGGCTAGGAGTGTGTTCAATGAAAGGTTTTGCAAGAGCTATTGAAATGGGGTAAGAAACACTCAAGAACACCAAATATTTGTGCAAAATTCCCTCAATAGACCATATGATAAGAAATGATCAAGGAATCCTATTTACATGCATTAACTTGAAGTAAACAAGCAATTTAAACAAATGAAGTTAACCTCTATTCTTGAAAGCTTAAAGTAAATGAGCCTAAAAAGATCTAAGCAATCATTTTATGCTTCAAGAGAATGGTATCTCACCATTAATGGCTTCAAGGCCAATGGTTCTTCCCATTTACTCCATGTTATGTGATATAAATGCAAAAACAAAGCAAATAGCTCAATAAATGGTCCTAATCCTAGCAATTATACTATAGTTTAGGTTACAAGGAAGAAGTGTTCTTAGAAATGAGAGGGGGTAGTAGGCTATTTATAGTTTTCCATTTGGGAAACGGGGGGGACATTTGGTGCATGTGGGACTAAAAAGGGAGTCAACAAGTAAATTAGCAAGTCAAAGTAAGATTTGACTAGTTTTAGAGAGAAGTTGATCATGGTTAAGACTGGCTAACCATGTTTGGAGGGTAATTAATCATATTTAGAGAGAAATTAGGTTTCTGGGAGGGTTTTGAAAGGCCTAATCAATCCAATGAAGTGGATTAATATTCCAAGAAGCTAATAGAGGTGGTAAAGAAGAAAATATTAGCCAAGAAGAGGTTATTATAACTTATTTAATTAGTTTACAAGCGGAAATAGGACCAAAAGAGTTTCGTAAGAGGGGAGTTAGATAGATCTAACTGACGAGGTGTTGCCAACTTGTAGGAAGAGGACTAGCTAGGGAAATATTAGGGATAATAGTGCTTTGATCAAACTACATGTGTATACATTTTCCCCTCTTTGGGGAGACGTAAGCTACGTTACTTCAAAGAAAGTAGACAAACGTAAATGAGTAGAAAATTTTGAAGGGGTAGAAGAAAAATTCATAGGATGAAAGATGAAGGATGCCCCCTCGAGTGTCGATGGGTTGACGGAGAAACTTGATCAACGATCGAAAAAGAAAGTAGGAGAGAAAGCGAGAAGAAAGGGGGTGAGAAAGTAAAAAGGGATATTGAGCTATCCACAAACCAGTGCTTTATAGAAACAATACATAATCATCATTTTGCTTAGAATCCTCATCATTTGTCCTTATTAAAATGTAAGCATATGATTGAGGCATAAAATGACATGAAAATCCAAGATATAAACAGCCATCCTGTGTTAAAATGGCCAACTCTATGAAACATACACGAATGCAATGCAATATAAGAAATAAACAATCTCACCTAATAGGGAAATAAGTATAATTACAAACACTTAAACCAACAACGTTCAAGATAGTTGCACAAATACTTTGTTATCGAGATGTAGTCCCAAATGTTATGATAAATGAAAAGGGTGAAGGATGATGCCCCAAGCAATGTTTTTATGCAAGGGAAAATATGGAGGACACTTGGGTCAAGTGAAAAACCAATGTGCATGACGAAAACAATACCAGGCAACTGAGAGTGCCCCAAAGTACAAACTAAGTAAGCAACGTAGCTTGTGTAGGTGATTGAAGATTTAGATGATCCATGAGTCGTTGTTTCAAAATATTTGAAAATTTCAGCAAGATATAGGATGAGTGCCATGAGATAGACACATATTTCAGTTGTAAATGAGTGTTTTACCAATTTTTAGTCCATTTTCGAAGTATTTCAATGTTTTTGGTTTTTTAAATGGTTTTACAATTTTTCAAATTTTCTGATTGTTCGGCATAATTTGTATAAGAGATCAAAGATCTCTTAAAAAATATGCGCAATTGCCTAAAGGCAAAGGCAAAGGTGCAGGGAGCACAGAAAGTGGCCCGATGAGAAGAATTACAAGCCAAAAATAATTATTTAATAAAAATAATCATCATGACAGGTGAAAAATAGAGGAAAAAAATAGAAGAAAATGATAAGAAATGATGCCTGGAAAATGTGTAAATCATTCCAGTGTAATGAAGAAGCGACCGTAGGGTGACACTAATCACCCCAGCATGTGAAAAATGAGTAAAAATAATTATTTTAATAGAAAAATAATCATCTCAGCGGATAGAAGAAGGGCTAGAATGATCACGGCAGAGAAAACATGCCCCAGGGGCATTACAGTAGCCTAATATACCCACCCGGGGGGGGGGGGGGTAAATCAATCACGATCAGTTCATTTCTACCATAGTTCTTGCAAATTTTTACCACGAGTGAGAGCGACAGCCCTGGAGTGAGATGGCGAGACTACCAAGTAGGAGGAGACGAGCAGATCGCATCTGAGAGTTCATGTGAGCCCCAGCGGATAGAACCTACGTGAGTGGCCTATCCCTCTTTGTGAATTACACATTTAATTAAAAAATTTAGGTATTTTTTAGGCTAGGTAGAAAAATTTTGACATATGCACACAGATGCATGCGTTGATGACATATACGCATACACACATGCGTTGAAACCAGCGGGTACGTATACGCGTATCCATAAAAAAATAGATACACATACGCATAACCATTGGAGGAAATGATAGGGGCACGCGCACACATCCATCAAAAGGGAAGTGTATGCATTCTGGGTGGGGAAATGGGGATGCGCACGTGCATTTGTGGAGACAGGTGTGTCGGCATTATACTAGGCACACAGGTGTCATTTGGTGCAAACGAGAAAAGACAGTATGGGTGTGTACACGCGGTGATAGGCATGTATACATTGGGATGGGTATATAGGCATCAAAGGAGGCATGCACGTGTCAGAGAAGGACCACAACGTCCTTTCGAAAAAATGGCCAAGGAGAAAAGAAGACAAACTTAGAAGAAAGTGAATTTTTTTAAGGAAATAAGATAGAAGAATGGTGATTTACCAACAATTTTTAGATAGAGGTAGATAGAAATGTCAACTGATACATGTGTGTTTTCTTGTTTACAGTGTATACTACCCATCCTATAGACCATGCAAGTGATATGGTTGACTAGTGATGATAGAGGCCCAAGTTTTACGATGATGATAGAGCAACTGTGGACAGTACCTTCTATATGTTACGGGATTAGCTCATGTGGCTGAGATGCCAAAGATCACATTAGATCATGGAATTTTGACATCCATAGCAGAGCGATGGCACATCGAGAGTCGGTGCTTTCAGCTCCCAACCAAGGAGATCATGATTACTCTTGAGGATGTGTGGCATATTATGCGGGTCCCGATCCAGGGTCAACTTATCCAGTCTACAAGCTGTTGGACTGATATTCAACGATATATCGTAGAGTTGTTTGGTGTCTTGACAATACCACATCATGGGATGAACATTAGGCTATCACGGTGTATTAAGGAATTAGAGCTAGACTGAGTAGTGGTTTATATGATGGCCTTCGTCAGTGGAGTCTTACTCCCTGACAAGACCGGCGCTTCATTTCTGCTCCGCCTCCTTGGAGTGATACGCGGTTTGGTAGAGGGAGAGACCTACTCTTGGGGTCAGTGCATTTTAGCACATCTATACTGGGACCTTCATTTGATTACCTACTACCATCAAAAGATGGTAGGACCAGCCCACTTGCTTTAGATTTGGGCGTGGGACCATATTTCCATTGGTCGCCCCTTAGGTGTTTTGAGAGTTTGGGCTCCCGAGGAGCCTTCTACGATGGGTTGGGTCCCGACAGGGGATGATGTGCAGCCATATATGGGGGATGCATATCATAATATCCATGAGCTTGATGAGTTACAACAGGCTTCCATGGTTTGGAGGCCTTACAGACATTTCCAGTGGCCTGAGGATGGTTTAGAGCTTAGTACTGCCACAGTGGAGCATTTTATATTACGCAATTGTAGCTATTTGCGGGAGTTGTACAGGGTGGATTGGTGCCAGAGGTAGTTTGGAATTACCCATGATGTTCCTAGGCTAGATAGGTGGTACGCTCGCAGGGCTCAAGAGTACATTGATATGGGTCCACAGATTGCCCGTGATAGAGCACTGGCTAGTTTTTGACATGTGGTACCTACTATGTGGGTGCCACTGAGATCGATTAGAGATCCGGGGTACTACACTTGAGTATGCACCATAGTACCATGGTGTGCTTCCACATCGTTTGACTGTTTCCAAGGTGGCGTATAACACCGGTGTGAGAGCTCCTCCAGTGGGGCCTCCTAGTGGTGGTGAGGGTGGAATCATTGGCGGTGATGATAGTGATGATGATGATGACGATGGTCCCGACTCACATCATTATGTTAGGGGTAGGGGACAGGGTCCAACATTACAACAGCCATAGGGATAGGGCCCCAGGCCTAGGTTAAGATAGGTGTTCAGGGAAGCTAACATAGAGTTTCCCCCAGTAGGCATTCCAGTGGGGATATACACCCCTCTTTAGTAGGTATTTCCAAAGCAGGGCCCACCACCTCATGCTCCATGGAGTGGTGGTGATGGTGGATAGCTAGTTACCCTTTAGTAGTAGTTACAGGTGGTGATTGTCATTTAGTTACAGGTGGCTGGAGAGAGAGATGAAGCCAAGGCATAGGTACAGGCCCTTACAGTAGAGTGAGATCAGGCACATGCTCAGGTATGGATTTTGACATTAGAGAGAGATCGGGCTAGAGCACAGGCCACCCAGGGCAGTGATAGTACCCTATGGAAAAGTCATATTAGTGAGATGACCACACATGGGGCTTAGATATTAATCCTTTTACATCAGTCTCAGACCCAGGTGCAGATGGTTGTTTCTCAGAGGAACCACACCCAGGCATAGTCACAGGGTTATATTACATAGAAAGATCAGGTATGAGCCCAGGTGCAGGTTATTACCATAGATAGAGATTGAGAGGCTGCTTCTTCTAGACAGGCTTAAGCTGACAGTGGTAGGTTGATAGGTGAGTGAGATGTTGCTTTATAGGAAGCTATCACTTTTGGAGATGTTGAACTGATACGGGATGCCATGAGGTTTGGTGGTGAGGCTTTATATTATAGGACTACTTATTTCAGGGCAGTCCCGTTAGAGTAGGGAGTGGTTCCTTTTGAGTAGTCAGATGTGAGTGCAACAGGCTCTAGGTCATGACAATTAGACCGCTTAGCTAGATCAGTTCGACAGCCCATTACAGAGTAGTTGACTAGACAGAAGCCAAACAGACAGTAGGGTGATACCCCTGGTGCTGGTCCATCATAGCCACCACTCTTCCATCCACCAGGTCACAAACCTGGAAACCCTGGCGAGGGTAAGAGTTGTGGTTGAGTTCTTTACTTCTCCTTTTGTACAGATGTATTGTATATATGCCTCTTATGAAGGCTGATTTTGATGTATAGTTTTATGTACCATTGTTTTGATGATGCCTCTTGATGAACGCTCGATTCTTTTGATGCATGTGCCCATTTTAGATGGCATATTGTATCAATGATGTACACTTTGAGCATTAACTTGGACAGTTATACATGTATTATATGGACATTTTGATGATGATTTTGTCATGTTATACTGTGATTATGATTTGTATGAGTATTGATTATGATGTATGATTTCCCTTTCCTCTATGTATGTGACATACCTTAGATTTAGAGATGTGTATGTTTCATGCTTTCATATTTTGATATATCTATAGATAGCACCACATGGTTTTAGATTTATGACATGTTTATGAGTTCTTATTCTAGCACTTGGGATGATACTAGATGATATTGGTGTGGGGGGGATAGATTTGTGATTATGCGCAACCCCTCTTGCCCCCATTGATGATATGATATGTGATGATTAGCTTAGCATACATGCATGATGTAATACTTAGCATTTTTATACATATGATGTAGTAGATGATGTTTTATATGTGATGAATGATAGATGATAGATGTGATAACAAACAACTGTGCAAGAGACAAATATACAAGAAAAATTTAACAAAGCTAAACAATTGTACCTGTACAACACAACACAACTTATGATGCAAACACATGAATTGACAAAGCATACTAAAAAGATCAAATCGACATTTTAATCTAAGTAATTAAAATGAACCCTAATAAATGCATAAAAGCTACAAATGAATCAAATGCCATACATAATTATTTCAAACAAGATCCAACCCATGCTAAGCAAATAAGTCACAACATCACAAAAAAAGGTATTCACAATCAAAACTATACAAACCAACAACTAAAAGTAATTAAATCATTACCTTGTTTTTGTGGGACAACATTGACATATTTTCTAATGTTTTTGGGTTTATCTAAAAAGATAAGTTTTCAAGGCTACTGTTCACATTGTTTTCTAAAATAACGTTGTGTGGTTGTCATAGCTTCATCCCTAAAAAAGGGATATTTTCTGAATGTTTATGTTTTTTGTGCATCCTTTTCTAAGTTTTTTTATGTTGTCTAAGGTCATGTTCTGAAAGTAATGTACAAGAACGAAGAAGCATGGATGCCCCTAGTGTGATGTGGGAATATACAAAAGGTAGAATGCCATGCGCTTATGTATGAGAAGGTGAAAATGTGCAGGTGCCCTCAATGTTATATGGGAGTATGCAAAGGAAATGTCCTTCATGTAGATATAAGAGAAAATAAGCCAGATCACAGTTCGGAAAAGGTGGCTTTAGTAGGGTTCCTAGACCTAGCAAAGGAATTCATATCTAGAAAGTGGTGACGATTACCCATCCTATTGTAAGAGTGAATTGTGCCCAACGAATCTTCCTTGAGTGTCGTAAACCAGTTTTCACCCAAAGACCTACCCACTGTGCCATAATTGTGTGGTTTTCACATGTGGACGACCTACTTTTTCTTTACTGTTTTCTCAATTTTCCATTTTTTTTGCTTGTTTTTTCTTTGTTTTTCTATTTTTTAGTTCTTATCTGATATTCTCATCATGCTTAAGCATAGAACCACTTGAGGTGCATGGTGTTCATAGGTTCTGGAAGCTCTTCATTGTCTGAATATGCAAGTTTATAGGCTCCTGATCCATACTTTGCAACTACTACATAAGGACCTAGCCAGTTAGCCTCAAACTTACCTTTCTTTTCTCTGTCTTTGACGGTGTTCTTCTGATTTTCTTTAGAACTAGATCTCCTACATCAAATTCCTAATGAATGATGTGTTTGTTGTATCCCCTGGACACTCTGTTCTGATAGACTTTCAGGTGATTGAGCGCTCTAATACGCTTTTCATCTAATAGTTCTAACTCTTCCAGTTGAGCAACTATGTAGTCCTCGTCTTTATCAAGATAGTCTCTGAGAGATATTATCAGGGAAGGAAGCTCCACTTCCAAAGGTATGATGGCTTTAGTGCCATAGACGAGTGAATATGGGGTCACACCAGTAGGAGTGCAGATGGAAGTTTGATAGGCCCAGAGGGCGGGATGTATCTGTAAGTGCCAATTATGCCAGTTTTACTGACCATTTTCTCCATAATCCTTACAAGGGTTTTATTAGTAGCTTCTTCCTGTCCATTACCTTGGGGGTAATAGGGGGTAGACCACTTGAGTTGGATATGGAAATGTTGACACAAGGTTTTAACCATTTTGTTTTTGAAGGATTTACCATTATCGGTGACAATGGTTGAAGGGATCCCGTAATGGTAGATGAGATGGTTCATGATGAATTTTGAAATTTTTGCACCGGTGACATAAGTAAGAGGGACAACCTCTACCCATTTGGTAAAATATTTAGTGGCAGTGATGATGTGAGTATGACCATCTGAAGAAGAAGGATGGAGCTTCCCTATGAGATCCAGGCCCCATTTAGAGAATGGCCAAGGCGTTGCAATAGGTTGCAAGGCCTGTGCTAGCACATGTATTAAGTTTCCATATTTTTGGCATAGTTCACACTTCTTTACAAAGTTGCAGAAATTTGATTCCATGGTAGGCCAATAATAGCCTACTCTTAATAGCTTTTAGCTAATACCATGTCGTTGGTGTGCGCTCCATAAATACCACCATGTACTTCCTTAATGGCCTGGATCGAGTCAGCAACATCCAAACAGTGAAGTAGATTCCTGTCGTAGCCATGATGATAAAGGGTGCCTCTTAGGAGGGTATAATGGGCTATGCGGTGGATAAGGGCTTTCTTTTCAGAATGAGTAATGTCTGGTGGAAAAGTGCCATCTTGTAGGTATCGAAAAGATTGGATCATACCAGGGGGATAAGGGACCAACAACTTCACATGCCAAACATGACTCTGGAATATCATATGCAGGCACTTGTAAATGCTCTACGAAGAAAGGCATCTTACTTTCTTGAGGGGGAATGCGTAACAGAGACCCAATAGTAGCCATAGCATCCGCGGATCTATTGTGTGACCTTGGTTTTTTCTCAAATATGATATGTGTAAAGTACTCCTTCAAGGTTTCCACCATCTTTTTATATGGAATGAGCTTCTCATCTTTAACTTTGTACTCATCATTAACTTGTTTAATGATAAGTTGAGAGTCTCTAATGACTCATAGTTGTTGGATGTTCCAAGTAATAGCCAGCTTGAGGCCAGCGATGAGTGCCTCATACTCTACAATGTTATTAGTGCACGGAAATCCCAACCGGAATGCTCTTGGTATGACATCGCCTGTGGGAGTGATGAGTACCACTCCTACTCCAGATCCGTGGAAGGTGAAAGATCCATCAAAATGGACCTGTCATTCTACAGACTCTTCAATATACATCATAGATGCATCCAGAAAATCTAGGCACAAAGGTTCCATCCCTAGGAGAGGCACTTCCACCAACTGATTAGCCAACACCTGTCCTTTCAAGGATTTCTGATTCACGAAATCAATATCAAATTCACTCAGGAGAATGATCCAATTAGCCATTTGGCTTGTGAGGGAAAGTTTGGATAAAAGGTACTTGAGAGGGTCAACTTTGGATATGAGTTTGGTTTTATTGTTCAGGAGATAATGGCGAAGATTTTGGAAGGTGAAGACAACTACCAAGCAAGCCTTTTCTATTTGGGGGTAATTCAACTTGTACGTAATCAAGGTGCGACTGAGATAGTAAACTACTCTCTCTTTATGGTTTAAGTCATATTGGGAAAGAAGTGCACCAATAGCAAACTGGGTAGTGGAAATGTACAAGAGGAGAGGTTCACCTGGGGTAGGCGGTATGAGTACAGGTGGGCTGACCAAGTACTATTTTAGTAGTGCAAAGGCCTTCTGACAGTTAGGTCCCCAATTGAATGTGACATCTTTCTTTAGCAAATGAGTAAAGGGGTGGAACTTATCCGCAAGTTGTGAAATAAAGCAGACAGATTGCCTGAATTTTCCCTTGTAGACTCCTTAGTTGTTTGAGAGTGGTAGGTGGTGGCATTTCTGTGATAGTTGTAACCTTTGCAGGGTCCACTTCAATCCCTCTTTGTGAAACAATGAACCCTAGGAGATTTCCTGATAAAACACCAAAGACACATTTCTTAGGGTTCAAGCAAACCTTATAGTCTCCTAGACGCTGAAAAATATGCCTTAGTACTTCAGGGTGCTCTCTTCTACTCTTGGATTTTACTAGGATGTCATCAACATAATCTTCCATGATGTCATTCATCATATCATGGAAGATAACAGTCATGGTCCCCTGATAAGTAGCCCCAGCATTCTTGAGCCCGAAAGGCATGACTTTATAACAAAATGTCCCCCAAGGGGTGATGAATGTTGGCTTTTATGTTGATCTTCTTTTGCAATCTGTATCTGGTTATAACCTAAAAAACCCATCCATTAAGGACAACATTTCATAACCAGCAGTGGAATCAACTATCATGTCAATGTTAGGTAGGGGAAAGTCATCCTTAGGACATGCCTTATTAATGTCATGGAAATCAGTGTAGATTCTTATGCCGACAGGCTTCTTTCTATACCGGGACTATGTTAGAGATCCATTCTGAATAGTCAATGGGTTTAATAAAATTAGCAACTAATAGTTTTTCCAATTCTTCTTTGACAAGGAGTGCCACCTTAGGATGCATCTTTCTCAAATTTTTCTTAATGGGTTTGGCATCTGGGAACACAATGAGTTTGTGCACAACTAGCTCTAGGTCCAAACCAGGCATATGTCCATGTGAATATGTCTGCGTATTCTCTTAAGAGCTCTACAAATATCTTTTGTTCCTGAGCTGAGAGTGAAGCCCCCAACTTTATCATTCTAGGCTGCTCTTCTGAGCCAATGTTGACGTTGATTGTTTCCTCAACAAGCATCTTAGAAGCATCTTCCATCCATGTAGGATCAGGGGGAAGAGTAAGATCGACCTCCAACGGTAGCTCATTATCATCTTTAAATGGATAAATCACTTCATCTTTAGACTCTTCGTTCTATTTATCTATGAGTTTTTCAAAGAGTTTGTCACTATGATATTTCGGTCTATCCTTTTTGTCAGGTTTCTCAGAAGTGGTTTTACTCTTACTTACCATCTTCTTATTCAAATGTCCACACACCTCTTCTTCTTCCCCAAAGTATGCACAGGTGTCTAGTTGAATTACAAATCCTTTCCTGTGGTCCCCAAATGGAATAGAATCCCCGAGTCCCATGAACTCCGCAAATGCCTCATCATTTTCAAAGAAGTCTAGGGGCATGTGAAGTTGTTGATCCCAATCTATAAGTTTAGGATATACAAGGGCTACTTGATAATTGTTTAAAGGGGATGGATTCGGATAAGGTAAGGACCGTTGAATATGGGAATAGGTTAGTGGAAGCAAGATCCTCACAGAGGCTACATTGGGAATCTATGCATCGCTATCAAAATGAGATGAAACGTCCTCACATTCAGAAGAGGTGGCGTCATTCTCATAGGGTAGAGCATTATGAGGCCTTATCCCCAGGCCATGCTTATCTAACTTAAAATGAGGGATGGGAATAGGCTCTAGTCGGCCTTGTGCATTAATGCCACATCCAAACCCACTATAGCCCATGACAAACATCATGCGGTGACCTTTGATGTACTGGGGTGCTTGATGGCATGAAGCCATAGTACCTTTTGACACTTTGCTGGTAGGATCTTCTAACATTTTCTCCCTCATATAGGAGACCACTATGGACAAACTTTTCCAATGGTTTAGGACACTATCTCTCGAGTGCTCTTGAACTGAAAAATAAGGCTTACCCCTTGTTTTGGGAGATACTGATAAATCTGATATTAACAAAGCTTGTTCAAGAGTGAATGGCTCACCTGGGCCATATTTTTCCGACGTTGCCTCCCATGAAGAGAATGGGTTGACTAATGAAGGAAAGTCTTGATTATAAGGCGTGAGGGACTCTGAATCTATCTGTTTCTTCATAGCTTCCATTTGTAGGGGGATAACAACATCCACCAAAGGACATTCATAAGCATGGACGAGAAAAATTGTGTAAATGCCCTACAATGTGTGAATGGTTCTCGGGTCACCCAGAATGGTAACTCACTTGACCTTCATGACATAACTTGATGCACTAATGAAAATTCGATGGAATAGCCTGCATGGCATGGACCCCATGGACGCACCCCAGGAGCATGTATGTATGGAAGGTCCAAGTCAAGGACATGGAATGTTGTGTCATGACAAGTTGGGGCCTACTTCCATGGGAACTACTATAGTACCTGTTGATTCTCGTTCTTCATTGTCATAAGCCGTGATTGTGATAGTCTTAGCTCCCATATCTATTTCTGAATGGCCTCGCTGCTTAACCAGCTTCAAAGTGCAAATGTTTAGACCAGATCCGCCATCCACAAGTACCCTCTTGATTTTGTGACATGTAACCACCACTTCAAGATACAAGGGTAAGTTATGTTATGGGTTGTTACGCGGGATTGCAGTACGATCAAAAGTAATATGATCATTGGAGTCTAGGTGTGCAATCATGGCTTAGAGGTTTGTGGGATCTACATCTGTCGAAACCCCTCAATTTTGCAATGTTTTGTACAGTATGTTCTTGTGGGCATTAGATATTTTAAGGAGATCAAGAATAGATATCCTAGCATGTGTTTTCTCTAACTGATATATTAAATTATACTGGACTTCTTGAGGGATAGGCATGGAATATGGTATGATTAAGCAAGCACATCTCGTCCTTACTGCGTATTTTTTTTCTAAAATCTGGATAGTGTTGATTTGTTCATTAGACGAGCTAATATATCTTATGAGATAATCAAAAGTACTATCATTAGTAGGGTAAACATAAGTGGCAGTTCTGTAGTCATTGGAGGTTTTCCCGTGATTTGGTTTCCTTTTCTTTTTATCTGCATGATTAGGAAAATGTTCTTTGTAGATACCCATTTTCTTGTTTTTCTGGTAATGCACAAGGGAAACAACTTGTTAACCCTTTCCATCATTGTAAAAATCCTACAAACGTCTCATTTGGTTTTTTTTTGTATTACATAAATCGTTCATTGTGATGTCGCTTTCCATATTATAGGAGTAATGTCATACAAATTTTTCTGCTAATGTGAGCCATGTTGTAATGGATCCCTTGGGTATGCTATAAAACCATTCCAATCCCATGGCATCTAGGATGCGAGGAAAAAGTCATTAATAAGTTATCGCTATATGTGACCTCTTAGCAAGCCATGTAAAAGTATTTTATATGATCATGAGGATCACTCTTGCACTTATACTTATCAAACTTGGGAACGGTAAAGTGTTTTGGGAAGGGATGGCATGCCAAATGTGTTTAATGAGAGGTTTTGCAAGAGCTATTGAAATGGGGTAAGAAACACTCAAGAACCCCAAAGCTTTGCAAAAAATCCCCTCAATGGACCATATGATAAGAATTGATAAAGGAATCCTATTTACATGCATTAACTTGAAGTAAACAAGCAATTTAAACAAATGAAGTTAACCTCTATTCTTGAAAGCTTAAAGTAAATGAACCTAAAAGGATCTAAGTAATCAGTTTATGCTTCAAGAGAATGGGATCTCACCATTAATGACTTCAAGGCCAATGGTTCTTCCCATTTACTCCATGTTATGTGATAGAAATGCAAAAGCAAAGCAAATAGCTCAATAAAAGGTCCTAATCCCAGTAATAATACTATAGTTTAGGTTACAGGGAAGCAGTGTTCTTAGAACTGAGAGGGGGGTAGTAGGCTATTTATAGTTTTCCATTTGGGAAATGGGAGGCTTTTTGGTGCATGTGGGACTAAAAAGGGAGTCAACAAGTAAATTAGCAAATCAAAGTAAGATTTGATAGTTTTAGAGAGAGGTTGATCATGGTTAATACTAGCTAACCATGTTTAGAGGGTAATTAATACTATTTAGAGAGAAATTAGGTTTTTGGGGGGGTTTTGAAAGGCCTAATCAATCCAATGAAGTGGATTGATATTCTAGGAAGCTGATAGAGTTGGTAAAGAAGAAAATATTAGCCAAGAAGAGGTTATTATAACCTATTTAATTAGTTTACAAGAGGAAATATGACCGAAAGAGTGTCGTAAGAAGGGAGTTAGATAGATCTAACTGACGAGGTGTTGCCAACTTGTAGGAAGAGGACTAGCTAGGGAAATATTAGGGATAATAGTTCTTTGATCAAACTACAGGTGTCTACAAGGAGACCTGTAGGAAAAATGATGTATTAAGGGATGGGTATATGTTTTTCTTTTGCATTGTAATGGACGTAAGTCCAATTTTTTTACATGGTTCTAATCTGCACTATCATTTTGGTCTGTAATGATCCTCATAGATGTAATGTGACTACTAGACATGTTCAAGTATGAATACATGTGGTTCATAGCTCATACATATCTCTTTTTGTTATGTTCAATGTGTTTCACATGAATGAGTATAATCATTATGCATCCTCTTTCCCTCATGATTTAGATCTATCTTTGTCAATGTGCTTCTTGTCTAAATAAATATATTAGTGTAGAATTTACTCAAAGTCCTCAGTTGAATAAGGATTTTCTTCTATCTTTCTTTACACATGTATGTTACATTCTTACACAACTCACATAAAAGAGGGGCTCTGTGCCCACGCATGCCTCGGGTGAGCACCCAGCGCCCGCTGGGTGATAGGATGGTGTGCATGGGATTGTCCTTATTTGTTAAAGGGTACAAAAATTGACTACATCTTGGTTCTATTGTCAGGACCTCTTTTTGAAGTTGTTCTAAGAAATGGCATGCATCTTTGTATCTGTACTATGTGATGATAGGGAATTTAACCTTGGAAAGTGTTGAAACATGGTTCAAGAGCACGGAGGATGAATTTTCTCATAGATTCAACATTGGACCTAAGTTTGATGCACATAGATGGGTAGAAGAGAACCTCTACCATGAGTTGTATGAAACTTTCTTCTGTTACTTCCCAGTAGAGTTGTACAAATGGCTCTCATCATATGCGTCTAGATCAAGCTGGTACTATAGAGCGCATGTATGGACCAAAGATGATTACTAGAGGCTGCAAGATGTAAATATGACATGGAATCGTGTTGTGGATCATTGGTGGAAGCGAGTGATGGCTAACTACACTCTAGAATACGCCATTTCTATGTAATCTTTTCCAGAAGTTGCTAAGTTCAAGTTTCTAAGGGATCCCAGAGGATCATTTCTATGTGTTATTCCTTTGGTGATGAAGATCTTGATCATTACTTTGAGTTTAGAGGCATTTTCAATGGCCAGCTAAACCCTTTTGAGTGTTGGGCAAGGAAGCTAGGGTGGAGGAGGATGGTAGACATTGCGACTAAGAAAGAAAGGGAGGAGAGGCGACTCAAGTATAGTGAAGCACATGAAAGGGAGATTGCTAGACAACATGAGGTTTCATGTGTGATGGATCTATGGAGGCAGACATTACATGAAACCTAAGGAGTTTATGCTACTCCATCTTGGCAAGCGTGGGAAAGAGACCCCTTTGGATTCTGATTAGAGTTTGTTACATCGAGAAAGAAGAGTCATTGGCACGCATCTAAACCCACCTAGTGACCAGACCTTGGCACTTGGTTTTCTAGATCAAGGGAGAAGTATTGTCAACGTAGTTTGTATTGGTGGAAGTGACCGATCTACACCCAGAATATATAATTTCTCATTTGGGACTTCTATGGCTGCACATACCATTATAATTTTTGGAGAAACTTTTGGGCAAGGGACAAGTACACAAGGTTTTGGCAACTCATCGGGGAGTGGTGCAGGACACACATCTGGTAGTGGAATGATCTCACAGACCATTGGCGCACAGTTCACTGGGACGTTAGGGATACTAGGCATGACCACTTTAGGCCCATTACTAGCCACAGGAGGGTCTGGAGGTGGAACTGGTGGATCAGGAGGCACAGGGCCTAGTGGATCCAGTGGATCTGGTGGAGGGAACATCAGAAGAAACATAGGAGGAAACCAAGGATCTGGATCAGGAGGACAAGGGCATCAACCACCTCATCAAGTAATATTTGAAATGTCTTTACACTTGCTAGATTAACAGGGTATAGAGGATGTTGCAGAGAATTTTCACAAGTGTGAGATGCTATGGCACATGAAGGGGATCAAAACCTTGGAATGAAAGTCCATTCAATTTGTAACAATTTTTCAGGGGTGCGCACATAACTGGTATAGGAAGTATGACCCCCATCAGATGGTGGTAGATTACAATGCATTGAAAAATGCCTTCCTAGCAGAATCATACATCCCTGAGTTTGAGCAGAAGAGCATCATCGCTCTAAAGGAGATTCAGTAGGGAATAACAGAGAGTGTGCAGGAGTATGACACACTATTTAAAACTCTCCTTTCAAAGTTATAATATGACATTGACACTTCACAACATGTTCGATGATTTTTTGGAGGGTTTATAACACTATTTAGAAGGGCATTATCACATAAGACTTTCACAAAGCCACACGAGGTGTTGGAAGCTTCTCTACACGTTAAAGTTATTGGGAGCGTTGATAATTGTGTTAGTCTGTTTCTGGAAGCTCAAATCACTGCTATGGCTAAGTAGTTGGAAATTTTATTTGTAAACTTAGCCCATGAGACTTGTAGTGGAATGTGGTGTACAAACTGTGAAGTGGAGGGGCATGCAAAGGATATCTGCCCTCAAAATTCAGTACACACTATAATGATGGAGTGTGAAATTTGTCATGGGGACCATGATGCAAGTAGGTTCCCTCTACTACAACATGTAATCTGTAAGAATGTATCTTGTTATTGCAAGATATTTACATCTACCTCACATGACACCAAATATTGTAGGCTGATTGATCAGATTCATGATGATATTGATTTTAGTGTGCACTAGACTAGCCTTATAAGTAGTTCAAAGGATGATGACCACCACTATGAGGGGCACGCAGATGGAAGTGCATGTGGAAAATGTTTTCATGGAGGATTTTGTGGTCATGGTAACTACGGAGGAGGAAGAAGTGAGTTCCCACGAGGAACCTATTTCAATTGTGAATCTACATAACACTACAAGTGCAAGTTCCCAAAATTATTACAGTGCTCATGTTGTAGAAAGAAGCACAATTATGAGGAGTTCCTTGAGGTGTTTGAGCACATGAGCCAACAACAACAAAAATACAAGGGCACCACAATGGTGAGCATAAAGAAGGCTAATACATAATGGATTCCATAGGTGACACATGAGTCAGGATTGGAACCTGTTTTGGTGACAACACGACCAGCAGTGGCACACGCCAAGGAAATACCAAGGAAAAGGACCCTGGTTTCAAGGGAAGAAGTGGTACATGGGAAATACCCAGACCCTACTCATCAGAAGGAGGTGTATCAAGAGACTATGAATGTCATTCGGAGTTTACAGGGAGAAATCCAATGTCTAAAGGAACAGTCTAGGAAGCAGGAGAAAAGAAGAAATGTTAAGGCTCCACAGAAGGACCTGGATGAGGTCAAGGAAGTATGCAAAAAGTTAAGGCAAGAGAATATTATTCCCTTGATAAGAGAATGGATACGATAAAATATTCCACGTGCTAGAGCAGAGCACGAAAGGTAGGTGTTGCATGCAAACCTCCCTCCCCATACCCTTTATTATAACAAAGAAATCACACTGAATGCAGGTGTGGATGGTTGGCTTCTAAGAAACATATTAATTAACACGTGAGCAGAAGTCAATGTTCTTACTCTGGATGCCTGGCATCAAATGGGAAGGCCCACATTGCAACCATCTTCGAATGTGTTGTATATGGGAAAAAAACTAAGGCAATGCCCATTGGGGTATTAAAGGATGTAGTAATTACCATTCAAGGGGCCAAGTTTACTAGAGATTTCAAATTCTTGGCACTCGCCAAGGCAGACAATTTTCTAGTATTGCTTGGGTGCCCATGGTTCTATAAGAACAATGTTGACCTAAGGTTTAACAAAGGATATATCAGTTTCAAAAAAAAGGAATAACGGGTCATCATCCCTCTGACAGATGGGAATTCAGCACCTTACACTGAACCTTTGGTAGAAGAGGTCCTTGATAGGATTTATGTGTGCTCCATTAGAGACCCAAAGATAATTCACCCTACATAAGTAGTTATCCAATTTGAGGATGCCTATACTATGAGTGATACCACAAGCATGGCATGTGACAATTGGGTGCATGGGATCTATGATTTAATTGGGTGATAATTGAGGGGTTCTATAACAAAAGTGATTAAGGCACACTCACTCAAACATCTAGGAGGAAAGAACTTACCAAGTTACTCTAGAGGGGAACACCCTGAAGTTTTCTTACGAGACATGGAATCTCAATGGAAAAATGAGGACGAAAGAAGAGAGATGCTTAGTTACAGCCTACTCGGGAGTGCAGCGCGTTGGTGGGCTACACATCAAGAGAGCCTCTTGGAGTGGCACAAGGTAAGAATCATTTTCTCTGTAAGGTTTTCCAAAAGAAATGCACCCATGGTTATTCAAACTACCATGGTAAAGAGGCCATTTCATTCCATATCCAAGCATGTGAGAAGGCCTGGGTAGGAGGTGCAGAAGCCTTACCACCATCATTATGGGTACATAAGATGTATTCCACACTATAAGGTTGTGCACCTGCATGGTATATCCATTTAGAAACATGCCGCCAAACTGGTAATTGGAAAGAATTGACGACTGATCTCATTCAAGCGTTTGAGTATCAAAGTAAAAATCCATCAGTGGATAACACGTTACAGGTTGTCAATTGCCTTATAATAGGGGATAGTGCTATGGCAGAGGATAGAATACAAGAGTTGCTAGGAGAACCTAGCTTGGAGGCGTGCTTTGAGGAATAAGAATCAAAAGAGATACAACTTGAGCGTGCATGCATAGAAAAAGAAAAAGGGAAGATTATGTATGTAATTGATGGGGAGGAATTGGAAAGCTTAGATGCTAACCATTTTTTAGGGACACATGAAGTGATAGATAGTGTTGATGAACGGGTGCGCGCCTACCATGAATTATTACAGACAAAAAAGGTTAACATTGGTATAGAAGAGGAACCTAAGGAGGCCATCATCGGGGATTATTGGTTAGAGAAGGAGGTCTCTAAGATCATGGATCTATTACATGAGTTTGAGGATTTATTCCCTCATGGGTATCATGAAATAAAAGGGGTTCACCATTCCTTGGGGGAAATGAGGATCAAGTTCAAGGAGGGTGTGTGCTTGGTTTAGAAGAAGCCATACCAAATGAATCCTAATCTGTGCGTGAAGGTCAAGGAAGAAATAGATAAGATGATAGCATCAAGCATCATTGAAGTTGTTGAAGAGTCAGAGTGGGTAAGTCCAATGGTCATTAGTATAAAAAAGGATGGAAGGATAAGGATCTGTGTAGACTATAGGGACTTGAATGCAGTTTGTGTCATTGATCCTTTTCTAACCCCCTTCACTGAAGAAATTTTGGAAGGAGTGTCCAAACGTAAAGTCTATTCCTTTACGGATGGATTTTCAGGGTACCACCAAGTTCAGATCGCAAAGGAGGACCAGGAGAATATAACTTTTTCCACTGAGTGAGGAAGCTTTTCCTATATGGTCATGCCCTTTGGGTTGAAGAACACGCCTGTGGTGTTCTTGCGCATTGTGGTACAATCCTTTTAGGACTTCATCCATAAATTTATTCAAGTCTATCTAGATGATTGGGCAGTGTATGGGCTAGTGAAGGACCACTGTGATAACTTAATATTAATGTTTAAGAGATGTTGATAGCTGAGAATATTCCTCAACATTAAGATATGTGTCTTTTCTACCCCATTTGAAACATTATTGGGGCACATCATATGTAGGGAGGGCTTACTAGTAGATCCTACCAAATTTGTTATCATTGTGGGGTGGGGGGAGCCTACTAGCCAAAGCGTAGTGGATGAATTCCTTGGGCATACAAGGTATTACAGAAATTTCATCAAGGTATATTCCAGGATAGCCACACCCTTAGAAGAGTTTCTTAAACATAAGAGTGCCTTCCTTTGGGGAGAGGCACAGTAGAAGGTATTTAATACTTTAAAGGATAAGCTTGCCACCTCACCCATACTACGATTCCCTTCTTGGGATAATCCTTTCCATGTTCATGTTGATGCCTAAGAAATAACCATTTGAGCAATACTAGCACAACCAAGAGAAGGGATTTTTTGATCATACCGTTTTGTTTTTTCCAACAAAAATTTAACACTAGCAGAGAAAAATTACACAACTATTGAGCGCGAAGCTTTATCCATGATCTACGTGATGCATAAGTTTGGGCAGTATCTATTGGAAACACCCTTTATATCCTACACGAACCACATGCCACTAAAATACTTAGTCAATAATCTTGTTCTTCAATGGTGCATATGTTGGTGGGTCATGTTATTTCAAGAATTTGAGTTCACCATGGTTGTGAAGCCAGGAAAGAGTAATTCTAGACCCGATCATTTGTCTAGGATTGACTCAAGGGAGGATGTGCAGAGCATTGAGGAGACTATGCCAGACGCACAATTGTTTAGGTTATGGCACAAAACCTCAGATTTGGAGGACATTGCAGTATTTCTTAAGATAGGTTTGGTGCTAGAATGAATGAAGGCCTTGGAGAGGAAAAAAATTTCCATACACATCATGCCTTACATGTTGATTAGTGGATATCTATAAAAATTGGGCCATGATGAGGTTTTACACCGATGCGTGCTATAACATGAGTGCATTGGAATTATGGAAGAAACCCATGGTGGGATCACAGGAGGACACTATGCGGGAAATGCAACTGCGTGGAAAATTCTACTCGCAGGGCTTTGGTAGGAAACCATTTACCCAAGATTGTATTGAATTTTGCAAGGCATGTGACCATTTCCAATGCCTTGGAAAACCTAGAAATAGGGATGAAATGCCCTTACGACCAATAGTTAGTGCAAAACCATTTGTGAAATGGGCTATTGAATTTTTAGGGCCAATCTTGTCAGTGGCACGAAGGACTGGTTCATGATATATTATCACTTACACTGATTATTTGACACAGTGGGTATAGGTAACACCTACAAATGATTATACAGTAGCTACAACTACCAGATTTTTATGGGAAAATATAATCAACAGGTATGGATGCCCATTGAGTTTGACAAGTGATAGAGGTATGCACTTTCTCAATGAGATGATCAGGATTATATTATCAGAATTTATGGTGGCCCATCACAAGACTACCCCCTATCACCCTTAAGAAAATGGAACTGCTGAGGCATTTAACAAAATATTTAGTCTCATGTTGACTAAGATCTGTGATGTTGGTAGATAAGATTGGGATGACAAAGTATCAGTCGTTCTTTGGGAATATAGGAAAACCTACAAGAGGTTAAATAAGGAAACACCATTTCAATTGGTGTTTGGTGTAGGAGGTTTTCCTACCAGTTGAATTTATGTTACCTTCACTACATATAGCGAGTACAACAGGATTAGCCGATGAGAAAGGGCTGGAAGAAAGGATTGACAAATTAATGTAGTTGGATGAAAGATGGTCACTCATCAAGTGGAGCTAGAAGACTAAAAAAGAAAAAAAAAAGGTATGGCATGATCATCACATCAAGAACAATAAGTTTGAGTTTGGGCAGATGGTTTTGCTATATGATTCCAAGTTTTTACGCCATCTGGGGAAGCTAAAAGTCCATTGGTTATGCCCTTACATCATCTCATACATCCTTGATTCAGGCGCATGCCAGTTGTAAGCACTGGATGGGATGAGATTACCAGAACACTTCAATGGGAGTAGGTTGAAGCCCTACTATAAATAATTCTTCTTGGTGTTTGTAAATAAGGCAATGTTAATAGTTATAATATACTTTCCTTTCATTTTCTTTTATTGTGTTTCCCTTTCTTGTTGTTCGTTCCTTTTTGTTGTTTTGTTTTACACCGTTAACCACTTTACGTTTTAAAGGTCATGCATGCGTAGAGGACCGCGCATCTATTTTAGTGTGGTGTGGAGTAATACAAAGCATGGGGCCTATAATACAAGTGTGTGTTGGTAGTAGAAGTTATGGTGAATGGTCCAGTTAAAGGACTAAAGGCGTGTAAGGTTAATAGGTGCATAGAGAAGAGATCGATGCAAATGGTTGGTGTCAAGAAATCCTTGAAGAAACCATGTATAGGAAAATGGAAAAGCGTAGGAACAATATGAGGTAGGCGAGGGAAAAAATAGGGAAAAGGATGAAAGAAGTGCCTTCGGTGCTATGAATGCACGCGTAAGAGTCTTCATTCGGGTTGGATTTTTTCATGCCAAAAAGTTGTAAAGGGGTTTGCACGTAAAATGTGGCATGTGGGAAAAGGTTCTTAAGACCAAATTAGTGGAAAAATCTACATTTAAGTTTGAAGTATGGTGGTAGGTAAGAGAGCATTTAATGCTAGGAAAAGAGAAAAACTATAAATAAAAGGTCGAGCACTTCATTATTTGCATTGTGACTACGAAGGGAAGAAAGCTCTTACAAACTAGGGAGTCCAAAGCAAGATATTTGTGATGAAGGAATAATTTGAGAGATCTGAAGTGCATACCTAGGGTAAATTCGCAAACCAGTAGGGAAGGAGTACATGGGTGTGGAGAAGTTAAGTAAGCAAGCGTCGTCTTGTGGAAGGGCTTTCTCAGTTAGGGTTTGACGACTAGGGCACGAAGTTAGAAGGAATTTTCTATGAAGATCGAGCTTTGGGATGGATAGAGGGGTAAAGAAGAGAAAGAGGGAGAAGTTCTAAGTACTAAAACCAGTTAGAAATGGCACCTAGAAAACCAACCATCTCACCAAAGAAGAAAAAGCAAAAGGAAAAGGGAAAACAAACAACAGCCATTAAGAGCACCAATAAAGAATGGTACACAAAGATACAGTACCCAGATGGGGTGTTGCTGGGAAAAGAATGGGAATTGCACCTGAGGAAGATGATAGTGAGAAATTATAACCATCATACAACTGCAATAGAAAATGAGATGGCCTTCAAATTTGTGTGCCTAACCAACAAGAGAACGCCATAAGGCATGCCCATTTACAGTGACAAGGTAAAGGTTAAGTTGGAGAAGGTGTGGTTTCTTCAACTTTATGAACTACCATACTTCAGAAAACCTAAGCACATCTACCAATGGTTAATGGCATGCATTCATGAAGACCACTTTTATTTTGTGGGGCTCAAGATGTGCATAACTCCCCAATTAATTTCCAAGTTCATAGGCCTTATCTGCGAAGGGGATAGCATTGATGATGACCTAAGTGACAAGGAGGCCATCAAGGAAATAAATTTATGCATATGAATATAAGAAAGGATCATGATAATTTGACATCTCTAAGATCCCAGATCCCATGATGAGGATGGTCACGCGCTTGGTAACCAAGCTCAGTGACCAAGAGAGATGGACTAAGTGAACAAGGCATGACTAGACATGTGTCGGAAAATATCTAAGTGGACCATCTACAACTTGTCCACTTTCATCACAGATGAAATCATCAACAATGCACAAGAAGGTGAGAAGATACTATTTGGTAATGTCCTCCTCAAAATTGTATTCTCAGAAATTGGAGTGCCCAATGGGCCGGAAAGGTTTGTTTGGGAGTACCCAAAAGAGGATCCCTCGCTTGTGAAGCAGTTCACAAAATATACTTGTGAGAAAATGATAGCCACTCACAAGGCATGTTTAGAAAAATTGTACAAGTGTATGAGGGATGTGTTTGGGGTGGAACAGAGAATTCTAGAGCAGTTACCTATGCTCGTGCAAGGAGAAGTAGAATTCGCGTTATATCAACACTTTTGCATTGGCAAAATTAGGTTGACAGATGAAACAATGAGCCCATAGTGCAAGCTTCCCTTCTCTTTCACCATGTTATACTTCCAAGTGGGGGTGAACAAATTCAAAGAAGCCAAGAGACTAAGGTTCGACCTTAGAGAAGTAGATCAAGACCACATAGAGTTGTGCAAGAAGTTGGTTTACCCTAAGAAGCGCGCATACGTGGAGAGATATGTTTCCCAAAAGATACAGATGATGAAACCAGTGACTTTGCCAATCACTGCAAGGGCTACAAAAAGGATATACCTTTGCATCCAGCCAAAATTTGAAAAGGGTGCATACTTGGAAAATGATGTATCCATCCCTGAGGACCCCATAGGTAGAAAGAAGCCCACGCCAAAGAAGAGGGAAATGGAAAAGGTACAAAAAGCACCAAGTTCTCAGGCTACACAAGTGGTAAGCATGCTGGGGAAAAATGCTAATCCCAGTACTATACACGGAGAAAAAATTCCCTGGTGAAAATAAATACTCCAAAGGAAGAAGCACCAGAGCACAAAGAACCCATCACCCAGGAAAGGTCACCAGAGGAGGAGGAGAAGGAAACAGAATCCCTTACTAGAAAGAAGTAGAAGGTGACAGAAGAAAATGATCTGGAGGATACATAAATCTTGGAGGCCTACATAGGCAAGAGATATGAGGATATATGTTCATGACTCAAAGGAGGAAGGAGAGGAAGAAGAAAATGAATACATCTTTTCCAAGAGGGAGAATAACAAGGAAGAAGAATATACCCAGAACATGTGGGTAAGTGAGGAAGTCACCAAAGAACAAAGGACCCCAAGCCTCACTAAGGAACAAATAGATGAGGATGTGGGGAAGGAAGTCACCAATATCATTGAAGACCTAGTAGAGCAAGAGATGGAGCACAGCACGGACCTAGTCATGAAGGAAGAGGAGGAGGGAAGAATAGAAAAGGAATATGGCATCATGAGAGGGGATCCCATTTTGGTTGTGATCTTTCCTAAGGCCACACACACAGGGAGAGAAAGTGCATGGGAATCACAGGTCCATAGGATGGGCTATAATGATGACCTAAATAAGGTGTTGCACACATGCTTTTAAAGCACAATACCAATGGAGCGACTCTTGGCTATGGCATCATTTGATGTGGAAGGTGCATACAATCAGATAAGGAAAATGCTTTCTTGGGAATTTGAGTCCCACATCGATGAACCAAAATTCGAAGTGAGCCAAGGGGAAATAATGAAGGTACCAGAGTCAAAAGGTGACAACCCGTTGGTAAACACTCAGCGGCTATTAGACGAACAAATTTTCAACACACTGAATAAAGTTTTAGTGGAAGTAGAGGCCAGAATCTTTGGGAGGAACAACAGAGTGAAGTTTCTAGAGGCCGAGATGGATAAAATAACTGAGGAGTTAAAACATGAGGAACTAGTCAGTGCTCAACTATGGCATGAATTAAAGGAAGAGAAGTCAAGGGTATGCAAAGTCTCCAAGAAGTGGAGATGATCAAAAGTGCCATTATCTTGAAGCATCTAGCTAGAAGACTTAACTCATGTTCTCACAATAGAAATACAACCACTAGCCTTAGAGTCTGTAAAGGAGGCATCAGCACGCAAAGAAAAAGAGGACAAGATGAAGGTTATGGCCATTGTGGCCTAGTATAAGAAAGTCCTCATGGATGTAAAGGCCACCATGCTGATAGTAGAGGATTTCTATGATAACTGCACTGATAGAGATAGAGTGGCAAGAATTCTGGTCACCATCCATGAAGCAGAGCTCAAGGAATTCCAGGATAAGAACAAGGGGAATAGGGTGGAACGTGACAAAATTCAAGACAAGGTTGAGAAGAAATCAAAGGATATTAATACCTTGTGGGGATCAATTAAGAACTAGCTTAAAGAATTATATCCCTAGATCACTCATAGGATGAATGCACTTGAGGATATGGGAAAGTAATTAGAAGAGGTTTTGGAAACCATGAGTGCTAAGGGAGAAGGGCTAAGCTTTGAAGGGGTGAGTTCCCTAGTTGGTGACCTTTGTCAGCAAGCACAGAGTGAAATCAATACCTAGAATAAGTTGGAGGTAGAATTGATGAAATATTTCCCCCACCTCTTGCAAAAATAATCATAGTTCCCCCTTATTTCATTCCTCCCCAAAAATTCTTCATTCCTTTATTCTTTCTCCAAACTATTCAAGGATGGTCATTCTTTGGGAAAATGTTCCCGCGAATGAAGAACAGGCATAGTGTGGGGTGATGTTGGGCCCCTAATTTATTAGCCAAGTACAGAGATGCAGGTGGGCATGCAAGGCCTATTTGAAGAAGGATGCGTAAGGAGAAAGCACGTAGGATAGGGTTCTACGAGGTTTTAGTAGAACAAGTGGAGTGTGTGTAAGGAAGAAAAAAGGTTTTGGGACTTAGCCATATTTGGCGTATCAGAAAAAACACAAGTAAAGCATGACCTGACTGCGCACGAGAAGCGGATAAGGTGCCAGCCTGGAAACAAGGTGGCCTAGGAAGGAATATACATTGTGATGGAAGAATCTAGAAGGCCATCATTGTAAAGAGTGGATAGCTTGAGCCTAAATAAGCATGCTCCCATGTAGTACCACCTTGGAAACATGAAAACAGATCTACAACTCCCATGAAGGCTTGAAGAAATTAAGAAAGGCTATAAATACAAATGCCTGGTAAAGGGAAAAGGGGAGATTAGAGAGAGCATATGAGAGGCGAAGCTCTGCAGAAGTACAAGGAGAGCTTTATGGGTTGGGCTAGGAGATCTGTAGAAAGAATGATGTATTAAGGGATGGGTATATGTTTTTCTTTTGCATTGTAAGGGACGTAAGTTCAATTTTGTGACATGGTTCTAATCAGCACTATCATTTTGGTCTGTAATGACCTCGATAGATGTAATGTGGTTACTGGACATATTCAAGTATGAATACATGTGGTTCACAGCTCATACATATCTCTTTTTTTTATGTTCAGTGTGTTTCACATGAATGAGTATAATCATTATGCATCCTCTTTCCCTCATGGCTCAAATATATCTTTGTTAATGTACTTCTTGTCTGAATTAATATATTAGTGTAGCATTTACTCAAATTCCTCAGTTGAATAAGGATTTTCTTTTGTCTTTCTATTATGCATCTATGCTACATTCTTACACAACTCACATAAAAGAGGGAATCAGCACATGTGCATGCCTCGGGTGAGCGCCCAGTGCCTGCTAGGTGATAGGCCGACACGCATGGGATTGTCCTTATTTGTTAAGGGGTAAAAAAAATTGGCTATAGTTCCTTTCACTTTTGACTTGACTTAAATTAATGCAACTCAGTAGTGTAATTACTTAAGTATTTCACTTTGAGTAACTTGAATTACTTACTTTTTCACACAACTTAAAGTAAATACTTTCAATTTGGAGTAAAGTAATAGTTTAAAACCACACAAATTTACTTTCATTTCTTTGCGGTGATTGAGGAAGAAATTACTTAAGCAAATTAAAGTGAAATCACTGATTGATTATCTCTTCATTCTTTGTTGCAGAACTTCCAAAACCTACAAATTCTTTCCTGAGAACACGTCAACTCAGCTAGAATGAATATTTTTCCATGAAACACTTGGTAAGCACTTGTTTTTTTACCTCTTGGTCCCACTAGGCATGCCAAAACTATTATCAAGTAGTTAAGGTCGCACGATGGCTAATGATTTTTTGCTTGATGTGGAACACATTTTAAAGAGGAAAACTCTAACTTCTGTGAGGTCCCACCGGGCGTGCCAAAACTTTTATCAAGTAGTGAATTTCACATTATGGCTAATGATTTGTTGCTTGATGTGAAACACCTCTGAAAGATGAAACTCTAACTTCTGTGAGGTCCCATTGGGCATGCCAAAACTATTATCAAGAGGTGAAGGTCACATGATGGCTAATGATTTGTCGTTTGATGTGAAACACCTCTAAAAGATGAAACTCTAAACTTCTATGAGGTCCCACCTAGAGTGCTAGAATGGTTATCAAGCAGTGAATATCACACCATGGCTAATGATTTGTTGCTTGATGTGGAACACCTCTGAAATATGAAACTCTAACTTCTGTGAGGTCCCACCCAGCATTCTAGAACTATTATCACTAAATCATTGCACCCTCTCAATTCTCAAAACGTGAGTCTTTCAATGCAAGAAGAGTGACTAGGTAACATGTAATTAATTCAAGGTGTGGGACCTTGCAGTTGAAGTAATCCTTTAGAAAAATTTGGCTCTTCTTCCTAAACTAATGCAACAACTACCTCTAATGGAAAGAAAACTAACAACTACTTCTAACCTATGACTTCCAAGGAACCGGGTAGAGAGAAATGACATAAAATGAAATAAATCTAACTCTACATAGGTGATGCACTAAAAGGGGAAAGTAGGGAATCTCATGAATGTGTGAAAGTGATAGAAAATGAGGTGCAGAGAGGGTGTAACAGTCACCATAGTTAATAGAAACATCGAGCTAGCTCCTTCATGAAAGTAAAATATAAATGAAATCTGCAAGACAATTTATATTGACACAATACAACTGCAAATGAATTGAAAAGGTAAGTAAAGAAAATAGACACAAGCAAATGGAAGAACACATCCACAATACTTAAATCCACAGCTTCATCGATTTACAAAATTCAATTAGTTACAAATAAAGGCCAGGATCATCATGTAAGATGTCCAAAATGAAGTCCTGCAACACATTTTCTTCCTAGACAAATTTTGACAGAGGTTCGATAAGGAAATAATCCCTCTTTTTTAAATGAAAGAGGTTACAATTTATAGAATAAGTTAGAGAGGAGAGAGAAAGATGGATTTTCTTGAATGCATACATTATTCACTAACCAAGTGCAAATTTTAACTAAAACATCATGAGGCCCCTTACACAACACATCATTGTTGTACTGTAGCTTATGGGACAAGAAATTTCTCCCCATGCCCCATTAATGGTGGTAGATGGTTATACAGTGCCCTGGAGTGCTGGAGATGAAATTAAATTTTTACCCCCTTATACTCATTGAAAATGAAATCTGAATTTTGTAGTGCGTAGAGGACTTTGAGACCTTTCTAGAAAGTCCAATTTGGGTGAAACAAAGCTCTAGGAAGAAATTTATGGCATTTTTAAGATCCTAGACCAATCGGGAGAGCTAGGGGCCATTACTACTACTTCCCAATTCATTGCGTCAATTTGACCATGCACTATTGCCTTTTGCATCACTATTTTTTTGAGTTTCTTTACTTCACCCTTTTTTTGAAGTAAAGCAACTCATCTTCACCACATAAATCCATTACTCCATTTTACTTTACTATGGGAAAGCAAAGGTGCCTTGGGTGGCGAGCCATCTCACCACCCAACTCACCATTTAACTTGGCTCTTGGCTCGGACTTCCCCCATTTGCATTGAATTGTCCCTACCTTACTTTTCATGTATCAAACTCATCTTGCTTTATTATTTTAGCAACCCTCCTTCAATTCTCCGTAACACACCTTAGCGACTCACCTATGCTTTGTGTTAAACTCCCCTAGATTTACTTGCATTGAATCATGCCCCACTTGTTATTTTAGCAAGTCTCCTCCAAATCACCATAAATCTTCATGGCTTGATCTTCCTCTACATCGAACTGGCATACTTCCCTTTTTTTTAATGAATTGGACCACCTTTACTTGCATCGAATGACATCTTACTTCCTTATGAAGTAAGTGTCCCTTTTATCACCACATTAGCCATTTGTTTTCTCTTTACTCCAAGCTCTATTCGGATTGACCCTAGCTTTGATGTCTCTATAACCTTGTGTTAGCTCCATGAACCCCCTAATCCGTATCATCATACTACAGGCCCAATTTTCCATTCTTATTACACATGACCTCTTTGAATCTAATTAAGCCCTAGCCCATTTAACTTTTACAAAGGCTCGTAGAGTTGAGCTTGACTCCCTCTAGATATTGACATGCATGCTCATCCTAGTATGATCTCCACATAAACTTGGATGATTCATGATAACTTGACATCCTTCAATCTTGATGCTTACATCATTGAGCTCGTTGATCTTCATTGTAATGGCTCGGCCTTTCCTTTGAATGACTAGACTTCTTTCTTGTTTCAGACAACTGACTCAATTCTTCCATATGCATATCTTGATTCCATGATTCCCCATCACTCACTCTCCTTTGTAAATTTTTTGTGCATGAGCCAAGTTCCTGGCTCACATTCAATTTCTATGGGCTTGGTTTCTCTTGAGTTGACAAGGCTTGTTGATCTCAAGACAACTCAATTCAATGTTGCAGCAACTTGGTCTCTCCAAAAATCTCACCTACACCTATACAACTTGGTTACACTTATTGGCCAAATCAGGGAGTTTATTTACATGGACCTCTCACTCTTTGACATGAGTTCAACTCAGTTTCTCCAATGTATAGCTCAATCTCTTTCCCCATTAAATAACCATCTCGATAGATAGAGCCAACTCGACCGCTCCTAATCAACTCGATGAGTTTTTCTTAGAGATGAAGGTTCCCCATTTAAATTTAACACCTCCCTTAAGAATTTTATGGAATTTTTTGGATTTCCCAGGTACACTAGAGATACGAGGAGATGGCGTGGAAATGTTTAAATGAATCATCAATTTTTTTCATTTTTCTTACAAGCGGATCCCCATCATCTGCTCCTCTAGACTGAGTCAAACTCTTAACTCAAACAAGACCAAGAAGAGAAAAAATTCCTCTTGTAACTCTCAACTCTCTCTAAGATCCTGATCCTACCCTAAACATTGAAATCCACTTGTGAGCTTCAGATGGCTATGAGATTTTCTTGACAAGTTCTTGTAGTCATTCCTGGTTATCCAATTTCACTCGGGGGATGAAATTGGATAACAGGAACTTTAATATTTATCTGACTTAAAATCCGGGCCATATCACATACATTATATTTGGGAAGAAGAGCATTTGAAGTCACTGTTATAGTTTTTTCAGATGGTAAAAGGTTCTTTTTAGTGGGGTTTTGGGAAGAACTTCATGACTCAGGATGAATCACAGGGGTTATACTTAACATATTTATTTGAGGTGCATATTTTTGGATATTAGAAAGAATAGACATCCTTACTTTGGATGCAGGAGCAAGTCCTTTAATTTTCCTATTTCTGAGATTATATTCCTTTTCCTCAACAACTACATCATTGATCAATAATTTTCTATCCTCACTGGAAGGAACATCACCATCATATTTCTTGATCAACAGGGATCTTAAATATTCAAAATCATGATTAGGTAATTCAAAATATTTGGCTATATTATCCTCAACATTAGATTCAACAATGAGAGACCCAACCTTTTCAACACAAGTCTAGAAATCAACCACATTTTGGGCATAGAGGATATCAGTAGAAGATAAATTCTACTCACATTTTGGATAACATTCCATCATGCACACATTACAAAAATTAGTTTCATCACTTCCATCATCTACAGGTGGATCATAGGGCACATGGTGCAACAATAATTTGTCACACCAATCAATGGAATGTTCTTCCTCAATAACAATTACTCTTCCCACTAAAGGGTCAAGAACTGCTTTGTTATCTCTAAAAAAATTTGTTTACTAGTGTGCCCCATAGGTCCTTTTACTTTATATTCTCCCCTGAAATATCCTTTAGATTGATTTCCAAATGTATTGTGTCCAGTGTTCTGATGGTGATTCTGAGGATTGGGATACAATCAATTTTCAGTCAGTGCCAATTTATAAGAAATTTCCTTAACATCCCTTGCCAAAGTTTTGACAACTTTTTCAAGGTCAAGTTTCTTACTAGTTTTAGGCTTCTCTGGGTTAATCAACTTCAAACCCTCCCTCTTTTGATGTTTCCCATCAGATTTAATATTATTCTCAATCTCTCAAATAGTATGTTTTTTTCTTATCAAATGCATCTGAGTACTTAATAAGACAAAACTAATCATTGGGCCTTATATTATTATGTGACCTTGTCAAGGTTTTATTGACTCTAGTATTGAAGTATTAGACACAATCGTTATGATCTTTTATGATGTTTTCAAACTATGGTAAAACTTGAGGTCAGTCTTATCACCATATTACAATATGAAAGCATTCTTCATTTCTACCCAAGAATCAATTGAATTTTTAGGCAGTAATTTATACCAATTCCTAACATATTATTCTAGTGTATGTATGAATAAATTTACATAAATATCTTCATGTGTCACTTGGATGTTAGCTCCCGAAATATCACCCCAAGGAAATGAGAAGCTAACCGGAGTGGGCTGGTTTTGAGGGAGTGATGAGTAATGAAACGTTCTTTGTTATTGATAGTTAGGGATTTGTTCAACACTCAACCTACTAACTCAAATCACGGAGGTGGTCAGGAGACACCTTAACACAGGGGATTGCTTAGCATCATGTTTTCTGCCTCTACCAAGAATAAGGTGAGTGGACCTAGTTGGAGGATTTGAATAAAGGAAAAGATATCCTGGCTTGGTTTCCTTTATGATTGTTTTAACTTAATTTGAAGAAAGTGCAACCACATATACAATACTCACTCAAAATAGTTTTCACTTGATTATTGTATGCACTTGACACATCAAACAAAGATCAAACACAGACAGATAATGGAGAATTTCATATATTATGTTTGTGTAATAGTGTCAACCAAGGGTGCTTTAAATGATATTGGATCACAGAAATGGTGGGATTCTCAACAAAGCTTACTATTAATGAATAAATTTTAAACACAAATTTGCACAATAAACATATGTATGGTATGTAGGTATGATATGCTTAATATGTGTGAAGATAATTGGATAGTTTTGTTGAAATTGGAGGCTGAGGGTAATTGATTTTGTGAATTCGGTATGTTTATGTTCCCATGTAGATAATCCATCCTTTGATGGAGATGTATGAAAATAAAAATCAATTTAACATAATTTTTGAAATAACATTTTCATTCATTGATACCCAATTTACACAAATGTTATCAACAGTCTTCAAAATTCTAACTTCAAATCATGGAGTTAGACTTGAGATAAAGCACTTGCAATATTCATTTCATACACCCAAAATACCCTTAAGGGATAAAAATAGTCCTTCAAAAGTGATGTAAAGCATACACTACTCTACAATATTCTCAAAATGACCAGAAGAATGCAACAACTTGAAGAAGGACCCTTGTGTAATCAACAAAGTAAAACCAATACAAGATTGTAATAGAGACTATATTTGCTCATTCGTTCTTTCAAAACATGAGAAAATTGAAAGTATAGTTTGATCAAAACAAAGAAGTCTCTTCATATAAATTTTGGAAAGGATACATAAACAAATGCCTTCAAAACTTGATAATTGATGTACAACACAACCATCTTAGTGCTTCCTCATAGAACTAGATACACACAAAATGTTTTGCAAAACAAACTTGAAACTGAAACTTAAAAATGAACTTGATCAACAAAATTCTACAACTACCCCCGTTCCACCTCTCACTCAAAATGAAATACTTTTACAATATATAGAAGATGAGAGAGAGAGAGAGAGAAAAAAAAAATTGTGATTTTCATCTTCAACCACCAATAAGATGCATTAAAATTATGAAAAGGAGCATGGGAAGCCTGCCAAGGTCATTCATTCCTATTTTATTTCTTGTTGGAGAAGAAATAGGCACCATACTTCATTAAGATGGGTGGTTGAACAACACTAGAATTACATCTTTAATATTGAGGATGTTTTATTATTTTTCTCCCACAAACTACCATCAATTTCTAAATCTAATGATGCCAAAGTAAAGGTCTTGAAGAGACCTTTCCAATTATATATATTTTGTAATATTTGGAGTAGGGAATAAAAATATATGGCCTTATGAAGTTTTGTGTGTTGAGATGAATATGAGAATGACACATGACAGTCTTTGATTGGCCTCAGATATTGCCTCTTTCTACATGTGATTTTATTTTCCTTTTCCATGTGTTATCCTTTCATTGGGTCACAGGTTCGGGATTTGCTTCCTTTTACTTTTTTGCATTCCTTTGTCCTTGCGAGAAGGTCTATTCATTGATGAAAAGTGAGCCAATAAGACAATGCCATACTCCTTCACTTTGTTATACTCTTCTTATCCCTTGCGAAGTGTGAGACAATGAGAAAGATCCACACTCCTCACAAATGCCAAGTCGTGTCATACCTATTGAGAACCTTTACTACCCTCTGTGAAGCACGAGCCAATAGGGAAGTTCCATGCTACTTCATATGTTAGTATTTTTGAGAGCCCCTTCTGACTACCACAAAACACGAGCCAATAGAAAATCTTCATGTATGGCATGTGTTCTCCTTTCATTGGTTACACCTTCGCATCGCAATTTCCATCTTGGGTGGAATTAAAAAAAAAAATTCATAGAATGCTTCCACATATCTTGCCTTTACCACCCTAACCACCTGAACCAGACATTGTTATTGAGCTTATTTTATTAAGTGCACTTGAGGTCCGTGAAATGTGAATGCCTTGGGGACTTCTAGAATGCCAACACGTGTCCTGTCTTTGACCATTGATCTTCTACCACGTAGCCCCACTAATTTTTGGCATTGAAATTGATGGCCAAATGCACATGAAGTGAATTTTAAAAGATAACCTACTAATGAATTATCCTTAGTCTCCCGTGGATTTTTGAATGCCAATGATCGGTGATTTTGATATTTGGAATTTTATGGTCGTATTAATTTTTTTACCTTAAAATGGCTAAGTCCATTTTAACTAAGTTATTCAATCATACAGCTTTATACTTCATGGTCGAGATACATGCTTTTGGGCCTTCAAAGATTCAGATTTATAGAGCAAATGAATCATTCAATGTTGATTGCAAGTTCTTTGTGAAAGATGTAAACGTATCTCAATTATCCACAAGTCTGAATATTTTATACCCTTGTCAACCTGTCCATTAACTAGTTTCGTTGAATCCTTTCATTTTACTTTCACAAGGAACATAAATAATTACAAATTGACAATTTTACCTTACTCAGACTGATCTTCGAAGCATGGGGAACGATATGAAGAACACATATTAGTTACATTTACAAGAAGTCTATGAAAAATACCAGCTCGATCCAAGGAACTAGATTAAGCACCAACAGGTCACCCATGCTCTTTTCTAGTAAATTAATGCATGTTGTTAGTGTGTAGAGGGGGATTTTAAGGATTCTCATCTCTTCTCTCTTTCTCATTTCTTCTATATACTATAAAAACCTCTCATTTTAGAGGGGGATATTTTGTGATGTGGGGAAACTCTTTCAAAAAAAAATCTCAACACCAATGAGTTGTAAGACATCACATGGGCTTGACAAGTGTTCTGGTGCCTCTATTCTTCACATGTAATGGATTGTGCATATTCTAAAAGAAATAAAATCTATGTTTTTTTGGTGTTTCCTTTAAACTTAACATTTTTTTATTCTATTTCCTTTCCTCTCTATTCTTTCTATTGTATTTTATACATGTATTTCTCATTTTCAGGTTCATATTGTTGTGTTTCATGGAGAACAAATGGTGAATGAAGCCTTGGGTTTGTGTCATAGTTGTCTGGCCTCTCCCTATTGCATTTTTCTTCTCTCTTCTCCCTCAGTAGGATATGTCCACCCATTTTCTTGGTGCTATCGCCTATCTATAGCTTAGGATTTCCTATTTTCATGTATCTTTCTCTTCAACTGATCCCTTAGAATCATAGAGTAGGATTAGATAGTTGCATTTCCTTCCTTAGGAGTAGTTTAGCATTAGGATTAGGTAGAGGAACCAACCTTCTCTAGAAGGTTTGTCTCAAGTAGCAAGTCCCAAAACTTGAGAGCCAATCCCATGTTACCCAAAAACACTGATTGCTCATCCACACATACATGAAAAATCAGAGGGTGATGTGTTTTGGTGATAACATATTCTAAAGACTATAAAAATTATAAGGGATTAATACAACTCAAGTATATTTTCATACATTTCTATGTAATTGTTATCCAATTTTACGCACATGGAAAAATTGGAAAACAGGGCCTTATTACAATCAAATCACGACATTGATCCCAGGGACCCACTTCTGGTCATCAGGTGAGATCGCTCATTTTTTTCAAGAATGCGAGCCATCGAGGAGTTTGATAATCTTATCTCGCTCGGATCGAGCTAAAATAGTGTCAAATCGGGAATAAAGAGACAATTCATCAAAGGAGTTCGTGCCTTGTCCTAACTCAGTCATAACTCAGATCACAAGCCTTAGACGAGTTCATGAGTAGGAAATGTAAGTTCGGTTGTCCAACTTTGGCTTGTCATAAAAGAGTCTCGATAAGAGCAGAGGATGTTTCGACGGTTGGCTCATTGAGGCAAAGAAATGATTAGTTCGACCTCGGTTTAATTCAACATGGAGAGATTGATGCTTCCTTGTTGGAATATGAATTTAGTTTTAATGACTCGACGGAGACAATAGCTGCCTCAAGATTTGGTTGAGCTTCTTCCATGGAAGATAATTTCCAAAATGAAAAGGTGAGACAACTCAACTAAAAATTTATCTTGTTCTTCTACTACAGCAGCAATATTTTACAACAACTAATCACGACTGTGGTTGCATGCAACCAGAACATCAAGATCAAAACCAATGGTTCCTTGGGATCACCATGCGGCAACTATCGCAATCGACTCTCTCTGGAGGCCACTCATTTTCTGAGATAAGTTTACTTCTCTACCCTGTAGCTGCTGCGTATAGCCAATTACTTCCTCACGGCACTTTCCTAGGAGAATTTCAGTTCTATGCTCAAAGAGGCTGAGCATTTGATGCACAGGCATGTTGCAGTATAGTAGAAGCCTATTTGAGCAAGTAAGTTATCCAATGTTGTTATCTGATCAGCATTGAATGCATCCTCAAATCAGGATTTTCCTTCAAGTTATTTTTATGAAAATCGATTAAGTGACAGTGAGAGTGTTACCAGGAGACCTGATGAAAATTATTACAAAGATTCTCTATCGAGACCTTACTGGTTTTACAGTGTAACTCATGGAAGTGAATCTCATAGAGGTGGAACTCTTTCATATCAGAATATTCATGAGGCACAATTTGCTTTGTAATTATATGAGCATCTTCAACAAGTCACTAAGTTGGTCAGGTATAAACGTTTTCTGTCAGAATTATCACACCTTACAAGCTACAGCTGAAATTTTTGCACTGAGAGTTTAATGTTATCCTTAAATATGTTGAAGGAAAACTCGGCAGGAGGCAAATCATGGGAATCCGAGAAGCCCTAATGCCAAGTGGGTTTTCGTGGATGGCAAGCCAAAGAAGAAATCCCAGACATGGGAAATATGGCAAGCCAAATAAGAAATCCCAGATGTGGGAAATAAGGCAAGCAATGCCAAGCGGAAATTTGATGATGGCGGGCCAGGTTGTTAATCCCCGTGCTGAGGCTGTTCACTCTGCATTGGAAAAATTGGATTAGATTGCCAAGTGGAAATGTAACCGTGGAAAACCATGTTGTTTACTCTACGTAGTAGGGGAGAAGTTGGATCAGATTGCCAAGTGGAAAAATTATGATGGCTATCCATCATGAAAACCCCAAGCAACTTGGAGTGGTCTGAGTCTTTTTACGAGTTACTAGGAGAATTAAAGTCGCAGTTGCAAATTGAGCATTGAGTAATCTTCCGATCGACAAGGGAGGATGATGGCGAGATGGTTGAAGATGGGTCGACATTGGAAACAGTATCCAGTTTTAGGCTCACAAAAAAGAAAACGCCTTCTCATGGAATACCGTAATTGCAGCTTACAGAAGACACGGGTTTCCTCACGAAGCATTGATACTGTTCCTTATGAAGCAACAGACAGGTGTCCCAACCTGATCAATTCACCTTTGCCAGCATGCTTCTCCTCACTCCGATTCAGGCTGCTGAGCATTCGGTGGTCGCGAGACAGATCAACCACAGGCAACAGGCATGTTGCAGTACAGTAGAAGCCTTCCTTTTGAACGCTTCCAGCGGAAACAGCTCCCACGCAACTGTGTTGTTATCTTATTAGTATCGAATGCAGTATAGTCAAACTATGGCGTATCCTTATTCTGCACTCGGAGCTATGACAGCTACAGGAAACAAATATTCACTGATGTATACGATGGATTGGAGTCACGTCATTCAAGGCTTCATAAAAATTTGCCCGAGTCAGGAGATAAAGGTTTATTACGGTGTAGAATGAAACGATTTGTATTGCTCAGCATTTCTTTTCCTAGAAACGAATTAAATGTGAAGGTCAGCTCTGAAAATACCCGGTCAGCCATTTTGTTGCATCCTTGTTACTTGTAAATGGTCCTCTTTGAGAAACTCTGTGGGTAGGTAAGGAAATATTTATACCCTTCCATTATGTACATCCAATCAGACAATAAAAGTGTTCTTTTACCAGGTTTAGAGAAACTTGTTTTCCACAATGCACGATTATACTTTTTCACAATGAACGATTATACCGTAATTTCAAGCTGTTTTTAGCCAGCTTATTTCTATCAGCTTTTATCCACGACTAAGGAAGAATTCATATGGTTGTTACCTATACATTTTTCCTAAGGTCCTTTTGGTTGCCCCAATTGTTCAATGTATTTTTGTTTGAAGGGCTTATTTTATGTGTTACAGATTGTAACATAAAGAATCTTTTTAGTTTCTGGAAAAATGAGTATATGGTGTAGCTCATAGCTACCTATGCCATACTAGGATCCCAATAGTGGCATAATAGTTGATCTGGAGCCGAGATTGCCGAATGCACTGCCAAAATACCGTAGGGTTCTTTGACCAAAAATCAGTCTTACCCATGTCCATTGACATGTAACGGGCATGAGCCTGGGTCATCATCAGTGGCAGCATTAGGTCTTTGTTGGTAATGGCATTTTCTCATAGATTGGACAGTACAAATTGTGCTTATTATGGCAAAGCCAAAACATTCTTACTACAAGTGTTATATGATAAGGAAGAACTCCTGAACATTTTGGTCCAAGAATCAGTCTTTTTAGAAATGTTGGTGTCTAAGCACGACATGTCAACGTGAGCATTGAGCCCAGGAAAGGTAAGATCGTTTGCTGGATGAAGCAGCATTAGGTGACTTCGCAGGGAGGTCGTGGTGATTTTCTCATCGTTTGGAGTTGTACATGGATTGTGCATAAATGGCTATCGAGTTAACAGCCAAAACATTCTTAAGAAACAAGTTTGTTAGCTCATGATTCGAAGGACTCAATACAAAATGAAGCATTGATGGTAAAACCAAGGTTTTTAGAAGAGTTAGTGCGTTGAGTCACGACATTCAAGTGAGTTTGAGCCCAGGAATGGTAAGATCGTTTGCTGGATGAAGAGCTCGGTGACTTCGCAGGGAGCTCATGGTGATGTTTCATGAAGTTGAACATGGAATGCATAAATGACTTCTAGTTAACAGAGGAAAATGATAAGAAACGAGTTTGATAGCTCACTCATTCGAAGGACTCAATGCAAATGAGCCCGATTGCCAAGACGAGGAAAGAGTTGGTGTGGGGTTTACATTATCAATTGCAACACCGAGTTAGAGGATTCGAAGCTCACCGAGTTGAGATTTGTGCAGACTCTATCCACATGGACCCCCCCTTCCTCTTCAAGTCAAACGGGTCAACGGGGGGGGTCCCGACATTATGTTAATTAAATTAATATTTTTATTTAAATATTTTAATAATAATATTTATTATTATTATTTAAATATTTTATTTAAATATTCTTTTAATTAATTGAGAAGACTAGGTCATCAGGTAATTAATGACCCCATGATGGAACCTTCTCAAGTGGTTCAACTAACTGCAATAAATACGTCATGGGCCTTCAATTTAGGAATGTAATTATGACCATTTCCTCTTCTTTCTCACATATTCTTCTATAAATGTAAGTTGGAAGCTCATTTCAAAGGGTTCCAACAGTTCAGATAAGATGGACAGTTAGATATCTCAGGCGAGTGTATTCTTTTCAAGAATCCTCTCTCTTCTGCAAGTTATTCTTGTGTGTTGAGAGAACTTTCAAGCCTCCTCTTCAAGACTGTAATGGCAACTATTGCCTCTTCTGAATGTATGATGCATTGTGCATGTTATTGAAGCAGATAAAAGTGTGTGTTTTGTGACTAATCTTGGTCCTTTCATCCTTTTATGCTTCTTTGTGCCTTTCTCGTACTTGCAGGTACACTGTGCAAGTTTAAGTTTCTATTGCAGGTTCTTGGAGTTCTGTGCTTATCGAGTGGTGGAGTATTGCATGCAGTTGAGTTGTGGTGTCCGTTCACCCTTCTTGAGTTCATCCTTCTTCATTGGGAAACTGGTATATTTCTCGGTCTGATAAATTTTAACAAAGGGAACGCGTGTCTCTTAGTTTGTGGTATCATGTACCCTCTCTAAGTTGCAGTAGGTGAAGTTGACCTGTGGTGCACACACCCTCTTCAAATTAACCCTTCCTGAATCTGAAGACACCCTTTATTTGGTGCATCACCATCCCTAGTATAGTTTCATTTCTTTAAATCTCTTTCCCTAAAACCCCAGGAAAATGTTAGCGTAGGATTAGATAATCATTTTTGTTACACTAGGAGTAGTACAGCACTTAGTTTAGGAAGAGGAAGCTGGCCTTCTCTGGAGATTCACCTTGAGCCCAAGTCCCACAGCTTGAGAGGTGATCCCATGTGTCCCAATCACTCCGAACGTCCTATTCACATCCTGGCCATTCGGAGGGTGCAGTGATTTGGCGACAACAGTTTTTGGCACGCCCGGTGGGACCTCACAAGCTAGAGTTCCATCTTTCAGAGGTGTCACATTATCAAACAAGAAATCTTAAGCCACCGTGCAACCACACACAACATTTTTTTGGTACACCCGGTGGGACCGAGAGAGTTGGTACTTCTCTTCTCACTTACACAAGTCAAAGTACCTGGCGACTCTATATCTCTGGATTCCAAATCTCAGTGCACTAACTTATGCAAAGAATTCAGACAAGAGCTTCTTCAAAGAAAGGAAAGTATCAGCATATCCAACTTTCCTTGTCTCCTCCAAAGAGAAGCAGAAGAGGCATTTCCACATCCCCAGTTGCAGATTTACCTAGTAGGGGTCATTCAACTCCTCCTTACGGAAGATTTCCTCCACCCAGGAACAATCAACCTTTCGTTGCTATGGTGAGGAACCATGTTTTTCCCCCTTTCAATGCAAGCATTCGTCTCATGTTGGCTCAACGTGACCCGATACTTGTTGCGGCACTCAAAATTTTACCCTTCTACACAGGGGAAACTCACGTCACTCCAATGGAGCATATCTTTGATGTAGCCAGCATCTGTGCAGTACATAATATCACCGAAGACAACGTTGCAGTTAGACTTCTTGCTACCTCTTTCAAGGGAAAAGTGATTCAATGGTTTCACGGGTTAGGTGTTGGCACTATAACCACTTGGGACGAGTTGGGAGAAAATCTATGTAAATAATTTGAAGACAAAAGTGATCACCTATCACTTTTGGAACAACTTACTACCATAAAGAGAGCTTCCCAAGAATACATGAGTGATTTCAACTTCCAATTCCATAGAACTTGGAATAGGATTCCGGTGCTCGTAAAGCCTTCTACACATAATGCATTCTTGTACTATTTGCGAGCCTTGAATAGCGATGTAGCAGTTATGATCAAGTCCATGGGAGGGACTACACTGCCTGATGCTTACGAAGTTGCCATAAGTGCAGAGAATTCTTCGATTTAGGCTGGAAAGATAGCTCCACGACCACCAATGCCCTTTTCTCCAGATCTTACGAATCATCAGCCTATCATTGCTCCTATTCCAGTAGACTCCAGGAAACCATCTCAATCTTCCTCTGCCTCTTCAAATGACCTATTTAAAGTCAAGTCACTACTGCAAAATTTTGGAAATGAGCTCGTTGCACTCAAAAGGCAACAATTTCAATACAATCATCCATATCAGCCACAAAATCAGCAGTATCAAGCTAACCGTTATCCTTTTCAAGGGAACAATCAACCTTGAAATCAAACTACAAGTCAAGTTGCAAATGTCAGGCCCTTGAACTTTCAGAACCCTCTTGCAACTAGCTCATCTAGAGCTATAGTACCTGTTCAAAATAATCTAGTTCAAGACTATGAATGGTGTTATCCTTGCTCTCAACCTCACAATCAAAATCTTTGTCCCAATGGGGTTCTTAGCCAGGCCCTTATGGTTCAAAGTGTATCTACCCCTTCAGAGTTAACAAACAATTCATCTACGCAAGAAGCAGCAGATCAACCACAGGCACCAGAAGAATCCGCTTTGCTAAACTGGCAAGAAGAAGATTTTTGTGGATTAAATATAGATTCTTCATCAGTGGTAGCAAACACTCGTTCCAAAAAGATATCAATGGAGCCTCAACCTCTCGAAGCTGATCTAGTGTCCACTTCTCAACCTGGGTTTCAAATGGCAGTTGACAAAAATGCGGGAAAGAAATCACCAGAAACACCGGCTAGCCACACCGCAGGGAAAGATGGTTCTCCAGGCATCACGGTGCCCAACAAACATTTTCCAAAGGAGGACCCCAATGCCCAAAAATGTGTCATCAAAGTTGGAGCAATTCCCTTAAGCATAGTGGAACAAATGAAGAAAAATAATCTGAGTGTTACCATGTGGGACGCACTCTCGATCCCTTCCCAAAGAAACCTGTTGCCAGAAGCTCTGAACAGTTTTAGTACAACCAGTGGATCACCAAGCCGTGGAGTGACAAATGCTACAAATTTGTGTCAACCAGAAGGGAAAATCATTCCTACGAAAAACAAACCAACGCCATTCTACATTTCCCTGATCATTGGCGACCACCTGGTACATAATTGCATGATCGATTCTGGTGCCAGTAGCTCTGTCATGCCGAAACAAATTGTAGATGTACTAGGCATACAATATGTGCCAGGTTACAAGAGGGGTTGTTCAGCTAGATGGCACAGCTGTTAATACTGTTGGGGTTATCAAAGGACTTCAACTTACCATTCATGCATGCCCAATTTTGTCATTCACCCAAGACATATCAGTCATTGATCTCCCTCCCCTCTTTGCCATCTGCCTATCACGGGATTTCACTACCAAGATGGGTGGTTACCTATCAGCCGATTGGTCACATTTGATTCTTAGGACTCGATACGGAACCAAAGTAACTATAAGGGCAGAACCAATCTGCCATAATCATGTAGAACCCTAAACTGCTAGTCCCATAAATGGAAATTACACCATCGGTGATCCAGAAGAGGAAGATGTTGATCATGAACCAACCACCCTTGTTGAAGAAGTTCCTGATACTTTGCTAGATGAAGTAAGTAGAGATCATCAGCACGATCCCTACGCTGATGTATTGGCAGAAGAAGAAGCTGGTTTGCTGGTCTTGGAAGAAACAGGATTAGGTACTTACTGTATCCATGAAGAAGATACGATCATACCACAACTTGTCAAAACACCAAGTGATTCTAAAGGACTGTGGAAATTGTTATTCGATGGCTCAAGAAGTAAGAATGGATCCGGTGCTGGTGTTATGTTAATTTCTCCAGAGGGAGATAAGTACTTCTCATCTTTCCAGTTGCAGTTCAGTTGCACTAACAATGTTGCTAAGTATGAGGCTCTTGTGCAAGGAATTCAGCTAACCCAAAGGAAGGGAATCAAGGCCCTGACTATTTTTGGAGATAGTGAGTTAGTTGTTCATCAAGTTTCGGCATGTAGTGCATCCAAAAATGATCTTTTAAGATCATATAAGAATCGAGTCTAGGACCTGATTGAAGATTTTGAAGCTTTTGGAATCCATGCAATCCCTAGAAATCAAAATCAAGATGCAGATAGGCTTGCTACAATTCGTTCACAATACAACATACCAGTTGATATCATGAAAGAAGGGCAGCAATTTGTTAAAATGGTGGTTCGACCAGCAGTCCCTGATAATGTGAGTAGTTGGCAAGTGTTTGCTAGTGACAAATAAATTGTCCTCTTTCTACAAGAAGAGGCGGAGTTTGCTACAAAGAACCAAGATAAGTTGCAGGAGTCATATGGTGAGAAAATTATTCAATTGAAAAGCAACAAGTTACCAAAAGGTTTAGTCACTTTGGAATCCATTTTCAATTCAGATGACCAAGCCACAAGACAAAGCCCTAACATGGTGGTCAGAGAAGAATATTTTGAGGAAGTTGAAGTATCAAATGAAAAATTTCTTAAGATCGGAAAAGTGTGTACTTCTGAAGAGAAAGAAGCTTTCATCAAAATTTGTCAAGAGTATCATGACATCTTTGCATGGAGCTATAAAGATCTGCGTGGTTTTGATCCAGGTCTAGCACAGCATACCATCGAACTGGATCCTAATGCTAAGCCAGTTCGTCAAAAACAGAGACCAATTAATCCCAAAATTGAGCCACTAATGAGAAAGGAGCTAACCAAGCTCATCGAGGCCTGTAGAATTTTTCCCATCAAGCATTCCTCATGGGTAGCCAATTTGGTGCTAGTGAGGAAGAAGAACGGAGAGATACAGTTATGTGTAGATTTCAGGGATTTTAATCGTGCATCATTAAAAGATCATTATCCTCTTCCATCAATGGAGCAGATCCTTCAAACGGTGGCAGGAGCTCAAATATTTTCTTTGCTCGACGGATATTTAGGCTACAATCAAATCCTAGTCCAAAAATCTGACCAATTCAAAACGGCTTTCACTACCAAGTGGGGCACGTATGCCTACAATAAAATGCCATTTGGATTGTCCAATGCCGGGGCTACTTTCCAAAGAGCCATGGACATGGCATTTAAGGGACTAATCAACGATATTATTTTATTTTACCTTGATGATATAACTATATACTCTAAGCATGCAGAAGATCACATCACACATCTAAGGAAAGTTTTCCAAAGGTGTAGGGAATTTAGGGTTTCACTTAACCCCAAGAAATGTATTTTCACAGTGCATGAGGGAAAATTGTTGGGGCATGTGGTTTCAGCAGAAGGATTATCAATCGATCTAGCCAGGATTCATTCAATTATGTCCTTATCTCTCCCAAGTCACAAGAAGGGCCTCCAGAGTTTTCTAGGAACCATAAATTTCGTGCAGAGATTCATCCCTCAATTCGCGACATTGGCTAAACCACTGACAGCCATGCTAAAGAAAAACATGCCATTCTCATGGACAAAGGAAGGACGAGAAAGCTTTGAAGCCATCAAAACAGCCATTTCTCAAGCTCCCACGCTTGTGAACCCCATGTTTGACAAAGATTTTATCCTTTATGCTTTTACAGGTCAAGAGAGCATTTCAGGGATCCTCACCCAACAAAACAACAACCTAATGGAGCAACCAATTGCTTTCTTCAATCAATCCCTCAAAGACTACGAGTTCAAATACAAATTCATTGAAAAGCAAGTCTTTGCGGTTATTCGAGCTTTGAAGAAATTCAAGCACATGTTGTCCAACAACAAGATTCATCTGATGGTGTCTCATCTAGGTGTCAAGGAGTTTTTGCTGAAC